>LR990935.1:16003389-17472821 GCA_905163415.1 Noctua fimbriata
ATGTACATAATGCTTGGTTGACGGCTTCGTACTGTCTGTTGACTGTTCGAAAGACCGCGGCCCCGGAACACAAAGGGGAAAGAAGGAACATGGACGGGTTTTAGACAGGACAAGTCTGACACTCCCGTCCACCCAGAGCGGTATCATTTGATGATTTCCCATCGTAAAAAAAGATAATTTACAAGTACTTATAGGAAGATCAAATTGATCTTCCTATGGTTTCAAAGAAATGGAAAAAAAAGACAATTATCTGGAGGACAATAGTGACATTCTATTAGCGACAAAGATGATAGATAAGTCAAATATGTGTTAAATTGACATCAACTACCGAAAACCATGCCATTAACTTCTGAAGAAGGTCCCTTCAGAAAGATGAGATTATTTGAAAGTGTTTGGCATTTGTCTAGACCCTCCTGTGTATTTTTTTTTAATACACTTCCTCGAAATCCCATATCGCGCTAATGTTAGGTTTGAAATGCAATGTTTATCACACTCGTGGTGTATTCAATTAATTTCTACTAGTGTTTTATTTTCACAGATACAATAAAAAATTGTTCTATTCCGATAATCGGTGGTGGTTGTTTTTTTTTTAACTCAGCTAAGAGGCGTATGTTTTTAAGGCCTTAATATTTATAAACATTTAAATTGTGTTTGTACATAATTTAAATGTTCAATTGTGCTCAATTAAGTTTTGACGGCACGGTTGGCCCCATCAAACTAATAAGTTTATACTTTAAAATATAATTATCTTTCTGGGGCAGATGGGTAAATAAAAAAGTTCGTATAGGTAGTCGTATTATTCTAATGCCAGGTCATCATCATCTTCCTGCCCCTGTCCCATCTTACTTGGGGTCGGCGCAATACGTTTTTTTTCTTCCATTCTCCTTTGTCAACCGTCACGCAATCATTTACACCTTTTTCCTTTATATCATTCCTCACACAAATCAAAAAATCCATCCATCGTTACCTTCTATTTCTCCGGTGTTCCTCTCCCTCTCCGTTCATCAACATTTATATTCATCACTCTTTTAGTCACATGCAATTCGTCCCTCCTTATCACATGTTCATACCAAGACAGCCAATTCCCTTTCAACTTTTCTGTAACTGGCGCTACTTTCAAACTTCCTCTAAATACTCATTCCTTATTTTATCCATTCTTGACACACATCCACCTCATTATTTTCATCTCCAATACATGCATTTTTTTTTCATCCATCTTCTTCACAGCCCAGCATTCCGCTCCATACAGTACGACAGGTCTAATCACGGACTTGTATATTTTGCCCTTTAACTTGAGGGGCATCCGTGGGTCGCAAGTTGTTCCAGTGATCTGTCGCCATTTCATCCATCCTGAATTGATCGGGTGCGTTACGTCCCAGTCTACTTCACCAGCCCCATTCTAATGCCCGGTAATAAATCATAAAGTTAATTCCATTAAGTCCAAAATTTCAAGAGTGAAGGGGGTACCCCTTCACTCTTGAAAATGAAAGCGATAACGTAATGAAGTTATAAAATAAAGACTACAGTACCTTTTAATAAAAAAGATTAGTATTCCTTAGCAGTTCTCAAGCTACAGTAAATTTTATACATAATGGAGTGTTTTAAGGGGAATATTGCTAAAATAATCGAAATAAATGATAAAACCGTTAGAAGTAACACTATTGATGAAGAAGTTCAACGAATTTTTTGGCCCCTGAATCTGATGCAAACTCTAACTCTAAATCCTAAATACCATATCAAAAACAATTGTATAAATTCAAATAATATATTCAATAAGTTCGTATTAATAAGTGGTATAATAACGTTCCTGACAACGTATACCCATCGTATCATTGAAATAATGTTAGATGACAATCTCAAAAGATATATTATGCATTATAGTACTAACAATTTCCAGATATTTGCGTCATTTTTCGACTTTTTCTTTAAACTCTTTGGTTTCATCATGAACTTTATCATAAACTTCATTCAAACTAAGAACAGCGTTTTATTTATTTTGAAGTTTCAAGAAGTTCACAGATTTCTTAACAATAATGCCACTCTCAGACGTTTCATTATGAGGAGTTGGATGTGCGTCGCTGGAATCTTTGGTTTTTATATCATTGAACTAACCTATTTTTACGTCATGATCAGCAAACCCCCATTGAATGTCATATTTTATCTATTGTGTGTTGTGGCTCTTGACTCAAATTTAATTTACACAATCAGATCAATGAAGCTATTGACCGATAAAGTTGAGCTATGGAATATGCGATTATTACTTGTTTGGAAAAACGAATGCACTAAAGAAGAGAGTACGGAGATGTTTAAGGCTTTTGATCAAATATTTAAGTGCTATAAGATTATTAAGAATATTTATCAACCACCAGTAAGTGAACTCTAACTTCTGAAACTGTATGATTTGATCATAATATAATCTCTGCTGATGGGGTTCATGTATGGCACAGACCTCATGTGCGTATGCGGCGTCCCTTTTTGCACCGCATGCCCTATCACCTGCGCACCTGATGACCTACTCACTGCATCAGTGAACGGGGTTCGCGTGACTGTGTTTTGGGCTAAACAAATTTGAACTTTTTGCCATCGAAGAATATAATGAGAATCAGAAGAATATAATTATGTTAACTTTACCGCATGCTTCCAAACTCTGGCTTGCTAATGAAAAATTCCTAACTCGCGCGCCTCAGAAAGCACGTTGAGCCGTTGGTCCTGCGCCGGTCGGTTGAGATTGCCGTCCCATCGTTCTATGAGACTGAGGGAAGAGAGTGTGCAACTGTGTTAGCGCACACACTTGTACTATCCTACTACTGACATATACAGCCCCTCACAGTCACACACACACAGTTTCTCATACACATACATACACACTCCACTCATGTAATTTTTTATATTTTAATCTATATTATTTCTGTTTTTTATAATTATTTGCAAATTTCTTTGTTCTGTAATGAAATAGACTGGCCTCCACGACACAGGGAACCCTTGTGTACACCAGATACCTATTTTTATATAATGTACCTCTGAAACAATAAAGTTATTTGTACATATATTTATACTAATATTATAAATGCAAAAGTTTGTGAGGATAGATGGGTGGAGGTTTGTTACTCTTTCATGCAAAAACTGCTGACCAGATTTGGATGATATTTAGCACACAGATAGTTTATAACCAGGACTAACACATAGGATACGTTTTATACCGGTACTACGATGCCGTGGGACAATTACGGGACTCCACACGGGCGAAGCCGCAGGCATAAGCTGGTCCACTATTATATCGGCCTGGTCGATGGCTAATATCCGCCGAGATTGATCGCCGTGACCGAATACAGTAAATAGGACTATTATAATTATTATACTTCATTTAACACTTTCAGATCCTGTATCAAACGACAGAGGCATTGTTCCAAGGTTTAGTTAATGTTCAAATTGTGATAGAATTTTTAAAATATAAGTTGAAGCTTGGAGAGGTAAGCTAACCTTTTTCAGAAATAATTCTAAATTAATAATATTATTACTAATATTATAGAGGTAAAGTTTCCAAGTTACGGTGTAAAAGGTTATCTCCATCCAAAAACAATGATTCCCGATGTCTACAGCCTGCTGGTACACCAGTGGTGGACAGCGATACGATTTTTAAAAATAATTCTCTCTTTCCACCAGAGTGGACAGTGTCACAACCTTTTAAAATTATTCCCCTTAGACACCACTGATGGACAGTGACACGACTCTTTTAATATTTCTGTTGTCTACCACTGGAGGACAGCGACACAATTTAAAACATGAGTGTTCTCTTTGTCCACCAATGTTCAATGTTCCGTTGTTGTTGTTATATTGTTCTTTGTTTTTTAGGACATGGGGGAGATAAATACTATTATGCTTGATTATTTGCTTTAATGATACAATTATTATTAATTTAATAAATCTAATTGATTATGTTATTTTAAATTATTACGTTTAAATTAAATTACTTATTTTAAATTATTATTTCAATTGCTTAAGTTTGTATTTTGATTTTGACAACAAAAATATTCATAAAGTCATAATAAAGAATTTATTTAGTAAATAATATTTTTTTTTTTAAAGAATTTATAATGACTTTATAATATTTTTATTTGTCTGACTAAATAAATGAATTGAATAGAATTGAATGGCGGACAGTGACAAAATTTAAAATTCCCAGTAACCACCAATTTCATTTTTGCTGCTATTTTAAAAATTGTTATTGTGTTAGAATTAACATCATTATATTATTTAGCACTTTTACGAAAAATTTTGCTAACTTTTTTGTTCTAGCGTGGAAGTCCTGCTGAGTCAATATTCCTTGCTTTTTGGATGATAAAGAACTTGACCATACAATTCTCACTCAGTTTACAGCTCGAGGCATTTTATGATACTGTAGAGTATTCACGAAATGCATGTGAATTCATTTTGGCATCAAACTGTACAGGTAAATTAGTTTCGAAATCATCTATGTTTGAATACCAATACATCGTGATTTTTTAGTCGTCTTACAACGGCAGCCCACTACATGTATCCAATGACTAATAAAATAGATATTTATGAGATTTGAATAAAATAAAAATATTAATCAATATTATGACGCATGACGTAGTTGAAACACCCTGTCGCGAGCGATGATCTACTCGACTCGAGTACTAGGTAGGTATATTCTTCCGTTTGACACGTAAACATTAATAACAGGATGTTTCATAATTGTAATGTATTATTATTTTATTTTTCTTTGTACCTATTATCTTAATTAATGGTAAAATAGAAATAATGGTGCCTAGAGGTATTTTATGTCGGATACATTGAGTGGACCACCTTTGTAAGACGACTAAAAAGTCACGGTGTATAAAACCGGAAGGTCAAAGCGATGGTACCCACCGCTACGTGTCCGATTTACATGCACCAATTACAGGCAGAATTCGTTTATTGAAACTTTAAGACGGGACATGGGCTGCGATTTTCCATACAAATTTTGACGAAATCGACGTTTCGTATTCACCTTTTTCTTCCTGAATCAATTTTTTTTCATAAAATCAAGGTGTACTGTAAACACGTAGATTTTATGAAAAAACCTTTTTTTCAGCAACTAATAACTAAAGAAAATACTGTTGACGAAATATAATAATAAATATTTTATAAATATTTATATTTTTAAAAGTTTTTGTTTTAGATGAAATATTTTATTTTATAATTTATATGTATAGATATAAATAAAGGAAAAATAATCCTTTATTGCTGTTTTACAATTATTACATCTGTTACTGACGATCGGTTTTTTTTCAATAACAGGTTGTCCTTCAACGACATGATGGTTCCTTAATAGCTTTAAAAATTGTTTCATGACAAGAATTTGGTATACTGCAACTAATAAATAAAATAAAATAAATAAAATACATTTATTTCGAGCAACCTTACCTCATATTGGAATACACACAAATACAGACAACACACAAATGATAATAAAACAAAAAAAATAATAAAACTAAAAACAAGGAGATCAAAAGACAACACCTAACCGATGCTGCTGACGGCAACATGCCTATCACAATGTCGTATCAAAGTGCCGTATGTACGGACAGTCCATCCGGTCCGCGATCATCGCCAAGACAGCATTGGTGCTGCCTCGCACCCTACGCACTAGCGACGCACCCCTCTTGCGCATGGTCGCGTAAAAGCAATCAGTGCGCGCCTCCGCGAACATGCCTGAGGCGCTGCAGTAGCGAGGCAGCCCCAATACAGCCCTAAGCGCGTTGTTGATCTGGACGCGGAGGGCCCCGTAAGATGCACGCGTGTAAACCGCCCACGGGCCGCACGTGTAGAGGGACGTGCAGTACGCCCTGAAGAGCGTTATCTAGACATCCCTCGAACAGCGCGCAAACCTACGTGAGAGCATGCTCGCCCGCATTGACAAGGCCCTTCGTTCCCGCTCCATGGCCATGTCCTTTTGGGCTTCGCCACAGTCGGGTAAAAAGGGTAAAATAAAAAAACTGTTTTGCAAAAAAGTCGGAAGTCAGTGGCAAAAAAGTCAATGAAACCAACAAAGTAGCCAACTTCCGAAAGTAAACGTTTTTAGTAATTTTTTTTAAAGTGGTTTTTTTGCAATTTTTTTTTTTCGTTGCATTCCTCATACTATACTGCATCGTTTCTTTGGTCTAGTACTGCAACTATACTAAACACCATTTTTTTTCCATTGTTGACAGATGACAATCAAAAGAAGTTATGCAAGAATACCTTACGGTTGCATCGAGCGTCTTTCTCCAAGATCAGTGCTTTAGGCCTGTTCTATATAGATGTTGGTCAACCACTACGTCTGCTGGCACTTCTTACTCACTACACTATTGTGCTGTTGCAATTTGCTTTCCTCAAATCTTAATGTATTTTATAAACCTTATGAATTGAAACCTTGTTTAATTATTTCACTTTTTTTATTTCTTAGCCAGTTTTAATAATTATTATAATTGTATAATATCTAAATTTTATAGTCTACTACCAGTGTTGGAATTGTTATATTATTTCTTGAAAATAACCAAACTTCTCTCTTAAATATTGTCCATGGAAGTGTACTGATTTCCAAAATACGGGTTCTTTACCTGCTTTGAAAGTCAGGCGTCCTTTTAGTTTCTTGCAGCCTTTTTTTTGGGGTATTCCCCAAAGCGCAACTATTTTTAAGCGTAACCAACTTAGCGCAACTAAATTATTCCTCGGAGCGCAACCATTTAATGCGATCACAAATCAATTTTTTTTTTTTTTTTAATGTTGCCCAACTCTAGGAATTTCTCCTGTATCGTGGGTGCGTTTACAAACATTTAAATTCACATACACAAACAGCCAGACCCGGAACAACTATTTGTAGGCCATACAAATATTTGTTCCGTGCGCGAATCGAACCCGCGACACGAAGCGCAGTAGTCAATTGCTCAGCCACTGCGCCAACCGTGCCGTCAATTAAAAATATTAGCACAACCATGATGAAAAATAGAGAGATATATTATCATTAATGAATCCATCATACCCTTCTCTATTTTTCGTCATGGTTGCGCTTTAAGGAATAAACTTATAATATTTTTAATTTGAATTTGTGAGCGCAACCAATGTTTGCTCTATGAGGAATAATTTAGTAGCGCATAGTTGGTTGCGCTTAAGAATAGTTGCACTCTGAGGAATCCCCTTTTTTGTATCGACCCTAATAAATGAATTTGTTGGGCTATATTTTACTGAGTCCAAAAAACGATTATTTATTTATTTAAATCCAAGAAACATTCGACTTATACTTTCTGTTAACCTTACCTGGTAACAGATTGTGCAACATAAAAAGTTAGTAAAAGACCAAGAGACAATCTAAAAGATGTGATAAAACCCGAAGCCGAAAGGCACTTATTCTCCCAGTTATTGCGATCATTTTTTTTGTACTAGACCATACCTGAGAACCTTCTAGTTACGGAGTTATTGGAGGTCATTTTCACAGTTTTTTTTTTAATATTAGTTTTTAAGATAATACCTTTACTTTAATTACCTGCCTGACCCGTTTACTATTCAAAGCATCCATCAGCACAATATTTTGAGTGCGCTACATTGAGTTTTACCGTGAAAAGTGATTTTTCACCCCAAAAAAAAGTCATTTCCCAGCATTTATATTTTTGCGTGTTGTTACTTAGTTTGATGTACAGAATGCTTGGTTGATGGCTCCGTGAAAGGTCCGTTTACACCTTGTATTTAATGATGGCAAAAAGAACAGCGAGTCATTAATAATGTCGTTAATGAAATGCATGATGAAAGATTAGAACCAGACTGGAGGACCTTTGATGGCTAATAATCATATACAAAAAGCATTACAGAAGAATAATCTATTATTTATACATAAATAAAAATTGACGGCCTTGTCTGTGATAAATTGCCGTATATTTGGTTTTAACATAACAACATCACGCTTGTAATCCCTGAAGGGTTAAGCAGAGGTGTACCTAATAGTAGGTGTACCCATGTAACGGGGGGCGAGCTTATTGCCATCAACCGGGCACAAAGGTTCTAGGTTCCGTGGCCCGACATATTTGCCCGACCCGGGTATTGAACCCAGGACCTCATGCTCGCGATTGCAACCGATAAATCATTTATTTGATTTTTGTTTTAGAAGACAGAATTTCTTTAACATTAATAATATCTTTGCTGAGTAAAAGTAAAAAAAAAATACCCCTTAAAAAATCTACAATAAGGTATTCAAGAGAAAACATATCTTAACGATTATAAAAACAATCTTGTTAAAGTTGTATTTAATCATGTACTTGACAAAGATCTGCAGTCAAAGCTTCTTTCATTAAACCTAATGCAGACGACTCTGTTCCTACTATACCTACCCAAATATTCAATTAATCATGGCTTTATAACTCCAAATAAACCCAAAACTATTTTTTATCGGTAAGTCCGACAAGTTTTCGCATTATTCCATTTTGCCTGCGCCTGCGTCTACATCACTGAATAACTGGACACGTACGTTAGTGGTGAGGTACAACTTTTGAACTTTGGTCCATACATATGATGCTTTCAGACATGCGTTAATGTCGTCTGCTGCAGAGCCTCGCTCGATGACAGTCAAAGTCTGCATAAAGTGCCCAGGAAATAAAACCACCACATTACCTATTACGTTTGATTGCTATGTATGTCTTGTAGATAGTGATCAAGAGCTTCGATGGCGTCTTTGTGTGACATAGTGCACTCGTCCCACACGATCGAACGCTTGCACTGTTGCAACAGAACTCCACGGGCACCGCTCTTACTGATGTTGCACGTTGAGGTTTTTCCAATAATACAATATAAGAAAGATACAGAAGATACCTAGATAGAGAAGATTTTGTTGAATTAGCAATATTTAAAAACGGTATCAGGACATTTGCACGAAAGACATTTGCGTGAACCCATTTGCGCGAACGGACATTTTTGCCCGCTGGGATACTTGCGCGAATGGACTTTTGCGCGCACTTAAGGTTATATTGAACAGTCTACTAGTCTATTACAACGTGATAAACTGCGTGAAAAATTACAACTAGCTTGATAAGGATCAAGAAAACATTGTATTACAATAAAACCATTAAAGGAAAGAAATGATTTCTATCATTTCATTTCATCATTTACAGGAAACGTTTGACACCTTGCCTATGATAAATTAGCCTTCATTTGAAATTTCGATAAAGATAAAGATATATTCTGTTTTTATAATATGTATATTTGAAATTCCTTTCCATAATTTAAGGAACTTCGCTACCGTTTAAACCTCGGTGAAATGGGTCTCAAAGAAATGTACAAGAAATTCAGTAAGAAAACATGTCTGAAGGATTACATCATCAACCGTGTTAAAATAAGATTGAGTCATGCAGTCGACAAAGATGTGCAGTCAATGCTGAATCCCTTGAATCTTATGCAGGATATTCTGTTCCTTCCCAAATATTCAATTAAACATAACTTTATAACTCCAAATCGCCCGGCAGCCAAATTTGCATCGTTATTTGGTACAATATTGTGTATTATTTCATTTATAACCCGTTGTATTATAAGACTGGAAGGTCAACCTTTTAACCGCCGAATCTTTAATATCTTAACGTCCTGCCTTTTATTCATTGATTTTTTTTCTACTCTTTATCTTTCGTTGTCATCTATATTCTCAATACCATCCACGCAAAAATCAATATATCTGTTGTCCTCGCCTTCTTTCGAAAGAATCCTCAAGAATAAAGACATCATCAAAACCTTTGTCAAATGAAACTGGATTGCAGTTATTCTGATTTTGGGCTACAATTTACAAGTTTTAGCCACCAAACTTTTATTTAAGTCAGGGCTCTTTATGTGTGACTTCATTTTATTTTGCTTTGACGCAAATATGATCTATGCAATCAGACTCATGAGCTGCCTGGAAACTAGTATTGTTTCAACATCATAAAATAATCAACTTTTCAAACCCCGGAATCACAACAACGAAAATAAACACATTTGCAAGTTCCGTGTTTACAGTCAAATTTTGAAATGTTATAATGCTTTCAAAATAGCTTTTCAGCCTTTGGTGAGTATACTTTGTTTGACCTTTGATTTTTTTCAAGTATATTATTATTAATATGTAGCTAAAGTGTTTAAACAGCTTCGTATCTTCCACAAACCCCATTTTCCTTGTATATACCATGCCAATGCTAGGGAGCACTCCTCGTAGCATGCTCATTTCAACTGTAGGTATAACGTAAGCGATAGTCTGAAAGTAGTGCTGATGACTGAGAAGTTGAAGTTGTTTTAAAACTGATTGTTATGTGCATGGATTCTTCCGTTAGTAAGAGATATGTTGTGAGAGAAGTTTGGAGTATGAATGTGGAGATTTTTTGTGTAAGGGAAGACCACACCAGACCATAAACATATGAGAAGATGATAATGCCCAGAAAGAAGGTGAATTCGGAGATGGCGGCTAGTTGAAATGTATGGAAGAAAAAGACAAATTACTGTGCCGACCCCAAATCTTACTCCTATTATAAATGCGAAAATTGTGAGGATGGATTCATACATGGATATTTGTTACTCATACACGCAAAAACTACAAAACAGATTTGGATGAAATTTGGTACACAGATAGTTTATAACCCGGTTGTAGGTATGGTAAGTAGGTCAATTTACTGTGAAAAACTTGCAATTAATCGTAGGGGCTGAAAGTTTGTGTGGAAGTTCGTCATATGATAGGAAATCCATCATTAAAATTAAAAAAATAGGGTAAGACTAAGGTGAATGAAGGTAAGGTGGTTGTTATAGTATGGGATTCTGACACGGAACAATAAGAAATATGTTGTAAAGAAAGTTGTTAGTGTGAATGTAGAAATTTTATGAATAGGGGAAGACTAAGGTGAACAGTGGATCGGCTAATTTTATTATCATAGTTTTGTACTTTGAGTAAGATCCCATTATGAAATAGGTATTAATAGGTATTATTATTAATCGATTTTTCAATACCTGATAACTAACCTTTTATGTAGATGATGAAATGTATGATGAAAGATAAGAACTCGATACTCCATGAAGACTATTATGATGGACACGAAGAAAAAGCAATAATTTACGAAGAAGTGTTTGAAGATATGATAAAATTTCCTTACAGCGCATTAATTATTTATACCTTTAATGTTATTTCTTTTACTACTTGTTAAACATTTCTTTTCATAAGGTTTCTCCATATAATTTAAACGTGATTGTAATGGGTCTAAAAGAATTCTACAATATTCTATTCAAGAAGGGAACATTTCTTAACAATGGAGTACAAATTTTACTTTATCATGAAATTGACAAAGATGTGCAGTCTATGCTTTTACCTTTAAATCTAATGCAAACTATAGTTTTCTCATCCAAATATTTAATAAAATATGACTTTATAACCCCAAATAAACACAAAACCATGTATTTTATGTTGGACGATAATGTGCGTTCTTTCATTTTCAACTCGTACAATACTAAGAACCGGATTTCAAAATCCTGATATTTTCATGCATTGCCTTTTTTTCTTGGACATATTCTTCTATTCGATTTCTTTCGTTATAATTTTTATTCTCAACTTTGTCCACGAGAAAATCAATTGTGCCCATAAAGAATTAGTAAAAATAACACCAAAGGAACAGAAAGGAACTTTGCCTTATTTTTTGAATGAGGAGTTTTTTATTTATGAAGATTTGTTTAACGTGCTTCAAGGTGATTTAAAGGATATGGTTATTTCGTTAACTAAACAATCGGCAGTGGAATTAAATTCAAAAATAGTAGTTTCGGCTGCACAAGTCCGCAAAATAGCCTCGTGCACCTTCCGAGGATCGAGTTACCAAAGTTTTCCGGTAATTATGAATCATGGCAAACTTTCCAAGATTTGTTTACGTCGTTGGTGCACAATAACACTTCACTCCGTGATGTCCAAAAGCTTCACTATTTGAAGACTAGTGTTACTTAAGAAGCCGAATCACTGTTGAAGCATATACAGGTAACCGATAAAAATTATATAAATGCATGGGATGTTCTGAATAAGACATACGGCAACAAACGCTTACTATTGAATCATTCTATGAAAAGGTTATTTAACCAAAAGAAGATGACTTCTCAATCAGCTTCTCAGTTAAAGGGGTTGTTAGATACAACCACAGAGTGCCTAAACAACTTAAACAATTTAAATATTGACACCGGCTCTTGGGATCCATTCCTTATATATCTTCTAGTGCAGAAGATGGACCCAGAGACGCACAAGAACTGGGAAGAACATGCATATAAAGAAGAATCCGAAAACTTACCTACCTGGAGTGATTTCAAGAAGTTTTTAGAATCGAAGTTCCGTACCCTGGAATTAACGAATCAAAATAGTACTACATCAAAGGACAATAAAACAATAAAGGAGCGTTCATGCCATGTTGCCACACCAGTTACGGAGAAAGTTTGTGTGATGTGTAAAGAAAACCATAGTTTAAGTCATTGCAAGGAATTCAGCAAGAAGGAACCTACAGAAAGAAGAGAGTTTGTGAAAACCAAACAATTATGTTTCAACTGCTTAGTACCAGGACACTCGGCATTCAAGTGTAGAGTGCCAGTATCTTGTCGTCTTTGTCACAAGCGCCATCATTCCCTTTTACATGAAACGAAGACCAAGCAGCAAGGAGAATCATCGGTCACAACACCTCCAGCTGTAACACATGTAGAAGAAGAGCAAGCATTACAAGTCAATACAATGATAGCGTCGCATTACAGTACTAAGAAGAGAGTAGCAGCACTTTTAGCAACGGCAGTAGTGGAAGCAACAAGCGAGCATGGTAACACCATTTTACTGCGGGCGCTGATAGATCAAGGTTCCGAGGCAGCTTTTATTAGCGAGAAGGCGACTCAATTGTTAAAGCTCGAACGACAACCTGTAAAAGCAAGCATTATAGGGGTGGGATCCCAGAAGACCGATATAAAACATGTGGTACAGCTACAAATTCGAGCACGATTGGACCGAAACTATTGTTTACCAATCAAGGCATACGTAATGTCCAAGCAGCTTACCGCAAAGATACCCACCAAAATCATCAATAAGCAAGATTGGGCACACATTCAAG
Source organism: Noctua fimbriata (assembly GCA_905163415.1). NCBI lineage: Eukaryota > Metazoa > Arthropoda > Insecta > Lepidoptera > Noctuidae > Noctua > Noctua fimbriata. Next base: position 16,016,487 of record LR990935.1, read on the forward strand.
ACCTCAACCTGGCTGATCCAACCTACTTCAAGCCAGGGTCTATAGATCTGCTCTTGGGTGTGAAGGAATATGCTGAAATTCTGCAAAACAACCTAATCAAAGGTCCACCAGGCACACCAAGCGCTCAAGAAACCAGCCTGGGGTGGATACTTTTTGGAGAAGTTGATACAACAAATCAAAACCAGTACGCTGTCATGCATCATTCAGTTGACGTAGAAGACATGCTGAAATCAATATGGGAAATTGACGTAGACATTAAAAGACACTTAACTAAAGAAGAGCAACTGTGTGAAGAAATGTACGAAAAGACAACTACTAGAAATGAAGAAGGAAAGTAAATTGTTAAATTACCATTTAATACATACAGTCCACAATCACCAGATGGTAACACAAAATCGATAGCAACACACAGATTTACATTATTAGAAAAGAAGTTCAGGAAATCGCCAGACCTGCAAAAAGAATATAGTAAAGTTATAAATGATTATATAGAAAAAGGATACATCGAGAAGGTACCTGAAAAGGAAAAGAATAAAAGATCTGTCTACTTACCACACCACGCTGTTATCCGAGCCGATAAAGAGTCCACACGAACACGCGTTGTATTTGATGCGTCGTGTAGAGGATCAAACAACGTTTCGTTGAACGATGAATTACTAGTGGGTCCTCAGCTGCAAGAAGACTTGAGAAACATTTTGATGAGATGGCGCATGAAACAAGTCTGTTTTATGGCAGATATAAAACAAATGTTCCTCCAAGTATTGGTGAGCCTAGAAGACACAAATTTTCAGCGAATCCTGTGGAGGCAACAGGAATCTGATACCCTTGAAGATTATCGATTACTCAGAGTCACCTTTGGTACAGCATCTGCTCCATATTTGGCCGTTAAAACGCTCCAACAGGTAGCCAAAGACGAAGCTAAGAATAATACTCTTGTTGCAAAAACTATAAACGAAGATTTTTACATGGACGATCTTTTATCTGGCACAGACTCAGTAGATGAAGCTATGACACTTCGCTTTTCTAAAGAACTATCAGACACACTAGAAAAAGGCGGTTTTCAACTTACAAAATGGGCATCCAACAGTATCGATTTGATGAAGCATATAGAAGAAGATAAAAGATCTGCGAAGGCACATATTGATTTAAACCTCGATGGAACTCTCAAAGCATTAGGAATTGAATGGAATTTAAAAACAGACCAGTTTCAATACAATCTTACATTTACACCCATAGCAAAGTCCATAACAAAGCGTAGCATATTGTCTGATATACAAAGAGTGTTCGATCCCCTTGGTTGGATAGCTCCAAGTACTATTATGGCTAAAATATTAATACAAAAACTATGGCTTGAAAAAGTAAACTGGGATGAACAAGTTAGTAATACATTAGAACAAGAATGGAGAGAAATAAGATCAGACCTCGTTAATATAACTGAAATACAAATAGAGAGATGGCTTGGTACAATGACTGTTAACAACGACAAAATACAAATTCACGGATTCAGCGATGCTTCAATGCGTGCATATGCAGCGGCAGTCTATATAAGACTTGAAACTCCAAACAACAGGATTGAAACAAAACTGATAGCTGCTAGAACCAGAGTAGCACCATTGAAGACAATTTCGTTACCTCGTCTAGAACTTTGTGGAGCCCTACTTCTTTCAAAGTTAATGAAGCAGGTTGGACAATCAATGAGGATACCAACAACACGAATGTACGCATGGACTGACTCTTCAATTGTTATCGCGTGGCTTAGTGGTGAACCTAACAGGTGGAAACCCTTCGTTGCAAACCGTGTAGTCGAAATTGTTGAAAACATTAATAACAAGCACTGGTTCCATGTTCAATCACACGAAAATCCCGCTGATTTGGCATCTAGAGGAATGTTGTTATCTGATTTGAAGAAATGCAACTTATGGTGGCACGGACCGGGCTGGCTATCTGAAACAAAAATAAATATTAAACATGAGATAACAGAAACAGACATGGAAATGAAGAAAATTAAAATCAATACTTACCTGAACGCAGACCGGATTGAAGAATCAGAAACAACTTTAATATCACAATTTGATAATTTTGAAACATTAACGGATTTAATTAAAGCTATTACTTACTGTAGAAGATTTTTGAACCATAAGAAGAATATAAATAGTGAAAATCAGAATTTAACAACAAAAGAATTAGAAAATGCTCTACAGATCTGTATTAAAAAGGCTCAAGAGGAAGAATTTAAAGAAGAAATAGACAGACTAAAAATAGGAAAACAAGTTAAGAAAAAAAGTCAGTTACGTTGTCTAAATCCTTACCTAGACGAGAACAATGTACTCAGGGTGGGCGGTCGCTTAAGACATGCTAACTTACCTGATGATAAGAAGAATCCTGTGATCCTGGGGAATAAAAACGCACTGATACAGTTAATCATTGCTGATGCACATGACAAAACATTTCATGGGGGAGTACAGCTAATGCTATGTCACTTGCGTTTTAAATACTGAGTTATAAGAGCTAAATCTCTGGTGAAGAAACATATTCACAAATGCATGAAGTGCGCTCGAATGAATGCCACAACAAAAGAACAAATAATGGGTGACTTACCGGTAGAAAGAGTAACACCGACGAGACCGTTTCTGCATAGCGGAGTAGATTTCGCAGGACCGTTTCAAACACTGGTATCTAAAGGAAGAGGCAACAAAACTAAAAAGACATATGTGGCAATTTTCGTATGCATGTCTACCAAAGCAATCCACATAGAACTAGTTGGAGACCTCACTTCAGAGGCATTTATCGCGGCCTTTAGACGTTTTGTTGCCAGAAGAGGCAAATGTAGCCACCTGTGGTGTGATAACGGTAAAAACTTCGTGGGTGCAAACAGAGAACTTCATGACTTGTGGAATGAAGCACAGACGACAGGAGAAGTTGCATCCACGCTAGCAACAGATGGCACACAATTTCACTTTATACCAGTATATAGTCCAAACTTTGGAGGATTATGGGAGGCAGGCGTGAAGTCGATAAAGTACCACCTAAAACGTATTATTACGACTCACCTGACGTTCGAAGAAATGACTACAATTTTATGTCAGATAGAAGCCTGTCTGAATTCACGCCCGTTGTGCCCAATAGATGACTCCGACCCGGAAAACTTAGATCCATTAACTCCTGGCCATTTTTTAATAGGAGAACCACCGATTGTGGTACCCTCACCTGATCTGCGAGCTGTGAAGGTTCATAATTTGTCACGATGGCAGCATACTCAAAAGGTTGTTCATGACTTTTGGCGACGCTGGCAAGATGAATATTTGACCAGGCTTCAGCAGCGTCCTAAATGGATGAAAAAAGCTAAGGAATTTGCAATAGGGGATATTGTGTTGATCAAGACCGAAAATCAACCACCCAGCAAATGGTCCTTAGGACGAATTACAGATAAACATCCATAGCCCAGTCATATTAGGGCTTTCACCTCGGAATGAAAGATAATAAGCTGCAAATTGGTATGAACCTTTGTTTTGTCATTCTAAATGTTGTCTCAAAAGTCACAATCGTTATCGTGTCCGCGTCTCAAGATATTCAAGGTCAAAGGTCACAAAAATCGGTTTTTCGCGAATATCTGGCTTCCTATCGGTTAAATGAGATTTGCATTTATTATAAAAGTTGTAGGCTATAAAATTCCCTACAACTTTTGTTTAAACTTTTTTTTCATACGACCAACCGTTTTGAAGGTAGAGCGCGAAGAGTGCACATCGTACAGTCATATACGGCCTAATGCAAGGTCAAGCGTGAGTTATGGTTATCAGTACGTTATAAAGTCAATTATTTACTTGGAAATTATAATTATTAAACAATGCCTATTATTTATGTACTAACTATTAATTATTTATATTTAATTAAAGTAAGTAACTTGATTATTTATATATAATTATTCATATTTAACTATTTAAGTATAAAATATTATTAATTCTGGATTATATATTTTAGTTTTATTTTAAGTTAAAATGATAGTAAGAGTATATATTTTACACATATTTTTATTTATTATTAAATACGGCATAATATACATTTATCAAAATGTGAGTTCAAATATCAAAAGTATCTTTGTTGATTTTAATTGTAATGAAATTGGAAATGGAAGCTAATTATCTTCTTCTTGTTCGTCGTCTTCTTCTTCTTGTCGCTCAAAAATGTTCGATTCATTGTCATCATCCTCATTATCTGTCATGTTCATCTCCAAACCTTCCAGAATATCGGGATCATATGTATTTTCTTCTTCGGGATTACTTGGATACAGTGAAGCGTTGAGGCAAGCTTGTCCGTTGCACTGGCCGCAAGCTAAAGAACATTGTAGCCCTGATTTTCTGCATCCACAGCGGGAACCACAACCATTTTTGCAATTGCAAAATATTACGTTTAGTAGTTCGGCTGGTGCTGGAGGTAATAACGTTCGTATGGGCTCCAGGATTTCATTTTCAAGCATCCAGCCCCATTCTTCCCGGCAATGAATAGAAAAGGGCATAGGGTAGGGACAAGTATTTCCAGGTATATAAGTATTGAGAAATTTACGCGTTTTAAAGAAAAGATATATAATGTCGTGTTAACTTAAAATAAAACTAAAATATATAATCCAGAATTAATAATATTTTATACTTAAATAGTTAAATATGAATAATTATATATAAATAATCAAGTTACTTACTTTAATTAAATATAAATAATTAATAGTTAGTACATAAATAATAGGCATTGTTTAATAATTATAATTTCCAAGTAAATAATTGACTTTATAACGTACTGATAACCATAACTCACGCTTGACCTTGCATTAGGCCGTATATGACTGTACGATGTGCACTCTTCGCGCTCTACCTTCAAAACGGTTGGTCGTATGAAAAAAAAGTTTCAACAAAAGTTGTAGGGAATTTTATAGCCTACAACTTTTATAATAAATGCAAATCTCATTTAACCGATAGGAAGCCAGATATTCGCGAAAAACCGATTTTTGTGACCTTTGACCTTGAATATCTTGAGACGCGGACACGATAACGATTGTGACTTTTGAGACAACATTTAGAATGACAAAACAAAGGTTCATACCAAATTGCAGCTTATTATCTTTCATTCCGAGGTTGACCCCTTTTTTTACCTAATATGACTGGGCTACAGGCATGGATGGTAGCACGAGGGTGTATAGCGTGAAAAGTGGAGGTTCTATAACTAAGAGAACTATTTCTAAATTATGCCCATTGCCAGTTGATTCTGCTTAGTCTTTTTGAATTAATGAGATATTTGTATAATTTTATAGTGGATATAGTTGTGACTTTCATTGTTATTGTAAAAGAACTTAAAGTCCTTTTGGCGGGCGGTATGTTAGATTGAGAATTGATTTGTAGCTACGCAAACCGCACATCCACATACACATACTATGTGTATAAGTCATGTCGCCTTTAAAATCATTTATTATTATAGTATGAAGTTAGTCGCCAATATACTTGCGTTCAAACAACACGTATTTAATTTAACCCGAATCCCGAACAAGCAATAGTGAACCTTAACACACTCATCAGTTATACTTTCTTCATCTTCCGACGCCGTCTCGGCCTCTTCACAATTTAAAAGACTAGTAGCTGTTTCGATCAAACCGATATGTCCCTGGGGTACTGCGCGCAAATTCTCGTGAGAGTATTTATAAGTTCTCTGAGAACCACCTAAACTTTTAAGTTCGTAGCGATCGTTTTCAAGTACTTCTACTATAACATATGGACCTCGAAACTTCCTATCCAATTTTGTTTTATTCCGTTCACAATTTTTAATAAATACGAAGTCTCCTTTAGAGAAAGGTCTTATGCCGCGTGGCCCGACCACGATTAAACCGAAGGGTATCAGATTCAGCAGCTTTGCAAATGTTAGCTGATGCATCAGTTCTTACCGAATCTAAATCTAAGCGAACCTCATGATCATCATTATCGGCGTTCAATTTAGACATTCTTAAAGAATTAGAACGAATTCCAAACATTAGTTCTGACGGTGAGTATTTGGTAACGGAAGATTTAGAACTATTGAGAGCAAGTTGGATGTTACCTAATTCGTCACGCCACGCTTTGTTAGGGTCGTTTTCAATGATAGAAAGGAGGCTCTTTAGAGTACGCATCACTCGTTCAACTTGGCCGTTTGCCCTACTCGTACCAGTCGCGATGAAATGGAGGTCTATTTTATGCTCTTGACAAAAGCTCTTAAAATCTGAGCTAATGTAGCAACGGCCCTGATCTGCGATGATTCTTTTCGGGGCTCCAAAAAGACACACCGCTTTTTGTACGGCATATATTGCACTCTTGGAATCGACTGACAAAGTATGTTCGAGTAAAACGTATTTGGTAAAGGCATCGATTATTACCGAGCAATACTCCTTTCGGTCACTCTTCCCGCTCAGCTTCCCCGAAAAATCTATGTGAATCGTGTGCCAAGGCACGGATACTTTTGGAATCGAATGAAGCTGAACAGGCTGAGCACCCGATGGACCTTTCGATGCCTTACAAATGATACACGAATCTATAAATTTTCGTACACATTTAGACATATCGGGAAACCAATACTTTTCATACAGCTTGTCTAGAGTTTTGTCCCTGCCTAAATGTTGCAATTCGTTGTGGACATGATTAATTAGTGTCCAAATAAGAGACCGTGGAACTACGGGTAGCCATGAAACCGCTTTGTTACGAGTAATCTTCCTGTAGAGAATGCCATCTCTAACGTCATATGTTTGACCTACTGTTTCGGGAAAGCTATTATTATTATGTTTTGCGATAAGATCCTGAATTTCTGCGTCACGTTTCTGTTCAACCGACAGCCAGCCCTGATGTAGTTCAACATAATTGACAGTTTTAGGCTTAGGCTTTACAGGAGTGATAAGAACAGCAGAATCTGACAGTGGATTTCGGGACAGGTAGTCAGCATGTTCCATTTTACTTCTTTCGCGGTATATAATATCGAAATCGTAAGCTTGTAAATAAGCCCACCATCGGTAAACGCGGGGTGTTAGGTCTTTCTTCGATTTCGACGCCTTGAGTGAATTGCAGTCGGTAACTACAACAAATCGCCTACCATATAAATAATGGCGAAAATGCTCTACAGCTCTGACGACCGCTAGAGTTTCTAACTCGTATGAATGATAACGAGATTCCGCGTCTGCTGTTCGGCGGCTATAATACTCTACTACGTGCGGAAGATTATTTTTCTTTTGCAGAAGGATTGCTCCATATCCTTCTGAGCTAGCATCGGTATGTAGCTCAATCGGAAGTTCTTGGTCGAATATGGTTAGCACCGGTTCGGACGTGAGAATGCCTACAATTTTGCGCCGTATCTTTTCATGTTCGCTAGTCCAAGTAATTCGTCCTTTAAGTTTTGTAAGAGGGTACGTACAGGGGACCGACTATTCGTGTGAACTCAGGAATAAATTTCCGAAAGTAGGAGGCTAGACCGAGAAATTGGCGAACATTAGTAGCCGATTTAGGTTCTGGAGCATCTGCCAATGCTTGAATCTTCCGTGAATTGGGCCTAATCTCACCGGATTGTACAGAATATCCTAGGTAGTCAATTCGTTGTTTCATAAATTTACATTTCTTTGTATTGAATGTAAACCCGGCCTCTGATAACGCACCTAAAACAAAGTCAAGGCGCTTCAGTCCTTTGGAGATGTTAGCAGAATGACATAACACGTCATCCATATAAATCAGAGGTTTATCTTGTAAATGACTAAGAGCCTTTGTGATACATCTCTGAAAGACTGAAGGAGCATTTCGCAAACCAAACGGCATGGCGAGATACTCGTATTGCCCTTCGTTTGTCACGAAAGCTGTCTTCTCTACTGACTCAGGGTGGATAGGGATCTGGTGGAAGCCAGAAGCCATATCCAATGAAGAGAAGAAATTAGCACCCGTAAGTTGATCGATTTGTTCCTCGATTCGAGGTAAGGGATAGTGTTCAGGTATGGTATTTGAATTTAACTCCCTAAAATCTACACAAAGTCTATCTGAATTATCCTTCTTTTTCACAAGAACGATAGGGCTAGCAAATGGGGACGTACTCTCTCGAATCGCCCCAGCGTCTAATAGTTTTTGAACCTGTTCCCTAATTATTTGTTTCTCTATAGGTGCTCTTCTATGGGGACATCGCTGCACAACTTTATGTGGATCTACTAATTTAATTTCACATACTCCCGTCTTCACACGCTTGGTAGGTATGCCCTCGATAAAGTTATTCGCATATTTGCTCAATATGGAAATCAACATGTCTTTATCGTGTTCCTGCAAATCCGTGTCAATTTTTGAAAAATCTGGGAGATCTGATGTCGCGACACAAAGATTAGATTGTTGTTTAGAGTATATAACAAGATTATCATTATCAATTTCTACACTTAACCCCTGATCAAAGATATCTCTACCAATAATTATAGGCTCAGATATATTATTGTCGGAAACCACGTGAAAGAGTAAACTAATCAACCGATCACCAATTTTAACATCGGCCTGAATTTGAATCGTACACTGTATATCATCGCCTCCAATGCCGCTCAGATAGACGAGACTTTTACACACAGTACCCAAGAGTTTACCACGATAAGTTTCTTTCACAAGAGAACAGGACGATCCGCTGTCAAATAGAAAAGGTACAGACTCACCGGAAGATGTTGTCAAGATATCCCTTGAAGGACGGTGTTCACAATGGTGGACTTAATTGGCCGCCGCTTTACAACCGTTCCTTTTATCGGGACAGTTAGTTGTCACATGACCTTTTAGGCCACAAGTGTAGCACGTTACATCGGTCTTCTTCTCCAACGGGCGGGAAGTACTCGGAGTGTCTCGAGGCTCGACTGATCCCAGCGCATCACGACGTTTTCGGCATTCCGCAAAACGATGACCCGATATTCCGCAAAAGTTACATCTGCCAGTGAATCTTTCGGTAGCACGAAAACGCTTCGCCTCAGGTTCGTTAGTTTCGACACCGTCTGAACGCCGCTTAAGAGATACGCCTCCCAGGATTCGAAACAATTGAGTGCGAGTTGTAATATTGTGCGCAATCAATTCGCGTCTTATCAGGCTGTCCTTCTGACAAAGCACAGAAATAACGAATCCAGTCACCACTTCTTCAGGCATCACAGTCTTGGGTATTCGTTCGATTAAGTTCCATAAACGAAGAGCAGCTTCTGAAGCTGTCTCCTTAGCTCCTATTTGCAATCGCAATATTTCGTCTAAATAGTCCTGAAGAAGCTTTGGTTTTGAAAATTTAGCTAACAGTGTCTGTTTGACACTGCTCCAGGACATTTCATCTAAGTTTAGCTTAGTGATACAGGCAGCCGCTCGTCCTTTTAAAGAGGTAGTAAGAGCCATGAGCAAGTCTATTCCTTCTAAGCGCTTATGATGAACGATCGCTTCGGTAATATTGCACCAACCATCTATGTCACAGTCTGGTTCGTCTGGATTAAACGGTAAGAAATGTGTTGCCTGGTTAGTACTCACAGTTGGCGTTGGCTGGGCTGCGAGAACCCGAGATAAAAGCATTTCCATGTTATTCAGCAATTTTTCTGCATCCGATTTTGGTGTTTCTAGCTCAATTCTAGCCCCATCCAATCCCACTTCTGATGAAGGGGCAGGAGGGCCTTCATCAGAACTCATCTTGTGTGATGTATGTGGGTAGGTAGGTAGGCAGGTGGGCGTGAGCAGAAAAATCACAAGTCCTTGCTACAATCACCGTTGTTTAATCAGCACAGGGTTAATAATCGAAATACACAGTCAAATGAACAATGTAAAGTCTAAGCAACACGATTCGTCACAAGCGTGGTGCGCGGGCGCCGTCTCGAACAAAAGTGAGTCAAGATGGCCGCCCTCACAACCATCGACAATGACGCTTCGCTAGGCTGACTTTGACAGCTAAAAGTCAACCTGACGTCTGACGTTGACGGATGCGCCGTCATATTCTTTTTCTTTTTGTATTCATTCTTTTGTTAAAACATTACTTAAAGTAGAATTTATAACGATTCGATCCCGTTCAAGGTTGGGTAATGAAGTTTTCAATGTTTGAGATAAACACGGAACTCTCAGGTCATTTTATTTTGACTTAGAAAAAAAGTACCGACAATTTAAAAATATTGTTTTCAAACACCTTCATTTATAAAAATGAGCGTTCTTAGTTGTCAATCTACGAGTATTTGCATTACTGAGTTTATTGATTACTACTCATGCGCATGTGTGCGGATTTATTTCTGTGGATCCAACAATGCAACATTTTATCAATGTTCAAAAGGGTAGAAATCGTTGTTTTGGATCAGCAAAACATATCTATATGTGAAATTGTGAGTGTAAATGTGGTGCTGCCCCACAAACGATGGGACACTTTATATCGTGTCCTGCCTGTCCTGTTGTTTGCTCCTGCGATGTGCATCACAGGACGCTACTGAAAGTGCCAAAGTCGTCGACAAATTTTGGACTGACTCAATTTGAATTGTCATCGACACGCTAAGAAGATGCGAAATTGGAAGGCGCTTAATGATATCGGTGAGTAACAATTACATATAACACTATGTTGATATTATACCTACTTCACTTTAACTAACTCCTCTCACCTTTCAATGTTTACTACGAATAAATAATTAATGTAACTTAAGTGCAATACCTACCATAGTTATAATAATATATTATCATGAATGAAAGATTTTTAAAATTTATCTTAAGATGATTATGATAAAAATTTACTTGGTCTAAAATTAGCTTGATTTAGCCCTTAGACAGTTTAAGAAAAGCTAATGTCAGTGTATATCTTATATTTAATTTTTTTTATTTATATTATGTAAATTAATTAGGTATATATAAGTTTATTATTTAAACATTGTGTATATTATGTATATAGTATTTAAATGTAGTATATATTTTTTATAATAATAGCTATTATTAATAGTATTATAAATACTCTTTTTATCCACAGAGGAGAACCGGATTTTGGAGACGTAGAACATCCTAGGCCAAAACCAAAGGCGAATTCATCGGCTCGACACCACGACATCGTGGCAACAGCACACAATATGTCCTTACAAACTGTTCACTGCGCACCGACAAAACCGACTACACTTTGCTAGGTCATAGATTAACTTTGATTGGGAGAACAATGTGCTGATTTATAGCGACGAAAAAACGTTTAAGTCGGATAAGGATGGGCGTAAATGTTACTAAACATATGCGCGAATATGGTTAACAGCATGAGGTGAAGGTTACAAGAAGTAATAGAAAACGAGGGTTTACAGACTCATTATAGTCGAATTTATTTTAATTAGTAGGCGAATATGAATCTTATTTTTATGCAAATAATGTTCATATTTGTTAAGCGAATGTAAACAAATATAAACCTTAGCAACAATTAGGTATAGATGTTAATAATCTCCTCCTCTGATCCTCTTTTTAAAACCACAACTCGTAAAGTATTGAAAGTATGGTGAAGTGATGTTATTGTTATGCGGTTAGAAGTTGTCATAATTTCTTACTATCTAACATGTTGATTCACTTCACCTCTAATTTTACTTTGATTCAATTTATATACCTGCTACTTTGACAAATTATTTACGTCCATCCTTACCAACAAAAAACTTTGCCTTTGTCAATAAAACTGGTAAACAACAGTGTTTTACTCATTCGAATGTCTAGTATGGATAGCTATAGCCTATATATGTTTAAAACCAGTTCGTATTAAATCATTGTATCAGCCACACAAGTTTTTTTTGCTAACATACAACTCCCACCAAATTGAACCTTAAAACAACCAATGTAAGGAAGGCAAAGGTCATTTCAAACCCAATGTTTGTTTCAATGGTTTTATTTAATTACCTTTTTACTTTTTGCTTGAGCGATTTTATTGGTCACAAAATTAATTTAATAAAGAACAAAAAGTAAAAAACAGCAAATATAACTCCTCACCTGGGATCGAACTCACATCGTTAAGCTCAGGTCCCTAACTGACGCAAGCGCTTACACCAATCAGCTATGGTGACCATGTTACACTTGTATAAAATGTTGGCCTTATTGTAAACCCGTTTTTTTATTTTTTCCTTGTACCCTACACGGTAAAGATAAAAAAATTAAACCCCGTAAAGGGTAGACTACGTATACGCACACAATGATAAGGAGAGGCTGTACGAACATTACCGGCTCGTACAATGACTGATACCGCTGTGTGCGATGTAAACTATTTAGCTTTGCTGACTGTACACCAGTACCTAAATAATAAAGAATATTCTATTATATTCTGGGGACATCTTTGAAACGGTCAACTCAAAGATAATGCTGATATTGAAAGAGAAAGAAAGCCACTGTCGGTGAGAGGTAATATTATGATCGCTCGCAGAATTGCACGTTGTTCAAGAGAAGTAAAAAAAAACCTTATTTTATGCAATACTAGTAATAGTGTCCCCTGATTCGCCTCATTTTGCACGTGCAGCCTGATGGTAAATTAGACCTACACATCGTAAAGCGTCAATACAATAATAGCCAGCGCACACTTGAAATGGCAGGGTCACACTGACTGACTGATGGCAGGGGAATACTGAAAAAAACACCAATTAAAATTTATAATAAACAGGGATCTTAAATTTTTTTCCAGTCTGTCTGGGACTTACCATTAACAATTACAACTCAGCCCACCCTTCAAGTAATAACAGGCGTGAAGTTAAGTTTACTCTATAAGTCACTACTCACTGGCCATTAACTCGCGCAAGTGCCCAGTCGCGCAATTGTCCATGCGCGCAAATGTCCGTTCGCGAAAAAGTCCATTCACGCAAGTATCCATGCGCGTAAATATCGGTTCGCGCAAAAGCCTTTCCGCGCAAGTGTATCTTAAAAAAAGTAACTCCATAGTACTATGAATTGATTGCAACCTTTGATACAATCATCTCAATGGTCATCCGTGTTCGAATCTTATCAACAGCCGTTCACACATTTGTAGAGAAAACTCAAACTATATTTCAACTTTAATTACTGTTGCTATGCCAATTAGGGTTTACAGTGGAGTAGGCCTGTTTGCTTTAACGTATCATTATTATTTTTTAATTTCGTTAATTGTTTATTCTGTCTGTCTGTTACGCAAATAAAAGCAAAAACGCAATTCCATTAAGTATGGTCAAGCAATTTATTATTTCAGTACTTGTCCAGGTGTTAAATTATTTTTGCTGTCAGCATTTGCGTTCGAAAATTTACTATAAAATGAGGTCCATGGAAAGAAACATTGGTAACTGCAAGAAATGATCCCTTTGAAACCGTATTCAGCGAAAAAGTTGATAAAGACGTGCAGTCTTTGTTATTTCCTCTGAATTTGATGCAAACGCTAGTGTTAAATCAAAAATATTGCATCAAGAACAATTTCATAAGTCCGAATAATGGTTTCAATAAGTTAACGATATTGTGTGCGACAATAGCATTTCAAGCATAGCTTTTTTTTTTTTTTAAATAATAATATCATTTCTGGTAGGTTACGTGTATCGTCTACTGGAAATAACGCTGTATTCAAATTTGAGACGATATGGCACGATTGCTTTCTTGTTTTCCGCATCATACTTTGATTTCATCTTCTACTGTACGGGGTTCGTTATTAACTGTATCATCAACATCAGATTAACGAAGAAGATGGTCAAATTCGTTTTGACATTTCAAGAAGTACATCGATTTATTAGGATATTTATTAGATATTTTTATAGGATGAGGACTGCATAAAGTGGTCTGTTATAAGAACCTGGATCCATGTCTCGTTATTGTGGGGATTCTATATTTTTATTTTTATTTTCATGTGTGTGTCTTCATGGCATATTGTATTCAACTTATTGGTGATTTCAAGTGTTGATACTAATCTAATTTATGCTATTGTCTTAATTGAATTATTGAAAGACAAAGTTAAACTTTGGAATTTGGAAATAAAGAGATTGACGGAGAATCACTTCAATGATGTGCATTGCAGAAAAATGTTTGAAGTTTATGTTGACATGTTAAAATGCTACAAGATAGTCAAAAAAGTTTTCGAGCTACCGGTAAGTGACGTATTTCAACTTATTCTTTATGCCAAACTTTTTACGTTTTTGTGCTAAAGAACCAATTGGGTCGACAAATTCTCGGTTGCCTTTGGCATTAGGACCACCCCTTTTTTTTTTTTTTTTTTTTTTTTTATGATGGGAAATCATCAAATGACCCCCCCCGCTCTGGGCGGAGCGGAAGGGAGTGTCAGACTTGTACTGACTAAAACCCATCCATGTTCCTTCTTTGCCCTTTGTGTTCCAGGGCCGCGGTATCTCTTTCGAACAGTCCCGCAGCCCTGGCAGGCATCGGCCCGTGCGGACCCCTGCGTGGTTGCTGACATCTCTTTGAGGCGCGCGTGGAACACGAACGCGCCGTCGACACGGCCTGTCGTCATAAGACGGCCGGACGGCGAGCTAGCCCATAACTCGCCGTCCACAGGCCCGCGCCTACGGTGGCCGGGGGCCACCACGTGACCCCCGACGCCCAGGGCGTCTCCCGCGGCGGCTGGGACGTGAGGCTCTTTCCCTCTCACGTTCCGCCACCTCCTTCACTAGCATGACTGCTTCACAGAAGGAGGTGACGGCTTCCCATTCCCTCTCGCCCCGGACCATGGCTTGAACCAGGGCCGGGCGCGAGAGGTCGCCGCCGCCAATCGCCTCTACGAGGACACGGCGCTGCTCCGCCCAAGTAGGGCAGGCCTCCACAGTGTGCTGCACCGTGTCCTCCGGACGATCCTCACAATGGAAACACCCGGGCGTTTCCTCCCGCCCGATTCGGTGCAGGAACCTCCCGAAACAACCGTGTCCGGTGAGGACCTGCGTCAGGCGGAAGGTGAGGGCGCTGTGGCGCCTCTCTAGCCACTCCTCAAAGAGGGGACTTATCGCCACGATGGTGGCGTGCCCTGCACGGGGTTGCGACAGTCGCTCTCTCCATGTCACCATGAGATCGCGCCGGAGGTCTGTCCGCTGAGCGGCGATTTGCCGCGGCAGCGGAGTTTCCCCCCGACGTAGTGCCTCCGCGCGCCATTCGTGAAGGCGCGCGAGGACTATCGCCTCCAGATCCCATGGCGGCAATCCGGCAAGGAGGCTAGCCGCCTCACCGGAGATCGTGCGGTACCCCCGGACTAGCCTTAGGGCTATCCCCTTTTGGGGCGCGTTCAGGTAGCGGGCGGCTTGCCGCCTCAGAGAACGCGCCCTCACCGGGGCCCCGTAAAGGGCCATGGACCGCACGACCCCCGCGTAGAGCCTCCGGCAGGAGGCGTTTGGACCCCCCAGGTTGGGCAGGAGCCGCTTGAAGGCAGCCCCGGTCCGTTCCAGTTTGGGGGCCAAACGTCGGAAATGCTCCACGAAGTTCCACCGGCTGTCGAGGACGAGTCCCAGGTACTTCAGCGTCGACCCGACGCCGATGGAAACCCCTCCCGCCGTCAGTAGGGATCCCGACGGTGGCGCATTCCGAGGCCCATGAAAACACATGGCCTCGGACTTGTGCAATGCCACCTCGAGACCCAATGCCGGATCCTCTCCACGACTATCGCAACCCCGCGTGTCATGTTTTCGGCCGCCGCCTCGTGCGACCCCCCTTGTGCCAGTACCAGCGTGTCGTCAGCGTAGCAGACTACGCTGACGCCGCTAGGGAGGTCGGCGCGCAGCACCCAGTCGTAACCGATGTTCCACAAGGCCGGCCCCAGAACCGATCCCTGTGGAACACCGCACGACATCTCTCGCCGGTTCCATTCTCCGCTCTGACCGGGGTAGATGACGGCCCTATCCGTCAGGTAGTCCCCGACCACACGACGAAGGTAGGTCGGCACCCGGTGATACCGGAGTGCCTCCCCAATGCAGCTCCAGGGCATGGAGTTGAAGGCGTTGGCGATGTCAAGAGACACCGCCAATACGACCCCGCCCCGGGAAACCGCATCCCCCGTCGTGAGGGCTCTCACGCGCATGATGGCGTCCACCGTCGAGCGCCCCTTGCGGAAACCAAACTGGTGTTCCGCAAGATCCGGCCCCATCCCCGCGAGGTGCCCGGCGAGGCGGTTAGCAATAACTCTTTCAAAGAGCTTGCCCACCTCGTCGAGCAACACGATGGGCCGGTATGCGGACGGAGAGTCCGCAGGGCGCCCTGGCTTCCGGATGAGGACCAGCTTCCATTAGGACCACCCCTGTACTCTGTGATTAAAATTTATACATCTACTGGCAACCAGCCCCGGCTTCGCACGGGTTGTAGAGCAAGGCAGCTTGGCTTGGTCTCCGGCACTACCAACAATAATAGTCATATTTCAACCAATTTACACAAAACGTTGACAAATTCTATACCTTCTTCATGAATTACTCCATCTATTGGTGAAAACCTCATGAAAATTCGTTCAGTAGTTTTTTAGTTTATCGCGAACAGATACACGTGGCGGAGGACTTTTTTTTATAATATACTAGCTGTCCCGCGCAAATTCGTCTGTGTCACATAAGACAGAGAGAGGATACAATTAAAAGAGGACATCAAACAAATAATTCCGCATAATGACAATGCGGGCACGGTACTTTAGCATTATTTTCCTGCGGAGTTATTTTAAAACTTTGAAAAACCATTCATTCTTTCATGAAAAATCTTAACACCGCGATTCAGAAAATGGAGTCAAAAGAACAACGCCATCTATCGAGCACGAAGTTAACCTGATAATAGCAGTAAAAAAAAAATATGCATGGAAAGCGATCGAACACACACTTTATAGGCTATGTATATTTTCAAAGCAGCGTCATAATTATAGACTAATCTGGAGTACCGTTTGCTATCATAAATTAAAAAAAAGCCGGTCAGTCAATTTAAAAATTATCTTTTGAGCACATTTTTATGCATTAGTACCATTTTGGTTCAATAGATGTCGTTGCATGTATCTTACAAAATGATGATAAGTTCTTCTTGAACACTTTAAATTCATATAATTCATAAAACTATCATTGTAATCGGTGCTCATAGAGAGCATAAATAAACATCATTTGAATGGTTAAAAAAAAACTAAAAGTTTGTATAAAACTATTAAGGCTTTTATTTACAAGAAGTGAAAACCGGCTGAGGATCGAACTTGAGAACCATGGTTATTATTATTGAAATAATACCCCATTAAAAAAAAATACAAAAAGAGTACATATTAGCCCAGGCTCGAACTTACCATGATTTATGAGTATGGGCACATTTTTCTATATTTTTTAAGTCACACGAAAAATTATTTGTTACTTTAGAACATTTCTGTAAAAAAACTACTTCTAAAAATAACACTGATAACCCCAACTATCGCCCTTTTAATTTGATCCACGATTTTTTTGCCACCCTGTATATATACTGTAGGTCCACCATTATAAACCATTATAAAAAATCAAAATAAGACTTTTGTGTTGTCAAGATGAAATAGTTTTTTTCCTGGGATAGGTTGCAAATCGACTCGATACGCAAAAAAAAATTGTTGGTATCTACCTACCTATTCCAGCTGAAGAATCATAACTTACATTTGTTTACCTGATGAGGCATAGCTTTGTTTCAATAATGAGATTGATTTATTTCAGGTTCTTTATCAAACTATTGAGACTTTCTTCCATTGCCTGATCAACGTTCAAGTCATGATTGAATTCCGTAATATGTTTTTGGTAAGTCATTATTTCGGTTCACAGGCTTCCAACGCAACGTCTTCCGGTTCGCGGTCGCCACTCCACTTTTCGGCCTTATCGGCCATCCTGTCTGCGAGCAATGTGCTCTGCCCATTGCCACTTATGTTTGGCAATTTTTCGGGCTACGTCTGTAACCTTGGTTCTCTTGTGGATGTCTTCATTTCTAATTCGATCACGCAAGGAAACTACAAGCATAAGCCCTCTCCATTTGTCTTTGGGTGGCTTTAAGCCATCTGATGAGACACATTATGAGCAACCACGTCCACGTCTTGGTCCCGTAAGTAATCACTGGCAACACACACTGGTCATAGATTTTCGGCTTGAGACACTGCGGTAAGTCAGACGAAAAGACACCGCACAACTTCACGAACGCTGCCCAGCCGAGTCCGATTCGACGATTGACCTCTTTCTCGAAGTTAGACCTACCTAACTGGACCGTTTGTCCCAAGTAGACATAATCATCTACAACTTCGAGTGCCGAGTCTCCGATTTTGATTGGAGTTGTCGTTACATGGGCATTCAACATGACCTTGATTTTGTCAATGTTAATTTTAAGACCCACTCTTTCGGAAGCTTAACTGAGGTCATCAAGCATTGTACTGAGGTCCTCCATGGTCTCAGCCATGACCACTACATTGTCAGTAAACCGAAGATGAGTGAAATACTCTCCTTTGAAGTTCATGACTAGCCCTCTCCAGTCCAGAACCTTGAAGACATCCTCCAGTACAGCGGTGAACACTTTCGGAGATCTGACGTCTCCCTGTCTCACACCTTGCTGCAGAAGGATAGGTTTCGAGGTCAGGTCCTAAGTCGGACTGACATGGTGGCGTTTTTGTACAAACACTTCAACATCTCGACGTACCGGTAGTCTTTTTGGCACCGTTGGAGAGACGTCAGTACAGCCCAAGTCTCGATTGAATCGAAGACTTTCTTGTAGTCCACAAACGCTAACAGAGAGGCAGGTTTTACTCTTCGGTCTTCTGTAAAACCTGCCGCAGCGTACGTGCCAAAGCCTTTTCGGAATCCGGCTTGTTCGGGAGGCTGAAAATCGTCAAACCTGCGTGCGAGACGATTCGTTTTATTAAATAAAATTAGTTTTAACCAGAGCTCTGCCACCTCGATGGCGTCACAACTCATTGCGTTTCTTCAACTTTGAAGTTTCAAACTAATATTACGGGATTTCATCTACAAAATACCTATTTTTTTTTCTAGCTAAGAACTCCATACATTTCATTGTTTTTGTACTCCGGCATGATAAAGACTATGATAATACAAATCACACTGAGTTTGCAAATTGAAACGTTATATGATGCTGTCAAGGATGGGAAAGAAATATGCGAACGCGTATTGGTATCAGAATGTACAGGTGAAAAAATTATTGAATAAAAAAAAAAAAATGCAGGCTGATCGGTCAGCTGCAGTAAGTTTTGTTGATCCACATTCTCACTCGCTTAATTTTATTAAATAATAGTACCTTAAAGTCTTTGAAGTATTGTATGATCAGTGATAGTTTAGTGGTATACCAGTCGGACTGCCAAGTCATAAGTCTCGAGATCGAACCCAAGACATCTGATTTTTTGGAACTATGTGCGTATTGTATAATTATCACTTGCTTCGGTGAAGGAAAACATCGTGAGGAAACCGGCATGCGTGAGAGATATTTCTCGACGGCGTTTTAAGCCAAGTCAGAGGCTCTATACACAAACCACATAAGAAACAAAGAAAGATAAGCCTATAATGTTTCATCTACTGGGACTTAAACCTTCTCTCTATGTCCCAATGCGGGTTGCAAGTCACATTTCTTAGAATTTTCTTTGATTTATTATTATGTCAAAGAAAATTCGTATTGTAACCTAACCAAACGACTGCTTTAATGAATGAATAACGAAGTGATACTTCACTTCGTTATTCGTCTGTCTGTAGGGGCCCTAAAAAATGTGTTGCACCGTCACCAGGATGATCAATCCAATTCATTCGTGGCCAACATCTCTCTCGTCATTCTCCTGCCCGCATCCCAATTTATTTAGGATCGGCGCATATGTCTTCTTCTTCCATAATACTCTATTACTTGTCATCTCATCAGACACCTTTTCTTGCCAAATCATCCTTCATAAATCTAACCATCGTTTCTTTGATTTTTTTCTACTCTTATACCCATCTGCATTCATACGCAAAACATTCTTCACGACATGAAAATTTACCTCATTCTTCCACATCACATACCCATACCAAGCCAACCGATTGCCACTCAACTTTTCAGTCAACGGCACCTCTTTTAGACTTCCTCTTTTGCGCTTATTTTATCCATTCGCGTAACACCACACATCCTCCTTAGCATTCTCATCTCAGACACATGCAAATGCCTAACATTTTATTCATGGCTAACACCATCATCCATAATAAACTAATAGAATGCCAGTTTGACTATCTCTTAAACGCTATAGCAAATGCACTTACATAAAAGCATTTTATCTTACTGCTTATCTTATCTTACTATTATTATGTCTTATCTTACCTCTTACTTGAAAATATTATTACTATTATAAATGCGAAAGTTTGTGAGGATGGACGGATGTTTGTAACTCTTTCACACAAAAACTTCGGAACGGATTTGGATGATATTTGGCATACAGATAATTTATAACCTAAATTAACACCTAATATACTTTTTTTTCTAGCAGTACGATCCCGTGGGACAATTACCGGAATCTAAACGGGCGAAGCGGTAGGCATAAACTAGTTAATTCAACTTATGTTGCTATTTGACAATGACAACTATAATGGTAATACGATCAGCACGTTTGTCGAAATGATAAATGAAGTTGAGCTTCATTTTAGAATTTTAGTCCTACGCTTGAATTGTCTAGATATTAAAACGGTTCAGTAAACGTTCAAGGCAGGTGATATTCCCAATATAAAGTTTCATGGAACATGATGTGTCAGTTTTAATAGTATCTTAAGCTGCTATGCAATGGCATCGTACAGACAAGAAATGTTACTAAACATCCATCTGCAAAACGATGTCCAACAAATGATTTACCCTTTAAATTACTTTCTACGTCTACTCTGTTCCTCAAAATATGACATAATAAATAACACAATTGCTCTAAATGGAAAGAAATCAACACTATTTTCGGTTTCGGGTGTGTGTTTAATTGTAGTGATTTTCCTATTCCGTGTGTTTATCAATAATGAAATAGGTTTTTGGTTCATCACACATAATTTTATGTCTTTTCTGACTACCACGCTGTTTGCCTTTTATTACAATTGCGGGATGGTGATGATTTTTTTTCTTAATTTCGTACACAAGTATGATAATGTCTTGCTTATTCTCATGATTCAGAAGATACACAGGAGCTTCAACTTCAGTAAACGTATTCGTAGTTTTATTATTTGTAATTGGATCTCTGTTCTAACCATTTTGTGTGTTAATATCTTAATTATTGCTTATTCTACAACCAATGATTTCTTCAATTGGTTGGATGTTATTAGTGACATCATGTTCATGACATTTGATTTGAATATAGTTTATGGTATTCGTGTTTTAATATTTTTAACAATATATCTTAACATATGGATTAAAAGAGTTTCAAAGCTGAATGATGAGCAGGAAAGCAATGAATCTTGTACGAAATTATTTGAGACATTCAAAAATATTTTGAAAGCTTACAAATTGTACACAATGGTTTTTCAAGCAATGGTGAGTTTGAATTTTTTTTTTAAATATTGAGTGGGGCTACTCTTGACCTCAATCTAATCCTGAGGACAGAGATGAGGTCGACGATGGAACGAGCTAGCACAAAATAAGCCTATTAACTCGCGACTTAAATAGATTAGGGTCATATGAACTATAGAACACCGACGCAGTCATGGAATTCCACTCCTTGGCCTTGCGCATAATAAACGATGTAGCAAAGCGCTTCGTACGAACGTGTGGAACATCGACATGGTATGGGTGATAACCTGCAGTACGTCTGGACTCCTGATGGAAGAAGGGAGATGGTGGAATGAGCTTGTGGAACTCTTGGGCACACTCACCGAAGTACAGTCTGTAAAAGCCCGACAGCTATGCAATTTTACGTCGGTGGGCCAGGCTATAAAGCTTAGTAATCACCAGCTTATCGTCATCAATGAGCCTCTTGGCTCTGTGCTCAACAGAGGCGAGTGGCTAATTGGTATTTGGCTGAGCCATCACAAAGGTGAGAGCAATACTCCATGCCGGACCGAACTTGAGCTTTATATAAGACAAGCTGACCAGGCTTGAAGTAACGCTTAGCCTTATTTAGGATACCCAGCTTTTTTGACGCAGTTTGAGCATTCGACTCAATGTAGGCACTGAAGTTGAGATTTGTACTAAGAAGCCTGAGGCTGTCGATAACTGGTAGAGATACACCCCGGAAAGTAGGAGCCAGATTGAAACGGAACCTACTTCTTTTGGTGGTGAACAGGCACATACACACACAAAAAATCAGCTGTTCCATAAATTTTGACCGTGTAGGTATTGTACTTTTGTAGGAAACAGCTGACTTTTTTTTTAATAACCGTTGAATAATTTCTATGTGGGCGGGATCAGAATGGTGTACTGCATCATATCTGAGAATTTGGCTGGTCTTTGGAAACTAACCCCGTGTATATTTTTTTTCAGATTGTATACTTCACGATCGACACGTTTCTCCGCTCTATATTTTATTGTGAGTTGATATTGGATTCGCTCAAAGCTCTGGCTGTGTTCGAATTTAATGGGGTAAATATTGCGTTGTTAATTTATTTGATTACCGTCGGTTAATTTAAAGTAGTAGTCAGAAGCCTGTTCTGACAATCAGTCTCACCAATGGGTTGTGGAGGCAGTCGCTTCATATCAAATACTGGTATTCTGTTGCGACCGGTTAGACTGCAAGCCGAACCCAACATAGTTGGGAAAAGTCTACGGAGATCATAATCGGTTAATTTTAATAGGTATCCCAAATAACTTTTGAATATCAATAATAAAAGGATGGAACCGCAGTCCTAGTCACAAGGCATAATAACTTGTGAAAGTACTGTAGTTGCCCATTACAAAGCGTAGATCTCTATGGAGAAAAATGCGCAAGAAACTCCATGGACAATTGGATACTCTTTTAAATCAAAATATTTTTAAGAGATCTTGGTTGCATCATTTATGTTGAGATTATACATAAATGTGAGAACGATGTAGAAAGACGTGCACATTAAGAGCGTCCAGAGTAAAAAGATTGAATCAACAGTTCAAAAATCAGGTTATTAAAGTAAACTGAGGCAGCTAAGAGGTGACCAGTCCCAACTGACGCCCGTTCACGAAAATAACGCATGGATCCCAGCCCCATTCAGCTCAACCATTTTGATGTGAACTAAATGATCCGACACACCCGCCACCATCAGCAAGATATTTGAGTGAGCATGACATCCTCTCAACCACCAGGGCACAGTCGAGGCAATGACAGTACTCACACATGTGTTATTCAATCATACAATGCTAGGAATTCGAGTCTGTACAATGCAAAATAGTCTTACAGTCTTCTACAGCTTGTATATGCTGGTAACAGTTTTTTCAAGTTATCAACGTACTGGCCGTCTTCTAGCTCCAAGTTCAATTTACTGTAAAACTCCACCTCAGCGATCCATGCAATCATTCCATCTCTTATCAAGGAGATCACACGTATGCCGTAATTGATGTCCACGTCAAAATAAATCAAAGAATAAAAAAAAAATGCGTTGCGCACATTAGTCGACATTGAGGCCATGATGAAAACTACGATGAATTCCAACAAAAAGCAAATCCAATTCCAAATAGTATACGACTCATAATTCTTATAATGAATGATTCTGAATGCTTCTTGTATCTTCAAAATCATTTGCACGTTGTTATCTCTTTGGAGAATATTAATACAGTAAAAGACAATAAACGAGATAACCAACAATAAACGGTTCACATGACTGAAATATACGAGAAACGAACTGTAGTGTCGAAAATTTTCTACATTTAGGTAATTTAACGAATGGAAAATGATGAAGACAAGAGTACCGATGAGAGACGCGATATAGTAGGACACACTATGGGGACTGATACAATTGTGCTTAACGGCAAAGCTTGATTTAAAAAATAAGTGCTTCATACACATAAATGGGAGGATCATGTTTTGGAACCTCCTGTCCAAGAAACTACCACTGATGTTTCTTTCGTGGGCTTTTTTCGTCATTTTATAATAAATTTTCAATATCACTTGGATAGAAGTCTTCGTTTGAATCAAATATGTAGCTACTTGGTCCATGTCAATACCGTTAATCAAATTGAAAGGGTTTTTGTAGCTACAAATACGTAAAGGTCTGATGTACTCATACAAATAAATTAAATTAAAGTATCTGTTTGTAATTTCAAACTAACAATTTTTTACTAAATGCATTTGAAAGTATATACGGAACTTATAACAAAAAAAAAACTGTTTTTTAATTTTTGGCTGTCTGTTTGTTCTGGATAATCTCCGAAACGGCCGGACCGATTTTGACGGAACTTTTACTGGCATGTAGCTAATGTTATAAGGGGTAACTGGGGTTAACTTTTATTTTCAAAAAAATAAATTCGCGTTCGGGCTTAGTTCAAGTCATGGTCTGGAGCGAGAGGGAATGGGAAGCCGTTACCTCTTTCTGCGAAGCAGTCATGCCAGCGAAGGAGGTGGCAGGACATGAGAGGGAAAGAGCCTCACGACCCAGCAGCCGCAGGAGACGCCTCGGGGGCGGAGGCCACGTGGTGGCTCCCGTAATCGGGTACGAGCCTATTGCCATCAACCGGGCACTAATCCAGACTCGGACTGCTACTGAGAAATTACTAATAGAAAAAAACACAATAACATTTCGCCAGACCAGGAAATCGAACACAGGACCGCATGCTCATCACTAGACCAACGAAGCAGTCTACTATTTGATTGATTAGAACGTTACATTTAGAATGAAACATTTACGAGCGGGACCAGTTTGAATTTGTTTTGCATACGTCTTCTCATATTACTTTTTCGGAACTTTTAAAATAAGGAATAGATAAAGTACATAAGAGGGAGTCTGAAAGTGGCGCCGTTGACTGAAAAGTTGTGTAGTAATCGGTTATCGTGGTATGGACATTATATGACGCCGAGGAATGAGGAAAATGTAGTGAGGAAAATCTTGAGTATGAATGTAAATGGCTAAGGAAGTAGAGGAAGACCAAAGAAACCATGGATGGACTGTGTTAAGTATGATATGACTGGAAAGGAGGTGACTGCTGAGGTGACGAGTAATAGAGAAGTATGAAAGAAGAAAACATGCTGCGCCGACCCCAAATAAATTGGGATAAGGACAGGAGAATTATGACGTCGTTAAAATGGTTCTTGTAGTTTAGTTCTATAGGTATAATCGTAAAATGAATAAAATTTAAGTAATTAATATTGATTTCCTTCTTCCATTATATCGTAATGGATTAATACCTGCGTTTAATACATTACATATCGAAAATGGTTCCACTTCTGTTTCTTGGAAGCTACTGTAAGTGATGGTTTTAAAAATGAAGAGATTCTGTGATATCAGACAAAACGATCCTGAGAATTTCGTTTTAAACAATCTAGTGGAAGAAGATGTTCAGTCAATATTTTTGCCTTTAAATCTGATGCAATGTTTTATGTTTTGTCCTAAATATCGCATTCATGATAATTTAATACATCCAAATTCTTTAATTTCAAATTTTGTTTCACTAATTGGAATGCTTCTATTCATAATTATAAACGTATACTACACTTATATGCTATTTCTTCTGAATTCTCACGCAGATAGTTCAGTATTTCCAACTTTCATAGCTATCATGCAATATTTTTCTGACACCATATTTTTCGGTGTTGGAGTCGCTTCTAATTTCGTGTTAGGGATAATTAACTCCAAAAAAAATATCAAGTTTGTCCTTACATTTCAACAAGTGCATGGATTTCTCAACAATGAATGTTCCACCAAACGTTTAATCATTTGGAATTGGATTATAATAACACTGTTTCCATCGATCTATATCTTTGTTTACACTTATTTCTTTATAAGACTACATTTACCCATAATTTTATTTTATTGCATGTATCTTCTTATTTTTATGAACTGTAATGTAATTTACGCCACTCGTGTTATAAAATTACTCGAAGAAAAACTCGCTTTATGGAATAATCAAGCTTTGAATTCTCAAAACATTGAGGAAACCCTCAGACCAAGATATTGCGATAAAGTATTTCAGGCTTACGTTACTATATTGGATTGCTATAACATCATTAGAGATTGTTTTCAGTCACTTGTGAGTACTATCTATAATCCTAATGGATCTTATCCTATATTGATGCTTTGATAAAAATGAAATCTTCTTCAATTCTCGATTTAAATATGTGCTGACACTTAAGAATCCTTTTGATTAAAAAAAAAGCTCGACTACTTGTGTTTTGCAATGTGACGTTGCAACACTTTTATATGTTAGCCCTTCCTCTACAATTTTTTTTCATCATCATTCTCCTGCCCTTATACCAATTTATTTGAGGCTGGCGCAGCGTGTTTTCTTCTTCCATACTTCTCTATTACTTGTCATCAGACACCTTGCTATTCCTTTGAAATAATCAGTCATGATTTGAATCATCAGTTCTTTCTTGATTACTAGAACGATGGTGCTCATCATCATTTTCTTCTGATCAGGTATTTTCCCTTTCAGATTCTTTACCATATAGTAGCTGCTTTATTACACTCTCTGGGTTACATTCAGATGGCGATCGGAGAATGGAAAGATGGACATTATGGAAATATGGTAAGAAGTATGATCTTGTTTTTTTTTTAGTCTGAATTTGTGCCCTGTTGGTGACAAAAGGCTCGCCCCGATAACTGGCGAAATGTGGGTGTACGCCTCTACCTTACCCTTCGGGGATTACAGGCGTGATTTTACGTGTTTTTTACGAAGTTCGATTTGCTAGCATTTTACTCTCCTGCTCTGGACTGAGGCACCGCTTCTTAAATAGGGAATACCTTGCAAGCTCAAACGGTTTTATTCAACAGATACTGAAAACTCCAAAATTGACATTTTTACTTCTACATGAACGATATTATAAGAGTAACCAATTGTATTGATTTTTTCGTCTCATTATCGAATTCGTAACGAGTACGTTATCTTTATTTACCCAAAAACATGTACATACTTCATCTATGTACGTTTTTATTGGATTTTCTGGATCCGAACCGAATTCGGTAGTTCGCCAAATGAGACCGGATTGCAATCCCTAGCTCAAAGTGTGAAAGCTTCAGATATTGTTTATTTAAAAGAAACGTACTTTCAGGTACAGTCGCCAGCGCATCAAGTTACCACAAACTGTCAAATCTCATTCGATTTTGAACTTAACTGTTAACATTTTATGGTTTGTTTTGTTTTGTTTTTTTTTTTTTAAAAAACGAAGCAAGATCATGTAGAGAAATTTTACTTTAGATAATGTTGGCTTCTTTCGTAATTCAAAAGTTAAGTTTGTTTTAGGATGACGGAACCATTGCTTCAATGCCCTTACTAATGTGGGTGATAAAAGATGTGACGTGTCAGACCGTACCGGCAATGCGAGAAATTTTATTCAGCTCTTAAGCGTGTTCAAGATACTTGCGCAATCATTTTGAAGACACGTTGTTCAGGTAACATTAAAACCCTTTTTACTATCATATTACACCAAATATTAGACCTCATTGGTCAAGTGGTAGGAAGCGCGACTGCTGAGCTTAAGGTCCTGGGTTCGATTCCCGGGTCGGGCAAAGAGTTATTGGGTTATTTCATCAGTAATTTCTCAGTAGCAGCCTCGGAGTATATATTTGTACCCAGTTGATGGCAATAGACTCGCCCCCTTTTTTCATGAGACTTAAACATAACTCGCGAATTGTTGGTGTACTATTAGGGAAAATGTGGTATTAGTGTTAGGTACACTTCTGCCTGACCCTTCTTGGATTACAGGCGTTATGTTATGTTATGTACATGTGTGCATGTATGCATGTCTTTCAACATCGTTCTTACATATGTATATGTATTATCTCAACATGAATGATGTAACCAAGATCTTGTAAAAAAAAATTGATTGAAAAAGTGTCCATGAAGTTTCCTGCCCATTCTTCTCCATAGAGATCTACGCTTTGGAATGGGCAACTACAGTACTTTCACAAGTACTGTTTTATTATGCCTTGTGACTGAGACTGTAGCTTCGCCTTCTTTGATTTTCTGGCATTCAAAAGTGCCTGTTATGGTCTAATTGAAATACTTTTGAGTTTGAGTTTGTACATTTAAAAAATTAAACATACTGATTGTCAGATGAAGAGAAACAAATGTGCAAGAACGTGCTGCGCTTACATCGAGCATCATTCAGCAAGATACGTGTGTGTGGCCTGTTGCACTTAGACGCTGCGTTACAACTAAATCTGATGAGTCTTCTTACTGACTACACTGTTGTGTTGCTACAGTTCGCATTTTTGTAACCCAGGCTGTAACAAACATACAGCGCCATCTAGTGGTACTTATCTAAAGCACTATGATGAGCGGACCTATAACAGCAGACACCAAGTATATTACATACATGTGACGCCATCTACTATCTTCGCGTGTAAGAATTCGTAACTACAGCTACAGAGGACCACTTAACGATATTATGTACATATGTAAACCGAAACAGCTTTATAAGCAGAACTGTCTTCGGACAAATTGTCATTCACTAGCTAGAGGTTCTGAGCGCTGTAGCCACGCATCTAGCTCTGATCCTTAATAAACCTAGTTCCTGCTTTGATAGCCTAGCAGTCTTCAGAAACTAGACAGCTAGGAGAAAGTCTGAAAGGCGATAGCCGCGCAGTCCCTTTCATCCCTCCACTTAGGGTTGCAACCTGACATAAATTATTGACTATTGAATAAAATTAAATTATTGAATTATTGACCTGATATAAATTATTGTAACTGTTGTAAAAGTATAATAAGCAAGTTGCCAATAAAATATCACCGAGTCAATGGGGCTTTAATTTCACCAACAGCAACCCTATACCCTACTTAATAAAAACGATGTGTTTCGTGTAAATATTTCGTCTCACCATCATCATCATCATCATTTCAGCCGAAAGACGTCCACTGCTGGACATAGGCCTCCCCCATGTG
Source organism: Noctua fimbriata (assembly GCA_905163415.1). Lineage (NCBI taxonomy): Eukaryota > Metazoa > Arthropoda > Insecta > Lepidoptera > Noctuidae > Noctua > Noctua fimbriata. Next base: position 16,045,352 of record LR990935.1, read on the forward strand.
TCGCCACATTGACTGGTCCCGTGCGACTTGCATCCAGCGGATCCCTGCAACCTTCACCAGGTCATCGGTCCACCTAGTGGGAGGCCTTCCAACGCAACGTCTTCCGGTTCGCTGTCGTTACTCCAGAACTTTTCGGCCCCATCGGCCATCCGTTCAGCGAGCAATGTGCCTTGCCCACGGCCACTTAATTTTGGGTATTCTTCGGGCTACGTCGGTTACCTTGGTTCTTCTTCTGTCTGGCTGTTCACAATGGTGTGCTGGTGCCTACACTTATGTATGGAAATGAATGTTGGGTGTAGCAAACGAGGCTTAAAATTAGAATGAATGCTGTGGAAATGCGTTCCTTGCGAAGCATGTGTGGTGCTGAATTATAAATTGAGGAATGAGGTTATACAGGAACATTGCGGTTTAAAAGAAGATGTAGTGACAAACATTGAAAAGAGTATGCTAAGATGGTTTGGTCATGTGGAGAGGATGAGTCAAAGGCGACTAACAAATAAAATGTATTTACAAGGCAGATGTGAGTGGTAAAGCCGCGCGACGGGAGGGGACGCCCTAGAAGAACATACACTGACCTTATTGGTTCTTCAGAAAGGTTAGGTGTGTAGTACTCTACTAGATTTTTTATAGTAATTTTACGCGAATGAAGGTCGCGGGCACCACTTAGTAAATAATAAATAATGTATGGTAAACTCATTATGTCAAATATAATTCAGTAAAGTACTTAATTGACACTTTTGTCAATATAACAAAATTAGTTTTAGGTATGTGGGCAGTTAAAACATTACATTTTGTATTAATACATATCATCGAACATAGACAACAAGACAGTGGGACCGAGCGTACCTCCTAGCAACACACCTTTAGAGAAGTTTCCTAAATATTACAAAGCTTTTAATAAAATAACTAGCTGCTGCCCGCGACTGCGTCTGCGTGGAAATTTTGATGCATATACGAGTTGGTAGGGACACCGACGTGAAAACTGTTACCACGTACTCAGTGCATCATTCTGAACCATACCGAAATTTTCTAACGTTCATTAAAAAAAGAGGCTCCAAATGAGCAGATGTCCAGTGTGTGTATGAAAAAAATAGCCTATGTTTTATTTCAGACCATAACCTATCTCTGTGCCAAATTTAATCCAGATTTGTTCAGAGGTTCTGGCGTGATTGAGTAACAAACATTCATATGTAGTGGTTTCTCTAGCATATAGATCGAAAATAAACCTATTCGAACGTATTACCGGGATTAAATCTATCCTATGATGAGTATGAATTAGGTGACAGCCCATAACATTAGAATTCCGTTAAGTAATTAATATTGATGTTATCAATCAAATTGATGGGCATAGATAAAATGTTTAGTATTCATTGTTCTGTCAGTTTTGAACACGGAAACTACCAACGTGAACTTATTCATAATGAAGACGAAAAGAAATAGGAGACATAAATATTCTGTATCGATTATTTTGAACAACACGGTCGATAAAGATGTGCAGTCGATGCTTTTGCCTTTAAATCTGATGCTAAATATTGTATGTTTTCCGAAATATCGCATTGAACATGATGTTATAACTCCTAATAGTTTCATCTCCAATTTGGTTTCGATTATTGCAATACCAGTTATAATAGGTTTATTAGTATACATCACCATCGTAGCGTATTCGATTGAAGATTTTTTCACTACTTTCGTGTCTGCAAGTTGGTTGTATGACTTTCTCTTCTATTTCTTGGGATTAACTATGAATTTTGTAAGTGGGGTTGTTCAAGCTAAAAAATCTATTAATTTTGTCCTTACTTTTCAAAAAGTTCACAGATTTCTTAACTGCGAAGCCAGTTTCAACCGTTTCATCATTTGGAATTGGATCATTGTAATCTTAGGTCTGGGTGGTCATATCCTCGTTATAACTGTTTTTTGCGAACTAACTGGTATACCTTTAATAGCGATGTTTGTTTGTTACATAGTAATTGTTTTTGATATAAATATTCTTTATGCCATTCGAATTATGAAATTGTTGGAAAATAAACTTGTACTCTGGAGTAATCACGTTTTAAATTATCAAGTAACAGAAGATACACGCATTAAAAGTGATAGCATAAAAGTGTTTCAGGCCTACGTTGATTTATTAGAGTGTTATTTCATCCATAAAGATTGTTACCAGCAATTCGTAAGTACCTCCTATTTCATATTAAAAAATATGTATTTGGTATGATGAAGACGAATCCGGACACTATCCGTCTGATCTTTGTACAATACATGTTGCTGGTAAAGGGGACTACTACACACATAAAATCGGGTTAGTATTAAAATCCCGAAATTTCATAATAACTGACTTAAATACCGAAGTACAAAACAACGAAATTCAAAATACCGAAAGTTTTAAATGCCGACAGAATAACTAAAGTCGGCATTTAAAACTTTCGGTATTTTGGTTTTTCGATCTAACGATAGAAACATAAAATACCGATTTCTAAATGCCCGAAAGTATAAAACCCCGCATAGACGAAATCCCGAATGGACGAAATACCGATGGATGAAATTCCAAAGAGCGGCGACGTAGTTCACGCGATTACTCATAGATGGCACTACAACACAGTTTCAGTTTACTTCGACCAAATAGGTTAGGTTAGGTTAGAACTGTGACCAGCTACGTCGAAATTGGGTATATTAAAAATAAAATTAGGTATATTGAAGTGCCCTAATTTTATTCTGCGACCAATTTCGACGTAGCGCTTGTCGGCCGCTGCGGCGGTAACGCTCGTTTCGCTCGCTCGGCTCGCGCTTAGTTGGTTACAGTTCTAACCTAACCTAATCTATTTGGTCGGAGTAAACTGAACGGGTACGTATTGCATGTCATTGTCTTAGAGATTTTAGGCTTTGGGATGTAATTTCGTAATTTTGAACTTCGGGATATAGTTCTTCGGCATTTTAAGCTTTCGAGCAAATTAAGTTTCGGGATTTAAAACTTTCGACCAAACAATCATTCGGTGTTTAATTTTTCGGGATTTCGTCCTTAAGTATTTTAAAATACGGTCGTTTAAATTTCGGTATTGTAATACGTACCCATAATATCACACCTATAATCTCCGACGGGTTAGGCTGTAGTGTACCTTTTAGTACACCGACATTTCGCCAGTTATGTTTTAAAATCCTATGAAAAAAAAGGGGACCAATTACCACAAATTCGCTTTCACCCAAAAAAGCTATCTAGACAAGAGCTACATATTTTTGCAAATAGTTTAAAATATCGCTTCTTTTCAGATACTTTATTACATTATAGAAATATTCAGTCACGCTCTAATGTTCTGCCAAGTTTCAATCGAAACGTTTAAAATCAGATTTATTGTTAACGAAATAGTAAGTATAATTTCAATGTAAAATTAATAACCTATATTAGCCCTTTGTACTACAGGAACTAGGTGCAGATTTTCAATTAGTTGACCTCCAGTATTACTAAAAGTGTAAGCTCGTTTAAATGTTCTTGACTGTCCTAGTCCATGGGGCTTTTTTTTTTTTTTTAGGATGGGAAATCATCAAATGACCCCCCCCGCTCTGGGCGGAGCGGAAGGGAGTGTCAGACTTGTGCTGACTAAAACCCATCCATGTTCCTTCTTTGCCCTTTGTGTTCCAGGGCCGCGGTATCTCTTTCGAACAGTCCCGCAGCCCTGGCAGGTATCGGCCCGTGCGGACCCCTACGTGGTTGCTGACATGCCAGTCCATGGGGCTCTAGCTAGATCTTTGTTCAAGGCCAGGTTTCTTCGGGCCTGTGGACGGTGATTAATAGGCTAGCTCGCCATCCAGCCGTCTTATGACGACAGGCCGCGTCGACAGCGCGTTCATGTTCGTGTACGCGCGCCTCAAAGAAATGACAGTAACCATGAAGAGGTCCGCAAGGGCCGATGCCTGCCAAGGCTGCGGGACTGTTCGAAAGAGATACCGCATACTGGCATACTGGCCGAAAAGGCTAATTTCACATCAGGCGAGTAGCGGGCAAACGCAAGAAGTAAAAAAAATAAAAATAGGTGGCAGACCAACTTGAGTGGCAAAATTTTGGGGGAGGCGTTTGCACGGCTTTGAACGAAAATGTACTCGTTAAAAGATTTTAGAAAGAAATGTATAAACCATTAATTCTTTTGTTACAGGATTTGTCATTCTACGGAACCGTGATAGTAGTTCTTTGGATTGCAAAGAATTTGATGTATCTAACAACACTGAGCCGGCAATGCGAGAAATTCTACATATCTGTTGAAAGAATCCAAGATTCATGCGCATTGATTTTAATGTCCGATTGTTCAGGTCCCGTCCAGTGTTTAGACTATTCTTGACTTTACGATCATCTTTATCACTTATAAAATGACACTTTGAGTGCTTGCAGACATACTTTTAAACGTGTTTGAAATACTTTGAAACATTCTGTCTAACAATGCAATTTTCATTTCACAGATGATCAGAAAAAAATATGCAAAAACGTGCTTCGCTTGCATCGAGCATCATTCAGCAAGATACGCGTGTGTGGCCTGTTCTACTTAGACGCTGCGTTACAATTTAGCTTTGTAATTCTTCTTACTAACTACATTGTTGTATTGCTGCAGTTTGCATATTTGTAATAAAGGTTTTGTTTATTTTGTTCCTTTTATTACAGTCTTCTTCCTAACCTTGTCTCGTGTTGTAAGAAACTTAACTAGACACAGAACATTGACACTGATATAGGGACTTGCTCCGAATCCTTAAGTGATTACATATTTACACAATTTACGAACTATACACAAAAATAATAAAAATTTGTTCATAACAAAAGCAGCATAGAATTAGAGAGAGTCAAGAATAGTGCCCAGAAGGATAGCAGCATTGCCACGTTGGATGGCAATAATGTTTCTTTGGCCGAAAAATACGCAAGCACTCTGGTCACGGGAAGAGTCGACCAAACGCTTGACGATGTTCCGAAATACTAGGTGGGCTCTAGTGTTTTAACCGCAAAAGGCTCAAACGTATAAATACTAATGAGGTTATTGTATTTGCGCCATTTGACGTTTTCAGCACCTGCAGCAGCCGACTCAGCACAAAGCGATTAGAATTTATCTGCTTGTGGGGTTACTGGCTGTACCTTTGCATGAAGATTATTTTTTCTAGCAGTTAACCTCAAAGTTCTAATTCTTTTGTAGTCGAAAACGATCCAACTCATTTCTAGTAACAGAAGATTTTATTCTTTATTCTTGAATTTTATCGGCGGCTTTTATCCTGAAAGACAAGACAGCCTCATCATAACTTAACCTATTCTAAACTACACATAATCAACATCATCATCATCATCATCATTCTCTTGCTCTTATCCCAATTCATTTGGGGTCAGCGTATAAATCATTATTCCTTAAACAAATTCAGCAAGGAGGATTGCTATCTCCGGTAAAGGTGACGCTAAAACTTTAACATTTTATTTAGGTTTATTTTATCCCTTACATTTAGTTTTTGTTGTAGTTGGAGGGACAAGGGCATCATTGTGGGTGATAAAAGATTAACAAATCTCCGCTTCGCCGACGATATTGTCCTTTTCTCCTCCGAGTTAGGCCTAATGCTCGATCAACTGAGCAATGCCAGCCTCGAGGTCGGACTCGCGATGAATATGACGAAAACCAAGGTGATGACCAACAGCACCAAGCGCAACATTGGAATTGGGGGTGTGAGGATTGAATATGTCCATGAGTACATTTACCTCGGCCAAATAGTCTCTTTCCAGGCAAGACATGATAAAGAAGTTGCACGACGCACCGAGAACGCCTGGAAGAGCTATTGGTCGATGAAGCAAATCATGAAGGGACCACTCCCTCTCTCACTGAAGAGAAAACTCATGGACATGTGCATTCTTCCTACCCTCACCTATGGAGCGCAGACATGGTCACTAACCAAGCGTCAAAAGTCCGCACTCGGGGTCTGTCAGCGAGCAATGGAGCGTAGTATCCTTGGAGTTAAACTTACTGATCGTATAAGGAACTCGATACTGCGTTCCAAAACTCAAATTGCCGATGTAGGTCACACGGCTGCCAAGCTTAAATGGAACTGGGCTGGCCACATCTGTCGCATGCCGGAGGAGCTATGGGCTAAAGTAATAACACAATGGGTCCCAAACAGCAGCAAACGGCAACGCGGCAGGCCCAGAAGGAGATGGCGGGACGAACTCGACTCTTTTAAAAAAGATTGGCAAACAACAGCACTGGATAGGGATAATTGGAAGGAGGGAAGGGAGGCCTTTGCCCTGCAGTGGGACACAAATGGCTGATAATAATAAAATAATTTAGTTTTTATCTCATATATTATGTGTTTTGTACTTGTTAATTTGTTAGTAAGATGTTTGTTGTTGTTAAGTTTTAGGGCCGCTTTTTGCGGTGAAAGCCTCCTCTATACTGTTCCAGCTGACTCTGTCTTTTGACAGTCTGTGTCAAACTTTTACATATGTCTCTTTCCTTATTGTTCCTAGTATACTACAGCTAGATGGTGATCATCTTTAACGGTTTCTCATTTTCAGAATTGGGAGTATTTAATTTCTTCATCAAAAAGCCAAACTTAGGGATGGGTAGTGACCAGAGCACAATATATGAAGCAGATCATTTTACAAAATAAAAAATAGTTTATTGTGACAATTGGCATAATCAGCACATTTAAACGTATTTGGAGCCTCCATTAAGCAAAACAGTGCCTGTATTAGGAGACTCCGCGCTTCCAAATCATTGCCGTATACTTATACTAACAATGAGTTACAAAAAAGTTGTGTACTGTGACATTAGGAGTAATATAATTCAATTCGTTGATTGCAACCCACAGTATTCGAAGAGGCTGATATGTATAGTTTTATACCAAATACCTCATTAATAAAATCTACGCTTTGCAGATGATACCACTGTCATAGGGGCAAATGAAAAACAACTCCCTGAGCTTCTACAAATAGTACAATCAGTGAGTGTGGAATATGGACTCCATATCAACCGAGCTAAAACTAAGCTAATGTTTGTGGATCGTGCCGGTACGCCTCTGCGTTACTCTTAGGGATTACAGGCGTGATGTTATGTTGTGTAGAATTAAATGGCATACTCACAGTGAGGCAGTTTAATAAATAAAACTATTTGATTGCTTAGTAAATTACACTTAACGATGGACGGGATATAAAATGTGCAAAAGGCAGGTTTTATTCTGTAATGTAACGTAATTTACAGAAAATTAAATTGTAGCACTATTATAATGTACTGAGTAATGTATCCCATAAAATATATCGGTAGTGAGGCGTCTACATAGAACAAGCCACACGCGGACATCTTCTTGAACGAACGGTTTGCCTTTATCACGGTCTTGTAAAGGCGCTTTTGACTTTCTGAAATAAAAACGTATTCTGTATTGTAACAAGGTTTTTCAGGCATGATCCCTTATTTTATCTATTCGGGGTGGAAGGGACACTGACGCGAAAACAGTTACCACGTATTCAGTACATAATTCACATAGAAATTTTTCATCGGTTATTTAAAAAAAACAGCTGTTTCCTACAAAAGTGCAATACCTACACGTTCAAAATGAACAGCTGTTTTTTTTTTATAACCGATGAAAAGTTTCTATGTAGGGGGGCTCAGAATAGTTAACTGAATACGTGGTAACCGTTTTCGCGACGGTGTCCCTTCCACCCTATATTAATTTATCTGGTTTAATGTATTACTATTTGTTCTTCCGAGTAAACCAAGGCCAAGAACAGGCCCATTTTGGATTAAAAAAAAAAAGATTTTTTAATTCGTTATCTTCTTTTCTGCATAAACGTTTTTCAAACTACTAATAATTGCAATCCACCTTTTATCATATTTAAAAAAGTTTAATTATTAAAAACACTCTTACTTGGACAGTTCCTGTTCTTCATAAGCTGGATACACGCTGTCTCCGCTTCCTCAACAGTTATATAGAATTTCTCAGAATATACACCGTATATAGCTATGAGTATTGCACCCTTATCCAGCCGTGATATTGCTACAAGAGTATGCAAAAAACACTGCAAGAATAAAAAAAACATGTTATTCAAAAATTTATTTAAACCTACGAATAATGTGAATCAATAAGAACTAACGAGCTTTAACTAAAATAATCTCCTCAAATCTTACATCACCACAAAACAAAACCGTATAAACTTGTAGGTATTTTGTGACTAAACAGGGATAGCAGACCTGAGTATTTGATATTAATTTCAGCTTGATACCTCCACACGTTCCTATGTAGAAGAGTCTTGACAGACGGACAGACGGACAACAAAGTGATCTTATAAGGCTTCCGTTTTACTAAGAGAACCTGTCGTGAACAGAATACAATCCTAAATGTATGATAGTCTAGTACTTCGTTACGAACCAACGGGAATATACCATTAGTATTAGCTGAACATGGTGTATTATTTTTATTCCTTCTAACATTTTCTACAGGAACGTACTCAAATTTTGCAATTAGATTTTTTTTTTTAACTTTAACGGATCCAATCGACAAAAAAAAATAAACTGACCACTATTTCCCTAAATTGTAACAAACTTTTAAAACGTGACAACACCATCTTCGGTTTAAGTATGTTCGATCGTCAATTGTTTTTTTATGACGTCACTACTCGAGAAGCGACCGGAGTGTAGCCGCTCGCGCCCGTTTGTTGCCTTATAAGTTTCCTCATTTTATTTTATTTTCATCGGGATATTTATTTACTTGTTCTCCAAAAACACACAATAATGCGCCTGCCTGGGTGCGAACTCATAGACAAACATGTCATACTGCACTTACCACTCTCTCTCCTGCTCTAGTTCTCAGCGCAGAGACGAACATGTCAAAATAAGTTAGATTCAGGTAAAATTCGGCACTTGTGTACCCTAAAACCTATGGAAAAAAGTTCTTTAATTTAGATTATGATTAAAGAGGTGCACAGCTTCAGAACTTCAAGAAATGCTCCAAGATCTGAGCACAGCAAGCCTTGAGGTTGGACTTTCTATGAACAGATCCAAAACCCAGGTCATGACCAACAGCACGAAACGTAGGGTCGAGGTAGACGGGCATGTGTTGCAATATGTCGATGAATATACATACTTGGGCCAGATAGTGCCTTTTAAAAATAGGCAGGACAAAGAAATCGAAAGACGAGTCCAAAATGCTTCGAAGTCCTTCTGGGCCCTAAAAGAACACATGAAGGGAAGCCTTCCAATAACACTGAAAAGAAAACTCATCGACATGTGCATCCTGCCCGTCCTAACCTAGGGTACACAAAGTTGGTCACTTACTGAGCAACAGAAGTCCAAACTCAAGATTTGCCAGCGGGCATTGAGCGCAGCATAATAGGTGTTAAGCGGACAGATCTCGTAAGAAACACTACCCTGCGCTCCATTACTCAAGTTGCAGATGTTGGAGAAAAAACAGCCAAGCTGAAGTGGGACTGGGCTGGCCACGTTGCACGAATGCGCCCGGAGAGATGGGCAACGATTGTCACCCTCTGGACACCTGTCGGAGGAAATCGCCGTCGAGGTAGACCGCGGCGAAGGTGGTGTGACGATCTATCGCACAGGACAGAGAGGTTTGGAAGGAGAAAGGGGAGGCCTTTGCCCAGCAGTGGGACTAGGAGTAGGCTAACAAAAAAAAAAAAATAACTTAACAGTGTGGTCCTGAATTTGTATAATATAAACACACTTACCAATACTTGAAAAATTTGCTTATACAGATTGAAAGTATTCAGAATATTCCGGTATATTCCAAGCAATTTGAGATAATGCTCATAATTTTCCTCTTCATTTTCGAGTACACCATTCAACATTAAGATTTCTTTAATCCACTCTTCGAGATAATTCTTAAGCAATATTATTATACGGATCGCAATAGCAACATTGATATCCCACGTGATACCCAATATGTCACAAATATTGTCTATGAAAAAACTGATGTTGTAAGGAATATCTGATGACACATGATAGAATATAAAAAAACATAAATTGAAAATGATAATAATTGCAAACGTGATCCAGTTCCATAAAATAAAATTCTGGATACTTGTACTGAGACCGATGCTCTTGTGTATAGTTTGAATCTCCAAGATAAGCGAGACGTTGTTGTCCTTGTGCACGATATCCAGAATGAACATCGTCGTATATACGATCATAAAGGTAATATAGTTGAATATATTGAAGAGAGTCAAGAGATGACGTTCTAAAGGCGACATGTTGACATTTGTAACGTCTACAGTCAACAATTGGTAGAAGCACAACGCATTTAGGAGTAACGTATGACAGATTGACATAACGAAATATTTTGTTCCATTTGTATAAATATAACCATTTCGTACATTATACTTCCAAGTCAAGAATAGGTTGAGTGGAAAGTTAAAAGAATTCACCAATTTTTGTATATCTTTTTCCAGACGATTATTGAGAACTTCTGGAATAACTATTCGTGCTGGAGACATTGTTTGTTGCGTTAGACAAAGTTAACTGTTAACCACTTTCTAAGTAATATCTGGCAGTCAAGTAATTATGGTAATGTAATAATTTGAGTTTAGTTATATTTATAAATAGACTAGACGGGTCAATACGCAGGACAATGCAAGGACACATTTAGCGTTCCAAATTATCTAATCTTGCTATCTGACTAAAATATCTACCAACGTCCACCTACGCCCCGCACCGCCGCCGCCGGCTGCGCCCCGCACCGCCACCGCCGCCGGCTGCGCCCCGCACCGCCACCGCCGCCGCCGCCACCTACGCCCCGCACCGCTGCCACCTACGCCCCGCACCGCCGCCGCCGCCGGCTACGCCCCGCACCGCGCCGCGTAACTGGTGAGTGACTTTTCGTAGATAAAGCGTGTTTACTTTTTATGCAGTAAATTCTACTATTTATTTTGTTTGCAAATTGCAATTTTTAAATTTTCCATTAACTACAGTCTTTGTGTTTTAAAATGTTTCGATGGACTACTACTATGCTCGTTTTAATTTAATGTCGTAATTCCAGATCCACATTGTATTATATCTTGTTAACACAATAAAAAGCTTTTTGAGAAAAAGTAACCTAAGAAGAATATTCTACATATTCTTCTAAACATCATTTCCAATTTCTTGACATGTTTTTTGGAAGTAAAAGTTTGATTTACTTTAAGTACGACTTGAAAAACCATCAAAATTTTAAATATCTAGTTTTGAACCGTAGAATTATCAAGAATGTTTATTAAAAAAGAACATATATTTTTATTAGATCAAAACAAACAATATTTGATTGTTTAATTTTGAATCAAAAATAGCTCGATTCTGAGGAACCTGGCCTTAACACTCGATTCTTTCGCACTGGGTCCGTTAGCAGAACACGTGATCTTGAACAAGGACTAGCTCGGCGGCTGCGCCGACGCCAATGACGACGATGCAACTGCTCCCTTACGTGCACTGCGTACGCTCTCCGCCAGCTCTACAACTTTCGCCAGTGTAAGCTTCTGAAGGTCACGCGCAAACAGCCTGTCTTTCTCCGGCCTCGGTTGCATTCCCACGTTCAGAAACCCGCAATGCGTAGTAAGCCCCCGGAGTCTCGCGGCCCACTGAAGATATGTTTCTTCCGAGAGTAGCAGCATAAAAGTTATACCGCTCCCCAAAACCACATTTTTTTGTGGTAAAGTGCTTGTCGAGGAGTGCCAAGATGTCTTTATAAGGCATTTGTGTTAACTCCGTCGGTAACGCCAAATCAGCCGCTAGTTTGTTAGTGCTGTCGGTGAGTGCGCTCAGCAAATATCGCCCGTCTTTTCACACCTGATGTATCCTTAGCATCGTCGATACCGTTCGCAATAAACTATATTTGTAAGTTTGCCATGTATGGATATTGTGGTTAAAACTAGATGAAATTCCAAAATGAGACATGTTTTTGTCTTTTTTTATCGCGGGTACTCGTTGTATAGATATGCGAACGTCGGTGACAAGAGAAACAACGGTTGACTGGAAACACACTGACTATATTTGTCAAGTAACACTACTTATAATAGCAGTGGATGCAACCACCTTCATTTTTGCATATACAGGGTGTAAACGGACCCTTCACGAAGCCATCAACCAAGAATTCTGTACATCAAACTCTACGCAAAAATGATTGCTGGGAAACCACTTTTTTTTGGGTGAAAAATCACGTTTACGGTAGGGTTCAATGTAACGTACTCAAAACATTGTGCTTATGGATTAATTGAATTCTACGGAGGTCGTGGAGATGTTTAAAGTAAAAAAACTTACATTACAAACATGTATTTAAAAAAAAAACTTGTGATAAAGTTGGAACTTTCACCCCCAATATCCTCCGTAACTAGAATGTTCCCAGGTATGGTCCAGAACAAAAAATGATCACAATGACGGGGAGAACAAGTGCCTTTCGGCTTCATTAAGGGTCTTGTTACACCCTTAAATAACAGATTACAGGCGTGATATCACAAGTTTACTTTAGAAATTGAGAAAAATATTGAATTGTGTGTGACTAATAACACAATAATTTTATGAAAATTATCGTAAATTCTAATATTAAATTGCATTTTGATAGTGCATATTATAATCCAATATCCTAGTGATCATATAACATCAACTGTCACTGGGAAAAAAAAATATATCAAGGGTCCAGGTCCAGATTAAATTATAAAAACTGAATACAAAACCAAACTGTAACTTAAATAAAAACGTATGATGTCTTGTATAACTGGTTTTTAAAAACACAATCACAAAAATGCAAACTGCAATAACACAATGGTGTACGTAATGATAAAATCAGACAATTCTAGAGGAAGTTCCGCGTCGATGAGGAACAAACCACAACCAGACATCTTCGTGAACGATGTTTCTTGTAAACGCAGGATATTATTACATACCCTTCTTTGAGCACCTGTAAAAGGCGAAATAAGTTATAAATAAGACAAGTGGCAGTAAATCATACAACTAAATAATTATCTATACAAATAAATAACATTGAAGTGTCTGTTTGTAATATCAAAATAACAGCTTTTTACTGAATGCATATGAAAATATATACGGAACATTTTTTTCAGTTTTTGTCAGTCTGTCTGTCTGTTTGTTTCGGCTACTCTCCGGAACGGCTGGGCTGATTTTGACAGGATTTTTACTGGCAGATAGCTGATGTTACAAGGTCATAGGCTATTTTTATTTTCGAAAAATAATTAGGGCTCCGTGCGAAAAAATTGAAAAACCCTTGAAATTGGTAACAAAATTCGATTAAAAAAGGGAAGTAAAATTTTTATAATAATTTTACGCGAAAAAAGGTCGCGGGCAACAGCTAGTAATAAAATAAATGAAACTTAAAAAAAAACAAGATTTTTTTTAAATGAAAAGAAGAAAATTAGGTTTACTATCAACATTGAACGCGTGTACAAAGTTTTTGTGTCCGTGCTATTAATCGTTGAGGAATTCTCTCGTGAGGAGGCGATCCTGGCAGCAGAATCAAGCCATATCTGTCATAAAAATGTATTGTCACTTGAACCAAAAGTGTTTTTTTTTTCAGTTCAATAATTTGGACGGAACTGGTTTGAAATTCAGTTGCAAGATTTGACCAATGCATTCTAATATATCTCTTATAATATATCTCTCTGTTATAATAAAAAATGGCTTCACAAAGTAACTGTCAATTCTGCTTAATCTAAACAAACAAAATTATGTTCTAGTAGCGATAAAGATGAAAAGCAAAACATACGAATCCTGTTGAACGTCGTTTCAGAAATTCGAAACGTATATGAATACCAAAAAAAACTATGGATGGACTGTGTAAAGAATGATAAGGCAAGAAAGGAGGTGTCTGATGAGATGACGAGTAATAGAGAAGTATGGAAGAAGAAGACATGCTGCACCGACCCCCAATGAATTGGGATAAGGGCAAGAGAATGATGAAACGTATATGAATAAATCGTACGAATTATACAAGGTGTAAACGGACCCTGCATGAAGCCGACAACCAATCATTCTGTACATCAAACTAAGTAACGCTACGCAAAAACTATTGCTAGGATACAACTTTTTGTTGGGGTGAAAAAGACGGTAAGACTCAATATAACGCACTCAAAACACCGTGCTGTATGGGGGTCGTGGTATTTTTAAGTAAAAATAACATTAAAAAATTGTATTAAATAAAAGTAAAACTTGTGAAAAAGCAAAACTTTAACCCTCAATATATCCGTAACTAGAAGGTTTCCAGATATGGTCCAGAAATGAAACAAGAACAAGTGCCTGTCGGCTTCGATAAGAGTACAATTACACCAATTAGTTATTACATTATTTTATTATAGTGAATACATTTCTGAACACACTCAATTTCTCTAAGCACTTTGGATTGTGTTCCTAAATGTATTTATTACCTGCACAGTTTTCCGACTTCAGTAGCAGAAAACAAGTGTCGTAAACATCTATTATTACTAAATGAAATCTTTCTCATTGCACGCTCAAACATAGAAGTAACAATATGTTCTTTATTATCCAAATTTGAGACATTACTGATTGCACGATAGTCTGAAAAAGCAGATATCACAAAAAGTTAGTTCCTATTTAAAATTGTTTCGAAAAATCTGTGTATAAATCTCACCATGGTATTTCCAATATACGGCGTGGAAGGGACACCGACGCGAAAACGGTTATCAAGTAATCGTCGTTTGCGGGGGGCTCAGGATGATGTACGGGTTCCATTCCTAGGTCGGGTAAAGTGTTATTGGATTTCTCATCAGGAATTTCTCAGTAGCAACAATGGAGTCTGAATCTGTGCCCGGTTGATGGCAATAAGCTCACCCTCTATTGCATGGGACTGTAACAAAACTACATTTTTTTTTCTCCGGCCAATTAGCCAGGATTCAGGAAAGATTCCAAATTGTCAGCCAGCCTCTCATCAATACTCACCATTAATTTGAATAACTTCTCTATAATCCCATAGGCCTCCAAAATATTCTGGTATAAATCGAACATTACATCCCAGCAGTTTCTTCGTTCTTGAACTTCCATAATCCACATCTTAAGCATCTTTATTAGTAATCTCATAAGTTCCGAGGCATAAATAATATTCATATCGAAAGATATAGTAGCAAACGTTGATATCACTCCAAAAGTACTGATGACTCTAAACTCAATACACACCTAGGTAATGTAACATACAAAGAAACTGTATAAAGAGATGACAGAAAACCAGTTCCAAGTGATCAAGCTTCTGAGGTTTTTATTACTAACACTGAGGACTTTCAGAACATGCTGAATTTTTAAGACCAACAAAATATTGTGATCACTCCCGATGATATTAATATAGTTGTTTAGTACGAAGCTAGCGGAGTGAAAGAAGCTGTCACAAATGTTACTCAGAAAAAGGAAAGCGGTCAAACTGGACCAGACAAAGGAAAAATATTTTTCTATTAATACATGCAAATTGATTATTCTCAACGTTAACATACAAGCGACTCCTAACATGTTGTACAGACGACTATTGGGTAAGATACGGCTATCGTGAATTGAATACTTTGAGTACAAAAAAGAAGCTTGCATTAAATTTAACGGCCATAGTACTGATTGCAAATCTTTTTCAATTACGTTGTTCAGAAATAGTTCATTGGACAAAGTGATAACCAAATTTCTGTTTAAGTGTATGTTTTTGAAAGATGAAAACATGTTTAATACTCCAGACATTTCAAATTTAGATATCGTGTGACTACAGACAAAGCAATCAATATAACTGTGTTTATATTAAACTTTCTTTAAACTGAAATTATTTAAAAGTAATAAATTAAATGGGTAGGTTTGAATTAATATCATTAATGTGTGGGGATTCATGAATAAATAATAATTACAGCCGCACGTGTACTTATACGTCGTCGTGTGTGTCATACAACTTTTGGCACGGTCGGTTTGTGGATGATTAGCTTCTGATTCCCTTGTGAAATCGTAAAAATATACGACATAAATGGTGATATCTTTTGACCACTGCTTCAAGGGGTAGCAGACCTGAGTCATCATCATCATCATCATCATTTCAGCCGAAAGACGTCCACTGCTGGACATAGGCCTCCCCCAAGTGTCGCCACATTGACCGGTCCCGTGCGACTCGCATCCAGCGGATCCCTGCAACCTTCACCAGGTCATCGGTCCACCTAGACAGACCTGAGTATTTGATATTAATTTCAGCTTTATACCTCCACGAGTTCCTAAGAGAAAGGGTCTTGACAGATGGACAGACAAACATAGGGGTTCCGTTTTGCCGACTAAGGTACGGAACTCTAAAAAATACTTTTCTTTTAAGTGAAACAAGGCTGCTAATGATCATGACGATGACGACGACCACGATGGTGATACAATAATAAGAAAAAGTTCCGTGTACATCAAACCATTTATTTCAAAGAAAATAGAACTGTAAGAGTGTAATGACGTAATGAGTGATAAATTGCATCAGATTTAAAGGTAGCGTAGCGTCGACATAGAACAAGCCACACGCGGTCATCTTTCTGAACGTTCGATTTGCCTGTAGCACGTTCTTCCAGAGATGGCCATGACATTCTAAAAATATAATTTAACTACAATAATTTAATTCTGATTAGTCTTCTACACCAAGAAATATCATCAATCTCTTACCCTTATCCCAATTCATTTGGGGTCGGCACAGCATGTCTTCTTCTTCCATACTTCTTTCTCTATTACTCTCCCACCTTTTCACAGTCCATTTCCTCCCTCCTTTTCTCCGTAACGCATGCCCATACCACGACAACCGATTACCACACAACTTTTCAGTCACCGGCGCCACTTTCAGACTTCCTCGTATGTACTAATTTCTTATTTTATCAATTTGCGTAACACCACACATACCCCTTAGCATTCTAATCTCAGCCACATGTAAATGCCTTTCATTCATCCCTTTTGTGACTCAATAATTTGATCCATACAAAACAGCAGATCTAACCGTTGTTTTATAAATGTTCCCCTAAAGTTTAAGGAAAATACGGGAGTCGCAGATTGTTTCTGTGACCTGCCGCCATTTCATCCATCCCGTGTTAATTTGTGTGCTTAACACTAAGATTTATTTCGTCATCACTTTGCACGAGTGAACCGCAACAACAAATAGAGATTTTAAAATTCTTACTTGTATAGTTACTGTTCTTTATTAACTGTATACACGCCGTCTCAGCTTCTTCAACAGTTGCATAGAACTTATCGCAGTAAATACAGTGTGTAATTACTAATACTAGATCCTTCGTGAGATATAAAATAAGACCAACACTCCGAATCAAAATCTGGAAATTAAAATTATTAGGTAAATTATAAATCCGCACATAACCAAACATAGATCAATCCAAGGAGTTCAAACATTTTCGGCTTACACTATTTTCCACATCAGTAAATTTGTTCATCTCGTAAACCATAAAGTTGACATAGCATAAAGCGCGTTGAAATGTGAAGAATGTGCGATATAACACCTGAAAATACTAATAATGTATTTCTTCTTTGGTGATAACATGAAAATTGACAGAGACATACAAGACAAGATGTAAACGAATCCTTCACGAAGCCGTTAACGAATCATTCTGTAGATCAAACTAAGTAACTCTACGCAAAAAGCATTGCTGGGAAACGAGGTGAAAAATCACGATTTACGGTAGGACTTAATGTAACAAACTCAAAACGTTGCGCTGATAGATGCATTGAATGGTACGGGAGTCGTGGAGGTATTTAAAAGAAAAGTTAAAATATTAAAAACTAATGAAAAAGTTGAAACTTGAACCCCCAATATCTCCGTAACTATAAGTTTCCCAGGTATAGTCTAGAACAAAAAAAAATATCACAATGATGGGAAAACCCGTAGCCCGAAGCCGAAAGGAGGAGGAGGACGGAGGGCGGGTTATTTTTAAAATGGGTGTAAACCCATTGTAAAAATTATTAAAATTATTATTCTGTATTATTATTAAGGTTTTTTGAGAATAGTAATTAAAAACGTTAGGAATATTGAAATTAAGGGTTCGAGGAATTTTAGTTTGATTGATTTCATAAATATAATAAAGTTTTGAACTTACCAAAACTTGAAAAATTTCTTTGTACAAGCTGTAAGCTTTCAATATATTTTCGTATATCCCGAACAGTTTGAGACATTCATAATTATCGTTTTCATTACTTATTGTCACGAGATCTTTGATCCACTGATCGAGATATTTCCTCAGTATTATTATAATTCTGATAGCTATTACAATACTTAGATCAAATGGGACACACATTACGTCGCAAATATCTTCAATAATTAAACCGATGTCAAAAAAAGATGAAGGTTCATAATACGAGTACATGCGATTTATAAAAATATGAATAAAGATGATGGTCGTAGTTGAGACCCAGTTCCAAATAATAAAACTTCTGATGCTCTTACTAAGGTCTATGCTCCTATGTAAGGTTTGGATCATCAATATAAGTAAAACATTGTTGTTCTTATGCACATAATCTAAAAGAAACATCATGTTGAACCCAGTTAAGTAGATGACATAGCTGATGACAGTAGAAATTGAGAAAACATCGTATTTGAATTGTGTCTTATCGACATTCGTGTCTTCTACAACGAAAATCTTAAAGAAACACATCGCATTTAGGGACAACATTAAACAGAACGCGAATACGCGATATTTTTGGGCACTTGCATAAATATGACTATTTTTCACTTCATATTTTGATGTCAGAAAAAGATTAAACGGAAAGTTGAAGGAGTACGCTACTCTTTTCATATCTTTTTCCAGTCTGTTATAATGTAATAAGACATCTAGAATATTTCTTCGTGATCGATACATTTTGGTCAGTATTGACTTCTTACCACTACTTTTCAATACGTAATGAAATCAAACCTCTCTGCAAGGACAATGAGACAGTTAGAAGGAGTAACAAATTGTGTTTTCGTTATACAAGATCAATACAAATGATAGAAGTCAAGGACGTACTCAATCTATTTAAATAAAAATCAATTAATTCTCAACTCTTTGGAAAAGCTGTAACCTCGAATTGTGGCATAGGGCACAGGGGACAGGGGACAAGGGTTTTGAATATTTTTTTCGTGCTCCTAGACTTTTCGGTACTTTTAATCAAAATCATTGCATTTATTTCAATTAGACCATCACAGGCACTTTTGAATGTCAAAAAAACAAAAAGAAGTGAAACTACAGTCACAGTACAAGGCATAATAACTTGAGAAAGTACTGTAGTTGCACATTGCAAAGCGTAAATCCCTATGGAGAAGAATCAGCAAGAAACTCCATGGACACTCTTTTAAATCAAAATATTGTTACAAAACCTTGGTAAAATAATACATGTCGAGATGGTACATAATGTGAGAAAGATGTAGCAAGAGGTGCAGGTTAAAAGTGTCCATAAGACGAAAAAAACAACTCAATGATAAAATAATGAATTCAAATAAGCCTTGGCAACTAAGGGTCGATTCGCGACATGACGCATGGATCAGCACCACTTAATTCAATCATTTTGAAGGGAACTAAATGAAATTTGAGTTAGCATGACATACTCTCAACCACCAGCGCACATTTAAGTCAAGAAAAGACTTAGGTTTCCAGTTAATGATAGATTTGTAGTACCTACATTAAAGTTCGGAAATCTAAAAAAATATTTGACGCTCCACCCTCGTGCTCAATGATGCAGAATGGGCAGGATGCACGCGCAGTTTCCCTTTTAATTTTAATGACAGACTTCCCTTCTACTCTCAACCACCAGTGCACATTTAAGTCAAGAAAAGACGTGGGTTTTCAGTTAATGATAGATTTGTAGTACCTACATTAAAGTTCGGAAATCTATAAAAATATTTGACGCTCCACCCTCGTGCTCAATGATGCAGAATGGGCAGGATGCACATGCACGGAAAGTGCATGTGCATCCTGCCCATTCTGCATCATACCAAAACTTGAAAAATTTCTTTGTACAAGCTGTAAGCTTTCAATATATTTTCGTATATCCCGAACAGTTTGAGACATTCATAATTATCGTTTTCATTACTTATTGTCACGAGATCTTTGATCCACTGATCGAGATATTTCCTCAGTATTATTATAATTCTGATAGCTATTACAATACTTAGATCAAATGGGACACACATTACGTCGCAAATATCTTCAATAATTAAAACGATGTCAAAAAAAGATGAAGGTTCATAATACGAGTACATGCGATTTATAAAAATATGAATAAAGATGGTGGTCGTAGTTGAGACCCAGTTCCAAATAATGAAACTTCTGATGCTCTTACTAAGGTCTATGCTCCTATGTAAGGTTTGGATCATCAATATAAGTAAAACATTGTTGTTCTTATGCACATAATCTAAAAGAAACATCATGTTGAACCCAGTTAAGTAGATGACATAGCTGATGACAGTAGAAATTGAGAAAACATCGTATTTGAATTGTGTCTTATCGACATTCGTGTCTTCTACAACGAAAATCAGAAACACATCGCATTTAGGGACAACATTAAACAGAACGCGAATACGCGATATTTTTGGGCACTTGCATAAATATGACTATTTTTCAATTCATATTTTGATGTCAGAAAAAGATTAAACGGAAAGTTGAAGGAGTACGCTACTCTTTTCATATCTTTTTCCAGTCTGTTATAATGTAATAAGACATCTAGAATATTTCTTCGTGATCGATACATTTTGGTCAGTATTGACTTCTTACCACTACTTTTCAATACGGAAATCTAAAAAAATATTTGACGCTCCACCCTCGTGCTCAATGATGCAGAATGGGCAGGATGCACATGCACTTTCCCTTTTCATTTTAATGAAAGACTTCCCTTCATGTGTTCCTTACTTTTCAATTAAACCAGTTTTTATTTAAGAATTTTATTATATAAAATGATATGATAGCAAATTGAAGAGTCAGACACATATATTGCAGTATCAGATTATTAAACTCCTGGGGTAGACGCCCATCGACCGTGAAGAGCCGACAAGCAGTCAACTTTTGGAAGTCTGCTCGGGACACGCGCAGCACGTTCTTGCAAAGCTTCTACTGTAATAGAAAACATAGAACGATTGTAGTTTGATTTATAAATAATTTTATGTTTTGTAAAATTAGCTTATATTCTATAGAAATATGTGGTAAAGTTTGTAAGTTTGAATCTAGGAGATTATTTGTAATGGATTGTGGTAAAGATGCAGCCAAGGACAATACATCCTTGAATTATTGCCTTAATAATCTACACAGGGTGAATTTTTGAAGTGGGAGTGGATAGCCAAATCCGAAACTATGAAGAATAACGAAAAATACTCAAAGGAGTCTTGAGCTCGATTAAATTAATATTTCTAGACAGTAATCGAACCCGTTGATTTTGAAAAAAACACACAGACTGTATTATGACTCCATTCGATAGTGTCGTTAATAGGGCTCAAATTCTGGGAAGTAATGGCATGTGGCAAAATTAATTGGGTTCTCAACAGCTTACAACAGCTATATTGTTATTGGGCTCATTTCAGGCACCTTGGTAAGAACTTTAGACCTGCCTGGAGTATGATTGTCATCGAAGGTCTGACGATGAAGACGGAAGGTAGTTGCACGAGGTCCGCAACAGTTTACAGCAGCTTTATCGTGTCTCGACTCATTTCATGCACCTTGATGAGAACTTTCGACCTAGCTGGGTATGACTGTCATCGAGTGTCTGAGGATGAAGACGTAAGGCTGTCGAGGGAAGCCCATTATGGAAAATGCAAATATTTCCAAGAAATAAAATTGTTATAACATCACGCTACAACCAATAGGAGCGGAGCATCAATGAAAAATGTTGCAGAAACGGGGAAAATGTATTCCTTTTGAGAGCTTCCGTTGCATGCGCTGCGTAAACGGTTAAAATTACGCAAAAATCATGTGTGACGGAATTATTGCTCTTAAAAGTTTAAAAAAAAAGTCCAGGATAGCATATGTCTATCTTTTAAGGTTGACTCACTATAACCTTTATATGGTAATCAAATTTGTTCTTAAGTAATGTATTTTTGCGAAGGTATTTTTGAAAACATGGTATTTATCTTTATCCAAATAAATACGTAAATCACAAATATTGAATTTTGAACAAAACTGCCCTTACATTATTTGATTTCAGTGAATATCTAAGGAGATATCACAGTTTTAAAATTACGCGCATTTTATTATACGGAATGATATGTGTGATGTGCTCCTTTAGAATTATATTATAGGTGCCTACGACCCACTCTCTCTAACCCTCTCTCTCTCTTATTTGTCGCAGACGAAGTTGCGCGGGTCAGCTAGTATATTTATACAACTGTAGGAGCGCTGACACATCGTTTTGTATTCATGATACGTGCAGCGCCCGGCGACACTAGTTCGTCCGTAACCACCGTAAACTACAGACGCGCTCCCAACCTGATTAGCTACTCCTTGGTAATATTTCGTAACAAGTTTATTATGTAAAGTAACTATATAGTTCCGCAGCATTTCATTTCTCTCCGTACACACAACCCAAAGACCCTATATACACGCACGTAAAATTGGTGACCCCGACGTGATTTGAATACGCAACCTTCTGATCAGATACAGACGTAACCGCAGCACAAATGTTGTATGGTAGCAATATTAGGTTGCCAGGTGACTTTTACGACAGTAGTAATGTGAAGTCGTACGATGATAACAGTTTTGTAAACAAATTAAAGGCCGTGATAGATGGATTTAAACCGTCCAGTAGAGAAAACAAGTCACCCCACAAGATTTTTGTACACAAAGATGTATACACTAGTGATTTCGTATTTATTAGGAATGACGCAGTACGGAAACCTCTACAACCTCCTTACGATGGACCATATCGCGTCATTAATAGAAACGACAAAGTATTTCGTGTACAGTTGCCAGACAGACAAGCAAATGTATCTATAGATCGTTTGAAACCAGCATACCTATTGATACATAGTGAATTGCCATCAGAGAAAATAGATAAACAGTTAATAGATAAAACCGTTGTTAAAAAAGGCGAGAAAATTCAGAAAAAAGTAACTTTTCAAACGAGCAAAACCAGTGATAATACATATACAACGAGAACTGGACGATTAAGCAAAAAACCGTTGAAATATCGTTAATTAAACAGTATCGAAATCTAGGCCAAATACATTGAATACGCATGACATCGCGGAATAAAAAGTCAATACATATCAGACATCAGTCAAGAAGCCTCATATAATCGTAAAACAGTTACATTTTTCTTAAATCATGGGTTCCAATCAGACAAAGGAAAATGTCATTGTAAATGAAAACTTCTCAAATGTGGGCTACATTAGGTAGAGAATAAATTAAATCATATTGGCATCGTTATGATAGTAACAATAGTGTTATTTGCCATGTTGTTAATATATACAGTAAAAAGAAGGTGTATAAAAGGCATACGAAAATGGTTAAGGAAGGAAGTGGTGGCAAGTTCAATGGCCTTACCGAGTATTAAGGTAGAAACTGTGCAACCGCCACAAACATCGCCTAATCCCAAAGTCATATACTGATTACAACCAGCCAGAAACCATACTCCATCGTCCATTCAAGTCAAGTTATGTTCAAATATGTGAAATAGTGCAAAATTTTTGTTATGTGTAATACTTAGATAAGAACAGTGAATGTGACGTGTAACAATTTGTGTTGTTATTGGCGTCCCGCGTCATCATGACGAATACTGTGGACTCCAAGGGGTGCCATTTTCTTTTATTGCAGAGTATGTCGTCATGGTGACTACCCTTAACTTTTTATGTTACACTAGCGACCCGCCCCGGCTTCGCACGGGTGCAATATATACATATAAACCTTCCTCTTGAATCAATCTATCTATTAAAAAAAACCGCATCAAAATCCGTTGCGTAGTTTCAAAGATTTAAGCATACAAAGGGACATAGGGACAGAGAAAGCGACTTTGTTTTATACTATGTAGTGATTTATTTTAAGCATCTATTTATAAGGAATTCAAGACGGTACTTTGAAAAATAGGTAACCGCACCAAATAGATTATTTCTTGGTTGTTTATATTTTGCTGTTCAATCGTAGGACAATCAGCAGATTTTGTGTTATTGGCCAAGCCACAATGAAGCCAAGAGAGGACAGCAGAATATAAACCAAACAATAGTTGAAAGGCCGTGTAAAAGAAAATGTGTGTCCTCATTGTTGCATGTAGATTTATTACGTCAAAATTTAAAGTACCGAATATAAAACAAATATACCGATTGTAACGCTCAAGAAAAAACAAACACTGCTTGTACCTTTAGTAATAACAGCGCGATAATATAACTAAAAACTTTCAATTTATAACATTGTTTAAAGCGTACATTATAAGTAGAGCAACCGCGCACCTTCTAGATATCTGGTTACAACATTGTTGATTGTAATGAAATGATGTATAAGCAAATTCTTTGTAACTCGTAGTTCTGATAAACTTGTACTTAGTTTTAGATATGTTATTTTTGTTCTTAGAAATAATTATGTGAAAAAACTTTTTGTTTTTAAAAAAAAAGGGGAGGAATAGTGTAGGAGCGCTGACACATCGTTTTGTATTCATGATACGTGCAGCGCCCGGTGCCACTAGTTTGCCCGTAACCACCGTAAACTATAGACGCGCTCCCAACCTGATTAGCTACTCCTTTGTTATATTTCGTAACAAGTTTAATAAGTAAAGTAACTATATAGTTCCGCAGCATTTCATTTCTCTCCGTACACACAACCCAAAGACCCTATATACACGCACACAAAACAACTAAAAAACCCTCTTAGCCACCTATTTATGAACTCATACAAAACAGACAAAAGTCATGTTGAAAATATGTCAAGTTAAACAGAAATCAATCTCCGTCATCAAAATATTATTTTTCTTAATTAATTACAGTACATTGTGGTACGCTATTCACCCTTTCAAACTGATTAGCTTTATTAACCGTATTAAAGAACTATGTATTCTGAGGTAGGGACAAACAAAGAACAGAATTCTGAATTGAACAACGCGTTTGAATTGTGGAGTGAAAAAAAAATAAAATGATGGTAGAAAGACACGAAATATCGATTACTAACAATTTCCTGGATAGACGGTTTCAAAACATGCTCTTGCCAATCCAGTGCATGCTACACATGTTTTTCCTATCAAGATTCTCCATTGATTACAATTGTATTAGAACGCCTACTGTCAATTATTATGTGGTGTCGCTCATTGGTACTCTTGGATTAATTATTATTCATACGCTGGCGTACTTTTTTTTAAATTATTTTTATGTATGCAGTCCGATAGTCAAATTCATCAAAATGCTAAACGTCTTAGTTTCGGTGATTACTTATTTTGCCTTTTACTGTATTAACATTCTAAAAAGAAAAGACAACGTTCAAATGGTTTTAAAGATTCAGAACGCCCTTAGAGTAATCTATTACAAGCACTATAACATGATTACCATTTGGAACTGGTTCAGCCTTTTGATGGGTTCTGTTTTATATTTAACTACAGTATCTTTGGTGCGCAGTTTGTGGGGCATATTTTTCTTCTACTGTTTGTTTTACTTTAACGTGAACACATTATATGGTATAAGAATGATTTCTTTGATAAGAAATGGAATGAAAAGATGGATCTCCGAGGTCAAGTACTATGGTAAACTCTGCTTAGAGCTCGACGAACAAATATATTACGAGAACTTAAAAAGACTGTTTCAAGCATACATAGATCTCATGGAGGCGTTTGATATTCTCAAGAACATTTTAAAAGTTTCGGTAAGATTAGCTCAAATATGTTTGGTGAAATTAGTCCATCAATATATTATACAGGATGTAAGGGACTGCCCTCCACAAGCTGCCAGGGTGCATTTGAATTTTTCTCAAGAAAATTTTCTTTTTTTTATCATTTTTCAGTTACTGTTCCTTTATTTCTATGTAAAATTACATTCTTTGTACGAAACACTCTATTTATGTAAATAATACGGCCAATATCAGCTGTTTACTTCCTGCCTAGCTACAGAGTTATCAAACTCATCATCGCGCTTGCCGTTCGCTACGTGCCTTTTGCCAAGGTAACGTTACATTGCTTATGAGGAAATAAAACAAATCAAATTTATTGGAAAACGTTCCTGAAATAATTTCTTGTACCGATCACCTTAGAATGCTATTAGTACTGAATGCACCCCATCTTACACCCTCTATGTAGATTTAAAATCGTAAAAAAACAAACTAACAAAATATTTAAATACATGATTGTATCTAATCCTTTTATTTTCAGAGTTTTGTTCTAGTACTGGAAACGTTCTTCAATGTGTTACTATTTCTGCAAATAACACTAGAAATTGTACTATTTAATTCTGATTTTGTAAGTCTTTTGGCATTTTCATTATCATTCATTTATTTTCGGTATATTATTATTTTTCATTAAAAAAAAAAACAATAGTAGCCCATCACCATCAGGCACAAGGTCCATATTCTCATATGACTTTCCTTCAATACCGTGGACATCCTTACAGCAACGAGCGGTCGTTATGGTCAACAGACGAAAAACATCTCTTTATTCTCATTTTCAGCTCTTCATGAAATCAATACGTATTATTATGGCCACACACCTTTGGTTTTTTAAAGAATTGATGTTGATTGTAACACTCAGTACTAACTGTGAGAAGTTCTACATGACTGTCAGCGATGTCGACGCTGCGTGCAGTGCATTATTGAAATCTAATCAGGAGACTGGTGAGATAAAGTTTGTGGAATGTTTATAATAGACCATAATAAAATCGTCTAAAACGCATTTTATAGAAATTCCATGAATACTTGAATATTCTACAATGCCTGGCTCACTAAAATGAAACAACGTATTACGAAGACATAGTATTTGAATACCTATCGTGCAGTCAAAACAAGTAGTACACATTTGACAACTAGGTGGCGACACATGTATCACATCTTATATAATTCAATACTAAAGCAAAATACGCGCTTGGACGTGGAGTTTGGGGATACTAGCCCGTTATACAATACAATATAATTCAATACTTACCTTTTTTTTTTTTTTTGGATGGGAAATCATCAAATGACACCCCCGCTCTGGGCGGAGCGGAAGGGAGTGTCAGACTTGTACTGACTAAAACCCATCCATGTTCCTTCTTTGCCCATTGTGTTCCAGGGCCGTAGTATCTCTTTCGAACAGTCCCGCAGCCCTGGCAGGCATCGGCCCGTGCGGACCCCTACGTGGTTGCTGACATTTCTTTGAGGCGCGCGTGGAACACGAACGTGCCGTCGACACGGCCTGTCGTCATAAGACGACCAGACGGCGAGCTAGCCCATAACTCGCCGTCCACAGGCCCGCGCCTACGGTGGCCGGGGGCCACCACGTGACTCCCGACGCCCAGGGCGTCTCCCGCGGCGGCTGGGACGTGAGGCTCTTTCCCTCTCACGTTCCGCCACCTCCTTCACGTTTTATGACGACAGGCCGTAGCCTGTCGTCATAAAACGGCCGGACGGCGAGCTAGCCCGTAACTCGCTGTCCACAGGCCCGCGCCTACGGTGGCCGGGGGCCACCACGTGACTCCCGACGCCCAGGGCGTCTCCCGCGGCGGCTGGGACGTGAGGCTCTTTCCCTCTCACGTTCCGCCACCTCCTTCACGTTTTATGACGACAGGCCGTAGCCTGTCGTCATAAAACGGCCGGACGGCGAGCTAGCCCGTAACTCGCTGTCCACAGGCCCGCGCCTACGGTGGCCGGGGGCCACCACGTACAAGAATTTGTGTGGTATACTACATCTAAAACACCCGACTACTGAAAAATGACGCTCTAATTAAATTCGACTCCTCCGTATTGTTGAAGTCGATTAAAATGTAGCTTATGTTACCGGGGCCATAATAACGAATCGATTGACATCTTATTCATCAAAATCGGATGAATAGTTAAGGCGCTACGGAGGAACATACGTAAATACAAACATACATACATACATAGACCGCTAACATCATAACCCTTCCTTTTGTCTTCGCCCTAGTCGGACAAAAAGTGGTCGACGATCGCATACAGTCGCTTCGGTTAGGACACGGCCTTCGCTGGATAGGTACCTCAGAAAAAATACTAAATTAGTGTCAGCTTTAATGGACAACTATATTATTATTGTCTGTGAGAAAAGTACTTGCAATTTTATCATCGTAGAAGGCAACGAAATTACATTATTCAATCAATGTTTCAACAATGGAGTTTTTGAAAAATGACGCGATTTGATTACTCTTCAGCAATCCTAGACAACACTTCTGTTGTTGAGTATTTGAATTGACGTTTAGCGCCTTGTTGTGCTTTTAGAGCTCTGTCGATTCATCCGTAGTCAGCCTCAGTTCTAATCAGTTCATCTCATTCCTCGTATCCTCTTCCTAGAGTTGTGTAAATTGTCGAGATCAGTGAGGCAGTCACTCTTTTGTAAGCTGCATTCAGTTAAACTCATAATGACTTCAATTGCATCGTGATGTTATTTTGTTACAGTGGAAGCAAAGAGGCTTTGTAAGAACGTGCAGCGGCTGAACCGTGCAGCCTTCCATAAGGTGACTGCTTGTCGGATGTTTACGGTCGATGGACGTCTGCCTCAGGAGTTTGCTTACCTTTTGTTGGAGTATTATTTTGTGCTATTACAATTTGCCCTTATGCAATGGTTAAGACTAAAGCACCTTTCTTGAATATTGTAAAGGATAAAAGCTATAGTGATTTTTTTTTTTTAAATGAGTGTTTCAGTGTGAATCAAAGTGTTTTATTCAGCATGCGTATTTGTTACCAGCGAAGACGCTCACAGGTGCAACGTCAGACCATCTCATCCAAATAAATCCATTAACATTACCTCGTTGTTCGAGTGGCCGCAAGCTGCTTAGCATGAGGTCCTGGGTTTGATTCCCGGGTCAGGCAATGTGTAATTTGGTTTTTCTGTCAGGTATTTCTCAGTAGCAGCCACGGAGCCTAGATTTATGCCTGGTTGATGGCAATAGGTTTGCCGCCTATAACATGGGACTTAAACATATCGAAATGTGGGTGTACTATAAAAACAGCCTAACCCTTAGGGGATTACAGGCGTTATGTTACCTATGTATAAAGGGTGTAAGAAGATCCTTAACGAAGCCGAAAGGCACTTGATTTCCCCGTCATTATGATAATTTTTTTGTTCTGGACTATACCTGGGAACCTTCTAGTTACGGAAAAATTTGAGGTCAAAGTTCCAATTTTTCACAAGTTTTTTTTTTTTTAACTAGCTTATGCCCCCCTGTGGCTTCGCCCGCGTGGAGTTCGAGAATTGCCTACGAGATCTTGCTTCTAGGATAATAAGTAATATATGTATGAATGTACTATACCAGACTATAATCCATCTCTGTGCCAAGTTTTATCCAGATCTGTTTAGCCGTTCTGGCGTGATTGAGTAACAAACAGCCATCCATCCAAACTTTCGCATTTATACGTGTAATAGAAGTTTTTACTTTTAAAGTTCAACAGGTAATAAAGTTTGGGGGGGGGGGGGGCTATGTCCAGCAGTGGACGTCTTTCGGCTTAAATGATGATGATGAAACAATAGTTAGTGTAGTGTGTTAGTGTACATGCTTATAACTTGCAAATATTAGTTCATAGTAATATCAATTAGATTACATAATTACGTGAAATATTGATCCCCGCGCAACACTGCGCGCCATGCGCCCGGCTACGTGAGTTTCGAAGCCCCACCTACTCTTGGACACCTACTCTTCACAAAGAATACACCCATCAAATTTCATGTCTCTAGGACCAGCAGTTTGGGCTGTGTCAGTCAGTCAGGACTTTGAATTTTATGTGTAGATTGTTTTTTATAGTAATTATGTGGAAAATCTGGTTGTTTATCCATTTACTCAAACTCTAGCCGTAATTCTGTATAATACTTTAATGTGTAATCATTTATTTCCATCAAAAAAAATAAAAATGCGAAAGTTTGTGACGATAGATGGATGTTACCCTTGCACGCAAAAACTCCTGAACGGATTTTTATAATATTTGGCACACAAATAGTTTATAACCTGGTCTAACACATAAGATCCCTTTATTCCAACCTCGTTAAGTAGCGCTAACTCAATGAAACAGCAGCGGGGTGTGGGTGTGGAGCTGTGTCGCAAACTATGTTCCACCAGTGGCGAGTTCTGGTCTAACAAAATATGAAAACTGTCGTGCCAGCGAGAAGACTAAGAAGAAGAAGTATGCCAGCAGTACGATCCCATGAGACAATCACCGAACTCGACGGCCCGGACTCTATCAAAGAGGAGACGAGCTGAGATGTGCGAAGCGGAGAAAAGAGGAGATGCGTAAGAGCCAGGATGTATCCACCGAATCTGAGCAGAGATGTGCAAAGCGGAGAGAAGAGTAAATGTGCAAAACGGAGAGGACAGGAAATGTGCACCACACGACGCGCACAGCACACGAATCACTGCACGCAGCACACGGCATACCGCTCACCCCATAACACTCTCGTCTCTTCTCGTATCCGCGGTGCGCTTGGCTGCCGAGTACGGAGGCTGGCCTAAACGATTGCGAGACATCTCCTCTCCTCTCTGCTCAACCGGTTCCACTAAAGCTAAGCGGAGACGAGATGTGTCAATAACGAAATTCTATTGGTGATTTACAACACATAATCTTCTTTCATCAGTTTCCTCTTGTTTCGTCTTGTCTCGTGTCCACTTCAGTAGAGTCCTACCTTAAACGGGTGAACCGCGGGCATAAGCTAGTTAATAACATATTTTTATTTGATAATGTCAACTTCAAGGGTGATACGATTAGCAAGTTTGTAGATAATATGATAAGTGACGTTGAACTTCATTTAACTATGGGACCAAAGTAATGACTTGAGTATGTCTAGAGGTTAAAACGATTAAGTATTTGACTAAAGGCAGGTTGTATTTCCAATATAAAGTTTTATAGAACGTGCTGTGTCAGTGGTATCACTCTATCACCCTGACCATGGCGTCGAACAGACAAGAAACATTACTGAACAACCGTTTACATAAAGATATCCAACAAATAATTTATCCTTTAAATTACTTTTTACGTCTACTCTGTTCCTCAAAGTATGTAATAAAAAATAATACAATTGCTCCAAATGGAAAGAAACAAACACTATTTTCGGTTTCGTTTGTGAGTTTTATTGTCATGTTCTTAATATTCCGTGTGTTTATCGATAATGATATATATCTTTGGAAAATCACGGTTCATTTTACGTCTATTCAAGCTTTATGCTTTTTATTACTACTGTGTGGTATAGTAATGATTTTTGTTCTTAATTTCGTACACAGGTATGATAATATCTTGCTTATTCTCATGATTCAGAAAATAAACAGGAGCATCGACTTCAGTAAACGTCTTCGTAGTTTTATTGTTTGTAGTTGGATGTCTGTTCTAACCATTTCGTGTGTTGATATCTTAATTATTGCGTATACTGTACACATTTATTGCTTCAATTGGTTTGCTGTTACTAGTAACATCATGTTCATGACATTTGATTTGAATTTAGTTTATGGGATTCGTGTTTTAATATTATTAACAAAATATCTTAACAAATGGATCAAAACTATTTCAAAGCTAAATGATGAACAGGAAAGCAATGAATCTTGTGTGAAATTATATGAGACGTTCAAAAATATTTTGAAAGCTTACAAATTGTACACAATGGTTTTTCAAATTCTGGTGAGTTTGAATTAAGTTTATATGAGCGCCATAATATTAAACCTAGTAAGATAATTATATCCCAGTCGGCTGGACATAGGCCTCTCCCAAGTTTAAACTGTCTGTTGTCTGTTGGGTCTACCTTTTTAAGATCGTCGCCACATACAACATTACTTTTAGTATATGCGATACCTGAAACACGTGTCTAGTATTTTTCTAAAAAAAAAAAGAATCTATGTACAAAATTTCAAAACTGTATCATGAAAAATCACAAAGTTCTAAGCTTGTTCTGTTACCTGGTTGTCCTCACAAAATCGTGGTAACCACGCAGTGCGCCCGCGCTCGCGCCGCCAGCGTCGTCTTGAATTCATTGATTTTAATAATTTAGCAGTAGGTACCTAAATTATTGCGATAGGTACTTAGTATCGCTCGGTGTCCAACTTGTAACTTTTTTTTAATATTTTTGGGCCAAAATATAATATGGTTTAAAAATGATTGTAATCGATTCAGTTACTTATTCTGAACAAACTATATTCAGGTTTCGCATATACTAAAAATAATTAACCTTGTCGAATCGAAAGTGCCGTACTATAAGTATGTGCCCGACCCAGTTCTCCAAAATGGCAGTATCACATTGTACTGGGATCAATCCATCATCACTGACAGGACTATTGTAGCCAATAAGCCTGATATAGTGGTGGTGGATCGATCAGAGCGGCGCGCAATGATTGTTGACATAACGGTCCCGCATGATGAGAACCTCGTGAAAGCCGAGAAAGATACTTGAGGTTGTTGGGCCCCGACAAAATAATCTTCTATCAGCGAAAACTGATTGAAAACAAAAATGTGTTGGATTAACAAAAGCCGGAAAAGCTTATGACAATGCAGTTAAAAGTCGTCGTAAAAGAAACAAAATTCTTTGAATGCGTTAATAGTAAAGCCTAATCCTAATTAGCTTATAGCTCAGAGTAAGTTTTCGCGACAAAGTCTCAAAAAATACTTAGGGATAATTTGAACAAAGGACAAGAAGACAGAGTCGAAGAAGTTAGAATAAGCTTAAACGTAAATTAGACATACTATCTAATACACAGTGGATAATACTTTGTACTACTAGAAGGACCTTTGCAGTAGCTTTATGATTTGCCGAGGATCGATTTGAATGTCGTGCATTTGTAGTGGCCTAAGTCAAGCTGTTAACTGAGATGGACTGATCTAATTCTATATTGTACACAAAATTGTGTAAATTATTCTTTTTTTTCCAGATTTTATGTTTCACGATCGACACGTTTCTCCGCACTATAATATATGTTACTGTGTGATGATTTTGGAAATGATCAAAGCTCTAGCAGTGTTCGAATGGAATGGGGTAAAAAATATTGCATTGTTAATTTATTTGATTAACATCGGTTATTTAGCGGTGGTTATTTAGCCTTTCCAGAGAATGGGCAGCAGCGTTCTCTGATTCTACAACAACCATACTGCGATCGCCAACCCGCCTGCCAAGCGTGGCGATTATGGCAAAACCCCCCCTTCTTGGGGGAGGCCTATGTCCAGCACTGGACTTTTCGGCTGAAATGATGATGATGATGATTTAGCCTGAAATTCTGACAATCAGTCTTACCAAGGGGTTTCGCGATATCCAGTAAATTCGTTGTGCTTGTGGAGGCAGTCGCTTCAAGTAAAATGCTGGTATTCTGCTGCGACCGGTTAGACTGCAAGCCTACCCCAACGTAGTTGGGAAAAGGGTAGGCAGAAATGGTGATCGAGTAATTTTGTGCCTCGATTTATTCGGCATACCTAGAGGTATCTAGAAATAAGATTAACTTTCATCATGATTTCTTCACCTGTCAAACTTAAGGTGGATGATATTTCCAATTCATTGCGCAGTGATTTGTTTTTTTCGTTTTTAATAATCGCCTTTTTCTCAACATCGTTAGTCGATGTGACTATTTAACAATTGGACATTGATATAATAATAAAAAATCCAAGATGTACTCAGCGTCTCAAAAACGTCCGCAGAAAAAGTATGCACAATTTTGAATTCACTGTTTGTGAACCATAGTTTTTTGGGAATATTATGAGAAAAGTGCAATGCGTTAAAAAACCACTTTATGTGGTCGGTGTAAGTTCGAGTTTGGGTTTAGTCAATCAGAACTTGTGATATTTTGGTTTTATTTTTATTTAACAACGACACTTTCTGATGTAATATTTGGAACTGCGAATCTAGTTTTTTTTTAATGTGTACTGTATATCAATGGACTTAGAATAGTAATAGGGTACCGCACGTCAGTCTCAAACTAGTATCAGCTGGCTCAAGATGCTACGCGCTGAAGTGACCTACGATATTATATTTTATTGTAACCGTTGGTTTAATTTGGCGAATAATTTTAAAAAGTTTGTGGTCATGTTCTTTAAGGCTGGGGGTAAAAGCCATGACAAAGTGCCTTTTGTACTGATGTAGGGCACACCTTTGCAGAGAGTGTATAACTATATCAACCCCTGACCTTAAAGACAATGATGACATTGAACGAGAGTGGAGAGCATTGTCGGTTAGAGCGAACATGTTGGCTAGCAGGTTTATACGATGTTCACGTCCAGTCAAAGTCACGCTCTTTCAAGCGTACTGTACTGTCGAGGTTGTTAGGGGATGTTTGCAGATGCGCATGTGGATTGTTTTTACGCAACAATGTGTAAAGTGTGCGCTTTCCTGGTGAGCAGGGTGTGGGGTAGCACCAACATTATCCTGAACATGATTGTAAGTCGCCTGGTCTGTGTTTATGTGGGGCGCTGTTGTGCAATTACTCATGGGTTGTCGCAGCAGTGATTCCCCGTTATTTGTTGTGTTATTTGTTTTTATCAGTTTTTATTAACATAGTCGTAAGTTTTACTTATAGTTTTTTAAACATAGATACTCGTATAAAGCCTCCCACTAGGTGGACCGATGACCTGGTGAAGGTTGCAGGGATCCGCTGGATGCGAGTCGCACGGGACCGGTCAATGTGGCGACACTTGGGGGAGGCCTATGTCCAGCAGTGGACGTCTTTCGGCTGAAATGATGATGATGACTCGTATAAAGATAAATTCTATTCTAAAGTAAACTTACTTATCACATATAATTTTGATTCTTATAGCCGAAACACTTCAAGAAAAGTTCAAAAGTATTCAATATAAACACACGATATTTGTTAAAAGTAATAAACTCAAATGGGAAAAATTAACTTGTACTAAAAGGTTCCATCCATATAATTACAATAAGCTTTAAGTGCGCAGTCATAACTTAAGCTATTGATTGATGTATCACTTGTGAGCAAAGGACCTGTCATCGAACACTGTTTAAAAATGGAGAGACTTAAACATTTAACACAAAATGGCCGTGTAGAAATTATAGTCAACAACACGTTGGACAGAGACGTGCAGTCAATGCTCTTGCCTTTGAATCTGATGCAATATTTTACTTTCTGTCCTAAATACTGCATCAAGAATAATGTCATAACTCCCAATTCTTTCGCTTCCAATTTTGTTTCAGTTATTGGAACATCAGTATTTATTTTCTCATACCTATTCCGCTCCTATTTTACGACATTTTTCGAAGATTCTCTAGGATATAGTACTTTTATGTTTGTCACTTATCATTTCATTACTATTTTCTGCTGCGTAGGATTCATTTTTAATTTCGTAATCGGGATAATTGGAACCAAAGATTCGGTTAAGTTTGTTTTAACTTTTCAAAAAGTGCACCGATTTCTTAACGATGATTCTGGACATAACCACTTCATCATTTGGAATTGGACTGTGATTTTGGCTCTGGGTGCTTTTTTTTTTTTTAAATGGTTATTGGCTACTAACAGGCTTATCTTTATACGGAGTATATGTTTGCTGCCTTTTAATAGTTTTTGACATTCATGTTATTTATGCCATCCGAATGATCAAATTGTTGGACAACAAAATGTTATTATGGAGTCAAAATATAGAAGACTCACAAGGATTATATTACAGCACAGAACTGTTTCAAGAGTATGTTGATATATTATAGTGCTATAATATGCATAAAGTTTGTTATCAGCTTATAGTGAGTACCTTTAATTATTAAAAAATGACTTCGGTCTAAAACAGGAATTAAGTTGAAAATTATGTATTCATCTTTACACATGTTTCATATATTTCTTAACAAAAACATTTAAAATTTAAAAAATAGTAGCCCAAGAGATAGGCAGGCCACGATACTTTATTTCATCCAAAACACTTCCAACCCCTTTATGTTTAAACATGGATCAGGGAAAAAACACGTGTACTATGTCACTTTGAAACCCGGGCCACAGATTAAAAAAAATTCGTTATTTTTCAGATTCTTTATTACACATTGAAAACGTTAACTGGCTTTCTTATACGAGTACAAGTGATAATTGAAATGTTAAAACACGGTGCGATGGTCAATAACGTAGTAAGTCTTGTTAATAAATGATAATTTCTCTTTTTTTTTAAGGCTAGTTATCATACCTACACATATAATATTATACAGACTGGCACCGACAGTACCGCCCAACAGCAAACGTTTTTTTTTTATATGAGATTGCTTTGATTTTAGTTGCAGCAATACATCATTCCCGCTGGACCGCACTAAAGCTAACGTTTGCCGTCACCTGCGAAAATGTGTCCAAATAACAATTTATATAATTTCACGACCGCGGAAGGTGTCCCATTTGCAAATTAGTTTAATGGGCGTAAATAGACTTTTCACACCTTATTATTGTTATAGGACGCAGCAACTAAAGGGTCGATATCTCTTTTTTTGTGGATGACAAAAGATTTGACGTGGCTGACGATACTGAGCATTCAATGCGAGAAATTCTATATAACTGTTGAAAAAACTCAAGATTCTTGCGCACGCATTTTAAAGTCAAATTGTTTAGGTATTATCTTTTTTTAAATTATGTGTTGGATAAATTATGTTAGAAGGCTTGGACCAATGGCAATTGCTCAGCGTTTAGTTTTTCTAAAATGAGTGTCAAAAGGATTGACACAAGATTTTCAGATTTGCAGTTTTACATTTTTATTTTTTCCCTGATTGTAATAGATGATAGAAAGTCTGTGTTCTTTCTCTGAACTTGTTTTAAAACACACTACAACGTCCATTTTAAAAAGTTTTTTTTTGACAGGTGTTCAGAAAAAGCTATGCAAGAACGTACTGCGCTTACATCGAGCTTCGTTCAGCAAGATACGTGTGTGTGGCCTGTTTTACTTAGACGCAGCGTTTCAATTGAGTCTGATGGGTCTTGTCATTAATTACACTATTGTGTTGTTACAGTTCGCAATTTTGTAAGCAAAGCTCCAATAAATTTATTAAGTTGTAATTTTTTTATAATTATGTATTCCTATGCATCAGTCATGTAGTGTAGTCCAGTATTGGATTTTGCGACTATTTCTGAAAAAAAAATTGTGGAATTCTATGACTCCTTTGATAGTTGGAACTGTGTTACAGGTGTCAGTTTCCTCCCCTAATCAAATTACAAAAAACAAATAAACGAAAACATTTACTTAGAAAAACGAAGTGAAAATAAAAATAATAATATAATACACATTAAAATGTGAGTTTATTTATATGGGTTTGTACGCGCGTTAGTGTATGTGTCTATTAGTTGGTTGGGAGTGTGTGTGCGCGTGAGTTTGTGCGTACTATGTTTGGTAATGCTTGAATGATTTGGTAGGAAGAAGTACCCTCATATGCCAGCGACATATAAACTTAGGTCTTACTTACTTAGTTGCCACTGTTTGTTGATTCTCAATTGTTTCGTAGTCTACCGACTTCAGCCAGCCGATGGTAACTTCCTTAAGTTTATTGTTGCTTTACTTACGTACAGAATACATTTTATTATATTTAATGTAATCGTATGGGGCGATGAAGTTGCTTTTGTCCAAAAGCAGTTCTTTGACAACAAGCTACTCGTTTGGTTGACACAGGTAAGTATGGTACATACTTTTATGCTATTTACGTAATATTTATACCTACATATTTTTCATATAGTAAGTAGTTAACTACTGCAGACACTGCCGATGGTTTTTTAAAATAAACAAATGAGTACTCGCGAAGACATTATAATACAGACTAACTAGATTATAAACTTAAATCTAATACAATATTTCATGTGGAAGCCTAGCGTACTGCCTTGAGGAACACTATAATTACAACCAGGCCTGATACACTCCCTGCTACTTACAGATTGATCTGTCCAAAAAATAATCCCAGAATTGGATGTAACTTTAAATAAACTTTCGTGTTACAGATAATTTGGTTTGATTTCACCCAAATAATTTATAGAAAGGAACATTAATATTTAATAATGTGGAATAGTCATAAAAAGAAAAAAATCCAGAATAAATAAAAAGTACTTAAGTATTTTATAATAATGTATCGATAAATACACGATGTTTGTTAAAAAGTAACTTATACTAAAAGGATCCATATAATTACAATAAGCTTTAAGTGCGCAGTCATAACTTAAGCTATTGATTGATGTATCACTTGTGAGCAAAGGACCTGTCATCGAACACTGTTTAAAAATGGAGAGACTTAAACATTTAACACAAAATGGCCGTGTAGAAATTATAGTCAACAACACGTTGGACAGAGACGTGCAGTCAATGCTCTTGCCTTTGAATCTGATGCAATGTTTTTGTTTCTGTCCTAAATACTGCATCAAGGATAATGTCATAACTCCCAATTCTTTCGCATCCAATTTTGTTTCAGTTATTGGAACATCAGTATTTATTTTTTCATACCTATTCCGTTCCTATTTCACATCTTATTACGAAGATTTTCTAGGATGTACTACTTTTATGTATGTCACTTATCATTTTATTACTATCTTCTGCTGCATAGGATTCATTTTAAATTTCGCGATCGGGATAATTCGAACCACAGAGTCGGTAAGGTTTGTCGTCACTTATCAAAAAGTGCACAGAGTTGTCAACGATGATTCCAGTTTTAACCACTTCGTCATTTGGAATTGGTCTATGCTTGTGGCTTTATGTGCTTCTACCATTTTAGTAGCTGGTTTTTGCTTAAAAACAGGCTTATCTTTATTCCATGTATACGTTTGCTGCCTTGTGGTAGTTTTTGACATTCAAATTATCTATGCCATCCGAATGATCAAATTGTTGGACAACAAAATAGTACTTTGGAGTATGGAAAATTTAATTTCTCAAAATATAGAAGACTCGTACGGAGTATATTACAGCAGAAAACTGCTTCAGGCATATGTTGATATATTAGAGTGTTATGATATCCATAAAGTTTGTTTTCAGCATTTTGTAAGTATCTTTAGTAATTGAAAATTCTAAATTTAAAAAAAAAATTAAGTTTTGTCAAAAATAGGAATAAAGTTGAAAACTATTGTTATTTTTCAGATTCTTTATTACACGGTAGAAACGTTAACTTGCTTTCTTATACGAGTACAAGTGATAATTGAAATGTTAAAACACGGTGCGATGGTCAATACCTTAGTAAGTTTTGTTGTATTTTTATAAGGCGTTTAAAACTATAATGCAGAACAGCAGCGACAGTGCCGCTCAACCACCATGGCTGACTTATTTCTTCTGTAAAAATACTTTCTGCGGCAGTGTCACCATGCACGCTTTTTTATAAAATGTTTAGAACAGGAGATTTCCTGCAATAATCCATTACCGTTGAGCCGCACTAATGCTAAAGTGTGCCTGCTAACCTGCGAAAAATTTCTACAATTTCACGACCTCGAAAGGTGTCCCGTATGCAAATTCGTTTTTCGGTGTAAAAAAAGCTTCCCGTTATTGTAATCATTTGTTTGTTCTGAATCAAACCTGGGAAGCTCCTGGTTACAGAGAGAGGTATTGGAGGCCAAAGTCTTAAAATGTTCACAAGTTTTTTTAAATGCAAGTTTTTAATTTTCTAACTTTACTTTAAATGCCACCATGATAAACCATGATTTTTCACCCTCAAGAAAAAACCCGTTTCCGAGCAATTGTAATTTTTGCGCTGAGTTAGGTACTTAGTTTGACGTACAAAATGCTTAGGACGGCTTTCTGAAGAGTTCGTGTTTAAAACTTTTAAATTGTTATAGGACGCAGCAATTGAAGGATCGCTGTTTGTTTTGTTGTGGATGACAAAGGATTTGATCTGGCTGACAGTATTGAACATGCAAAGCGAGAAATTCTACATAGCCATTGAAAAAACTCAAGATTCTTGCGCACGCATCTTGATGACAAATTGTTTAGGTATATGTTTTATTTTGTGTTTGATGAATAAGAATGACAAGACAGGGGGGAAGTAGATCGCTGTCAGTACCCTGCAACATGCTGGTCCGCAGGTTTGCGCGATGTGCAGAGGCGGTCAAGATAACGCTGTTTAAATCATTTTCCTCGTCATTTTACTCCTGCAGCCTATGCATTAGTCATAGTTTACGTGCATACAGCGATCTACATCCAGTCCAATAAATAATAACGCTCTCAGGATACTATTGAGGCTGTCATGGCTATGTAGCGCGTCAAAGATGTTTGCGGGATGATATATAGATGGTTTTGCGGCCATCATTCGTAAAAGAAGCGCTTCCCTGCTTGCTAGTCTTTGTAGCAGTACCAACACTATCGTGAGTTTATTCGCAGACTGATGGGAATCTCCAATATTGTGACATTGGATGAAACTCCACAGAGAACCAATCATGATGTAGTCTACTTACACTAGTAATTAAGACCATTGTTACTAACACTATTTGCGTAGCCCAAAGTAAATGCTTTAATAATAATATTGATGAACAACTTCCGGAAACATAATATTATGAAGGACAGGACGGTTGGCGGTTGGCGTGTGTCGGGCATGCCACCGGGACACATCTAGACGGCGGCGGCGGCATGCCCGACACACGCCAACCCTCATATTATTTCTGGTTGTTCTTGTCTGGCTAACGGCGAGTATTTGCGCATTCACAACCAAATAGCCAGAATTATTCACCAGCAACTTGACTTGAAATATAAACTTGTGGTATTTGAGGTACCTTACCACAAATATGTGTCCGACCCATATCTCGAGGAATACAATGTCACGCTGTACTGGGATCAGCCTATCACTACTGACAGGACTATTTCAATAAGCCTGACATAGTGGTGATAGACTGATCAGCTCGCTGCGTAACGATAGTCTATGTAACCATCCCGCATGACGAGAACCTCGTGAAAGCTGAGAAAGAGAAACAAATAAAATATCTCGACTTGGCACACGAGGTTGTCGATATGTGGAATGTGAACTCTGTTATCATTATGCCGCTTTTCGTAGCGGCCAATGGCCTTATGGCCAAGAGCTCCGACGAACATCATGCGAGGCTCTTTTTAGGCGGTTGGATTAAGGACCTGATTCAAAAGGCAGTACTCCTCGATACGGCTCGCATTGTCAGGAGGTTCTTTCTCTGGAGCCCTAACCACCGGTAGCTTGGACCGTAAAGTAGACCGTTTTATAAGTAAAAATATTAAAAAATTGTGTCTAAAGATGAATAAACGAAATAAATAGTAAAGCTTAGACCAGTGGCTCAGAGCGTTTAGTTTTTCTAGCAATACTTTCAGTAGAATTGACTCAAGATTTTCGCTTTTGCAGTTTTAGATTTTTTTTCCCACTGGTTGTTGTAGGCCCTCAGAATTTGTTTTAAATCACACTACACCATTCACTTTAAAAAGTTTTTATTTGGTTGACAGACGTTCAGAAAAAGCTATGCAAGAACGTACTGCGCTTACGTCGAGTTTCGTTCAGCAAGATACGTGTGTGTGGCCTGTTCTACTTAGATGCTGCGTTTCAACTGAGTCTGATGGGTCTTCTAACTAATTACACTATTGTGTTGTTACAGTTCGCAATTTTGTAATCAAGGTTACAATAAATTGATTGAGTTGTTAATTTTTATTATTATTTATTCCTACAAATCAGTGATGTCGTTCCGGTATCGTAGAGTTTGGCAACTTTTCCTACTGCGTTATAGGGTTGTAGTCGTCTTTGGAATGTTCTATGTTAAGGGTTTCGGTTTCCGCACTTAGTCCTTAAAGCGGACCATTACGCTTCGGAATGGTATGATACATCACAGATAGTTTTGTTTGTTTCGCCCTATGAACGTTTAGAATAGAACAACAATATTCAGTCTTATGACCAGAAAAGTAATTAAGTATAGTCCACATTATTAAAATGAGCTTATAAGTGCGCAGTCATAACTTATGCTATTGATTGATGTATCACTTGTGAGCACAGGACCTGTCATAGAACACTGTTTAAAAATGGAGAGACTTAAACATTTACCGTCGAAAGAAATTATCGTCAACAACACGTAGGACAGAGACGTATAGTCAATGATCTTGCCTTTGAATCCCATGCAATGTTTTATTTTCTGTTCTAAGTACCGCATCAAGGATAATTTTATAACTCCCAATTCTTTCGCCCCCAATTTAGTTTCAGTTCTTGGAACATCAGTATATATTTTCTCATACCTATTGTCCTATTGGTCGCTCACAATGAGCCTCATCAGAAAACTTAAAGTCACCCAAAGGGCAATAGAGAGGGCTAAGCTCGGAGTTTCCTTGCGTGCTCGAATTAGAAATGAAGACATCCGTCAGAGAACCAAGGTTACCGATGTAGCCCGAAGAATTGCCAAACTTATGTGGCAATGGGCAGGGGACATTGCTCACAGAATGGATGGCCGATGGGGCTAAAAAAGTTCTGGAGAGGTGACTTCGAACCGGAAGACTTTGCGTTGGAAGGCCTCCCACTAGCTGGACCGATGACCTGGTAAAGGTTGCGTGGATCCGAGACGCACAGGACTAGTCAA
This sequence comes from Noctua fimbriata, assembly GCA_905163415.1. Lineage (NCBI taxonomy): Eukaryota > Metazoa > Arthropoda > Insecta > Lepidoptera > Noctuidae > Noctua > Noctua fimbriata. Next base: position 16,087,829 of record LR990935.1, read on the forward strand.
TGTGGCGACACTTGGGGGTCTTGGGGGAGGCCTTTCGGCAAGCATTGGACGTCTTTCGGCTGAAATGATGATTGTCCTATTTGCAAATTGTTCTTTAACATTTATAATTTGTTATAGGATGAGGCAACTCAAGGGTCGCTAATTACACAATAATTTGGGCGCTTAAGGATTTGACGTGAAAACAGTATTGAGCTTGCAATGCGAGAATTTGTTCATAGGTATTGAAAGTGCTCAAGATTCATGCGAACGCATTTTGGTGTCAAATTGTTTGGGAAATTATCCTTTTCAAAACTATGAATTTTATGAATTGACCAGAGTGCACAGACAAAATGATATTTCCTTTACACGCCAATTTCTGATGCAGCTATTCAAGGCATCTCGCAATTTTTTCCTGGGTTTGCCGCGATTCCTTTTTGCTGTCTCAGGACTCCAGTCTTGCGAAATAAGGGTCCACAGATGTGACGAAATCCGGTAGACATGACTTGCCCAGTACCATTTCTGTCTTGCAGTTTTATGAGTTAAGTCGTCATTTTGGGTTCTGGAGCTCAGTGTGGTGTTTCTTATGTGGTCAGTTAATTTAACATTTAGTATGATGCATTCCATTGCCCGTTACGGTTGGCAACCTTGAGATTGGACTTCTGGATATTATTCTAAGGCTAAGTGTGGTGCACTACAAAAATAATGTTTGTTTGTTAGTATTTTATGCGTTGCCTTACCGTTCATTCGATTGCGATAAAAGTTTATCAACGTATAATTATTTCTTGACTTGAAAAATAAAAATACGTGGGCGGACATTAGTATTTTAATGAATGTTGTTTTCCTTTCATCATAATGAGTTAGTGGTGCGCTTGGTATAAACTATTCATTAATGTAACACTTACGAACTTGAAAGGTACTGGCACACAGTTACTTACAAAAAAAAAATGAAAACAATTCGAAATATTAGACAAAAAAGCTCTGTGAAAAACATTTTTAACAAAACAGTGGACAAGGATGTGCAATCAATGCTGTTTCCTTTGAACCTGATGCAATACTTTATGTTCTGTCCTAAATATCAGATTAAAAATAATGTTATAACTCCTAATGGTATTGTATCCAATTTCATTTCAATGATTGCGACACTAGTATACATTTATTCATTGATCTACCGCGCTTTGAAGGTACCGATTTACACTGAACTGATCAGAAGTTATTTTTCCCAGTTTGTCACCGCTTATTTTGACACTGCGTACTATAGTTTGGGGTTGATTATCAATTTCGTGATCGGGATCGTTCGAACCAACGAATCTTTAGAGTTTGTCTTACTTTAACTTTTCAAAAAGTACACAAATTTCTCAACGATGAATCCAGTAACAAAAACTTCATAATTTGGAATTGGATCATTGTAATCGTGGCTCTGTGTGGCTTTGTCTCTGTATTCACATGTTTATGCATACTGATTGGCTTTCCTTATATTTCCATTTTTTATTGCTACCTTGGGATTTTTTTTGATTTGAATACTGTTTATGCTATTCGAGTTACACAGTTGTTGGAAAATAAAGTTAACCTTTGGAGTCTGTACGTTTTAAATTTCCAAAAATTAGATAACGCACCCGACGTAGACTGCAAAAATGTGTTTCAGTCCTACGTTGACATATTAGCGTGTTATAAAATTCATAAAGATTGTTATCAGCAATTCGTAAGTATTTCACAAACCAATAATTAAATTGTTGACATTTTATGTAACACATCTCTAATTTATTGAACTTTGTTACATTTCAGATAGTTTATTACATTTTAGAAATATTCTTTCACTCTCTGAGTTACATCCAAGTGACAATTGAAGCATTTAAAATGGGCGGGCTATTTGACGACACAGTACGTATCATTTTAGTTTTTTTGTTAATGTTTGCCAGCTGATTACTGTATAAGAGACGATTGACTGAATTACCAATTACATAAATCAGTAGGTTATGAATATTATTGTCCGTTACGAAGCGGTAGGTGCAGTAGGTGGTAGCGGTAGATTTCTATTAAAAAATGGAGGACAAAAGATAACGAATCCCAACTTTCTACATACCTTTACAGAGAAGGTGGCATAGAAGCGGTCATCGGGAAGCTTATGACAAGCTGTATTTCGCCTCCTCGCGCCGAAGACCTCCTTCTCGGCCATCTCCTTTCACGTCTCTAACTAACTCACTCTAACTAGACTCTTATATTTAACTTATAAAATATAAATCGCTCTCTTACAACAGTCCACTGGGACATGTGCATCTTGGTACCAAGACTACGCTAACTTCACTAGCCTAACCTGGGAAGTCCTAACACTTTGACCGTTTAAGACCGACTCCCAGACAAACTACCCTAAAGGTCCGGACACTTCCGTGATTTAAAACCAACTGCCCTCAGTTGCCGACGCTTCCTCTGCCCTCGGCCTTTCTGAAAAACACCATTCATTTTTTTTCAGAACTGGTTTCTTACTCTTTTTTTGTGCAAATGTTTCAATTATAGGTATATTGCAACCAGTTGTTGCGCTAGTATTCAAAAATGCATTTAGAAATTGAATATTTTCATATTTCTTTCGATTTCGGTTCGATTTCCAAGTCAGGCAAAATGTTATTGGATTTTTCCATATGAAATTTCTCAGTATCAAATCAAATCAAATCAAATCAAAGCATTTATTTCAAATAGGCTAGTTACAGGCACTTTTGAATTGTCGAAACAAAGACAACAATGAAAAATAGCTACAGTCCCAGTCACAAGGCATAAAAACTGTGAAAGTACTGTAGTTGCCCATTCCCTAACGTAGATCTCTATGGAGAAAAACGGGCAAGACACTCTTTTAAATCAGAATACTTTTACAATAACTTGGTTACATCATTTATGTTGAGATGGTACATTATGTGAGAACGATGTAGCAAGATGTGTACTTTAAAAGTGTCCATAGTAAAAATAAAATAATTAATTCAAATAAACCGTGGCAACCAAGAGATGACCAGTCACAACTGACAGCGCCCGTTCACGAACATGACGCATGTATCGGCACCATTCAACTCAACCATTTTGAAGGGAACTAAATGAGTGAGCATGACATACTTTTAACTGCCAGGGCACATTCTAGTCAAGAAAATACGTAGGTTTCCAGCGAATGACAGCTTTCTACAGACAGATTTTCTACAGTTACAGAGTACTCACACAATATGGGCTATGCGGTTATATAATACTAAAGAGATTGAATTTATACATTGCAAAGATAGTTGTACAATCTTCAGCAGCTCCAACATACTGTTTAATGCTATCCATTTATACGCCCCTGTCCTTGTGGAGCAGGACCGGCATTGGGCCAAGCATTTTTATCAGCGATGTAATCGTCCAACGTGTAATATGCTTGCTTACATAGTGTGCGTTTAATGCATGTTTTAAATTTAGTTTCATTCAGTTCAAGAATACTTTGTGGAATTTTATTTTAGCATCTCAAACAGTTTCCCATGAAATATGAGTCTACTTTAGCGAGTCTGAAGCCTGGCTGAACTAATTGGTCTCTATTTCTAGTACCGTAATTGTGTCTGTCGCCTCTTTTATTAAAAAGATGTAGATTTTTTCTTACATACATTATGTTTTCATAGATGTATTGACAATGTACCGTCATGATGTTAATTTCCTTAAACAGTTCCCTTAGAGAATCACAACAAGTAGGAACACGGAATCTCAATTAGGGCAAAGATTACTTCAATAGACTCGCCCAACATAATACGAGCCTTTAAAACAATTGCCAAACCTTTTGATGAAACAGGAGTAATGCTATGTGTTGTAATACTGTTCTCAACCACTCATTTTGTTACAGAGGTCTTCAATTTTAGGGGCGCTGGTTACAAGTATATGGTTGGTGAAGGATTTAACTTATCAAACAGTGTTGAGCAAAGGATGTGAGAAATTGTACTTAGCTATTGAAAGATCGCGAGATTCATGTGCATCAACTGTAATGTCGAATTGTTCAGGTAATTTCCTATCCAATACAAACAAGGTATTTAAAGAGTTCATGTCAATTCGATTCGTTTGTGTAATATTCCATCATGGTTAACACTTTGAGGTGCTTTGAAACTTTTTCACTGTTCAAATGTTTCAGTTTATTAACAGATCTTCAAAATATTATGAAAAATATTTAGTATTAATCCAGAAAATTGTTGTTTTTCCTGCATGTGCATATTTTTGCGGAGGGGAGGCCATGCTGCATCCTGCAACCAAGCTTGGAATTTTCACGGAATTAGATCTAAATATACAAGGTGTAAACGGACCCTTCACGAAGGGTCCAAGCATTATGTATATCAAACTAAGTAACTTTACGCAAAAATTGTTACTGGAAAACTACTTTTTTTTGAGGTGAAAAATCGCGTTTTACGGTAGGACTCAATGTGACGCACTCAAAACATTGTACTGATGGATGAATTAAATAGTATGGGGGCCTTGGAGGTGTTTAAAGAAAAAAACAAAAATCTTACATTAAAAACATGTATATAAAAAAACTTGTGAAAAAGTTGGAATTTTGACCCCCAATATCTCCATAACTAGAAGGTTCCCAGGTATGGTCTAGAACAAAAAAAACATCGCATTGACGGGGAGAACAAGTGCCTTTCGGCTTCGTTAAGAGTCTTGTTACACCCATTATTTCATAACATTTAATGTCATGGGTTTCCACAACGTAACGCCTGATTCCATAACTTATCTTAAATTCTTCAAGTTTAAAAATGCCTCTTTATTGACTAAAAAAAATATTTTATTAGAGAGATTGTGTAGTATGCTTTAAAATAATTAATTTTGAATGTTCGGCAGAAGACCAGAGAAAACTGTGCAAGAACGTACTGCGCTTACATCGAGCCTCGTTCAGCAAGATACGTGTGTGTGGCCTGTTCTACTTAGACGCTGCGTTACAATTATGTCTGATGAGTCTTCTTACTAACTATATCGTTGTGTTGCTGCAGTTTGCATTTCTGTAATTCAGGATCATTATAATACATTTTTGAAATGAGTACTTTTTAACTTTTTTTAGGATTCGTCATGTCTGTCTGTCGGACTGCCCGAATGTCACAGCCACTTTATTCCGAAACTATTAAGACTACACAGTTGAAACTTGGTAGGTAGGTTCGGTAAGACTTTGCACGTGATCTCAGGGATGGCTTTTCGTGGCATTTTCATACATTACATTAATCACATTTTATTATTTTATGCTGACTTTAGTTAGAACGTAACTGGCGTTGTGGGTAATATTATTATGCCTAGTAAGGAAAATGTATGAATGTTTAAACTTCTTTTATCTAAGTACTTAACGCATTATCATCAATAAAGACGCAATTAATATTAACTAATGACTAATGTTATTTATACATTATAGGTTTTCAGCATAATCATTAATGATCCTCTTTTTTCTGTGGGTTTATTTTTGTATGCGTGTACTAACAATAGCTTTATAAGGTTTTTTGTGTTACTAACAGTATATGGACTACGTCTGAATTAAATGTCTTCTATTCTATTAATGACATTGTTAGCTGTACTTCTCAAAGAGTAAACGAGTGATGAATATAAATGTTGATGGATGGAGAGCGAGAAGAAAACTCAAAGAAAAGATGGATGGATTGTGTGAGGAATGATATGGAGAAAAAACGAGTGTATGATAGCGTGACGATTGACTGGCTCCCCTGTCAATCGTCACGCTATCATATCATTGGAAGAAAAAAAAACGTGTTGCGCATAACATAGGACAAGAGCAGGAAGATGATGATGTTGGCAGTACTTTTTACAGTTATTACCTACTGTACTTCATCGGCATCTTCCTGTCCCTGTCCTGTGCTACTTGAGGTTGGCTCTACACGTTTTTTTTCGTACATTTTTAAAGGTCACGCTATCATTTACTCCTTTTCTTTCAAATAATTCCTCACACAATGTATCCATCTTTGGTTACCTGCTGTACTCAAGTATTGTTTTATTAAATTCGTCAAAACACCTCTTTACAAACTTTTTATTAACTTGCTGCATTTGTACCTGTTTGAACCTTTGTATAACTTCGGCAATAATGTAATATTCTGCTACACACGATCCTCTTAGCATTCTCATCTCATTCTTGTGTAAATAAAACGATAATAATCATAAACAGAAAGTTGTATTTCCCATTACTGTTTATTGTGCAGAAAACCGAATTGCAACTGTATAATAACGTAATGACCGATAACTCCGACCAAAGACAATGGTAGCATAACGTCGACATAGAACAGGCCACACGCAGTCATCACTATCTTGCTAAGACGTTTTTGATACCCTGTAGAAACGTAAGCATGATTAGGTTCAAATCGACGAAAAATGTTATTATCTTAGTTTTAGCAAAAAGGTCATCTGCGTTCGCGAATCTTCTATTTAAAACTAAAGAATGTGGTATGAGTTTATTCTTACTTGGAGAGTTCCTGTTCTTCATAAGCTGTATACTTGCCATCTCAGCTTCCTCAACAGTTATGTAGAACTTCTCACAGTATAAACTATGTATAGTAACTAGTGCTAAATCCTTTGTTAGCCATAGAATTAGCCCAAAACTTCTTATCAAAGCCTGTAAACGAAATATGTGACTAAATAAACATCCTTAGGTTAAAGGATGTTTATTTTGCTTAGGGAAAGGATGGCATAATAGGTTAGTGCATTCGCACTAACCTATTATACCATCCTTTAACCTATTATATCTATCTCTACCTATCCATTACCATATTACAAAAAAAGCCAATTCTTATTATATTCTTTGGTTATTAAAAGCATTTTTCTACGTTTTATTTCATATTAGAGCTTCTAAAAACACCCGTTACTAACAAGAACTTGGAATACTCTCTTGTACATATTGTATGCTTTCAAAATATGTTTGTATATCTTTAGTAGTTTAAGTGTACATCCATAGTTTTCCTCCTCATCATTTATCATCAAGATATCTTTGATCCATTTTTCGAGGTATTTTCTTAACAATATTATAATCCGGATGGCTATGGCAAAATTGATATCTAGCGATCCAAAAAATGTCGCAACTGATGTCAAATATAAAATCGATGTCCCAAATATTATAAGTAGTGTAAAACACGATATCAAGAATAATATTGATACATATAACAGTGGCTAATCCGATCCAGTTCCACACGATGTAACTGCGAATACTCTTACTAAAATCGATGATTTTATAAATATTTTGGATCTTCAAAATCAGCAAGACGTTGTTGTTCTTGTGCACGAAGTCCAAAATGAAAATCAACGTGAATCCGGTTGCATAGACGATATAATTGAGAATGCTAAGGAATTGTAAGAGGCCATATTCTAAGTTACTTTTCATAAATGGTATTTCTGTAATAATTATTTGATGGATACAGAACGCATTCAGACATATCATAGAGCTAAACGCAAAAACACGATATTTTAATGAACTTGGATAAATGTGATTATTTCGTAAATTATACTTTGAACACAAAAATAGATTGAGAAGTAAATTAAAAGAATACATTGTTCTGCGTATTTCTTTCTCCAGTCGATTTTTGAGTGTAACTTGTGATGTTATATTTGGAACGATTTCTTGTTTTGCAGACATAGCTATAAGTATCAACTCCAAATTTCTATCGTTTGATGAATTACGAACTCACAGTATGTAATAATATTACCATGAGACGAATTCTACTAAGGAAATAGAACCGTATAGGAATAAAACCTAAGTTTTGGATCAATGTTATTAAAGTCGCTATTAATACTTTTTACTAATATTCTTGATTGATACATTAGTAATATTAATGTTTTTGGAAAGATTGATAACACAAAAATTATATCTACATCTATCGTAAATTTCAGTGGTTTTTAATTTAATTAATATAATATTGATTTTGCATTTTTTTGTCAGAGCATTATAAAAAAATATTTAAACACATACACAGTAGTAGGGACACCGACGCCAAAACGGTTACCACGTATTCAGTACATCATTCAGAACCACCCTATATAGAAATTTCGCGTCAGTTATTTAAAAAACAGCTGTTTCCTACAAAACTGCAACACCTACACGGTCTAAATGTATGGAAAAACTATATTAAAAAAAAACATCCGTTGAAAAATTTCTATGTGGCGGGGTTCAGAATGATGTACTAAACACGTGGTAACCGTTTTAGCGTCGGTGTCTCTTTCATCCTGTATAGTTACACTAATTAAGTGTCCCGCTCATGGAACACAGGCCTACTCTCTATGAGAGGAAATGGGCGATTATCCACCATTAGGGTCCATTGCGTTGATGCTTTTCTTCACCGTTTTGAGTGTAGTGGTGATGAAACAAATTAGACAAAGTAACGCTTCTGCCTGGGTAACTCTTGAACTCGTATAATATGAATGATATGAGAAGAACAGGGTGTAAAGTACTTCATCGCCAGTAGAAAAGGGAGGAATCCTCCGGTCAGACAGGTGTTGTGTCTGGTAGGCTACTGCCCGACGGCGACGGTTGTTGTCGGATTATTCTATATTTATGTCGCGGATAACTTGAACTGCGCTACTTAGAATGTTGATGTTATGACTTCATTTCTGTCATAGATGGCGCTGTAGTACATTTTGTACTATGTTGACGTAGTACTTTTTGTGGTGCCGCTACATGGTTGTCTCAATGATTTTTTTTGCGCATAATGTTCGGTAAAGGAAGAAGTCGTCCAGTCACTGCTCTCAATGAATCTTTTTGTGTGTAATGTCCGATTAAGGCCACTTTTCATACAGAGAAGAAAACACGGATTATTTTATTTTTCAAAAATAATTTTATATTTTATAGGAAATAGAATTGCAGGTGTATAATAACGTATTGACAGATGACTCCCATCAGATACATTGGTAGCGCAGCGTCTACATAGAACAGGCCACACGCAGTCATCTTACTGAACAATTGGTTAGCCTGTATCACGTTCTTGCAGAGATGTTTTTGAGACACTAGAGAATAAAATATAAGTAAACATTTTCGAGTTCCGTACCACAGGTTGCTAATGAAACTTCTATTACAAAGTTCCTCAATGTATTTATTTAAATATTTAGAGACTATGTGTTACTATGGAAACAATAAATGATGTCACAGTCATAGCTGGATTGCCCTAAGGACCTAAAGATTGCCCATTTCGACCATAAATTTTAACAAGATTTCATGATTTCATGATTTTCAATATTTTCGGTAGTTTAAGTCAATCTTATACATTTTCTTTAACCATAGTCGTTCATCATCGTCATCATCAGCATTCTCTTGCCCTCATCTCAATTAATTTGTCCTCTAATATAAAAAATACACGCAAGAAAAACTAATGTCCGTTGCATTCTATGCTAACCTAGTACCCCAGTTCTGGACGATTCAATTAAGTTTGCCATCGACACGCTAAGAAGAAGAAATATAAAATTATTTTAACCACAGAAGCTCTCACAACTTGACACATAATGAATGTGGTAATTCAATCAAGAAAAAGATTCTAGAATTAGTTTGAATAAATTCTCACTTCCATTTAGCAACGATTGGGCGAGCAGTGGATGTCTTCCAACTCATAAGGTGACGATTATGATGAATTCTTACTTGGATAGTCCCTGTTCTTCATAAGCTGTATACACGCGGTCTCAGCTGCCTCAACTGTTATATAGAACTTCTCACAGTGTATACTTTGAATAATTACTAGTGCTATATCTTTTGTAAGGAAGAAAATCAGCCCAAGACTCCGTAGAAAAGGCTGCAAAATGACATCTTAGTTTTGAAATAACTGACATTCATATAATATAAAGTCACGATAGAGCGATCTTACATCGCTAAATATCATGAAGGCAAAGTATGATATTTTGCAAAACATCATATTAGCAAGACATGGCGATTGCAAAACAGAATATTTTTAATGTCATATGTGTTGCTAATGTCATACTTTACGTTTTTTTTACTTTTTCCTATCTTTCTTTTCTATTTTTTCTTTTTAATTTCTCCTTTCAATATCTGTTGTCTGTTTTGTGCCTAGTTTCCAATCATCCAAGCACAATTTTTCTCTTTCTTAAATAAAATCAAAAACTTCTCACATTTACCTGTTTTGCAGTTCCAGCAAAAATACTCGTCTCATAAATCCAAAAAATCACATAACATAAAGCTCGTTGAAATGTGCAAAATGTGTGATATAGCACCTAAGAAAAACCACATATTTTACTTATTTTGGAGAGTTACATTTTTTACATTCTATATATTGATTTAAACTATTAGAGCAGGTCAGGTTATAAAATTATTTACATACCAGAAGAATGTTTAAAACTATTCGACGACTATGAAAAATAGCAACCGCACGTAGTGTATGCATACAGTCGATAAGATTTATATGTATGGTATCGAACTTACCATCACCTGATATGTTATCTTATACAGATTATAAGTTTCCATAATACTTTGGTAAATCTTAAACAGTTTGAGACTCTGTTCGTCATTCCTGCCATCTTTTATCACGAAGACTTCTTGAATCCATGCATCAAGATATTTCCTCAACAGTATTATAAATCGGATGGCTATTACAAGATTGTTATCCAAAGCGATACACATGACGTCGAGTATATCGTCAATAATATAATCGATTTCAAAAGAAATATAAGATTCATAGTTCATGAAATTCAGCACAAGATGGACCATGATAATTGTTGAAGTTGAGATCCAGGACCAAATAATAAAGCTTCGGATACTCTTACTGAAGTCGATGCTCTTATGTATTGCTTGCATCTTCAAAATAAGTAAGACATTATAGTCTTTATGCACAATGTCCAGAACAAACATCAACCAGAATGCAAATAAGCTAATAATGTAATGAATAACAAACGAAGGCGAGAAGATATCGTATTTAAATTGCGTCTTATTCACTTTAACGTCGTAAATGGTGAAAACCCTGTACAGGTACAACGCATTTATGAAAATCAATAAGCAAAACGCAAATACACAATATTTTAGTCCACTAGGATAAATATGACTATTTCTTAAATAATATTTTGAAGAAGAAAAAAGATTAAGAGGAAAATTAAAAGAAAACGCTATTCTTTCTACATCTTTTTCCAGACGATTATTGAATATCAAATATCGCGTTTGGGGCATTTTGTCAAGTGTTAACTACAGTACTAGGTACTTAATTGATTTAATAGTAATACCTGACTTATAATATTTTTATGAGGTAAGTAATGACTCGAATTGACAGAGGAATGAAACTGTATTGACACGATATTTTTAATCTGGTCATATCATTCACTATACAAGACAAGGCAAACACGTTTCTAAGTGATACTCGACATTATTAAAACGAAGTAATTAAAATAACTAAAAAACCAACTGCGAGAAAAAAAGTACTGATAAGCAGAAACCAATCACTTTTGGAAGCAGGCAAGGAATGGATTCCCCCTCATTCAAGATCATTTTCAAATACCTATTCAATGATACCCACTTAATACAGTTCGGCGACTTTTTATTTTTGGCAATACGGTGTCTGGTGCTCGCCATATTCAATTTTGATTACCGTTACGTCTTTAGTGACAATCATCAAAATCGGCCTATGCCGTTGGTCTCTAGAGTGCCACAATAGAACAAACATACATTCATACATAAGCTGTTAAACACATTACCCTCCTTTGCGTCGCGCAGTCGGATACAAACTTCATTGATGACTTTGGCCTGGAGTTTAAATGAGGTGCTGCTCTACAAACGATGCTGTACTTAATATCGTTTCTGGCGTGTTTTGTTGTTTTAGCTGTAAAAAGTCTATAATTACTTTTTTACAACCCTTATCTTATGCACAGACAGAAGACTTACTTGTTATAAGATTTTAAACTATCATGGTCACTAACATTATCATCGAGTTGCGAGTGGCAGTGGTAGCGGTACTGAGTGCAAAAAACGAACAAGACAGAGGGTAGACCGATTTGTCTGCGCATAAACGCCCGCAATAACTACAGTTTATCCGTGATCATGGTGCTTGCAACAGCGCCGAAATATCGAGAACTCAAACAAATCAGTAAACACGGTAAATATTCCGTTTCTAGTGTTAATGATAATGACTTACTTGTTGTCTGCAAGTAAACTGCTAACATGCTGTTTTTTGTTTTCTGTAAGGTTTAATTTCAGTACTTTACTTTTCATTTAATGTTTTTTTTATTTATTTTAAGTAGATATTTATGCACCTTGTAGCATGAAACATAGGTTTAACCTAGTTAAAGCAATAAGCAACTGTGCTCTATTTTATTTGATCAGATATTTTATTGTAAAAACGATAATATTTTCCTTTGTTCATTTTCTTTACATATAATTTACATTTTTAAAAGGTTTATACAAAGTAATATAAAATATCATTTAAAAATATAAAAAAAAAACCACCAGCATCGGGAAAAAGGTCCGAGCTACCGGTGGTCAGGGCTCTTGAGAGAGGAAAAATACGATATTAATATCTCCTTTATTCGTATTTACACATATAAATTAAAAGGAGATAATAATATCGTATATAGCGCAATGTGAACCAATGAGCTCAGGCCCAGATACTTTGGCCCCCGGCCACCGTAGGCGCGGGCCTGTGGACGGCGAGTTATGGGCTAGCTCGCCGTCCGGCCGTCTTATGACGACAGGCCGTGTCGACGGCGCGTTCGTGTTCCACGCGCGCCTCAAAGAGATGTCAGCAACCACGCAGGGGTCCGCACGGGCCGATGCCTGCCAGGGCTGCGGGACTGTTCGAAAGAGATACCGCGGCCCTGGAACACAAAGGGCAAAGAAGGAACATGGATGGGTTTTAGTCAGTACAAGTCTGACACTCCCTTCCGCTCCGCCCAGAGCGGGGGGGGTCATTTGATGATTTCCCATCCTAAAAAAAAAAAAAAAAAAAAAAGGCCCAGATACTTGGCTATCGCTTTCAGAAAATTTCGTATTTTTACAAGGTTTTATAACATAAACTTATCGGATGTTAATGTCAATCCAATGTCAAATATTAAATTGAAATTAGCTACCGGAAAGTTTTCAATCATCATGAACGCCGATTGAACGTCAGTTTGTCTAGGCCCTCTTGAGAAGGTCATGTGGGGAGAGGCCAATGTCTAGCAGTGAACATCTTTAACTTCTCGTATATCTACGCTCGACAGTAAGTTACCATAGTCTGCTGGAGCTTGTAACTATGCGTAATTTTAAACGCACGGCTATCCGCCTGCCATTTTCGGCGGCAGACAACGCATTCGGCGCGGTGTGTCCCTTCACCGCTGCGATGCGGGAATATTTCGTTTTGAGAGTGGATATTGTAAAAGGAACATTTAAATAACTTGTAATTCTGTCTATCTTTTTTATTTGCTACTGCGATCAAATTCATTAAAGTGGAATAATTATTCGTTATTGGTTTCTATAGGTATTACATTAATGAATTTTTCGTTAGTAGTTTAATACGTTTACCATCGATTAATTATTGTATCACTTGTTCACTAGGAAGGTTCTGTGAATAGTCTCTTTAAAAATGAACAAACTCTTTAGTATCAGACAAAATTATCTTGTAAATATTGTGTCAAATGAAATTGTAGACGAAGATGTGCAGTCAATACTTCTGCCTTTAAATCTGATGCAATATGTTACTTTTTGTCCAAAATACCGAATCAAAAATAATTTCATTACTCCAAATGGTTTCATCTCTAATTTTCTTTCGATGATTGGAACTTTAGTATTCTTATTTTCATACATTTACCATACCTATTTGCAGATGTTATACAGCAATTATACTGGAGTCATTACTTTTATTTATGTTAGTTTTTATTTCAACTGCATCTTTTATTGTTTCGGAACCATTATGAATTTCGTCATTGGGATCATTTATACCAGAAAAGCTGTCAAGTTTGTCCGAACTTTTCAGAATGTACACAGATTTTTAAACGGTGATTCCAGTTCTAGAAATGTCTCCTATTGGAACTGGATTATTGTCATCGCGTCTATCTGTATTCATGTCGCTGATGTCATTCCTATTTGCGCTGTGCGGGGAGTACGTTACTTTTATATTTACGTTTACTGGTTAGGGATTTTCTATGATTTTAATATACTTTATGCCATTCGCGTTTTAAAATTGCTGGAAAACAAAATTGTTCAGTGGAATTATCAAGCTTTAAATATTCATAAAATAGAAGACACATACGAAACACATTTTTGCAAAAAAATGTTCAAGGCTTACGTTGGCATATTAGAATGTTATGACATCCATAAAGTTTGTTTTCAGCAATTCGTAAGTATCTTTCTTTTTACACGACCCTACCTTGAAATATTTTCGTTTTATTTTATCAGACATGACGAACAACGTGCATCGCTAAATCACCGAGGCGGGTTGGTTAAGGTTGCATACGGGGTTGAAGGGACACCGACGCCAAAACGGTCACCACGTATTCAGTACATCATTCTGAGACAGTCAGTACATCAGTCCACATAGTCATTGGTTATTTAAAAAAAAAAATGCTGTTTCCTACAAAAGAGCAATACTTACATGGTCAAAATGTATGGAACAGCTGGTTTTTTTTTAATGACCGATAAAAAATTGCCATATGGGGGGCTTAGAATGATGTACTGAATACGGGGTAACCGTTTTTACGTCGGTGTCCCTTTCACCCCGTATATTGAGGAGTATCTCTACCTTGATCCAATAGTCACATTACCGGCCAACCAGAACACAGAACACACAGAACAGAGTTGCAAGAAACTTTAAAATACCTGGACGAGCTATTGAACCATTAAAATTTTGATAAACGGCGACCTTCCTCAGCCCCATAAAAGAAGTCTCCTGTGTTTTTCTGTCCTTTCTTAGGAATCATGCCAAAATTTTCTTATTTTTTCAGATCCTCTATTATATCATAGAAATATTTAGTCACTGTTTGGTTTACGTTCAGGTGAGCATCGATATGGTAAAGAATCCGATAATGGTTGGTAACGACACGGTGAGTATTTCAGTATCTTTTTTCACTATCAATATCCATGGAATAATCAGATCTTCTAGCTTATCAAGTCTGACCGTGTAATATCCTTTTATTTTAGATTTGTTCTTGTATACCAGTGAAAAGTGTGTAAATACCTTTATTTATGTTTGTTTTGTATCTGTGTATTTATTAATGTTTACTTTGTTCCAGAATGCAATATTTCTAGGGTCACTGTCAGTAATATGTTGGTTGATAAAAGATTTGATGTGGCTAACGACGCTATGTAAGCAGTGCGAGAAATTCTACCTTTCTGTTGAAAGTATACAAGATTGTTGCTCAACAATTTTGAATTCAAACTGTTTAGGTAACTGATTGTGTACTAGCTAATGCCCGCGGTTTCGTCAACGTGGAGTAGTAAGTCATCGTTTCACTATCAATTTCCAATATTTCTTGGGGTCAGGGCAACACGTTTTATTTTTTGCTGTTTCCCCATTTGGTCGCTACATCATTCTTTTTCTTTTTTTCATATTATTTCTCACATTTTGAAAAACTAAAGTACCTCCAATACAAATTGGTTTTATGGCGATAAAATCGTTAATTGCCATAAGTATTTTGCACACGGCCAAAGTGTGGACGCTCTTCCAGAGTGTGTTTCCTTGCTAATCCGTCTACAATGGAACCATGCGATTGTAGATGTCATCCGTAGCTTAACGTCAGGCTGCATATAGGTCACGCAACATAAAAAACTAAATTATTAAAAAATAAATCTTTTATTTATCATTAACACTAGAAACGGGATATTTACCATGTTTACTGATTGTTTGAGTTCCCGATATTTCGGCGCTGTTGCAAGCACCATGATCAGTGAACATAGTAAATATCCCGTTTCTAGTGATAATGATAATGTTAGTGACCATGATAGTTTGAAATCTTTTATTTGCAATATTATTGTTGACAGTATCATTAATTAGGTACTTTCCTTCAAATCATGTTAACCCATAAGAATTATTATGAAATCGCAGATGATGCGAAAAGACTGTGCAAGAACGTGCGGCGCTTGCATCGAGCATCATTCAGCAAGATACGTGTGTGTGGCCTGTTCTACTTGGACGCTGTTTTACAGTTAAGTCTGATGAGTCTTCTTACTAACTACACTGTTGTGTTGCTACAGTTTGCATTTTTATAATGAAACTATTATAATATATAAGTTAAAGTATACTGCGAGTAGTATTTTCATTATTACCTCATTCCTTCGGCACAATGTGAACCGACGAGCTCATACCTAAACAATTATTGGCTATCGCTTTCAGAAAATTATTTTTTTAAATATTATTTTGTACCCTATCACAATGTTGTCCTATTTAACCCAAAGGTTGACTGGTAGAGAATGCCTTTGTGATGTATGTGTATAAGGTGGTAGGTGTACATATTTTATTATTAGACATTTTACCACTCTACCGCCATTTCTTCGCTGTATTAAACTTTGTACTGTACGGACGTGTTTAATTGTGCTCCTGCTAGATATCCATAAGTAGCCTAGATCACCTGAGTTAGGCTGGGAAATATCATTGCCGACGAGGATGGGATAACCAACCTGGGATGACTTGATAGTATGGAATGGGATACCTAATTAACCTTCTCGGCGGTCTACCATCCCTCTTCTAAAGGAGCGGCAGAAGGGGGGCCGTTGAGCTTTGCAAGCGGGCGGTAAAAAAACCCCTTCGTGATGGACAGGATATGGTAGCGGCGCTGCAAACGCATTTGTTAGCTTATAGAAATGTTGAACATAGTACCACGGGGGTATCTCCAGCGACTTTATTACAAAAAAGAAATCATAGGTCCAGACTGGATATGATCAAGGGAGATAGGATAGTGGAAGATCGGGTGCATAGCAGGCAAAAACGACAAATGGAAAACGCAGGAGGTATCGCACGAGAATTTATGAAGGGAGATAGGGTATGGATGCGTAATGATACCGGGGGAAGGGAATGTTGCAACGGAAAAATAAAGGAAAAGTTGGGATCCCGTAATTATGTGGTAGTAAGGGAGGACGGTTCACACTTTAGGAGACATGTAAATCAGTTAAAAAGTAGATCGACGGCATTGTTTGAGTGGCCAAGCTGTCCAAGTGGAGACGGCGGATGGGTCGGGCGCGCACGGCTTGAGCATTATAAGTTTAAATACCAACTCTGCCCCCCCGGCAGACCGGGCCAAGCGAGTCCGTAGACCAGTTAGGCGTTTCGGAATAGACATAGATTAGATTTGTTATAGTTTCATGTTAGCCTTGATATAAGTTAGTGCCTGCTTATTGAAATTGTTTATTTGTATAGTTAATTTGATAGACCTAAGTATAATTTAAGTGAGAGGGTGTGATGTACACGTGTAGGTGGTAGGTGCACTTATTTTATTATTAGACATTTTACCACCCTACCGCCAGGACGTGTTTATTGTGCTCCTGCTAGATATCCCTAAGTAGCCTAGATCACCTGGATTAGGCTTGGACTTATCAGCCTTGTGACATTAAGTCCTCCTATGTACCACTATTGTACATGAAGTTGAAATAAATAAAACTTCGCATTTTTACAAAGTTTTTATAAAATAAGCTTATCGGTGGTCAATGTCAATCCAATGTCAAAAATTTAATTGAATTGACACAAGATACCGGAAAGTTTTCAATTATCATTATCGCCGATTGATCGTCTCTTTGTCTAGGCCCTCTTGACAAAATTATAAATATACTTCAAATTCAAATTCAAATTCAAATTCAAATTCAAATTCAAATTCAAATTCAAATTCAAATTCAAATTCAAATTCAAATTCAAATTCAAATTCAAATTCAAATTCAAATTCAAATTCAAATTCAAATTCAAATTCAAATTCAAATTCAAATTCAAATTCAAATTCAAATTCAAATTCAAATTCAAATTCAAATTCAAATTCAAATTCAAATTCAAATTCAAATTCAAATATTTTTATTATAATATTTTCGAAGAAACATGCTGATTATAACAAATTGTCAAATAATTCTAATACTATTATCACAACGTTTAAATAATCGAATACAAATTGTCAAAACAGAAAAACATTCCAATAAGGTTTAAAAAAATAATAAGTTCTAGTATAAACAAGCAGAAACAAAATGTAGTCAAAATATATCAGTTAAATATTCGTTCACCGTATAATATGCTTTGTCGTGTAATATTTTCAGGAGTGCCCTTTTGAAATCGTGAATGTTTTCAATATCTGTAGTTCCCCTAGGGATCTTATTATAGATTCTAGGTGCCATTCCTAAAAAGCTTTTTTTATAAAGAGCCGTGCTATGTGGTTTAGCGCATATCTCTCTGTGTCGTCGTTTACATCTCAATGTTTCAAATAGGTGGAAATTAGATTTGACAAATACTGCTGTCTCAAAGATGTATATACAAGGCAATGTTAAGAGTTTAAATTTTTTGAAGTATGGCTTACAGCTATCCGTAGGTTTCAGCTTAAAGACAGCACGCAAACATCTTTTTTGGGCCTGAAATGCAATTTCCTTGTCAGAGGAATTCCCCCAGTATATTATTCCTAAACGTAATGTAGATGTAATGTAAGCCTTGTAAGAGATAAGAACAATGGACTCATTTACAATTTTTGCCAAATTATGAAGTGCATATGAGTACTGATTTAGTTTTTTACAAACAGATTCCACATGACATTTCCAGTTTAGGTGCATATCCAAGTGGAGTCCTAAGAATCTAGCACTGGGTGTTTCAGTTATTGTTTGATCTGCATAAGTTATGTTTAAGTTAAGTTTCTTCGTTCTTTGATAAAATGTCATAAGCTTTGTTTTATTTATATTAATTTTTAACTTATTTGTTTGAAGCCAATTTATAATGCAAAGAATAGAATTGTTTATGTCATTTTCGTAAGTTTCAATATTTTGACATGGAACAATAAGGGTACTGTCATCAGCAAACAGAACAGTTTGATGATCAGTGCATTTTGGCAGATCGTTAATATATACGAGAAACAACAGAGGTCCAAGCACACTTCCTTGGGGCACACCACATGTTGTTTCTCTAACTGATGACGTATAAGTAACTTCGGTCTTGGTTTTAGAACAGACTCTACTTAAAACAGTGACTTGCTGTCGTCCAGTGAGATATGATTTCACAAGGTTTAATATGTTCCCTCGGACACCATATCGTTCTAACTTACCCAGCAATATTTCGTGATTTACGTGATAAAATGCTTTGGTCATGTCCATAAGTACTACTACAATTGGATTTTTTTTGTCAACATTACTTACAATTTCTGAAAATAGTTCATAGATAGCTTTATTTATGTTTTTGTTCTTCCGAAAACCATATTGTTCTTCAGCAAGTATACTGTTTACTTCTAAGAATGAGTTCATAGATTTGTAGATTACCTTTTCAAAAACTTTTGACAAGACCGGTATCAGGGCTATTGGATGGTAATTTGCAATTTCGGCTTTATCGCCTTTCTTATGCACTGGTTTAATTAATGTCATTTTTAACAAACTAGGAAAGTGGCCATGTTCTATGCACAAATTGATAATAAAACTCAAGACTGGTGCAATAATATGCGACTCAGATTTTAAAATCTTTGTAGTTATTCCATCATAACCAGCACTATTTGTGTTCTTTAGTGAATTGATAATATTAACTATTTCCGACGCATCAGTCGGTGTCATAAATATGGATTTGGGATAATAATTTATAAAAGATAACGCATTACTATTATTATAATAATTAATGTCAGAATGAGTTAAGTCAATAAAGTAGTTATTAAATGCCGTAGCCATATCTTTAGGATTACTTATTAGTTTGTCATCATTGACTATTTTTGTCACGGATTCAGGGGGGAAATCAGTTTTGCATCTATTAATTATTTTCCAGGTAGCTTTAGTTTTATTTTCTGCGCTATTAATTATGTGACTATTTTGGGATTTTTGCGTCAAGTGTATAACTTTTTTTAGTCTTTTCGAATATTGCTTGAGTAGCTATTTATTTTCAAGATTACGTGATCGTCTGTACTGCCATAATATTTCTCTTTTCCGTTTGCTACATCTTCTGATACCCTTAGAAATCAAATTCGGAGATTTACTAGTAGAGATTTTGTTTCTCACAGTGGGGAAACACAAATCGTAAAAAAGTTTGAAAAGGTCATAAAATGAATTGAAAGCTAGTTCTGGATCGGTGTTATTATAAACTTCAGCAAAGCTTAGACTATTAATGGCTTCAATAAATTTAGTCGTGTTCTCAGAGCTAAAATCGCGGCTTTGTATGTACCAGTGATCACTCGAGCAGAACTTTTTTACAGGACACTTAAACAGTTGAGCTGTGTGGTCAGATAAAGCCAATTCTAAAACTTCGCCACAACCACCCCTAACATTATGGATAATGTTGTCAATACATGTGCCAGACGCAATACGTGTAGGTTCTTTTATACTGGGTTTCAAATTGAAATTTAGGAGCAGGTTTAGAAATTCTATAGATACTCTAGTGTTTTTCAAGATATCAATGTTGAAATCACCACATAGCAGCATCTTCCTTCCTAGGTTTCGTCCACAACGGTTTAATATTATTTCAATTTTTTCGTAGAAAATCGATAAAACACCTCTATTCGATTTAGTGGGTCTATAAACGCAAATGATAGTCAATTTTTGAGTTATCAATTCGATGGCACAACATTCTAGAATACCGGGAATGCAGAATTCTTTAATATTTATAACCCTATATTCATGTCCATGTTTAATTAGAATACACGTACCACACTTCCTGGTGCTTCTTGACGAATATGCTGCTAGTTTATAGTTTGGAATATGCAATTGTAAGTTATCATCATCTACCATGTTGTGTTCCGTTATACACACCACATCCACTTTTTTCCCTTCACGTGAGAGTTCATTTAAATTTAAACTTAGTAAGTCTGACTTACTTACCAAACCGTTCATATTTTGGTTTAAAATATATAGATGATCATAATTAAACACGAAAAAGATCATTTGCAGTTTCATTATGGGTGTTATCGTTTTGTGTTGTGAGATCCGCATGTTGTTCATTACTAGAGTTGCCTGAATTGTGTTTGACAGCAGTATTCTCCAAACACTGATGGGAAACTAAGTTATAGGATACTTCTAGGATTATGTCCGCGGTTTTGCCCGCGTGAAGTTTTGCAATTGTCCCACGGGATCGTAATACCGGAATAAAAAGTATCATTGTTAATCCAGGTTATAAACTATCTGTGAGTCTAATTTCATCCAAATCCGGTCAGTAGTTTTTGCATGGAAGAATAACAAACATCCATCCATCCTCACAAACTTTCGCATTTATAATAGGGTTATATTTATATTTACTAATTAATATTATAAATGTGAAATTTTCCCATGCATTATAGTAATTAATTTAATGTTCGTTGTGTAATACGTTTACCATAGATTATTGTTTCACTTGTTCGCTAGGAAGGTTCTGTGAATAGTCTCTTTAAAAATGAACAAACTCTTTAGTTTCAAACGAAATTATCCTTTAAATATTGTGTTAAATGAAATTGTAGACAAAGATGTGCAGTCAATACTTCTGCCTTTAAATCTGATGCAATATGTTGCCTTTTGTCCAAAATACCGCATCAAAAATAATTTAATTACTCCAAATGGTATCATCTCTAATTTTGTTTCGATGATTGGAACTTTAGTATTCATATTTTCACACATATACCGGAACTATTTCAGTTATATCCTATTGCATCACTACCTGGGGAGGAGCATGCAAAACTAAAATTATTACCCTGGAAAGAGCGCAAAGGATGATACTGAAAGTAAGCCTATCTAAGCATCGGCTATTCCCTACCTCTGAGCTTTACGAAGAAGCGCAAGTCCTCACGGTGCGCCAGCTTTACATAATGCAATCTATCCTCCACAAACTAAGTGACTTACCAGAAGATAGAAGAAAACACATAGCTCAGACTAGAAGAAAGCACGCGGTATGTGAGACGGCTGCTGTGAACACCTCATTTGCACAAAGATTTTTTCCATTCCGAGGTGCTATGTTGCTAAACAAGGTAAATAAAATAATTCCGTTCTCCAATAATTCGAAAATAGAAAGCAAAAAAATAATTTATAAATGGTTACTGACTCTTAATTACTCCGAAACAGAAAAAATCTTAGAGGTCCAAATATAAACTGAAGTGTTTATTGCATTATTATATTATTATTACATTACATATTATAACAAACAAAATAATATGATAGCAAATCTTACATATACTTTAAACCTACTTACGTTTTTATATACATTAATCATTTATATATCACTATTCTACACTTACCAAAATGTTATTTCGAATAATGCTCCATAAAACTAAATAAATGTGTATAAACATGCAAAAACATAATTTAACAAAACTACCCACCCTTTGACACAAACACACACACACCCCCTCCCAAGCACACCTACATTTATACACACACACACACACACACAAACACACCCTCACACATAGACTCACCCACGCACATTACCCCACATCATTCCACGTTTTACTCAATCATTCCCACTCTTTCCGTCTTTCACTTGTTGACAATACATACAAATGTTATGAAATGGGGGGCCTGGAGATCTATAGTACAGGCCTCGGCTTAGTTTAGACTCCAGATCTCCCACAAATTACTAATTTTTCGACAATTTATCTTGTCAACTTTATACCTTAATGTAATTTGTGGAGATGAAATAAACAGATTTTTATTATTTTTTTATTATTTGCTAACGCTTTACAAAAATCATGCTGGATTCACTTATTTTATGTACATTACTGTTTTCTTCGACTGCATCTTCTATATTTGCGGGACCATTATGAATTTCGTGGTCGGGATCATTCAAACCAGAAATGCTGTCAAGTTTGTTCTGATTTACCAAAACGTCCACAGATTTTTAAACTGCCAAACCAGAACTAGAATTTTCACAATTGGGAATTGGTTTGTCGTCATCGGGTTTACGTGCCTCTATGTATTTTTAATATAGTTTCCCCTGTGCATGTCTTCTCTTTGAGTATTTAAAGCTTGATTATTCCACAAAATGACTTTATATTCCAACACTTTCAAAAGTCTAATGGCATAAATAACATTTAAATCGAAAAACATAAAAACGTATACAAAACCAATATGATAGAAAGGTCTATAAGTATATATAAAGATCAGTACGCATGTTGGCAAGAAAACGGCCATTTAAGCACAAATATACCCGATTACAGTGATCCAATTCCAGATGATGAAATGTCTGGTATTCATTTCATTGTTGAGGAATCTGTGCACTTTTTGGAAAGTTAAAACAAATTTAATGCATTTGTTGGTATGAATAATCCCGATCACGTTGTTCATAATGAATCCAGCAGTATAGCAAACACAGTCAAAATAGGCGATGAAATATGTAAAAGCAGTATTTGCCATAAAATCTTTAAAAAAGTATTGCATATAGTTACGATACAGGATCAAAAATATAACTAGTAGTGTGGCCAACATTGAAACAAAATAGGACATGAAACTATTTGGAGTTATTACGTCGTTTTTAATGCAATATTTAGGACAAAACATCAAGTAGGTACTGCATCAGATTTAAAGGCAAAAAAATTGATTGAACATCTTGGTCCACAATGTTCTCTAAAAGAAACTTCACGGGATAGTTTCGTCCAAAATTTTGAAAGTTCTTCATATTTTAACAGATCATTTACAGTTGTTCCTTTAACTACCAATGAAATAGTAATGGCAAAGCATTAACTGGACACGTGTAACATATAATGAGACTATATATATAATCAATACTCAATCAACTTAATGAAACTTGGTCATAATAAACTAATTAAACAACTTTTAGTATTGAATCTGTACTTTTGTTTACCTGTGTTCTACAAATAAAAATATTTGAATTTGAATGAGTTCTAGTTTAGCGACTTTGTCCGACCTATAGATCACATCAGGGGGCCTGTCACCACTTCTTACAACATTATTACTTTATGACCCATAATAGAGTAAGATAGTGCCACAGGAGACAGTAGACCCTCTCTTTCTAAATATAACGTAACATCACGCCTGTGATCCCCGAAGGGTTTGGCAGACGTAACGTGACCTAATTAGTACACCTAGATTTAGCGAGTTTTGTTCAAGTCCCGTGTAATAAGGGCTGAGCCTATTGTCATCAAACTGCCACAGATCCAGAGTCCGTGGCTGTTACTGAGAAATTCCTAATGGAAATACCCAATAACACTTTACCCGACCCGGGAATCGACAAGAAGATTCTAAAAATAAAATAGATGCAACAATATTGCACCCAGGACTATGACTGTAATATATATCGGATCCGGTCATCAGTACGGATATAGAACGAATCAAAAAACAAATAAATCGAATTTCCGACTGAATTAATTTCGTGATTTTTAATAATAGTCATTATAATTCTTAGATATTATGAAATTCGGACTTTTGAAAATCGGAACATCGAAATTCGGAATAAAATATTTCGGAGTATTTGAGTGTTCCCGTTCTGGAGCTATTTTTGATCAATCAGTTGGAAAAGGCCTATATCCGGCAGTATAGGCCTCTCCCAAACTGTGAACACACAGCTCTCTAACTTCAACATCCCCGCTGGCTGTCTTTCTATCATCGGTCTACATCATTAGTTTTTGTTTATGCGAAACCCGAAACACGTGTCTAGTATTTTTATGTAAAGAATCTATATACAAAATTTCAAAACTGTATCATGAAAAATCACGAAGTTATAAGCTTGTTATGTTACCTGCCGCACGAATTCATGCTCACCGCGCGGTCCCACGCGCCGCCCGCCCCGTCCCCCGCGCCGCCCGCGCCTTCAACGTCGTCGTACGCTCATTGATAATTTAGTCTAGCAGGTAGGGGTAGGTACCTAACCTGCGATTGTATTGTAATTAACCGGTGATAACATTTTCCATCACACTTGCAGGCTTTGGACTGTCATAATGGTCAAGTGTAGGTAGTTATTATTATTACTTTAGTCTTAATGCAACCGTAAATGATAAAATGTAGTCAATGCGATTTGTTTGCACCCTATGCCAACCACTTAAAGTTCAAAGTGAATGAAAAGTGTTAAACATCGCATTACTTAACCGCTGCAGGCTGTAGGTACAAATAATAACTTTCTACAATTAACCATCTTGGCGTGTTTAAAAATGTTAATCATCACTATTTACAATAATTTACTTAATCACTATTTACAATAATTTAGTTTATTTACAATGTCTTTCTAATCACTCCGTACTCAAACGTATCGTAACAATTGTTCGAAATGTTCCCCTCTTTGTCGTATGCACAGACGAACGCGCTTACACAAATTTCTGTTTAATTTACTTAACACATTATGATCGTCTTTAACACTATTAAAAGCACTTTCAATCTTGTTTTTTAAGTCGGTTTCACTTTGAGGCTCTGTTTGGTACACTAGGTCTTTTACGTGACTCCAAAGATAAAAATCTAAGGGAGTCAGATCTGGTGACCTTGCTGGCCACTGCACTGGCCCGCCGCGACCGATCCATTGCTCACCGTATTCTTGGTGGAGATACTCCCGGACTTGTACTGAAAAATGCGCTGGGGCCCCGTCGTGCTGGTAAAAAATACCCCGACCGCCACGGTACAGGTCCAGGGGCAAGTCATCTAACATGTCTGGTAGAGAATTGGTGAGGAAATTAAAATAGGTGGCACCATTTAACCTCGGCAAGTAAATGGGTCCTATCACATGGCCGTTTACTATGCCCATACGTTCACAGAAAAACGGTGCAGAAAAGAGTCAGCGCGCGCTAGGTGCGGGTTTTCATGAGCCCAGTAGTGGCTATTGTGAACGTATTGTACAGCCCGCGACGCGTAAAAGTACACTCATCTGTCCATAGAATGCTGGCGTTACGATTATTCAGCCACCACCAGCAAAATGAAATTCTTTCTACCTGATCATTCTCGCACAGTTCTTGGGCACGTCGGTAATGATATGGATATTGTCCATCATCTCGCAACGTGCGCCATGCGTAGGTCTGGCTGACGTTAAATACTCTGCCAGCCCTTGTTGTGCTGCTCTCGGGATTGTTAGCCATGAAGTCCAAAATTCCTTCTTAGACTGTGGTAGGAATTAGTCTCACTCCACTATCAACGGCTGTCGGAGGCCGAAAGGTACCGTAGTCACTAGATCTTTGTGTGGCGGAAAGCATTGTGTTCCACGACACTCGGATGCCGAACTGCTCCTCGTACCGCCGCACTGCCAGGGATACGTTGTCAGCACAAACAGCTAGTGTACGTACCATTTCTGTGTACTGGACGTTTGTGTACCAGAACGACATGATTGGTACACGAAACAACTGTAAGGCCTACGGCGGCCGCGCACTCGCGATCGCGTTATGTACCTGAGCGGAAGCGTGACACGTGCGCGTCAATTTGTTACATCCGGGCGACTGAAGGGGTTGGGTTACCCCCGCCCGGCTATGCGCCGGCGCCGAGGTGTCGCTATGACGTACCGTAACTTGTTTTGTGCGCGTATGATTGCGGGTAGGTAGTTAGTTTCGCTCGGTGTCAGACTTGTAACCTTTTTAAAATATTTTTGGGACAAAATATAACAAGGTGTAAAAAATATTGGAATCGATTCAGCTACTTATTCTGAACAAACTGTATTCAGGTTTCGCATATACTAAAAATAATGTTGTAAATAGCCCCATGCTAGTAATATTACACGATGTGTCGCTTATAGACTTAAGTGATGGTTTATTTTTACAATGGGTTTACACCCATTTTAAAAATAACCCCCCCCCCCTCCCTCCGTTCGGCTTCGTTTAGGGTACTTTTACAAGTACCCTTAACGAAGCTACGGGTTTTCCCATCATTGTGATATTCTTTTTGTTCTAGACCATACCTGGGAAACTTATAGTTACGGAGATATTGGGGGTTCAAGTTTCAACTTTTTCACTAGTTTTTAATATTTTAACTTTTCTTTTAAATACCTCCACGACCCCCGTACCATTCAATGCATCTATCAGCGCAATGTTTTAAGCTTGTTACATTGAGTCCTACCGTAAATCGTGATTTTTCACCTCGTTTCCCAGCAATGCTTTTTGCGTAGAGTTACTTAGTTTGATCTACAGAATGATTGGTTAACGGCTTCGTGAAGGATCCGTTTACATCTTGTCTTGTATGTCTCTGTCAATTTTCATGTTATCACCAAAGAAGAACATTATTAGTATTTTCAGGTGTTATATCGCACATTCTTCACATTTCAACGCGCTTTATGCTATGTCAACTTTATGGTTTACGAGATGAACAAATTTACTAATGTGGAAAATAGTGTAAGCCAAAAATGTTTGATGTCCTTGGATTGATCTATGTTTGGTTCTGTGCGAATTTATAATTTGCCTAATTATTTTAATTTCCAGGTTTTGATTCGGAGTGTTGGTCTTATTTTATATCTCACGAAGGATCTAATATTAGTAATTACACACTGTATTTACTGCGATAAGTTCTATGCAACTGTTGAAGAAGCTGAGACGGCGTGTCTACAGTTAATAAAGAACAGAAACTATACAAGTAAGAATTTTAAAATCTCTATTTGTTGTTGCGGTTCACTCGTGCAAAGTGATGACGAAATAAATCTTAGTGTTAAGCACACAAATTAATACGGGATGGATGAAATGGCGGCAGGTCACAGTGTACGGTAGGCAGAGTCAGGTAATGAAACTAATGACTGCTGAGAATATACTGACTTTATTACAATAATAATATGGTATATAAGGTGTCTATAATAACAAAGATTATAAATATGTAGAGGGGACCTTACACCTCCCCCCTTTAAAGAAAAAAAAAATACAAACTAAAGGTACATTTTTTTTTCACATTATAGCAAACAGCATACAACAACAACAACAACATTATAGCATCATTAAACTACATGGAATGGTACAGTTTTGTGCGGTTTTTATGTATTATATCAAGCTTATTATTTTTCATAATTTCCACATTCGGTGACATATCTCTAACAACCACATATGGTCCTGAATATACACTTTCTAATTTTCCACCTACTTCATTTCTAACTAAAATTAAATTGTTAGGACTATACGTAACAGGTCTGTTGTTTTTATCATACTTTTGTTTTCTTTGTATTTTACTCTTAAGCAAATTGTCTCTAGCCTCTTTTTGTGACAACTGCAACCGAAACTTTAACTCTAGCGGATAATTATCGTGGTTATATAATGGTTCTACTATATTGGAATTTAAGTTACTTGGAAGAGAGCATTTTTTCCCGAAAATTAGTTCATATGGTGTAAATTTGGTCTCACTATGTACCGAGGTGTTGTACGAAAAGCACCAAAATGGGAGCCATTGACTCCACATTTCTGGGTGACTGTCACATTGGATACGAAGATATGAACCAAGATGTTTGTGTGAGTTTTCTAAGGCACCTATAGATTGGTGGTGATAGGCTGTTGAGTTTATTTTATTAATGTGTAGAAGGGCACATACCTCCTTCATGGTGGAAGATATAAATTCTGTGCCCCTGTCCGTTGCAATCTCCAGTGGTATACCATAGCGCAAAATGAAGTTATTAACAAACGATCTAGCTACTTCTGTTGTACTCTTATTAATCAGTGGATAGGCTTCGACGTATTTAGATAGTTCGCATTGTATCGCTAATATGTACGCATAATTATTGTTATCTCGATCTAATGGTCCAACAATATCTAAATATATTTTTTCGAATGCACTTTTGGCTGTAGACGTGATGAGCATTGGTTCTTTTACGGGTATTGAATGTTTATGCCTTTGACATTTATCGCATCTCTTCACAAATTGATTGACGTCTTTTTCTATGCCTGGCCAAAAATAATATTTTTTGATATTGCTCAACATCCTCCTCATACCTGCGTGACCACTGTTATCCTCGACCGAGTCCTTAAATTCTCCACTAGTATCTGAACCTTCCTCCTCTTTGCTTTCTCCCTTACATAGATGCACTATTCTACTATAAAGTAATTGAAATTCTAAGGATATGTTACTAACTAATTCTGCGTCGACAGAAGATAATTTTCCTTGTGTGATATCTTCAGTTAACCCATTTATAACTATTATAATTTTTCATATAAATCTTTAGTTTCTTTTAACTTCTTAATGATAATCTTCCCTTGGCGCCTCTTAGGTCCAATTTTAATCTAATATTCTCTGACTGCCTTTAAACTGTGATACTAATCTTTTAAACTTCTACTCATAACTTACCATGGACGATATCCATCCACCTGGTTACTATTTTCCTCATGCTAGTTACTACTTTCTTTTATATTGTAATTATGCACTTTTTTTTTTTAACTGTATTTTATCGTATAGTCCACTACAATGTTCGTAAAGTTCTTTTTTTCAGTTCCATTAATAATTTCGCAAGCAACTCGAGTGTATTAACGTATACCATCTCCGCCGTTTTTTTTTTTTTTTTTTTTTTACTTTTTTTTTTTTTCCTTGTATTTTCTGTATTGCGTAGGTACTTATTTGTTTTACGCATTTTTCCCGCACTATCACTTATTTTCACTGCACTGTATTTATTTCATTATACGCATGTTTTATTTATCATTTTTATGTAGCACTCTATATTCACTTTGCTTTAAACAATTCCGGCTGTTTTCATCTCATCTGCGGTGCGGCGACGAAAATTGGAGAGTCGTAGATTGTTTCGATTTATCTCCTGCTGCATCCAGCGCTTATGGCAGTTCTCATACGCTCGGTATATGAAGATCAGTAGCCCAATACCAATCACCAGGGCAATAATTGTAAGGATAATATTTGCTGTACTCAGATGGAAGCGAATTTCTTCGACGGTGGCTTGGTTCGAGCCTCCAGCTGCGTTCTGTGCCAAGATTACTTCTTCACGAGACTGTGTTGAACCCATTTTTATTGATTTTCTGTTTGTTTTGTACCAGTACGTGTGTCATAAATCACCAATAAAATTATTTTATTCATATTGGGTGCACTTTGTACTGAATCCACTGATTTGTTTCACATTCCTTGTCCATATACGCTGGCCGGGTGGTGTCAAATACGTGATGCTCGGGTAGCAGATTCTTTGCGCAGGGTCGCCATGTACGGTAGGCAGAGTCAGGTAATGAAACTAATGACTGCTGAGAATATACTGACTTTATTACAATAATAATATGGTATATAAGGTGTCTATAATAACAAAGATTATAAATATGTAGAGGGGACCTTACAACAGAAACAATCTGCGACTCCCGTATTTTCCTTGAACTTTAGGGGAACATTTATAAAACAATGGTTAGATCTGCTGTTTTGTATGGATCAAATTATTGAGCCACAAAAGGGATGAATGAAAGGCATTTACATGTGGCTGAGATTAGAATGCTAAGGGGTATGTGTGGTGTTACGCAAATGGATAAAATAAGAAATTTGTACATATGAGGAAGTCTGAAAGTGGCGCCGGTGACTGAAAAGTGTGTGGTAATCGGTTGTCGTGGTATGGGCATGCGTTACGGAGAAAAGGAGGGAGGAAATGGCCTGTGAAAAGGTGGGAGAGTAATAGAGAAAGAAGTATGGAAGAAGAAGACATGCTGTGCCGACCCCAAATGAATTGGGATAAGGGTAAGAGATTGATGATATTTCTTGGTGTAGAAGACTAATCAGAATTAAATTATTGTAATTAAATTTTATTTTTAGAATGTCATGGCCATCTCTGGAAGAACGTGCTACAGGCAAATCGAACGTTCAGAAAGATGACCGCGTGTGGCTTGTTCTATGTCGACGCTACGCTACCTTTAAATCTGATGCAAGTTATCACTCATTACGTCATTACACTCTTACAGTTCTATTTTCTTTGAAATAAATGGTTTGATGTACACGGGACTTTTTCTTATTACTGTATCACCATCGTGGTCGTCGTCATCGTCATGATCATTAGCAGCCTTGTTTCACTTAAAAGAAAAGTATGTTTTAGGGTTCCGTACCTTAGTCGGCAAAACGGAACCCCTATGTTTGTCTGTCCGTCTGTCAAGACCCTTTCTCTTAGGAACTCGTGGAGGTATATAGCTGAAATTAATATCAAATACTCAGGTCTGTCTAGGTGGACCGATGACCTGGTGAAGGTTGCAGGGATCCGCTGGATGCGAGTCGCACGGGACCGGTCAATGTGGCGACACTTGGGGGAGGCCTATGTCCAGCAGTGGACGTCTTTCGGCTGAAATGATGATGATGATGATGATGACTCAGGTCTGCTACCCCTTGAAGCAGTGGTCAAAAGATATCACCATTTGTGTCGTATATTTTTACGATTTCACAAGGGAATCAGAAGCTAATCATCCACAAACCGACCGTGCCAAAAGTTGTATGACACACACGACGACGTACACGTACACGTGCGGCTGTAATTATTATTTATTCATGAATCCGCACACATTAATGATATTAATTCAAACCTACCCATTTAATTTATTACTTTTAAATAATTTCAGTTTAATATAAACACAGTTATATTGATTGCTTTGTCTATAGTCACACGATATCTAAGTTTGAAATGTCTGGAGTATTAAACATGTTTTCATCTTTCAAAAACATACACTTAAACAGAAATTTGGTTAGCACTTTGTCCAATGAACTATTTCTGAACAACGTAATTGAAAAAGATTTGCAATCAGTACTATGGCCGTTAAATTTAATGCAAGCTTCTTTTTTGTACTCAAAGTATTCAATTCACGATAGCCGTATCTTTCCCAATAGTCGTCTGTACAACATGTTAGGAGTCGCTTGTATGTTAACGTTGAGGATAATCAATTTGCATGTATTAATAGAAAAATATTTTTCCTTTGTCTGGTCCAGTTTGACCGCTTTCCTTTTTCTGAGTAACATTTGTGACAGCTTCTTTCACTCCGCTAGCTTCGTACTAAACAACTATATTAATATCATTGGGAGTGATCACAATATTTTGTTGGTCTTAAAAATTCAGCATGTTCTGAAAGTCCTCAGTGTTAGTAATAAAAACCTCAGAAGCTTGATCATTTGGAACTGGTTTTCTGTCATCTCTTTATACAGTTTCTTTGTATGTTACATTACTTATGTATGTTTTGAGTTTAGTGTCATCAGTACTTTTGGAGTGATATCAACATTTGCTACTATATCTTTCGATATGAATATTATTTATGCAACTTATGAGATTACTAATAAAGATGCTTAAGATGTGGGTTATGGAAGCTCAAGAACGAAGAAACGTCGAATCATACCCGGACAATGAATCCTACTGGGATGTAATGTTCGATTTATACCAGAATATTTTGGAGGCCTACAGGATTATAGAGAAGTTATTCAAATTAATGGTGAGTATCGATGAGAGGCTGGCTGACAATTTGGAATCATTCCTGAATCCTGGCTAATTGGCCAGAGAAATAAAAAAAATAAAAAATGAAAAATTATTTATTTATTTATTTACCACTAATTATAGCAACATTACAGACCAAGTCCAATATGATGCTTGTTATATCTGTGAGTGCCTCCCAGATACGTCATCACCATACATTCGGTTACTTTGAACGGATTGCGCAACCCAACTTGAGACATCCAATAAAACCAACCAGCAAATTCGGCGCGGGGCCTTTCGTCACATACATCGGTCGTTAGGACACCCACTTAGTACTTACTTATCTAATATTAAGAATTAATTGTAATTTCTTTATTAAATAAATTTAGTGGAAACTTTGGTGTTTTTTTTGGACTCCTCCGCTGCCCATCACGTAATTGGCGCAGTCGGTAGGATTGTCGAGTCAGTGCGTGCAAATCAAAGACTAATTTCACGATCGAGCTGAACATTTGGACATTTGTGCGTGCTGTTCATGTTTCAACGTGCGTCGTCGACAATCCGGAAGAACCAAAAGCAGCCGTTGGAGATCCTGTAGACCGTATCCAGACATCGATACTACGGGAACCGCCGATATGTACTATATGTGAGTTGCACAAATTCCTTACAGTCGGTCGCTATTTCCCGCCTCCAAAATTTTCCACCCACGATCATCGCGATCTACTGGGGGTATCGAACCCCTGGACAATCGGTTGTCCTCTCGCAACGCGCTGAGGGACTCTACCCGAAATTTAGAGTTAGGTAGCTTAGAAATAATAATGGAAAATCAAGACGATGTGATTGATAAAATTGTTAAAGCATTACGATTAGTACCAGAATTTGATGGTAATAGTAATACCCTAATTAGATTTTTATCATTATGTGACCAACTTGTTGAGAGATATATTAATCCAGCACCTGGTCATGAACTTACTAACTTAGCATTATTAAATGGCATATTAAATAAGGTCACCGGGAACGCCGCTAGGACATTAGTAACAAATGGTGTTCCCCGGGATTGGAACGGTATTAGGAATACATTAATTCATAATTTTTCAGACCATAGAGATGAGTCTGCTTTATATAACGATCTATCGTTACTATCTCAAGGATCGGATACGCCTCAAGTATTCTATGAGCGCGTGTTAAACCTTTTAAGCACCATCATGACCTACGTAGAAATACACGACACTGTCGCTACCACGGTCGAAGCAAAAAGAACCTTGTATAAAAAACTAGCTTTGCAGACGTATCTACGAGGCTTAGCGGAACCTCTAGGCTCTAAGATTCGATGAATGAGGCCCCCTTCCCTGGAGAAAGCTTTAGAATATGCCCAAGAGGAGATGAACGTTGTTTACCTCCAACAAAAAATTATACCTTCAAGTAAAAGATTACTTCCTATATTCCCAAATTTGCTAGCTCAGTATCCTCAGATGAATAGAAATTTGATGCCTCGAAATTCTTATCCAAATCGTTTTATTCCACAGCAGCCTAGTCCATTTTATCAGGGACCGTCTAGAACCCAACAAATGTTCAAAGCTTTACCGCGGTCCAATATGTCCACCGGTTTTAAAGTCAACCCTAGACCCTCAACGTCTCAGCAGGCACCGAACAACCAGCCTCGACCAATGAGCGGTGTTAGTCACCCCGTCGCACGTGTTCTGCCACCGACCAATATGCATGATTGGCGTAATTACGGTAATCCACCTCCTAGTAATTACTTTAGAACACGAGAAGCAAATGTAAATGAATTTTTTGTACAAGAACCCGACTTTGACTATTATGTCCCACAGGACTTTTACTACTGTGACTATGACTATGTCCCAGACTGTGTCCCAGCTTGTGACCCGACCACTCACTTGACATTGACACAGGACACCTCCGTAGGTGAACCCACCCCCACAGTTTCACCTGAAAATCCAAAGCCGTCAAATTTTCCAAAGGAAGCCCAGAAAAATGCCCCCGAATAGAAATTAATATACAAGGGAAAAGACAATTACCTTTTTTAAAATTAAATATTAGGCCTGACTTTCCACCTTTAAAATTTTTAATTGATACGGGAGCTAATCAGTCGTTCATAAGTCCTGAATCTGTGGCAAGGGACTATTCCGATTATGAACTTGATTATGAACCATTTATAGTCGCTAACGTGCATGCATCCACGATGAATTATTACTCAATCACTATACCCTGTTTTAAAGAATTTAAAGACAATAAACCAATTAAATTGAACGTATACAGATTCCATGATTACTTTGACGGACTAATAGGGTGCGATCTTCTTGAACGGTTTTTAGCAAAAATTGACTTAAGTTCTCGGGTACTTAAAACTGAATTTTCTAGCAACCCTATACATATGTATACCTCCCAAAGTGTAAATTTGTACGAGAAAATTATTCCGGCACAATCTTCTAAAATAGTAAATTTACCCATTAGTATTGGCCAAGGAGATATACACATAGATCAGCAAAGTATACAGAGTTGTAACATAAGTGAATGTATAACTACAGCAAAAAATAATCGAGCTTTTTTAGAAATATCTAACCCTACTAATAATGACGTAATTTTATCTTTGTCAGAACCAATCGTCGCACATGTATTTAGCGAACAAACTGTACCTGCAGTGAAATCGGATCCTTTCAACATCAATACTCGTCGAACCAAGCAGGTGTTATCGCGATTGCGCATGGATCATTTAAATCCAGAGGAGACAATCAATTTAACTAACCTCTGCAGAGAATACTCGGACGTATTCTATATTGAAGATGAACCTTTAACTTTTACAAACCAAATTAAACATAGCATTAACACCACAGACGAATTACCTGTCAATAGTAAAACGTATAGGTATCCATATATTCATAAGGATGAGGTACAAACTCAAATCAGTAAAATGTTAGATCAAGGGATAATTAGGCCTTCTACTTCCGCATGGAGCGCACCTATATGGGTGGTACCAAAGAAGAGTGACGCGTCTGGCAAAACTAAGTGGCGCATAGTCATTGACTTCCGTAAGTTGAACGAGAAGACAATTGACGATAAATATCCCATCCCAAATGTCACCGATATATTAGATAAGCTAGGAAAGTGTCAATACTTCGCTACCCTTGATTTAACTAATGGATTCTACCAGGTTGAATTAGACCCTAAAGATATTCATAAAACGGCATTCAATGTGGAGCATGGACATTATGAATTTCTGCGAATGCCCATGGGCTTGAAAAATTCGCCAGCCACCTTTCAGAGTAATGGATAATGTACTTCAAGGACTTATAAATAAAATATGCGTTGTGTATTTAGATGATATCCTAGTCTTTGGTACTTCTTTACAGGAAATCATAGATAACATAGGTAAAGTATTTCAGCGTCTTAGGGAATCCAATTTTAAGATCCAGATGGATAAGTCCGAGTTCCTAAAACGTGAAACACCATATTTAGGACATGTTATTACCCCGGAAGGTGTCAGACCGAATCCCGACAAAATTTCGGCAATTGTAAATTACCCTATCCCAAAAACTCCGAAACAAATTAAATCATTTCTAGGCCTTATCGGTTATTACCGTAGATTCATTCCCGATTTCGCTCGTGTTACAAAATTTCTTACCACATGTCTGAAAAAAGGAGCTAAAATTAATATTACACCTAATTATATAAAACATTTTGAACACTGTAAGACTCTTCTGACTAATGACCCAATACTGCAGTATCCAGACTTTTCAAAGGAATTCATTCTCACTACTGATGCATCCAAATTCGCACTAGGCGCTATACTATCCCAAGGTCCAATAGGAACTGATAGGCCTATAGCTTATGCATCTAGGACACTGAACGATAGCGAAACGAATTATTCAACGATCGAAAAAGAACTCCTCGCAATCGTCTGGGCCACAAAGTATTTTAGGCCATATTTATTTGGGCGCAAATTTAAAGTAGTCACCGACCATAAACCGTTGCAATGGCTAATGAATTTAAAAGAGCCTAATTCGCGTCTGACTAGGTGGAGACTAAAATTATCCGAATTCGATTTTAATGTAATTTATAAAAAGGGTAAATGTAATACAAACGCTGACGCTTTGTCGCGAATTGAAATTCATAACGATGAAACTATCTCAATGATAGTCAACATGTCACAAGCACCACGACGTCACCATAGTACGTCTTCAACGATTTCAGCACCTGAAGCTATGTCATTGGATAGTTCTTCATTGGTTCAAGATAATCACAGTTCTTCAACTCTTACAGCACCTGAAATTCAAGATATATCGGACGGTGAGACCGCTCACACTAGCGTAGAAAGCCCAATTATCGAAATTCCCATTAGTGAAGACCCCTTAAATAAATATCGTAGACAAATTATAGTTAATATAGTTAGTGACTCACCAATATCTAAGTCCATAATTAAAAAACCGTTTGATACTTACCTGCAAGTTGTAACGAATGTACGAGAATCTCATTTTGATAATGATATTGTAGACTTAATAAAAAAACGCGTAGATCCCAAATTCCGCACAGCTATTTTAGTCCAACCAATAGAGAGAATGCTTGAAATCGTTCCTGTAATTCAAAGAAATTTTAAAAGCTTATCTATGAAGTTGATTCTAGTTAAATGCCAAGTGACTAATATATCCGAATATTTAAAGCAACAGGATACTATTCGCAAGTATCACGAGGGAAAGACAAATCACCGTGGCATAAATGAGACCTATCTAGCTTTATCACGTCAATTTTTCTGGCCTAAAATGAAACCTGACATAACTAAGTACATTAATGAATGCAAGATGTGTAACTGTGCAAAATACGACCGTAATCCTATTCGCCAAGAGTTTAGAATCGTTCCACCGCCGAGTAAGCCCTTTGAAACTGCACACGCCGATGTGTTAACTATCGAACAAGAAAAATATTTTACTATAATTGATTCTTTTAGTAAATATGCTCAGGCTTACCGTATGGCAGACTGTACAGCCCCTAATATAATAAAATCACTTTTAACTTTTTGTACGCATCATGGTTACCCAATGAATTTAATAACTGACCAGGGAACCGAATTCACAAATCAAGTAGTAAGTGAATTTTTAAGATTACAGAAAGTACAACATCATACTACTGCAGCTCATACCCCGAATGAAAATGGGATGATAGAGCGTTTCCATAGCACACTTCTTGAACATTTACGCAAATTAAAGCTGAAACACAAAAATGAATGTGCTATCACTTTAGTCCCTTACGCCCTTTTGGCATATAACAGTTCCATTCATAGTCTGACCAAATGTAGACCGTTTGACCTTATCACTGGACATTTCGACCCGCGGGACCCCACAGATTTAAATCTGTCGGAAAGATTACTACAACAGTACATTCAAGATCACCGTAGTCGAATGGAAACGGTATATAGCCTTGTCCATGAATCAGCGCTTGCCGAACGCGAGGCATTGATGACGCAACGTAACAGCGATAGGGAACCTGAAATTGAGTACTCAGAAAACCAGGAGATATATATACGGAACCCTACTGCATCTCGGCAAAAACTTGCCTCTCGATTTACTCAAGACAAGGTTATTGCTAATTTACCTATTCATATTTATACTTCAAGGAAACGAGGACCGGTAGCTAAAGGTAGACTGAAACGACCGAAAAAGAATAAAGACCCTCGATTGTTACAGGTACTTACTACTGACGATAACGAGCCTGGGCCGAGCTCAAGAGATCCAACTTGACAGCTTAGATGACGGACCGGGACTTTTACCTTATAATCTAGGAGACACGAAAATCGTATCCCATTATCATACGTTTTTACAGGACATTAACTTAATTCAGATAGAACGACAGATATATGGCTTGCAACGACAATTACGTGACACTACGGACAAATTAAGTAATAATAGTTTGCTCATATTCGGTGCACAAGTTAAGTACTTACATATTAAATTAAATAAAATCCTTTTACAATTAGAAACGTTGCAACCTAGTAGAGTCAAACGTGGCTTGATAAACCCATTGGGCACTTTGATAAAATCAATTTCGGGAAATTTGGATCATGATGATGCTATAAGGTTTGAAAATGCTATGAAAATTTTAAAACGGAACGATAGACTCATTTCCAACAAAATTAATCAACATATTTCATTATTTAAAGAATTTTCCTTACAGCAAACTCATATACTGAATAATCTGACAACAAATCAGCTTAAATTAGATAAAGCCCTATCGTACGTCATCAATATGACTACGTCAGAGAGCGATCGTACTTTAAGATATGCTCACCTTGCGCAACTCTTCGTTATACTTAACGATAACGTACAAGAGTTATCCGGTGAAATAAGTAGGCTAGAAAATATATTAGCTTTTAGTCGCACGGTATCCTTGCACCATTCTATTCTATCTGTTAGGGAATTAAGAACTATGATAAGCAAATTACAGCATTTATATAGCACCGATCAGATAATAGACTTAGACATTAGATATTACTATGACATAATTAGCTTAGGTTCGTATTATGTCGATAAGAAAATCGTGGTTATCCTTCAATTCCCTATCACTCTTCCCAATACTTTTGAACTATTTAAACTTTGTCCAGTTCCTAATAAAAACTTTGAGATCATCCTACCTTCCTATCCATATATAGCGATCAATTCAAAGGAATATGTGTACATGGAGGCTGAATGCCCGAAGGTAAATAACTGGCATATCTGCGAGCAAAAAACAAGCCACCAAATTCGCTCCAGTCAGGATTGCATAGAAAAACTCATACATTTCCAGGAGATAGATGAAACGTGTCAAATCACGCCTATTTCTCTGGCCAAGGAAGCCCTGTTGGAGCTGGATAGCAAACACTACATAGTTTCGTTCCCGAAGCCCACGAAGGTTCAACTTTACTGCGGCCCTGAAAAACATCAAATTCTGGAAGGAAGTTTTTTGGCTACAATTCCGAAGTCTTGCACAATGAAAACCCCGAAATTCACATTGGCCAACATCGATGACAAAGTCAACGGGATTTCAATTGAAATCACTGCGCTCCCACGGATGACTAATGATTCTCAGAAGATTCAACCAAATTACCAAATGACTTCAATGGATCTCAGTACATTGCACAAGATACAGAAACAAATTACAATGGAATCGTCTGTTGAAATCGATACTGCGGATTCATCGAGTCTCTACCACACAACAATACCATTGTACGCGATTGTACTTGCATTGTTAAGTGCAGGTGCACTTGTTACCATCTACTTTATTCGTCGTCATCGAGCAAAAGTCGTCAAAATTGAAACGAATAAAGAAACCATCGAGTTGTCGCAGCGGAATAAGAAAGCCGCAACTTTTGCCGTAGAAATTGGCAAATAGTTGCTCATCTAAGGGGGAAGGTGTTATATCTGTGAGTGCCTCCCAGATACGTCATCACCATACATTCGGTTACTTTGAACGGATTGCGCAACCCAACTTGAGACATCCAATAAAACCAACCAGCAAATTCGGCGCGGGGCCTTTCGTCACATACATCGGTCGTTAGGACACCCACTTAGTACTTACTTATCTAATATTAAGAATTAATTGTAATTTCTTTATTAAATAAATTTAGTGGAAACTTTGGTGTTTTTTTTGGACTCCTCCGCTGCCCATCACGTAATTTGCTACAACATAAAATAAAACAATATGAACAGTAAAAAAAAATGTGTAAATATGTATGTATGTGTAATGTGTAAATATGTTTCCTATACCTTTGCAATCTTCTCTGCGTTGGGCAAAAGCTGGGAGACTATTAGTCAACGCAGAGAAAATTGGCAGCAGTTCCAGAACAAATTATTTTCTCAGAAAAATCAAAGAAACGCGAGAAAAACGTATTAAATAACATTACGCCTGTTATCAACGAGGGATTAGGCAGAGGTATACCTAATAGTTCAACAGCATTTCGCCAGTTTTGTTAGTCCCATGCAATAGGGGGCGAGCTTATTGCCATCAACCAGGCACAGATTCAGACTCCATTGTTGCTACTGAGAGATTCCTGATGAGAAATCCAATAACACTTTGCCCGACCTAGAAATCGAATCCAGGACCTCTAGCTCAACAGTCACGCTTGCGACCACTAAACCAATGAGGCAGTCACAACAAGTATTCTCACCTGGTATTGTGTATAAGTAGGATAACGCCTACAGCAATCTTTTTTTACTATTTACAGATTGTGTTCTACGTGATCAACGTGGCTTTTCATAGTTTATTAAACATAAAAGGAATATTAGCTATCCAGCATATAGTAGCAAAAGGTGGAACTAGAGTAAGTGGTCTTAACAATCCGAAACAGTTACTATTCTTAAAACCCAGAGTTAGAATATTTAAAAACAAAAATTGAAATACATAACATCACTCACAATCACTCGCGTGATCCCTGAAGGATGAGACAGAGGTGTACCTAATAGCACACCCACATTTCACCAGTTATGTCTAAGTGCCGTATAATAGGGGGCGAGTCTATTGCCATCAACCGGTCACAAATCCAGACTCTGTGGCTGTTACTGAGAAATTCCTGATCGAAAAAACCCAATAACACTTTGCCCGACCTAGGAAACGAACCCAGGACCTCCTCCTCAGCACTCACGCTTGCGACCAAGTCCTTGTGGAAGGAACAGCGACGCAAAAATGGTTAACACGAATTCAGTACATCATCCCGAGCCCCAACGCAAACGACGATTACGTGATAACCGTTTTCGCGTCGGTGTCCTTTCCACCCCGTATATTGGAAATACCATGGTGAGATTTATACACAGATTTTTCGAAACAATTTTAAATAGGAACTAATTTTTTGTGATATCTGCTTTTTCAGACTATCGTGCAATCAGTAATGTCCCAAATTTGGATAATAAAGAACATATTGTTACTTCTATGTTTGAGCGTGCAATGTGAAAGATTTCATTTAGCAATAATAGATGTTTACGATACTTGTTTTCTGCTGCTGAATTCGGAAAACTGTGCAGGTAATAAATACATTTAGGAACACAATTCAAAGTGCTTAGAGAAATTGAGTGTGTTCAGAAATGTATTCACTATAATAAAATAATGTAATAACTAATTGGTGTATTATTACTCTTAACGAAGCCGACAGGCAATTGTTCTTGTTTCATTTCTGGACCATATCTGGGAACCTTCTAGTTACGGATATATTGGTTAAAGTTTTGCTTTTTCACAAGTTTTATTTTTATTTAATACAATTTTTAATGTTATTTTTACTTAAAAATACCACGACCCCCATACAGCACGGTGTTTTGAGTGCGTTATATTGAGTCTTACCGTAAAACGTGATTTTTCACCCCAACAAAAAGTTGTATCGTCGCAATAGTTTTTGCGTAGCGTTACTTAGTTTGATGTACAGAATGCTTGGTTGTCGGCTTCATGCAGGGTCCGTTTACACCTTGTATAATTCGTACGATTTATTCATATACGTTTCATCATTCTCTTGCCCTTATCCCAATTCATTGGGGGTCGGTGCAGCATGTCTTCTTCTTCCATACTTCTCTATTACTCGTCATCTCATCAGACACCTCCTTTCTTGCCATATCATTCTTTACACAATTCATCTATAGTTTTTTTGGTATTCATATACGTTTCGAATTTCTAAAACGACGTTCAACAGGATTCGTATGTTTTGCTTTTCATCTTTATCGCTACTAGAACATCATTTTGTTTGTTTAGATTAAGCAGAATTGACAGTTACTTTGTGAAGCCATTTTTTTTTATAACAGAGAGATATATTATAAGAGATATTATATTAAAATGCATTGGTCAAATCTTGCAACTGAATTTCAAACCAGTTCCGTCCAACCGATTGAACTGAAAAGCACACACTTTTGGTTCTAGTGACAATACATTTTTATGACAGATTTGGCTTGATTCTGCTGCCAGGATCGCCTCCTCACGAGAGAATTCCTCAACGATTAATAGCACGGACACAAAACTTTGTACACGCATTCAATGTTGATAGTAAACCTAATTTTCTTCTTTTCATTTAAAAAAAATCTTGTTTTTTTTAAGTTTCATTTATTTTATTACCAGCTGTTGCCCGCGACCTTTTTTCAAGTGAAATTATTATAAAAATATTACTTCCCTTTTTGAATCGAATTTTGTTACCAATTTCAAGGGTTTTTCAATTTTTTCGCACGGAGCCCTAATTATTTTTCGAAAATAAAAGTAGCCTATGACCTTGTAACATCAGCTATCTGCCAGTAAAATCCTGTCAAAATCGGCCCAGCCGTTTCGGAGAGTAGCCGAAATAAACAGACAGACAGACTGACAAAAACTGAAAAAAATGTTGTTTTTTTGTTATAAGTGCCGTATATATTTTCATATGCATTCAGTAAAAAGCTGTTATTTTGATATTACAAACAGACACTTCAATGTTATTTATTTGCTTAGATAATTATTTGTAGAAGTAAATATTGTATACATTAATAAAATAAAATAACCTATATTAACTAACTAACTTAAAAAATGGCGTCAAACAACTCCTCCTCAACGCTGTCAACTGGTAATGTTCCCAAAAGACTGGCGGCGTTGCCAGCCCTTGGGTCACGGGAAGAGTCAACTAAACGTTTAGAAATGTCCTTGAAAAGGCTGTGAACACTCGGACCCCACGGACCAAGAGTTTCAACCCCAAACGGCTCGAAAATATAGTTACCAATAAGGTTACTATATTTACGCCGCTTGAGTTTCTCTGCAGCCGCAGCGGCAGCCCCAGCACAGCACAATGAGCTAGGAAGATGGGATGGCGCAAGAGTATCGACACAAGTTGCATCCCACACTAAAGGCCTACCCATCTTCCATGGAAACAAAGACATGCCGTCCGGTCTCTTGCCATCGTAGCGTGCCAAGCCATTTGGTTCTAATAAAGCTGGAACGCCGACGGTGACAAGAGCTCGACGGATGATATCATTTAAGTTCGCGTGCCGTGCAAAGCGGCCTGCACTTCAGCTGCATGAAAGGCCGTGGTGTCCAAGGCTGTTGACAGCTTCACCACAGTGACAGCGATGAGGAGAAAAACAAGGGGCGCCTAGGCGTAGAGCAGCAGCAAGGCGGAAAGTAGTGTCGTCGAGCAAAGTGCCTATGCTCGACGACGGTAGTGCGTGAAGCCAAAGACCCGACTCCCACTCACCCACAGCCAGCAGACGCGCACGCTCAGCAGTAGTAGCAGATGTGTGCAGTAAATTGTTCTGAACTACTCTGCAGAGCGGCTCGTCCCAACGTCTCTGGAAAAATGGATGGTCGGGTTCTTCAGAATTCGGGCAAGCGAGTTTCCAGACATTGATAGCCTCGGAGAAGCACGATAATTATTTAGTTGTATGATTTACTGCCACTTGTCTTATTTATAACTTATTTCGCCTTTTACAGGTGCTCAAAGAAGGGTATGTAAGAATATCCTGCGTTTACAAGAAACATCGTTCACGAAGATGTCTGGTTGTGGTTTGTTCCTCATCGACGCGGAACTTCCTCTAGAATTGTCTGATTTTATCATTACGTACACCATTGTGTTATTACAGTTTGCATTCTTGTGATTGTGTTTTTAAAAATCAATTATACAAGACATCATACATTTTATTTAAGTTACAGTTTGGTTTTGTATTCAGTTTTTTATAATTTAATCTGGACCTGGACCCTCGATATATTTTTTTTTTCCCAGTGACAGTTGATGTTATATGATCACTAGGATATTGGATTATAATATGCACTATCAAAATGCTATTTAATATTAGAATTAACGATCATTTTCATAAAATAATTGTATTATTAGTCACATACAATTCAATATTTTTTCATTTCTAAAGCAAACTTGTACGCCTGTAATCTGTTTTATAAAGGGTGTAACAAGATCCTTAATGAAGCCGAAAGGCACTTGTTCACCACGTCATTGCGAACATTGTTTGTTCTGGACCATACCTATTTACGGAGGATATTGGGGGTGAAAGTTCAAACTTTTTCACAAGTTTTATTTTTAAATACATGTCTGTAATGTAAGATTTTTACTTTAAACATCTCCACGACCCCCGTACAATTAAATTCATCCGTCAGCACAATGTTTTGAGTGGGTACACTACATAAATACGAAAAACTATTCCGATAGTCACAAATCCGAATTTTAAAATACCGATTTTCATAATTCGAATAGTTCATAATTCCGAATATAACAACTCCGATTTTCATTTATCCTATTTTTTAAATTCCTCAATTTCAATATTCCTAACCTTCATAATTACTATTCTCAAAATACCGAGTTTCAATAGATCGAATAACAAAAAGTCCGACTTAATGATAATACGAAATATCCGAAAATTCCGATTAATTAGAATTCCCAAATAAAAACGCCTTGTACAACTGAATATCAAGACAAATAAACACAAAAGACTTCTTTTTCTTTTTTTTGCTATGAACTTCTCTCAGGCGTTAAGTAGATACGAGTTATATGGCAGCGGGCAATGTTTTTTCTTTTATTGACATGTTTTGAGATAGTGCACTCTTATTGTGTAGTTTTCTTTGAAGTAGCAGGA
Organism: Noctua fimbriata; assembly: GCA_905163415.1. NCBI lineage: Eukaryota > Metazoa > Arthropoda > Insecta > Lepidoptera > Noctuidae > Noctua > Noctua fimbriata. Next base: position 16,132,662 of record LR990935.1, read on the forward strand.
TAAATACGTTTGACGTCAGTTGCATTCAAACAAGCATACACCATGCATGCAAGCCACCATGCAGCATGCAAGCCAGCATGCAGAATGTAAGCCAGCATGCAACATGCAAGCGAGCATGCATGCAACATGCAGCAAGCGGGGTTTCGGTCACGGCTCCAGCGCTGCAGGGCTCCGGCGGTCCCACGTGAGCATATCGTCGCAGATATGTTTTACGCTCACCGCCGCATCTGTGGGACCACCTCGCCCCTCCGCGCCTACGCTGGCTTAAATTACACTCTAGGGATAGGGCAGACAAGACTACGTGGAGTCGGATTTACTGCGATTCGTTTCTGTCACTAAAACCTCACTTTTAGCAAATGTTTTAGGACTAACAATTTTAGGAGAAGAAAGAAAGTACCCATTGAATCACAATCAGACACCCTAATTTTAGCCATTTATTCGAAGTATTGAAAATCGAAATGTCGTTTTCGGGACCGACAACCCATTGAGCATTTCTTCGGACATAAGAAAATAGGAAAACAAAAAAATTAGATTTACGGCTTTCGGTAGAATAAATTTCGTGATTTTTAATAATAAACATTATAATTCTTACGTATTACGAAATTCGGACTTTTGAAAATCGGATCATTGATATTCGGAATAAAATATTTTGGAGTATTTGGGTGTTTCCGTTTTGAGTAAGTAACATTGAGTCGTGCCGTAAAACGTTATTTAAACCCCAAAAAAAAAGTGGTTTCCCAGCAACAATTTTTGCGTAGAGTTTGATGTACAGAATTTTTGGTTGATGGCTTCGTGAAGGGTCCCTTTTGCACCCTGTATATGCAAATGTGAGGGCGGTTGCATCCACTGCTACTATAAGTAGTGTTACTTGACAAATATAGTCCGTGTGTTTCCAGTCAACCGTTGTTTCACTTGTCACCTACGTTTGTATATCTATACGACGAGTACCCGCGATAAAAAAGACAAACAGATGTCTCATTTTGGAATTTTATGAATTTCTCAATGGTTTATTGCGAACGATATCGACGATGCAAAGGATACATCAGATGAGAAAAGACGGGCGATATTGCTGAGCGCACTCACCAACAGCAATTAACTAGCGGCTGATTTTTCGTTACCGAAGGATTTAACACCAGTGTCGTATGAAGACATCTTGGCACTCCTCGACAAGTACTTTACCACAAAAAAATGTAGTTTTGGCGAGCGGTATAACTTTTATGCTGCTACTCTCGGAAGAAACATATCTTCAAAGGCCGCAAGGCTCCGGGGGCTTACTACGCATTGCGGGTTTCTGAACGTGGAAGAGACGCTTCGTGACCGGTTTGTCATGGGAATGCAACCGAGACCGGAGAAAGACACTGGCCAAAGTTGTGGAGCTGGCGGAGAGCGTGCGCAGTGCACGTAAGGGAGCAGCTGCATCATCGTCATTGGCGTCGGCGCCGGCACAGCAGCCAAGCTAGTCCTTGTTCAAGATCGCGTGTTCTACTAACGGACCCAGTGCGAAAGAACCGAGTGTTAAGGCCAGGTTCCTCAGAATCGAGCTATTTTTGATTCTACATTAAACAATCAAATATTGTTTGTTTTGATCTGATAAAAATATATGTTCTTTTTTAATAAACATTCTTGATAATTCTACGGTTCAAAACAAGATATTTTCAATTTTGATGGTTTTTCAAGTCGTACTTAAAGTAAACCAAACATTTAATTGAAAAAAACATGTCCAAAAATTGGAAATGATGTTTAGAAGAATAATTAAGTAGAATATTCTTCTTCGGTTACTTTTTCTCAAAAAGCTTTTTATTTTGTTAACAAGATATAATACAATGTGGATCTGGAATTACGACATTAAATTAAAACGAGCATTTTACTAGTCCATCGAAACATTTTAAAACACAAAGACTGTAGTTATGGAAAATTTAAAAATTTGCAATTTGCAAACAAAATAAATAGTAGAATTTACTGCATAAAAAGTAAACACGCTTTATCTACGAAAAGTCACTCATCAGTTACGCGGCGCGGTGTGGGGCGTAGCCGGCGGCGGCGGCGGTGCGGGGCGAAGGTGGACGTAGGTAGATATTTTAGTCAGAGAACAAGATTAGACAATTTAGAACGCTAAATGTGTCCTTGCATTGTCCTGCGTATTGACCCGTCTGGTCTATTTATAAATATAACTAAACTCAAATTATTACATTACCATAATTACTTGACTGCCAGATATTACTCAGAAAGTGGTTGACAGTTACGTTGTCTAAAGCAACAAACAATGTCTCCAGCACGAATCGTTATTCCAGAAGTTCTCAATAATCGTCTGGAAAAAGATATACAAAAATTGGTGAATTCTTTTAACTTTTCACTCAACCTATTCTTGACTTGGAAGTATAATGTACAAAATGGTTATATTTATACAAATGGAACAAAATATTTCGTGATGTCAATCTGTCGTACGTTACTCCTAAATGCGTTGTGCTTCTACCAATTGTTGACTGTAGACGTTACAAATGTCAACATGTCGCCTTTAGAACGTCATCTCTTGACTCTTGTCAATATGTTCAACTATATCACCTTTATGATCGGATATACGACGATGTTCATTCTGGATATCGTGCACAAGGACAACAACGTCTCGCTTATCTTGATGATTCAAACTATACACAAGAGCATCGGTCTCAGTACAAGTATCCAGAATTTTATTATATGGAACTGGATCACGTTTGCAATTATTATCATTGGCAATTTATGTTTTTTTATATTCTATCATGTGTCATTAGATATTCCTTACAACATCAGTTTTTTTATTGAAAATATTTGTGACTTAATGCGTATCATGTGGGATATCAACGTTACTATTGCAATCCGAATAATAATATTGCTTAAAAAGTATCTGGAAGAGTGGATTAAAGAAATCCTGATGATGAATGATGTACTCGAAAATGAACGGGAAAATTATGAGCATTATCTCAAATTGTTTGGAATATACCGGAATATTCTGAAAATCTTCAATCTGTATAAGCAAATTTTTCAAGTATCGGTAAGTTTGTGTTTACATTATACAAATTCTAATGCCATTCGGTGTTGAAACGTCAACACTGACAGTAGAGTTGGTCCACAAATTATAAGTCACAAAAACTGGGTGTTGTGGGCAAACTTGAGAAAGGCCTATGACCAGCAGTGAATTGCGCTAGGCTGAATTGATTCAGATTGACTTACATTCTGAACAATATGATAACTTTAGAGCCCTATTAAACGCACATAACGAAAATGTATTATATTATTATGAAAGTACTGGAAGACCAAAGAAACGATGGATGGACTGTGTGAAGATTGATATGGCACGAAAGGAGGTGTCTGATGAGATGAATAATTGAGAAGTATGGAAGAAGAAGACATGCTGCGCCGACCCCAATTGAATTAAGATAAGGGCAAGAGAATGATGATATTATAAATTTATATATATACAACGTGTAACAGATTAAGCGCAATACCTCATATTAAATTATAAGTCTAAAACAACATCCGTAATTACATAAATTTAACCAAACCTAGTCTTTTTTTATGAAATAGTTATCCTAACTAAACGCAAAACGTATGTGAAACAACATCCCTGCACACACATTCATGCAATGTTAGCGGCCGACGCGACATGCATACGAGCGACCGCCACTGACCATAGCTGTAGGCGTTAGATGTGCGTTAGTTCAATTCTAATTCAAATTCAAAAACATTTATTTCAATCCATTAAGGATCATATGATGCATTTGAGACAAAGTGTTAAAATTAAGATCAAGTAAATAATATAAATTAAAATTAAAATACTGAAATTATTATATGACTAAATCAACAATTATAAATATTAAAACTCCAGTCACATATTATAAAATAGTTAATAAAATAAAATAAATTAAAACTAAAATTCTAAAATTACAATGACAATATAACTAATAATACACCTGCCTCTGAGTCGTTTGTTTGTCTTTACATTAATCATATAACAATGGTTAATATACTGACAATCAAACCTGTTCACAAATACGCGCAGGATAGTGTTGTAGGTGGTCCGGAGCCTGCGCCCCAGAGATGTGCACCGCTTCCGCATTGTCGTGTAGAAACAGTCGACACGGACGTCGGCGAACATCCCCGACGCGCTGAGAGCGAGAACACGGAGAGCGTTGTACTGCTTCTGGGTATATGACCCCCATAGGCTGGCTGTGTACAGGGACGTACAAAACGCTCTGAAAAGAGTTATTTTGACGGCCCCGAGCAACGAACAAACCTGCGGGCGATCATATTGGCCCTCACAGACAACGCTCTCCGCTCCCTATCGATGTCCGCATCATCCCTCAGGACAGAGGTCACGATATGCCCGAGATATTTAAACTGTTGAACTCTTTTTAACTGGACACCGTTCAATCTGATAGGTGGAACAGAATCCGGGCAACTCCGACCCCCGGCCCGAAAAACCATGCATTCACTTTTTTTTGCGTTATAGATAGAGCAAACCGTGATCCAGCGCGTAACGCTCGCAGATGCCCAGCAACCTGGACAGCCCACACACCGATGTGCTCAGTAGCACCACGTCGTCAGCGTAACTAATATTGTTGACACAAACACCGTCAATATGGCAGCTGAAACGAGTACTACTGAGCTCCTCTATCAGTGCGTTCACGTACAACTTGAAGAGCTTTGGGGAGGTCAGCCCTCCCTGCCTCACCCCGCACTCCAACCTGTATGGCTCCGACAGAACACTCGACCACCGAACGACGTTGACCTGGTTAATATACCAGTACTTGAAAATCTCTATCAGTTCGAGGGGCATTGAAATGTTATTCAATTTCTGCCATAAGACGTCATAGCTAACCAGGTCGAACACTTTCGAGAGGTCGAGAAAACATGCATAAACAGGTGTGCTCCTATCGGAGTAGTACTTGACAGTTTTCTTCAAACACAAGATAGCTGACTCAGTAGACAGTCCCGGTTTAAAACCAAATTGATTGTCATTCGTGTTTACATACCGGTCAAGCTGTGTATTAAGAAAACCGTCAAGAACCTTAGCAAGCACTGTGGCTAGTGAGATTGGCCTGTAGTTGCTCGCATCACTTAGGTCACCGGTTTTACTCTTCACAATTGGTACCACCGCGGTCTTCATCATCTCTGCTGGTTAGTACGCATGTCCTATACAAAATGTATATAACATGGCAAGAACTCTGGGTAGGTGTACGCCGGCATTCTTTAAATGCTCAATGCTCAGGCTGTCATGGCCAGGAGACTTTCCACGCGACATTGACTTTAAAACTCCCCGAACATCCTTAGCTGTGAAACTAGTGTTTATCTCCTGTCCATGCAACCCTTCCACACTGAATGACCGTGATGGTCCCAATGGCAATGAACGAATTTTACGTACCTAAAATATCACTAACTGATATTATGAATAACTTTTGATACTTCATTGAGTTTACCGTGTAATGATTGATAATTTTCTAGAAAGTGAATTATCAACACGAATCTAAGACTTTAGGCTTAGTAACGGGGATGCATTTAAAACAGCGATATTCAATCGCGGCGTGTTTAAAAGATTTGAATCATAATATTTACAGTGATAAGAATACAATCGTACTGATAGGAAGGAGTAGGTACTTACAGAACTGGATTATTTACACTTAACACTTAGATTATTAATTTGCACTATTTCTGCGTTCCACTTTCATTAAAGTTTCAAAATGACCACCGCCTTGTTCTATGCACTACTGCATACCAACACGCGTGATGGTACTCTCGTCCGTCCAAAGAATGTTTTGTTGCCAGTTCTCCAACAACCACCTACTGAATTCCAGTCGTGGCAAGTTATCGGCCGGCGTTAGGTCTTGACACCGTCGAAGATGAAACGGGTGTTCACCATCAGCACGCAACGTTCGCCACACGTACATGTGGCTACAGTCGAACTGGGGTGCTTCTTCTCTCGAGCTGTCCTCTGGATGTTCGTCGAAATGGTCGAGAATACGCTCTTGCAGACGAGTAGTCCGCACATTCGTCCCTCTGTCCAAAGCCGTATAAGGAAGGAATGTCCCAGAGTCCCTCAGTCGCTGAGTTGCAGCCAGCATCGTCCTGGCGGTCACACTGCAGCCAAAACGGTCATTGAACTCCCGACAAGCTAACGTGATATTATCAAGGCAGCGAGCCAGAGTCCTAACCATCTCCGTGTATTGTATGTTGGTATACCGGAAAGCTATCGCGCGCGGAAACAAAAATGTCACGGAAGGAAATAAAAGGACAACTACGCTACGTCACTACCGGCGGATGACTATCTTTTAATGTTAGGTAGTCATGTTATTCGGCGGTAGCGGCGGCGTGTGTCGGCATTTTGCATAAACGTCAAAGAGGTTGCCGAAAAATGCTTTATATTCTCTTTGCAATAAGTTCTAAATTTCTTCAAATTAAGTAATTTTATTGTGTGTAGGGCTACTCTGGTGACCAACTAAGTTTGTTCGTGCATTCAAATAAGCCTTACTCATTGGAGATAAAGTTGGAATTCCTTTAAATTACGTAATTATTTGACGCACCCTACTTTTAATGTAAAATGCATTGATGTTATTTACGTATGTGTATTACGAGCTATGAGCGAACTACAAATAATGTCGTGCGTTTTAGTAGCCCTTATTGCTCTGAGTTAAGGTTTCAATATTCTAGAATTAAGGATTGTATTAATTTGTCATGACACTTCGTTTCTAATTTAAGTTATTTAAAAGATTTTTCCGTCAAAATTTAACACCTATTTTTTATGACGGAAATCGATTCAGAAGCCGATTCTGAACCGACTACTTTCAGGAATTGCGTTGATTCTGTTACACGTTGTATATTGTTATTATTGTTATTGTTTCAAGCAACGAACAAAAATCTTAAAATTTCAACGAAATCTTGAAACTTTTTTTGAATAATTCCCCTTTTCAAGACACATTTTCGAAGAAATTGTGTATGACCTTATTAAGTCACCTGGTAGCCATACTTGCCTTTTTACCTTCAAGCATTAACGCTTATAATCTGTGGTTAGATACCAAAAACATTGCAACAACCACAAAGTTATAATACTGAGGAACCATATTGTAAACCAAACCGTTAGGTTATTATTTTAAAATGAATCAGTGATTAGTAAGGTTTTTTTTTGCTTTTTAAAAGGATATTTTATTTTATTCAGTAGATTAAACTAACTATAAATGTTATTAACTACAACCATTAAAATTTGTTTATTTAAAACTGTTAAATAAACTAACAACAAACTATAAAAGGGCATCAAAAAACTCCTTTTCAACGCTGTCAGCTGATAATGTGCCCAAGAGACTGGCGGCGTTGGCACGCATGGCAACACTAAGCCTCTGGCCAATATAAAAGCCAGCCCTTGGGTCACGGAAACCGTCAAGCGTTTCAAATTTTTAAAGAGGCTATGAGCTCTCGGAAGTAAGTTATTTTTAATTTTATTGTGTACCTCTTCAATCGTAATTTAAATTTAAGTTTTTTTCCTAGGTTTTAGGTTACACATCTGTTGAATTTTACTTGAATCTAACTTATTTTGACATGCTCGTCTCTGAGCTGAGAACTAATGCAAGAGAGAGAGAAGTAAGTACAGTATGACATGTTTTATCTATAGGGTCGAACCGAAGCAGCCGCATTACTTTGTGTAATTTATTTCATCACCACTGCTCTCAAAGTGGCGAAGGAAAACATCTTGAGGAAATTAGAATGTCCTAAAACCGAAAATCGATGATGATGATGATATTTAACACATTCCCTCTTATGCAATATGTTTAAAAAAACTTGTCCGATCGGTGAGGGTATTATTAGGTATTGAGATTAGATTCTTTAGTAATACATTTTGGAAAACAAGTAAAACTATACCCCGATGAAATTTAAATAAAATGTACTAAAATGAGGAAACATAAAAGCCTACACGGGCGCGAGCGTTGACACTCCGGGCACTTCTTGGGTAGTGACGTCATAAAAAAACAATGGACGATGGAACATACTTATGCCAAAGATGGTGTTGTCACGTTTTAAAAGTTTGTTAGAATTTAGGAATTGAATTTTAGGAAGGAATTGTTAGAATTTTGAGATTCTAAAACAGTGACAGTGAGTGGTTTTTATGACATGCATTCTCCTTAAGATTGTTTTTTATGTGTTTATAGCGTTCCGTACCCGAATGGTAACCAACGGGACCCTATTACTAAGCCTTCTTCGTCCATCCGTCTGTCTGTATGTCAGTGGGCTATATTTCATCTCTCGGTATTAAGCTGATATTAATATCAAATACTCAGGTCTACCGCTACTGTTTAATAACAAAAGACCTACAAGTTTATAGGAAACCCTCGGTGCGCGAGCCCAACTCGCTAGTTAAACTTTCCTTGTTGATTTAATTACATTACTCGTAACTTTGAATCAATTTTTGAACGACTGATGTGTTTTTATACTTGCAGTCTTTTTTGCACACTCTTATAACAATATCATGGCTGAATAAGGGTGCAATACTTATAGTTATATACGGTATATACTCCGAGAAATTCTATATAACTGCCGAGGAAGCGAAGACGGCGTGTATCCAGCTTATGAAGAACAGGAACTCTCCAAGTTTGTATTTTTAATAATTAAACTATCTAAAATATGGTGAAAGGTTTGCAATGATTAGTAGTTTGAAATACGTTAATGCAGAAAAAAAGACAACGAGTTAAAAAAAAACATTTTTTTTATTGCAAAATGGGCCTGCTCTTGATCTCAATTACTCGAAAGAACAAATAGTAACACATTAAACCAAATACATTAATACAGGCTGGAACGGACACCGACGTGAACAGCTGTTCCATACCTTTTGAACGTGTAGGTATTGCACTTTTGTAGGAAACAGCTGTTTTTTTTAAATGACCGAGGAAAAATTTCTATGTGAATTATGTACTAAATACGTGATAACTGTTTTTGCGTCGGTGTCCCTTCCACCCCGTATAGATAAAATAAGGGATCATGTTTGAAAAACCTTGTTACAATAATACAGAATACGTTTTTCTTGCAGAAAGTCAAAAGCATCTTTACAAGACCGTGATACAGGCAAACCGTTCGTTCAAGAAGATGTCCGCGTGTGGCCTGTTCTATATAGACGCCTCACTACCGATATATTTGATGGGAAACATTACTCAGTACATTATTATAGTGCTACAATTTAATTTTCTGTAAATTACGTTACATTACAGAAGGAAGCCTGCCTTTTGCACATTTTATATCCCGTCCATCGTTTCGTGTAATTTACTAGGCAATCAAATAATTTTATTTATTAAAACTGCCTCACTGTGATTATGCCATTTTATTTGACATAACATAACATCACGCCTGTAATCCCCGAAGAGTAACGCAGAGGTGTACCGGCACGGTCCACAAACATTAGCTTAGTTTTAGCTCGGTTGATATGGAGTCCATATTCCACACTCACTGATTGTACTATTTGTAGAAGCTCAGGGAGTTCTTTTTCGTTTGCCCCTATGACAGTGGTATCATCTGCAAAGCGTAGATTATTAATGAGGTATCTGGTATAAAACTATACATATCAGCCTCTTCGAATACCGTGGGTTGCTATCAAGGAAATGAATAATTCATTACTCCTAATGTCACAGTAACAACTTTTTTGTAACTAATTGTTAGTATAAGTATACACGGCAATGATATGGAAGCGCGGAGTCTCCTAATACAGGCACTGTTTTGCTTAATAGGAGGCTCCAAATACATTTAAATGTACTGATTATGCTAATTGTGACAATAAACTATTTTGTATATTGTTCTGCTTCATATATTGCGCTCTGGTCACTACCCATCCCTAAGTTTGGCTTTTTGATGAAGAAAGTAAATTCCCAATTCTGAAAATGTGGAACGGCTAAAGATGATCACCATCTAGCTTTAGTGTACTAGGAACAATAAGGAAAGAGACATGTTAAAGTTTCATCCTGACTGGCGAAAGACAGAGTCAGCTGGAACAGTATAGAGGAGGCTTTCACCGCAAAAAGCGGCCCTAACACTTAACAACAAGAAACACATTACTAACTAATTTATAAGTACAAACAATAAAATGTGAGATAAAAACTAAATGTAAGGGATAAAATAAACCTAAATAAAATGTTAAAGTTTTAGCGTCACCTTTACCGGAGATAGCAATCCTCCTTGCTGAATTTGTTTAAGGAATAATGATGTATACGCTGACCCCAAATGAATTGGGATTAGAGCAAGAGAATGATGATGATGATGATGATATTGATTATGTGTAGTTTAGAATAGGTTAAGTTATGATGAGGCTGTCTTGTCTTTGAGGATAAAAGCCGCCGATAAAATTCAAGAATAAAGAATAAAATCTTCTGTTACTAGAAATGAGTTAGATCGTTTTCGACTACAAAAGAATTAGTACTTTGAGGTTAACTGCTAGAAAAATAATCTTCATGCAAAGGTACAGCCAGTAACACACAAGCAGATAAATTCTAATCGCTTTGTGCTGAGTCGGCTGCTGCAGGTGCTGAAAACATCAAATGGCGCAAATACAATAACCTCATTAGTATTTATACGTTTGAGCCTTTTGGGGTTAAAACACTAGAGCCCACCTAGTATTTCGGAACATCGTCAAGCGTTTGGTCGACTCTTCCCGTGACCAGAGTGCTTGCGTATTTTTCGGCCAAAGAAACATTATTGCCATCCAACGTGGCAATGCTGCTATCCTTCTGGGCACTATTCTTGACTCTCTCTAATTCTATGCTGCTTTTGTTATGAACATTTTTTTATTATTTTTGTGTATAGTTCGTAAATTGTGTAAATATGTAATCACTTAAGGATTCGGAGCAAGTCCCTATATCAGTGTCAATGTTCTGTGTTTAGTTAAGTTTCTTACAACACGAGACAAGGTTAGGAAGAAGACTGTAATAAAAGGAACAAAATAAACAAAACCTTTATTACAAATATGCAAACTGCAGCAATACAATAATGTAGTTAGTAAGAAGACTTACAAAGCTAAATTGTAACGCAGCGTCTAAGTAGAACAGGCCACACACGCGTATCTTGCTGAATGATGCTCGATGCAAGCGAAGCACGTTTTTGCATATTTTTTTCTGATCATCTGTGAAATGAAAATTGCATTGTTTGACAGAATGTTTCAAAGTATTTCAAACACGTTTAAAAGTATGTCTGCAAGCACTCAAAGTGTCATTTTATAAGTGATAAAGATGATCGTAAAGTCAAGAATAGTCTAAACACTGGACGGAACCTGAACAATCGGACATTAAAATCAATGCGCATGAATCTTGGATTCTTTCAACAGATATGTAGAATTTCTCGCATTGCCGGCTCAGTGTTGTTAGATACATCAAATTCTTTGCAATCCAAAGAACTACTATCACGGTTCCGTAGAATGACAAATCCTGTAACAAAAGAATTAATGGTGTATACATTTCTTTCTAAAATCTTTTAACTAGTACATTTTCGTTCAAAGCCGTGCAAACGCCTCCCCCAAAATTTTGCCACTCAAGTTGGTCTGCCACCTATTTTTATTTTTTTTACTTCTTGCGTTTGGCCGCTACTCGCCTGATGTGAAATTAGCCTTTTCGGCCAGTATGCCAGTATGCGGTATCTCTTTCGAACAGTCCCGCAGCCTTGGCAGGCATCGGCCCTTGCAGACCTCTTCATGGTTACTGACATTTCTTTGAGGCGCGCGTACACGAACATGAACGCGCTGTCGACGCGGCCTGTCGTCATAAGACGGCTGGATGGCGAGCTAGCCTATTAATCACCGGCCACAGGCCCGAGGAAACCTGGCCTTGAACAAAGATCTAGCTAGAGCCCCATGGACTGGCATGTCAGCAACCACGTAGGGGTCCGCACGGGCCGATGCCTGCCAGAGCTGCGGGACTGTTCGAAAGAGATACCGAGGCCCTGGAACACAAAGGGCAAAGAAGGAACATGGATGGGTTTTAGTCAGCACAAGTCTGACACTCCCTTCCGCTCCGCCCAGAGCGGGGGGGTCATTTGATGATTTCCCATCCTAAAAAAAAAAAGCCGCATGGACTAGGACAGTCAAGAACATTTAAACGAGCTTACACTTTTAGTGATACTGGAGGTCAACTAATTGAAAATCTGCACCTAGTTCCTGTAGTACATAGGGCTAATATAGGTTATTAATTTTACATTGAAATTATACTTACTATTTCGTTAACAATAAATCTGATTTTAAACGTTTCGATTGAAACTTGGCAGAACATTAGAGCGTGACTGGATATTTCTATAATGTAATAAAGTATCTGAAAAGAAGCGATATTTTAAACTATTTGCAAAAATATGTAGCTCTTGTCTAGATAGCCTTTTTGGGTGAAAGCGAATTTGTGGTAATTGGTCCCCTTTTTTTTTCATAGGATTTTACAACATAACTGTCGAAATGTGGGTGTACTAAAAGGCACACTTCAGCCTAACCCGTCGGAGATTATAGGTGTGATATTATGGGTACGTATTACAATACCGAAATTTTAAAGACCGTATTTTAAAATACTTAAGGACGAAATCCCGAAAAATTAAACACCGAATGATTGTTTGGTCGAAAGTTTTAAATCCCGAAACTTAATTTGCTCGAAAGCTTAAAATGCCGAAGATCTATATCCCGAAGTTCAAAATCCCGAAATTACATCCCAAAGCCTAAAATCTCTAAGACAGTGACATGCAATACGTATCCGTTCAGTTTACTCCGACCAAATAGATTAGGTTAGGTTAGAACTGTAACCAACTACGCGCAAGCCGAGCGAGCGAAACGAGCGTTACCGCCGCAGCGGCCGACAAGCGCTACGTCGAAATTGGTCGCAGAATAAAATTAGGGCACTTCAATATACCTAATTTTATTTTTAATATACCCAATTTCGACGTAGCTGGTCACAGTTCTAACCTAACCTAACCTATTTGGTCGAAGTAAACTGAAACTGTATTGTAGTGCCATCTATGAGTAATCGCGTGAACTACGTCGCCGCTCTTTGGGATTTCATCCATCGGTATTTCGTTCATTCGGGATTTCGTCTATGCGGGGTTTTATACTTTCGGGCATTTAGAAATCGGTATTTTATGTTTCTATCGTTAGATCGAAAAACCAAAATACCGAAAGTTTTAAATGCCGACTTTAGTTATTCTGTCGGCATTTAAAACTTTCGGTATTTTGAATTTCGTTGTTTTGTACTTCGGTATTTAAGTCAGTTATTATGAAATTTCGGGATTTTAATACTAACCCGATTTTATGTGTGTAGTAGTCCCCTTTACCAGCAACATGTATTGTACAAAGATCAGACGGATAGTGTCCGGATTCGTCTTCATCATACCAAATACATATTTTTTAATATGAAATAGGAGGTACTTACGAATTGCTGGTAACAATCTTTATGGATGAAATAACACTCTAATAAATCAACGTAGGCCTGAAACACTTTTATGCTATCACTTTTAATGCGTGTATCTTCTGTTACTTGATAATTTAAAACGTGATTACTCCAGAGTACAAGTTTATATTCCAACAATTACATTATTCGAATGGCGTAAAGAATATTTATATCAAAAACAATTACTATGTAACAAACAAACATCGCTATTAAAGGTATACCAGTTAGTTCGCAAAAAACAGTTATAACGAGGATATGACCACCCAGACCTAAGATTACAATGATCCAATTCCAAATGATGAAACGGTTGAAACTGGCTTCGCAGTTAAGAAATCTGTGAACTTTTTGAAAAGTAAGGACAAAATTAATAGATTTTTTAGCTTGAACAACCCCACTTACAAAATTCATAGTTAATCCCAAGAAATAGAAGAGAAAGTCATACAACCAACTTGCAGACACGAAAGTAGTGAAAAAATCTTCATTATAATACGCTACGATGGTGATGTATACTAATAAACCTATTATAACTGGTACTGCAATAATCGAAACCAAATTGGAGATGAAACTATTAGGAGTTATAACATCATGTTCAATGCGATATTTGGGAAAACATACAATATTTAGCATCAGATTTAAAGGCAAAAGCATCGACTGCACATCTTTATCGACCGTGTTGTTCAAAATAATCGATACAGAATATTTATGTCTCCTATTTCTTATCGTCTTCATTATGAATAAGTTCACGTTGGTAGTTTCCGTGTTCAAAACTGACAGAACAATGAATACTAAACATTTTATCTATGCCCATCAATTTGATTGATAACATCAATATTAATTACTTAACGGAATTCTAATGTTATGGGCTGTCACCTAATTCATACTCATCATAGGATAGATTTAATCCCGGTAATACGTTCGAATAGGTTTATTTTCGATCTATATGCTAGAGAAACCACTACATATGAATGTTTGTTACTCAATCACGCCAGAACTTCTGAACAAATCTGGATTCAATTTGGCACAGAGATAGGTTATGGTCTGTAATAAAACATGGCTATTTTTTTCATACACACACTGGACATCTGCTCATTTGGAGCCTCTTTTTTTAATGAAAGTTGGAAAATTTCGGTATGGTTCAGAATGATGCACTGAGTACGTCGTAACAGTTTTCACGTCGGTGTCCCTACCAACCCGTATATGCATCAAAATTTCCACGCGGACGCAGTCGCGGGCAGCAGCTAGTTATTTTATTAAAAGCTTAGTAATATTTAGGAAACTTCTCTAAAGGTGTGTTGCTAGGAGGTAAGCTCGGTCCCACTGTCTTGGTGTCTATGTTCTTTTTTTAAGAAAACGCATTGTTCTATTTCGTGAGAGTGAGAGGTTTGTTATAAAGCATCAGAAAGCTGTGGTCATATTCAAGAGTGTGGCAGAGACCTTTAAACTAAACAACTTTCTTCATGGAACTAACATCACAATCGCGAAAAAAATATGAGCATGGGACTGCTCATATTTTTCCAGTACAAAGCTTTAATTCTTTCTCGACCCGAATGTGTGATGGGGCAACTGATATTTAATTTAACGATAATATGTTGGTCCCATGAAGAAAGTTGTTCAGTTTAGTAGTCTGTACACCTAAATATCCAGGCACCTTTTTGATGGACCCTTTGATGGAGTGTAAAATACTCATCACTCCCTCACACACCCCAACAAACTCACACACAACACACATACCACAAACACCGCCCGCACACCTCATTTACACACAGCCACATACCCATTCATCCTACACTCACCACATTAACTCAACGTCAAATTACATCCCAAATTATATTATGAATAGAATAGAATAGAATAGAATAGAATATATTTTATTGTAAAACATGAGTATACATCAAATAATATGTGCAAGGTCTTAAAAAATAACAGGTAGATCTACATGTTTTGCCATTTAAGGCGTACAAAACAACATATTTTTGGCTAAGAATAAACCAAAAAATTAAAAAAATTGAGTCTACACAGCAAACTATGATAATTAAAAAATATAAAGTATTGATTTGAAGATTTGGGGCTCAAATTGTGAAAATATCGTAATTACAGGAATCTATTTAATTAATTGCGGTCATTTAAAAAATCCGGTATGGAATAATAGCATTTGGCTATGAGATATTTTTTTAAATGTATTTTAAACAGAGCAGTAGGCATTTGTCTAATAGGTTTTGGGATTTTATTATAAATGATTGGTGCTAAACAAAAAATACTTTTACGCATCAATGCCGTGGTGGATCTTGGTACGCATAATTTATTATTATCTCGTCGATTACGAATAAAAACGTCTGATAGTTTTTTAAATAGGTTAGGATTGGCTTGTATAAAATTAGCTATTTCATAAATAAATAAGGAAGGCAGACTTAAAATGTTATATTTAATAAAATACTGTTTGCAACTATCAGTTATTTTTAAACCAAACATAGCCCTAATACACCTTTTTGTGACCTAAAAATGATTTCCTTATTAGTAGAGTTTCCCCAAAATATAATTCCAAATCTCAATATGGAGCCGACAATGCCATGGTAGGCAGTAATAAGCGCGTTGGTACTTATGATAGGTTTTAGTTTGTAGAGGGCATAGGCAGAAGAACATACTTTTTTATTTAATTCTTCTGTGTGTGCTTTCCAGTTCAGACGTTTGTCAATGGTTACACCTAAAAATTTTGCTGTGTCTACATTTCTTATAACAGTTAATCTGTGGTGAACATTAATATTTGGTGCTACTAAACGTTGACTGAAGAACATAATTTTTGTTTTTTCAAGATTGATTTTTAAATTATTGTTATCTAACCAGTTAATTATTGAATTGATTGTATTATTAATTTCATGTTCATACCTATCTTTATTTATAGAATTAATAGTGACCGTGCTGTCATCGGCAAAAAGTGATACTGGATAAGTAGTTACTAATGGCAAGTCATTTATATAGATTATGAATAACAAAGGACCCAATACGCTCCCTTGCGGGACCCCAAATTTAACTATACGTTTTTTTGATGCATATGTTTCTTCTTTTTTAGTATTAATGTTTATTTTAGAGATTTCTGTAAATTGTTTACGATTTTTTAGATAAGATTCTACGAGATTTAGAACATTGCCTCTAATGCCATAAGCTTCCAGTTTACGGAGGAGAATGTCATGATTCACATAATCGAAAGCCTGGGTCATATCGCAGTAAATGGAACATACCGGCGTTCTTTTATCCACATTACCCATAACGTTATTTAAAAAATCAAAAATAGCCATGTTTATTGTTTTACTGTTGCGGAAACCTTTCTGGTCTTCTGTAAGAATGTTGAATTTTTCTAAATAGTTATAAATTTGATTATAAATGTATTTTTCAAAAACTTTTGATATTATAGGAATAAGTGCAATAGGTCTGTAGCAGCTCATACTCTGTTTGTTGTCTTTTTTGAAGATGGGTTTAACGATAGTAGTTTTTAGACTTTCCGGGTATGATCCGGTGGCTATACACATATTAATAATATGGCTTAGGTGGTCACAGATATGATAAGCAATATACTTTAGGATTCTAGTAGAGATCCCATCGTATCCAACACTTGTGGTATTTTTAAGTGATCTTATAATTTGAAGTATGTCATATGGAGTACTAGGGGCCATGAACATAGATTGATTTGATTTGGAAATATTCACGTTTACGTCCTTACCAGCGCCTGTTATTGGTTCTATCTTTTCTAAAAAGAAATTGTTAAAAGCATTCGCAATCTCTCCTGGCCTGGTTATATTTGTATGGTTTGTTTCTATGGAAGTGATACTACCTTTTGGTAAATTGAGTTTAGACCTATTTATAATCGCCCATGTGGCTTTGGATTTGTTAGTAGATGATTTTATTTTATGATTGTTTTGTGCTCGTTGCGTTAAATTAATTATAGTTTTATATATTTTAGAGTATTTTTTAAATTTAGATTTATTTACTTCATTACGATTTAGTCTATAGTTCCACATAAGCTCTCTCTTTTTTATGCTACAGATTTTTATGCCATGCGATAGCCACTGAGGTTTTACTTTGGTTCTTATTGTAATGCTTTTGAAAGGAAAACATGAATTGTACAGCATCATGAAAGCTTCCAAAAATACATTATATGCTGTGTTAGGATTATTTGTATTATAGATTTCAGAAAAAGAAAATGTTTTTATATAATTTTTGAACTTTTGCATATTTTCTTCAGTATAGTCTCGTCTATTTGTTCGCCAATAGTTTATTAAAATTTTTTTACTAACCGGCAATTTTAGTACTTGCGCTGTGTGGTCTGACAGGCCGAAGTCAATCACATCAGATTTACACTTCTTCCCCACATTATGTGCAAAATAGTCTATGCAAGTGCTGCTCGCAAGTCGAGTTGGCTGATTTATTTCTAGCTTTAAATTGTAACTTAAGAGCAAACATTCTAGATCTATCAAAGTATTATTATTACGCTTAAGACAGTCAATATTATAGTCACCTGCAATTACGACATTTCTTTTTAAATTTTTGTTACAAATAGTACGTAACACTTTCTCTAATTGCTCAAAAAATACAGGTAAGTTATTAGACTTTGGTACTCTATACACACAAACAATAATCGTATTATAGATTGTCAGATCAATAGCGCAGCATTCGAATATTCCATTTATGGAGAGTCTCGCTATGTCTTGAAGCTCCTTAAACTGGTGACCTTTCTTTGCAAGTATACATGTACCACCTCTCTTATTGTCCTTTCTGGAGTAGCATGCCGCCAAAGTGTAATTCTGAATATACAATGTTTTTTCATGGCCAGCCATCATGAAGTGTTCAGATAAACAAATTATGTCGATTTCGGTATTTTTCTCTGACATCTCTTCAAGACATACAGTGAGCTCACTACTCTTATTCAGTAAACCGGCAATGTTTTGATGTATCACGTTAAGGTGCTTATAATCGAAAAAACTGCACTGTCTCTTGTTGTTCATTCATATTGTTAATATTCTCGCGCTCTGTATTTACGAAGGTATTTTCACGTATGTAGTTCATAAGTGTGGCGATATCTTTGAAAATTATTTGCATGCCGTAGTTATTTACTGAGCCTGTATTTTGTCTGTACATTTTGTAGTCCCACGTAAGGTTCTTATTCGAGTCAATGAAGTAGGCATGTTCGTGTGTTAAAATGTCTTGGTATAGCAGATTATTAAAATTTTCTACTCTCATGTTGTACAAAGTAACGTTACTAATACATTGACTATAGGTCGGCATGCAGAGAATAACATTCGTGTGTTGGATTTTTTCAAGTACTTTTCTTATATGGAGTATGATACTAGAATAGTCCTTAGTAGATTTGAAGTCTGTTTCACCAATAAAAACAATACAGAAGTCATTCATAGTAAATTTCTTTAGCTTTGGTTCCAAGTCGCGAAACATATTAATTATTCCTGAATATGGTGTTAGGTAATGACATAATTCATAATTTTCAAACTTATTTTCTGCAATTGTACGTATTTTATTATATTTATTTTCGCTTATAATACAGATTTTATTAAGTTTTTTTTCCGGGTCTTCACTATGACTTTTTGAATGAAGGATTGTTGGTGTTACCGCAGAATCTTCCTTAGATGCCTTCATAATATCTATTACAGTTGTTTGAGTGCCCTTACTATTTTTCTTAATTATGTCCTGTACTGTTTATTTTTATCGTATATTTTATTATTATTAATTATTAACTTAATTACCTATTAAGCACTTTTTGCATGGAACATCATTCCAGTATTTAAAGAAGGGCGCTGTCAGCTGCGCTACAGTTAATACTTTTGCAGTTATCATCGTTTTACTAACTGTACGAGTACTTAGTATTGTGTTATTATTCCGAAATAAACTTTTTTATATGTTACCGCTGTACAGGTATGAGGAACAACAGAGTGTAGAAGAGATTGCTCCCCCTCTAGTTCCTTCTCTCGTTTTTTTTAATACTTAATTAATTTGATTACCTACTATTAAATAATTTAGAAGCATTATTTATTTTTTTGTAAATGTGAGTACCATGTGGAGTTTCTTTTATGGTTAGTTGGGCTTATCGTAACATTTAAAGTATTAATTGTCTTTTTATGGATCCGTATCCGAAGGGTAGCCAACGGGACCCTATTACTAAGCCTCCGCTCTACGTCCGTCTGTCTGTCAGCGGGCTGTATCTCATGATCCGTAATAGGTAGACAGTTGAAATTTTCACAGAATGTGAATTTCCGTTATAACAACAAGTATTAAAAATACATTAAAGGGGACTCCCCTACTACGATGGTACGAAAACCTTTATGCGCGAATCCGACTCGCACTTAGCTGGTTTGAATTTGACTTGGTAAGGTTCCTCATACTCCATAGAAAAGGGTGGATCCTCCGTCCAGGCGGGTGTTGTGTCTGGTGGGCTACTGCTCGACAGTTGTTGTTTGACTGTTGTATATAATCCTTATCCCGCGGATATCTTTGATTGCGCGATGCAGGATTTTTAGTTCGTATGTAGCGAAATGGTGTCCCCTTGTTTCGCAGACAGAAATCTCATAGAATTTCGTTTCGCCGAAAATGTTTCATGTAATATTTGGTTCTTGTATTTTTATTTACAATATTATTGTTTTAACGACTATTTACTTGAATGAAACTTATTTCACAGAAATACAATTCAATGAATTTTATAAACACATTTTTTATTTAACACACTTATCAAACTGTAGAATAATTTTTTAACGAATATTGTTTGTTCGGTGTATTTAGCCTTGGTATTTTATTTCAATGAAAATGTAAAAGTAGACGTTATGCTATCCATAATTTTATAAATAAATATACACACAGTCGAATACGTCTATCGTACCCCTATTTTTTTATGTTGTTTTGTATACACTACTCACCACACCAACATAAACAAGGCATTGTGGCAAGGAAAACTTAGGAAGCAAGAGCGAGTATATATAAACGAAAGAAGCGAGCTCAGGACTTGGGGCACACCGACTCCGGACATAATTGTCCTGTCCACTGGTTACTTTAAACCCTGCAGACAGAAACAGGAGCCCCGCTTAGCGGGGCTACTCGTCGAATACGCAGGCTATTACAACATTTTGATAGTTACGTTGACGTTGAAACGTTCAGTTTACTTCGACCAAATAGGTTACGTTAGGTTAAACCTGTGACCAACGATGTCGAAATTGGTCACAGTAATAAAATTAGGGCACTCCAACAATTATGAACCGTAAAATAAACACAGTACGTACATGTATATTAAGTCACTATTATTGAGAATAACAAGATTACCCGCATTGTTTTTGTTAATGCGGTGTTGTTATTTTATAGAAGGATCTGCATTTTCTCGAAGGTATGAATTGAAACATTCAGAAACTGTTGTCACTCGATAAAATGTTTTTCTTGGCAATACATTTTATATTGACTAAACAACTTGAGTATAAATAATATTTGATTAGTTATTCTATGATATGAATATCGAAACAATAAATTTTATTTGCAAGAAAAACCTACGATTAAAATTTTTTCGAAGTAAGTATTCTGCGTATTGAGTATTCTATGATATGATAATATGAGAAAAAATTTATATGAAACGAAATTCTATAAAACTTTTGTCTATAAAACAGTAGACAATCGTAGCGAGCTACTTGTCTCTTTTCAAAAAAGAATTTTTATTTAAATTATTTTTATTGAAGCTTTGATTACAAAAATGCGAACTGTAGCAACACAACAATATAGTTAGCAAGAAGACTTATCAGACACAATTGTATCGCGGCGTCTACGTAGAACAGGCCACACACACGTATCTTGCTGAATGATGCTCGATGTAAGCGAAGTATGTTCTTGCATAGCTTTCTCGCGTCATCTGTTGGATATTTTAATTATTAGAACATGAGGATGAATATCAGAATGGACTGTAATATCTGCAAAAATGTTTAAAACGAGAGTCGTTTAACTTCCGTTATTATACTCACACATGGATACGTTTTTGATCAATGAAAATTGTAATTCTTTTACCAAGACATTACCTGAACAATTGGACATTAAAATCAGTGCACATGAATCTTGAACACGTTTAGTAGATAAGTAGAATTTCACACATTGCTGGCTCAAAATTGTCTGATACATTAAATCTTTTATAATCCAAACACCGACGGACAGCGCCCCTACTGATGATACATCCTGTAACCAAACAACATAGCAACTATAAGGAGAGTGTCTAGGGAGTTTCTTGCCCGTTCTTCTGCGTAGAGGGTTTACGTTTTGGAATGGGCAACTAGCATCAATTTTCTACGCCGGCGCGGCCACACCGCGTTGTTGTGACGCGCCGCCGCCGCTGCTGCCATTTGCTGCTTGGCGTGAGTTCGGTTCGTATGTGTCATTTTGTTTGAGTTTTACCACTTTAAGTTATGGGCTTCATAACCTTATAACCGTGGATGGTATTAACACTGTTCCAGAAGTAAATTATTTATAATTGAATTTGGTAAATAAGTGCAAGAAAATTCTCAAAACTGTGCGATATCGATTACCAGAAGTGGAGTATGAATACGAAAAGGTGCAAAAAGAATTTTTGGATGCTGTTGAAAGAGCGGTGAAACATAAGAGATTGATGACCTGTTACACAAGACAGTTCAGCTGCTTTAGGAGTAGGGTCCGAAGTGTTCCAGGACGAAGACATGTCTCATATGACAGCAGAAAATGTTAAAAATATTCCTTCAATTAAGACGCAACGCCTACTCGTTGCCACAGTCTGGTACGGTCAAACACACTACGGCCGATAGAATGCTTTAGTCGACCTTCTACCTTTTAAGCTCGCTCATCTTCATCAAAATCCTTATCAACATCGACTGTTACGTGGCCTGCTGGCAGCTTCCTTAGCCTACCGTGTGCATATTTGTATGTGTGTGCACGCTTAGAATTTTAAGCTTTCAGTTTATAACGATCATCGTCCAAAATCTCAATCATTCTAAATTTACAAGCAATATTTACACTCTTTTATTTAGGAACATTCAGTTCCAGAATCAAAATCAAATTTGAAACACGTTTTGCATTTCAAAAAGTAACCGTCACTGATTGTTATTGTCACTGTCCCCGCGTATGTTTCCATTAGCACGATTTGATCCCAATTCTGATGTCGGATTGTCAGGATTTATTTCCGTTAGGCTCGTACATCATAAAAAAAATACTGACAACTGCACAGAGTAAACTAACAGTGACGTCAGATCATAAAAGAAAATACATAACATGTTACTTACTATGTCATTTATTACGACGCCCATTTTAGACGTTTCTATTGATACTTGGACGTAAATCAAAGCGTTACTGTATAGTAATATAACATAGTAAAGAATCTGAAAAGCAAAGTGTGGCATAAGATTTTGATTCTCTTTACTGCGATAGCAGTACAAAGAAAATCAAAATCAACAGACTGAAATGTACTTACAAATTGCTGAAAACAATCTTTGTAGATGTCATAACAGTTTAATATATCAACATAAACCTGAAACGCTTTTATACGATCGCTTTCTTCATTAATATTATTTTGAAAATTTAATTCTCTACTCTTTATACTCCAGAGTATTACTTTACTTTCCAATATTTTGATAACTCGAATGGCATAAATAATATTGAAATCAAAAAATACCATAAGGTAGCAAACATAGTACGAACTAAAAGGCAAACTAGTCAGCATGCAAAAACCAGTGAAAACGAAGACATGGCCAAACAGAACCACGACTACAATAATCCAATTCCATAAGATGAAGTGCTTTAAAAAGGTTTCATTTTTTAAAACTCTGTGCACATTTTGGAAAGTAAGGACAAACTTAGTAGACTTTTTAGATTGAACTATCCCAAATACGCAATTTATAGTAAATTCTAAGGAATTGTAGAAAGCGACAAAGTAAGATGTAACATACATAAAGGTAGACGCGTTGATAAGATCCTGGTAAAAATACAGCCTATACAAGCCGCTAACTACTAAAACACTGAATACAACTGTTAGAATCATTGAAGTAACATTGGAGATGAAACCGTTTGGAGTTATACAATCATTTTTGATACGATATTTGGGACAGAACATAATATATTGCATAAGATTCAAATGCAAAAGCATAGACTGCACATCTTTATCCACACTATTGTTCATAATAGTTGTCACTTTTATCTGTAGAATATTTCGAAAAGTCTTAATTTTTTCACGTTTCTGAAGGAAGCTCCTATTACAAAATGTAACGTTTTAACTGTCCATATACCTAAAACTAATTTTGTTATATTGATAGAAGTGTCAATTAAGTACTTTACTGAATTATAATTAAGAGAATGATTGATGGGTGACGAGTTTACCCTACGTTATTTATTATTAGTGGGTACCTACTTCAATAGACGAAACATACAATAACAAAATAAACGTCCTGAAACGTTAGACTTGTTTAAATCTGACTTCGTACTCTTTACTGTACACAAAATTAAAAGATATACACACAAAATTACAATATATTGGGTCTATCTTATCATACACGAACTCCTATAAGTAGTATAGTGGCCCTAGCATGAAAGAAAAAAAAATATCTAAGTGTTTTTGTTTTACGAAATTATTATAATTCGAACATTTCTTGAGACATTTTGCATAAAACTAAGCTCCCTATTGTATGAATGAGACGGATTATCCTGTGGGTGCCTTGAGTGTAAGGTCTCCAGTCAGGGGCATAAAACTTAAAAACTAACCGAAAACACGCTAAGGGCACCACTTGTGGGGTAGAACCCCAGCTTAGGGCGTTGATGGGGGAGGACAGCAAGAGACAGGCTGGAAAGAAACAAGTTGATTATTTAGGGACGGTTTTGAAACTACAGGCTCAGCATCGTGGGCTGGCTCGAGCAAGGATTGTGGGGGGCAAGAGCCGAGACGTTGTGACGGGCGTCAACGGCGAGGTTGAAATGAGGAACGATTATGCCTGAGCCGAACATTTATACAACATTACTTTTAGTATATCCGAAACCTGAAACACGTGTCTAGTATTTTTATGTAAAGAATCTATGTACAAAATTTCAAAACTGTATCATAAAAAATCACAAAGTTATAAGCTTGTTCTCTTACCTTTTTTTTTTTTTTTTTTTTTGTTCTCTTACCTAGTTTTCCTCATAAAACATGGTGACCACGCGACGCGCCCGCGCACACGCCTTCAGCATTGTCTTGTGATCATTGATAATAATAATTTTGCAGTAGGGACCTAAATGATTGCAATAGGGACTTAGTATCGCCCGGTATCTAACTTGTAGCCTTTTGTAAATATTTTTGGGACTAAATATAACATGGTTTAAATATTATTGGAATCGATTCAGTTACTTATTCTGAACAAACTATATTCAGGTTTCGCATATACTTAAAATAATGTTGTATAGCCGTCATACGGATGTGTAGTGAGGAAACAGCGCCTTTGGCATAGACAATAAGTGACTTTTAGGAAATCGACTAGTTATGCTACACGAGCGCCCACTCAACCGTCGCCTTACACCACAACAAAGGGTCCATATTTAATGGCCAGGGTAAAGCCTCCGCGGGAACGGAGCGAAGTCCCGTGACCGTCAACTTCGCAACTCCACTGAGGAGTCATTACATCAGGTCGAAGATAAAGAAGGGTAATACTTGTACAATGAACATTATTATATGTATTTGAGAAAGATTGCGAAATAGCGTTAGTTGTATAATGTTACTTTTGTTAGTTATATTTGTTGGATTATCAGGATTTATTCCGTTAGTCTCGTACATCATGTGGGGTCACAATAACACGGGGCACAATGAATGGGGTCCAGTTCCGGGACATCTCGACTCCGCTGTGATTAGACATTGAAGGTCCTCCTCGCTGCGAGCTCAAAACATCACGACTCTGTAGAATCCCGCTCTAGTTTGGGTAGACTGGTAAGTAGGCTGCGTGATGTTACCACTGGCGCGCTTGCGATTCATTAGAAGTCCATACTAATTACTAGACCCAACATATTAACTTTTGAACCTATGGTTTTTTTGCAATTTTAAATATTTCTTGAAAATCGATTACATTTTTTGCATTTTTTTTATCATTCAGTATAACAAAACAGTCTTGTTACAACTACTTTATTATTAGTATTCTAGTTCAATCATTGATACATTCAAGATGGACAAAATTAAATATCTTCCAAAAAGAAACCTGAACATGATCTTGAGAAAGCATCATCATTTTTCTGCCCTTATCCCATGTTACTTGGGGACGGCGCAACACGTTTTTTTCGTTCATTTCCCTCTGTCAACCGTCACGTTATCATTTACTCCTTTTCTTTCATATAATTCCTCGCACAATCCATACATCGTTTTCTTGGTCTTCCTCTCACTCTCCATTCATGATCTTGAGAAAGCAAGAGATAATAATATTAATACTTTTTTATATTTCAAATGTTTTTTATAATGTTCTTTTTTAAAGGAATATTCAAAAATGTATGAAATTTGTAATGAAATAAATAAAGGAAATAATTATAACATAAAAAACATTGATTTTATTCAGTATGGATTACAAAAATGCGAACTGTAGCAACACAACAGTGTAGTTAGTAAGAAGACTCATCAGACTTAATTGTGACGCAGCGTCTAAGTAGAACAGGCCACACACACGTATCTTGCTGAATGATGCTCGATGTAGGCGCAATACATTCTTGCATAGTTTTTTCTGTTCGTCTGCCAACCAATATGTGTGCATAATTAAAATTTCCTTATTATTTTAGCATTGCGAAAATTGTTTATAATTGAACATAATACGTTGAATCTCTTAAAATATTTGACATTGGCAATTATTTTAAAATTACCTGAACAATCTGTATTCAAAATGATCGCGCAAGTATCCTGAATATTTTGAACAGCAAAGTTAAATTTCTCGCATTGAAGGTTCAGCATGGTCTGACATGCAAGATCTTTTATCACCCATATTAGTAAGTTAAGCGAAGATATAGTTGCGTCAACCTAAAAAAAGCGCAACTTTTTATCATTATTATCTTCATCACCTGACTAGCCTAAGTGAGGGACGCCTTCCAGTTTGTCCGGATGCAGCTGAATACTAATATTTCGAATTACTAATATGGAGCGACTGCCTATCTGACCTCCACAACCCAGTTACAGAGGGGGTTCCCTCTTTGGTACCCACCAAAGAGGGTATCCTCCTTGGTAAGACTGATTGTGAGACTTTTAAGCCACTGACTACCAGTGACGACTGTCAAAGATCTTTAAATGACAGCCATGAGCAACGGCTAAACGTGCTTTCCGAGGTACAGAGGGATCTCGGTATTTTATGGATCGTCACCCATACATAGACCGACCTTAGCAAGCACTGCTTAACCTTGAAGGTCGACTCATGCGGCTGCTATAAGTGCAATGCCATGATTTGAAACCGTTGCCTCAGTTTCAAGAGGTGGAGAGTAACGCTAATAAAAAACATTATGAATGGACAGATTTCATGAGCCACAGCCACAGGCTTAGTTAAAACATACCAATAAATGGTGTATGTAACATACATAAAATGACGCTTCAAATCCCCGAAAAGTTAGGCAGAGGTGTACCTAGAGTGCATCCACATTTTGCCAGTTATATTTAAGTGCCATGTTTCCGCGTTCCCCTTAAACTTAAGGAGAAGATTTATAAAACAATGGTTACACCTGCTGTCTTGTATGGATCAGAATGTTGGCCCACCCAAGGGATGATTGAAAGGCATTTTGCAGGCTTGTGGCAGATATGAGAAGGGGGATGTGTGGTGTTACGCGAATGAATAAAATAAGAAATGAGTATTTAAGAGGAAGTCTTAAAGTGGCGCCGGTGATTGCAAAGTTGTGTGGTAATCGGTTGTCGTGGTATGGGCATGTGATGCGGAGGAATGAGGAAAATGTTGTGAGGAAAGTTTAGATTATAAATGTGGATGGGTATATGAGTAGAGGAAGACCAAAGAAACGATGGATGGACTGTGTAAAGGATGAAATGGCAAGAAAGGAGGTGTCTGATGAGATGACGGGTAATAGAGAAGTATGGAAGAAGACATGCTGCGCCGACCACAAATGAATTGGGATAAGGGCAAGAGAATGATGATGATGATGATTTAGGTGCCATGTTATAGTCATCATTATTTTAGCCGAAAAATGTTCACAGCTGGACATAGGCCTCCCGCAAGTGTCGCCACATTGATCGGACCATCTGCAGGTCCACCTTTATAAAAAATCAAAATAAGAATTTTGTGTTGTGGAGATGAAATAGTTAGTTTTATTCTTGAAATAGGTAGCCGACTCGTAAGCAAAAAAATAATGTTGGTATCTAGCTACCTATTCCAGCTGAAATATCATAACTTACATTTGTTTACCTAATGAGGCATAGCGTTGTTTCAATAATGAGATTGATTTATTTCAGGTTCTTTATCAAACTATCGAGACTTTCTTCCGTTGCCTGATAAACGTTCAAGTCATGATTGAATTCCGTAATATGTTTTTGGTAAGTAATCATTTCAGTCGAAAGACGTCCACTGCTGGATATATGCCTCCAACAAGTGTCGCCACATTGACCAGTCCCGTGGGCCTTGCATTCAGCGGATCCCCGCAACCTTCACCAGCTCAACGGTCCCACCTAGTGAGAGGCCTTCCAACGCAATATCTTCGTCATGTTATAGTGGTCGAACCTATTGCCATCAACCAGGCACTAAACTAGAATCCGTGACTGTTACTGAGAAATTCCTTTGGAAAAATCCAATAACACTTTGCTCAACTTGGGAATTGATCCCAGCACCTCATGCTCGGCAGGCCCGCTTGCAGCCACTGGAACAATAAGGCTGGATGTTCATACAAAATCTTCTTACCATTTTACCATCTAAAATTCCAGTTATCCACATTTCAATTGCCATCTGAACGTAAATCAGAGAATGAACTAATGCAGCCATAATGTTGAAAAGTATCTGAAACGGTCAAAAAATTATGAGATAGTATTTTATTTTATATAAAGCGGAGTGGCGCCTTCCAACTGATCCGAAACCGAAAAAACGACGCCAAAGTCGATCAAAAGACAAAGTCATGTTGATCGTTTTCTTTGACTATCGCGGTGTTGTGCACTCGGAATTCTTTCCGGAAGGTCAAACAGTAAATAAAGAATATTATCTTCGTCTACTATATTGTTTAAAACAAAATTCATAGGATAATTTTGTCGGATATTAAAGAGTTTCTTCAATTTTAAAAACATAATTTTAAAGCAGCTTCTAAAACACAAGCACGTAATACGAGTACAATAATCGACAGTTAATGTTTTGAATACACATGTAGACTCGTACATCCATTTTGATAAATTGGATGAATTAATTACTGAAATGAATTATGATAAGTATATCGGTAGTATATAGTTTTCTTAGACGTTGGTAGCAAAACATCATTAATATAACATAACATTACGCCTGTAATCCCCGAAGGGTAAGGCAAAGGTGTACCTAACAGTAAATCCACATTTTACCAGTTACTTAGCCTATTGCAACCAACCGGGCACAAATCTGAACTCCGTGGCTGCTACTGAGAAATTCCTGATGGAAAAATCCAATAAAAATTTGCCCGTCCCGGGAATCGAACTTGCAATTAAAACTAATCTAACCCTGGACCTCATGCTCAGCAGTCGCGCTTTCCACCACAAGACCAACGAAGCAGTCTAAGCGAAACAAATGAAAAAGTATTAGTGTACGGTTTTTTGCAATAACTATGATGTGTAGGGTCAAAATTGTCTATATTTGACTAACTTTTCATTAAAAAGTTGTTGCATGAAGGTTAATTGCACTACATTTGAGCATTAGTTCGCTAGTGGTCATTTTCTTTACATTATACATCAGCTGTTCCCTTCCTGCCTAGCTACAAAGTTCATCGAACTCTTCGTAGAGCTTGTAACGATACATTGCGTATGAGAAAATAAAACAAATCAATTTTTTTGATTCATGTCACATTCTTGAAATAATTTCTTGTACCGGTCATCTTAGTATGACATACTGAATTCACCGCATCAGTTAGTGAAGGGCTGTCTCATACACCCTGTAATAAAATCGTAGCATAGTTAAAACTGTACATTTAATCTTTTTAGAAAGACTTCACTTCGCAATAATTACTTTTT
The DNA here is from genome assembly GCA_905163415.1 of Noctua fimbriata. NCBI lineage: Eukaryota > Metazoa > Arthropoda > Insecta > Lepidoptera > Noctuidae > Noctua > Noctua fimbriata. The sequence continues at coordinate 16,162,236 of LR990935.1, forward strand.
TGCGAAGTTAAGGAAAAACGCTGATGGCGAATACATTTTTCTATTTGTCTGTGTGTATGTATGTATGAACCGGATTAGCGCAAAAATTGTTGTATCAATTGTGTTCAAATTGTGCACAAATATCCCTTAAAGGTCTGGTCAATTAATAGGCTATGTATTATGACGCTAGTTGCTTTAATTATAGCTATATACAGTGGGATTCATGAAATGAGCCTCTTCTAGCGGTATTAAACATGGTTATTCTAAATGCCCAGCGCATTCTGTACAGCTAGTACTCGGTATCAGTCCAGCTGACGATGACTCACACTTATATCTATAGAAGGAGAAACTAAAGCGCAAGAAAGCAGAAGATAGCAATAATTATACGAACAACATTGATTTTATTAAGCTTGAATTACAAAAATGCAAACTGTAGCAACACAACAGTGTAGTTAGTAAGAAGACTTATCAGACTTAGTTGTAACGCAGCGTCTAAGTAGAACAGGCCACACACACGTATCTTGCTGAATGATGCTCGATGTAGGCGCAGCACGTTCTTGGTCATTTGTTTCTCTTCATCTGTCAATCAGTATGTTTAATTTTTAAAATGCACATAATATAATATCGCGCCTGTAATCCCAGAAGGGTAAGGCAGAGGTGTGCCTAACAATTCGCCATGTATGTTTAATTCTCATGTAATAGGGATCGAGGCTATTGCCATCAACCGGACAGATATAATAGTAACAAGTGTTTTAATTTTACCTGAACAACGTGTCTTCAAAATGATTGCGCAAGTATCTTGAACACGCTCAAGAACTGAGTAAAATTTCTCGCATTGCCGGTTAAGTACGGTCTGACACGTCACATCTTTTATCACCCACATTAGTAAAGGCATTGAAGCAATGGTTCCGTCTTCTCAAAACAAACTCAACTTTTGAATAACGAAATAAGTCAACATGTACAGCCATAAAGTTACCACAAACTGACAAATTTCTCTAAATGGTTTTAAACCACAAAATGTTGACAGTTAAGTTCAAAATCGAATGAGATTGGACAGTTTTTGGTAACTTGATGCGCTGGCGACTGTACATGGAAGTACGTTTCTTTTAAATAAACAATATCTGAAGCCTTCACACTGACTAGAGATTGCAATCCGGTCTCATTTGGCGAACTACCGAATTCGGTTCGGATCAGGAAAATCCGATAAAAACGTAGATAGAAGAAGCATGTACGTGTTTTTGGGTAAATTAGGATAACATACTCGTTACGAATTCGATAATGAGACGAAACAATCAATACAATTGGTTACTCATAAGATATCGTTCATGGATAGTAAAAATGTAAATGTTGGTGTTTCCAGTATCTGTTGAATAAAATCGTGTGGGTTTGCAATGCAATTCCTATTTAAGAAGCGGTGCCTCAATTCCTGTGTAAGTCAAGAGCAGGAGAGTAAAATACACCCAAATCACACCAGTTATGTTTAATTCCTATGTAATAGGGGGCGAGCCTATTGTCATCATCGGGACACAAATCCAGACTACAAAATAAACAAAATCATACTTTTACCATATTTCCATAATGTCCACCTTTCCACTCTCCGATTGCCATCTGAATGTAACCCAGAGAGTGTAATAAAGCAGCTACTATATGGTAAAGTATCTGAAAGAGACAATACCTGATCAGAAGAAAATGATGATGAGCACTATCGTTGTAGTAATGAAGAAAGAACTGATGATTGAAATCATGGCTGATTATTTTAAAGGAATCGTGAGGAGATGTCTGATGAAATGACAAGTAATAGAGAAGTATGAAAGAAGAAGACATGCTGCGCCGACCCCAAAATAAATTGGAATAATGGCAGAAGAATGATGATGATGATGACGATGAATCGTAGGCCAAGAAATTGTAGAGGAAAGGCCCACATATAAAAGCGTTGTAACGTCACATTGCAAAACACAAATAGCCGAGCGTTTTTTTTTTAATTCATAAGAATTCTGATATGTCAGCGCATAATTATTTGCCAGTAGATCGAGAATGAAGAAGATTACATTTTTATACGAAAGAATCAATGTAGTTTAAGATCCATTAGGGTTATAGATAGTACTCACAAGTGACTGAAAACAATCTCTAATGATGTTATAGCAATCCAATATAGTAACGTAAGCCTGAAACACTTTTTCGCAATATCTTGGTCTGAGGGGTTCCTCAATGTTTTGAGAATTCAAAGCTAGGTTATTCCATAATATTGCGAAATTGAAGAGAATAAACTTCCATCTGAGGGTATTTCTAATTCAATACCAGCAAACACGCAACGGTCGCCGGCTATTCAAACTGATGTAGGCAACCAAGCAACGAGTGAATCTCAACCTTACTCTAAGCACGACAGGTATCATAATCCTGTTAACTCGAATGGCGGTACCTCTGAGCTCACGCGCGCGACGAGCGGTACGATGAATCACCCAACTCAGCTGATCGCGCGCCCGACAACCGATAACTCGAGACGCACAGATAACGCGCTCGGTGAACCTGCGACGATGAACGTTAACAGGACTATGGCGGACTTAGTGAAGGATGGCGAATGGAAACGTGAGAAACAGAATGATGATTGGATTACGGTGCAAAGGCGAAAATATAGAAACCGTTTTGCGGGAAACAGGGGGAAAGCTGTGGCTGAAATAAATATGAACTTCAAGGCTGCCGAAATAAAGGTACCGATTTATATTTATAACGTGGCGAAGGAAGTGTCCGTGTGTGACATTACTAAGTACGTAACAAGTAAGTTGAATTTAAATGTCACTGTTGAAAAGATGAAGATGAGATTGGAAAAAGATTACAATTCCTTCAAAATTTTTGTGCCTAAAGAAAAAATAGATTTATTTATGGATGCTGACTTTTGGCCTGTAGGAATTGCGTACCGACGTTTTGTAGAATTTAGAAACAAAAGTGGCTTACGGGCTAACGAGTTAAATACTAACAATTCAACATGACGACAACCAAAATGATAACATTTAATTGTAAAAACGTGGTCAGGTCGGTGGACTGTATACGACAACTTTGTCAAGAAGTGGATTTGGTAGCGCTGCAGGAAACCTGGCTGCTGCCACACGACCTGTCTTTTCTGGGTACTATAGACGACAACTTTGCTTTCACGGGCACTTCGGCAGTGGATACCTCGGTCGGTGTGCTGCGGGGGCGACCATACGGAGGAGTGGCCCTTCTCTGGCGAAAAAGTGCGTTCCCTGCGGTGACAGTGATCAACTGCAGTAGTGTGCGTTTTGCAGCTGTTAAGGTAACGCTTAGTGATCGGTCTTTAGTCGTGTTCTCAGTGTACATGCCTACTGATTGTAGTGACAATTTCTTAGAATTCACAGAGTGCTTAAGCGAGATTAACGCGGTGATTGAAAATAACAGTGTCGAGTCGGTTTTTATTCTTGGTGACTTTAACGCACACCCGGGTGAACTGTTTGCTAACGAGTTACTTTCGTTCTGTGCGGAGCAGTTATGGTCGTGCGTGGACATGAATACACTTCCGTCGGACACCTATACATATATAAGTGATGCACACGGGTGCTTGCGCTGGCTCGATCACTGCGTAGTGACAGGTGCCGCGCTGCCCGCTATTCTTAATGTGTCGGTACTGTATGATTCATACTGGTCGGACCACTTACCTGTTATGATAGAATGTAAGTTTAATAACATCAACATGCACACTATGTCGACGAAACCGGACGCTCATGTAAACAAAGTTGTCTGGGGTGAGCGTGATGATGAACAAATAGCTAAATATCACGATTATTGTCATTCTGAATTAAAACAAATTGATTTTCCAAGCGAATTTAGTCAGTGTGCAGACAGGATGTGTAATGATTCATGCCACTTACATGTGTTGGATGAAATGTATAATAACATTGAACGTATACTTGTGAAAGCTGCTGAAAACAGTTGTTATCAGAAAAATTTAGCGAAGCGTAGACATGTAACTGGCTGGAATAAGTATGTTCGTGACGCTCACGAGAGGGCGCGACTTTACTATAAGCTTTGGTTAATGTTTGGTAAGCCCAGTTCTGGTCCGGTGTTTAATAATATGAGCGAATCCAGGAAAAAATTCAAATGTAAATTAAAATGGTGTCAAGCAAATCAAAACCAAATTAAAATGGATATCATTGCTAAACACCACTCAAACAAAAATTTTGGTAAATTCTGGAGGTCAACAAACAAATTAAATCACAGGCCGAGCCTTCCCGTGAGCGTCGAAGGTATACATGACCAGGGTAGTATTGCGGATCTGTTTCGGCAGCATTTTAAAGTGCAATCACCTCTAAACAATGAGCCGCAGTTGCCTGTGCCCGGTTCTGAGACCGTCTGCACCGCGCGAAGCGTCATGTTTACTGCGAAACAGATTGCTGCTACCATTAAGAACATGGTTAGAGGAAAATCGCCCGGGCATGACGGTCTCAGCATCGAGCACCTGCAGCATGCTGGGATCCACTTGCCACGAGTTTTATGTATGTTGTTAAATTTATGTTTAGGTCATTCTTATTTGCCGGTAAAATTAATGCGTACAATCGTTGTGCCGATCATTAAAAATAAAACAGGTGATTCGTCTGTGCTATCAAATTATAGATCTATTTCTCTGGCGACCATAATTGCTAAGGTGTTGGACAGTCTGCTTGTAGGCCAGCTTGATAAACATCTAAAAATAAACGATGCTCAATTCGGGTTTCGGCCCGGTTTATCTACAGAGAGTGCCATCCTGAGCCTCAAGCAGACTGTTCAGTACTATACTGCTAGAAAGACACCAGTATTTGCGTGTTATCTAGATTTGTCAAAATCATTTGACCTTGTTTCATATAATGTCCTGTGGGGTAAACTGCAGCATGAGACAGATTTGCCCCAAGAAATAATAAACTTATTTAAATTTTGGTACGCGAATCAGCAGAACCGTGTTAGATGGGCAAACTCCTTTTCATCTGAGTACAGGCTTGAGTGTGGGGTGAGGCAGGGCGGGCTATCCTCACCCGCGCTGTTTAATCTGTATATGAATAATCTGATCGATGAACTTAGCAGAACCGGAATCGGGTGTCATATTGATGGTGTATGCATTAATAATATAAGCTATGCCGACGATATGGTTCTGCTGAGCCCATCGATCAGGGCATTAAGGAAATTGATTAACATGTGTGAATCTTACGCTGAGACCCATGGGCTCAAATATAATGCAACAAAGAGCGAACTCATGGTATTTAAAGCGGGTAGTAAATGTTATAGCACAATCCCACCAGTCATGTTGTGCGGCAGACCTCTAAAAAGAATTGCTAACTTTAAGTACCTGGGTCATTGGGTCTCAGAAGATTTGAAAGATAATACTGATATCGAACGAGAGCGCAGGTCGCTGGCTGTTCGATGTGGGATGTTGGCCCACAGGTTCGCACGTTGTTCGGCACAGGCTAAGGTGACGCTTTTCAGAGACTATTGCCAATCCTTTTACACGTGCAGCCTGTGGGTGAACTTTACGCAAAGGGCATATAGTGGCCTGCACACCCAATATAACAACACGTTCCGGGTGTTGATGGGGCTGCCGCGTCCGGCATGTTTGCCGACGCGGACGTTGATAGTTTTTCGGCCATCATGCGCAAGAGATGTGCATCTCTGCTACGCCGTGTTCGCGGCAGCCCCAACACCATTCTCGGAACGTTGGCTGATAGGTGGGACTCTCCGATCTTGGGGCGGTGGATACGGCTGCATGCAGTCAAGTAGACATTCCCAGCATCGGTGTGCCTCACGCTTACCATAAAAATTTTACTTACAATAAATAAATAAATAAATAATGTTACTAACACTAGTTCAGATTCCACAAGTTTATATTTCAAGGCAAGTTGCTGGTGAATAATCCTGGCTACTTGGTTGTGCCTGTGCAAGTACTCGCCGTTAGCCAGACGAGAACAACCAGAAATAATATGTCTGATGGACTCACCCGGACGGTGACATGCCCGACACACGTCAACCGTCCCGTCCTTCATAATATATTTCCGATAGTTGTTCGTAAACATAACTTCGTCCATAATCGCACAGACAAAACCTTCAGTTTCTCCAAAGAGGTCGCCGAAGCGTAACCAGGACACGGACGCTAGAAAATCTACATCGGGCCTATGAAGTGCCCGGTAGAAGCGCCCGTGAAGCTCCTTGCCTTGCCATACTTCCTTGCGGTCATCGGTAGTAAGTACTTCAGGTTTGCGCCAGTTCTCTTTAGCCATGGACAGCGGGGTGAGTCCCTTGTCCACTGCGACCACATCTCGGTGCATACCCACCTCGACTTTATTATTATTATTATTATAAAGCGAGTTTTTCTTCTAGTAATTTTATAACACGAGTGGCGTAAATTACATTGTAGTTCATAAAAATAAGAAGATACATGCAATATAATAAAATTATATGGAAATGTAGTCTTATAAAGAAATAAGTGTAAACAAAGACATAGAGCGATGGAAAAAGTGTTATTATAATCCAATTCCAAATGATTAAACGTTTGGTGGAACATTCATTGTTGAGAAATTCATGCACTTGTTGAAATGTAAGGACAAACTTGATATTTTTTTTAGAGTTAATCATCCCAAACACGAAATTCGAAGCGAACCCAACACAGTAAAATATGGTGTCAGAAAAATATTGCATGATAGCTATGAAACTTGGTAATAGTGAACTATCTGCGTGAGAATTTAGAAGATATAGCTTACAAGTGTAGTATACGTTTATAGTTATGAATAGAAGCGTTCCAATTAGTGAAACCAAATTTGAAATTAAAGAATTTGGATGTATTAAATTATTGTGAATGCGATATTTAGGACAAAACATAAAACACTGCATCAGATTCAAAGGCAAAAGTATGGACTGAACATCTTCTTCCACTAGATTATTTAAAACAAAATTCTCAGGATCGTTTTGTCTGATATCACGGAATATCTTCATTTTTAAAACCGTCACTTATAGAAGCTTCCAAGAAACATAAGTGGAACCACAATCGATATGTAATGTATTAAACGCCGGTATTAATCCATTACGATATAATGGAGGAAGTAAATCAATATTAATTACTTAAATTTATTTTACGATTATCTCTATAGACATACAACTACAAGAACCATTTTAACTACATCATCATTCTCCTGCATTTATCCCAATTTATTTGGGGTCGGCGCAGCATGTCTTCTTCTTCCATACTTCTCTATTATTCGTCATCTCAGCAGTCACCTCCTTTCTAGCCATATCATCCTTCACACAGTCCATCAATCGTGTATTTAAATCTTCTAATCTTTTCATTGGCCTTTTTTTTTCGGATGGGTTATCATCAAATGACCCGCTTTGGGCGGTGAGAAAGGGAGTGTCAGACTTATACTGACTAAAACGCATCCATGTTCCTTCTTAGGGCCTCTTTCGAACAGTTCCGCAGCCCATCTTTTCTTTGGCCTGTCTCTCTCCTCCATGTACACGATACTCTTTTAAAAAACAATTGCTAGTAATACAAAAATATAGATAACAAAACGCTTGTAATCGGGTTAGGCAGAGATGCTTAGAAGGCAGATCGATCAATTAAATTAATTTTATGGTGAACACAGTAAAAAGTATTCTATTCTATTTTACAGTAAATAAGAAAAAAAAAATCCGCATCGCGTTATTTAGTTACTGTTTTTGGGTATTTAGTCTGACCGGCCCAAAACGAATGGCACGCGGGCCATTCGACCGTAAACAAAAACCGTTTAAGTTCCAATGGCCCGTTAATAAAAAATTGTAAACAAAAAACTACATCAAGTACCTACATTCGGGTGCAAAGGTTATAAAGTACCCATTGTTTTACCCTCTAAAATAACTCATATTTAAGGTGTTTTTGTATTATTTTTAACCTATGAATTTACTGTCTTTGATTCTGATCTGGATTCATCATTAATATCATCACAATTATTGCAGCTACAGTTTTTGTAAAGTTGGGAGAATAATAAAATAAAACTTCAACAGGAAATAAACTCTATAATAGTACCAGGATTATAGAAAAGCAAACTGTAATAGCACAACATTGTAGTGAGTAAGGAGAGCCATTAGACGTAATAGTAGATCAATATCGACGTAGAAAAAACCACATGTACTCATCTTGCTGAATGACGCACGATACACCCGCACAATATTTTTGCATAACTGCTTTTGATCATCTGGAATGAGTTTTTGGGCTATAAAGTTTATTGTATTTAAGGACTTAAAATATTGATTGAATAAATAAAACGAAACCTTTACGTAAAAATGGACTTAGTTACACAAAGAGTCTTTGGGTTGAGTTACACTATCACCCGTATTGAGTCACAGAGAGAAGATTTAAGTCCAAACAGTTGCAACTTTACAGGCTTATATTTCTTTCTTTATTGTGTGGTTCGTGTCTCGGGCCTCTGAGTTAGCTTAACATGCTATCGAAAAATATCTCTTAGGCATACCAGTTTCCTTTACCGAAGCAAGTGATAATTATACATTGCGCACATGAATCCAAAAAAATCAGTGGTACGTGTCTTGGGTTCGATCTCGAGACCCGTGACTTGGCAGTCCAACGGTCACACCACTAGACTATCACTGCTCATACAATACCTCAATGACTTTAAGCTACTTTTATTTAATAAACTTAAGCGAGTGAGAATCTGGATCTACAAAACTTACTGCAGCTGGATGAACAGCCGCTAGAATTTATTTTATTCAAATATTTTTTTCACCTGTACATTTTGATCCCAAAACGCGTTCGCATATTTCTTTTCCATCCTTGACAGCGTCATAGAACGCTTCAATTTGCAAACTCAGTGTGATTTGTATTATCATAGTCTTTATCATGCCGGAGTACAATGAAACGTAAGGAGTTATTAGCTAGAAAAAAAGTAGGTATTTTGTAGATAAAATCCCGTAACATTAGTTTGGAACTTCGAAGTTGAAGAAACGCAATGAGTTGTGACGCCGTCGAGGTGGCAGAGTTCTGGTCAAAACTAATTTAATTTAAAAAAGGAAATCATCGACCCGAAGAAGAAGAACAAGAAGTTGTGACATCACGAAATCTTTATAATAAGGGAATGGCTGAATACAAACAAGGTCTTTGTTCAGTAGTGGGTATTTCTAGCCTGATATTTTGATGATGATGAATGTTTAGTAGTACTGGGTTGTGGAAGTCAGATAGGCAGTCACTCCTTGTAAAATACTAGCTAAGCTGTATCCGTTACACTCAGAGCCAACCCTAACATATTTAGAAAACGCTCGGGTCATGGGGCCTCAGTGCACGTCTCCTTTTAAAAAAATTCTCTCACCGACTGGTCGACACTTCGCGCGTAACCAGAGGGCTGGCTCTTTCTTTGGCAAAAGAATTTGCATTGCCAGTCAACGTGGCAGTTCAATGCTTTCAGTCTTCTGTGCACTTTCTCGGATGATAGCTATGCGGAGGACTCTTTCACGCCCAAAGTGTCCTATTGTCGTCAATGTGTATAACATAGTCTTTTAATCTTATTTTTTTAATTATTATTTTACATCTATTGGGAAAAGATGATGATGATGAATGTGTAGTAGTGAGTGAGTACTTTTTCCCAAAAGACAGCTTCCAAAAAAAGCAGGCACGAAAATCATCATCATCATGAACGGCTAATTACGAAGTCATCATCATCTGCCTAGCCTTTTCCCAACTATTTTGGGGTCAGCTTCCAGTCTAACCGGATGCAGCTGAATACCAGTATTTTACATGGAGCGACTGCCTATCTGACCTCCACAACCCAGTTAGTACTGGGTAATATGATACCCCTAGGTAACAATTTAAGATTCGATTTTGAGCATTAACCTTTTGAACGCCATTGACACATACGTGTCAAGCAAGCGTGTGCCCTGTACGCCCAACGACACAAATATGTGACAAAATGGTGGGTGAAATGAAGGAGCTCGTGGCTAAATAATAACAGCCGCTCGGGTCGATCTTTAGGTTAAGCCGGTAAAAGCAGTTACGAAAATAATGGGTGTAAAAGAACCTTTAACGAAGCCGAAAGGCACTTGGTTTCCCCGTCATTGCGATCATTTTTTTGTTCTAGGCCATACCTGGGAACTTTTTAGTTACGGACATATTGGGGGTCAAAGCTCCAACTTTTTCACAAGCTTTTACCAAATACCAGTTTGTTTTAAATACCTCCTCCTCCCTGTACTATTGAATGCATCTTTCAGCATAATGTTTTAAGTGCGTTACATTGAGTCCTACCTTAAAACGTGATTTTACACCACAAAAAAAAGTCATATAACTTTTGCGTAGAGTTAGGGTGGTACCCTTATTTAGTTTGATGTACATAATGCTTGGTTGACGGCTTTGTGAAGGGTTTATTTACAATCTATAAAGCTAAACTAACATCAATTTATTTCCTGGCATTTATTGTCGTTGCATGAAGCGATAATGTTGAAATGGTCATTAATACTAACCAAAAACATATTACGGAATTCAATCATGACTTGAACGTTGATCAGGCAACGGAAGAAAGTCTGGATAGTTTGATAAAGAACCTGAAATAAATTATTAATCTCATTATTGAAACAAAGCAATACCTCATCAGGTAAACAAACGTAAGTTCTGACTATTTGGCTGAAATAGGTATGCAAACATTAGTTTAAAATATGAAAAAGCATAAAGTTTAACTTTTTCCTTAAATTTGCCCTATGTTATCACTTCCTAATATTTGATCCCTATTAGCGACAATATCGAATGGTGCAATAATACCGTGTGTTTTTTTTTCAAAATCAACGGATACGATTGCTGGCAGCTTTATTTTTCATCAAAATCGGGCTCGAAACTCCTTTGAGAATTTTTCGCTATTCCTCATAGTTTCGGATTTGGCCATCCACGCCCACTTCAAAAATTTACCCTGTATACTTTCATAATATTATTATTATCAGCCATTTGTGTCCCACTGCAGGGTAAAGGCCTTCCTTCCCTCTTTCCACTTATCCCTGTCCAGTACTGTTGTTTCATAATATGCATTCAGTAAAAAGCTGTTATTTGGACAAACAGCCACTTCATTTTATTTATTTGTATAGATGTTTAGATTTTAATCACAAAGTACAGGGTGGACATAATGCCACAGGCAACTGACAATTTCATAAACATAACATCACGCCTGTAATCTGCGAAGAGTAAGACAGAGGTGTACCTGATAGTACACCCACATTTCGCCAGTTATGTTTAAGTCCCATTCAATAGGGAGCGAGCCTATTGCCATAAACCGAGCTGATCGCGACGATAGGCCGTGGTGGAGCAGAATGAAACGTGTAGTGGACTGTATACAAGATATATTACAAAAAAAGGAAATAAATTACAAAAATCCGCTCCGCTGGATGCGAGTCGCACGGGACCGGTCAATGTGGTGATACTTGGGGGAGGCCTATGTCCAGCAGTGGACGTCTTTCGGCTGAAATGATGATGATGATGATGAATAGCATAAATTAGATTAGTATCGAGACTTGAAATCACCAATAAGTTGAATACAATATGCCATGAAAATAAAAGTAAAAATATAGAATCCCCACAATAACGACATGAATCCAGGTTCTTATAACAGACCACTTAATACAGTCCGCATTGTTGATAAATCTATGTACTTCTTGAAATATAAAAACGAATTTGACCATCTTCTTTGTTAATCTGATGTTGATGATACAGTTAAGAACGAACCCCGTACAGTAGAAGATGAAATCAAAGTAAGATACGGAATACAAGAAAGTAATCGTGCCATATCGTCTCAAATTTGAATCTAGCGTTATTTCCAGTGCACGGTACACGTAACCTGCCAGAAAAGCTATCGTCGCACACAATATCGTTAACTTATTGAAACCATTATTCGGACTTATGAAATTGTTCTTGATGCAATATTTTGGATTTAACACTAGCGTTTGCATCAAATTCAGAGGAAATAACAAAGACTGCACGTCTTTATCAACTTTTTCACTGAATACGGTTTCAAAGGGATCATTTCTTGCAGTTTCACACCCGATATTTCTTTCCATGGACCTCATTTTATAGTAGCTTTTCGAACGCAAATGATGAAGCAAAAATAATTTTAACACAAGGAAATGTACTAGAATATTAATTTATTTGATAACACTTAAGAAAATTGTGATTTTGTCCGAAAAAATAATTAATTAACGAAATTAAAAAATAATAATGGTACGTTAAAGCAAACAGGCCTACTCTAAACCCTCATTGACATAGCAACAGTAATTAAAATGAAATATAGTTTGAGATTTCGGTATAAATGTGTGAACGGCTGTAGATAAGATTGGAACACGGATGACCGTTGAGATGATTGTATCAAAAATTGGAATCGATTCATAGGATAGTAATAAGGAGTTACTTTTTAAGGTCTATGACACTGGCGCGAACACACGTGCGTGAAAATACTTTTGCGCGAATAGACTTTTGCGCGATTGATGATATCCAAGTCGAAAAAAAAAAAATATTTGTAGATTGTGTCTGTTTTGTTAATTTCTTAATTGAGAAGCGGCGTTAGGATTTTCCGATAGCATGAATTTTTATTGAAGAGGAGCTCGTGGCTACATAATAACAGCCGCTCATGTCGATCTTTAGGTTAAGCCGCGCTTGCCAAGGTTGATCCGTGGATGGGTGACCACCCATTACATACTGAGTTTCCCCCGTGCTTCGGAAAGCATGTTAAGCCGTTGGTTCCAGCTGTCATTTGTAAATATTTGAGAGTCGATACAGGTAGTCAGTGGCCCGAAAGTCCGACAACCAGTCTTACTTAAGGGTATCGTATTACCAGTACTAACCTGGTTGTGGCGGTCATATAGGCAGTCGCTCTATATAAAACACTGGTATTCAGCTACATCCGGTTAAACTGGAAGCCGACCCCAATATACTTGGGGAAAGACTAGGCAGATGGTACTCTCATTCATGACGTCAAGTCGACATCATTCGATACACACAGTTATGAATTTGGAGATTACAAACTTTTGACGCATGGTAATGACTTTGTTTTGATGTGTTGTCGTCAGAAATATCAGACTTACCTGTAGCCCTTGGTCTACATGTACTTTTTCTTCAAGGAGTGAATATTCGTTTTCTACCATTTCTTTCATTTCATTATTCATTCCTCAGACAATCTTTTCAGTTTCTGCTAAGCTTTCCTATCCCTCTTCATTCATCAATAATGACGGAAGTAAAATTGATTACTTCTTCATTTAGTTCAATCATATCTACCAAAACTATGATAATAAAACTATTGTTTTCTTCATTAGTATTAGTACTTACGAGTTGTGACGACGCAATCGATGTCTTTTATAGTTAATTAAAATGTAAACAAACAAGTATAAAAGTTGACGAAATTTTCCTTAAAATTAATGACAGTTCCGTTCTATTACGCACTCGTTCGGTTGTTCAAGTGAATTAGTTATGAAGACACAGATCAATATAAACCCTATAACCAACAATTTCTTGGATAAAAGTTTCCAGAACACTCTTCTTCCTTTTCGGTGTTTACAGCACTTATTATTTATATCAAGATTCTCTATTAGATACAATTGTATTAGGCCTCATCGTGTGTCGTACTATATCGTGTCTCTCATTGGTACTCTTATATTTATAATTTTTCACATAGTAAATCTCTTAGCAAGGGAATTTGAAGGAGTAATTAATCAATTCCTTGTTGTTTTTACAAAATTCAATGTCATCTTGGTAGTGATTCCTTTCGTTTTGTTTTTCACACTTAACGTTCTACATAGAAAGGAACATGTTCTTATGATTTTAGAGATTCAAAGAGCTTTTAGATTAATCAATTATAAAAACTACAAGAAGTCTATCAAAAGGAACTGGTTTGCAATCGTACGCCATTTTATTTTTTATATCATCGGTGTGTCACTGACTCGAAACTTAAAATTAGCGGTATATTTTTATTCTTTAATTTATTTTGATGTGAACCTTACTTATGGTGTTTCTATAATTGCTTTGATAAGAGATGGTATTATTTCGTGGATATCTGAAGTTGAACACTATAGTGTTCTCAGTTTGGAGCTAGAAGACGATAAATATGATGATAAAATAAAAAAGCTTTTCCAAGCATACGTCCATTTAATGGAAGCATTCGCTGTTTTTAAAAAAATATTCAAGTTTGCGGTAAGGTTGTCATTCATTTGTCATATTGTGTGTAGCAAAACTTCGTAAACATGCGTATTGTGTACTTACTAATAATAAAAGTATTTTCAATGTTATCAATTTTCAGGCTTTATTTCAAGCATTAGACACATTTCTCTTAAGTATACTTTACCTTCAAACTTTGGTAGAACTAACACGATCTGGAGCTACTCATTATGGAACGGTAAGCATAACAGTCCCATTTTTTTAATATATTGTTACGACTTCCAGACCAGGAAGCCAAACCGGGAAGGGTTTGGCTTCCTGGTCTGGAAATTAAATTAAATTTAAAAAAGTCGGATTCGGCGGTAAATTATTAGTGTTGCCTTACATTTTTATCAAAGACACTCATCATCGTCCCTACTATTTTAGACGCGGATGTCTTTTTTTTTTCGGATGGGAAATCATCAAATGACCCCCCCACTCTGGGCAGAGCGGAAGGCCCACAACCCTGTAACTGGATGCCAAAAAATCCCAGAATTAAGATTGTTTTAAACAGACTAGAGAGCTTCTGACTACCTAGAAAGAAGTCTTCGACAATTGTTATGACAGATGGAACCAACGTGATTTTACCAAGATAATGTCTGGTCTTTGAAAGAGACTGTGACTTCTGAGGTTGCTTTGGCTGTGTCTTTTCAAAGTCGTCAGGTCCGAAACACCGGCCTTATCTAGTTTAAAAAAATATATTTTGACGTGTTAAAACCAATTTTCAAAATAAACAACATTTACTAATTTAAAATGACCTTCAAGGCACGAATTGGTTTCGGTGTTAAATGAATGATCTACATAGGCAGTCGCTCTATGTAAAATACTGATATTCAGCTGCACCTGGTTAGACTGGAAGCCGACCCCAACATAGATGGGAAAAGACTAGGCAGATGATGATGATGGTAGAATGAATGATCGAAGCGTAGCTTCCCTGCAAAAGATGGAATTGCATTTTTGCTTTTTTTATTTACAGTATGACGTCCAGACATATGCACAGATGACGGTTCTTTGGGCACTGAAGAATGTTGGTTTCGTCGGTATGTTCAGTAGTTATTGCGAGAAATTCTATGCCTCAGTATCTGAGGCAGATGCTGCTTGCTGTCGATTGCTGAAGAGTCTTCAAAGTACAAGTAAGACCAGATCCTTAATTTTTACATTACGTCAGCATAGATTTATGTATGACTTTGGTTTCTATAAAAGTAGTAGTATTTTTGTCATAGTAGTTTTTTTTCTGAAAGCAGTTGTTTATAAGGCTCATAACTAAGTAGCTTAAACGAAACCCTGAATTTCGTCCTGTCAGTACAACGTCACCACATCACCATACCACTACTACGATGAGAAAGATTTTGTTATTTTATGAGGCAAACAAAAATACTGCCTCGTGGTCGCAAAACGCGACTGCTGAGTGTTAGGTTCTAGGTTCGATTCCCAGGTCAGGCAGTGTTATTGGGTTTTACCATCACGAATTTCTCAGTAGCAGCTATGGAGTCTGGTTTTGTGCCCGGTTGATGGCAAACGGCTCGCCCTCTATTACATGGGACTTCAACATAACTGGCGAAATGTGGGTGTACTAAGGTGCACCTCTAAATAACCTTTCGGGGATTACAGGCGTGATGTAATGCTATGTCCACACTTCTTTTTTCATTTATCGTTTCGCAGGTCTGCTGGTAGAAATTTATTTTGAAGTAAGTAGTACCTACTATTAGTTACTCTATGTTATGTAATATTATAAGTTTTCAAACTTGATAAGGGCAATGTGTAATGTTATTTCCTTATGTTCTCTCGGGTGTGTCTGTTAAATGATAAAAAAAAATGTTCTCCGTTTTCTATTACAGTGGAAGCTAAAAGACTTTGCAAGAACGTGCTGCGCGTGTCCCGAGCAGACTTCCAAAAGATGACTGCTTGTCGGCTCTTCACGGTCGATGGGCGTCTACCCCAAGAATTTAATAATTTAATACTGCAATATTTGTGTCTGACGCTACAAATTGCCATTATATCATTTATAAAATATAATTCTTAAATATTAAAATAAAAACTTAAACTTTTTCAATAACGTTAAAAAGACCAACCGCTTGGAGATGTCCCGAAAGACTAGGTGGGTTCTTGGACCCCATGGCGCTAGTGTTTTATCCCGAAACGGCTCGAACACATAGCTACCAAGGAGGTTATTGTATTTGCGCCGTTTTAGGTCTTCGGCAGCGGCAGCAGCCACCTCAGCACAGCTCGCCGTGCTAGGCAGATGCGATAGCGCAAGGGTTTCGACACGTGTTGCATCCCACACCCAACTTCCAAGGCATTATTATTATTCACACTGTGAAATTTTGCTTCAATTGCGGTCATCTATATTTTATCCCTTCATCTTATAGATCCAGCGAAGAACTAAAACTTCTGGAAAGGAACCATGTTTTTTTCATGTTTAGTTTTAAAGTTATTTAAAATTATGCTGACGTCAGCAAAAAACTGTTTATAATTGTACATTTCAAAATAATAATATGATTTACATAAATTATAGTTTTATTACAGTAACAATACAATATCTAACTTCATACAAAGTTAAGGCATTGCATCTACGGCGTACAAAGAGAAATCGTTTTTTTTTCGATTTTCACTAAATTGCGATTTTCTCCGTATTCCTATCGATTCCGTTTCTGATTTTAATTTTGAACATGCATAATATAGTTATTAACAACACAAAATAAAAAGCAAATAAGTTAACAGTGGGACTTCGGAAATATTGCATTTCTAAAGTTTCCGTAGAAATTCTATGGAAATAGGGTTGTCAAATTGCATATGCCTATTTTTTATTTTTATTCAAATGGAAAGATGTTTTATTAAATAAAATTGATAATGTTCGAGCCGGCGAGCCGTTTCATATTTTTACTCTTCGACATCCGAAGATATTAAAACTTCTTCAGATGGTAAAATAACATTTTCATCATGTTTGGTTTCTTCAAGTAAGTCCTCGTGATCCAGAACATTTTCAGTTGATGATTTTAAAAGCCAAAGAACTTTTTCAGGTAGAACCAATCGCTTGTTATTTTTTTGGCGACTACTGAGTGACATCATGGACAGACATGGATCTGAAGATGCTAAAGCTCGGTGAAATAGGTCAAGCACAGTTGTGTTCCGGTTTATTTTCAGGCCTTGCGACCGAGCATTCGATTCAAATATTTTTAAGACCTCGAGACGAGTCAACTTCAATGGTATATTCGTCGTACATGTGGCACGCATTGCTGCTCTAGTATTTTCATTCTCGGTAGAATGATAGTTTGCCAATCGCTGACCAACATGAGGGTTGGAGCCACCATGCCCCCCTATCATTAAGTCCCCCGGTCGAGGCCCGGAAGGACATCCCCCCGCAGAATGGGTCAGGTCCTGCGGAGGCAATGCAGCGCCATGGGTCTTTAACGGTTCCATGACGCCTCACCCCCGCTTCTCCAGACATCATGTAAAGACATTGGGTTTAAGCAATGCGCTTGACGTGGGCGGACCCGTTCCCAATATCACATGATGTCATTCATCGAATAAATTACACAAAACATGATTAAAACATCGATGATAATGTGCAACGTTAATTTTTTTAAAAGTATGTCGACTACCCATTAATAGATTTTTACTATTCTACTTTTCAACTCTTACGTGACAGGAGTCTAACTTAAAATACTTAATTTTACACCAAAGAAAACGATAATATTTCATTTTATTATCAAGAAAGATAGTAAATTGGCAGTCAAAGTTTTCCAAGAATAGTTATAGTAAAGTAGGTAACAGCCCTAACCTCAAAAATAAAAATTCAATAACTCGGAAGTCCTGCACTATCCACACCTGGTTTTTTTTATAATATAGCATATTATAATATGAAACTGTGCATGTTAAAAAAAATGCGGATACAATGAGACTAACCAATTAAAAAATAATTTTAATTTTACAAAAAAACTTGATTTTTTCTCCTATTTACGACAATTTTTATTTTTTTGTCTACTCAACTAGTAGATATAACAGTCCTTTTTAAGACCTCATCTATAAAAATTGAAAAATCATATATCTGAGACAAAATAATGCATTCCTATGGTTTCTATGAAGTTTTCTCGAGTTTTAAAATAACTTCTAAACTAAACATAAATAAAACATGGTTCCTTCCCAGAAGTTTTAGTTCTTCGCTGGATCTATAAGATGAAGGGATAAAATACAGATGACCGCAATTGAAGCAAAATTTCACAGTGTGATTATCTATCTATACATCTATTCATATAATCTATCTATCTATAAATACAATAAAATCGTAGACTTTCCGTGTCTGTACTTTACAGATTTTTGTAAAAAAATCACTGGAAGGTGCGAGAAATAAGTAAAAAAAGGAAAAATTTTTTTTTTATTATTTTTGTCTGTTTATCGGTTTGTCTGTTCGATTGTGCACGCATCACGTAACAACCCCTCATTGTATTCAAAATCGAAATATTACAAAATAAGCATTGTTTTGAGTATTATTTAGCGTTTATTTCATCAAAATCGACCAACAGACGCAAAAGATATTATTTTTTTAAATTTAGTTGGTAACCTTATACGTGACTTTTATGATAACAATGATTTACGTAAATAGGTTTTAGTCGTAGTGTAGTCGGAATGGCTGAAAACGAATAATGTTTTATTTTTCCTTTTGTCTTTACTCTATGCATGGAAGTAATAAGTACGCACAAGACGGCCAGTCAAGCTTTACAAACCAGTTTATGCGGATCTCTCATTGTATAGGAAATCTATACAAAGCGAGGCCAAGTTATACTGGAAAATTTACAGCTTCATGTGCCGCCGTGTGTACAACAGCAATTCTTACTTGCATTAGCATCTCACCACCAAAAGAGAGGTTAAAATATGCTAATTTAGTTTAGTTCTAATAAGGTGACCATTCATTTTATGTAAAAAGTAGGACATGATGGAAAGGCTGAGAATATAACATTATTAAATTAAATTTAAAAAATAATTTTCGATTTTCGTTTCCGAGGCAATTAAATAATAAAAAAATCTAGTATAAATAAGAGAAAGCTATTAGGCGTCGGTAGATAGGTGTTAAAAAATTAATCATAATCATAAATCTGTATTTATCTCAACATAAGAAATAACAGACACTGGTATATGCACAATCTTAAATAGAGAAAGGTGTCTGAAGTAGGAAGGTCCTGAGGTACAGATCACCCCTCCGGCTTAGATATACCGTTTTATTTACAGCAATTTACAGTAATTCAACCTGAAGTTTATAAGTAATGAAATTACTATTATTTGGATTTACTATATTTAATGGTAACCAGTGAAATGATTTTTTAAATAAGATTAGTTCTTAGATAATAGGTAGATAAACAATATCCCACAAATTAAAAACTTTATGGGGATAATACCAAAATAAGACAATGACGTTTTCAAATTCAACCAGACCACCTTTTTCCAGTGTTGCCCGCACACAAACTAATACTTTCGTTTGAATATTAAAACATGCTAATTAGTCTATAAAGAGGCATCGTTCAGAGACTCAGTAAACATATAGTGAGAGGGCATAGGATTTTTTTTAAACTAGACAGGCTTATGAGAGGCAATGGTAGAGATGCCCCAGAGTGAACAGGAGTTATATCCATAAGAGCAAATTATTAGCACCCAGGTGGCTACGTTAATCGCGGTTTAAGTAGCGTTTTTGACAGTAAGTCCTCTAAAACGCAGGTGTAGGGATACTTTGGATACTCCAGGAAGTCGGCCATGATCTGGTCGGGAGCCCTGTATTCACAGTTAGCTGCTGCTACCATGGAAGTACATGATATTAGGGGCCAGCCATACAATTGATGACGTAATTTGGATTACGTCATACGTTAAAGGGGTGGGGATGTCGACGAAGTGTGACATTGTGTGACAAGGGGTGGGAGGGGTCCTAAATTTGGTAATGTCACTTCTAATATTGCAAAATTTTAAAACACGAAATTTGAACTATTAACTAAAAACTTATTAAAGAAATATTTCCAACTCTATCGGCGGGAGCATGTCAAATTGCAAAATATGTGACGTCACACTTAAGAGGTGGGAGTCTCACAAAAATGGACCAGCTCCGTTAAGAATGGATTTTTGAACCCTCCGGTCAAAAAATCATAAAACTCGTATGACATAATTTATGGATGGTCCCTTATGTATCACCATTGTTAGAATTTTACAGAAATACGACTAAAGTCCTAAAAGTGCGGAATGAATGCACTACAATGCATTGAAAAACCAAACTTAGAAGCTTTGTACGAGGAGGGATCAAAAAGTAGTGAGAATGAGATAGAATATAATGACTCTTGATAACTTAATAATTTATTTTTCTACATAGTTATCGAGTCCCTCTACACACCGAGTCCAGCGCTTTTCCAAGGCTTCAATCCCTTTCACAAAAAAAGTTTTGTCTTGGTCCTGCAAAAAGCTCTCCACGGCATCCATCACCTCGTTATCGTCTTCGTACCTGTTTCTCCTTAAATATTTTTTCAATTTGGGGAACAGATAAAAATCGCTAGCCGCTAGATCTGGTAGTCAACCAATTCGAAGCCAGCTTGCTGAATGGCAGCCATCGCAACTGCCGACCTGTACGCGGGTGCGTGGTCGTGATGAAACAGCACGCCCCTTCGAAGTTTCCCTCTCCTTTTCTCTTTGATGGTATTCTCAACTTGGGAATTAAAGCTGCATAATATTGGCCTGTAATAGTGGTTCCACGCTCCAGGTAAGTATAGTCGTATACCTACAACCAGAAAACTAGTGATACTTGAGCAACCATGGAGTTTCTTGGCGGCTCTTCTCCATAGGAAACGACCAACCCGAACCGTGTACAATTTTTCGACGTTTTATAAGTTCCCATGTAGGCCTATGTGAAATAACATGTTTAGAATTGAGGAATAATAGTAGCTTGTGCCCAAGTTCGGTCGTCCAAAGCCACATTTAAAATTGATGACACAGTAAAAAAAATTAAAAAGCATTTATTCGTGGTAACCTCCAATTACAAAAAAATGTTACTTCTGCCAAACTGTAAAGCAGTTTGTTGGCAGATGTAGCTCCGATGTACATATAATATTGCCTATATTTTTATGTAACTACTCGAAGGTACTTTTTCACCAACAACAAGAATAAACATTAACTAGAACTAAACACAAATATTTTACTACTAGCTGTTGCCCGCGACCTTCGTCCGCGTAAAATTTATATTTTTTAGCCTATAACCTTCCTCGATAAATGGGCTATCCAACAATAAAAGAATTTTTAAAAACGAACCAGTAGTTCCTGAGATTAGCGCGTTCAAACAAACAAACAAACAAACTCTTCAGCTTTATAATATTAGTATAGATAATATTACAAAGGCTGACTAGTAAGTAGTAGTAGTGTGGTATGTCTGATAATTTGATCCATTTTGTCTAAAAGGTGAGTGTGCTTCCATAAAGGGGAAGCACGAAGGAAAATGTTAATTTTGGGCCGAAAC
The DNA here is from genome assembly GCA_905163415.1 of Noctua fimbriata. Taxonomy (NCBI): domain Eukaryota; kingdom Metazoa; phylum Arthropoda; class Insecta; order Lepidoptera; family Noctuidae; genus Noctua; species Noctua fimbriata. The sequence goes on from LR990935.1 coordinate 16,183,871, forward strand.
AGTCGTAACGAATTATTGTGATGGCCGAATGTATATTAATTTGGAGCAATCTTTCCGAAACATCAATTAAATTTTGAATTTGTTCCTCGATAAAATCACCAAGGACCCAAGGAGACAAGGAGACGAAGAGATCTTTTTTCTATAATTGTGATGCCAGGGGCTATTGCGTTAAATTTTGAAAGAGTCAATTGTCTATCGGTACTGTCCGGTACATATATTTCGTATTTTGAGACGTTGAGGTCGAGGCCAATGGAATGAAGTTTATTTTTTAAGAAGTTTAGATCTTTTAAAACGGAATCTACATCGCCTCCCAAGGTTCCATCATCAAGATACCAAACGATAAATTTTGAATTTAGCTGTCGGACAATAGGGTGCATAGCTAAACTAAAAATCACTGGCCCGAGGGGGTCACCTTGTTGACAGCCAACAGCAGATTCCAAAAGTTTGTCCCGATACAGTAATTTAGATGGGTGTCTGTAACATTGCCAAAGAAAACTATAAATTTGGGGTAATTCTTTTTTAATTTCTGTCATTCACTGAATTGAAGGCGTTCTTTATGTCAACCTTCAGGGTGACTTCACCTTTGCCAAAATTTAGGTAGGTCGAGAAAGCGTATACGGCAGCCTCGCAGCCCCCTTTAGAGCCGTATCCAAGTTGAAGGGGCTGATTTTTTTCCGAAACAGCTTCACCATAAAATTTACAGCGAATCTTGGCTACCATACGATGGAAGGTCCTCCGGACGGAAGATCCTTTTTGCGCAGGGCACATAAATTGGCCCCGTACAGAACGTCGATGACGGACACGTTCACCTTGCCGGAGAGCATAAGGTTAATCAGAACCGTAAGCTCCTTCAAGAGCAACTCACCAGCTTCCCCGGCGCCTGAACATATTAGCCCTAGCATAGGTCCATTAGATGCTGAGGACTTAGGCTGTCGAGGCCGCTGGCGGAGCCGCTCCGGAAGGAGCAAACGGCTGTGACCAACTCTCGACCTGTAATGGTGAGGGAATGAAAGTCCGAATCAGGAGCGTCGGGAAAGGAAAAGCCATCCGCTGGGGTAGGGTGTTTGGTTTACAGAGCCGCGAGTGTTTCTGCAGAGCACGGTGCCACCACATCGCTTCTGAAGAGAATCCTGGCTGCTCCGCTAATGTCGCCTTCCCCTAACTTCATTTCCACCAAGTGGCGTATACCTCTTGAGGATGTGTATCTCTGTGCCGGTAATTTTGAATCTAAATCTTGAGCCGAAACGTTGCAATTTTCTTTAATTTGTGCTGTTAAAGTTTTATTGGTTGCCTAATTCTTTTGCACATGAAGGATTCGATACGGAAAGGTGAGCAGTTGTTCCCAAGCACTTAGCGTTAAACTAGGTATACCGATTATGTAGACATTTTGCGACTGAGCCAACTTTATTCCTATTGAAATAGATCGATCGAGGCGATTTTCACAGATATACAAAGTCAGAGATAGAATAACTGTGACAGGACTGTAATTCTAATACTACTAAGACATTACATATACCAATAAGAAGTTACGCAAGAATCTGAAACGCCTGAATCAAGTGAGATTAGACAAGGTGCATGCCTGTCGGATATTCTACGTGGACACTACTTTACTATCCAGAGTTACTTGTTTATTATACGTTTGTGTTGCTGCAGTTTGCTTTTCTGTAATCCTGCATTCAGTTGTATAAATAAAATTGTGGAGTTTTGATGTAAAATTTTTGATTTTGTTTCTTCTGTTTTGCACCTATCGTAAGTTTGTAAGATCGTTGCTGCATTATAAATTAAAAGGCAAAACATAAAATCACGTTTGTAATCCACGAAGAATTACCCAATTAATTGTACTTTGTAGAACTATGACCCATGTAAGAGAGGGCGAGAGCCATGAATCGGGCATAAATATAACCTCCATGGCTGCTACCAAAAACATCCTGTCAAAAAAACCCAAAAAAACTTTGCCCGTCCTGAGAACCGAACCCATCATGCTCAGCAGTCGCGTTTAAGATGACACCGACAGGGGAGTCAAGTAATGAAAATATGTCAAGGCCTTCAAAGTAATAACAAATTGGTTCTTCGAAGTAATTGTGAAAGCAATAACGTAATAAACCAGCGAGTGTTTAAATACTGACTACAAGGAACATATAGTCTCGATCTTTCAGCAAGGTAATATTTAAGTAATATTAAGTTCTCAGTCTTACATTGTTTACATGAATAATTTAACTCAAAATGGATACTCTGAACAGAAATATTGACAACGAAATCGGAATAAGTGATGAAACTGATTTAAATAACCAAATTGACAAAGAAGTTCAACGAATTTTTCTGCCTCTGAATTTGATGCAAATTTTAGTGCTTAATCCGAAATATCACATCAAGAACAATTATATAAATCCAAATAAAATAAAATTTTAAAAAACATCATCTCTTTCTGCACTTTTATCTACTATATTACGTGGGGACGATGCAAAATTTTATTTTTCATCCATTCGCCCTTGTAGCGCAAAATCATGACCGTTGGAAGGAATGGATTGACTGCTGAGAAAAGGCTTCCCCTTTCCCCGTGAGAAAATTATGGGCTAGCAACAATTATTATATCTATCTCCCTTGGAAACGATTATTATTTGTCATAAGTACCAAAAAGGAAAGGAATTTTATTGGCAAAATGCACCAAGACAAAAAGCAATTTTTATGGAAAGCAGTCTACTTCATCATTTCAGCCGAAAGACGTCCACTGCTGGACATAGGCCTCCCCCAAAGGGGGGGTTTTGCCATAATCGCCACGCTTGGCAGGCGGGTTGGCGATCGCAGTACGGTTGTTAAAAGAGCACAAAGAACGCTGCTGCCCATTCTCTGGTAAGTCCCTTAGTCGCCTCTTACGACACCCTCGGGAAGATATGGGATAGCAGTCTACTTGGCAACACTAAATTGTAAAATTATGTAGTTGGATTTGCACTGACTGAGCTATACCGAAGACATTCCGGATGTCAGCCTGTACGAGATTAGGATGGCTCTTAAACAGCTCAAAAACAAGAAGGCACCGGGTGATGACGGAATTACGGCCAAACTCCTGAAGGCGGGTGGAAAATCGGTACATAAGGCCATTCAGAAGCTGTTTGATTCCGTCATACTCGAGGGGAAAACGCCGCAGGCATGGTGCAGGGGTGTGGTGGTACTCTTCTTTAAAAAAGGCGACCATGCCCGGTTGAAGAGCTATAGGCCCATCTCACTTCTAAGCCATGTCTACAAGTTGTTCTCAAGAGTCATCACGAATCGTCTCGCGCGCAGGTTTGACGATTTTTAGCCTTTCGAACAAGCCGGATTCCGAAAAGTCTTTAGCACCGTAGACCACATATATACGCTGCGGCAGGTTATACAGAAGACCGAAGAGTATAACCTGCCACTCTGCTTGGCGTTTGTGGACTACGGGAAAGCCTTTCATTCGATCGAGACTTGGGCTGTACTGCTGTCTCTCCAACGGTGCCAAATCGACTATCGGTACATCGAGGTGTTGAAGTGTTTGTACAAAAACGCCACCATGTCAGTCCCACTTCAGGACCAGACCTCGGAACCTATCCTTCTGCAGCGAGGTGTGAGACAAGGAGACGTCATATCTCCGAAACTTTTCACCGCTGCACTGGAGGATATCTTCAAGGTTCTGGACTGGAGAGGGCTAGGCATCAACGTCAATGGCGAGTACATCTCTCACCTTCGGTTTGCCGACGATATAATAGTCATGGCTGAGACCATGGAGGGCTCGGAGTTTCCTTGCGTGATCAAATCAGAAATGAGGACATCCGCAAGAGAATCAAGGTAACCGACGTAGCCCGAAGAATAGCCAAACTTAAGGGGCAGTGGGCAGGGCCCATTGTTCGCAGAACGGATGGCCGATGGGGCCGAAAAGTTCTGGAGTGGCGAGCGCGAACCGGAAGACGCTGCGTTAGAAGGCCTCCCACTAGGTGGACCGATGACCTTGTGAAGGTTGCAGGGATCCGCTGGATGCGAGTCGCACGGGACCGGTCAATGTGGCGACACTTGGGGGAGGCCTATGTCCAGCAGTGGACGTCTTTCGGCTGAAATGATGATGATGATGACTAAGCCTACGAAGAACTTCCTGTGTTGACTAGAGATGAGAGTGGGCCATTCTAGCTTGGAAATGCGTTGTACAGATACGGGCGAAACGGCTAAGAAATTATAATTATCATCATTCTCTTGCCCTTATCCCAATTTATTTGGGGTCGGCGCAGCATGTCCAATAAAAAAAAAAAAATAATAAGTTCATTGTCACAAAAGTCTTTGTGTACAATACCATTACATTTCTACATAGGTACATTTAATTTTAGTAGAAGGCTGTACAAATAGTGAAAAACCCTGCCTCCTAAACTTGGGGGACCCTGTGACCTACGAGTCAGTGTTCTACTGTAACTTTGTGTACAAAATAAACCTTTGTTTGTGTGTTTATAAACCTACAATGACCTTATTACTTAGACAGGAAACGGGATATTTACCATGTTTGCTGCTGCTAATGTTAGTGACCATGATAGTTTAAAATTTTACTATGACCTTGTTTAACTATGCTTATGAATGTGTGAGAGTGTGGGTAAGGGGGGATGGCTGTGTGTGTGGTCTTCTTCTTCCATACTTTTCTATTGCTCGTCATCTCATCCGACACCTCATTTTCTGCCATATTATCCTTCACACAGTCCGTTCATCGCTTCTTTGATGTTTCTTTACTCTTATACCAATACAGATTCAAAACTCAACGGCACAGTATTTTATTAATTTTTTAATAAAATACTGTGCCGTAATAATATTAATTATTATTATTCAATGAATGAACGGCGTCTTACTCAATACTTGGGATCAGGATCAGCCAGTTCAAATGCGAGGTGATGTCGATCCGGCGCAGTGCTTGCAAGTGCGTTTCATAGACATAGCAGCGACTATTCCCGATGTCACTCACCGGCTTGTCATCAGTGGTGGACGGCGACACATTTTTTTAAAATAATTCTCACACACACAGACACATTTTTAAACATGAGTATTCTCTTTGTCCACCAACTCCACCACAACTGGTTGACAAGCCGGTGCAGCGGTGGTGGATATCGAGAATCATCGCTTTGCGGAGGTTTAAGATCATCATCATCGCCATTAGCAACCTTGTTCTACCCACAATTCAGTATAGACCCTCTCTATTTTGTCCCATTCTCACCAGGTCTCACCCGCAATCTTCTGAATGTCATACATTCATCCATATGAGATGTGTTTATGTTTACAATATTTACCGTGTTTCTTTTACTATTTCTAGCTTGAAAACCCCTACATATCAATATGCATTATTTTATGGATACTAAAAAATGATATTTTGCAAATCTCACTCAGTCTGCAGTTCGAGGCGTTCTATGAGGCTGTCAAGAGTGCACAAGATTCATGTGAATTCGTTTTGGCATCTAACTGTACAGGTAATATTTTTTTCACTTTGCAGTCTTTTCTCATGCTGAAGTGCTTAACTTTATGTGTATAGAATTCAGTTTTGTATGCCACACTACAGTGCTTACCTTGAATAAAGTTAAGAATAATTAATTATTGTGCTATCAGATGAGTGTGGAAGGTTGAGAGTGTGATACGGCCCAGACTGCACAACTTTCTCCATGGGACCAAGTTAATGCGAAAAATTAGTCAGTAATCAGTTGTCCCATAGAAAAAATTCAATAGCTGCTGGACCCAAATGTATAAGGAAGCTTATGTATAGATTTTTGTTTTGGCAATTGAGATCTTCTTCGTCGTGTCGCTGATTCCCTTTTTTAAAATTAAATTAATTTTGACCAGAACTCTGCCACTTCGACGTCGTTGGTGTTGGCCTCGGACAGGTCTCCCAAAGTGCTGGTGGAACCGCACATAATGCAGGGCAGGAGGTGAGCCATAGTTTGCGTTGAGGCACCGTAGTCATACACGGCTTCATCGGAATATGCCCACCGGACCAAGTTGTATCTGCAGCAGCCCACCTGGCTTCGCTATCGGTTCAGGATCTTTCATGTGGGCTATGGTAGCAGGTGTCCCGCTGGGAGCTTTTCTGCATCTTCGATATAATGTGTTGGAGAGGGATGTCTGAGGAACCAAAACTTTTGTTTGCTTCACTAGCCCTAATCTTGTCTAGAAACAACCTGAACCTATTATAGTTGTGCAAAACTAAGAACGACGACACAACAAAAGAGTTTCAAATTAATTTCAATAACTGCTATTATTTTTATTGAGAGCGATAGGTGAAATTCAAAACATCGAGTCAGACAGCACCTGTGGACAGCACACAACGACGTTGTCAGTTCAGAACACCATCGAACGGCCAGATCCAAACATGAGGAAAGAGATTTTACCAAGGAATTAACTTTATTCATAAGAATTTATAATCTTATATATAAAAAAGAGAAAATAAATAATAATAATCTCTATCAAAAAAAATTACAACCAATTACAAAAAGTATAATTTTACTGGGGATCGAAATTGCGACGTCATGCACGTAAAGCGGTCATGAAACCGTTTCTCCATTTGTTTCACTAACATATAACTTGAAATAGACGTTGTTACGCATATCATGACTGAAACGGTAAACAATTGAATAATACTGACATAATGCAATATTGGTCACCCCCTTAAGCAAGTAGCGTGATAACATATAGCCTAACATTTGAAGAAGCCTGTTACAGATATTCGTGCAAAATTTGAACAGGATCTATGCAGTAGTTTTTGCGCCAAGTCGGAACATCGATTTGGATTTTAACGATTTTATTATATGTAGAGAAGAAGCATAAAGAAGGAGCATAATTATAATCCTCACACATAGTTGCGACCACAGACCACTGAGACAATCTCTGATGACCCCATGATCTGTATCTAATTGTGGCCCTTAAACTTTTATCCCTACATCCTAACCGAAACGGTCGCAAATATCCGATCGTCTCGTTCAAATTTTTAAATTATTATGTCTTAACTATCTGACCAATTCCTCTTCTGTGAATAAAAAAAAATAAATATAATTATGTCAAATATTTTTGTTATTTCCCCTTACTATTACACTCCATATTGTATTTTTATTTTAAACTATTTAAATGTACGAATGTGTGTCGAAGGTGTAACCTTTTGTACTTTTTCCCCAATTCAAATGAATAACAAGGCTTTTAAGCAATCATCTTTGTTTATAAAATTATGAGCTGACATCGGCAGTACAATTGATTAACTTTATTTCAAAATTACAATGGTCAGATGAAAAAGTACATTACAACATACAGGGTGAATTTTTTAAGTGGGCGTGGATGGCCAAATCCAAACTACGAGGAATAGCGAAAAATGCTCAAATAAGTCTCGAGCCCTATTTTGATGAAAACTAAAACTGCATCATTAGAATTTTGAAAATTCAAAATTCCTAGCCAGGAATCGAACCCATTGATTTTGGAAAAAACAACACACTGTATTATGACACCATTCAATAGTGTCGCTAATAAGGATCAAATTCTGGGAAATCATGATATACGCCAAACTAAACGGAAAGAGTTAATTTTTGGAAAAAAACATAACAACAGTATGCAAACAGTTAGGTAATCAACGAAACGTCGAACATTTTTCAAAATCTAATAATGCACTTTTAGTTTTCATCAAAATGGGTCCCGAGACTCCTTTGAGTATTTTTTGCTATTCCGCATAGTTTCGAATTTAGCCATCCACGACCACTTGAAAAATTCAGCCTGTATAGATAGTAAATAGTTTGCTAAGTTCTAAGTTTACAGAAATGCAAACTGCAGCAGGACAAAAGTATAGTTAGTAAGAAAAGCTATCAATTTCAAGGGTAAAGTAGCACCAACGTAGAATATCCGACAGGCATACAACTTGCTGAACCTCGCTCGATGTTGACGTTTAACGTTCTTGCATAACCTCTTCTCAGCATCTGCAAGGTTTTCAGAGGTTTTTATACATTATCCCCTAGTGTCATGGACTAGATTATTTAAAACGTTCCTGTGAAATAATTTAGGAATACTACGCGGGCTAAGGCTAGAATTAAATTAAACAGCTCCGCAATACCTGTACGATTTGAAGCCAAAATAAGTTCGTTTGTGTCCTGAAGACTACTCAGTGACATGTAGAATTTCTCGCAATGTTGGTTCAATGCAACTTGCAATGCAAAAGTTTTCGTTATCCAAAAGCCTAGCCATAATGTTATCACGCAAACATAAAACTGTAAAAAAACATGTAGTATTGATTTCCCTCTAATTAACAGCTTTATTTCGGAACTTGAAAATTTGTCTGGGATTTTATAGGGAGCTATTATCCACATGTTAATTACTTTTTTGAAGTTTACGCAAATAAACTATAACAATTACAATCTCTGGTAATAAATAAATAACATTAAGGTCAGAACTCTAAACATAAACGATCTATTGTCAAAACGAACTGAGCAGTGTTCACAAGGTACTTACATAAAATCGAGCACTCGAAGCAATTAAATTTATAATAGAAAGCAACGTATGAATTTGAATGAGGAATTCGTTAAAAAAACCTATAGTATGAAATACGACCTGCAAAATAAAGTAATGATTTTTATTAATAAAAATTTATTATGTTCATTAAATACAGACTACACAGAATTAAAGTAATAATAAAAATAAGACTAAGTAAGAAAATATAAACATCTAAACAACGACGACAATAGGACACTTAGGTGTCAAAGTATTCCTCCGTATCGCTGTCATCTGAAAACGTGGCCAGAAGACTGGCAGCATTGCCACTCTGAATGTCAATGCTAATTCTGCTGCAGCAGCAGCGCCTGCACAGCCCGAAAAATCAACCAGTGAGTAAGACAAAATATCCCTGTTTAAATAAAAATGAATTTCAATCAGTTTACGCTACACGCACAAAATATGTTTACCAATCATTTACCAACAAGGTAAAAACCGATTTTTTTACTCACCATTTGTTGAAACAAAGACTTATAGATGTCATAGCAGTCCAATATATTAACGTAAGCCTGAAACGTTTTTTTACAATGATCCTCTATGTGCCTAACCTCCATGCGTTGAGATTGAAGAGCTTTAACATTCCATAGATCGACTTTATCTTTTAATAGCTGAATAAGTCTGATGGCATAAATCATGTTTGCATCAAAACTTAATAAAATGATGCCACTCAATATGCTGAAGATGGATAAATTGACAACCATGGTATAAACACTGATAGCAATAATGCTCAATGCTAGAAAACAGATAACAGCAATCCAGTTAACGATAGTAAAGCGTTTAAAACTCGTCTTATCATTGAAAACTCTGTGAATGTCTTGAAATTTTAAAACAAACAGAACGTTTTCATTCGTTCCGGCAACACAATGAGCTAAATTCATAAAAAAACCCACACTAAAGAAAATGCATTTTAAGTAGTTTGTAAAACACGTCAAATTACAAGAAATCCAGTGATTGTCCGTTGACAAGGCAATGTCGTGCAGTACTATGAATATCAATAATACTGTGGCACAAAATGACAAGAAATTCGTTGTACGGCTGTTTGAAGTTATAAAATTATCCTTGATACAATATTTTGGATATAAAAGAATAGATTGCATCAGATTCAAAGGCAGAATCATCGACTGCACATCTTTGTCAACGAAGTTATTCAATAAAACTTCAACACGGTGGCTTCTCAGGTTACACTTGTTTTTTCTATTCCTTGACTGCATTTTACTTTGGGCTTGTTAAACACGTATGAGTTAGACTTTTTCACGGATCTATTCTAGCTAATTCAATAACTGTTGATTAATCTCGAGATAAGGCAATCAATAACGCGTTTCCTACCTACTTAGTAAAATGAATATAGCCCTTGAATGTGACAGGTTATTAATGACAATTTTAGTTTAAGAAGAAAGCACATCACTACCTTAAAGTGCTTTCCCATATAGGTTCTTCTTTCAGTCCCGTAAATTTATTTATGAGAAAAAAGAAAAAGCGAAACCAACTCCCAAGCACCGTTCCTGTCTTGGGAACTTTTAATTTTACGTACATCATACATATACAATACAATACAATACAATAGCAATGACTTGCCCCCTATTAAATGGGACTTAAACATAACTGGCGAAATTTGGGTGTACTATTAGGTATGCCTCTGCCTACCCCTCCGGGGATTAGAGGCATGATGCTATGTTACATAAAACTAACGCTGTTTTCCCTTGCGTGTAGGCAAATCCACTGTTACGATCTTTACGTACTCCTTTTGCCTCGTCCACGTTCATACACAGGTCATACAGACACGCCGGTTGCGAGTACTAAACACCTGACCTTTCTGAAGAACGTCACCAATAAGATCAGTGTACAGGCATTGGTACTGGTACCTATATTCTTAATAGACAAAACATATTAAATGTTGTCCACCTTATTTGTTTGGTAAAATAAATTTCTGTAGATATATTCAATTATCTCCGCATAGTCCAAACGAATTGAATCCTATTTGAGGAAGAAAATATTACAATAAGAGTGTTGTCGTGCGGTATTTCCGCTGAGCAGTATGATTGGCAATTTATTAAACCACATGTCATGCAGAAAATTTTGTTTTGTCCGAAGTCTCATAGTACCCCAGTCACGGCCTAACCTTCGTCGAAAATTCATTCTCTCTTTTTAACGCGGGTGCCATTAACTGTGTTGTCGTTAGTCAACTCTGTGCTTGTTAGACTCTCTGGAGAGGCAGTCGTGTTCGGCCGGTAAGTGCAGTATTTTTGAAGTTATCACCAAACTACTCGTCGTTTCGGCGAATGGTTAGGTATACTTTTTGATAACAAGATGTGGTATTTGTTTGCAGTTTTTTACAATGATTTTGAAACGTTCTTCTTCGTATGTTTATTGATGGAACAGGAATTATCTGATAGCGAAAATTAAGAAAATTTTGAGTTTGATGACTCTGAAAGCGATTGTCAAGACAAACCGTCCAGATTTGCGACGTGGCAATGCCCCGAGTTCGGCCAGGAAGCGCCCGACGTCAGGTGTACTGGTGGTCGCGAGAGCTGACGTCTCTGCGTGAGGCGTGCGTTGCCGCGCGGCACCGGTACACCAGGCATCGCAGGCTCCGCATCCGCCCTCCGGATGCGGCAGCCATTGAGGCGGAGCTTTACGAGGGGTACAGAGCGGCGAAGACCGCCCTCCAGGAGGCTGTCCGGCGGGCCAAGAACCTGGCCCGCGAGGAGATGCTGGAGTCTCTGAACGGAGATCCGTGGGGGCGCCCTTACAAGATGGTGCGGGACAAACTCCGCACCCGGGCCCCTCCGCTGACGCAGAGTCTCCGGCCTGAGCTCGTGGAGGACGTGGTGAGCGCTCTGTTCCCTTCGCGAGGGAGGCATCCTCCCCCGCCTATGGCTCCGCCGCCGCTTGCGGTGCCGGAAGCGGACCACACCGATGACGACGTTCCGGAGGTGACTGGGGTAGACCTGAGAGTGGCGGTACGCAGGCTGAAGGCCAGAAATACCGCCCCGGGACCCGATGGCTTGCCTGGCAAAGCCTGGGTCCTGGCCTCTGAGGCTCTCGGGCCTCGACTGGAAGGGCTCCTAAGCGCATGCTTGGAGAGAGGTCAGTTCCCGCTTCGTTGGAAGACGGGGAAGCTGGTCCTCATCCGGAAGCCAGGGCGCCCTGCGGACTCTCCGTCCGCATACCGGCCCATCGTGTTGCTCGACGAGGTGGGCAAGCTCTTTGAAAGAGTTATTGCTAACCGCCTCGCCGGGCACCTCGCGGGGATGGGGCCGGATCTTGCGGAACACCAGTTTGGTTTCCGCAAGGGGCGCTCGACGGTGGACGCCATCATGCGCGTGAGAGCCCTCACGACGGGGGATGCGGTTTCCCGGGGCGGGGTCGTATTGGCGGTGTCTCTTGACATCGCCAACGCTTTCAACTCCATGCCCTGGAGCTGCATTGGGGAGGCACTCCGGTATCACCGGGTGCCGACCTACCTTCGTCGTGTGGTCGGGGACTACCTGACGGATAGGGCCGTCATCTACCCTGGTCAGAGCGGAGAATGGAACCGGCGAGAGATGTCGTGCGGTGTTCCACAGGGATCGGTTCTGGGGCCGGCCTTGTGGAACATCGGTTACGACTGGGTGCTGCGCGCCGACCTCCCTAGCGGCGTCAGCGTAGTCTGCTACGCTGACGACACGCTGGTACTGGCACAAGGGGGGTCGCACGAGGCGGCGGCCGAAAACATGACACGCGGGGTTGCGATAGTCGTGGAGAGGATCCGGCAATTGGGTCTCGAGGTGGCATTGCACAAGTCCGAGGCCATGTGTTTTCATGGGCCTCGGAATGCGCCACCGTCGGGATCCCTACTGACGGCGGGAGGGGTTTCCATCGGCGTCGGGTCGACGCTGAAGTACCTGGGACTCGTCCTCGACAGCCGGTGGAACTTCGTGGAGCATTTCCGACGTTTGGCCCCCAAACTGGAACGGACCGGGGCTGCCTTCAAGCGGCTCCTGCCCAACCTGGGGGGTCCAAACGCCTCCTGCCGGAGGCTCTACGCGGGGGTCGTGCGGTCCATGGCCCTTTACGGGGCCCCGGTGTGGGCGCGTTCTCTGAGGCGGCAAGCCGCCCGCTACCTGAACGCGCCCCAAAAGGGGATAGCCCTAAGGCTAGTCCGGGGGTACCGCACGATCTCCGGTGAGGCGGCTAGCCTCCTTGCCGGATTGCCGCCATGGGATCTGGAGGCGATAGTCCTCGCGCGCCTTCACGAATGGCGCGCGGAGGCACTACGTCGGGGGGAAATTCCGCTGCCGCGGCAAATCGCCGCTCAGCGGACAGACCTCCGGCGCGATCTCATGGTGACATGGAGAGAGCGACTGTCGCAACCCCGTGCAGGGCACGCCACCATCGTGGCGATAAGTCCCCTCTTTGAGGAGTGGCTAGAGAGGCGCCACGGCGCCCTCACCTTCCGCCTGACGCAGGTCCTCACCGGACACGGTTGTTTCGGGAGGTTCCTGCACCGAATCGGGCGGGAGGAAACGCCCGGGTGTTTCCATTGTGAGGATCGTCCGGAGGACACGGTGCAGCACACTGTGGAGGCCTGCCCTGCTTGGGCGGAGCAGCGCCGTGTCCTCGTAGAGGCGATTGGCGGCGGCGACCTCTCGCGCCCGGCCCTGGTTCAAGCCATGGTCCGGAGCGAGAGGGAATGGGAAGCCGTCACCTCCTTCTGCGAAGCAGTCATGCTAGTGAAGGAGGTGGCGGAACGTGAGAGGGAAAGAGCCTCACGTCTCAGCCGCCGCGGGAGACGCCCTGGGCGTCGGGGGTCACGTGGTGGCCCCCGGCCACCGTAGGCGCGGGCCTGTGGACGGCGAGTTATGGGCTAGCTCGCCGTCCGGCTGTCTTATGACGACAGGCCGTGTCGACGGCGCGTTCGTGTTCCACGCGCGCCTCAAAGAGATGTCAGCAACCACGCAGGGGTCCGCACGGGCCGATGCCTGCCAGGGCTGCGGGACTGTTCGAAAGAGATACCGCGGCCCTGGAACACAAAGGGCAAAGAAGGAACATGGATGGATTTTAGTCAGTACAAGTCTGACACTCCCTTCCGCTCCGCCCAGAGCGGGGGGGGTCATTTGATGATTTCCCATCCTAAAAAAAAAAAAAAAAAAAAAAAAAGACAAACCGTCCAGCTTAATTCAGCGTTCAACCAAGGCATCATCTGCCTAGCCTTTTTCCTTTTTTCAAATGTGTTAGGTTTGACTTTCAGTTTAACTGGATGCAGCTGAATACCAGTATTCTACATCAAGCGACTATCTATCTTACTTGCCTTGGTAGGACTGGTTACCAGTTTTTTTTTAGGTTAGTTACAGGACATTATTTTTAAATTTTTGCATTTTGTACATGATTTACCTGTTAATTAGCTAGCATCTACAGGTTAACGACCCCAATGAAATGAGCCATTTTTCTTTGTTTATTTTTTTAAATTTTATGTAGCCTGTAACACTCGCGCTACCAAAATGCCGTATAATTTATCCAAATTGGTTCATCTGTTTAGGAGTACCGAGGTTATGATCGAACTGACACACATACATTTGCGCGAAAAATATTACCCTCCTTCTGGGTCAGTCGGTAAGTATCTGCCTCCCAATTAATAGATCGACGAAGAAGTCTTCGTATTATATGTTGGGGTTGGCTTCCAGTCTAACCAGATGCAGCTGTATACCAGTATCCTACACGGAGCTACTGCCTATCAGACCTCCACAACCCAGTTAGTACTGGGTAATATGATACCCCTTTGTAAGACTGGCTGACAGACTTTCGGGTCATTGACTACTTAACGACTGTCAAAGATCTTCAACTGACAGCCGGGACCATCGGCTTAACGTGCTCTCCGAGGCACGGAGGAAACTCGTTATGTTAGGTGATCACCCATCGACGGACCAATGTAGGCGAGAGCGGCTGTTATTATTTAGCCACGAGCTCCTGGGTCAGTCGGTAATAAGGATCAATTACAATTAAAACGTAGAAATACTTTTGTATATGGCAGTCACCGCTTTCAGAAAATAATACTCTTATTTAATAATTAGGTCCTCGTACAGAACGACCCCATCGAACTTCAACGTTATGTATTATTCTAATAGAAGTTATTGCAGACTATTTTAATGGACTTCTACTTTTATCATTACGTATTGACCATGAAACTCGAATTTATTGTTGCCGCCGAAAAAAATGATACATAGTAATGAAAACAATTACTCATTTGTGTTAGCGTAGCCTTAGTATAATGAAGTCTCTAAGAATAAAATTTAAGTGTCCGTTAAGCAACTTGGTCAACAAAGATATTCAATCGATGCTTCTACCTTTAAATCTCACGCAATACATTTTGTTGAGTCCGAAATATCGTATTATGAATGACATGATACACCCAAATAACCTAACATTGAATTTAGTATCATTATGTGGCATGATAATGTCGATATGTGTATTCCTCGGTCATGTCTACGAGATTTTTTTTGACAAATATATTAGAGATCATTTAAATTTAGTGTACTTATTTTCTTACTGCGATTTGTGCTTGTATTCCATCGGATTCGTCATAAATTATATCGACAGCGTGATGCATTCAAAAAAACATGTCTCGTTTGTCTTGAAAATTCAAGACGTTCACAGATTTCTTAATGAAAAGTCCGCATCAAAGTACTTCATAATGCATAATTGGATCAGTGTCCTCTCAATTATTGGTTTCTATATTTCAATTAACGCTTATTTTTTAATTGAATTTAATGTTAGCATAAACTGTTGCATTTGTGGTATAACGGTTGTGTGTTGTGACATGAACATTGTTTATGTTATCAGAATTTTGAAACTGTTAAATAGTAAAACTAATTTATGGAACGTTCAAGCCCAACTTTTGCAACAGATGGACCATAGTAATAATTCAACTTACTGCAAAATAATGTTTCAAGCTTACGTTAATATTTTGGAGTGTTATGACATATGCAGGACTACTTTTCTGTATAAGGTACCAGTTTAATATAATAATTATTAATCTACCTCTACAAAAAATTAAGTTGAAGTTTTTATTTGTAATTTAAAAACAGCTGCTTTTTACTGAATGCATATGAAAGTATAAAGGGTGTAAAAAGACCCTAAACGAAGCCGATAGGTACTTGTTCTCTACGTCATTGTGATCATTGAGCAAAAAAACTAATTTCAACTATTTCACAACTTTTTTTAAATACTTGTTTTTAAAATTATAACTTATTTTTCATATCTCTATGCCCCGTTCACTATTCAATGCATCCATCAGCACAATGTTTAGAGAGCGTTACATTGAGTTTCTCCGTAAAACGTGATTTTTCACTTCAAAAAGAGAAGTCGTTTTCCAGCAATATTTTTTGCTTCGGGTTACTTGGTTTGTACAGAATGCTTGGTTGACGGCTTCGTGATGGGTCTGTTTACTCCCTGTATACAGTACAAATAACAATTTTTTTTGTCATTTTTGTCCGTCTGTTTGTTCCGGCTAATCTCCGAAATGGCTGGACCGATTTTGACGGGACTTCTTCTGGCAGCTAGCTGGTATTATATGAAATAACTTGGGCTATTTTTTATTTAAAAAAAAGGATGAGTGTTGCGTGCAAAAAAAATTAAACCCTTGAAATTGTTAACAAAATCCGATTCAAATTGGGAAGTATATTTTTATAATAACTTCACGCGGAGAAAGGTCGCGGGGCACAACTAGTAAAAAATACAAATAAACTTAATTAAATTTCAGACAGTTTTTCACAAAGTGGAGTTTTTTCTCCGCTTTTTAATGCGACTGCAAATGACAATTGGTTTTCTGAATTTAACCGGTACAGAAGAAGACTTTATTTTTGAGAGTTTAAAGTGTAATTAATATTATTTTAATCATATTTTTTTATCGTTTTAAATAAGAATTTCATTCATCTAAATAAAAGACTTAAGGTTTATGTTTTTTTTTTACAGATGGCAGTGTGGCTCTCAATGGTATTTTTGTACGTCTGGGTGATAAAGAGTTTCATATTTGAAATCATTTTGAACTCGTACTAAGAAAAGCTTTACATAGCGATTCATAAAGTTCAAAATTCATGTGCTCAAATTTTGAAATCTGATTGTACAGGTACCTAATTTTATTCAAGTAATAATTGATGGTTTTTTTTTAATAAATTTGTTTTCGACAGATTTATTTATTCATGAGCTAATAGAAAAGTATTCATTTATCGTCCTGAATGGCGTAGATTTTGTTAATTAGCAGTTTATGGTAAAGAGATGGAAAATTAATAAAAAAGGATTATGTTCCGATTCTCCAAAGCAACCCAGTTTGAACCCGAACTCATCGGGTCAAAATTGTCGCAAATTAGGTATCTTGTATCAATTACTTCGAGGAATACTCCCAATTACTACTCACATTTTTTTTTTCTGTTTGTGAATCATCAAATGGTCTCGCTCTGGGCGGAGCGGAAGGGAGTGTCAGAGTTGTTCTGACTAAAAGCCACCGATGTTCCTTCTTAGCCCTTTGTATTCCAGGACATCTCTTTCGAACAGTTCCGAAGCAACGGAAGGCAATTACTAATCACCTTGTTTAATGAAGAATAATTCTAATTTACAGCTGCTGAGAGAGAGTTGTGCAGGAATATCCAACGGCTACATCGAGCGTCATTCGACAAGATGAATGTCGTACGTTTCGTACTGCTCGAGTTTGCGTTTTTATAATCCTGGGTAGAATGAGCCTGGGGATGAATGTAAGGATCGTAGTACATGGCGTTCTGCAGTTTCTACCTACCCCATGGGAAAGGCGTGAATAAAGCATGTCATTGAACATACCCTAGAAAAAGCGATTAAGAAAACAAGATGGCCGCCATTCGTGGGGTGTGGGATTAGGAGTATTTATAAACGTGTATTTGTCGAAAGATGTCAGCATTTATTTGATAATGCCACAAGTCCGGGGCTCACTTCGCTCGCTCTTGCATCCTATGTTGTTCTTGCCGCAATGCCTTTTTTGCGATGAAAACATGTTACATAAATGTTTATTTTATTATGTGTGAGTATTACGTTTGTATGCCCTGGTATATTTGACGCAAATAACATTTTATTGATGTAAATAAATTGACGGGTTATCGATAAGTTTTTTGATGTACATTTAAAAAAAACATTTTTTTTTTAATGGCCTGTTCTGTCCCACTGCACTGCACATATAGCTGGTTCCTACAAAAATGCACAGTAGTTTTTGTTACCGACGAAACATTTCTATTTAGGGTTTCAGAATAATGTACTGAATACGTAGTAAGCATTTGTACGTCGGTGTCCCTCCCACCCTGTATATATGTATAGGAATATAGAGAAAACATTTTATATTCAGGATCTGAAACATTTGAATTGGGAGTATACTGACTCGTAGATATAAAAAGGCAAGATAGTGAATATCGATGTCATCAGATTATGACCGACTAAAACTTTCACCTGACATTTATCTTCTCATCAGTCCATTCCTTAAAAAAATATTCCAAATTACTGGTAATCAACAAGTAACAAGGAATACTAATATTCTTAATGGCCTGCTATTTAAATTAAATAATAATCGTCTTAATTGAACTAGACTACATTTATTAAATCGATTACTAGAGTTTCATTCAATTAATTTCATTTGTGTCCGCATACCCAAATCGAAATGACGTCTATAATAAGAAGAATAAAACATTTGTACAAAGGAACAGGCTATCGTGGACCAGTTCTGTTGGATAATTTTGTTGACAAAGATGTTCAGTTAATGCTTTTGCCTTTAAACTTCATGCAAAATATTTTGCTCTGTCCCAAATATCGTATTACGGATAACTTGATACACCCAAATAGCATTGCTTTGAAGTTGGTGTCATTGTGTGTCATGATATTATTCATTATTTTGTACAGCTACCGTATCTATGAGTTGCATTTCACCGAACATATAAGAAATAATTTTAATATTGCGTACATCTTTTCCTACGTCAGTCTATTCCTGTACTCAGGCGGATTTGTCATAAATTACAGAATCAATGTCTTGGAAACGAAAACAAATATTTCATTTGTCTTGAAAATTCAAAACGTTCACAGATTTCTTAACGGAAATAATCTTTTCAAGTGCTTTATTATTTGGAATTGGATCTATGTAATTGTTATCTTCGGAAGCTTCATTGTCAGTATCGCTTATTTTTTTTATAATATTGACTTTCGTTTCATCTATTTTTTGTATTTTATTCCTCCCCTTTGTTTTGATTTAAACAATGCTTGCGCTATAAGACTTATAAAGCTTCTTTGTAACAAAGTTGATTTATGGAACATTCAAAGTCAACATTTGCAACAGATTGATTGTAGCGAAAATGAAGGTTACTGCAAAAGATTGTTTCAAGCTTACGTTAATATTTTGGAATGTTATCAGATATACAAGAATTCTTTCCAGTACACGGTAGGACTGATAAATGGTCTTCAAATAAAAAATTATGATGAGTATTATGTAAAACTATACAATGTTTAATTTATTTTAGATCGTGTTTCAAAGCATTGAGCTTTTTTGTCATGCTTTAGTCAGACTGCAAGCTTCTGTAGAATTATTTAAACTAGCTGCACTCATACACGGATTTGAAATCATATATGTGAGTATTCGTTCTTTAATAATACATTATATTTTTTTATTTAAAACTTATAAATTTGAAAGCGTTAAAAATATTTTGTTGTTACAGTTTTCAGCACGGTTTTCTATCATTAGCTTGTACATGTGGTTGCTAGGATCTGTGATATTTGAAATTATTTTGAGCGTGTATTTTGAAAAGTTCTACTCATCAATGAATAATGTTCTCACGTCGTGCACGTTTACTCTGAAATCGGATTGTTCAGGTACTTTTTAACGATTCTTTTTTGGCAATAATGAGTGTTTCACAGGTTTTGATTGCCTCTCTAGTATTTTCGCATTTTTCAAGTGAGAGTTATTCATATTAGAGTAAAATATGAACGCAAGATGATGATGGGTAGAATTAATTTATATGCTCAAATTACGAAATAAAATAATTCACCTCATGTCCTGCAACGCCACTTTTAAGACACCTATACAAAATAATGACGCTGACGCTGTCGACGCTGCATAGTTCTGGTCAAAGTTCATTGAACTTAATTATGAAAATCATTGATACGACAAATAAGAGACCGAACGAACGAGCAAATTAAAATTCTGATATTAGCAATTACTTATCAAAAACGATTTGATTTATCTTGCTATTGTAACAAGCTTTTTAAGATGTAATTATGTTACAGATGCTGAGAAAAAAATGTGCAAGAATATTAAACGGCTACATCGAGCAACATTCGAGAAGATGAACGCGTGCAGAATGTTCCACGTCGATGCAACTTTTCCATTAACAATGATTTCTTTATTAACTACTTACACTGTCGTTATCCTGCAGTTTGCATTTTTATAGATTTTGCTTTTGGTTGTAATGATTTCGAAGATAAATAAATGATCTTAATTATCTTTTGTCGACTATCATTGCAGAAGAACAAACCTGAGGTCTTAGACGAATTTGTCATTTAAGCATTGTTTTAGTAATGAATAGAGACCCAATTATATGCAATTTAATATCGTAGAAATGTGCTCAATAAATGTTCGAAATATGCATATTAAAATAAATGCTCGAAATATGCGATATAAGTGGCTTAATATGCAATATAAAAATTGCAATAAGCACTGTAAAATAGTGTTTTTTTAATTTACTACATTATCAACGAGATATTATATTTTTATCATTGAAAACTTGGTATTATATATAATATTATAATAATATTTATATTATTGTCGATCAAAAGTATCGATCTACACCCACTTAGGTCAATCTAAAAGAAAATGAAAACTGCGAATCCGTCCACCTCTGGCACTCTTTTGCATTTTTCCATTTAGATAAAGTTAAATTATAAGAAATGCCCAAAAACTGCTGATTTCAGGCAAAATATATGGCATAACAAGCTTTTGCCCATGGCTTGGCTCGCGTTAGAATTTGACAATTAAACTCTTAACACACTGCTAAAGTTTCTATAATAATATAATTCAATCATGATTCGAGACCTCGATGCCTCCCACTAGGTGGACCGATGACTGGTGAAGGTTGCAGGGATCCGCTGGATGCGAGTCGCACGGGACCGGTCAGTGTGGCGACACTTGGGGGAGGCCTATGTCCAGCAGTGGACGTCTTTCGGCTGAAATGATGATGATGATGATGATTCGAGAGACACGTGGCGCCATCTATTATCATAAGAACGTTATTATTGTTTTTCTCGTGAACTCTATGACCGTTTCTGTACACCTGACAACGTATATGCAAAATTTCAGGATGATCGGTTCAGTGGTTCAGAAGGTAACAAACAAACTTACTTTCGCATTTAGAATATTAGTTCGGAAGTTAGAATTTACTCTAATAAGACAACGATGGACATAGGAGTTAGTTGATGTAGAACTGCTTAAAACTTTTATACTCGACTGTTATCGTTTCATCTTTCATCTTTAAAAGAAACAAAAATACATCCTATATAACCGTTATACAGCACCAGCACCTGTCCGTGACTTTACCCGCGTGGCCTTCATGAAACAAATGACTTTTTTTACAATGTCCCAAACAAAGCAAAATGGACGAAGGTTTCTGTAAAACTAATCTCTGGGATGAAAGTAGTATGGTTTTAACAGAACACAAAGCTTCAGCTTAAGTTCACACACGAACAGATCTCATGAGGAGGCAATAAGAAGTGCAGAATTAATAATTAATATTAATTACTAGCTGTTGCCCGCGACTTCGTTCGCGTGGAAATTTTGTTGTGTATGCGTGTTCAAACGGAGTCTGGGATTTGTGCCCGATTGATGGCAATAGGCTCGCCCCCTATTACATGGGACTTCGACATAACTGGTGAAATGTGGGTGTACGATTAGGTACACACCTGTGCCTAACCCTTCGGGGATTACAGGTGGGATGTTATGTGTGAGAACTGAAGGCCTGATCAAAATGTGATATTGTGGGTGATGACTACAAAAGGCGTCTTTTTGGGCGCTGTAATTCTGGGCAGCAGAGGTCTGAAACAAAATTAAAAGGCGTTGAGGCGACGATATGGCTTAAAAATTGGAACATTATGGTGCCATACGACTTTTTTTTCAAAGTGAACAATCAAACGCCTTGTTGGGCGCCGTTTCTTTATTTATTCTAATACCGTTTTGTGTACAACAAAAGATTTGTTTAATGTGTGAGAAGCATGAAGCGCTCAAATGAAATTGAAATTGCCCAATATAAGGGAAATTGCAACTTCTTAAATTGAAAAGGCAAGTTATTTGGAATAACAGGCATGCGGGGCATTAAATCGCTCTCTCTTTTAGCCACTCCTGTAATAATGGTCGCTATTACAATTTTACTGCAAAGCACTGTGATACGAAGCCTGGTTCCATTGCACAGTCTGGGAGTTAACCCCAGGGAGTTGAGAAATTCAACGGGGTAGGCAGTACTATCATCATTAGCCATCATAGGGTCTATGGATGTTGACGCCGATGATCATATCATTTTTTTTATTTGATTGACACACTCGTTCTTTGGCAACAGCACTACCCCTTTACACAACCACCCTTCATTTTTTATATTTACCTCCAAATTTGGAAAAACGTTCATGATGTGATGATATGGATGTGCGAGCATCCTCTGTAGCCACTGGATGGGAAAATTCTTCGGAAAATAGAATTTTTCAATCTGCACCAGATTCCAGCCCACGACCCACTCCACTCCACTCTACGACCCACTCCCATTTGCAGCAACATATTCGCAAAGACACCTGCTTCGTGGTCGATGTACAGTTGGACGCGCATGTTGCAGGTAGACAACAGTAACGACGCCTTGAGACATGCGTTTATTTCATCCGCCGGTGTACCCCTCTCAATAACTTGCAGTATCTGTCTAAAGACGCCTGCGAGCAAAACGACAACGCCACCCAGCAGCGCCTGGTTGCCGTGGATGTCCTGCAAGCTGCGGTTCAACGCCGCTAATGCACTTCAAACTTGCACTGCTGCAAAAGGACTCCCCGGCCGCTGTTTTTGGTAATGTTGCATGTTGAGGTATCTTCACTTGTAAGATTCAGCGGCAATATGAAAACGGAAAGTGCAGTCCGGCCACCGTTAAGCAAAGTTGCAGCAATTTCCGAGGGAGCCACAGCCACAGCTGATGTGACCGCACGGTTGGCGCATTGGCTGAGCGAATAGCTGCTGCGCTGCGAGTATCGGGTTCGAATCCCGCACGTAACACATTTTTGTATGGCCTACAGGTAGTTGTTCCGGGTCTGGTTGTTTGTGAGTTTAACTGTCTGTAAACACACCCACGATACAGGAGAAATTACAAGTGTGGGCCTGGACTGGGGCACGGTTAAAAAAAAACTTTACAGCTGTATATAGCGGTCCTTGCGGAGTTGGGCCAGCAGCAGATTCAGCACAAATGCAATGTGACGGAACAGTTGGCGCAGTGGCTGAGTGGCGTGTCGCGGGTTCGACTTCCGCACGGAAAAAAATTACAACGTCGATGGTTTTATCTAATTTTAATTTTTGTTTTTATTTAAAGTTATTAGAGATTTTTTTTTCGGCCAGTGAAAATTGGTCAATTAATATTTGTTAATTTATGATTAGCTATACAGCATTATCATATATTACCTAGCATATTATTCTACTTTATAATGATTTGAAAATCATAAAGCATTAGAATACAGCAAAACATCTAGTTAGAAAAAGTGAAAACCGGCTGGGGATCGAACTCGCCAACCATGTTTTTTATTTTTGGAAAAAATATCCACAAAAAGTGGAGACTGGCTGCGACTCGAGATTGCAAACCCTGCTACAGGGAGGTCTGTGAACCGTCAGCCTACTTTGCTTCGCTTCGATGACAAATGGGCTTAAATAGCCGTTCTATTCTAATGCATGGTATGACAGTTGCCAGTTGGCAACTAGTTGCGGAATATGAACATAATGCAATATTGCTCATCCCCCTAAGTTATTAACACGATAATCTATCTCTGTGCCAAATTTCATCCACATCCGTTCAGCTGTTCTAGCGTGATTGCGTAACAAACATCCAACCATCCATCCAAACTTTCGCATTTATAATAGTAGTAAGATACAAAAGACAGATATGATAAAGATACCTAAATATTTTTCAAGTAACGAATTGCTTGCTTTTTGTAACAATCAAGACGCATCAGAAATCTTACATTACAATCATCCACCCTCCGACAAAGACAACAAAGCCGAATTTATATTTGGGACCTAACAATGCAGAGAAACAACCTGAATCTATTATAGTTGTGCAAATCTAAGAACAACGACACAACAAAATAGTTTCAAATTAATTTAATTAACTGCTATTATTTTATTGGGGGCGATAGGTGAAATCCAAAACATCGAGTCTGACAGCATACAACTACGTTGTTAGTTCAGAACACCATCGAACGGTTCATAAGAATTTATTATATTATACATAAAAAAAAGAAAATAAATAATAATAATCATCATCATCATCATCATTCTCTTGCCCTTATCCCAATTCATTTGGGATCGGCGCAGCATGATAATAATAATAATAATCTCTATCAAAAAAAAATTACAAAAAGTACAATTTTACTGGGGCTTGAACTTGCGACGTGATGCACGTAAAGCGGTCATTAAACCGTTTCTCCATTTGTTTCGCTGACATATACTTTGCAATAGACGTTGTTAGGCATACCATGACTAAAACGGTAAACAATTGAATAATACTGACATAATGCAATATTGCTCACTCCCTTAAGCAAGTAGCGTGATAATATATAGCCTAACATTTGAAGAAGCCTGTTACAGATATTTGTGCAAAATTTTAACAGGATCTATGCAGTAGTTTTTGCGCTAAGCCGGAACATCCAATTGAATGTTAACGATTTTATTATATGTAAAGAAGACAACGTTATGGCACAAAAATCAGGAGTATAACAAAAGCCAACGACGCACTAGGTTATGCTCAAAAGCAAAAACGAGAATGGGCAGGGCACGTGGCGTGACTTTAAGATGAAAGATGGACTAGAAGAGTAACATCGTGGAAAGGCCAAAAAGGTTAACATCATAAAGGAAGACCTCACATGAGGTGGGATGATGACTCACAAAAATGGCTGGCCTTCACTGGCTACAAGTAGCACAAGATAGAGTGAGATGGGCTTCTTTGGAGGAGGCCTTCACCTGCGGAGGGGTTCTTGTAGATATATGTAGTAAATTCATACATAATTAATGTATAATGGATTCACCAGGCTGCTCCGTGAGCTTACTCTGGAGCAGACCACGTACAGCTGACCGTACGAAAAGCAGTTCTCCTTCAAATCTATCCGTGCTAAATTAAGAGTTTGGCCTGGAAATTTATTTATGGACATAAAAAAGCAGACTTTGAGGGGAACTGCATTCTTTTGAACTCGAGGGGATAGATCGATGGTATAAGAGGAACCCTCAGAAGAAGTACAGAATCCCCTCGGGAACAAAATCGAAAAAGTAATAAATGATTTTCTTCCCCTACTCTGGTAAAATCGGATACGCCTGTATCATAATTGTAATTGAATAGGATGAACACAAATTTTCGAGTCAATCGACCCGAGAATAAAAAGTTTCACAAAAGAATTCATATTATAAGATTAAATTTATCGAACGGGTGAATCTGATTTCAATTTATCAATGTCATTTGTGTTCCTATAACCCAAAAGATATGACGTCTATAAGAGGAACAAAACGCTTAAATAAAAGACCAGACTATCGTATGACAGTTCCGTTGAATACCTTTATTGACAAAGATGTTCAATCCATGCTTTAGCCGTTAAACCTCATGCAAAACCTAATTTTCGGTCCCAAATATCGTATTAAGGATAACTTCATATACCCAAACAGCATTACGGTAATATTGGTGTCATGATATTATTCATCATTATCTACAGTTACCGTATCTATGATCTGCATTTCAACGGTTCCATTAGAAATAATTTTAATATAATGTACATTCGTTCCTACGTTGACGTGTTATTGTATGTGTCTTTGGATTTGTCATAAATTATACAACAAA
The DNA here is from genome assembly GCA_905163415.1 of Noctua fimbriata. Lineage (NCBI taxonomy): Eukaryota > Metazoa > Arthropoda > Insecta > Lepidoptera > Noctuidae > Noctua > Noctua fimbriata. The sequence continues at coordinate 16,209,463 of LR990935.1, forward strand.
CGTTTTGGAAACGAAAACAAATATTTCGTTTCTCTTGAAAATTCAACATGTTCACAGATTCCTTAACGAAAATAATAGTTTCAAACGCTTCATCATTTGTAATTGGATCAGTGTCATTGTGATCTTTGGAAATTTCATGGTCAATATCGCTTTTTGCATTGTTTGTTTTGCGGTTTCCATTGTTGACTTAGTCCACTATGTTTCGATTTTCATTTCAATTACGCTAGCAGACTTAGTACGCTGTTAAGTAATAAAGTTGATCTATGGAACCCTCAAGCTCGATTTTTGCAACAGATGGATCATAGGGACAATGAAAGTAACTTCAAAAGAATGTTTCAAGCTTACGTTAACATTCTGGAGTTATTATTAGTTCTATAAGAATTCTTTTCAGTATACGGTATGTTTGATTACTATTTTCGACGTTAACTTAATTAATAATGGTCAATATGTAATGCGTACGTTCTTTTAGATCGTGTTTCAGAGCATCGAGCTTTTTTATAATTCGTTAATGAGATTGCAAACTGCAAGTATACTTTTCAAATTATCTAATTATCTAATTATCTTTTTATATTATGGCAACTAGCCGTTGCCTGCGACTTCGTTCGCGTGGAAATTTTGTTGTGTGTGCGTGTTCGAACGGAGTCTGGGATTTGTGCCCGATTGATGGCAATAGGCTCGCCCCCTATCACATGGGACTTCAACATAACTGGTGAAATGTGGGTGTACGAGTAGGTACATAACTTATTTGAGTAAGCTTTGAAAAGCGTTACTTTAACTGGCCTCGTACAGTTAAAGTAACGCTCAGTTATCAGTTACATACAAACACTAAGAGGAAGTCTGAAAGTGGCGCCGGTGACTGAAAACTTGTGTGGTAATCAGTTGTCGTGGTATGGCCATGTGATGCGGAGGAATGAGGAAAGTTTTGAGTATGAATGTATCCATAAGAGTAAAGGAAGACCAAAGAAACAATGAATGGACACTGTGAAGGATGATATGGCTCTAAAGGAGGTGTCAGATGATATGACGAGTAATAGAGAATTATGGCAGAAGAAGACATGCTGCCTTTTTTTACTCGAACTTAATAATAAATAATACATGTGGCTCTGATGTCAAATTCACGTGACGAAAATTTTTTTATCAAACCGATTTAATTTAATATTTTTACCAAATTACCCCAAAATAACGAAATAATGAAAAAAAAAACCATTACCAAATTATATGAAACACAACAGGATTACACCAAAAATGGAAAATAGGGGAAAGCACACCGAAAAACACTTGTCATAAGTCACATGTCCGGGCTCGTCGCTCAGCTCCGCCTCGCAGCCACATCCGTGAGCACCGTGTCGCCGGTCGCTGCAGTTGCGTCGAGCTCGAGCGACGAGTTTTTCTCCCCGCCGTCGACTCCACCACCACCACCACGACGACGAGGAAGAGGACGACCACCAGCGGGCTTGGGACCTCGGGACCAACCGGCCCCGAACAGGGTCCCCGCTGCCGGTGGAAATGTGTCGCGCATGCGATGGACTCAGTCCATTAATGAACAAGTCATGCGCGCATATTATGGGGCTACTGAGGGGAGAAACAACTTGACTGCGTACCGTGGTCGGATGCTCTCTTTGTTTCAGGTACTTTAACCAGGTGTCAGCGTGTCGGCGCAACGACTTTCGGATCAGGTACATGTCATCCAGCGTAACCATATGTTGGTTGACACCGTACTTGATCGACTACGTTCCGAATCACGGAGTAACCTAGTTACGCCTGCTTCACCAATGATCGCGGTGCAGTTGCAAAATGTTACCATTGCTTCGCCGCGGTCGGACCGCGGTGGTGAAGGGGATGATGATGAAGTTATATCCGTGAGTACCCAGTGCAACGCTCAATTGAGGAGCGCTTTGGAGAGTACATTCCGGGAGTATCGTTCCACACCGCCTGAACTTAGGCCACGTCTACCTCGTTTGCCTATGCACAAGAAAAACAAGGCGCTGGTGTGTGCTCTAGATTCACAGCTGTCATACTGCTTTGACACCAGCAAAGACCTCGCCGATACCCACTCAGTATTGTACTGTGGAGCTGTAGCGGCATGTCGTGTAGCTCACGTCAAATTTCCCAACAACGACAGAGCTACACGACCAAAATTAGCTGTTCCAGCTTGGCAGTGCAGGATTGAGCGACGTATCGGTGAGGCTAGAGCACTCATCGGCAAGTTAATCTGCTTCAGGGAGGGCAATACTCGACTTAGAGTAATGCGCTTTGTGAGGCGGGCGTGCTCGGGAACTGATGTTAGTTTTCGTGACTACTTGGCCCGTGTCACAGAGCGTATCGACTTCCTGAAGCAGAAGATCTGTGCATGGGCAAGCCGTATTCGTCGGTACAAGAGGCGAGTGGAACGATACACTCAGAATAGCACATTCCAAAGCGATGAAAGGTGGGTATATAGGGCTTGGGAGCGACCGGACCAAGGTGTTACTGACACGCGTCTACCGTATGATGACGCCATGTGTTCGTTCTGGCGCAACATCTGGTCGGTGCCTGTCAGTCACACTGAGGGTGATTGGACCCGGGAGGTTGAATGAGCGTGTGATCTAATACCTGAAATGGGGTCAGTCATCATCAGCCCCCAAGATGTAGCTTGTGCAGTCTGTCCGTTGCCTAACTGGAAATCTCCAGGGCCGGATGGACTGCACAACTTCTGGATCAAATGGTTTCAGAGATCGCACGTTCGCTTGGCGTCCCAGTTTCAATTAGCCTTAGAGTCAGGGTCGCTACCCCAGTTCTTGACGACAGGAATCACCCACCTGCTCCATAAATCAGGTAGTACTGCGGAACCCAACAATTATAGACCAATCACTTGTTTACCAACGGTCTATAAAGTTCTTACATCCATTTTGAGAGCTAAAATCAACCATCATATTGAAAGTAATTCTATCATGTCTGCCTCTCAGAATGGATGTAGGAACGGGTCCCGCGGTACTAAGCTACTCCTCATAGATATGGCCGTTAGCCAACAGGTTCGCCGCTCCCTAAAGGATCTGTCTACATGTTGGATAGATTATAAGAAGGCCTATGATTATGTGCCTCATACATGGCTCATGAGGGTGCTGGAGTTGTATAAAGTTGATGCAACTCTGCGTACCTTCCTGATGTCATGTATGGGGCACTGGAGAACGGTCCTTCGCTATCCAGGATGTCGACAGATCCAGGGGAACAGCGAACCTATAAGGATCGAGCGCGGTATATTGCAGGGTGATAGTCTGAGTCCATTGTGGTTTTGTCTAGCCTTGAACCCTCTCAGCACACTGCTGGAGGGTTCAGGTCTAGGCTATCGGTTGAGGAGAGATGGTCAGGTCATATCTCACCTTCTTTATGTGATATACTTAAGGCGGAATGACACAATGAAACACGGGCACTCGGTAAATCGTTTATTGCGGACCGCCCGCAGCGGCCGGCGCCTGACCTACCTAACTTACACATTTTTATCCATATACCTACATTACATCCCTCCACCACTAATTAACAACAAGCCAACAAATCTTAATCTCAACAATAACTGTGGAACTTAAAGATAACAACATATTTATCGTTCACTGCTTATAACTTAATTATACATTTGTGCAAAGCTAACTACTAATCATTCATAACTAAGTACTTAACTAAATCCTTAACTAAATCTTATAATTAACATCCTTATTTGACCTACATTTCCTAATGGGGCGAGACTGGGGCGGTACAAGCGTGGACGGTGGTGTCGAGAACTCTTCTGCCACTATATTTTGGTCGAGCTGATCTTTTTTCTGAGACGGTGATGACACCGGCTCCCGCGCCGGCAACGGCGACGCCACCGAGGCCCCCGGCCGCTCCGACCGGCCCTCGAGGGGCGATGTTGGTGACAGCCTAGGCGCTGAAGTTTCCGGTGAACGTGGCAACTCTGTGGGGACTACCAGAGAACTCCTCGTCCTACGCCTTAGCTGATCGATATGTCTATGCACCTGTTTACCATTACTGTCTAGTACCTTATAGTTACTTGGCCCTGACGAGTTAGCTATAGTGCCGGGCAACCATTTTTCCCCCTTTAGATATTGTCGATACCAAACGTCGTCTCCTACTTTCACTATCCTTTCCGCCCCTCCCGCACTGTCAACCTGCCCTTGCTGCGCTTTTTGTACCCTAACTGCCATATCGGGTTTCAGCACGTCTAACTTAGTTCGCAACCGTCTCCCTATTAGTGCGACTGATGGGCTTATTCCAGTTGTGCAGTGTTCCGTATTTCTATAGTACAACAAAAATGTGTTTAAGGCCTGTTCTATGCATTTTTTCTCTAAATAAGCTTTTTTAATCACTCTTTTTAAAGTCTTAACCGCATTTTCCGCGGCTCCATTGGATGATGGATGATAGGGAGCTGTAAATATATGTTGGATACCGTCACTTTGCACAAATAGTGCAAATTCACTACTAGTAAACGGCGGACCATTATCAGAGACTATCTGCCTAGGGACTCCCCACCTACTCCAAAGCTCGCGCAATCTGACCATCGTATGACTCGCTGCAGTACTGGGAACTTGAAATACTTCCAGCCACTTGGATGTTGCGTCTACTACTACTAAATAAGTCTTTCCGCATAAAGGGCCCATGAAATCCAGATGTAGCCGGGACCAAGGCCTGGTGGGCCAGGGCCAAGGGCGAGGGGCAGCGTGCGGGGGGTCGTCCGCGTACGCGGCGCACACGGTGCACGCGCGGCACTCGCGCTCCACCGCCTCGTCGATGCCCGCCCACCATACATAGCTGCGTGCCAACGCCTTTGACTTTACGATGCCCATGTGTGGCTCATGGATGATTTTTAAAACCTTATCCCTGCATTTTTCTGGTATCACCACCCGGTGACCCCACATGACGCAACCTAACTCCTCGTACAGTTCCGCTTTCCTATTAAAATAAGGTTGTAAATTCACGATTTCACACCTATCTGGCCAACCGTCGCGTAGGTAGTTTAAAATTCTACCTACTAACGGATCCCTCTCAGTTTGTTTTTTAATTTCGGTATAATCGAGTAATAATCCGTCTTGTGCGAAGTGCAGATATGTTTGCTCGGGAATAGATTCCTCCTTCGAATTTTTTCCGCTATTATTGTCTGGCAGACGTGATAAGCCATCTGCGCAATTTTCATTGGTGCGGATATATTCTATGTCATTATTGTATGCCGATAATATCACTGCCCAACGCTGCATCCTACTAGCCGTCATTGTAGGTATCCCCGTTTGCGGGCCTAACATTGATACTAAGGGTTTGTGATCAGTACGTAAAGTGAATTTCCTTCCATATATGTATTGATGAAATTTCCGTACACAGAATATAATCGCAAGTGCTTCGCGATGTATTTGCGAGTAGTTTTTTTCCGCGACGGTGAGCGCTCGTGACGCATAAGCTATCGGGCGCTCGCCCGTCGGCCCCGGTTGCGCCAGCACGCCCCCCACGCCCCGCGCGCTCGCATCACACGTCACGATTAGAGGTTTGTTTGGATCGTAGTGCGCTAATACTTCGGTACCCATTAAAGCTTGTTTTATCTGCGTAAACGCACGCTCGCACTGTTCATCCCAGTTCCAGTCTACGCCTTTCCGTAACAACCTGTGTAAAGGTACTAGCATGGAACTAAAGTTTTTGATAAACTTTGAAAAAAAATTGACCATACCTATAAAAGAACGTAATTCACTAATATTATTTGGTGCTTCTAGTTTACTTATAGCTTTAATTTTTGATTTTTCCGCTTTGACCCCTTCCTTTGAAACAACATAGCCTAAATAAGTCACTTCGTCCGCCAAGAAAACACATTTTTCTTGCTTAAGTTTTAACCCACTCTCAGATAGTCGCTGTAGGACTTGTTCGAGTGCATATAAATGCTCGCTTTTATTTTTCCCGCCAATTATGACGTCATCGAGGAACACTTGCACATTCGGTATATTACCTAACAAATTCGACATTATACGTTGGAAAATACCCACGCTTGATGACAGACCGTAAACTAACCTATTATACTGGAAAAGACCCCGATGTATATTAATAACGGTATATTTTTTTGAATCGTCTAGTTCTACTTGGTTATACGCACGGGAAAGGTCAATCTTACTAAAAAATTGTGCCCCGTTCAGGCCTACGAGCACATCTTCAATCTTAGGAAGCGGGTAACGATCGATCAGCAAGGCGGGATTCAGTGTCGCTTTGTAGTCCGCACAAATTCGCAACGTACCGTCTGCCTTAGTCACCGGCACCAAAGGTGAGGCCCAGTCGGAGCAGTCGACGGGCTCGATGACGCCGTCGCGCAGCATGGCATCCAGCTCAGCGTCGATGCGCTCGCGCAGTGCGTATGGTACAGGCCGCGCGCGCTGGAACACCGGCGTCGCCCCCGGGCGCACTCGCAGCGTAGCCTTGCCGCCTTTGTACCGTCCCAGTCCGCCGCTGAATAATACCCTATGCCTGTCGAGAATATTTACAATTCCTTCATTAATTTGCACACAATTCATATTACTTATACCTTTACATGTAAACATAGGTATTTTTATTTGTAGCTCCGCTAACCATTGCCTACCTATCAAAGATGTAGTACCGTTTTTTATTACAAACAATTCTAGCTGTTTTTCCTGCCCCTGGTATCGAACCCGTGGGCGAATTATACCTAATGGTTTTATTTTAGTACCATCATAAAACTTTAAAATTGTATCGTCCTTCTTAAGACACAGATGTGAAAAGTAACGTTCGTACGTGCAATTATTTATACATGATATCGCAGTTCCTGTATCCATTTCCATATTTAATACGGTATCATCTACAAAAATAGGTAAACTTACTGGCTTATAATTATTGAGTCCAATAAGGTTCAAACTCTCTTCGATGTCTTCCACGTCGGACTCGCTTACGGTTTCCGCGGAAAACATATTATTTCCATTCTGTCGACCGCGACGATGGGGTGTTATTCCCCGCGACGGCTGTTCAACATTCTCCGGACACACCCGACGTAAGTGCCCCGCATGCTGGCACCTGCTGCACACGAACTCCCTATAGCGACAGCTTGCCACACTATGGTTAGTGGCTCCGCAAGCTGTGCAGTTGTTGCTGCGTCCCGACGCAAAAGTCGAGGTAGTCGCGCCCGCCACGCGGCTCGCGGCTAGCCTGCCGCCGCTGCCCGCGCCGCTCGGCCCGCGACGCCCGGGCCCGCGCGGCCGCATGCTGCCACCGCTCCTGCTGCGGCTCGCAACGCTGCTGCCTCCCTTATTCGATGTGACCGAATGCACCGCTTCTGCCTTAGGACTAGATGTGGACGCTCCATCCACTACTGCCGCGTCTCTTTCTGCCGCCTCCAAAGCGTTCGCTAACTTCACGGCTTGTATAAATGTTATCGAGTCATCCTCCGCAAACAGTCGTTGCCTGATGACGTCACTCTTGAGTCCGCATATAAACTGGTCACGCAAGCTCTCGTTTAAATTTTCTGCAAATTTACAGTGGCGAGCTAACCTTTTTAACTCGGTGACATAGGTCGCCACGTTTTCCTCCGATCCTTGTCTTTTTTGACGGAAACGATATCTTTCCGCTAATGAAGATGGCGTCGGCTGTAGGTGCTGACGCATTAAAGTAATTACTGCACCGTACGTTAACTCCGACGGCTTCTTTGGACTCGATAGGTTGACGAGTAACTCGTACGCCTCATCTCCGATTGTAGAAATTAAGGTAGGTAACTTCAACTCCTCCGCCACTTTATTTACCAGAAAGTACATGTCCAACCTATCCACATAAGATGACCACTGTCCCGTTTTCACGTCAAATTCGCTTAACTTTCCAATCGACATCTTGACTATTGTTCAAATGCGCACGCGATTTCACATAGGTAATTAACTCTCGTCGCCACTGTGATATACTTAAGGCGGAATGACACAATGAAACACGGGCACTCGGTAAATCGTTTATTGCGGACCGCCCGCAGCGGCCGGCGCCTGACCTACCTAACTTACACATTTTTATCCATATACCTACATTACACTTTACATGGATGATCTGAAACTCTTTGCCCCCAACAATTTGAAACTGATGCAGCTACTGAAGGTAACGGAAACTTTCAGTAGCTCCAGATGGAATTTGGTGTGGACAAATGTACGACTGTACATTTGTCCACACCAAATTCCATCATGCATGACTATGCATGTGAAGCGAGGGGAGATTATGGAATCCGTGGGAACTCAACTCTCGGATTTCATACACCTTAGATCCCTCTCCTCAACAGAAACCTACAAGTATTTGGGTATGTCGGAAGCATTAGGTATCAATACTTCTGACATGAAACAATCGTTGAGGGAGCGCTTCTTTGGCGGCCTGAATAAGGTACTAAGTAGTCTTTTATCAGGCGGAAACAAGGTGCGCCCCTTCAACGGTTGGGTCATGCCAGTTTTGATGTATTCTTTCGGCATACTCAAATGGATTCAGACGGAACATGATGCCTGGATGGGAGAGTCCGTGCACTGCTGACCGCAAATCGAATGCATCACCCACGGTCGTCGGTGATGAGACTGTATATCACGCGGAAGTGTGGGAGTCGTGGCTTCTTAAATGCTAAGACCCTGCACAACCGTGAGGTATGCAGTCTCAGGGAATGATTCCTAGAAGCCGACGTGGGGATGCACCGAGATGTGGTCTCAGTGGACAAGGGCCTCACCCCGCTATCCCTGGCTAACGAGAACTGGCGCAAACCTAGAGTATTAGACACTAATGATCGCAAGGAGATATGGCAGGGCAAGGAGCTTCACGGACGCTTTTACTGGTCCCTACATGGGCCTGATGTAGACTTCTTGGCGTCCGTATCTTGGCTACGCTTCGGTGACCTATTCGGGGAAACCGAAGGTTTTGTCTGTGCAATAATGGACGAAGTTATGATGACGAATAACTACCGGAAATACATTGTGAAGGATGGCACGGTTGACATATGTCGGGCATGCCACCGTCCGGGAGAATCGATCCGACACATTATTTCTGGGTGTTCTCGTCCGGCTCACGGAGAGTACTTGCATAGACACAACCTCGTTGCCAGAATTATCCACCAGCAACTTGCTTTGAAGTACAACCTTGTGGAATCAGAAGTGCCATACTATAAGTATGTGCCCGACCCAGTTCTCGATGATGGTAATATCACGTTGTATTGGCATCGATCTATCGTAACTGACAGGACTATTGTTGCCAATAAAGCTGACATTGTGGTGATAGATCGATTGGAGCGTCGCGCAATGATTGTTGATATAACGGTTCCGTATGACGAGAACCTCGTGAAAGCAGAGAAAGATAAACAATTCAAATATCTAGATCTGGCTCGCGAGGTTGTCGACATGTGGGACGTGAGTACAGCAGTCATTGTGCCGATAGTCGTGTCAGCCAATGGCTTAATAGCCAACAGCCTCGATCAACATCTGAGGAGGCTCTCGCTTGGCAGCTGGATCAAGGGCTTGATTCAGAAAGCAGTACTTCTGGACACGGCGCGTATCGTTAGGAGGTTCCTCTCTCAAGAGCCCTGACCACCGGTAGCTCGGACCCTGTTCCCGATGCCGGTGGGCTTCTATTTTTTATATTTTTAAATGTTTTTTTTTTAAGTCACTTTATAAAGAAATATTTAAAAATGTAAATTGTATGTTTAGAATATGAATAAAAGAAAAATACATAATATTTAATGAGAACTGGCGAAAACCTGTAGTGCTTGACACAAACGACCGCAGGGAGGTATGACAGAGTAAGGAGCTTCACGAACGCTTTTTCCGGGCTCTGCATGAGCCCGATGTAGACCTATTTTCTCTTCGGAAAAACCGAAAGTTTTGTGTGTGCAATTATAAAGGGTGTAAATAGATCCGTAACATAACCGAAAGGCAATAAAATTGTTCTCCCCGTCTTTGCGATTTTTTTTTGTTCTAGACCATACTTGGGAACTTTCTAGTTACGGAGATATTGGGGGTCGAAGTTTCAACTTTTTTACAAGTTTTTTTTTAAATACATGTTTTTAATGTAAGATTTTTACTCTACACGCCTCCATGACCCCCATGCTATTCAATACATCCATCAGCACAATGCTTTGAACGCTTTCCATCGAGTCCTACTGTAAAACGTGATTTTTCACCCCAAAAAAAAAGTCAATTCCCAGCAATAATTTTTACGTAAAGTTACTTAGTTTGATGTACAGAATGCTTGGTTGACGGCTATGTGAAGGGTCTGTTTACACCCTGTAGATGAACTTAAGATGATGAATAACTACCGGAGATTTATTGCGAGAGATGGCACAGTTGAATATGTCGGAAATGCCACCGTCCAGGCGAAGCAATCCGTCACATTATATCCGACTGTTCTCGTGTTACTAATGGAGAGTACTTGCAAACACACAACCTTGTAGCCAGGATTATCCTTCAGTAACTTGCTCTAAAATACAGCCTTCTGGAATCAGAACTGCCGTAGGATAGGTATGTACCCGACCCAGTTCTCGAAAATGGCAATTTCACATGGTACTGGGACGTTAATCAAGGATCCCCGGGTTTTATTTACATTTACCGGTTGGTGTGAGGTTCTACATATTATGTTGCAAAAATGTTTGTTTATTTCGGTCGCATTAGCACAATTTCCTCAATTTTTTTTTCGTATTACTGTTTTGGCGTTTTTTATCTTCAAAAATCTGCTCAAGAGATTGCTTTGAATAGCCAAATCTGTATCACAACACGACCCGGTAGCTAAGTATTAATCTGACTGTACTCTTTTCACATACTCTTTCTTCATTCAAGTACTTACGTCTGTTCATACGCGTGTGTTGGTACCAAGTACTTTGCACCTGACCTCTTTTGAAGTGAATTTTACAACAAGTTTAAAGTTTAGTTTGGCTTACCAGTAATTGATAATTTTTCCCAACAATTTCATAAGCTTCAACAATTTCCATATACAGACTGAATTTTCTGTTCCAATAAAATTCATTTTCTGAGTCGACAATGATAACTGACTTTTTAGCGTTGGCAACCCATATCTTAAGAGGTTCTAAGATAAGCTTTATAAGTCTTACTGATTACAACATATTGGAGTCAAAGATAATATAAAACATGCTTACAATAGTCTCATCAATACATGCAACAGAAGAAAAGCCGATGTAAAAAGATATACTCCAGACAACTTGAAACAATACTAGGGCGACGAGGTATATCCAGTTCAACCAAGAAAACTTCTTCAAACTCTTCCCATTCACTTTGAATACTTCACAAATATTCTGGATTCTTAAAGCAAGTAACACGTTGTTGAACATTTGCATGACATTGGTGCAGTAAGATGTCACATTTCCCGTAAGGTACACAACAAATATCAGTATATTGATGAAATGTTTCACAAAATTGTAGCCTTCCAATCCAGTTGTGAAGAACTTATGGAAAATGGAGAAGAAAAAGGTAACTATGAGAGCAAGCAACCAGATGCCTGAAACAACATTGTAGAGGAAACTATTCGAAGTGATAAAGCCGTCCCTTAGTTTATATTTAGACAAGATGTAGAAAGTTGGCATCAATTCAAAAGGCTTTGTTACCGACTGCACATATTTTTCTAACACGTGTCTGGGATGAATTTCGTTGTTTGCGCGATTTGATAAATTTTCCACTACAACGTACATTTTTATTTCTTAGGTTGTTTTAGAGACGTGTTGCCTACGAAAAGTACAACTAGTTCCTATTGAACGGGTCTACGGCAACCAATAAATTAAAATAAGAAGGTATAATTATGTAAACAATTAAATAATTCATTATGATAAACGCTAGTGTCATTTACATGAATTGTGTGTTAATTAGAAAAAGGTAGTTTTCCTTCTTTTTAATAACTTAATGTGTTGAACATGTAATGGACAGCTATGAGTCAATATTTCATGAAACGTCTTTGTTCTGAGTATTCTTTAGTTTATTATCATTTTCATCATCATTCTAACTTAGTTTTCAGTGTAATCACACTGACCAGACCAACAGCCGGTTTTCTTACCATTTGATGCTGGTCTCCACAATCCTTTGGTAAGACTGGCTTAATAAAAATATCATCAAGAGGACAAACAGTCAATGTATCAACCATAATAATTCTAACAAAAGTAATAAAGTAAGGTAGTTTAATTGATTGGAAATGGAGCCTCGTTGGTCTAGTGGTCGTAAGCTCGATTGTTGAGCATGAGGTCCTGGGTTCGACTTCCAGGTCGGGTAAAGGGTTACTTGGTATTCCTTCAGGAATTTCACAGTGGCTATGGAATCTGGATTTGTGCCCGGTTGATGAGAATAGGCTCGCTCCCTCGTCCCATGGGACTTAAACATAGCTGGCGAAAAGTGGGTGTAATATTAGGTACACCTCTGCCTTACCTTTCGGGGGTAACAGGTGTGATATTAAGTCAGTATGAAAAGAAAAGTATGGACCCAGAGAGTAACAAATTATAGCATTGGGATCGGTATGGTTCACAAAAAAAAAAAGAGAATTAGGGACAGTTTAATATTTATAATAAAATAATTTGTAATACTCGAATATTTTTTATGGCACTGCAATTACAGGAACGCAAACTGTAACAGGACAACAGCATACTTAGTGATAAAAGCCATCAAATGTAATGGATGACAAATATCTATGTAGAACAGACCACATGCATTCATTTTGTTGAATGTCGCACGATGCAGCCGCAGGATATTTTTGCATAACTTCTTTTGTTCTGGTAATAAAAAAATATGATTTATTTGCGTGGGACAATTTCATATACAGTAATATTAAGGTACATAGTCATTATTAGTATGCTTACAGGCTTACGGACATATTATATAAAGTGTAACTGAAACAACCTATCATAGAGAGCAACTCTAAATTTGTAAAAAGTAAATCAGCTGCTCTGTGCACAAATAGCATAACTCGGCAAATAGGAAAAAAGCTGTTTTTTATGGAATTTTAGGTTTTGTCCCGTAAGAAAAAAACTTATTATTAAATTAGTTCATAATTAGTAATTTTTCTTTTTTCGGGTTTTCAAAAATGATAAATTATCATAGGTGTACGTTTTTTGCAGAAAATAAAAAAGATGTTATAAAATGAGAAACATTAAAGACCCCTAATAACATAGAAAAAGAGCAGGAAGATGATTTAATAAGTAAATAAATCTTGGGTAGTTTACCTGTACAGTCTGAAATACAAACGAATATGCACGAGTCTTGTGCGTGCTTGACAGTTTCATAAAACTTGTCAAAATTCAAGCTGAGCACGATTTGTAAAACCAAAGACTTGAGCAACCACAAGTTAACTATCATCGACACGAAAGGTAGTTTTTGCTAAAAAAAAAGATTATGTTAAAAAATACGTAACTGTAGAAAAAATCAAGGTACACTTCCGAAGTCGACCGTAACAGCAGACCGTAGCGATAAAGCTGGCTCAAACGCTATGACAAACAGGTGCGTCCCGACTAGATTCTACAAGGTGTACGCGAACCCTTCCCGAAGCCGTCAACCTAGCATTATGTACTTACATCAAACTAAGTAACAGTGCGCAAAAATTTTTGCTGGGAATCGACTGTTTTTTGGGGTGAAAAATGACGATTTACGATAGGACTCAATGTAACGCACTCAAAACATTATGCTGATGGATGCATTGAATGGTACAGGGGTCATGGACGTATTTAAAATTATAACGTTTAAAACGTGTTTAAAAGAAAAACTTTGTGGTAAAGTTGGAAATTTGACTGGTCCAGAACATAAAAATATTGCAATGACGGGGTGAACAATGATCTTTTTACACCCATTAGGTACTTCTATGGAACTGATTTTGTAGTAGGCATTACATTATGCGGTAACTGCAGACCGCAAACCAGTATTGCCACCACCAATAGCCATTAGGAGAACGACAAGACCGTTTTATTTTGACAAATGACGTACGGAATTCTTCAGAATTCCGTACTTCAGTATAAATATACTAGCAGCAGTGGCGTCGCAGTCAAAATTCAAACCGCAGCGGCATGTCGCTTGCGGTTTACCGTCGCCTTTGGTAGTGTACCTTCATGCTTAGTCGCTTCATTAATACTCACATATTCATAATAAAGAATACAAATCTCGATCGTCGCTTGAAAGTCAATTAAAGTATTAGAAAATGTCCCCATGGTGTGATACAGAATCTAAAAAATATAGTATTAAGGTCTAAAGTACATAAACCAATTAAACAGAAAGGTTTTAACGACGCCTTTGATAGCGTTGACTGAGTTATTTTTCTTGACTTCTAGAAAATTTTATTCTTACAAGTAAATAAAGACTATATTGTTAAAAGCCTAAATGGTAACATCTGTCTGGTCACAAGAATTAACATGGCTATAAAAAGAAAAGGTCTGGAAATAAGAGGGATTTTTCAAAAGAATTACGGTATAACGCAGGGTAGTGTACTTGGCCCGTTCCCAATGCCTTTTTTTAAAGTTCTGCTTGCTGCTTGTAGTCTTAATTTAAAGATACATAATTATGAAGGCAGCTTTTAGGTGCTAAACATTTTCATTCTTTTGTTTTACATTAGGCTAGACTTACAGTTGTCTGGAAAACATCGTTGTAGATACCGTAGCACTTGAATATCTGCAGGAAAATCTGAAACATCTTTTTGCATTCCGTTTCATTGCACTCATTTTTTGCTAAGAGTAAAACTCGGTCATTCCAAAGTGCTACTTTGTCAGTCAATAACTGAATTAATCCGATTGCATAAATTATATTTGTATCAATAGTTATCAATGATAGAAGATTGATAATGCTAATAAACTGTGGCCTGATGTGAAATGAAAATATGAAGGACATTAGCAAAACATAAAATGCGAAGATAATAGCGGGATGAATCCAACTTCTGATGACAGTCCGCTTCAAACTGTTCTCATCAGTAAGATACCTGTGCACTTCTTGATACGTCAAAACAAATGTGACATTTTTCTTCGTTTGAACAGTGTTAATAATGGAGTTTAAGACAAAACCCGCACAGAAGAAGATAGAGTTGAAAATGGATGCAAAGTACAGAAAATTAATCAAACTGTAACGTTTTAAATTTTCGTCTAACAGCACTCCTAAGTCTCGGTACAGGAAAGCTGATACATACAGTACTGACCCACACGATGATATCAAGTTATTGAAACGATTATTTGGATGAATGAAATTGTTCTTGATGTAATATTTAGGATTTAGAACGAGTATTTGCATGAAGTTTAGAGGTTGAAGAATCGACTGCACATCTTTATCGATCAGGTTGTTCAAAAATGATTCAACACGAATACTTCTTTTAGTACGATGAGGTGGTGTTAGTTCCAATGGATTCATTTTTTTAAAGGCTTCAAAGTGAACAAACTATTTGAAGTGAATATCAGATATCGAGTAGAGGCATTCGAAAGTATGAACAGGGTGTTTGCATAACCTTCCGAATGTTATTTTATTGTGTTTGCTTAAACTACCTGGTATCGCCTAAATTGACAAGTGATATTTATGACTGATGATCTTAGGCTAGATACATTAAGTACCTATTCGATTAAATTGAAAGTTATTTTGTTATTGGTGTGATGTGGTGTGAGGTGTTCAAAATGAATACCAGACCAATTTAATTAAAACTTTCAAATTTGTTATATAGAGTTTTTAGCACCCATTTTTTCATACATACACACAGAAATCAGTAAAACTAGTATGAATAAAATGTTGACTGACTGTGAACACCGGAACCTATTAGTATCCATGAAACCTTAGGTATCCGTGTCCGGAGCCGTATCTGCAATAAGTCCGTACCTCAACCTGTGTTTGGTCAAACCGGTTCTTTATTGTCTAAATTGAAATAGAAGTGTCCACAGAATGTTTGGCCAACGGGAATCAATCTCCGTGGATAGTGGACACTCGTTTACAACGCTTTGGAATAGGCAAACTATCTTGATCGAACAAATGAGGTGAAGTAATGCCGATCTGGTCGGAATTTGGGTGATGCTTAACTCTTGGACTAAAACAGCTGATGATTTATTTTAATACAACTTTATTAACATTTAAAATTACGATTCAATCGTTTTGCGAACGATGTTTAAAGCAATGCAAACTGTAGTAACACAATAGTGTAGTAAGAAATTGTAGCTATCATTTTCAACGGATAAGTTGCATCGATGTAAAACATCCCACAAATATTCATCTTGTCGAATGTAGCTCGATGTAGTCGTTTAATGTTCTTACACATCTTCTTTTCAGTATCTGAAAATAATATTTTCATTAGTTCAGTTTCGGGAATATGACGAAATTATTTTTGGAAAAATGTAACTAACAAGACTGCCTCGTTGTTCTAGTAGTCGTAAGCACAACTGCTGATCATGAGGTTTCGATTCTCAGGTCGGGCAAAGTGATATTAGGTTTTTCCATCAGGCAGCGCTCGGTTGATGGCAATAGGCTCGGCGCCTATAACATGGGACTTAAACATAATTGGCGAACTGTGGGTATTCTATTAGGTACACCTTTGTCTAACCCTTCGGGGATAACAGGCGTGATGTTATGTGTTTATGTAACTATCAAGATTTTCCCGAGTCCGGCAATGTGATATTGGGTTCTTTCATCAGTATTTTCATATTAGTCTTTTCGGTTGATAACATTAGATTTGGCCCTAAAATCAAGTCTTTTTACGCATCTCTGCCCAATTCTTTGCAGAATACAAGTATCGTGTTATTTAATTTAAGAAGTGGCATCATGTCTTACCAACCAAAATTCATTTGATCAATAACATTACCTGTACAATTTGATTTCTGAATGAGCGCGCATGAGTTTTGAACATCATTCATCGCAATGTAGAACTTTTCACAACATGAGCTTAAAATAATTTCAAGTAGCCAACTTTTGCTCGTCCACATGTACAAATAGGTAATCGTCAAATATGCCTTGTCCTGAGAAAAAAAACAAATCACTATAATAAAAAACTGAAACTCTTCCTCTTTTTCATTATTCAACTGAAGACCGATTATTGTTGATTTCCTGATTATATTTGTTTGGTCATCATTGCTTAGCTATAATGGAGTCAGGTTCTAGTTTAACCAGATTTAGCTGAATATAGCTACTTATATTTTATAATTGATTGCCTCGTTGGTCTAGTGGTTGCAAGCGCGAATGCTACACACGAGGTCCTGGGTTCGATTCCCAGGTCTGGCAAAGTGTCATTGGGTTTATAATTTTTCAGTAGCAGCCACGGAATCTGGATTTATGCCCGGTTGATGGCAAAAGGCTTGCTCTCTACTACATGGGACTTAAACATAACTGACGAAATATGGGTGTGCTATTAGGTACACCTCTGCCTAACGCTTCTGGGAGGCGCGATTTTATGTTATATTTTGTTTTATTTTATAATTTTGAAAAGCACAGTACCGGGCAATGTGATGACGCTTGGTGGTAAGGCTAACAGTAATTTTGAGCTAGATTTGATAGGTTTTGATGAAGTTCGAAAATACTCACATACGAGCCAATACGGGCCGCAAGTTTAAAAGTTTCAAGCGCTATTTGGAACTTGAGCACATTGTGGCAAAATAACTCAAAAGTGTGATAGACGATCTGAAAATAACAAAAAATTGTTAGATCTACTTGTCGAGTCTGTTAACCACCAAATTTCTACAAAAAGGAATACATACAAAATACTGGAAAGAAGTCCTGTACACACACACACAACACACACATAACACACTAAAATATTAACGTAAGCTTGAAACATACTTTTGCAATAAATTTCTTTGCCGGTTTGATCCATCTGTTGCAAATGCTGAGCTTGAATGTTCCATAAGTCAGCTTTCCTTTTTAAGAGCTTGATAAGTCTGATAGCGTACAAGAAGTTTACTTCAAGACCCAATAAAGACATACCGCATAAGAATTCGTAGATAGGAAGCTGAAGCGTTACGTGGTTGAAGATGATAAGGTTCACAAAAGAAACTGTAGTTAAGATGATACTGATCCAATTCCAAATGATAAAACGCTTAGTGTGGAACTTCTCGTTAAGAAATCGGTGTACTTCTTGAATGTACAAGACGATAAAAATGTTTCTTTTCGTTTGAAGCACATTGACGACATAATTTATAACGAATGCCATCCCAAACGTGACAAAGTCGAAATAAGAGGCAATACACACCAAGTTAAAATCTTTTCTTAAATATTCGTCAAAACACAGGTTGTAGATACGGTAGGAGAACAGAAACAGAAATATCATCATGGCGCAAAATGATACCAATTTCGATGTAAAACTGTTAGGGCGTATTACGTTATCCTTGATGCGAAACTTGGGACAGAAATAAACGTTTTGCATCAGGTTCAAAGGCAAAAACATCGATTGAATATCTTTGTCAACCACATTGTTAAATGGGACGGTAATTAAATAATTATTCATTTTCTGATAATTCTGTTGTTCTCCTATATAATAGACATCTTTTTATATAAATTACGCAGACACGAATGAACGTACACTTGTATCGACATAGATTAGTTTTATCATACAAATAAACTGTCAAGGTACCTTGAAATTATTGATGTGTATTATTTTAAGTTACGTTAATTGAAAATGTTGTTGTTGTAACACATAACCATAGTGTTGAACGTATCGAGTATGAATTGTGTTATTTGGATGGAAGTTAAGGCCTATATAAGAAACGATGAAAGGATTTTGAAGACGATAATTATCAATAGGGAGAATGTTTAACATGTTATCACTACACGGCATTCTACTTGACATACACTACCAACCCGTGAATCGAACTGTTTAGACTACTACATGATTAAAATAGACAAAAATAAAGGTATCAGCATCTATTGCTATTCTACACTCGACTATTACCGACCATATTTGCCATTTGGACCATCCAAATAAACCTTAAAAACAAACCCGCAATGATCCTAATAATGAAGTTTTAATATTAACGTAACGGCGGTAACGCAACAATTAAACAAATTAAAAGGAAATTTGAAAAGGAACTACTTGCTAATACAGTCACAAACAGTAAATTATTATAGAAAAATATTAAAACATTGACCTACATAAATAATTCAAAAAACTTAAACACGGAACTACTACACATTAGACCAAGTCCAGCTGGATCTGTAAATTTCCTAAATGATTATTTTGCAAACATTGGTAAAGAGCTAGCATAAAAAATTAAACCTTCAGCACACAGTAATTATAATATTTTCCCTTAAGAAAATTTACCTACACAGGTGAACTCTTTTGCTCTTTTAAATACTGATCCCGGTGAAATGGGCAGGATTTTGATGAGCTTAAAATCTGACAGTGCACCTGGCTGGGACAATGTATCAGCTAGATTCTTGAAATACATAGGCCAAGAAGTTGTTCCAATCACAGCCCACTTAACTAAACTTTGTTTCACAAAGGGTATCTTCCCTGCGCCTTTCAAGCAATCCATCATCGTTCCGGTTTACAAGGGGTTCACGATGTCAACAAAAACAGGCCCATATCCATTTTACCACCTATATCTAAAATAATAGAAAAACTAATAAATAATAGACTATTAAAATATCTACACAAATTTAAAACCCTAAAGTAGCACACAATTTTGATTTAGACAGGGTATGACAACTGAAGATGCGGTTGCTGCTCTCAGCTCTCTAGTAGCTTATAATCTGGATAGAGGCAGTAAATGTCTGACTTTGTTTCTAGACTTAAAAAAAGGCGTTTGACACCGTTTCTGTTCCCATCCTAATAAGCAAATTGAAACTGCAGGGTTTGAGATTACCTCTCAAACAGGAAGCAAAGGGTTAAAGTGGGAGAACATGTAAGCCTCGACGCAGATGTCACATTCGGAGTCCCCAGGGAAGTGTGCTGGAACCTACGCTGTTCCTGCTCTATATCAATGACTTCTGCAACCTCAAAATCGATAATACAAAAGTGTTTTTTTTATGCCGGCGACACTGCTGTCGTCTTTACTGGGAATTCCTTGTGTGAGCTTGCCTTAAGTGCTGAAACTGGTATTATCCAAATAGCTAGATTTATAGACAAATTATATTTTTATAGGCAAATTACATATACTTCAGTAAATCAAATCATACATAACCAAGTGCAGATAACAGTATAAGAGTGCATACGTGTGATGATGCAAATAATTGTTTATGTCCAACACTAGACAGAATATCACAAACCAAATATTTGGGTGTTATTGTTGACCTTAGACTATCCTGGCACCCCCAACTTGAGCAAGTTACAAAAGTCTGAAGCATATTGTACCAAAAAATGTTCCCACAAACAAAAATCCCCCATACATCTCCTTAAGGAAAAATACTTGGCTTTGGCACAATCTGTCTTAGAGTACTGCATTCCATTATGGGGAGGATCGGCTAAAACTAAATTTATTAACCTTGAGCGGGCACAACGTGCTCTGATAAAACTAATGTATTTTAATAAGATTAGATATCCTACCCAAAGTCTTTTCCAAATTAGTGCAGTGCTTGTTAAATTAATGTTAGTCAGTTAGTCTCTCGGCGAGAAAATGATATATATTCAAGTCTATTCTAAAGATACACAATCCCTACCTTATGTCACTGGTCTAACCTTGAAAAGAAGATTAGACATAATAGCAGAAGTTCCCCAAACTAAAATCAAATTCGCCAGCATAGAATCGTTCAGCTCAGCTGTAAAATAGATTTAACGGAGAGATTTATGAACATAACAAGAAACAACATGAATTTAAAAAAATACTAACTAGTTGGATAAACCACTCACCTACGACGACACGGAGGCGCTGCTAAAATAAAATACAAACCGCAACGCAGCCATAAGCACACGATGTACACCTTTTTTCCCACCCACGCTTTAATTTTCAACACTCCCTCACTCATCCACTCACCCTACCTCACTCATCTATACACCCCCACACACCGTCTCAGTGACAAGCATATTCACTTTTTTATTTTCATTTCTTTTATGTGTTAATTTTGTATTTTTTCTATTTTATTTTCTCTGTAATAATTGTTAAAAAAAACAAGTTTGCTAATTTAAAGTTATGGAAGAGTGGAGTCTCCTAACAAAGGCTTTAGACGCCTAAAAGGAAACTCCAATCACTAGTTTGTAAGAAAAAATTGGCAAAATCAATAAATCATTAAAACAATGTTTCATCGAAGATGGAATGGAAGTTAGAAGGAAGAAGAAGAAACAAAATGGAATAAAGACAGGAGGATAACGTCTTTTTAATAACATAACATAACATACGCCTGTAATCCCCGAAGGGGTTGGCAGAAGCGTACCCAATAGGACAATCACATTTCGACATTTATGTATTTTTAAGTCCCATGTAATAGGG
Organism: Noctua fimbriata; assembly: GCA_905163415.1. Lineage (NCBI taxonomy): Eukaryota > Metazoa > Arthropoda > Insecta > Lepidoptera > Noctuidae > Noctua > Noctua fimbriata. Next base: position 16,230,773 of record LR990935.1, read on the forward strand.
GCGAGTCTATTGCCATCAACCGGGCACAAATCCAGACTCCGTAGCTGGACTAAGAAAATTTTCTGATGGAAAATCCCAATAACAATTTCTCCGATCTGGAAATCGAACCCAGGACCTAAAGTTCAGCAGTCGCAAATACGACCACTACACCAATGAGGCAGTTTAATAATACCCATAGAAATTTGTTTTAAACACGTGCTGATTCATAGAAACATATGAATACACGTTGCCCAAATATTGGTGACATTAAATTATAATCAGACAAAACCGTCTACGTACAGGATTTAAGAGGGAGCAGAGCCAAAAATTATGTATTTGAATAGGTGTTTGATTGGTTTTTGATTGGATTATTTGGTTTTAGGTTTTTGGTTTTTTTTTTTTTATTTTTTGTCTGGATTATGACGTCACCCTACATCAAGCCAGCCCCCTTAGATTGCGATAGGGAGAGCTGTGGTTCTGACAGATTAAATTACAAAAAATCGACGAGATCGACGTTTCGTATTTCCCTTTTCTCCTCGAAAACTGAGCCGATTAAATTATTTTTGATATTAAAATTTAAAAAAATTAAGAATATGTTTAGGTTCCTATCAATTTATTTTTATGTTAAAAAGTTTTCTTTGTCTGGTAGATCTCTAAACACGGTCGTAAAAGTGGGGCATTTCATGTCATTTTCGGAGGGTCGTATTATTTTATTTACTTATTATTTGCTGAAAAAAAGGAAATGACAGGGACGTGTCTACGGTAGACCTTGATTTTATGAAAAAAAGTGATTGCTCTAGAGGTATTGTTCAGAAAGAAAAAAGGAGTTTTTTTGGAGAATCGCAGCCCCTGTTCCCTCTTAAGAATGTAAGAAAGAAAAAAAATTAACCAAACCTTGAACGGATTCTAGTAAATAAAACCTAAAAAAATGACGTTTACAAGCCTTAACCAATTTCAGTTTAATGAAAAATGTTATAATTATTAATAAGAAAATAATAAAATCTTTATTAACAGGTGATTGATCAAACATCAGTGTAGCCCTATTAACTGTAGTATCATTTTCTTTTTCCTGTTTCTAAAACTAAAGTACCGCAAACGCCAGCAACACAATAGTGTAGTGAGACATTAAACCTATCATTGTTAATGGAAAAGTAGCATCTACGAAGAACATTCCACAGACTTTCATCTTCTCGAATTGCGCTCGATGCAAGCGTTGAGTATTCTTGCACAATTTCTTCTCAGCATCTGTAATATTTGCATGAGTGACTTATTTAAGTTCATACTAGTTTTGCCTGGCATACGTTGCAATGCCTTTTTTCAGTTTTTTTATCTGTTCAGTAGTTTAGAAGTATGTAGGGTACGAACGAGCGAACGAACAGACATTGATTTTACATTTATATATTATGTCGCAGTAAGTAGTTTTAGCCGTGATATAGTTTTATCCGTAGGAATATAGCTATACCACGGAAGATACTAATATGAAAACGATTTATAACTATATTACTAGACTAATCTGGTGAAAAAATAATGAAATGACTTTTTTATAGTGTCAAATGATCACCATAATTAAAAAAAAATATATTCTGTTATGCTATTAAAGCAAATGTCTCCGAACTAAGGCGTAGTCGACGTAACCATGCTCAGCGGGCTCTTATTTCTGTCTGCATGGTTAAAAGTCACCTAACATAAAGAGTATGGCGGGGTATTAGTTCACTCGCTTCGCTCGCTCTCTAGACCCCGCCATCCCCTTTGAATCTAACCTGTCCGTGTTGGGATGCTCCAAGTCCCGAGCTCGCTTCGCTAGCTTTTGCATCAAATGAAATACTTATAATTAAACTTGTTACAACAAGTCTAAACTTGTCGTACTGTATGGATCGGCATGCTGGGCTGTTAAGATGGATGAAAAAAGACTGCATGTAGCGGAGATGAGAATTTTGACGTGGATGTGTAATGTGACAAGAATGGATAAAGTAAGGAATGAGTATATTAGGCGAAGTTTGAAAGTAGCACCAGTTACAGAAAAGTTTAATGGGAATCGACTGTCTTGGTCGATATGTGATACGAAGGAACGAATTGCATGTGACTAAAAGAATGATGAATATAAATGTTGATGGATGGAGAGGAAGGGGAAGACCAAGGAAACAATGGATGGATTGTGCGAGGAATGATATGAAAGAAAAAGGAGTAATTGATAGCGTGACAGCTGACAGGGGAGAATGGAAGCAAAAAAAGTATTGCGCCGACCCCAAGTAACATGGGACAGGGGCAGGAAGATGATAAAATGACCGAGGACCTCAATAACCAGCCATAAGATGTCACAAAGAAATTGGAAACTAAAATTACCTGTACAATTTGTTTCCAAAATACACGCACATGACTCCTGCACATTGCACATTTCTATGTAGAACTTTTCCATGTACAAGCCTAAAATAACTTCGAATATCCAACTTTTTGTCGTCCATAAAAAATAAAATAGAGACGCTAAGTATGTTGTTAGCTAAAAACAATTGTTAGCTAAATTCCTTATAAATTTGATCAATAAGGATGACAAGATTTTCAATGGTATTGTATTACTAGCTGGCCCGAGAGCCATTGTCCTGTCACAATTTTTTATGGAGGTTGACAACAGCGCCACTTCACGGGTCCTACTGTAGCTAAAACCGTCTAGGTGATTTGATAAGTAATAAAAAACAATCGAAATCATTCAAGCCGTATAAGAGGAGAACGATTACGCACACCGGAATTTCTTATAAAATTCCTGTAATATTCTACATATTTAAAGTCCATGTACTTTCTCTACCAGTCCATCGTTGCGTTAAATATTGCGATAAAGAACAAAAATGTATGATTTTATTTTCAAAAACGGGCTTATACAGAAAAGTCTACGTCCAAACTCATCATCATCATCCACAGCCCGACTTCACCCACTGCTGGGTATAGGCCTCTCTTTGCTTGTGCTAAGCTCCACGTTCTTGTGCCAGCCTCATCCATGATATTTCCGCAAGGGCAACAATGTCATCCAAACTAGTTTGATTTAATTCTAATACTTACATCAACCTCATCAGGTACTTTTGTCTTTAAAATCTCAATTAATGTTTGAGTTCTAATTAATTCGTTTGAAAATAACTCAAAAGTGTGATACACGATCTAGAACAAAAATGTTTGATAAAGTTACATCAGTCTTATTATTCTTCTTCTTCTGAAGAAGATCATATTTATTGATTAGGTTATAGTGTGAACAAAAAAGAAAGCAGATGTACCATTTGTTGGAAAGAAGAGCGGTAGACGTCATAGCAATCCAAAATCTTTCCGAAAGACTGAAACATTATTTTGCAATACGCTTTATTCTCACTAAGATCCATCTGTTGCAAACGTTTAGCTTGAATGTTCCATAAATCAACTTTATTGCCTAACAGCTTGATAAGCCTGATGGCATACAAAAAGTTCAAATCAAAGGACATCAAAGTTATGCAACAAATTATTTCGTGAAAGGGAACCTCAAATAATAAGCAACAACACATGGTAAAGAAAATGGACGATATTAAGGTTAAGGTGCTACTGATCCAATTCGAAATAATGAAACGCTTGAAATATATATTGTCATTGAGGAATCTGTGAATCTGTTGGATTTTCAAGATAAACGTTATGTTTCTTTTCGTATACAATACATTGATGACATAATTTAAAAGATATCCTGAAGAATACGAGACGAAGTCAAAATAAGAGCAGATGTATAGCGTATTAACAAATTTTCTCGCAAATTCTTCATAGTGCAGATAGTAAATGCGATGTAAGAATAGAAGAGAAATGGCCATCACGACACACAGTGATACTATTTTCGATACCAGGCTATTTGGATTTATTAAGTCATCTTTGATATTGTACTTGGGACAGAAAAACATGATTTGGAAAATATTTAATGGCAAAAGCATTGATTGCACATCTTTGTCGACTATGTTGTCTACTGTGGTTGTCACCCGGCTGGAGCTTTTTCTTTCGATCAACTGGTTTCTTCTAAAAGACTCCATTTTATCCATGTTAGTGAAAACACTAGCACACCACAGTGAGTCATTACAAATTCGTTTTATTTAAGTATAGAAGGAATGTGAATTTCAATTATATTAAAAGGCCATTAGTGATATTAATTTAAAATAACAGTTCAGCTTCATCATTCTTATAAAACCTGTTCAATTTAAAACGGGTTTTAAACCGTCGATTTTGGTTTAAAACGGTTTATTTACAATTATACCCACAATACAGGAAAAAATTCTAGTGTGGGACATTTTTTTAAATAAAAAAACAACAAAACTCAAATCTTATTATTTAAACTGTCTTTTGAGACATAATTCTATCTTAGTACCGTGTTTAAACCCCAATAGATATGCAGATAAACTTGAACTTCAAGCTGATAAAAACCCGACAAGAGACGATCTCTGTTTTTTATAAGAATAAAAAACATCAATTTGTTTCTGTCTGAGAACCGGGTATTAAGGAGGAGCCTAAGGAATTGGTCATAATAATCAGGCTTTTCGACAAAAGCTTGTGATTCTGTTACAACTAAATTAAAACTATAGGAGTTGAAACTCGGAGGTGAAAACGAACGAGAGCTGTCAAAGTCGGGTAATTAATTTTCAATTATTAATTTATACACTATCCTATACTATTATCCTACAATATTAAATAAGCAATATTTGTATATATTTTTTTTGTAATCATGTTCTCGAAAACGGCTCTAACGATTTCGATGAAAGTTGCATTAAGGGGGTTTACGGGGCCGAAAAATCGATCTAGCTAGATCTTATACACGAATATTTTTACATCGTTCTGGAGCCGAAACATAGTAACTCCAGTCGAGTAATAGTTACTATTAGCATTGTTATTGTTTTTTTAAGACATCAAATAAAGAAGTTAGAAATTTATCACTTTTATTCTGTCATTCGAGTTAAATCTTAGTAGCGGTTTCATTCATAAACGCAAGATTTTACGCGATGCGCTCGTCGATGACGTAGAGCGACACAGCTGTGCGTGTACGAGTCAGCTGATCGTGCACTCGCGGTGACTCAATGGGCGTCGGACGAATAACCGGCTGAAAAAGTACTTGCAAGTAGGTATTTCATTTCAGGTACGATTAAGGTTGGTGTAAGTTCATTTACCTCCATTATCTCTTGTCTCCTCGTAAACGAGAGAAATTAATTGACAATTAATTCACCAGTCTTATCACGTAATCACTAAAACTCGTACTTATTCAACTACACAACGACCAGTACGCTTGGGAGTTATTTTTAATAGGTACTTAATAAACATACCCAATTACCTACCTACCATATGATAAATAAAAAATAGTATTACAGCTCAAAACAATTTTGTTGCGGCAATGCGTGTGGCGGCTTATACAAAGGCAGGCAATTCGAACAGAAAAAGACCCTTTTTTCATAACGTTAACCGTGGAATTCGGTTGTGCATCCTTGTAAAGTCCACTCCAACTCGAGACAATAGATTTCTCAGAATATTTTTTAGTAAACTGTGTATTTACCTAGTTTGATAAAATTTCTAAATTTCACCGTTTACGGTTAAGAAATAAAGTCTGAATTCGCTTTTCGTGTTATTATTTGTATACCTATTTATCTACCGCGTATGTGTTTTTATTTATGTTGTTGTAACCTATCATAAAGAACGCGGTGCCGAATTATTGCTTGATTTAAATTGCGTTTATCTACTTATAAGTTCAATAACTCAAATTTTTCCGTCATACTTTCTACGGGCTTAGGACCGTCGCGTCAGTTATGCATTTTACGTATCTAAATACTTACTTACTTGTACACTTTTAATGTCAAGAAAAATAAATGCAGACGCAGGCGTATTTAAAAAATTTGAACTATTTACAAACATAATCAACGTAATAACTAACTAAGGCTAAGGATATTAGATTATTCACAATTTACACTTCCCTGTATCGAAGCAACTGCTCAAAATGGAGTCCATTTCGCTCGATACACAAACGGGCACGTTTAATGACATTGTCTTTTAATTTGGCTAATGTGTCTCTGTCACTTTTCACAATATTAAACGCGTCCACAATCGCACTTCTTAACTCATCTCGAGTAGTATGTTCCTCGAAATAAACTAGTCTTTTAATCTCAGACCACAAATAAAAATCCAGTGGGGTTAAGTCAGGGCTCCTAGCGGGCCAAGCCACAGGGCCACCGCGACCTATCCACTGCTCACCAAACTCACTGTTTAGATACGCACGCACTAAATTCGCATAATGAGCAGGGCATCCATCGTGCTGAAAGTACATACCGCGTAAATATGCCAGAGGCACATCCTCTAGCAACTCCGGTATCATATTCTGCAGCATATCCAAATAAGAACCGCCAGTCAGGTGCCCTTCAATAAAAATAGGCCCTATTATTTGGTCATTAATAATGCCTGCCCAAACATTCACGCTGAATCTAACCTGATGGTTATCTTCGCGAATGAGATGAGGGTTTAAAAACGACCAATAATGTTCGTTGTGAACATTATACAGGCCCACTCGTGTAAACAAGGACTCATCCGTCCACAGTATGTTGGCAGCGACATTTTCTATCAACCACTGACATAGGGCGATTCTCCTGGGACCGTCGCCTTCGTAAATAGCATGCGCTCGACGAAAATGGTATGGATGTAATCCATTTGAATTCAATATTCTCCATACGTAATATTGACTAACATTAAATCGCCTGGCCGCCATTGTGGTACTACGACGTGGGTCGCGTTCGAAGTACTCCAGTATATCTTCCTCCAATTCTACCGAGTATGGTAGTCTACCACGGCCCTGCGCGTGTGTGGGTGCTCGAAACTGTCCATGATCGAGGAGGCGCTGAGTTACAGCCAGGATGGTGGAGGTGAAGGGAACTTGAGGGTCGGTGATTCCACGTGCGCGCAGTGAGTTCAGGTTTTCCGGCTGAGCATACAAGCGTCTAGCCTCTTCCAAGTTATGGTGCGCCATCCCATAAAAATCCACCATTGCCCAATACTCCACATTGGAGTAGACATATTGCCGACTCATTTTTGACACGTGATTAGGTTACGCGTGAGTGACCTCATACAGCGAAGCGCGCGAAAATACTAGGAAGAAAGCGCGCCGATCGCGTCGGCTAGACTGTGTAAGCGTGGGGGTGGGGGCGTGGCTTACGGATCATACTGTCTGATCGATGAATGGATTTTTCAATGGGTACCGTTTGCATGTGTTGCCGATCGTCGATACGTTACGTACACACACATATGCATTTACCGCTAGAACTACTACTTCAAGTTCTCATTATTTTACAAAAAAAATCAATAAATTTAATTTTTCGTGTTTTTTTTTATTGTTACTTTTTGAAAAAAATAGTCCCAATCGTTTCGAGTTCGATGATCGAGTTTATGGCTTTCGGTTCCAGAACGACCTAAAACTAACCGTGTATATGGCAAAATCCGTTTTCTCTGTTCCACCAGAGCAGAGCTCGTTCGCCACAGTACTAATTTTTATTTTCATTGCTTAAAAATATCATTATAAGTTACATGGAGATTAAAGTGGCAATGCTGCCAGTCTTTTGGACATCTTTCCGGTTGGCAGCAGTCCTATTGTTTACGTAGCTTATAACATTTAGTTTATTTTGTATAAATAAGTCCTTTTTTGTAAATATTTAATTCAAATTATTAATTCGTTATAAGAATGATGAAGCAAAATTTTTATTTTTAATTAATAGCACTAATGGCCTTTTAATATAATTGAAATTCACATTCCTTCTATACTTAAGTAAAACGAATTTGTAATGACTCACTGCGGTGTGCTAGTGTTTTCACTAACATGGATAAAATGGAGTCTTTTAGAAGAAACCAGTTCAACGAAAGAAAACGATCCAGCCGCGTGACAACCACAGTAGACAACATGGTTGACAAGGATGTGCAATCAATGCTTTTGCCATTAAATATTCTGCAAATCATGTTTTTCTGTCCCAAGTACAATATCAAAGATGACTTAATAAATCCAAATAGCCTGGCATCGAAACTAGTATCACTGTGTGTCGTGATGGCCGTTTCTCTTCTATTCTTACATCGCATCTACTATCTGCACTATGAAGAATTTACGAGAAAATTTGTTAATACCCTATACATCTGCTCTTATTTTGACTTCGTCTCGTATTCTTCAGGATATCTTTTAAACTTTGTCATCAATGTGTTGTATACGAAAAAAAACATAACGTTTATCTTGAAAATCCAAGAGATTCACAGATTCCTCAATGACAAGATATATTTCAAGCGTTTCATTATTTGGAATTGGATCAGTTGCACCTTCGCCTTAATATCCTCCATTTTCGTTACCTTGTATTGTTGCTTATTATTTCAGGTTGTCTTTCACGAAATAATTTGTTACATGACTTTGTTGTCCTTTGATTTGAACTTTTTGTATGCCATCAGGCTTATCAAGCTTTTAAATAATAAAGTTGATTTATGGAACATTCAAGCTAAACGTTTGCAACAGATGGATCTTAGTGAGAATAAAGCATATTGCAAAATAATGTTTCAGTCTTTCGTGAAGATTTTGGATTGCTATGACGTCTACCGCTCTTCTTTCCAACAAATGGTACATCTGCTTTCTTTTTTGTTCACACTATAACCTATTCAATAAAGATGTTCATATGATTCAGAAGAAGAATAATAATAAAACTGATGTAACTTTATCAGACATTTTTGTTCTAGATCATGTATCACACTTTCGGGTCATTTTTAAACGAATTAATTAGAACTCAAACATTAATTGAGATTTTAAAGACAATAGTGCCTGATAAGGTAGATGTAAGTATTAGAATTAAATCAAACTAGTTTGGACGCAATTGTTGCTATTGCGGGAATATCCTGGATGAGGGGGGCTCAAGAACGTGGAGCTTGAAACAAACAAAGAGAGGCCACTGCTGGGTAGTGGGTGATGTCGGGCTGTGGATGATGATGATGAGTTTGGACGTAGACTTTTCTTTAGAAGCCCGTGTTTGAAAATAGAATCATTCATTTTTGTTCTTTATCACAATATTTAACGCAACGACAGACTGGTAGAGAAATTACATGGACTTTAAATATTTAGAATATTACAGGAATTTTATAAGAAATTCCGGTGTGCGTAATTGTTCTCCTCATATACGGCTTGAATGATTTCGATTGTTTTTTATTACTTATCGGATCACCTAGATGGTTTTAGCTATAGTTAGACCCGTGAAGTGGCGCCAACCTACATTAAATATTGTAACAGGACAATGTCTGTCGGGTCAGCTAGTAACACAAAACATTGAAAACCTTGTCATTCTTATTTATCAAATTTAATTTACAAGGAATTTTGTTTTTAGCTAACAACATACTTAGCGTCTCTATTTTATTACTTATGGACAGCAAAAAGTTGGATATTAGAAGTAATTTTAGGCTTGTACATGGAAAAGTTCTACATAGAAATGTGTAATGTGCAGGACTCATGCGCGTGTATTTTGGAAACAAATTGTACAGGTAATTTTAGTTTCCAATTTTTTTGTGAGATCTTATGCCTGGTTATTGAGGTCCTCGATCATTTTATCATCTTCCTGCCCTTGTCCTATGTTACTTGGGGTCGGTGTAACACGTTTTTCCGTTCATTCTCCCCTGTCAACTGTCACGCTATGAATTACTCCTTTTTCTTTCGTATCATTCCTTACACAATCCATCCATTGTTTCCTTGGTCCTCCTCTTCTTCTCCATCCATCAGCATATATATTCATCATTCTTTTAGTCACTTGCAATTCTTCCCTCCTCATCACATATCGACCAAGACGGATGATTCCCTTTTAACTTTTCAGTAACTGGTGCTACTTTAAAACTTCGTCTAATATACTCATTCCTTACTTTATCCATTCTTGTCACACCACACATCCACCTCAACATTCTCATCTCCTCTAAATGCAATCTTTTTTCATAGATTTTATTCATAGCCCAGCATTCCGATCCATACAATACGACAAGTTTAATTATAAGAAGCGAGATCAGGACTCGGAGCACCCTGACACGGATAGGTTAGATTCTCTTCGTGTACTTTAAACCCTGCAGACCATAGGAACCCCGCTGAGCGTGGCTACGTCGACTTCGCTTTAGTTCGGAGTCATTTGCTTTAATAGGACAGTTTTTTTTTTTTTTTAATTTTATTATCATTTGACACTGTAAAAAGTTATTTTATTATTTTTTCACTAGATTCGTCTAGTAAGATAAATCGTTTTCATATAACTTTCTTCCGGGGTATTGCTATTCCAAGGGATATAACTATGGGGTGCGTTGTCAGAATTCCTCCTCGTGTGCCCGATGGCTGCCGGTCCCTTTCGATACGTCGGGAGGGAATAGCAGCTGGCGGGCCGGTGCACCCTGGGCGTGGGCAGTATCCTTCCCCGAGGAATGGGAAGAGATTCTTATTCCTTGGGGAATGTTACTGTCTATGGCTAATATTCTGACATGGGAGGAGTCCTTTTGTGGACCAAGGGGGCGTTGCTCCGCGTGACCCTCTGAAAAGCAGAGGGCAGAGCGGAGGAGCAAGGGCGGGCTCGGTGAGCACTTACCCTGCCGCCGAGCAGACAGTGAAGGACGCAGTCATTCACTGTCCCCGTCGATATCGTAATCCCACCGTCGAAGTGTCGTGGATCACGTCTCGCGGCTTCGATTGGGACCGAGGGTCTTGGCTTAACCGCCCGGATCGCGAGGTAGAAAACCTCTATAAAAAGTTACCCCGAATCTCAAGCGGCGGCGCACCGCGAGGAGATGTATGGCTGACGGGTTCCTTTGGAAAATCAGTCGCTAGTGCGAACCACTGCCGGGCCTGGCTATGGCTTATCTGGGTACAGGGGGCACTGCCCAGATGGACATTTTATTTCCCCCATGCTCGTGGGAACAGAATGGATAATACAACAACCCAAACGACGGCCGGTAACGGCGAGGGAGGGGAGGGGAGGGATGCGGGGTCGGAATCCGGCGCCGCATCCAGCGTTGTGAGCGCGGGAGGCTCAGTGAGCTCCCGGCGCGAGAGGACCGGGGCCGCTGCGGAGAGCAAAGAGTTCTACCGCAAGCGGTCCAGGCCGGCAGGCGACCGAGAGTCGTCGTCGGAGGGCGAGCTGGCCTCAGCCCGTAAGATCCCGACCAGCAAGCGTGGCGGGATCCGCGGCAAGGGAAGAGGCCTCTCTGCCACCGAGAGGTCGGCGCGGCTTGCCGTGGAGGGGCGCCACCCGGGGGTGGCCGGTCAAGTAGTGGCCCGTTCGGGCTCCTCTGGCGACGAGGCGGGCGCAGTCGGCGGCTCCGATGCGGAGCGTAAGGCCGAGTTTGAGAAGGAGGTGGAGGCGGCGCTGAGGGCTGTCTCGTATAAGCAGAAGCCCTCCACCAGGCATAAGGCCATGCCCGCGGCGATCGCCTCCATCATGGCGTCAGCGGAGGCCAGATATTCGGGGCCAACGTCTAATGAAGTTGCCAAACTGCGGGCGGAGGTCGCTCGCCTGACGGCGGCCATGGAGCTTCTCGAAGAGGCCAATAAGAAGCTCCGAGCAGACCTGGCCGGTCTGCGCGAGTCCGGCTCTCGCAAGGCGCCCCAAAAGCCAGCAGGCCAGCAGCGACCAAGCCAGCCCGTGCCCGTGCCGGCTGAGAATCAGGTCCTGAACCTGGTTCGGCAGGAGCTGGCTGCCTTCCAGGCGCGGTTCTCCGTCCTGGAGGGCATCGTCCTGCGCCCCCCCCCCTGGCGGCAAACAGGGCGCCCCCGGGACCGAGGGCGGCCACATATGCGGCTGCTGCGGCCTCCGCACCGAGGCCGTCCGGCCGGCCCTCCGGCAGGGTTGCATCGGACCCCGAAGGGCCGGCTCCGGCCAAGAAGGCGGCGGCCCTGAGGCAGGGCAAGGTGGCGGCCCAAAAGAAGGGCAAGGCGGCGACTGTGCCAGCGCCAGCACCGAGACAGCCGCCACCGCCGCCCCCCCCCGCCCCCTAAGCCTTCCGCGGCTGAGACCGGGTGGCAGGTGGCCGGTGAGAGGACGCGGGCGCGAAAGGCGGCTAAAAAGGCCAAGAAGCAGCAGCGGAAGCGCCAGCAAAAAGAGCGGAACGTCGCGGCTAGGCTCAACGCCCCGAAGACCGCAGCTGTAGTGATTACACTACAGCCGGACGCGGAAAAGAGGGGCGTGAGCTACCGCGACGTGCTTGCTAAGGCGAGGGCGACGGTGGATCTCGGGGAGCTCGGGATCACCGGGGGCCTCCGCCTCAGAGTCACCGCGACAGGTGCTCGAGTGCTGGAGATCCCCGGCGAAACCCGTGGCTCGTCCGCGGACGCTCTAGCTGAAAAGCTTAGAGCGTCCCTAAATGCGGACGAGGCCCGAGTGTCCAGGCCCGTCAAATGCGCAGACCTCCGCATCCTGGGTCTGGACGACTCCGTGACCGAGGAGGAGGTGGTGGCCGCCGTCACCAGGACCGGTGGGTGCCCTGCTGAGCAGGTCAAGGCAGGCACCTTACGTCCGGACCTGTCGGGCATGCGAACCATAACGGTAAGCTGCCCTGTGACGGCGGCGAAAGCCATTGTGGAGGGCCGAAGGCTCTTGGTGGGCTGGGTGTCGGCGCAGGTTAAGCTGCTGGAGCCCAGACCTCTGAGGTGCTTCCGCTGCCATGTGGGGCACCAGGTGTCGGTCCGGTGCACCTCGGAGGTGGACCGCAGTGGTCTATGCTTCCGCTGCGGCCAGCCCGGTCACATGGCCGCGGCTTGCTCCGCCGCGCCGCACTGCGCTGCATGTGCGGCAACCGGCAAGCCGGCCGATCACCGGGCAGGGAGCAAAGCCTGCGGTACACCCGCCAAGGCCAAGGCCAGGGGCAACGGAAGGCCCTCCACCACCACCGCCAAAACCCCCACCGTCGCCACCACCGCAGCCGCCGCCACTGTCGCCGCCGCGGCCGCCACTGCTGCAACTTCTGCAGCGGGGCCCTCGCAGGGGGCCCGGGAGGGGGCTGAAATGGAGTGCCAATAACGGCCCCATTACGCCTTCTCCAGGCGAACATCAACCACTGCGCCTGCGCTCAGGATCTGTTGATCCAGAGCATGGCGCAGTGGTCGATTAACATCGCCGTGGTCTCTGAGCCGTACTTTGTCCCGCCCAGGGATGACTGGGTGGAGGACCTTAGCGGCTCAGTGACCATAATTGCGTCGGCCGCCGCCGGTACCCCGACCCTTGAGAGTGTCAGGAAGGGTCAGGGGTGCGTAGCGGCACGGTTCGGGGAGATCGTTGTAGTAGGAGTCTACTTCTCCCCGAACCGAACTCTCGCCGAGTTCCACAACTCCCTCAGGGAGTTGAGTGTCGTCATCGGGAGCCATTCTCTCCCCGTGCTTGTGCTCGGGGACTTCAATGCCAAGAACTTGGCTTGGGGTTCTCGTTACACGGATGTGCGGGGTAGGATGGTGGAGGACTGGGCTCTGGAGACAGGCCTGGTCGTCCTAAATCGGGGTTCTGTCCCCACGTGCGTGCGGTTGCGGGGTGAGTCGGTGGTGGACATATCGTTCGCTAGCCCCGCTCTGTCGCCGCGTGTCGTTGACTGGCGCGTCATGGAGGGGGTGGAGACCTACTCCGACCACCGGTACATCCGGTTCGACGTCTCCACCCAGACCTCAAGCGCGCCGGTCCTACAGGCCCCGAGTGGTCCGCGATGGGCGCTGAAGCAGCTGGACCGGGAGCTCCTCCTGGAAGCCTCGATCGTGCAGGCCTGGGTGTCATCACCGGCCAGGCCTGCCGACATCAACAACGAGGCGGGTTGGTTCCAGGAGGCCATGTCCGAGATTTGCGACGTGGCAATGCCCCGAGTTCGGCCAGGAAGCGCCCGACGTCAGGTGTACTGGTGGTCGCGAGAGCTGACGTCTCTGCGTGAGGCGTGCGTTGCCGCGCGGCACCGGTACGCCAGGCATCGCAGGCTCCGCATCCGCCCTCCGGATGCGGCAGCCATTGAGGCGGAGCTTTATGAGGGGTACAGAGCGGCGAAGACCGCCCTCCAAGAGGCTGTCCGGCGGGCCAAGAAACTGGCCCGCGAGGAGATGCTGGAGTCTCTGAACGGAGATCCGTGGGGGCGCCCTTACAAGATGGTGCGGGACAAACTCCGCACCCGGCCCCCCCCGCTGACGCAGAGTCTCCGGCCTGAGCTCGTGGAGGACGTGGTGAGCGCTCTGTTCCCTTCGCGAGGGAGGCATCCTCCCCCGCCTATGGCTCCGCCGCCGCTTGCGGTGCCGGAAGCGGACCACACCGATGACGACGTTCCGGAGGTGACTGGGGTAGACCTGAGAGTGGCGGTACGCAGGCTGAAGGCCAGAAATACCGCCCCGGGACCCGATGGCTTGCCTGGCAAAGCCTGGGTCCTGGCCTCTGAGGCTCTCGGGCCCCGACTGGAAGGGCTCCTAAGCGCATGCTTGGAGAGAGGCCAGTTCCCGCTTCGTTGGAAGACGGGGAAGCTGGTCCTCATCCGGAAGCCAGGGCGCCCTGCGGACTCTCCGTCCGCATACCGGCCCATCGTGTTGCTCGACGAGGTGGGCAAGCTCTTTGAAAGAGTTATTGCTAACCGCCTCGCCGGGCACCTCGCGGGGATGGGGCCGGATCTTGCGGAACACCAGTTTGGTTTCCGCAAGGGGCGCTCGACGGTGGACGCCATCATGCGCGTGAGAGCCCTCACGACGGGGGACGCGGTTTCCCGGGGCGGGGTCGTATTGGCGGTGTCTCTTGACATCGCCAACGCCTTTAACTCCATGCCCTGGAGCTGCATTGGGGAGGCACTCCGGTATCACCGGGTGCCGACCTACCTTCGTCGTGTGGTCGGGGATTACCTGACGGATAGGGCCGTCATCTACCCCGGTCGGAGCGGAGAATGGAACCGGCGAGAGATGTCGTGCGGTGTTCCACAGGGATCGGTTCTGGGGCCGGCCTTGTGGAACATCGGTTACGACTGGGTGCTGCGCGCCGACCTCCCTAGCGGCGTCAGCGTAGTCTGCTACGCTGACGACACGCTGGTACTGGCACAAGGGAGGTCGCACGAGGCGGCGGCCGAAAACATGACACGCGGGGTTGCGATAGTCGTGGAGAGGATCCGGCAATTGGGTCTCGAGGTGGCATTGCACAAGTCCGAGGCCATGTGTTTTCATGGGCCTCGGAATGCGCCACCGTCGGGATCCCTACTGACGGCGGGAGGGGTTTCCATCGGCATCGGGTCGACGCTGAAGTACCTGGGACTCGTCTTCGATAGCCGGTGGAACTTCGTGGAGCATTTCCGACGTTTGGCCCCCAAACTGGAACGGACCGGGGCTGCCTTCAAGCGGCTCCTGCCCAACCTGGGGGGTCCAAACGCCTCCTGCCGGAGGCTATACGCGGGGGTCGTGCGGTCCATGGCCCTTTACGGGGCCCCGGTGTGGGCGCGTTCTCTGAGGCGGCAAGCCACCCGCTACCTGAACGCGCCCCAAAAGGGGATAGCCCTTAGGCTAGTCCGGGGGTACCGCACGATCTCCGGTGAGGCGGCTAGCCTCCTTGCCGGATTGCCGCCATGGGATCTGGAGGCGATAGTCCTCGCGCGCCTTCACGAATGGCGCGCGGAGGCACTACGTCGTGGGGAAACTCCACTGCCGCGGCAAATCGCCGCTCAGCGGACAGACCTCCGGCGCGATCTCATGGTGACATGGAGAGAGCGACTGTCGCAACCCCGTGCAGGGCACGCCACCATAGTGGCGATAAGTCCCCTCTTTGAGGAGTGGCTAGAGAGGCGCCACGGCGTCCTCACCTTCCGCCTGACGCAGGTCCTCACCGGACACGGTTGTTTCGGGAGGTTCCTGCACCGAATCGGGCGGGAGGAAACGCCCGGGTGTTTCCATTGTGAGGATCGTCCGGAGGACACGGTGCAGCACACTGTGGAGGCCTGCCCCGCTTGGGCGGAGCAGCGCCGTGTCCTCGTAGAGGCGATTGGCGGCGGCGACCTCTCGCGCCCGGCCCTGGTTCAAGCCATGGTCCGGAGCGAGAGGGAATGGGAAGCCGTCACCTCCTTCTGCGAAGCAGTCATGCTAGTGAAAGAGGTGGCGGAACGTGAGAGGGAAAGAGCCTCACGTCCCAGCCGCCGCGGGAGACGCCCTGGGCGTCGGGGGTCACGTGGTGGCCCCCGGCCACCGTAGGCGCGGGCCTGTGGACGGCGAGTTATAGGCTAGCTCGCCGTCTGGCCGTCTTATGACGACAGGCCGTGTCGACGGCGCGTTCGTGTTCCACGCGCGCCTCAAAGAGATGTCAGCAACCACGTAGGGGTCCGCACGGGCCGATGCCTGCCAGGGCTGCGGGACTGTTCGAAAGAGATACCGCGGCCCTGGAACACAAAGGGCAAAGAAGGAACATGGATGGGTTTTAGTCAGTACAAGTCTGACACTCCCTTCCGCTCCGCCCAGAGCGGGGGGGGTCATTTGATGATTTCCCATCCTAAAAAAAAAAAAAAAAAAAAAAAAAAAAGGGATATAACTATATCGCGGCTAAAACTATCTTACTGCGACATAATATATAAATGTAAAATCAATACCTGTTCGTTCTGTTACAGCCCTTATTATAAGGCAATAAAGTCGACATCTGCACTCTAGAGTCAATGTCTCATTTTTCATTTCAAAGTAAATGCTGTATTGCAATTAGCGCACATTAGCGGTATTTTAGTACTAATCGAGTTAGTTAGATTCTGGACGCCGTCGCGTAAACCAAATTTGGAAACCTTATCTCGAGAGATACAAGGGATTATAGAAAGTCACTATTTGTTGGTGTATTTTGTGCATTATTTGATAAAGCTAATATCAAAGGTGTAATTGTGGATTTTTTGTGATTAAATAAGTGGTTCGGTAAATATTAGTTTTTTTTTAAAAAGACTAACGGGGTCGGCCTTATAACAAATTGGTGTCAGAAGTGGGATACCAGAGACGAAGTCTTCCGACGTTGAGTCAGACAGACACTGGTATCCCGAATCCCGAGCCTCCCGTTCAGTGGCCGACAGTAAGACTTGGCCTAAGGCTAAGCCTGCGTCACTACCTTTGGACGACGGTCAGCCTCCGCTCTTCAGCGTGAGCCCGCTCCAGCCACTACCTTTGGTCGACGGTCAGCCTCCGCTCTTCAGCGTGAGCCCGCTCCAGTCACAACACATTGGACGACGGTCAGCCTCCGCTCTTCAGCGTGAGCCCGCTCCAGTCACAACACATTGGACGACGATCAGCCTCCGCTCTTCAGCGTGAGCCCGCTCCAGCCACAACACATTGGACGACGGTCAGCCTCCGCTCATCAGCGTGAGCCCGCTCCAGACATCATCACCAACACCATCATCAGCTCCAGGGTCTAACTCACCACATCCAAGGCCAAGAAATTCCACAGCAAACCGTGTGAAAATTCCAGCTCCCACGCGTCATCGCAACAAAATGCAAACGCAAGGCTTCGTGTTACTGTGAGTGTTTCTTGTGTCTATAATTTCAAAGTGAATCGTGCCTCCGAATCGTATTTCTAAGTTATTGCTATATTTTTATCACTATTTGTATCGACACTTTTTCATGTATTTTACTGTTCGTAAATTATAAAATTTGTCCAGCATATCATAATATCTATGTCCGTTAAATCAGAAAACGCAAAAATGTCCGAAAAGTCCGACAAAATTACCTTGTCCGTCTTAACTAAATTCGTAAAATCATATAATGGGGACAGGGAGACACTACCTGCATTTCTCACAAATTGTGAGAATGCAATGTCTCTGGCCACACAAGAACAACAAAATGTGCTCTGTAAATACATAATTTCCCAGATGGAAGGGAAAGCACAGGTAGCATGCAGTCTAAAATCATTTGAAAAATGGTCAGAACTTAAAACCTTCCTCAAGTCCACCTTTGGAGAGAAAAAACACGCAACACATCTCTTATCGGACTTACAACATTGCAAACAACTGCCAAACGAAGACGTTACGCAATACTCTCTACGAATCGAGTCAATACTGACCCGAATTCAGTCGGACACTCACCACAGCTGTAAAGACGAAAAAGAATTACCTGGTCGTATAGCAGCCATGGAAGACCTGGCGCTCAATACATTCATGCTAGGCCTAGGCTCTTCTATATCCAACATTGTTCGGTGTAAAAATCCTTCAACTCTTAACGAAGCTATTCAATACGCTATAGACGAAGAAAAGTTATTTAATTTATCCAAACCTAGATCAGCCAAACAATGTTCGACATGTAATAAAGTAGGCCATAGTTCATCGGAATGTTTCAGAAACAAAAAGCCTAATTTTAATTCCCAAAAACCATATCATAAGGTCTTCATTTCCCAATGGGATTCTAATAAAAATAACAATTCTAATACTAATTCTAATACCAATACTAATTCTAATGCTAACTCCAATGCCAATTCTAACGCGCAAACTTGTAGATATTGTAAAAATTTCGGTCACACTATAGAGCAATGTCGTAAAAGGCAGTTCAATATGCAACGCCGCGAAAATACGGGCCCTGCACAACGCCATCATAACTCACCTAATAACTCTACGAATGCATTTACGCATACATGTGAATGTGAGGCCAATGATCATAATAACTACGCTGAATCTCATGATAATTTAAACTAAACCGGATTTTGATGCCGTGTCCGTCAAAATCTATACAAAACTATAATGGCACGACTCCTACTAATTCTATATCTCAGTCACTGAAGCTGAGTCCTTCTAATTCTACATCTCAGTCAAAGATACTGAGTCCTACTAATTCTACATCTCAGTCAAAGATGCTGAGTCCTACTAAATCTACATCTCAGTCAAAGATGCTGAGTCCTACTAAATCTACATCTCAGTCAAAGATGCTGAGTCCTACTAATTCTACATCTCAGTCAAAGATACTGAGTCCTACTAAATCTACATCTCAGTCAAAGATGCTGAGTCCTACTAAATCTACATCTCAGTCAAAGATGCTGAGTCCTGCTATATCTACTAATCCTACTAAATCTACATCTCAGTCAAAGATGCTGAGTCCTGCTATATCTACTAATCCTACTAAATCTACATCTCAGTCAAAGATGCTGAGTCCTGCTATATCTACTAATCCTACTAAATCTACATCTCAGTCAAAGATGCTGAGTCCTAATAAATCTACATCTCAGTCAAAGATGCTGAGTCCTGCTATATCTACTAATCCTACTAAATCTACATCTCAGTCAAAGATGCTGAGTCCTACCAATTCTACACCTCAGTCGAAGATGCTGAGTCCTGCTATCTCTACTAATCTTACTAAATCTACACCTCAGTCAAGCCAGCTGAGTTCTGCCATTTCCATAAATCTTACTAAATATAATACTAGATTCACATCTCAAGCCAATGAGCTGAGTCCTACTATACCCAATAATAATATAAAATCTCACTTATGCCATAGGGCTTTACAAAGTTCTCATACTAATTCTAAACATAACTTACCTACATCTAACTTAAATATAAATTCTATATCTAAACCTATATACGAAATTAACGATTTTTGTAAAAAAGTAGCCTTACCTCATACTTACTTATCTACTAACCATGCCTTAGAACAGTTATGTTTCCTTATCGATACAGGATCAACCATCAGTATTATCAAAAGCTCCTGTTTACTAGAAATTCCAAATCTATCCACCGAAACGGTAAAATTAAAGGGCATTAATAGTTCGGAAAACCCTGTTGAAACTTTAGGTACTTTTCAAATGGAATTTAAGCTATCCGATAAAACTTATAAATACAAATTTCATGTCACAAACGACGAAATCAATATTAATAATTACGACGAAATTATCGGTAGCGATTTTTGTGATTACTTTAAATCAAATATCGACTACTCTTCTAAGTCAATGTCTATATTGAATCATTCTATTCCTATTACTTATACTCAACCATCGTATAATATTCCAGCTCGTTCCGAAGTGGTTATCGAGTGCACTGTATCTAATTACTCTCCCGAGCTTTACCATAACAACGAAGCTCTTGTACTAGATCATACCCTAAGTGAAGGTGTCTATGTTGCAAATTGCATAGTCTCAATCAAATCAAATAAGAAAACAAACATTACTATCTTAAATACTACAGAAGCTGACAATGAAGTAAAAGATTATCACGTAAAAGTGACACCGTTTGAAAGTAATTGTACAGATTCTATATCTTGTTACAACATTAATTCTATTTCTTGTAATAGATCTGATCGCATAGATAAAGTTTTAAGCCTTATTCGCTACTCCCATTTAAATGATGAAGAGAAAAAATCTCTCTTAGAATGTTGTTCCCAATACACAGATATCTTCCATATCGAAGGTGAGCCCTTAACCTTCACGAATGCTATAGAACATACTATTAATACAGGTGATGCACCGCCCATTAATGTCAAATCATATCGCTTCCCCGAATGCCACAAGGAGGAAGTCGATTCCCAAATTCGTAAAATGCTAGATCAAGATATCATTCGACCTTCTATTTCTCCTTGGAGCGCTCCAGTTTGGGTAGTACCGAAAAAGATGGACGCTTCCGGCAAACAAAAATGGAGAATAGTCATTGACTATCGCCGTCTCAATGACATCACTGTTTCCGAAACTTATCCGCTGCCTCTTATCACTGATATCTTGGACCAATTAGGTCATTCTAAATATTTTAGCACGCTGGACCTCACCAGTGGCTTTCATCAATTAAAGACCAATCCCAAAGACGCGCCTAAAACTGGTTTCACAGTTAGCACAAATTCGAGCATGTCTGGACACTATGAGTTTACCAGGATGCCTTTTGGGTTGAAAAATGCCCCTGCCACATTTCAGCGCCTTATGAATACTGTGTTATCAGGCTTACAAGGCCTCCATTGCTATATCTACTTAGATGATTGTATCGTGTACAGTCAAAATTTGCAAGATCACATGCATAAACTAAAACTAGTATTTAACCAATTTCGTGAATATAATCTAAAACTCCAACCGGACAAATGTGAGTTTCTTAGACATGAAGTGACTTACCTTGGCCATATTATCACCGATAAAGGTGTATCTCCAAATCCTGAAAAGGTTAACGCCGTATCGCATTTTCCAATTCCTAAAAATCCTAAAGACATTAAGTCATTTCTAGGCCTAATAGGCTATTATCGTCGATTCATTGAAAACTTTTCTAAGTTAACTAAACCACTTACCTCTTTATTGAAGAAAGATGCTGTCTTCCACTGGAGTACAGAACAGCAACATGCATTCGATTTTCTGAAAGAAAAATTAATTACTGCCCCCCTTCTACAATACCCTGATTTTTCACAGCCTTTCAACGTAACTACCGACGCTAGTAATTACGCCGTTGGTGCAATACTATCTCAGGGTCCCGTCGGCAAGGATAAGCCGATCGCATATGCATCGCGTACCCTAAATAAACCTGAAGGCAACTACTCGACTACAGAAAAAGAGCTTTTAGCTATCTTATTTGCCGTTAAAACTTTTCGACCATATTTATATGGAAACAAATTTAAAATAATTACAGATCACAGACCCCTTGTATGGTTATTTAATGTTAAAGATCCCGGCAGTAGACTCATTCGCTGGCGCCTCAAACTTAAAGTATGACTACGAAATTATCTATAAACAAGGTCGCCTCAATTCTAACGCCGATGCGCTATCTCGTTGCCCTATTAATTCTATTGATGTTAACAATTTAAATAATTTTACTTATGAACAATATTTTAAAAATCAATTTACTAACCAGCTTCCTACTTCAAATACTATTATAGAAGAATGCACTCAGGGTCTACACTTATCCAAGTTAAATACAATAGCTTGTCCTGTCTCTTTAGACTTTGATTATTCTATGCCTTATTGTGAAGAAATACTATCACAGCTCGATAATTCTGCTGACTTACTAAATTCCGAACGCGAACCTCTTACGATACATCGCGTTAATGATAAAAATAAATCTTACTATTTTCTATTTACTAAAGTTCATCATTATGAACAAACTAACTTTAGAGATGTTTATACCTTATTAATCAAACTCAGGAATCTACTAATCGATTGTCCGAATATAACTGATCTCGCGTTACCAGATTTTAGTGATCCATTTTCTAAACTAGCTTATACTAAAGTTTATAATATGATAGCGTATATTTTTCACGATACCAACATTAAAGTTCATATATATAAAAATCAATTAATTTATCCTACTCCTATAGAAGTTCCTAAAATACTAAAAGAAAATCATGACTCTGTTATCGCTGGTCATCCAGGATCACATCGAATGTATTCGCGTATCAAAGCTGCCTACTATTGGAAAGGCATGCGCTCTGACATTGAACAATACGTAAAGAAATGTAAGCTTTGCCAGATTAACAAACCTTTAAGGAAATCAAATAAAGCTCCTATGGAGATAACCTCTACATCTACGAGACCATTTGAACGATTAGCCCTTGACGTCGTAGGTCCTTTACCCGAAGCGGGTTTCCAAAATTTTAAATTCATCTTAACACTACAAGATGACCTAACCAAATTTACTAGCGCTTATCCGATGATTACAGCTACTAGTGACGAAATAGCTCGAAACCTCGTACATTTTATGTCTCTTTTCGGTTTTCCTAAAACCATTTTAACAGATCTAGGTACTTGTTTTACATCAGAATTATTCAAACAATTAACTGATATATTGAAGGTCAAAGCCCTTTTCACTACTCCTTACCACCCACAAACTAATGGAGCTCTTGAACGCTCACATGCCACTCTAAAAGAATACCTAAAATCATTTGTTAATGAGAATCAAAACGACTGGCACTGTTACCTGTTCACTGCAATATTAGCGTACAATACCACCCCTCACTGTACGACTAATTTCACTCCCCACGAATTATTATACGGTTATAAACCACGTATTCCTAACTCCATATATGAAACTTCAGGTAATACCACATACAACGAATACATCAGAGCTTTACAATATAGAATGCGATTTAGCCGCGAAAAAGCCGTTCAAAACATACTAAATAGTAAAGAAAAATCTAAACAATATTACGACGCAAACTCTCGTGACATCAAATATAAATTAGGAGATATGGTGTATTTAAAACACCATCACAGACTTCGCAAGGCGTTATCGCCCATATGGAAAGGCCCCTACAAAATTCTAAAAGTCCATAATAAACATAACGTGACCCTTCAAGTAGGTCGTAAAAATATCAAGTACCACACTAACGAAATAAAACCTGCAACAACTTAAACCATACTATTTTCTTTTCAGAACGCTATGCTGCCATGGCATTTTAAGCCACAGCCTCACCGAATCGAGCATCATTCCTATCTACCATAGCCCCGGAATTTATTTTGAACCCATTAAAAATATTAATTTCTACAGCGATTATTGGAAAGTTATCACTCACGTCGATTTAATCTCTTTAGAACCTTATCTTAACAAAATTGAAACTCTATTACATGAAACTTTGAATCTCTGTAACAAAATTCAATCACAGGATTCACAAGATTTTAACATGTGCAAAGATATATCTAATCCTATCGAAGTTTTAATTCAATCTAATTACATTAAATTACAATCTTTATCACACATTATCTCTAATAAATCAACAAGTAAAGTAAAACGCTCTTTAGAGTTTGGAGGTGAAATCTTAAAGTTCTTTTTTGGCACATTAGATGCAGACGACGCTAGAAAATACGATGCAGCAATTGAGTCATGTAAAAAGAGTGACACAGAAATATATCACCTAATGAGAGATAAAATTCACATAATTAAGTCTACCATAAATAACTTTAACACTACTATTTACAAACTTAATGAAAACGAAAATAAATTGAATACCCAAATTAATCAGATGAACGAAATATTTTCTCAAATCATAAAAACTGACAACTCACTGCTATATACCTCAAGGTTAAATAATCTTCTCAATATTATAGAAGGTTCTCTACTTTCTATTTCTAATTTACTGGATACTACTGTAAATTCTATTTTATTTTCTAAGGTTAATATATTACATCCTAGTGTTATAAGCCCCTCTAATCTTTATCTAGAATTATCTAAACATAGTAGTCAAGTAAGCAAAAGGTTAGATTTCCCAGTTCCTTTAAGTATTCATAATATTCACTCCATAATAGACGTGTCCGAATTTAGCTCTTATTACTATAACAATAAGATCATTTTTATATTACAAATTCCTTTAATAACACCTGATAAGTTCATGACTTATAAAAACATACCCCTACCTACTCCGCATGATGACTCACACAGTACATTTGCATTGATTCAACCTTCTAACTCCTATATAGCCTTAAGTGACGACAGGATGCATTATGCTATGCTGGACACGCTTGATAAATGTAAGACAATAAATAATAACTTTTCTATCTGTGAATTAACTACTATATATTCATGTATAACTAATCCAAACTGTGAATCCAAAATATTAACTGAAGTAACACTGTCATTACCTACAGAATGCAATGCAAAACTTTTATATGGTCAAATTGATATTTGGCAAAAGTTAAATAACAATAAATGGATTTATGTTCAATCAAAAACAAATAAATTGACAATTAAATGTGAAGATAACATTAGCGACTATTCAATTATAGGTACTGGAATTGTAAAATTAACAGAACATTGTATTGGTTATTCTAAAACTATTCAGTTAATGACAACTAGTTCCTATTCTTTTATTGCTAAGTCTCCTTTAGATATTAAGTTTGATATAACAGCTGATGACTGTTGTAAGAAGGACATATTTAATAAAAGCCTGTCACATTTGTCGCCAATCTCTTTAAGTAAAATTAACCTAGATTCTCTCAAATATGCAACTCATCAAATGGATAATTTAGAGCAAGAATTAAATAATTTAGAAAAGGAATCTCATTTTATTAAATATGGCCCATACTACTCTAGTTTTACTTACATTCTAATTGTGTGTTTATTTTTATATGTTACTTATAAGATCTTTAGATATTTTAAGAATAAAAATGCTACTAATTCTGGATGCTGCGTGCAAATATTTAATCAATGTTATAATCAGAAAACTTCCAAGCGCAAATCCAAAACCTCTAATTCTGTCGAGATGACTGAAATGTCATCAGCATCTGATGAAGACAATAAGTCAATACAATCTTTACCTATTCGAAACACTAATTATAAATCTACTGCTAATGCCCATAAGGCCAAGTTTCCATCAAACAGGAATTTAAATTTTTAAAATACTGTGAATTATGATGTTATGTTTTATATTATAAATTACTATTACTATGTCTTGCTATGTTTAATTATAACGTTTAAGCTACTTACATGTACTACTTATATCTAGTGTAAATTGTGAACTGACTATCTTAATCTCACTGCATCTCCTATCTTTTCTATTTTTACTTCGCTCATCTTATAAGATAAAGCTCCGTCAAAAAGGGGGAGCTGTTACAGCCCTTATTATAAGGCAATAAAGTCGACATCTGCACTCTAGAGTCAATGTCTCATTTTTCATTTCAAAGTAAATGCTGTATTGCAATTAGCGCACATTAGCGGTATTTTAGTACTAATCGAGTTAGTTAGATTCTGGACGCCGTCGCGTAAACCAAATTTGGAAACCTTATCTCGAGAGATACAAGGGATTATAGAAAGTCACTATTTGTTGGTGTATTTTGTGCATTATTTGATAAAGCTAATATCAAAGGTGTAATTGTGGATTTTTTGTGATTAAATAAGTGGTTCGGTAAATATTAGTTTTTTTTTAAAAAGACTAACGGGGTCGGCCTTATAACAGTTCGCTCGTTCGTACCCTACATACTTTTAAACTACTGCACAGAAAAAAAACTGAAAAAGGGCATGGCAACTTATGCCAGGCAAAACTAGTATGGCCATGACTAGTATGGTATAACATAAAGGGCAAAGAAGGAACATGGATGGGTTTTAGTCAGTACAAGTCTGACACTCCCTTCCGCTCCGCCCAGAGCGGGGGGGGTCATTCGATGATTTCTCATCCTAAAAAAAAAAAAAAAAGGCAAAACTAGTATGAATATGAATAAGTCACTCATGCAAATATTACAGATGCTGAGAAGGAATTGTGCAAGAATACTCAACGCTTGCATCGAGCGCAATTCGAGAAGATGAAAGTCTGTGGAATGTTCTACGTGGATGCTAGTTTTCCATTAACAATGATAGCGTTAATATCTCATTATACTATTGTGTTACTGGTGTTTGCGTTACTTTAGTTTTAGAAACAGGAAAAAGTAAAAAAATAATTTGGTACCACAGTTAATAATTGAAATAGATCAAGGCTTGTAAACGTAATTTTTAATAATAATTTGTTCAATAAAAATAGCAAGCAACATTTCTGGTTTTATTTACTAGAATCCGTTTATGTACGAAGATGGAATTATGTCTCTTAGGACAGTTACTCTAATTTTATTTATTTGTATAGATAATACCTATGTATTTATTATGTACATTATATGCAGACTAAAAAGAACTAAAGTAATGATAAAAATAAGACTAAAAGTAAGAAAAAAATAAACATCTAAACAACGACGACAATAGGACACTTAGGCGTCAAAGTATTCCTCCGCATCGCTGTCATCTGGAAACGTGCCCAGAAGACTGGCAGCATTGCCACGCTGAATAGCAATGCTAATTCTTTGGCCAAAGAAAGAGACAGTTTGAATATATATATTTGAGTTTTTTGTTTAAAAAAAACGTCCTACACTAGAATTTTTTCCTATATCGTGGCCTCGTGGGTGCATTGACAAACTTTTAAACTCACATGCACAAACAACCAGACTCGGAACAACTACCTGTAGGCAATACAAATATGTGTTCCGTGCGGGAATCGAACAACCAATTGCTCAGCCAATGCGTCAACCGGCCGTCTATTGATTACCTCAATAACACGTGTCCTATTCATATCGTTAAAAATATAACGTAGGAGTATAGCAGTATTATGCTCTAAAATAATGTTGGCAAGAAGGCTGCTAGGCTGAAATGGGGTTGAGCGGGTCACGTCGACCGCATGCACGATGACAGCTGGGCAAAAATCTCCAAACAATGGGTGCCAAGAGATGGACAGCGCCGCTGAGGCCGGTCCAGAATGATAGCGACTTCAGAAGCTAAAGTTATTTTTCACTTTTCTATGTTTTTGAGGTCGGTTTTATTTTTTGCAAAAAAGTTTATTTTTATTTTTCAAGGTGTAGCGCTAGGTGGTATGAAATAATACTCCAGATGATGACGACGTAGTATATTCAAGTTTACAAGTGCTGAAGCTTATTGCAATAATATTTACAAAATGTACGCAGACTTAAAGCTAGAAATATATTCTTCTTAGCGTGTCGATGGCAATCTAAATTGTATCAGCCCAAAACTGAGCTACTAGTTTGGCGCTTTCGGTAGCATCCATCAGATCCTGTAGTGAACAAACAACAAGACACGCAGGGCACGATATTAAGTGTAAAGTAATCATTTACACTGCAGGGCAGAGTCACTAATGAATCTCCACCTGAGCAGGTTTTCCTTGCTGCGACCAACCTGGGTCCGGAGTCTATTTAAAGACTTCTAAGTCAGCCATGGCCACTCATGTCCAGGTGGGAGATTTTCAGCAGGTGGAACGAATGGGTTAGGTAAGGATGCACTACCTCGCCACAGCTTTAGTCTTTAGTCCGTAGACCGCTCGCCAGTGAGTGGAGCGACACACTTCAGAAAGCTGTTTCGGCTTTTCAGCCTTTGCGACACGAGGGTGTTTAGATGTAAAGGGTGCCGTGTGTCTGAAATCATTTTGGCTCTTTCGCTAGAGCTCGCCACTGTTCTGCGGACTTCTGGTGGCGCTATTCCTGCCAGTGGGTACAGCATCTGTACCGGGGTCGGTTTAAGGCAACCAGTGGTGATCCGGCACGTTTCATTCAGAGCTGTATCCACTAACTTTGCGTGAGCTGAACGGCTCCACACGGGGCATGCAAATTCACCAGCTGAAAAAGATAGCGCCAGCGCAGTAGTCCGCAAGACGTGGGGCGAAGCACCCCACTTCGAAGAGACTAGGCACCGTAAAAGAATGTTGCGAGTGTGCACCTTCTGCTTGATGGTATGGCAGTTTTTGCTGAAAGTCAGTGATCTGTCCAGAGAAACTCCAAGATACTTTGGAAAGTTACTGTGCTCGATAGACACCCCACCCCAAATGATGTTAAGTCTCCGCCTTGCCTCTCTGTTTCGAAGGTGGAAAATGCAAGACTGCGTTTTGCTCGGATTGGGTTTGAGTGAATTAGCGAGGTAGTATGTGGCTAATTCACCAAGAGCATCTGACAGGGGGACCTCGACCACCTCAAAGGTGGTGGCTTGGGAGGTGAGGGCAAGGTCGTCTGCGTAGAGGAAGCGGGACGTGTTCGGACTTGATGGTTGGTCGTTGGTGTATATATTAAATAGAAGCGGTGCCAAGACACTACCTTGGGGCAGGCCGTTCTTTTGTGCCCTCCAGCGACTTTTATCTGAGAGAAGGTAGACCTGGAAACGGTGGTTGTGGAGAAATTCCCGGAGTATTCGAACAAACTTTTGATCGCTGATCAAGGTCTCCACCTTCCACAATAGCCGCTTGAGGTTGACTGTATCGTAGGCAGCTGAAAAGTCCACGAACACAGTGCCTGTGACTATTCCTTCCTCGAAACCATTTTCAATGTGTTGAACGAGTTTGAGGGTCTGGTTACTGCAAGACTTGACGGGTCTGAAACCAGCTTGCTCTGGGATTAATTTCGGGTCAATCACGCTCGTAAGGCGGTTCAGCAGTAGTCTAGAAATATATTACAAGTAGTGGGCTTTTTACAATTACCAATATTTCAACAACCAATAGGAATCATTTGGGTCTTTCCTATAAGAAAATAGTTCCATGAGATATCCGTGAGGTGGCGCGCACAGCGCCGTCGCCTAGAGCGCGGCGTGTTTGCACTGCATATAAATATTGCCAAGCGGCGCGCGCATGGCTCAGTGAAGCGAGTGCAGCGGCCGCGATCGGATGTGTGTCTTCATGTATTGCAGCTACAAAGGTTATGTTTGAAATAACTTTACTCTGAATTTATTAATAATAATGGGGTAAGCCATATTATAGAAAAACAATTTAAAATTAAACTCTGATTATAATAGGGCAAACTCTAGCAGCACGAAGACATAGTTGGTAAGTAAAGCTAACATTTTAAATGGAAAAGTAGCTCCAAGGTAGAACATTCCACAGGCATTCAATTTATCAAATTTAGCTCGATGTAGGCGTTTTATATTCTTGCAAAGCTTCTTCTCAGCATCTGTAATATTAGTTTTGTAATTTTAATTTTGTCTTGACCAGTACTATAATTAGTGTAAAAGTACCCTTAACAAAGCCGAAAGGCACTTGTTCTCCCCATCATTGCGATATTTTTTTTGTTCTAGTCCATAACCCACCCCTAGATCCATCTACTTACGGAGATATAAGGGGTCAAACGTTCCAAATTTTTCCCAAGTTTTTTTTTAAATACAAATTTTTTATGTTATTTTAAATACCTCCACGACCCCCATAATATTCAATGCATCCATCTGCATAATATTTTGAGTGCATTAGTAATATTTTTAGAGTTACTTAGTTTGATGTACAAAATGCTTGATTGACGGCTCCGTTTACACCCTGTATAACGTTTGCTTCACGCCTGTTCCCCCGAAGTATGTTTACTCTCTCACCCACATTGCTCTAGTTACGTTTAATTATTACGTCATGTTATAGAAGGCGGGCCTAATGCTATTGCCAGCCAGGTACAAATTCTAATTTCGGGCAACTACTGAGGAGAGAAACTAACACTATGCGACCCGTAAATCGAATACAGGACTTCATGCTCAGCAGTAACGCTTAAGAGGGAACAGGACTTGCGAGAAATTTGAAATATTGGTATTTAAAGAAACTATTGCCGTCGCGATGCGTCAAGCCAGCAAGGCAGGTATGGAAAATCGCAGTCCCTGTTCCCTCTTAAGAGACACGAATGACGCAGTCAAAAATAAATATTTTTATGATACAAACCCGTATAATTGGATTTCAGAATGAATGCGCATGTGTCGTGGATAAGATCCATTGCTATGTACAACTTCTCACAGTATAAACTCAAAATAATTTCAAGTACCACGCTCTTTATCGTCCAAACGTACCAACATGTGACCACTAAATATTTTGTCATAAACTGTAAAATAAAAGATCAAGTGATATTTCTGAAGATGCTCTTGATTTCTTCCTCACCGTTCCAAAGTATCTAAAACTAATATTTATAATAAAGAATTATTTTTGTTTATTTGCAAGATGACGTATCTTTGGAATTATTGGTTGATTTTTTTTGTTGTTTTTTAATGGATTGTAATAGTAAAATATTATACATATTTATAAATTAAAATAACTTAAAGTAACTAACTCAACACACTTTGTTATTTCGTTAATAAAAGAAATTACAAAAAAAAAATGCGTTAAAAACTTCTCGCTACGCTTAGCCTCTGACCAGGGAAAAAGCCAGTCCTTGGGTCGCAAGTAGTGTCAACTAAGCTTTTTTAAGTTTCCTTGAACAAGCTTTGAGTTCTCAGCCCCACGGCCTTAGAGTTTCAACTCAAAACGGGTCGAGCGGCAGCATCAGCACAGCACAATGAACTAGGAAGATGACGCAAGAGTATCGACACATGTTGCGTCCCACACTAAAGGCCTATTGAAAATATTATATAACTTGTATCACTGATAGAGAGCTTTAGTACTGCTAAGTGTTTGAACAAAATACAGGGTGGAAGGGACATCGCCGCGAAAACGGTTACCACGTACTCAGTACATCATTCTGAACACGACCATAAGGAAAGTTTTCATCGGTAATTTAAAACAAAATCTGCTACTTCCTACAAAAGTGCAAAACTTTCACGATCAAAATGTATCGAACAGCAATTTTAATGTGCGGGGTTCAGAATGATGTACTGAGTACGTGGTAACCGTTTTCGCGTCGGTGTCCCTTCCGTCCTGACTTGACTTATCCAAGCGGTCGACAGTCGCGAGCAGAAGCTTGTTGTATACATTATTGCTAATAGTGGAGTAATGACTCAAATGGATATGAATTCAGTCATGGTTGAAAACTAGAGCTCACGAGTCACATCGAATGCAATGTAAAGTGCTGCGGAGCTTCACCCCTTCAAAATTCCGCCAAAAAATTTTGTACCACTGTATTTTAAGCATTAATACTCACGCTTGTACCATGAAGTGCCATTAAGACCTTTAAAATATCAAGAGATATTTGCAATTTAAATAAGACTGAACCAAAGAACCCAACAGTTTGAAACGCGATCTGGAAACAGAAATACTAGCTTTAATATCATCAACATCATTCTCTTACCCTTATCCCAATTCATTTGGGGTCGGTGCAGCATGTCTTCTTCTTCCATACTTCTCTATTAGTCGTCATCTCATCAGACACCTCCTTTCTTGCCATATCATTTTTTACACAGTCCATCCATGGTTTCTTTGGTCTTCCTCTATCCATATACCCATCCACATTCATACTCAAAACTTTCTCCACGACATTTTCCTCATTCCTCCACATCACATGCCCATACCATGACAACCGATTACCACACAACTTTAACAATAATCATGAAATTATTGAATAAAATCTAAGCCGACCTACCATTTGCAGTAAAGTAACCCTGTACATGTTATAACATTCCAAAATATTAAAGTAAGCTTGAAACATTATTTCGCAATCATTTTTATTGTGATCAATTTGTTTTAAAAGTCTAGCTTGAATGTTCCATAAAATAACTTTGTTTCGTAATAACTCAATTAGTCTAATGGCGTACACAAAATTCACGTCAAAGATCATCGAAGCTAGCCCACAGCAGAATTCATAACTTGGAATCTTAAGTTGAATATGACAAAAGATTAGAAGGCAAATGTAAGAACACAGCAATAAGATGATACTAATCCAATTTAGAATGGAGAAACGTTTGAATTTAGTGTTGTCATTCAAAACTCTGTGAATATCTTGAACCTTTAAGACAAACAATATAAATATTTTTGTTTGTAAGACATTGACGACAAGGTTCATGATGGCTCCGGCACTGAAGGCGAAAAAGTCGAAGTAGGAGCAAAGGTAAATTATATTCACACTTTTTCTGATAACTTCATTGCTATGTAGTTTGCAGATACGATAGATGAATACCGCAGAGGATATTATTATAAGACATAATGTCACCAAGATATGAAGCTGTTAGGACTGATGAAATTATTCTTGATACGATATTTGGGAAACAACAAGATATCGTTTATTAAGTTTAGAGGTTGGAGCATTGACTGCACATCTTTATCAACCGTATTATCCAAAGGAACTATTTCACGGCAGCCATTTATTTTATTCAAAAGATTTAAATATAGTAAATATAGTAACCTTATTGGTAACTATATTTTCGAGCCGTTTGGGGTTGAAACTCTAGGTCCATGGGGTCCGAGTGCTCACAGCCTTTTTAAGGACATTTCTAAACGTTTAGTTGACTCTTCCCGTGACCCAAGGGCTGGCTTTTACCTTGGCCAAAGGCTTAGCGTTGCCATACCATACAACGTGGCAACGCCGCCAGTCTTTTGGGTACATTACCAGTTGACTACGTTGAGGAGGAGTTTTTTGACGCCATTTTTTAAGTTTATTTTTAAGTTAGTTAGTTAATATACGTTATTTTAATTTATTAATGTATACTGTATAATTAGTTAGTTAATAAAGATTTCTAGGTCGAATTAACATTGTTTTAGTAAGCCTACGGAGACACGAATGGGTCGTTTAATCTAAAGCTTATTACTTTACAAAAAATACTTCTGCTAGCTGGGTATAGAGACATAAAGTATCTATTCAAATTAAATGGTGACAATAACTAACGATGAAATTGTCATTACGATAATGCTTTAATTTATTCTTTTTTTTTGTACCTAATGTGTCAAGGTCTTCAAAATACAGTTACACTAGGCGAAAGTCACCGTGACTTTTTAGTCGTCTTATAACGGCAGCCCACTTCATGTATCCAATGACTACTAGACATTCATGAAAAAATAGGTATTTATGAGATTTGAATAATTTAAAGATATTATTAATTATAATGACGCATGAGGTAGTTGAAACACCTTGTTGCGAGCTATGATCTATTCGACTCGTGCGCTGGGTAGGTATGTTCTACCGTTTGACACGTAGACATTATTGACAGGATGTTTCGCGGTTTCATAATTCTAATGTATTATTTATTTGTACCTATTATCTTAAAAACGGTAAATAAATCGCACCTGGAGGTATTTCATGTCGGATACATTGAGTGAAACCTTTGTAAGGCGACTAATAAGTCCCGGTGTATTTCAATAAACAATTGGACGCTGGTAAAATAATCAATAACATCGTATTAAATGCAATGGTAATAAATCATTTTATTAAAATGAAAATAATTTAACAAAAACTTGACTTAAATTAAATGAATAGATAAGGCGAACTAATACACGTATTTATGTAATTTTATAAAATACAATGGAGACGAACTGTGACAGTCAGAGCATAGTTTTTTTCTTTTTTCTCACTTTAATCTGTCAGTACACTGTTTTCACATGTCAACAAAACAGCTTCTTGTCAAATGATTAATGAACGAGTGATGACAAACGTGGTACTTTTGTTTTATAATATTGGATGATCTAATATCACTCTGA
The DNA here is from genome assembly GCA_905163415.1 of Noctua fimbriata. Taxonomy (NCBI): domain Eukaryota; kingdom Metazoa; phylum Arthropoda; class Insecta; order Lepidoptera; family Noctuidae; genus Noctua; species Noctua fimbriata. The sequence continues at coordinate 16,264,467 of LR990935.1, forward strand.
AAGGTGACACTGAATTTGACAGTTAATAACAGTAAAAGCTCTAGACAGGATACATATTGACTCGATAGAAAATATATCGTCGATACAAATCATCCCGGAATTAGCATCCATCTCTTGTAGCACTTACGATACGTATTAATTAAATCACTGGAGTACATGTGATTGTACATATGGTGGTTTCATGGTTTTATGTATGTTTTGACGCTTTGTGCTAACTCTCCCGCGTTCATATGTCACTCATTTGTTTTCGAACTAATTAATGACATATGAACGCACACTTCGCGTGTTAGTGCAAGGATCGCTTATATTAAGACACGACCGTATACTTTGTACTTATATTAATACATTGTTATTCTTTCACAGAAAGGCGAATTGCAACAGTATAATGACGTAGTTAGTGAGAACTCCGATTAAACATATTGGTAGTGTGGCATCTACATAGAACAGGCCACACGCGGTCATCTTACTGAACGCTCGATTCGTCTGTAGTACTTTCTTGCAAAGTCGAGTATGATTCCCTGTTATGGAAATAAAAAGGATAAATTAGGTGTTACATTTTATAACAAAATTAAGTTGCCGGTGTTCACTACATTAAAACACAGACGTGTCCGGAAACCAATCATCGCAAGGATATGCAATCGTCGCGCTCGTTCATATAAATGACACGCACAGTCAAGTGCTCTGTGTTACGTGACCCTCTGTGAGAAGGAGGGACGTCTGCAAAAAGGGTCAGGTAACGCAGGTCACTGACTGCAATTGCGAGGTTAGATGAGTCGCTTTTCCACGTCATCATATATACATATGAAAAAACGCGACGCAGACGGTATCGCGCATTTTTTTTCGGTTACGACACTCGGTACTTCTATGTATAGATTTAAATCATAGATTCACCTACCTTGAAAAAAAATGTTCATGTTTCTATTTCGTAGATAAATGCGTCTATGATTTACTTCTAAGTTTCTGTTAGTTTGGGTCGCGATAAAATAAATCAATAGATGTCACCATCAAATATTGATTTGGATTTTTCGTAGAAATCTATTAATTTATTAAACCATCAATTTCAACTAGAAAGATTGTAGAAATCTTTCGTACGTACTTGGACAATTCTTGTTCTTCATTAGTTGTATACACGCCGTCTCAGCTGCCTCAATGGCCAAATAGAACTTCTCACATTGAAAACTGTGAAATATTACTAGAAAAATGTCTTTAGCTATCCATAGAAATATCGCCAATCCAACCACTGGTGACTGAAAAATCTCAACGTTCATCGGCTGGAAGAATAAAAATCATCGTTAGCTAATGCTCGTTTTGAATACTAGGCGATTTTAAGGGTTCCGTAGCCAAACGGCAAAAAAATAATCCTTACAGATTCGTCCTGACCGTCTGTCGGTCTGTCCGTCCGTATGTCACAGCCATTTTACTCTGAGACTCGACAGTCTCGCACCACTACCATTTGTGTTTTGTTTTGAGTCCTGTTACTTGTTGATTAAATATATATGTTTGTATATATATTTCTGTGGCTCTATTTCTGTTCTCCGACAACTTAGGTACTTGTACCAGAATGAAGTGAAATCCTAATTATAAAGTAATATTTTAATTCTGTTGGTCTTACGCCCAGAGTTCATAGAAAAATGCCCATGGTCCTTTTCTTTAGTCTTGCTTTCCGTCTCCCATCTATCAAAATGATGCCAGAATCAATGAAAATTATAATGAAATATGAAATTTACCTCGAGTTGTGTTTTTCTTGGTTCCTGTAGCCAATCTAACCGAGTCTTCAAGAAATATAAATTGCGAATAAATACATTTACCACGCTATACAGTATCTGTAAAAATGAAATTCTTAGTAAGTTATTAATTCTTTAATATTTTTGTGAAATAAAATTTAATTTCTTTAGGCCAGCCTTATTTTGAATAATGGATAACTTAGGTTTTAACTTACCAGAGATTGGAATATTGTTTTGTACAATTCATAAGCTTTGAAAATATTTTAATAAATGTTAAAAAAATCATGAAGTTGTGCATCATTTTCTTGTTCGGCGTCCACTTCCAATATCTTTTTTATCCATCCGTTAAGATATTTCGTTAACAATACCAAAACACGAATTGCATAAACAAAGTTTATGTCAAAAGCAGTAGCAAAGTAGTTACAAATTAAGATGGCTAATTCAATGAAACCATTCTCTGATTCATGCACTACATAACTTGAGAAGTAACTAAAGATGTTTACACCAAAATAAATGAAAACCCAGATCCAATTCCAAATAATAAAACTTTTCACACTAATATCGATACTTCTTAGTATAATTTGAATAAACACGACGAGTAAAATATTACCTTGACTGTGAATAATGTTAAGAATAAAAAGCATTAACATGCCACAACAAAAGCATATACACATGAAAAAAGAAATTATCGGAATGAAAATATCTGTTATGAAGAATTCGTCGAAATGAACGTAATAAGAACTAATCACAAGAGTATAACATAGACTCAAGAACGACAAAATGTTACGCGACTTCCCATTCGGAGTAATATAATTATCTTGTATCGTATATTTTGAAGAGAACAATAGAAGCAGAAAACAATTTAAAAGGTAAAACATTCTTTGAACTTCTTCTTCTAAACGATTATTTAGCATAACTTCAGTAGGATACAATGACAAGTTTGGTTTATTATTTTTCTTTTGGAATATTTTAAACATCTTTAACAACATGTTGACTTCGTTACTGTCTGCCTAAAATAAATACAAAAGTTGTTAGTGGGAGTGCGGTTTAGTTATAAAAATAATAAGTTTCATCGAAATTAATTTATTATTTGTTGACACTTCACGCTTAAGGCGCAGACACCACCAAAACGGAGACGTGCGATGATGTACGAAGCGGAGAAGAGTGGAAATGCTTAGGGCTAGGGAGCTAGGGTGTATCCACCGAAGTTGTGCGAAGATGCGTACTGCCTAGACCGGAGCAGAGATGTTCACAGGACACTCACGCCGCTTGGTGCTCACTGCACGCCACTCACCGCACGCCACTCACGTCTCTTCTCATCTTCTCTGTGTGCCTTTTTATTAATGTTATGATGGTATCTCGCAACATTTCTTGTCGAGTTTTCATTTTCTATTGTTACTAAAAGTTATTAGCAGATCATCCACATAGACATAGAAGAAAAAATATCTACTACAGAAAATAACTCAAAAAAATACCCAAGCAATGTCAATAAATTTCATATGGGACCACCACGCGTGAATCACGTAAATCGGACCAGTCATCAAAGAGCTATTAGGTAAAATACAGCCGAATTGAAAACCTCCTTTTTAGAAGACGATTGAAAAAACACTTAAATATTATCGTATTTATTTCTTACACACAATTGTTTCACAGAAAAGAAAATTGTAGCAGTATAATAACGTAGCTAGTGAGAAGTGCCATCAAATGTATTGGTAGAGCTCTGTCTACATAGAACAGGCCACATGCGGTCATCTTACTGAAATTTCGATTTGCCTGCAGCACATTCTTGCAAAGACGTTCTTGATCGTCTGGAAAAAGTCAATACGACTCTGTTCAGTCAAACCGTCATGAAATTATTGCGGAAACGGCTCCAAACACTGACACCTCCTTTAATAATCATAATAGTCCTCCTGAACGTTTTCGGTCACGGCGGTCGATAGACATCGGCATAATATCTCAAATAAAAAGCAGACGGTGCACTCTCTGTTCCTTTACTCTCATAGTCTCATGGAACGGCCATCGGATACGACCGAAGAGAGATCAGGCGCAGGAAGATTAACGTGCATTCCGAGGCACGGGGGTAACATACCGCCGAATTCCAAACTCCGGTTGAGAAATTCCTAGTAGATCCCAACCCAGGACTCCACGCTCAGCAGTCACGCTTTTTATAACGAGACCAAGAGTGCAGTTAAAATTACTGAAGTATCTGTCACTATCGGCAGCCGAGCAGCAATTGGTCCGTACCAGGTGAACTGATCCTTTTTAAAGACCATCTAGCGCGTCCTAAATCATTATTTAGCATGTCCTTACGTACTTGGGCAGTTCTTGTTCTTCATAAGCTGTATACAAGCCGTCTCCGCTTCTTCAATGGCTATATAAAACTTCTCACATTGCAAGCTGTGAAACATTACTAAAAATATGTCCTTGGTTATCCATAGAGTCAATATTAATTTTATCATCGGCTTTTGCATGATCTCAACCTGAAAACATAACCTCGTTTTCAACAACGTGTACTTGATAAACAAAAAACTTAGTGTTTTTGTTTTGTTTTCACGTACGACTTCTACTAGCTAATTTTGCGTCCATTCCTAAGACTAGTCATGGTTGTGGCCGCGTAGTCTCTTAGAATAAATAATTTAGCTGAAATCAGATATGAATAGATTTTCTGAACCCGTGATTGTTAAAAAGTAAATGTTACCTGAGGCTTTTTTTTTTTTTTTTTACGATGGGAAATCATCAAATGACCCCCCCCGCTCTGGGCGGAGCGGAAGGGAGTGTCAGACTTGTACTGACTAAAACCCATCCATGTTCCTTCTTTGCCCTTTGTGTTTCAGGGCCGCGGTATCTCTTTCGAACAGTCCCGCAGCCCTGGCAGGCATCGGCCCGTGCGGACCCCTACGTGGTTGCTGACATCTCTTTGAGGCGCGCGTGGAACACGAACGCGCCGTCGACACGGCCTGTCGTCATAAGACGGCTGGACGGCGAGCTAGCCCATAACTCGCCGTCCACAGGCCCGCGCCTACGGTGGCCGGGGGCGACCACGTGACCCCCGACGCCCAGGGCGTCTCCCGCGGCGGCTGGGACGTGAGGCTCTTTCCCTCTCACGTTCCGCCACCTCCTCCACTAGCATGACTGCTTCGCAGAAGGAGGTGACGGCTTCCCATTCCCTCTCGCTCCGGACCATGGCTTGAACCAGGGCCGGGCGCGAGAGGTCGCCGCCGCCGATCGCCTCTACGAGGACACGGCGCTGCTCCGCCCAAGCGGGACAGGCCTCTACAGTGTGCTGCACCGTGTCCTCCGGACGATCCTCACAATGGAAGCACCCGGGCGTTTCCACCCGCCCGATTCGGTGCAGGAACCTCCCGAAACAACCGTGTCCGGTGAGGACCTGCGTCAGGCGGAAGGTGAGGGCGCCGTGGCGCCTCTCTAGCCACTCCTCAAAGAGGGGACTTATCGCCACTATGGTGGCGTGCCCTGCACGGGGTTGCGACAGTCGCTCTCTCCATGTCACCATGAGATCGCGCCGGAGGTCTGTCCACTGAGCGGCGATTTGGCGCGGCAGCGGAGTTTCCCCCCGACGTAGTGCCTCCGCGCGCCATTCGTGAAGGCGCGCGAGGACTATCGCCTCCAGATCCCATGGCGGCAATCCGGCAAGGAGGCTCGCCGCCTCACCGGAGATCGTGCGGTACCCCCGGACTAGCCTTAGGGCTATCCCCTTTTGGGGCGCGTTCAAGTAGCGTGCGGCTCGCCGCCTCAGAGAACGCGCCCACACCGGGGCCCCGTAAAGGGCCATGGACCACACGACCCCCGCGTAGAGCCTCCGGCAGGAGGCGTTTGGACCCCCCAGGTTGGGCAGGAGCCGCTTGAAGGCAGCCCCGGTCCGTTCCAGTTTGGGGGCCAAACGTCGGAAATGCTCCACGAAGTTCCACCGGCTGTCAAGGACGAGTCCCAGGTACTTCAGCGTCGACCCGACGCCGATGGAAACCCCTCCCACCGTCAGTAGGGATCCCGACGGTGGCGCATTCCGAGGCCCATTAAAACACATGGCCTCGGACTTGTGCAATGCCATGTTACCTGGGGCTGTAAAATTGTTTGATCTCCTATCATTTGTAACATTGTCTCCAAGAAAATTAAATTCCGAGTAAACACATTGACCGTTGTAAATAATATCTGTAAAACAAGGTGATTATGCCATGAGGTTGAAGTATTTTTGCTCATAAAAGAACATGCTAGTGTGGTAAGTTCTAATAAGCACGTAATAAAAAAACGAGGCTTCGTTAAGTATACCTGCATTACTTACCAGTACTTGAAAAATGGTTGTGTGCAATTTATATGCTTCTAAAATATGTCGATAAATCTTGAATAAATTAATACAACAAAATTTATCATTTTCTTGTTCATCAGCAAGCTTTATGATTGACATAATTCATTCATTGAGATATTTTGTTAACAGTACCATAACACGAATTGCATAAACACAATCCATGTTAATTTTGCTATGCAAGCAGTTACGAATTAGCTCAGGAAAGTACTCAAAACTTTTTGCAACCTCTACATTATGTACGAGCCAAATGAAGCAGTTTACACCAAAACCGATAAAAACAGAGATCCAATTACCAATGATGTAACTTTTGATACTCTTACTAAAATCAATACTTGTATGTATAGTCTGAATCAACATAACGAGAAAGATGTTGTTTTGACTGTGTACGATGTTGAGAACAAAAATCGTTAATGGAATTCAAAAAAAAGCAATTAATTCAAAAAAAGTCAAAAACGAATTGACGACAAAATGTTGCGTGTATATCCGTTAGGAGTGATATAATTATCTTGTATGATATATTTTGAAGAAAACAATACAAGAAGTGGTAAGTTTGAGGGATAAAACATGCTTTGTCTAGACGATTATTTAGTAACACTTCTTGGAGATGTAATGAAGAGGTTGGTTTAATCTTCTTTTTATAAAAGTTTAGTTCAATATTATTCCACATGTTGACTACGCTTACAACTTGCTGTTATAATTATGATTATGGGCAAGACTTGTAAACATTTAAACGTAATTACAACCCTATTAACAACAAGTATTTTTATATAAATTGTGCGTTTAACGTATGTCTTGGTTAATATTGATGATTGAGTTGACAACGCAGTGAAAGCATTTAAAGTCCGTATCTTTAATCGTCGATGTTGGTAACGTTTTTGAAGAACATACTGGTATTCTAATTACGATAAAAGCAATTTACAAGATAAATATAAAATTAATAAGGCTTTGACATTAATAGCTTTTATTAATTAAAGTTAATAAATAAAGTGTTGATACACAACGGCAAATCTCAAAAACTTTCATCGTAGTTATTTCACAGAAATGCGGATTTCAATAGTATAATAATGTAGCTAGCGAGAAGTCCCATCAAATAAATTGTTAGTGTAGCATAGAAGCATATAAATTGCACACAACCATTTTTCAAGTACTGGTAAGTAATGCAGGTATACTTAACGAAGCCTCGTTTTTTTATTACGTGCTTATTAGAACTTACCACACTAGCATGTTCTTTTATGAGCAAAAATACTTCAACCTCATGGCATAATCACCTTGTTTTACAGATATTATTTACAACGGTCAATGTGTTTACTCGGAATTTAATTTTCTTGGAGACAATGTTACAAATGATAGGAGATCAAACAATTTTACAGCCCCAGGTAACATGGCATTGCACAAGTCCGAGGCCATGTGTTTTAATGGGCCTCGGAATGCGCCACCGTCGGGATCCCTACTGACGGTGGGAGGGGTTTCCATCGGCGTCGGGTCGACGCTGAAGTACCTGGGACTCGTCCTTGACAGCCGGTGGAACTTCGTGGAGCATTTCCGACGTTTGGCCCCCAAACTGGAACGGACCGGGGCTGCCTTCAAGCGGCTCCTGCCCAACCTGGGGGGTCCAAACGCCTCCTGCCGGAGGCTCTACGCGGGGGTCGTGTGGTCCATGGCCCTTTACGGGGCCCCGGTGTGGGCGCGTTCTCTGAGGCGGCGAGCCGCACGCTACTTGAACGCGCCCCAAAAGGGGATAGCCCTAAGGCTAGTCCGGGGGTACCGCACGATCTCCGGTGAGGCGGCGAGCCTCCTTGCCGGATTGCCGCCATGGGATCTGGAGGCGATAGTCCTCGCGCGCCTTCACGAATGGCGCGCGGAGGCACTACGTCGGGGGGAAACTCCGCTGCCGCGCCAAATCGCCGCTCAGTGGACAGACCTCCGGCGCGATCTCATGGTGACATGGAGAGAGCGACTGTCGCAACCCCGTGCAGGGCACGCCACCATAGTGGCGATAAGTCCCCTCTTTGAGGAGTGGCTAGAGAGGCGCCACGGCGCCCTCACCTTCCGCCTGACGCAGGTCCTCACCGGACACGGTTGTTTCGGGAGGTTCCTGCACCGAATCGGGCGGGTGGAAACGCCCGGGTGCTTCCATTGTGAGGATCGTCCGGAGGACACGGTGCAGCACACTGTAGAGGCCTGTCCCGCTTGGGCGGAGCAGCGCCGTGTCCTCGTAGAGGCGATCGGCGGCGGCGACCTCTCGCGCCCGGCCCTGGTTCAAGCCATGGTCCGGAGCGAGAGGGAATGGGAAGCCGTCACCTCCTTCTGCGAAGCAGTCATGCTAGTGGAGGAGGTGGCGGAACGTGAGAGGGAAAGAGCCTCACGTCCCAGCCGCCGCGGGAGACGCCCTGGGCGTCGGGGGTCACGTGGTCGCCCCCGGCCACCGTAGGCGCGGGCCTGTGGACGGCGAGTTATGGGCTAGCTCGCCGTCCAGCCGTCTTATGACGACAGGCCGTGTCGACGGCGCGTTCGTGTTCCACGCGCGCCTCAAAGAGATGTCAGCAACCACGTAGGGGTCCGCACGGGCCGATGCCTGCCAGGGCTGCGGGACTGTTCGAAAGAGATACCGCGGCCCTGAAACACAAAGGGCAAAGAAGGAACATGGATGGGTTTTAGTCAGTACAAGTCTGACACTCCCTTCCGCTCCGCCCAGAGCGGGGGGGGTCATTTGATGATTTCCCATCGTAAAAAAAAAAAAAAAAGCCTCAGGTAACATTTACTTTTTAACAATCACGGGTTCAGAAAATCTATTCATATCTGATTTCAGCTAAATTATTTATTCTAAGAGACTACGCGGCCACTCGTACCGGCCGGCGGCCGTTCGTAACCCGGGGATTCTTAGCACCCCCTACCTTGCCGTTACCGTGACCGCCGCCAAAATCAGGAATAGCAAGGCCGCCGGGAACTGGGGGCCGTGGTTGATTCTGGCTTGCCATTAAGGAACGGATGTTACATTTGTACGCAATCAAATTTTTACCGCGGAATGACTGGCCATCTAAACTTACAAATTTACTTTAGTAAAGAAGAATAGACTATTATACTAGGATAGATTATACACACATCAACACTGTCTATGGTCATTTTAAATTTATTAACATAACTAGAAGTATTGAAAAATTCAAAATGATTTGGACGTTAATTTGTTTCTGGCACATTTATCTTCTGTATTTTAAATTCAAATAAAATTCAATGTACATCGAAAAACTTCCATAAGCTTGTTTATGATTCCATTGTCCCGTCATTGTCTTCCAGGTGGTTTTTTTCAATCTCCAATTGTTTCTGTGTATTGAGCTGACACTTGCAAGTTTCCATTATTTTTCCGAGACTTTCCGTAATCTTCACAGATTGTTTGGAGAGGGCGTAGGTATTTAATGAGGAGGATAGCTGTTAAGAGTTAAGAGTAAAATTCCTTTGACCTGCAGCTGTGGCGAGATGTTTGTTAATGGAGAGCCAGCCCACACCTATGGTTCTAGTTAGATTTTTGAAAACATGAAACAGTTTTTGAGGTTTTTCCCCATTGACAAATTTAATGATGCATCTTTTATGGCTTCCAGAAGAGTCTGAGGATCGGTTGAATATTGGTTATTATAGTGTTTCGTGCTACGGTACTCTTTGTGTGCGAGAACGACTCGCACTTGGCCCGTTTTTTTATTTAAACATTCTGTAAGAGTCTAAAATTCTGCGCATTTTGATATCAGGATGCTTTAAGAAATTCTTTGTAGTTTTTTTTTTAAATACATGAATAACCAAAATATCCCTAGACTGTGCATATTTATTTAATATGCTGACTCACTATTAGATACATGTCTAGAGCTAAGAACTGGGTACTCTAATATCGAAACTCGTACGTACTTGGACAGTTCTTGTTTTTCATACGCTGTATACATGTGGTTTCTGCTTCCGTAATGGCTTTGTAAAACTTGTCACATTCAAGACTATGAATAATAACTAGTAATAAGTCTTTTATCATCCATATAATCGTCACACATCCGAGTAGAGGCGATCGGAAAATTACCTAAACACGAAAACCTTTATTTATGACTTAAATAAAAGATACTTACAATAAGAGAGATAACGCTAGTTTCTTAAAGCCGATTTCAATTTCTGATAAGTTTTCTTGTTAGCTATTATAAAATTGATGGAACAGAACAACAACTACGAATCATTAGGCTCTGTCCACCTGTTGGAAGATAGACTGACGATTGCAGAGTACTACTTAATGCGAAAGAATGACTTTTTTTAATAAAATGTGAAGGGATTTCAAAATATTCAGAAAACTTGTTTTATGTTGTTACCTCGTTTTGTGATACTGTTGGATCTTTCAGCATTTGTAGTCGTGTCTCCAAATATCCTACATTGCGGATAAATACTAATACGGTCGTATATAATATCTGTAAAAAAAAAGAAACTTAAAAAAGAAGAATAAAATGTTGTTAGCTCACTTATGTTCGGTCATGAAAAGACATGCTTTAACGGTGCCACACAAATCTAATCGTGTAATCAGTTTGATTGTCTATTATAAACGTCTAAAATCAGGGTGCATTACAGTCGATTTTCTTACCAATACTTGGAACGCCTTCTTGAACAGCTTGTAAGCTTCCAAAATATTTCTGTAGATATTAAATAATCTGATACAATACGTATAATTTTCTGATTCTTCACGCAGTTCTAAGATTTCTTTGGTCCATACATTTAGGTATTTTGTAATCAACGTTATAACACGAATAGCATAAATACAATTGATATCAAATGCAGCATATATAAAGTTACAAATAAGCAATGCCAAATGCAAAAAATTACAATGGAAGATTGCCATATGCGATAAGTAAATGAACACGTTAATTCCTAAAATACTGAAAACTGAGATCCAATTCCAAAAAATGAAACTACTGACACTATTACTAATATCAATACTTTTATGTATACTTTGAATTGTTACAATGAGCAAAATGTTGTTTTGACTGTGGACGATATTAAGAATGAAAAAGATGCTAGCGCCGAACCCAAGGTAAATAAATGAGAATGTTGTTATGAGCGAAATGATCATATTCTTACGGACATTTGTGTAACTATCGTTGACTTCATCAAAATACATGAAGTAAACACAGGTGACAACGACAAAACACACACTTAAGAATGACGAAATGATACGCTTCCTGCTATTAGGAGTAATATAATCATCTTGAATGGTATACTTTGAAGAGAATAATGGAAATAGTAGGCAGTCTAGTGGATTAAAAATTCTTTGAACTTCTTTTTCTAGACGATTATTTAGTAATACTTCCGGTGGATACAATGACATGTTTGTTTTTATTTTCTTCTTTTGAAACAATGCTCTAATCATATACATGTTAACAACGTTACTTGCCTGTTGATAAATGATCAATGGAAGACATTTCCAAATTTTATAAAGTTATTACTATTGCGTTCCAATTAATACGTATGTGTCACTGAGACTCAACTTGTCAATTTTCTAATTACAGTAAAAGCTATTAATATAATATATATATAGCAAGTAATAAGAATTTCGAAGGTATTATCATGGCCTTCATTATGAACTAAAAGCCTAATGTTTAAAAAGTAAGATACTATCATATACGTAAACTATACAGTTAGTATCTTAAGTTCATCATGATTTTAGTCTGTATACAGGGTGGGTAAAGAATCGTGGATTAAACGATCATTATCATCATCATCATCCACAGCCGGGTATAGGCCTCTCTTTGCTTATGCCAATGGAGCTTGATATAAGCAAAGATCTCTGTGCCAGCCTTGTGCCATAGTATTCCCGCAATGGCAACAATGTCATCTGCCCATCTCGCCGCCGGACGACCTATACTTCTCTTTCCAAACGATAGTTGATGTTATTTGCAGTAAAAAATATATCTGTGGCAGAGTCCTATCTTGATCTCCTTAAAAGTTATGACTACTTGAGTGTTTTTTTTAAGAAAATACCAACATTTTGACCAAATAAGCAATTAGAGTAAAATGAGTTACTTCTAGGAAATGCATCATCACTACAAAAGTGCTTTTATGACAATATGTACCATGATTTATGAGTATTGGCACTTTTTTCTATATCTTTTAAGTCTCAAGAAAGATTATTTGTAACTTCAGAACCTTACTGTAAAAAAAATGTACTGCCAAAAAATGACGCTGGTAACCCCAACTTTCGCCCTGTTTCGACGATTTTTTACCCACCCTTTATACCTAATACTGAGTAACCACCTCGTCTTCGTTGTGTCAGCTCTTACGCTCTTACGCTTCTCTTCTTCATTTGATCCACACTTGTTAATACCAGACTAGTCGTCCAGTCTCAGATTCCATTCTACTATCATCATTCGAATATTGTAAGTGCCCAAAATACTATTAGGTGCTGCGTAGCTGTGTTTAAATATCTTATGTGCCAGTAATTTAAAAAAAAAATACATTACAACCGCTGCTTGGAGTCAAAATATGGTCGGTACGTCTACCAAAGGAAAGTGTGTTTGGTGTCTGTTTTTAGTGCCACAATAAATTTTAAAAAAATAATGACGTTTGTTGTAAGTATGTAGTTTATTTTATAAAATTAATAAATAGAATGTAATGTAAGTGCAAATAAGTATATCCTCTTCTACAAATTTTGCAATCGAAATTAGTTTTGCTGTAAGAAAACCCAATTCTGGATTAAGCTCGCCATTGTATTATAGCAATATGTATAAACTATCATGTTAGTAACCATGATAGTTTAAAAAATAATATAGATACATATTTTTTTAAACTATCATGGTTACTAACATTATCATTAACATAGCCGTACCGGCACTCGTGCGGGCTGGTTGTGTTTTTTTGTCGCGTTGCGTCTAATTACTACCCCCAATTCGCGAAAAGTTGTTTACGTATTGCAGTGACACGTGCGACAGGTGTGCGCCGGATCTACCGGCTGCGTGTGCCTTACACGATCGCGCCATGAATGATGATGTAATAGTTTCAACGCGCCGTGATACACCCGTATTCAGTAATGATGTACAGAGCTTATTGAGTGATTCTTCGGACATGGATGTTATTGATGACGACGGTAAAAATAAAAAGGAGCAGTCAAGAATGGAAAAGAGGGAAAGAGAGGACAGTACTGAAGACGAAGAGGGTTGGAAAGAACTTAAGACGAGTAAAAAAAAAATCTGCCACGGTAGTAGACATTCTATAAAAGAGGAAAAGTATGAGGTATACGTTTCGCATAAAGAACGCCTTCCGAAACAGTTTGCAATGGCACGTATTTTAAGAGAAAATAAAATAACTAAGATTCGTGAAGTCAAATATTTAAGCCCTTTCAAAATACGAGTCCAATTTGAATGTGAATCGGTTGCACAGAACTTTCTTATGTGCGAGAAACTTTTGGAGAAAGGATGGAGGCTCCAGAAGGCCACGGAGCTGTCTATCTGCTATGGCTTAATCAAGGACGTAGACCTCGATTTCACGGATGACGAGATCCTTAAAAATATTTCATGTCCGGCCCCCGTAAAGCTTTTATCTTGCAAGAGGCTAGACCGTCGCAACAGGGATGAAGGTGGTTGGTGCCCAAGCGAAACCCTTCGACTTTGCTTTGAGGGTAATCATTTACCAGCCTCAGTTAGTGTATGTGACATAAATATTAAAGTATTGCCTTACATACACCAAGTTTCACAATGTTCCCGATGTTGGAGGTTAGGCCATGCGCGGAAAATGTGCCCCTCGAAAAACGTGGTTTGCCCGAAGTGTGGTGGGCATCATGAGAATTGTGATACTTTAATGTTTTCATGTGTCAACTGCAAAGGTAACCACATATCGCTCAGCAGGTCTTGTCCGGTTTACAAGAAAGAAAGAAGATTAAGGGAAATTATGTCTGAGTTTGGATGTACATATAGAAAAGCCCTTGAATGTTATGTGCCCCCCGAAAAACCCGCTCCCCCCGATACTAGCGTCCCCCCTCAAGATCCGGTAGCCCAAGTAAATCGTTTCTCTTCTATACCTCCCGAAGACAGCTATTTACAAACCCGAAGTCCTACCTTTGCCGAAATAGTTCAAACAAAGGCCACAGTCCACAAGGTACAGACCCCTACCACGGCTAGTAGGAACAAGGATACTCCAAAGCCTCCGAAAAATAAAAAGAGCCCACTCAAAGAAGACTGGATGTTCTGGACTGCAGATGCAGATGAAGGAGACGTTCATCAATTACCTGTTGATGAAGAAGGTAAAGATGAATGTCCTTCTTTCAAAGAGCTGTGTGCAAGAATAAAGGAGGTTATCTACCTCAAAAAGACAGGTTTAATTTTTAAGATAAGGTGTGTCTTCCAGTTGTGCTTAGAATGGTTAACCCTAGTGTCAGTGAGTTTTGTTTCAGAGTGGCCGTGGGTAAAAGCATTGTTTAACTTTTTTATTCCTTGTGATGGCTAACAAATCACTTAAATTAAATATTTTGCAGTGGAATGCCCAAAGTATTAAACCAAAGTTAGCATCGTTTCAGGAACTTTTGTGTTTGGAAAAAGTACATATTGCTGCCCTTAGTGAGACGTGGCTTGAACCAGAAAGTAATTTAAAAGTTAGTGGTTTTGATGTTTACCGTGCGGACCGGGATGACTCATACGGTGGTGTAGCTATAATAGTACACAAATCTGTTAAGTCGCAGCTGCGACACGTTACCGTCAATAATAACGGTATTGAGGTAGTGTGCGTTCAAGTATTTAATTGTAGCCCGTTTGAGAATATTGTTTCTGTTTATTGTCCATCGAGAATTGTAACCACTCAGCAGGACTGGGATAGTCTGTTTTCATTATGGCCATCCAAAACGTTAATTCTTGGTGACTTTATTGCCCATCACGCCAGTTGGTCCTATAAAACTGACCGCAGAGGCAGTCTTATTCACGACTCATTAATGGACAACAACTTTGTTTCTTTGAACGATGGAACACATACACGAATTCGTTTAGTTGATAACAACCTACAACAATCTTCCCCAGATATTTCACTAGTTTCTATAGACATTGCGTTAAACTTTAATTGGAACGTTTTAAATGAAAATCTAGGCAGCGACCATTTAATTATGAAACTTTCAACATTGTGTACGTCATGCCTTCCTACAGTTATTAAAAGGAATTTTGGAAAAGCAGACTGGACTTCATATAAAAAATATCTGAAGGAAAAATTTCAAAATTTATGTCTACCGAATGACCCACAAAAAGCGTACGATTCATTTTTAGATATTCTTAATGACGGTGCTAATAAATTCATTCCGATGTTTAAATTTAATCAAAACCCTACTTCAAATTTCACTCCGAAACCATACTGGACTGCCGAACTGTCACAAGCTGTGGCTCATCGTAGATTAGCTTTATCCAAATTTAGACGTAATCCCACACCCCAAAACCTGGATACTCTTAATGATAAGATAAATACATCTCAAAGGTTAATCCGACAGGCTAGAGGGATGAACTTTAAAATTTTTGTTCATCAGTTGACCACACTACATCGTCTAGTGAAATGTGGCGCAAAATGAGATGGTTGAAAGGTTACCGTTCGCCTAGACATTTTGTGGACGCTCAAAGTGCCACAAATCTTTTAAATTCCTTAGCACCCGATTATGTATCCCCATCGACCCCTATCGTTCACCATAGTAACCCTACACTAGAATGTGAGATCTCTATTCAGGAGCTAGATAAATGTATCAAATCTAAGGATACATCTCCTGGATACGACGACATATCTTATTCTATGATTAAGAATTTACCTGATATAGGTAAATCTGTATTACTTTCTTTACTTAACTACTTTTTTAGTCACAGTTTTGTTCCCGATCAGTGGCGCGACATTTGTATTGTACCTATTCCAAAACCTGGTCGTGACCCTATTAATGTTTCTTCACTCCGTCCTATATCATTACTGTCGTGCATATGAAAAATTTTCCATTATGTTCTATACCGAAGATTGGAATGGTTTTTTGAAAAAAGTAACACGTTTTCTGTGAACACAGTTGGATTCCGTAGGGGTAGATCGTGTTTAGACGGGTTAAGTTGCCTAATCACCACAATTCAAACTGGTTTTTCCGAGGGTTGTTCCACTATGGCTTGTTTTTTAGATATAGATAATGCGTACAATAATGTCAATAATTTTGTTTTAATTAATATTTTAGATAGTTTTAAAGTTGGGGCCCGTATCTGTAGGTATCTTTGGAACTTTCTCCATAGAAGAGTACTCAAAATAAGAATTGGTAATAGTTTTTTTAGCAGACATTCGGGTACTGGTTTGGCTCAGGGTGATCCGTTATCCCCAATATTATTTAATATAGTAACGTCTTATATTTGCAAGCGTGTACAAAACAATATTTGTATATCCCAGTACGCGGATGACTTCGCTATATACGTGCAGTGTTCTTCTGTAAGTGAGGGCCAACGCAAGACCCAGTCGGCACTTGATCTCATGAACAGCATGTTGACACAAGTACGATTAAATATTTCCCCCTCTAAAAGTAAAATCTGTTTTTTTAGTAGAGGTTTTAGAAGGCCAGTCATTGAAATATGTTTGAACGGGACTTTGTTAGAGATAGTAGATCATGTCAAGTACCTAGGATTGTGGCTGGATAGAAGCCTTCGATGGAAAAAACATATTGGAGAGGTCCGTGAGCGAGTGCTTAAATTGATTAATATTTTTAGGGTTTTAGTGGGACCTGGGTGGGGTGTTCATCCCAACCACTTAAGAAGACTGTATATTTCCCTTATTCGTAGCCGTATCGACTTCGGTAGCTTTTTACTGGACAATAGCGCCGACACCCATTTAACTAAACTGGACAGATTGCAAAACATTTGCTTGCGGTTAATTGGTGGGTTTATCAAAAGCACTCCGATCCACGTGATGGAATCAGAATTATTATTGCCTCCTCTTTTTATTCGCCGCCGATATTTAGCTGGTAAATTTTATTTAAAATCTAAGTGTTACCGTTTTCCTTTAATAGATTTACTAGATAAACTACATGGTCTTTGTTACAATAATACTTATTGGAGAAATAAGAAAAAGCCACTGTTAGTTTTGTCTCACAATGTTCTAAACCAGGAACAAATGTACTGTAGCAATAAAATTGGCATGTTTTCCATGGACACTTGGGTCAGCAATATGGACTTATCAGATATTGTAAAGCCTAGTCTAGATTCAGTAGATAAACCTAAGCATTGTTATAATAGACATAATCTTAGAACAATATGTTGTACATCTCTGAATACACAGTACTCTGGCTTTTACTGTATGTACACGGACGGTTCTAGACACGAGAATTACTGTGGCGCAGCTTTTTTCGATTCACAAATAGGTGCTTCTTTTAAATTCAAAATTTTATCCAAAGTTTCAATAATGCATTTAGAGCTAATTGCTATAGCTGAAGCTTTGGCTTATGTCGAATCTTTGGACGGTGATCGATTTGTCATTTTCACTGACTCAAAAAGTGCTCTTCTCCATCTGATAAGATGCACGAGTACTTCACCTTTTAGGGGGCTTCCACTGGCATACAATATATTAAGAAATATTACTGATTTTGTTGCCAAACGTAAAAGAATTGTATTGCAGTGGATTCCATCTCACGTTGGACTGGAGGGAAATGAGATGGTTGACCGTTTGGCAAATGAAGCCGGGTCTGATGGAGAAATGTATACTTGTTATCCTTGGCATACTGAACTCTTACCCTTGGTTAGAGACAGATGTATTCAATCATGGTCAGAATACTTTGATGAAAGGTCTTTGACTAGGGGTATCTGGTACAGAACGATTCAGCCATCTCTTCCACGAGTGCTTTGGTTCAGCGAGGGCAGGATGAGCAGGCAAGAAGTTGTGACGGCTTTGAGGCTCCGATCCGGTCACGTACCGCTCAATAGCTTCGCATATATGATGCGCAAAGTAGATTCACCAAATTGTGCTATCTGTGGAGTCATTGAAGATGTGCATCATGTCCTGGCGGAGTGTGCGCGTGTGGGAGTCCAAAGGCGTCAAGCTTTTGTCAATACTTTTAATGTAGGCTTTTATAATAGCGTTCTCGCCTCACCATTGTCCGACGAGGCTAGAACACTTTATTATATTATTATTATGGTTATAAGGTTGCGGGTAGGCTAGTTTAGTATAGGTACACATTATATGTAATTTAATTGTATGCAATCATCGGGGTGACATATTCTTTATAGAAAAAACCCCGTAAATAAATAAAGATTAAAAAAAAAAAAAAACATTATCATTAACACTAAAAATCAAATCAGTAAACATGGTAAATATCCCGTTTCTAGTATTAATGATAATGTACTGTTATAAGGCCGACCCCGTAAGTCTTTTTAAAAAAAAGTAATATTTACCGAACCACTTATTTAATCACCAAAAATCCACAATTACACCTTTAATATTAGCTTTATTAAATAATGCACAAAATACACCAACAAATATGTGACTTTCTATAATCCCCTATATCTCTCGAGATAAGGTTTCCAAATTTGGTTTACGCGACGGCGTCCAGAATCTAACTAACTCGATTATTATTAAAATACCGCTAATGTGCGCTAATTGCAATTCAGCGTTTACTTTGAAATGAAAAATGAGACATTGACTCTAGAGTGCAGATGTCGACTTTATTGCCTTATAATAAGGGCTGTAACAGTACGTAGATTTGTTTTTTTGTGTGTAATAAAGAATAAGAATGTCCAAGAAAACGCTGATTTACTTAAATATTAAAGATAGGCAAACTGAAAGAATACAATAGTATAGGAAGCAATGAAGCTTGCGAACTGTAGAGGTAGTTCGGTGTCTATGATGAACAAGCTGCACGCGCTCATCTTCTTAAATGATGCCTTCTGTACTCTTTGGATATTTCTGCAAACCCTTCTTTCGGGATCTGTTAAAAGGAAATCATAAATAAAATACGTTAACACCAACAACACAGAGCACTAAAAATTAAAAAAAAAAAAACTACTTACCAGAACAGTGACTTGATTTAATGAGATGAATACAGGTACTATGAACATCTCTCATTGCTGCATATAATCTCTCACATAGTACGCTCAAGCATGTGAGAAGAATGATATTCTTCCAATTCCAGATTTGAGTTGCTACTGGTTGAATGACAAACTGAAAAATGTTTTTTTTTTCGTTTATTGATAAGAAGTAGAATCATCTCTGCTTCTTGTAATCGTGTCAGTGGTAATCTAAATTAAATTTGACTAGAAGTTGGTTGCTTTTAGTACCGTCCATCATCTTCCTGCACTTGTCCCATTACTAGGGGTTGGCAGCATTGTTTACTCCTTATTCATTCATATCATTACTTACACAATCCATCCTTCTTTTCTTGGCTTCCTCTTCCTCTCCATCCATCAACGTTGATATTTATCACTTTTAGTCTCATGTTTTTCATCACTCCTCATCTGTCCATACCAAAACAGACGGCTCGCTTTTAATTTTTCTACAACAGGCGCCACTTTCAAACCTCTTTTAATAAACGTAACTTTCTTTATCCATTGTCACTCCACACATCCATCTCAACTTTCTTAAATCCGGAACATGCAGTCGTTTTTCATCCATCTTACCGATCGATGCAGTACAACAGGTCTAATCACGGATTTGTAAATTTTCCCCTTCAACATGAGGGTCTTCCGTGGGTCGTAACTAGTTCCAGTGGTGCTGAATATCGGAGCAGATCGGTGAAGGCCGTTCCGGCAAGAGTTATGAGCACAGGACTGGAAAGAGCCACGGGCATGTGGACGGTGAGTAATGGGCTTGCTCGCCGTCCGTCCGTCTTATGACAACAGTACTTGTCGACGGCGCGTTCGTGTTTCACGGGCGCCTCAAAGAGACGTCAGTAAATTGAAAGGGGTCTACAAAGGCCGATGCCTGTCGGGGCTGTGGGACTGTTCGAAAGAGATACAGCGGCCCTGGAACACAAAGGGCTAAGAAGGAACATGAATGGGTTTTAGTCAGTACAAGTATGACACTCCCTTCCGATCCGTCCAGAGCGGGAGACAAGGGTTCACTTGATGATTTTCCATCCGTAAAAAAATAAAAAAGTACTGGAAAGAGCCCCGAAATCGGAAAACAAGTTTTACGTTTTGATTCTATTTAATTTCAGGCCAAAATTCTGCAGTTTTTGCTGCCACACCTTCAATCTGCTCCGTGTTGTCTTTAGTACCATGCATGTATGTTTAATCCAACTTACAAACTCAATTATGCATATTACAGTTATGCTTTTCTCATTAAGCTCGCTTTTGAAACTGCGCCGGGAGATTTTTTTTTTTTTTACTTATTTATTACTTACTCTCACTAACGTTCCGCAAACTTATATAAGCTGTGAATACCGTATAGAAGAGAATCTAAAAAGAGATATACATAAATACTTTTCCTTTAATTTACAACATTTTACAATGAAATAAATGCTTCACAGAATCACCTTTTACTACTAGATACGCCACATGTGGTCACTATGAAAAGTAAAACCTACCTGAAATGTTTTCGTAAATGAAGATACTTTAAAAAAATACCATACCATCTTTTGAAATGTCGTCTCTGTAATCAAGTATGCCTCCTGTATATTCTGATATATGAAAAACATTTTGTTCCAGTACCCTTGTATTTCTGAGTTCCCAGTATTTCTTGAATTTTGTACTTCTTCAATCCACTCATGAAGCATCTTTTCAAGTAATTTCAATATAAACGAGGCATACACGATGTTAATCATCATCATCATCATCATTTCAGCCGAAAGACGTCCACTGCTGGACATAGGCCTCCCCCAAAGGGGGGTTTTTGCCATAATCGCCACGCTTGGCAGGCGGGTTGGCGATCGCAGTACCGTTGTTAAAAAAAGCACAGAGAACGCTGCTGCCCATTCTCTGGTAAGTCCCTTAGTCGCCTCTTACGACACCCACGGGAAGATATGGGATGGTGCTATTCTTTACGTCCGACACCATACAGTACATACATACACGATGTTAATATCAAAAGCTATTGTGGCATACGCCGATATAATATCAATAATTCTTGCTATATCAAAAATAATACAATAACAAATGATAAGAGAAATACAAAAAATATTTAAGACAACAACACAAGTCCAGTTGCAGACCATGAAACTCCTGAGCTTGTTGCCATTTAATAGTAGGGCTCGAAGCACGTGTTGGATTTTCAATACCAGTAAGATGTTATAACGGCTTTGCATAATGTTTGACAGACTGTCAATGAGGTCCCCGATCAAGTAGATTAAAAAGTCAAAAGCATTGTCCAAAGCAACGAAAAAACTATGGTGTATATGTATGAGAAATATAATTAACTGATACCAACAAATGCCTCTATATATGAGCATGCAAAAAACCCTTAAAACATTATAAAGATAACTGTTGGTAGTTATAATGTTTTCACGAATACAATATTTGGAGCAGAAGAAAAAACTTTGCATCAGATTCAACGGTCTTAGTACTGATTGTAAATCTTGTTCTATCACGTTACTTATAGTCGCGTTAGGTGATGTTGTTGGTATATTCTCGATTATAATATCGTTTTTGTTTGAATGACAATTGTTTTTACAACACGAAAACAAGGCGGCTACACTACTATGGCATTTTATATTGTCGTATGAAGAATGAAAGACTGTCACACCTGACAAAAAGTGATACATGGAGTTTTACTTTCGTAAGTTTAGTTAGCTTTTATGAAATTGCTGTTTTAATCTTTGCCACGTTACTTAAAGATAAATTAAAAGATTAGTAACTGTGGAAGATGCTACTGGGCTGGTTAAGTCATTTCTGGGTATACGTCTCTATTCGTGTGCCAATTCTCACGCTCAATTGTGCTCTATTACCTTGGCTACCATAAACATGTGTTTTTTTTAACATATCAACCTTTTTATATGAGAGGACTATGGCTTTGCATCAGATTTAACGGTCTTAGTACTGATATAGGTCTTTTTCAATCACGTAATTGAGCAAGATTTCGTTATCTAAGACAGTTGGTATGTTTCAGATGATAACAGCGTTTTTGTTTGATTTGAAATAACTTTTGAAATACGAAAAAAAGTTTGCTACGGGACAGTTTAGTGTCAATTAAAGTAATACACTAAACCAATCGATAGGCAATCCATTAAATTCCATTATTACTTCGTAGCGTTCACATTAACTTTCTTGTTTGTTGTCATTCACGTCCCCATTTTTTTGTTTTCGATGTTAATTGTGTTAAACCTTTTTGTTACTTACATAGATATCTGAGCAGCCAGCTCTATCTGTCAGACTAATATCAACGTAATGTGCTGTTTTACTTCTGTGAAAATAAAAGGGTGTGACGCGCAAATTACCAAATAATGTTTCAGTTTCCTTAAGATTAAACAATTTATCATGCAATGTGACTTGCAGAGAACATCTTCGTTAAAAGGGACAAGATTTTTCCTTGAGATGCTTACTGGAATTATTTGCCCTGTGCTAGGCATTATTATGTCCAAATTATCGTCAGTGGATTTTTTAAATGAAATGAGTCTGTTCTTTACGAGGTTTCTTGGCAACTAAAATAATATAGGTCATGCATCTCTTTCATCATATTTCTGCCCTTGTCCCATTTTACTTGGGGTCGGCACAACACGTTTTCTTCTTCCATTCTCCCCTGTCAGACGTCACGTCATCATTTACTCCTTTCTCTTTCATATCATTCCTCATACAATCCATCCATCTTTTCTTTGGCCTCCCTCTCCTTCTCCATCCATCAACATTAATATCCATCACGTTTTAGTAACATGCGTTATCGGACTTACCCACAGATGCCCCTCAAGTTAAAGAAGAAAATATTCAAATCCGTGATAAGACCGTATGGAGCGGAATGCTGGGCTGTGAAGAAGATAGATGAAATAAGATTGCATGTAGCGGAGATGAGAATGTTGATCACATCCACCATGTGGGGTGTGAGAAGAATGGTTAAAATATGGAAGGAGTATAATCAATATGAGGAAGTTTGAAAGTTGCACCAGTTACAGAAAAGTTGAAAGAATCGACTGTCTTGGTATGTGATATGGAGGGACAAATCGCAAAAAGAGAGATGAATATAAATGTTCATGGATGAAGAGGGAAAGGAAATGATAGATGAATTGTGTGAGGAATGATATGAAAGAAAAAGGAGTAAACGATAGCGTGACGGTTGAAAGAGAAGATCGGAAGAAAAAAAACGTGTTGCCCCAACCCCAAGTAACATGGGACAATAGCAGGAAGATGATGATGAAGTGACATGAACATTTACTTAAGCGTACCTTCTTGAGGCTCACCGAACTTTTCCGCATGAGAGTCACCCTAAAAGTTTGCGTTCTTAGCGTGGCCCAGCACTTACAAAATAAATGAATTTAGCCGTCATCATAAAAAATAACGTATACTGCTAACCTTTTTAGATTATTAGACATATTGAGTACTTACTTCACGATCAATACATTATCTATACGCGATTGAAAAACATAATGTCATCTACCTTGGGACGGAGTGAGTTGGGTGACGTTTTTTGTGTCCGTAATAAAAATAATCAAGTCATGACTCTTAAACCAACAGATGTATTATTCAATAATCGTCTAGAAAAAGATGTGCAAAGAATGTTTTATCCTTTTGACATTCTACTGACTTTACTATTCTCTGCAAAATACCGTATAAAAGATAACTATATTACAACATGCGCAAACAAGTTCTGTGTGCTAAAGATTCTAAGCATTTGTTTTGTGGTCGGTGGTACTGTTCATCGAGTATATCGAAAAGATATAAATCGTTTTACTCACGATAACGATACTGGTACCATGATATTTCTCGGGTTTTTCATATCAGTTACCCGTGGCCTTAGTTATTTAATTAACTTCATACTTAATGTCGTGTACAGGCACAAAAACATTTATCTTATAGTGTTGATTCAGATTATACATAAAAACTTCGATTTCAGTAAGACTGTCCGCAGTTTTATAATATGGAATTGGATCTTACTGTCAACAATTGTTGCTATAAATTTGTTTGGTTTTATTTTTTTTGGGGCATCGTATAATTACTTCAACCTGCTCAAATGTGTTCTTGAGATAATATTTATAAGTTTTGATATTGATTTCATTTATGCTATTCGGATTCTTATGTTGTTCAGTATGTATCTCGAACGATGGATTAAAAATGTTCGTCTGATGAATGATGGACGGGAAAATGACAAAATATATTATAGAAGACTGCTTGAGACATATCAAAATATTTTAAAAGCTTACAATGTGTACAAGACCCTGTTTCAAGTTATGGCAAGATTACCAATGAACTGAGTAAATATTATACCTTTATATGAACACCCGCCTTTGGTCTACACGGGCGCTTGTGGTAACATCTTAATGCATTGATATATTTTTGTTATAATATTTAAAAAAGACAAAGTAACGAGGTTGGAAGATTCTTGTATGAAGCGTGCCTAATTTCCACCCTTATAAAATCTGTATTAATCAATAGCTGATAGCAATACAAACAGGTTTTGAATGACACAAAACCTTTGAAGATTTTCTCTCTAACTATTCATCCAGTTTTTAGGGTCATCAGAAACATTATTATGTCTTCGTTTCTGCTGACGTATCCAGTGCATGTAATTTATATAGTTAAGTAGTCTTTTCCAATATAGTTGTCATCTTTTGATTATATTGACAATATAAGTGAGAATGGTTCCCTAAAAGGTATGGTGGTATCCTAAAAAAAATCCCTTTGAAATGAAAAATGATGGGAAGACCGAAAGATGATTTTCAAATATCTATTCAATGATACCACACTTAACAGAGTACTTTGAATTTAATTTTTATCTTTTTCAAAGTATGGCCTCCAATTTAGGGACACTCGCAAGCTACAGACAAATCGAATGACATAAGGATCATCAAAATCGGCTCACGCGGTTGGTCTCTAGAGCACCACAAAGGAACAAATGTACACACATTCATGGGCTGACAAACACATGATCCTTCTTTGTGTCGCGCAATCGGATAAAACGTGCAAAGAATGTTTTCTCCTTTTGATATTCTCGTGACTTTACGTAATAACTTCGTTGATTAGAATGGAGACCTGATATAAGCGTACCATTCTTGTAACTTGGACTAAAATTACATAAAGAAATCATGATTTTCCTGTCCTTGTCCCGTGTTACTTGGGGTCGTTTTTTCTTCTATACTCTCCTGTCAATCATCATGCTATAATTTACTCTTTTTACCTTCATATCATTTCACACACCACCTATCCATCTATTTTTGGTCTTCCTCTCCCTCTCGATACACTTAAATTCATTACTCTTTTAGTCACATGCGATAATAAAAAAAATTTTAAAACAAAATCAAATTCGTCGAAAGTCTTAAAAATTGCGCTAACCTTACTAATAATAACAATATTTCTTTCATAGATACTACATCGCATATTCAATGCGTTTTGTCGCAATTTATGTTCTTTTGAGCTAATATTAATAATGCTAACGTATAAGGGACCGTCTTCGCCTGAGCAAGTAAGTACAATAAAGCTAGCCCCCTATTCAAAAACGCTCGTTCCGTTATTTAGATTAGGGAAGTGTATCACTTTCTTTTTTTAGGCATATCTAAAGCGAACAAGTACAGTTTTTGAATACAAGGTCATGTCAAGAATCATGTACTAAATTTATTTTTACATTTTGAATCACGTTTCCTTAGACTTACACCATGTATTTTATTTTTTAGAGAAATTATTGTTTTGTAAAATCTGTTTTCAGATTCCGGCCTCTCAGGTAGCACTGAGCATGCTTTCAATACTCGGCATAGTTAAGGATATAATTCATGTGATTCTTCATTGTGTTTACTGTCAGAAGTTTTACAAAACTGTCGAGAAAGCTGAGATAGCATGCATCAAGCGTATGAAGAACAGAAACTACACAAGTAAGCATTCAAGACTGATCATCATCTAATAATGATGCCGGGTAGGAGGCTACCCGAAATCCAGTATGATGTCATCATTTCAGCCGAAAAGTCCACTGCTGGACATAGGCCTCCCCCAAGAAGGGGGGGTTTTGCCATAATCGCCACGCTTGGCAGGCGGGTTGGCGATCGCAGTATGGTTGTTGTAGAATCAGAGAACACTGTTGCCCATTCTCTGGTAAGTCCCTTAGTCGCCTCTTACGACACCCACGGGAAGATATGGGATGGTGCTATTCCTTACGTCCGGACACCATACAGAAGATGTAAAATTAAATAAAAACTAACTTGCAATGTTACACAAAGTAGTTTTTCGACCTTTTGTATGTTCCGCAAAATTTACCAGTGTTTGTCAAAAAGATTATCTCAGGATTGTTCAAAAATCTAATCCTCGATACTTACTTTTTTACAGACTTAGAAGAAAAACTTCACAAGAATGTTTTGAAGGAAAATCGATTATTTACCAAGATGACTGCCTGCGGCATGGTCTGTATAGATGCTGCCCTACCTATATCTTTAATGGGACTTCTTACTAATTACGCTGTAGTACTATTGCAGTTTGCCTTTCTTTAAAATATAAGGCTACTTGTGGTCGGGCGTTTAATATGGTTATTTTGGCGTTAGAATGACACTGTTAGGACGGTGTTATTGGTAACTGTTTTTTGGGAAATTGTGTTGAAAAAATAAAATGGCGAGCTTAGGTCCGATTAAGGCCAAAATAACTTTACAGCACTGAGTAATTTAGTGGCTTGTTCAACCGGCGAGATTTTATATGATATTATATTTAAGCTTATCATTACTTAATTTGTTTTAATTATGGTGGTTGTTAACCAATCACATCAAATAAAAGCAGTAATAACGTATTATATAGGTAAGAAATGAAATAAATTAAACCTTAAAAAGGAGCGGGCAAAACAGTATGGGACGCGTACCCACTGACCAATAAACACCAGACGTGTCATTTGTAAAGCTCTTTTCGCCATTTGTTATTATGGGAGCCAGCCTCCATTGTTGTGGAAAAAAAACTGAAACTGCCTCTTTGTCGCAATCGCGACTGCTGAGCATGAGGTCCTGGGTGTGATTACCGGGTCGGGCAAATTGTAATTGAATTTTCAATCAGGAATTTCTCAATAGCAGCCACGGCGTCTAGATTTGTGGCTCGCCCCCTATTACTTAACATAACTGGCTAAATGTGGATGTACTACATTGTATGTACACCTCTGACTAACTCTTCGGGGATTACAGGCGTGATGTTATGTTATGGTTTTTCCCACAGCGAGTCGAGACGGACTCCTATAATAACAATAACAGTCTCAAAAAGAGCTTTCCAATTACATGCATCAGGTCGCTATTGGTCGTTTTGTGGACGGGCGGAATGAACCCCGCCCGTCCTCCAAACCAATCGTTTCTACTGTAGAGTGTAAGATTAATGTAAACACCAAAACTACGTACGCCGGAAATACGGCTTTGTTTTATTTTTCTTTGGGATACTATATCATGCAAAAAGAATGTTTGACAATATTACTAGTTTCAAAAGTTACTTTCTGAAAGAATTTCCGGCGTCCCACGTATAGATGGCGGTAGTAGTTTGAAAATATTGTCTTTGACAGAAAGTACCAACCTCATTTAACTAAGACTTTTACAGCACCATATTGTTTAATTTCGTTTCGTTACACAATATTTTTATTTGAAAGGCTTATGTCAACCGATAACCGAGTTAAAGCCGAGTTAGATTCAATGTTGTCGGAGTCTGCTCCCCCATTTTCAACAATAAAATTTTGGGTAACCAAGCTTGAACGAGGTCGCAAGACCTGCCAAGATGAACATCGCAGTGGTCGCCGAAATGAGATGGCTACGACAGCAATCTTGTAACCAATTAAAAAAAAACATATTGGACGACCGTCGATTGAAAGTCCGCGAGCTAGCTGATATGGTAGGCATTCTAACCGTGCTTTAATCGCATCTTAGCCCAAAATTTGGACTTGACAAGGCTGTGTGCAAGAGGGGTGCCGCGATTACTTGCAATGGTACAAAAGAAAAGCCGTGAAGATGGTTCAGCCGAGTGTTTGGCGAAGTTTCAGAGCTATAAATGTGAGTTTGTGCGTCTATTCATAAGTCGAAACTTCGCACCCGAGACAAAAGAGCAGTTAAAAAAATGAACTGAAAGGAAAGAGGCGGCTGGCTCCAAAGTCAGCAAAGACAACTCCATCTACAGGCGAGGTTATGGCGTAAGTTTTTTGAAATGCGCTTGGAATATTTTTTGTAATAAAATCTTCACAAGGAAACCTAAATAAACGACGAGTATTGCGCGAATTTATAACTGCGATTGGTTGACGAAATAAAGAAAATGGCCACAATAATAGGCAAAGAAAAAAGTTTTGTTTGATCAAACCTTTAGCTATTTGGTACTTAGCTATTTCTCTACTTTATACTTGTCTGATTTATGTGTTCTATTGATTTGTGTTGAGGGTGCAGGTTAAATAGAAACGACCAATTACGACCGGAGTTTATTTGCGACTGAAGTTCACACTTGACACTTCTATGTATCACGGGCGCAGCCGTGCGTCATCAAGAATAAATTCACTGAGTACGTACATTGTGTCCCTACAAACCAATGGACTTGTTCACACTTGGTTTATTTTCTGTTTCCGAACTTGAAAAACTGGCTTACTGGGAAAAGATTTGCCAAGAATGAAGAAGTAGAGAGTGTGGTTGACTATCTTGAGGAGCTGGACGAAATTCAGTATAAACAGGGTGTCGAAGCCATTCAGCATAGCTGGGTGGCTGGGCATGTAAAGAGTTAAAAGGGGACCATAAAGACATTTTTTTTTTTTGTTTTCTTTCCCGCACCACCTCGAACCAGCCTTTGGGTACACACCTGTATCAAAATAAAATGTGAAAAAAAAATACTAAGTTTGATGTGTGTGACTATGGAAGGAATGGAGCAAGCCCTTTCCTTAGTTAAGCTTTATTCGTTAATAAATAAAGAAGTGGGAAAATACAAGCTGATCGAGTATTCATATCGGTATATACAAATACAACTTCCCACGCATTTGCTAGCAATGAATGTTAATGAACTTCAATACGCTACAAGGCATTGTCAGTTCTACTCCAAAAAAATCATTACTGTTGTTACAACCAACAATATGAATGACATTGAGCAAGACATTAAATATACAACGCTACTTTAGGAAGTATTGCAGTATTGCTATAGACTATCGGTAAACTTTCCTTTTCGACATCAAATAACATTAAACTTCCCAGTGTTTCAGACATATTTTATTATATGTCGAAATACGAAATCGAAATCTACCATGAGTCCTGTTGTTATGGTGGGCCATGTTAGGATGGATTCAAGTAACAAAAAACTACGAGATAACGTGATTGAAAAAGGTTTGCAATCAGTACTAAGACCGTTGAATCTGATGCAAAGCATTTTCATCTGCGCGAAGTATTCTATTCTAGACAACATTATCACTCCTAATACTGACATTTACTACTTTTTAAGAGTATTTTGCACCGTCGTTTATCGATGTGTTTGTTTGCATCATTTGATCGGTATGATCAACTATTTGCATAACGAATGGTGGAGCGTTTACAATTTTTTGTTCTGCTTGAGCTGTTCTGTTGACTTCATCTTCTACTTGGTCGGGGATTTAATTAACTGTTTCTCAAACATCATGCAGAATAACTACAATATCTTGTTGGTCCTAAAAATTCAACACGTACTCCGAAGCCTCAGAGCCCTACAAATAAATAAAAAAGATAAATACCTCAGAAGTTTCATTGTCTGTAACTGGACCTACGTTATCATCCTTAATATTCTTAGCATCAGTTTTGTCATTTGTTACTGTTTTACTGTACATACAAGAAATGTTCTAACCGTTTGCGAAATTAGTACGTCGTATGCCAGCATTGCTTTTGATATTAACGTGGTGTACGCCTTGACCCTGTTGAAATTGTCAAAGAAAATGCTTCGTGTGTGGATTGAAAAAGTTCAAACGTCAGCAAACACAGCAGAATTAGATATATACCTGAATATACAGGACATTTACCTGATCATCGAGAAAACGTTTCGACACATGGTGAGTTTATTAAAAAATTTGAATAGAGCTTGAAGATAAATAATGCAATTCTTTAACACTTCTTCGTACTTCATGCTTCCGACTTAGCCATGTGGTTCCAGGGTGACGACGTTACATACACAACTACAATAAAAATGTAATGTATCACAACAAACACTTGTTCAATGCTTGTCTAGTTCCAAAATTACGAGAAACGACTCGTTTTTATGTGAAATTGTTTTTAGCTTCATATCTGATAAACGCAGTATAAAGGAATACTTTACTTTTATCGTTTTCGTTTGCAGATTCTTTTTTATACGATATTTAGCGCGTATCTTAGTTTGCGGAGCGTAACTATGGTGTTAATTTTTACAAACGTATCAAAGCAGGCTTTTGATGCTCGTGTAAGTATCAACAGTATTCTGAATCTAATACTAAAATTACTGCTAATGACAATCGCTGTTTTTTAATACATTTTACAATAATATTTTACATTACATAAATAGTCAAAAAAACCGTTTAATTATGTCCTTATTATGAATGGTTAGGCTATATTAAAAAGCATTTAAATTTTCAGACATTGATTCTGGCTATAGTGTGTTATGTATGGAATTTCAAGAATATCTTCGTTCTTACTTACTTAAGCGTGGAATGTGAGAGATTCTAAACAGCAATGAGAGATGTTCAGACTACCTGCGTAATGATCATGCAATCAAGAAATAGTTCCGGTAATGTTCTAACATAATGTTACAATGCTAAATGTTTATCAAAAACAGCACAGTCGTCATCTACGGAAATATTTTTCATAGAATTACAAAGAAAGTGTCACTGCTATCTTTTAAAGCTTTGAGCCGGCTTGGCCGCTCTGGTATGTCGGTTCTGTACTTTGAAACTAAATTCAAACTTAAGTACCTTTTTGTTTTTCCGTATCCCTTGTATTCTACATAAAAAAAGTTCTTATTTGCAGAGTCAGCAAATAGAGCCTGCAAGAATATCCAGCGAAAACAAAGGTCGTCATTCAAGAAAAGGAGCGCGTGTGGCTTATTCCTCATAGACGCCGAGTTACTTCTACAATTATCATCCTTTTTATCTACGTACACTGTCGTTATTTTACAGTTTGGGTTTTTGTAAGAATTGTAAAAACATTTTTCACTTCTCATCTATTGCTTTTCTTCAGGCGAAATGAGGTCCCTTCTCATCATCATCATCATCAGCCTATAGCAGTCCACTGCTGGACATAGGCCTCCTCAATCACACGCCATTTAACTCGACTTTCAGCAATTCTCATCCAGTTGCTACCAGCCACCCTGCGAAGATCGTCACTCCACCGAGCCTGAGGGCGTCCCACCTTACGTTTGCCGATTCGCGGTCTCCACTCAAGAACACGTCTACCCCAACGGTCATCGGTTCTACGGCAAATATGACCGGCCCATTGCCACTTCAGCTTACTTATTCTGTGAGCTATGTCGACAACTCTGGTTCTCTGTCGGATCACATCGTTTCGAATGCGATCCCTCAGAGAGACTCCAAGCATAGCTCGTTCCATAGCTCGCTGAGCGACCTTAAATTTATGGACCAGCCGTACTGTGAGTGTCCACGTTTCGGCTCCGTAAGTCATAACAGGCAGGACGCACTGATTGAAGACCTTAGTCTTTAGGCTCTGTGGAATACGCGACGAGAAGACCCGGCGAAGCTTCCCAAATGCTGCCCAGCCCAGCTGGATTCTTCTGTTAGCCTCCCTCTCAAAGTTGTTCTTACCAAACTGCAGAGTTTGCCCGAGGTAAACATATTCTCGAACAACCTCGAGAGGACCGCCATTGACAACAACAGGTCCTGGGGTGACGTGTTCGTTGAACATAACCTGGGTTTTGTCCAAGTTCACCCTGAGACCAATGTGTATTGAAGAATCAACTAGGCCATCCAGCATCTGCTGCAAGTCGTGCAGCGATTCAGCCAGTATGACGATGTTATCTGCAAATCTCAAGTGTGAGATGTACACGCCGTTGATGTTTATGCCACGTCCTTCCCATTTTAGCGTCTTAAACACATCCTCCAGTGCGTTGGTGAACAATTTCGGGGAAATAACGTCCCCTTGTCTCACCCCCCGACGCAATGGGATATGCTTCGTTTGCTGGTTTTGACTTTGGACGGTCATTGTGGCGTTCTCATAAAGATTTCTCAACACTTGGATGTATCGCCAGTCGACTTGGCATCGCTGCAGAGACTCCAGAACTGACCAGGTCTCGACAGAGTCAAAAGCCTTCTCATAGTCCACAAATGCAAGACACAGCGGCCGATTATACTCTTCGGACTTCTGTATGATCTGCCGCACTGTGTGGATGTGGTCTATGGTGCTGTATCCTCCTCGAAACCCGGCCTGCTCCGGTGGCTGGAAGTCGTCGAGTCTTCGCGCTAGACGATTCGTGATGACTCTTGAAAACAGCTTATACACGTGGCTAAGGAGCGAAATGGGTCTGTAATTCTTTAATAGGGTCTTGTTTCCCTTTTTAAAGAAAAGAACGACCACGCTCCTTCTCCACGCTTCTGGAGTTCTCCCCGAGAACAGGACCGAGTTGAAGAGCTCCCGAAGCTCTCTTAAAACAGGGCTTCCTCCCGCTTTCAGGAGCTCAGTCGTTATCCCATCCTCGCCAGGGGCTTTTCCATTTTTAAGCTGTCTAAGAGCCGCCTCGATTTCGTCTTGGCTGACTTCTGGCAGGTCTTCTGTGAAATGGCGGGTTAAGGTGGCTCTGGAATCCTCATTTTCGGGATCAGGTCGAGATGCATGCGATGCATACAACTGGCCGTAGAAGTTTTCGACTTCCGAAAGAATCTCCGGCTTCGAAACGACGATATCCCCACTAGATTTGGTCAACTTCGTCAGGTGGCTCCTCCCAAGTGATTGGACGAACACTTTCGACCCCCGATTTTGCTCAATCGCTTTTTCTATTGAGCGGGTGCTGGAGCATCGAAGGTCGCGTCGTATCAATTTTCTAATTTTATTATTGAGTGCCTGTAGTTCTGACGAAGTGATGGGTGGGTTTTCACGTCGTTCCGTCATAAGCTCCAGAGTCTCCTCCGAAAGTTTGGACTTCTTGCCCGTATGGCCGCATTTTACAAAAACGCGTCCCTTCCTCCCTGAGGATTTCCACCATTTGGTCGAGCGCCTGGTCAACATCATTTGTGGTTTCCACGGCCGCGAATCGGTTCTCCAGATCTGACTGGAACGCTTCAGACCCTAGCATGGTTTGGAGCATATTTGGACGGAGCTTAGACCTCATCAAACGGGTTCGCTCCAGCTTGAAATTAATATTCAGAGTGCCACGAACAAGTCTGTGATCGCTACCGGTGTTGAACCTGTTGATCACCGAGACATCTCTGAATATATGCTTTTTATCCGCTATGATGAAGTCTATTTCATTTTTCGTCATAGTGTCGGGGCTTCGCCACGTCCACTTCCTTTGGGACTGTTTCTTAAAGAAAGAATTCATCACAAAAAGTCCCTTCTGTTACATATTAAAATCAATTCTACCTTTTAATCAATATTAAAATAATAGAGAGAGTAAAATTTATTTTTAATTATAAACGTTTGCCCGTTTCTAAGTTAATTGATAGAGAATCGAAAACTGAATTCATCTTCAATAGGCCTCCTATATTTAATCAATCAGGTTGTACACTAGCTAATGTATTAGTGCCATGAGCAACAACTTCAGTATAATTTATCTCCGTCGAAGTATAAAACAACGAGTGAAGGATAAAATTCCGTAGGATCATTAATTTCCACATTATCAAATATTACAAACTAACTGTGGCTTCGCGACTTCATCTGTGTCCGTTTTGTATTTGATCATTTTAACACATCCTAATCCAGGATAAAAAGTAACCTGTGTGTGTCTCCAGGGGGAGCCTGGAATCAAATTCCAAAATAAATTAATCCAATAAGAAAGCTACAAAAAACTCAGTCGCAAACTTCTTCAAAATATTTAGAACCTACCTGGGACCAAAGGTTGACTGCATAGTGTGCGATCGGTTTAGGTTATTTCGGAAGGAATTTGATACGAGGCTCTTCTCCAGGTCTGTCTCTGTCAAATTTTATAACGATGGCTTCAGTTGTTTAGACAAAGTTACTTTTGCATTAATTATATAGATTTGAGATCGGACAGAATACTAGTGTATTCTGTCCGATCTCAAATCTTAGTAATTATATTAGTTTCTTACAAATCAAATAAAAAGCTTGATGACTGGAATTCTGTTAGAAGGACTAGACCTAGTTGTCGAACCGATATTAGGTATGAAGTGACACAGTGTAATGGTAAAGAGGAAAATGTGGGCGGAATTTAAACAAAGACAATAGTTTTAATCGTTATTTACAGAATTATTACACTTAAATCTATATCTCTCTTGTCACGTGAGCGTTGTTTCCGTGTCCTACTCCAAATCGCATTAACCTGCATCGTGGAACAGACATGTATTCATATTCAGAAAACGGTTTAGAATCACAAAAAAATGACGCAATTGAGAGTATGCCATCAGTCCCATCTAACGAATTAATGCATGGTGATGTGATTGAAAAAGAAAAAGATTTACAATCGGTACTAAGGCCGTTGAATTTCATGCAAAGTCTCTTCATCTGCGCGAAGTATTCTGTTCGTAATAACATTATCACTGCTAATACTTCTCGTTACAACTTTATCGGAATGTTTTACATGCTTATGTTAAACAGTGGCTTTTTGCATAATACCATCATCATGGTAGAGTCATTAAGTAATGAAAGAAGAAGCATTAGTTGGTTGCTTTACTTAGGAGTATCCGTTGACTTCATCTTCAACCTGACTGGTGATTTTATAAACAGTTTTTCAAATATCATACAGAGTCGCTACAACATCTTGTTGGTATCGAAAATCCAAAATGTTTGCTTTTCACTCAAAGTCCTTCAAACAAATAAGAACGAAATTAGGAGTTTTGTTATTTACAACTGGATCTATATTTTCATCTTAAACGTATCGATTATTACTTTCATAATTTTTTACATTTTTGTTACCATTGAAATACGAATTTTCAACATTATTACGGCTTACGCTAGCGTCGCTTTTGATGTCAACGTAGTGTATGCTTTGCTGTTAGTGAAACTAATAGAAAAATTGCTACGCGTTTGGATTGAAAAAGTTGAAAACTCAACAATCAATGAAAACTCGAGTCAAGAAGAGTACTGGAATATGATGATCGATGTATACCTGAATATACAGGATATTTATAAGCTTATTGAGAAAACATTTCAACCAATGGTTAGTTTATTTTTATCTTGTTTTAAATTATTTGTGGTTGGCTTCTTAAGTCTCTTTCTGTCGTTGTATCATTATTACCCTCATTTTTTATATGGTCATTCTACAGAAAATGACTTAGTTTTTAGAAATGGTTCTATTTTATCACGTTTTTTTCTTTCAGATACTATTTTATATAGTCTTCACAGCATACCTTACATTGCGAAACGTTTCAGTGGTAATAATCTTAAGCAAGGTTATGGCAACAGGTGACGGTGTAAGTGCTCGTATTATTTCATCCAACTCTCATTATTCTTATCTGATTCTTGAAGACGAGCTCGATTTTGTTCTAGCAAGGTCGTGGCTCAATAATGACTAGCATTCCACCATCCGACCGTCCACAACACACTGACTTCTATCGGTGCCTTGGAAAGCACAAAAGTTAAATAGCTGGTCCCCTCTGATATTTGTAGATTTTCGTCAGTTGTTACGGGTCAGAAAGTGTCCAAAAGTCTGACAAGCAGTCTAATTGTTTTACCCGGTAATTTGGTTATGGAGTTCAGAAAGGCCATCACTCCGTATAAAATACTGGCATCCAACTGCATCCGATCAGACTGCCATTACATATAGTTGAGAAAAGGGTAGGTAGATGATAATATCGCGCAGAGATTGAGGGAGTTTTCAAGAACAAACAAGACTAAAGGTACCTTGCGGAATATCAAAAACACCTAAATAAATTTTACCTGCTTTCTTTCCAGTTCGTGATTTTACCCTTAGTTTCTCAAATCTGGAATTGGAAAAATGTCATCGTACTTATAAGTTTAAGCGTGGAATGTGAGAGATTCTATTCAGCAATGAGAGATGTTGAGAGTACTTGTGTAATGCTCATAAAGTCAACAAATTGTTCCGGTGCGTATTATTTCTATTTCTTCGCTCAAAATTCATTATCATTTATCCCAATTTATCTGGGGTCGGCGCACTATGTCTTCTTCTTCCATACTTTTTCTTTCTTGCCTCCTTTCTACGCTCAAAAATATTTGCGCATTTTCTTTAAATTCCTGTAAGCTTAAATTAAGTATTTATTGGTAACGTTGGCATATTCTGACGGTTTTGATTTTCCCGTTGTCAACTGGAAAACCAAAACGGTCATCTCGTAGTCCCCTGAAATAAAGAAGAGCAGGAATGTAGGTGCTAATAGAATAAAATTACGTCTGTAATTTTATTCCCGCTGTCCCCACAGCCCCGTCTCACTGATGGGGACATCGAGAAGTCAGTAATTTTATTCTGTAGGTTCTTTACTGCTCTTCTTTATTTATTACTATGAACGGAATCATTACTGTATTCCTGAATTGTTTTCTTTTGCCAGACCCACAAAGAAGGTTTTGCAAGAACATTCAACATGTACAAAAGGTGTCATTCAAGAAGATGAGCCTTTGCAGCTTGTTAGTGATAGACACCGAGCTACCTTTACAGCTGTCAAGCTTCATTACTTATTATATAATTGTTTTTTTACAATTTGCTTACCTGTAATTAGATGAATAAATCCCTATTTTGTGCTGTTTTAATAACCTTTATCTGTTCTCCATACAAACCTCCAAAACACTTTTTTTTATTTCTTAAAAGAATATAGAAAAAATGCATTTAAAAATATAAATAATAATAGCCCACCGGTAACGGGAACAGGCAAATACCGGGTAACAATAAGAAATGTACGTAGGACCGTTCTATCACTTATAGTATAGACAAAGTCTAGGAATTGAAAGTCATTGTAAAAATACGTTCCAGCGTATAGCGTTCCAGTCAGATCTGGAGAAACGATTCGCGGCCGTGGAAACCACAAATGATGTTGACCAGGCGCTCGACCAAATGGTGGAAATCCTCAGGGAGGAAGGGACGCGTTTTTGTAAAATGCGGCATACGGGCAAGAAGTCCAAACTTTCGGAGGAGGCTCTGGAGCTTATGACGGAACGACGTGAAAACCCACCCATCACGTCGTCAGAATTACAGGCACTCAATAATAAAATTAGAAAATTGATACGACGCGACCTTCGTTCTGTATGGTGTCCGGACGTAAAGAATAGCACCATCCCATATCTTCCCGTGGGTGTCGTAAGAGGCGACTAAGGGACTTACCAGTGAATGGGCAGCAGCGTTCTCTGTGTTTTATAACAACCATACTGCGATCGCCAACCCGCCTGCCAAGCGTGGCGATTATGGCAAAACCCCCCTAGACCGGTCAATGTGGCGACACTTGGGGGAGGCCTATGTCCAGCAGTGGACGTCTTTCGGCTGAAATGATGATGATGATGATGACCTTCGATGCTCCAGCACCCGCTCAATAGAAAAAGCGATTGAGAAAAATCGGGGGTCGAAAGTGTTCGTCCAATCACTTGAGAGGAGCCACCTGACGAAGTTGACCAAATCTAGTGGGGATATCGTCGTTTCGAAGCCGGAGATTCTTTCGGAAGTCGAAAACTTCCACGGCCAGTTGTATGCATCGCATGCATCTCGACCTGATCCCGAAAATGAGGATTCCAGAGCCACCTTAACCCGCCATTTCACAGAAGACTTGCCAGAAGTCAGCCAAGACGAAATCGAGGCCGCTATTAGACAGCTTAAGAATGGAAAAACCCCTGGCGAGGATGGGATAACGACTGAGCTCCTGAAAGCGGGAGGAAGTCCTGTTTTAAGAGAGCTTCGGGAGCTCTTCAACTCGGTCCTGTTCTCTGGGAGAACTCCAAAAGCGTGGAGAAGGAGCGTGATCGTTCTTTTCTTTAAAAAGGGAAACAAGACCCTATTGAAGAATTACAGACCCATTTCGCTCCTTAGCCACGTGTATAAGCTGTTTTCAAGAGTCATCACGAATCGTCTAGCGCGAAGACTCGACGACTTCCAGCCACCGGAGCAGGCCGGGTTTCGAGGAGGATACAGCACCATAGACCACATCCACACAGTGCGGCAGATCATACAGAAGTCCGAAGAGTATAATCGGCCGCTGTGTCTTGCATTTGTGGACTATGAGAAGGCTTTTGACTCTGTCGAGACCTGGTCAGTTCTGGAGTCTCTGCAGCGATGCCAAGTCGACTGGCGATACATCCAAGTGTTGAGAAATCTTTATGAGAACGCCACAATGACCGTCCAAAGTCAAAACCAGCAAACGAAGCATATCCCATTGCGTCAGGGAGTGAGACAAGGGGACGTTATTTCCCCGAAATTGTTCACCAACGCACTGGAGGATGTGTTTAAGACGCTAAAATGGGAAGGACGTGGCATAAACATCAACGGCGTGTACATCTCACACTTGAGATTTGCAGATGACATCCTCATACTGGCTGAATCGCTGCACGACTTGCAGCAGATGCTGGATGGCCTAGTTGATTCTTCAATACACATTGGTCTCAGGGTGAACTTGGACAAAACCCAGGTTATGTTCAACGAACACGTCACCCCAGGACCTGTTGTTGTCAATGGCGGTCCTCTCGAGGTTGTTCGAGAATATGTTTACCTCGGGCAAACTCTGCAGTTTGGTAAGAACAACTTTGAGAGGGAGGCTAACAGAAGAATCCAGCTGGGCTGGGCAGCATTTGGGAAGCTTCGCCGGGTCTTCTCGTCGCGTATTCCACAGAGCCTAAAGACTAAGGTCTTCAATCAGTGCGTCCTGCCTGTTATGACTTGCGGAGCCGAAACGTGGACACTCACAGTACGGCTGGTCCATAAATTTAAGGTCGCTCAGCGAGCTATCGAACGAGCTATGCTTGGAGTCTCTCTGAGGGATCGCATTCGAAACGGTATGATCCGACAGAGAACCAGAGTTGTCGACATAGCTCACAGAATAAGTAAGCTGAAGTGGCAATGGGCCGGTCATATTTGCCGTAGAACCGATGACCGTTGGGGTAGACGTGTTCTTGAGTGGAGACCGCGAATCGGCAAACGTAAGGTGGGACGCCCTCAGGCTCGGTGGAGTGCGATCTTCGCAGGGTAGCTGGTAGCAACTGGATGAGAATTGCTGAAAGTCGAGTTGAGTGGCGTGCGATTGAGGAGGCCTATGTCCAGCAGTGGACTGCTATAGGCTGATGATGTAAAAATACGAAAAGCTTTGAATGCGTTTTTAAACTGTCTTTTTTTTTAAAAAAAAAGACCCTTCACATAGCCGTCAACCAAGCATTCTGTACATCAAACTAGTAACTTTACGCAAAAATTATTGCTGGAAATCGCCTTTTTTTTTGAAAAATCCAGTTTTACGGTTGGACTCGATGGAAAGCACCCAAAGCATTGTGCTGATGAATGGAATGAATAGTACGGGGGTCGTGGAGGTATGTAAAGTAAAAACCATACATTTGGAAAATAAAAAAATTTTAATAACAAAATTTTGGAACTTTGACCACCAATATCACCATAACTAGAAGATTCCCAGGTATAGTCTAGAACAAACAAAATATCGAAAAGACGGGGAGTACATGTGCCTTTCGGCTATGTTAAGGGTCTATTTACACCTTTTATATATAAAAGGTGAAAACGGACCCTTCGCGAAGCCGGCAACCAAGCATTCTGTACATCAAACTAAGTAACTGTACGAAAAAATTATTGCAAATGAAACGAGTTATTTTTTTGGGGTGAAATATCATAGGACTCACTGTAACGCACTCAAAACACTGTGCTGATGGATGCATTGAATAGTACGGCGGTCGTGGAGGTATTTAAAGTCAAGTTATAAAATTAAAAACCTTTATTTACAAAAAGATTGACACCAATATCTCCGTAACTAAATTCGCAGGTGTGTTCTAGAATTAAAAAAATGACGTCAATGTCGGAGAGAATCTTTACGCTTCGTTAAGAGTATTTTTATACCCATTATACGGTTATATTATCTTTATTTAGATCAAGGAAGAAGGTTTGGCCAGAACATCCAACGTGTACAGAAGGCATCATTCAAGAAGATGAGCGCGTGCAGTTTGTTCATCATAGACGCCACTACCTCTACAGTTGTCAAGTTGTATTACTTCTTATACTATTGTATTTCTTCAAATGTGTTTTTTTGACAATCTTGACGTGGCTACCAACAAATTAAAAGCAACACCTACAAGTTGTTTTAACATATAATGAATGTTACAGAAAGTACCTATACAAAAAATACGATAACAAGCGACATAATAAATTATTAAAAGCCATTAACTTAAATACAATAAACAATATCCGGACATGTGTACCGTACATCAATTTGAGTTAAACACTTAGACACACGTGAAACTAAAATGTTCTCATATTTCGAGAGGCATATCAAACCGAACAAAAACGCTGTTGTAATCGAGAATTTGCCAACAGTCTCATCTACTGAAATAATTATTAGCAATGTTATTGAAGAAGATTTACAATCTGTACTAAGACCGTTGAATCTGATGCTACGTCTTTTTTTGTGCGCGAAGTATTCAATTTGCCCATCTGCATGATTCAATAGTGTCAATGAATTCATATATCAACGATTTTAATGCGATTTACAGTTTATTCTATTGCTCATGCACTGCTTCTGATTTCATCTTATTTCTTATCGGAGATATAACGAACAGCGTCTCAAATATCATGAACAGCTACTACAATGTCTTGTTGATTTTGAAAATCCAATACGTACTCAGAGTCCTACAAATAAATAAGATCGATCTCAGAGATTTTATTGTTAGTAATTGGACTTGGGTTTTATCTCTCAATATTTATGGCATTATTTTCGTCGGTTGTTTAAATTTCATGTATATAAGCCTTGTCCATATTATGGCGGGATACGCCTGCATTGCTTTCGATTTGAACGTTGCCTTGTCCATACTAATATTGTTAGAGAAACTGCTTCGTGTGTGGACAGAAAAAGTTGAAAACTCAAGGAACAGCGAAAATTTGGACAGAGATGAGTACTGGAACAAAATGTTTGACGTGTACCTGAAAATACAGGAGTCTTACATGATTGTCGAGACGATATTTCAAATAATGGTAAGTTTGTAAATAAAGGGTCTTCTTAGCTTCAAGATTTATATTTTAGGTTGTTTAATAAAAATAGTGGTCGAAATCTTAGAAGGCCCAAAATCAATCAGTGTTAACAAACAAGGGTTTCACCCAGCAACACGTATTTTTTTCGTTCTCGCCTGTCAACCATCACGCTATCGTTCCTCACAGAATCCAACTTTTCTTTGGTCTTTCTCTCCCTCTATAGCCACTAAAAATACATATTCATCGATATTTTAGTCCATGTAAAGTTATCCGTGTAAAATATGTATGTTGATCAGCTATATTCAGTTGTAAACTGAAAACCGAAAATGACATGGTTTGGAAAACGGCAAAGGCAGACAAATGATGATCTCAAAATTATAACACGAGAAACATGAAACAAAATGAACTTGTAGGTGTCATGGGCAGTGATATTATTTAATTTAATTTTCAGATTACCTTTCATTTAATATTTGTGGCATTCTGTTGGTTGCGGACCGTGGCTACGATATTAACATTCATATCAATTGGAAAAAATTCAGTAAGTAAATATATATATTGCGACTTCTATCGCTTAATACCCATAAGCTCAGCGACAAAATTTACAATACCACAATACTGTACTGTTGCTGATGTGGGCCTGATTCTGGGTTGAAGTGGAATTGGGCGGCCCACGTCCGTAGAATGCATCAGGACCGATGGACCAGAGTCGTCACGCAGTGGACGCACAAGACGCGGCATCGTCGCCGAGGGAGGCCTAGAAATCGATGACGTGACGACATAGAAGCATTTGTTAGAGATTGGCCGGAGACAACCGCATGGCGAGGAAAGTGGAAGGTTGTGGGGGAGGCCTTTGCCCAGCAGTGGGCAATATAAGTTGTAAAAAACGTCTTGGACTTATAGAAATCAATTAAATCGTGCAATCTAAATACTAATCGATTGCTGAAGCGGTGTTTACGCAGTATAATAATGAAATAAACAAAAGTGGCATTGGTATAAAAATTATATTTTTGAGTGAGATTCATTATTGGGTGCGCGTCATTCAAAGAAAATTTCCTTTTCTGGGATACTACCTATATTGCACTTTAAAGATCTAATTTCAAATTCAAATTGTCCAGTATTTTGACAATAGGCAAGTTCTTAGAACTTAGTTGCCTGTTAAGGCATTGCAATATAAATGGTTTAAAAAAAAATACTTAATATTACAAATAGCATTATGTTATATTAATTAACATTATTCAAACATTTTATGTTCATCATACTCTTTTTATTTTAATACAAATAATTATTTTTCTAAAAGGAATTATTTTATAGAGTAATATGCCTTTTGAATCAAGAAGTCTTTTATCAGTTCTCTGATGCAATTTGTTACATACACTATTTACATGTGTTGTCATTAGAATCTATATGGATGCCTAGAAATTTTGTACTTGGCTTTTGTTTCTGGCTTGCTTCAATATCTAAATTATATTGTAGTGGGACGACTCGGCAGGCCGAAGGGAGAGAGAAGACCTTTCCCGATATTACACAATTCTGTCTAGATTTTTTTTATTTATGCTCGTCTTAAATTTCAGTATAGCACAATATTAACATTTCTCATGTGGAACACGAAAAGTTCCATCGTACTAATTTGTTTGAGTGTTCGATGTGAGAGATTCTATGCTACAATGCGAGATGTACAAAGTATCTGTGTGCTCCTCATGAAGTCAAGACATTGCTCGGGTATGGGTTTTACATCTACTTAAACTTTATTTCGTTATCAAAGCAATACACTAAGAATACTGAAAACTGTTAGAGGACCCAATCCTCTACCAGTTTTCTTTACTGCAAAATATTATTAAACTACGTTTCTTTTTCACTTCTTTAGATTCTGAAAAAAAGGTTTGCAAAAATATCCTGCGTGTACAAAAAGCATCATTCAACAAGATGAGCACGTGTGGCTACATCATAAACGCAAAGCTACCTGTGCAGTTTTCCAGCTACATCGCTTCATATATTATTGTTTTTTTACAGTTTACATATCTGTAATGTGAATAAATGCTTCATTGATTAATATAAACAGCATTTCAACTTGCTATCTACTT
This sequence comes from Noctua fimbriata, assembly GCA_905163415.1. Classification (NCBI taxonomy): domain Eukaryota; kingdom Metazoa; phylum Arthropoda; class Insecta; order Lepidoptera; family Noctuidae; genus Noctua; species Noctua fimbriata. Next base: position 16,307,860 of record LR990935.1, read on the forward strand.
CAAGAAACTTGGTACATAATACTTGGTAGGTTGTAGGTAACGAAGTCTTAGGGTCACTGATCTGAACGGCCAAAGCGCAGGCCACAACGCCAGCAGGAGAGCGAGCGAGTGAGCTGGCTGGCGAAGTGAGGCGATGGAAACTATATAAACTACGCAAAGATATGGCGAGCTAAACTATGTGGGTTCACACAGAAAACTACGGACGGACGGGCGAGCGAGGGGGCAGGCGGAAGAGCGCGAGGAGCGTCCGTCCCATTTCGTCTCGCACCGGGCGAAGTGAACGAATAGCATCGCTGGCATTGTCGGATATTTCGTTCGTATCGTTTGTATCGCTGATGTAGCTTAGCTCAGTAGTTCGCGGTGTGAACCAAAGTACGAAAAGAGGTGAAACCATGTCCGCCCGGGTCGCTCGCTAGCTTGCGGTATAGCTTCCGCTTAATGCTTGCCCTACGTGTAAATTAGAACTGTAACACGATTTAAAAGAGAGTGTAAATGTTTCAAACCCCTTTCTTCTCCTTATAAACAACCATGTTTGCGAACGGGTGGCTCTACTCTAGAGAGTTTATAAGCCTGTAAATAGTTTATTAGAAATAAACGTTTGGAGTTTGAGTCAATTATTGTGTGTGATTTAAACTACCCACCTAACTGTCTACCAACAATGAAGAATCATGTCGCACGCCACCTATGTACCACTCTTGTACATGAAGTTTAAATAAATAAATAAATAAATAATATTGCGGATGGAGTCGATATTTGGGGATAGTGTTACTCCTACTGCTTTCCCTGCCGTTTCATATACTATAATATCCAGGAGTCTTACATGATTACAGAGAAGTCTTGTTTGTGTCTAGTTTTGTATTGAATGAAGATTGTAATCATCATGGGATCACCAAATCATTTGTGCCAGAAGTTTATGAACAATTTATTTATATTATATACATTAATAAATTAAAATAACCTATATTAACTAACTAACTTAAAAATAAACTTAAAAAATGGCGTCAAAAAACTCCTCCTCAACGTAGTCAACTGGTAATGTACCTAAAAGACTGGCGGCGTTGCCACGTTGTATGGCAACTCTAAGCCTTTGGCCAAGGTAAAAGCCAGCCCTTGGGTCACGGGAAGTTTATGTAATTGAAATAAACTTTTTTTTTATTATTTTATTATGTCATGCATGAATTATCAGTTAAAATCTAGAACGTTAAGAATATAATCTTGCTTATTAGTTTGAGCATGCAATGCGAGAGATTCTATGCGGCAATGAGAGATGTTTAGAGCTTTCTGCTCATGAAATCGGGAAATTGTTCTGGGAAGCATGATTTTGACATCAATGTTTTAAGCGCTACAAAAGTTTTACTTGCTAGTTTTCATTTGACAAGGTGTAAATGGATCCTACACGAAGCCGTCAACTAAGCACTCTGCACATCAAACTAAGTAATAGTAAACAGTGAATTATCAAAATATGATGAATCGCTTTGAGCCTTGACTGAGCCTTGTTGTATTACAGTTTGTGTTTCTGTAATAACACAAAAATATAAATTTCTCTAAGTATAAGGATCATTGACGAAACCCAAAATTACATGAAAAGTGAAAAATAATTGATATGAGCCTAAATATTTACAGTGTGTTAAGTTATTACAACATTACACTGAAGGCTACTTAAATTATAACACTATATAAGAAAGCAATTTATCAGCTAATCCATTTTATCGACTTCCGTTTTCTATGACAATCAACATCTTGCTTATAGGAACAAAATGTATTCTTATTTCATGAAGTATTTCGAATCAAAACGTCACATAGTTATAATTGAGGGTGTACCAACAGTCTCATACAAAAATATATTATTTCGTAACGTAATTGAAGAAAATTTACAATCAGTACTAAGGCCGTGGAATCTGATGCACAATATTTTATTCTGCGTGAAGTATTCCGTTCGTGACAACATAATCACTTCCAACACTCATATTTACATTTTTATAAGATTGATTTGCATGCTTATACTTCAATGCGCCACTGTGCACAATTTGATTGTTTCAAATATAAATTTTAATGGTACAAATATGGTTCTGAAAGCATTCTTTTACTTGTGCAGTTATTCTGACTTCGTTTTCTTTTTCATCGGAGATTTAATGAACAGTTGTTTAAACATCATGTACAGCTACTACAATATCTTGATGGTCTTGAAAATCCAGTACTTGTTCAGAGCCCTACAAATAAATAAAAACGATCTCAACATTATTATTGTCTGCAATTGGAGTTATATTATCACCGTCAATATTTTTTATATTGTTTTCGTCATTTGTTTATATCTCTTTAACGTTAATCAAACTATTGTTGGTCTCATTTTAACTTATGCTTACATTGTTTTTGATATGAATATTCTGTATGCTTTTTCGATCTTGAAGTTAGTGACAAAGTTGCTTCGTATGTGGATAGAAAAAGTAGAAAAGTCAAGAAACAACGAAGATTCTGACAGCGAAATGTATTGGGATACCATATTTAATGTATATGTGAATATACAGGAGACTTTCATAATTATAGATACGACATTTCGACATATGGTTAGTTTCAAGTATTATTAATTACAGTGTGATAAATATAATTAGAATTCATATAATATGTCAACACCATCAACGCTATGATCCATGATGATTTAAATAGCCCACAAAACGTTGTAATCTTGTGCTTTTCGCCAGGGAGTATTTCTGTTCTAAGGGCTTTGACTTTACCTTTTCATCATCAGTCCCCTGGCCGTTATCTCAATTTATTTGAGATCCGTGCAACATGTCTTCTTGCTTACTTTGATTATTTATTTATTTTAATTTCCAGATTCTATTTTATACAATATCTACCGCTTTTAATTGTTTGCGGAACGTGGGTGTGATATTGATAGCATCCTTAGTAGCGGCAAATGACAATTATGTGAGTATTATAATCACTATGGGATCGACCACACCTGATGGGAATCGGCTTAAGCTGGTTAGAAGCGCGTCATGGCTATGTAAAAGCGTCGATATCGTAGTTGTCGACTACGCAGTGTTGAGTCACGTTGTCCGAATCAAAAGAATCACATCCTTTCCGCTTATATTGCATGGCGCCGGTGACTGAAAAGATATATTGTAATCGGTTGTCGTGTTATGGACATGTGATGCGGAGGAATAGGAAAATGTCTTAAAGAAAGTTTTGAGTATGAATGTGGGTAAGGCTAAAACAGTAGAGGAAGACCAAAGAAACGATGGATGGACTGTGTGAAGGATGATATGGCTAGAAAGGAGGTGCCTGCTGAGATGACAAGTAATAGAGAAGTATGGAAGAGGAAGACAATGGTGCGCCGACCCCAAATTATGGCAGGGGATAAGGGCAGGAGAATGATGATGATGTTTGCATGGGCATAAAGCTTTTACTGACCGGCTCAAGCCGATACCGTCTCGATAACACTGTTTACTTATCCTTAATAGAATCAAATAAGGCATTTAAAATCCTCTTGGTGAATGTAAAATACTGGTATACATTTGTATCCCATTAAATCTGCAGCAAAAAAAATAGTTAGAAAATGGCTAGGCAGACACTTAATTTTGATTTGGTGATTGGAACTTTTTCAGGTTTTGTTGCTAACCTTACTATGTAAAATATGGAGCTTGAAAAATATCGCCGCACTTACAATTTTGAGCGTCCAATGTGAGAGGTTCTATGAAGCAATGAGAAATGTCCAGGGTACCTATGTTATGCTCATCAAGTCTAGACATTGTTCCAGTAAGTACAGAGCGAACAGCTAAAAGGTTAACAATCTTTTTTTTTTCCGATGGGAAGTCATCAAATGACCCGCCCTGGGCGGAGCGGAAGGGAGTGTCAGACTTCTACCGACTAAAACCCATCCATGTTCCTTCTTTGCCCTTTGTGTTAAAGGGCCGCGGTATCTCTTACGAACAGTCCCGCAGCCCCTGCATATGTTTACAACCTTAAATAAAGATTTTGTTTTTATAAATAATAAAATAACCAGATTATTCCATCTTCAAAATGTGAACGCTTTTTGTCGTAAGTTTTCATCAAACATTTCCAACTTTAGGAGGTATCATTATTAAACCCGACTAGGGTTGAATAAAATTCAATAAAAAATATATTTTATACCAAGAACAAACTTAGCAGTTGAAAGCATGATCTCCCATGCGGAATGTATGGATTGAGAGATTTACCATGTAATTTTATAATATCATCATTATTATGTATGTGGTATAGACCACCAACTGACCAACTTGCTCTATGACCAAAACCGTAATCAAAATATTTGGGTCGAGCCGGTATTGAAATTTGAAAAATTCACACCCCTTAAAATATAACCACACCTTTCTGATCCAATGTGCTGTATGCTAATGGGTACTATTATTTTCTTTTATATTATAGAACAAGAACTAAGAATATGCAAGAACATCCAACGTTTACAGAAAGCGTCTTTCACGAAGATGAGCGCGTGCGGCTTGTTCATCATACACGCCGAGCTACCTCTACAGTTGTCCAGCTTCATCATTACTTACGTTATAGTTATTTTACAGTTTGTCTTACTGTAACAAAATTAAATGGTGCTGGTAATGGTGGTTGCGGTTCACTCACAACGTTTTTATTATTTCAGTACATTTCTAATACCATGAATTTCCTCTTATAATGCAATCAATCGTAACTATGTCTGTGTTCATTTTTTTTTTCATATTGATTGTCTCGTGTGTATGTAGGCACCTTTATACAGGGTGTAAGGGATAGCCCTCCTCAAACTGACAGGGAGCATTCAGCTCCTTATTTTGAATCATATTCCACCGGCATTTATTTTTTTCCGTGACTATTCCTTTATTTCAATGTAAAATTACATTTCCAGTACGCAGAACTCCATTTATGTAAATAATACGGCTAAAATCAAAAATCCAACAGTGGATGTTGAAATAATCAAACGAACGACGCGTGAAATCAGCTGTTCACTTCCTGCCTAGCTACAGAGTTTATCGAACTCGTCGTCCCGCTTGCCGTTCGCTACTTGCGTTTTGCTACGGTAAAGATACATTGCGTATGAGGAAATAAAACAATTCTAATTTGTTGGATTCTCATAACATTCCTGAAATAATTTCATGTACCGGTCATCTTAGTATGATACACTGAATTCACCCCATGCGTTTGTGAACAGCTGCCTCTTACACCCTGTGTTATTAGTTCATATTCGTGTCTTACAGTATAAAACATGTAACATCGTTTTAATAAAGACAGTATTTACTCATCAATCGCCTTGGTATCATTTCGCTCCAATTCCCAATATCACACTGAACTGACATGGTGAATCAAATTTGACCAATGGTTCATAAATAGTTACGTATTTTTTTTTTTAATTAAGTAACGTAGACCGTGTCATATTGTTGAGTAAGAGTTGATAATCTATTATTATCATTATCACCAGTTCTGAGTTTTGTTAGATTTATTGCTAAACATGTTACACTAACCACACGATAAAGAAAGAAGCAGCTGGACCATTTCAGTTAATTTTTCAAGCTACTTTAATTGTTCTTATTGTTTATTGTACACAAAAAAATAATAAAGACTGTAACAAGACCCTTAACGAAGCCGACAGGTACTTGTTTTCGCCATCATTGCGATTATTTTTTTGTTCTAGACCACACCTGGGAACCTTCTAGCTACGGAGACATTGGGGTTCAAAGTTCCAACTTATGCACATTTTTTTTTTAAATACATGTTTTTAATGTAATAACTTTACTTTAAACACCTCCACGAGCCCCGTACTATTCAATCATCAGCACAATGCTTTGAGTGCTTTATATTGAGTTTTACCGTAAAACGTGATGTTTCACCCCAAAAATAAAGCATTTCCCAGCAATAATTTACTATTTTAGAGTTAGTTAGTTTGATGCACATAAGGCTTGGTTGATGTTTTCGTGACGGACCCTTCGTTTACATCCTGTATTTAGAAAGGCGAGCTTAGGGATCTCGGGCACTGCGCGGCCACGACCACTACTTGTCGCATGACCGGCCGTAATCTTACACAAAACTGGTCTCACGCCCGGTGGTGCGAACAAACTTTCTTCCTGTACGGAGCTTCTCTCGAATTAATGCTGGCTGTTGTAAATAGAAACATGCCTAACAATGTATCCATATATTCGTCGATTTTAATTTCTAAATTTAAACGGTTTACCTAAAAAAATGAAAGACATATATAGTAAAGACTTTCAACTACTAACTTGCTTAAATGAACTTGAGATTTTCAAGAAAGATATCACCTGCAGAGTTGGAGACTAACCAATCGCCTTAATTATTTTTAGTATTAACTTCATTAGTAACTATTCCATGACTAATATATAAACTAATGGAAATTTCAGCTATCTCCTATCACGATCACTCCATACATATTTAAACACTAATGTATTTCGTGGCCTGGCCCTTTTGCTTTATTATCATGCTCACTAGTCATCCAATGGACAAGCAATGGACACGTTCAACTTAAGACTTAAAAAAATATTCAAAAAACAAAAAAACTATCCAGAAGTCTCATGCAAAGTATTACTCAACAATCGATTGGACAAAGATGTTCAAAAAATTGTATTTTCTTTTAATTTTGTACTTAGTCTGTTTTTGAATCCAAAATATAGTGTGCGGAATAGTTATATTTATCCAAATGGTAAAATCAGTCGTGTACTTTCATTCTGCTGTATGTTGGTTTTGAATGCATCTTGTATCTATCGAATGGTTGTCACAGACGTTAGGGATATAAATGAGCATATGTCAAAATTGGAAAGAGACTTCTTGTCAATGTTTTCTGGTCTTTATTTTATCACTTTTATGTTCGGATTCACGAAAATGTTCATTTTAGATTTAATGCATAAAGATAACAACGTCTTACTCATTTTGAAGATCCAAACTATCTACAGGAGTATTGATTTCAGTAAAAATGTTACAAGGTTTGTCGGCTGGAATTGGATCTCAATACTCACTGTCTTCTTTGTCAATATTTTAATACATACTACGTATTATGCAACGTGTTACTACCCCGATGTCATTGATTTAATTATTGACGGTATTTGTGGTATGATTTTCATCGCTTTGGAAATCAATTTAGTTATAGCCACCAGAATAGTAATATTGTTAAAAAAATACCTCGATGTCTGGATTAAAGACGTTCAAATAATGAATCCTGGAAATGATGAACACTGTCTAAAATTACTAGGAATTTACCAAGAAATCCTAAAAGCTTACAATTTGTACACGAAAATTTATCAAGTATGGGTAAGTACGAATCCTTGTTATTAAAAATGTGGACGAAGTAAAAAGAGAGGGTATAGGCAACGAATGATGTGCCTTTCTAGTCCTATGTCTAGAATGTTGTCTTGAAGTCTGTGTTAAGCCGTGTGTGATGGATTGAGAACCGATGGCCATTAGACTAGTGCTTGAAGAGCTAGAACCGGCGGCGTGCGTGGACGCCAAGCTTACCAAGCGAGGGGTAGACTCGTTCTGCATTGTCTGGCGTTAAGCATCCACATTCATGGATCAACTTAAGATAACCGCTGTATACAATTTCTACTAAGGCCAGGTATAGGGCAGCCCGCAAATCTTGCTCGCGATATGTTGCTTGTCTATTTGCAGCCAAGCCTTCTCACATGCTAATACTACATCTAAAATAAGCAAAAGCTTTACCTTGCTGTTTTAGCCTTGGAACATAATTCTTGTCAAAACACGTGCGGATTTTAGGTAAGAATTAATTGCCATAAATCAGCATATAAAAGACCATGCTATGTAGCAGCTCAGAGATAACTACTTCTTTGAATTCTGTCAAATTAAGAAATGATGCGTGAAATCTCCAAAGGCTCTATTATCTAGAGAGGTGAGAAACTCCTCTTCCGTAACGTGAACCATCCCTGCTGCTAACCCATGGGCAGCGTGTGCTGTGTAAGATTGACGAGAGTCACTCATTACTGTAGTAGGAATGAGATGACGATCCTCTACCTGGGTTACCTCGCTGATAACCTATCTAAAGGTTACCCTTTAAAGGTGCACATATTATCTAGATCAAAAACCTTAGCAGAAAATTGCCAAATGCATCATTCCTTATCCAGGCCAATTGCCATGGAGGGTGGTACATTCTCATATTCTATGTACATTTCTGAAAAAACAGACAATCCGTATAGGTAATCTTCTTGAACGCAGATATTGTATTTTGTTCCTTCAATTTATGCATGACATAAAAACCAGCATTCAGGAAAAAGGTGTTCGACATCCATTCCACATGGTTTCCCTGCAAAGAGCAGGACATGGCAACCTATAGTATATTATACCAGAATAGACGTGGGCTATATAGGGTTCAAAGTCCTTGAGAGAAAGAACGGTATTTTCCTCGATAAGTATTTCCATAAACTGCCGGAGTCCCACACTACCTACCACGTGGTTCCAGAAGTGTTATGGATTTGTCAACAATGATGTCGAATGCGTCTATGTGGTAATTGAATCTTAAAGGTTCAGCACTACCTCTCTTAAATCTTCAGGACCCCAGTTGCTAGAGGATGTGTCTCCCCACTGCCGTGCGTAGTAGCAGGCCATTACGTTTACACTGGTCCTCAAAAGAAATAACAGATTGGGCCAGGTCTCATGTAATTCTTGGGTGGATTCCTGCAGTTGATCAAGACCATTGCAGTCGTACGTTAATGGGTGAATCACCATTTATTTTATTTTATAGGTTTTGTATCACACGTTTGGAATATTTTACCGGAACCTTATTTATTTCCACTTAATCTTCACTGCGCTAAAAATATCTACAGAATTGAAAATCGAAGTGAGTAAAAGATAAAAAATATTATGAAATTGTTTTCAAAGTTATCATCATAGCAGCAGCACGCAGCAAAACAGCAGCAGCAGCATGCAGCATTGTAGCATTATTTTTTTAGAGACTGACCGTTTTCTTGTTCAAACTTATTGTTTAATTGCCTGTTAGCCTCATTCCCTTCCTAGCCCATATTTTGACTTAATCCCTCCATCTTGAAACGTGGATGGCCTATTTACTCTTCATACTTGTTGTGTTCTCGTTTAGGCCTATGATCCACGACTGGATTCACTAGAGCGTCATTAATTAATTGCTTACTTCGTGGACGAACCGCTACTGAGAAACTAGTGCAGTAAAATTCTGCCTACTACAGGGGATTTAAGTTTTTTACATGTTACTTTTGAGTATAGCCTTGGACGACAGCCGTAGTGAGAACAATACTTTTTTAACTTTCACTTTCAAACATCAATAAATTTAAATTCTGTTTACAGACAGTGTTTCACATTTTTGTGATATTTTTGTGGGTAATGAAGAACATAGTTTTGGTATTTACGCATAGTATACACTGTGAGAAGTTTTATGCCACTGTTGAGAAAGCTGAGACGGCTTGTATAACGCTTATGAAGAACAAGAACTGTTTAAGTAAGAATGTGAACTCAATAGAGTTTTTGTACTAAGGGTACCCTTTCTTCACAATTCTGAACCTTATTTTGGTTGCAGAAGATCAAAAACAGCTCTGTAAAAACGTTTTGCTGACAAATAAAACGTTTAGTAAGATGACCGCATGTGGGCTGTTCTATATAGACGCTACACTGGCAATATTCTTCACAAAAGTTACCACTCATTATGTAATTGTTCTGCTACAATGCAACTTTCTGTAAATAAATATATTTTGATAAACTTGTCTTTTTTAGTGTCCTTGTAGTTGTCTTGCTCGGTGTACGTTTATCTGGTGTATTTAATAACGCATACGCATACCGCACATGAGTAAGCCAAATACGGAGTCCAAACAATATAAAAAGTTACAGAAAGATCTGGATCTAGAAGGGTATTCCCAGTTATAACGGCTTAGATTTCCCAGTATTCCTTTGACAAAGAAGAAGCCTGAATGCTTCAGCACTAGCAGTAGGAAAATTACAGGCTGATTTCACATCTAAGGTACCGTCGTCGATGCAAAAAGACGAATGAGAAGAAATTACAACAAAAGAAAAAGTCTTTCCCGGCTACACGCAGTGAATGATGTCATTGATAACATCAACTGGTTCACATTATTCATCGAACTAATATCACTGTAACTAATATCGTATTAACACAGTGGTTATTTTTTTTTATATAAAAAAAAAAAAAAATATTAAGAAAGTAGTAGCCCACTGGCATCGGGCAGAACGTCCAAGCTACCGACGGCAGTCAGCGCTCCAGAGAGAGGAACCTCCTAGGAATACGAGCCTTGTTCGGAAATACCGCTCCCTAAGTCAAACCCCTGATTCAGATGCCTAACCACAGCCTGCTCAGATGTTAGACCAAGCTATTGTCCCAATTATCGACACAATGATCGCTCAGTCACATTATCATTATTAATAACCTATCTATCAGTCGCGTGAAGAGTAATATCTATAATATTGGAACGACGCGACGCGGCATCGTTATATTTCAACATTTCAAAATAAATAGTTCATGTTGTCAGTTGTCGTCATATATATTAGTATTATTATGTTTGAACAGAAAGTAACAGACCAGCTTAAGTTAATTATTAAAACAATGTCTAAAAATAAAACACAAGTCACGTCTTTTCAATTGTTACCCAATAATCATCTGGATAAAGACATACAAAAAATTGCGTTAAGACAAAGTTAAGAGAATACGTTCTCTTAACTTTGTACTCAATCTGTTTTTGACCCCAAAATACAATTTAAGAAACAGTTATATTTACCGACCCGGAAAAAATATGTGTACGATTTCGTTCTGCAGTATGTTTCTCATGAATGCGATGTGTTTCTATAGAATGAACAGTGTAAATGTCAGTGACGTGAATGGAAAAACGATCGGGTCCACGATGATATTCATTCTGAACTTTGTACATAAAGACAACATAGTCTTACTCATTTTGAAGATCCAGACTATTTATCATCATCATCATCATCATTTCAGCCGTAAGACGACCACTGCTGGACATAGGCCTCCCCCAAGAAGGGGGGTTTTGCCATAATCGCCACGCTTGGCAGGCGGGTTGGCGATCGCAGTATGGTTGTTATAAAACACAGAGAACGCTGCTGCCCATTCTCTGGTAAGTCCCTTAGTCGCCTCTTACGACACCCACGGGAAGATATGGGATGGTGCTATTCTTTACGTCCGGACACCATACAGAACGACTATTTATACTTTTTTTTTTTTTTTGACTATTTATAGGAGCATCGATTTTAGTAATAGTATCCGAAGTTTCATTATTTGGAACTGGATCTCAATAGTCATTACTGTCGGTATCAATATTTTTATTCAGTGTATCTATTTCGCATCATGTCATTCTCCTAGTATTATAAATTTTATATTTGATAATATTTATGGTATAATGTTTATCTCGTTGGATATCAATTTAGTTATAGCCACAAGAGTTATTATACTCTTAAAGAAATACCTCGATGAGTGGATTGAAGATGTCGTGATAATGAATGATGAATATTCTCTCAAATTGTATGAAATATATTAAAATATTTTACAAGCTCACGATTTGTATGTGATAATTTTTCGAGTATTGGTAAGCACAAGGTTATTTTACTTAAGCGTTTACTTACGTATTTGACAGTATTTTTACCGTTTTACTTTTTGTCTTAGGTTTTATATAACACTTGCGGCATATTTTATCGTAATCTAATTTACGTTCAAGTAATTTTTGCTGCTCTTAAAACGTCTTCGGGTTTCACAAGCGAAGTAAGTATAAAAATGATTTTTCCTAATTTTCACAACCCTGATATGACAATATGTATATGAAAATAAAAATAATAAAATTTATTATTTTCCAGACTTTGCTTCGCATGTTTGCCGTAATAATTTGGGTTGCAAAGAATAATTTCCTTATAATTATGCATAGTTTACAATGTCAGAAGTTTTATATATCTGTTGAGGAAGCTGAGTCGGCGTGTATACAGATTATGAAGAACAAGAACTGTTCAGGTAAATTATTAAAAAGCTGAGAAAATTGTGCTAAATATTTACTGGTTTTTAGAGAAATCCTTTTAGATTCTCTTCTTTTGTTTTTCTGTCTGTCTGTCAGTCTGTCCGTCTCTATATCAGCAATTTAACTGCGAGACTATTGGCAACACCCAGTTGAAATTTGGAGAATAGGTGCCTTTTATAAACCCCTACTCAAATATGATGTAAAATAATGAAAAAAAATAAAAATAGGGATGGCCGTCCATACGCGTAACTGAGGGTTGAAAAAAAATACAGGGTGGAAAGGACGCCGACGAAAACGGTTACCACGTATTCAGTACATCATTCTGAGATACACATAGAAATTGTTCATCGGTCATTAAAAAAAAAATAAGCTGTGTGTAAAACTGGATACGTGGTAACCGTTTTCGCGTCGTTGTCCCTTCCACCTGTATTTAGTAGTATATCTACATATTTTAATAACTGTGCGGAGTCTCTTTCGATAACATTTAAAAATGATATCGAGGTTGCTTAGATACTTTTTTCTCAAGACAATTTTTGATGAGATGTTTGCTTTAGAAGTCGTAAAAATTGTAAGGTTAGATATTTAGATTTTGAACTAAAGGACTTTTAAATCAAGCTGCAGCAGTAAATTTGTTTTTCATAAACATACTATGAAAACAAATTAATTTTGCTGTTGAATGTAAAATATAATATGAATGAGCGTTAAATATGTTGTTGCTAGGGTACCTTTTGTGTGCGACTTGTACTTGACCGGTTTTTTGTACATTTTCATATCTTATTCTGGCTTATTTCTTTACAGAAAGTCGAATTCAACTTTGCCACAACGTGATGCTGGAAAATCAATCGTAAGATGACCGCGTGTGGCCTGTTCACTGTAGACGCTAAGTTTCCATTGGTTTTCATGAAAGTTATGACTAATCATTTTATTATTTTGCTGCAATTCTATTTTCTGTGAATTAAATAGTATGTTAATAGTATGACTCAGAATACAGATGCTGGAAGCAATTGTAACTTATAGCATTGGTTTAGACTCCAATATACAGTGTGCTTGGCTACCAGTTACCGATACTTTAAGGATATAATATATACTCATTTCTATCGACAAATACACGTTTATCAATAATCCTAACCCCACACACCCCGCGAATGGCAGCCATCTTGTTTTTCGAAATTCTAATATCTTTGAACCTAGAGCCGTGAAAATTATATTATTGCAATGGTAAACGCCGTGGGTTTCAAGTTATTAAATAAATTTTCCTGAAAATAAGCAAAAAAAGCCTAAAATAATAATAATATGTACTCATGTATATATTCAATCCTCACTTCCATAATTCCTATGTTGCGTTTGGTGCTGTTGGTCATCACCTTGGTCTTCGCCATATTTATCGCGAGACCGACCTCGAGGCTAGCACTACTCAGTTGGCCGAGCATTAGGCCTAACTCGGCTGCCGTGGAGGAGAAAAGAACAATGCCATCGGCGAAGCGGAGATTTGTTAATCTTCTATCGCCCACGATGATGCCCTTGTCCCTCCAATAGCTTTATAGTTTTCTAAAGACTTCTTCAAGCTTGGCTGTGAAGAGCTTTGGAGAAAGAGGGCCGCCCTGTTTAATTCCTTTTTAGATAGGAAATGATGGTCCTGTGCTGTTTATTTTTATGGCTGCTGTGCTATTTTAGTATATTTTTTAAGGTAAATTAATGTACTTAGGTTCGATGTCTTGATTTTGATGAGATTCAAATATGGCGTTGTACGATAAACTATCAAATGCTTTAGAGTAGTCTAAAAACGCGAGGTATAAGAGTAGGTTGAATTCCAGATGTTTTTCTATAACCTGATTAAGGGACTGTAGATGGTCGGTAGTGGCGAGACCACGGCGGAATCCGGCTTGTTCGGGAGGTTGATGCTGATTTAATTGGCCAGAAATGCGGTTTTCAAGATTTTTTATGAATATTTTGTAAAGGTGTGAGATGAGGCTGATGGGGTGGTAATTGCCGATGTCTGTCGTATCACCTTTTTATGGAGGAGGATAACGTTTGAGTGGCAGATATTGTATTGAATAAGTTGCACATGTATGGCAGATAGGCTGCGCGGCTGGAAGTGATTCGGTTGTAATACCATCTTCGCCGGAACTTTTATTGAACCTCATGCCTCTGAGAGCCTTGTGTACACCATAGCCAGTAACTATTGGGACCCCTTCAAGACATGAGTTAACTTCCGTTGTTGGGATGTTTAGTCGTTAGAATACAGAGACGTACAAAACTCGGTACTTATCCCAATAATTTTTGCCCTATCTCCTTGCTTAAGGCCATTTTCATCTTTCAAATGTGTCATTGAAGACCTGCCTACGTCTATACCAAGTATAGCTGACATTAGGCATCGGTTGCTTAAGTCTAAGTTATAAGAAAACCAATTATTTTTATGGAACTATGTCCATCATCATCAGCCTATAGCAGTCCACTGCTGGACATAGGCCTCCTCAACTGGAACTATGTCCATTTTTCCCATATTCAAGGAGATTTTGTAAAGGCATGGAATTGTCTTTGAAAAAGTCGAGCTATGAATACGTTTTTCGCTAGCGTAACGACATCGTTAAAGATAATGTACGACTTTGCTAGCTATCTTGAATGTAGAGACTTGCGTTTCTCGCAAGCATCGTTACGGCTACCGAACTTTTTCGTAATTATTATTATTATGTCATCATTACGAATGTCGCGAGTGGAGGCCCTGAAACGTTGAAAAGTGGACTCGTCTAACATGTCTTAACGATCAGTCGATAATTATGGAATCGTTTCACCCATTTAAATAATGAGTTGTAATAACAATAATATAACAAGATAACGATCTTTATACTTACTTACAGGACCTAATAAGACAAAGCTAGAGTACCGGAATTCATTATTTAGATCTTTTAAACGCCATTGTCGAATTACTTATAATCAATATGACTTAATCTAGCGTTGAATTCAAAACTAAAAACAATGACACAAGGCCAAAAAATTGTTCAAGACGTGTCAATGCAAGTGTCACTCAACAACAGACTAGAAAAAGACGTCCAAAGAATGTTTTATCCTTACAACTATTTACTCAATCTTTTCTTGGCTTCAAAATATCGTGTGCGAAATAGTCATATCTATCCTAGAGGAAGAAAATGTCAAATATGCGCGTTCTTCGTAATGTTGTTTTTGAATGCGTTGTGTTTATATCGATTTTTTACAGTGAACACTGGTGAAGGAAATAAAAATGCGTCACTTTTAGAAAATAGCTTCATGTATATCTCTGCTGTTGTATTCTTTATCAGTTATTCGATCGGGTTCACGATGATGTTCATTCTGGACTTTGTGCATAAGGACAACTACGTTTTACTTATTTTGGACATCCAAACTATACATAGGAACATCGATTCCAGTAAAAGTATCAGGAGTTTTATTATTTGGAACTGGATCTCAATAGCACTTTTAATAAGTTCTTTTCTTATTTTACATGTTATGTATTATATTTCTTACCGTTACTCTAATCTGTTCAACCTAATTCTTGACAATATTTCTGGCATATTTTGTATAGTTTTGGATATAAATTTACTCCTAGCCATCCGCATAATAATATTGTTAGGGAAATATCTAGAAGAATGGATTGAAGATGTCCTGGTGTTGAATGATAAACGGGACAATGATGAGCATTGTCTCAAATTACTAAGGATAAGCTTACGATCTGTATAAGTCAATTTTCCAAGTATTGGTAAGTATGAGCATCATATAATAGAAAACGAATTAAAACAATAATCCATATGTCGGATATGTCAGGATTTATTCCGTTAGGCTCATACATCATGTGGGCAGACCATGGAATTCGTGCTATGAAAACACACTGGGTCCGATACACTGTTTCTAGCAAAACTAACGAATTCCTTGAGATTACAACTTAACGCAATAACACGGGGCACAATGAATCGGGTACAGTTCCAGGACGTCTCAACTCCGCTGCGATCAGACATCGACTGTCACCCTCTCCTCGAGCTGTACATCAGGGCTCTGTAGAAGCACGCTGTGGTGTCGGCAGACTTGTAAGTAGGTCGCGTGATGTCACCACCGGCGCGCTTGCGACTCATTTGATGTCCATACTAATGACCGGATCCGACACATAAATATATAAAGAAGCTCGCGATTGGCTTAATAAATACGTTTCTATGATTCATATGAGATCATTCAATCTTACCAATGGGTATCGCTATTGCCAATCAACTCCTTGGTAGAGGTTAGAGAGGCAGTCGCGTCTTGTAAAATACAGGAAAAAACTGGTTGAATCTCGCACAGATCAGGGAAGACATCAATGCCTCGCCTGGGCTGAGTATAGACTCGGTAGTGTTCGGAAAAGCTGCCAATGATGATGATGTTATGTTATAAAGTAGTATGACCTAAATGTACTCAAAAACGTATTGAAGATTCCACAGTAAGTCTGAAGAAGCTATCAAATATAATAAAAGATTCCTTAAGGTGTATTTTATTTTCACAGGATGTATATTACACATTTCGTGGATTTTATCGTAATCTCGTATATTTCCATGTCACGGTCGCTGCGTTGAGAATATCTGCTGGATTGGAAAATGAAGTAAGCGATTTATTTTTTTACTGTGTCATTTTCTTATACCTTGGAACCTGTCTCTTGAAATAAAAGTTTTTTTTTTTGTTCTCACAATATTATTTGTTTACGGAATTGAATGTATTCCTTAAGGCTTAACCTCACAGCTCCCTTCGGATTTGAAGCTAAGCTGTAGCGGCTGGAATTTGCTGGACAGTGTTTCACTGTAAAAGGAGAAAAAATAATGAATCCATCATACTCGTCTCTATTTTACATCATGGTTGCGCTTTGGGGAATAAACATATAATATTTTTAATTTGAATTTGTGAGCGCATTTAATGGTTGCCCTTCGAGGAATAATTTAGTTGTTGCTTAGTTGGTTGCGCTTAAAAATAGTTGAGCTTTGACGAATACCCCGTTTATCCAAGCTATTTTTTACAAGTTCATTTTTAAGTTCCCAATAAAATACCGATATTTTTACTTGCAGAGTTTGCTTCAATTTTTGACGTTATTTATAGCGCCATCGAAAATGTAATTCTAGTATACATACATAGTATATACTGTGAAAAGTTCTATTTAACTATTGAGGAAGCTGAGACGGCGTGTATACAGCTTATGAAGAATAGACACTGCCCAGGTAAGATTTTAAATTAGTAAACATACTGCAATGTGATTCGTATGATTATATGGAGTCAATGTGCAAACAGCTTATTTCTGTAATATTCTTCTTCTTAGCGTATTTATGACAAAAAGTTTTAATATTTTTAGCCCACAAAACTCAGCCACGCGAACTGCGCTCACTGATGCATTAAATAAATCATCAAGAGTGCAGGTGATAGGGCATGCGGTGCAAGATGGAAGGTGGGCCATTGTACGACCATTTTCATGTACGGCTCAGACCTCAAGTGCGTATGCGGCGTCTCCCCACAAATAATGGCCTACCTTCCATTTCTGTAATTTTAAATAATATTTTTTTTTATTGGATTTCATTGATTGTGACCCCGTTCTTAAGTTGAACATTTATAAATTGAATCAGTTTCTTCTTTACTTCATCTGTGTTTAAAAATTTTTACCCGACTACGGCGAAGTCAAAAGGAAGGGTAATGATTTTAACAGTCTATGTGTGTATGTTTGTATTTACGGATGTTCCTCCGTAGCGCCTAAACTATTCATCTGATTTTGGTGAATAAGGTGTCAATCGATTCATTATTATGGCTCTGGTAACAAAGGCTATATTTTAACCGGCTTCAAAAATAGGAGGAGTCGATTTTACTTGTAAACCCCGAATTTAATTAGAGCGTGACTTTTCAGTAGTCGATTTTTTTAGTTGTAGTAGACCACACAATTTATTGTAATTCTCAGATTCCATGTACTTTGCTCCGACCAGTGTTTAGCCGTTAGATTGAGGGTAAACATCCTTCTTTACCAAACTAAAAGTTGATTTTTGATAAACATTTGTCCTTCCAGAGAGACAAAAACATCTTTGCAAGAACGTGCTACAAGCAAACTGGACATTCAGTAAGATGACCGCGTGTGGCCTGTTCTATGTAGACGCTACGCTACCGATACGATTAATGGACCTAATCGCTCATTACGTCATTTTACTGCTACAATTCAATTTTGTGTAAATCCTGACTAATAATATAATAAATTCGAACGTAACTTTGTTTGTTTGCTTGTTACCTTTTCACGCCTAAACCACTGAACCGATAATCCTGAAATTTTGTTCATATTTACGTTGTCAGGTCTACAGAAACGGATGTAGGGTACCTTTCATCCCGAAAAAAATACTCTTTCCGAGTACAACAATACCGTTTTTATGATAATAGATGGCGCCACGTGTTTTTCGAATCATGATTGAATTATATTATTATACCTCGCCATGCTCCAAAGTTATTGGAGCATGGGGAGGTATAAAGTGCCAAGTCGTAGTCGTATGTAGACAAGAAGTTAACTATTTCCGAAGCAACCACAGTCTTTTCAGTGTTAAATATTCTTATACCTCTTGTTCTTTGTTGTTACTTGACCAATTATGCAACTGAAAATCTCTAAGATTTAACAACTCCGTGGCTTGCTTATAAATTCCTACTCCTTCTTTTATAGTTTGGCATCCTGTCCTATGTAGAAATAGGACATAGCACGGTGTTTTGCTAACGGAAATTGGTTTTCTCGTCCTGCGGCTAGTTGCTGAAATACCAGATAACGTGCTGATGATGTTCTAAACGTTACTCGCCAATAACGCAATACTTTAATCTCGTCATCGGCTTTCTGGTGCCACAAGATCCGCAAATAAATGGTACGCTTATCATATGTACGCGTATCTTGATCTAACGATACATTTTTACGATTTCAACAACTAGGCAGATAGGGTTACAACGCAAACAAATAACAATGTAACGAAGTTTTGGTTGCAATCTAGGACCTACCAGCAAATCTGCAGCTCTAATGGGATTCTGGATTTGAATCTTGGCGGCAAAAAACTTGATGTTATAGCGGAAACTGTATTCTTAGGGATTACTATCGATTCAAAATTGCAGTGGGGCGCGCACATTAGAACTCTTTCGGGTAGGTTAAGCTCAGTTGCATTTGCAGTAAGAAAAATAAGGCAGTTAACTGATGTGGCTACAGCTAGGCAAGTATACTATGCTTATTTCCACAGTATTATGTCTTATGCCATTCTGCTGTGGGGATCAGCAGCAGACGTTGACTCAATTTTCATTCTTCAAAAGAGGGCTGTCCGCGCGATCTATAAAATGGGTCCTCGCGAGTACCTCAGAGAAAAATTTAAAGAGATTGATATACTGACCCTGCCTTCACTTTATATCTTAGAATGTATTTTATATGTCCGCAAAAATCGAGAGCTTTTCAAAATTAGAAGTGACTTTCATAATATAAATACACGCAGTAAACACGAAATTGTAATACCTAAGTTCAGATTACTAGCAAGTCTTTTTTAACAAGTTGCCAGTCAGTTATAGAACTGTGTTTATACATAGGTCTTTAAAAATTACATTGTGGTTTCTAAAACCATTTTTTCTCAAAATCAATCGTTTGAAAGATAGAGACTTCCAAATTGATAAAAGGTGCCCCCCCCCTCTCCCTCTAATTTCTAAAGTAAGAAGAGGACAATTCGAAAAAAAATAGGATTGTAGAACGTAAAAAAAAGTTTCAACAAAAATTGGTTTGAATAAGATTTGATGTTTAGTTTTTCAGATATGGGACTTTTTCATCAAACTGCTGCAGTGTAACTTAGATTTTTATTAACATATTAAGAAAAACAAATTTAGTTTTGCTGTTGAATGTAAGCAATACAACACATTATGAATGAGCCTTCAAAATATTTTTATTATATTGTTTGGTGCTATGGAACCCTGTGTGCGTGTGAGTACGACTTGCACTTGGCCGGTTTTTTCTTATTAAGACGTCAGTAAATATTTATTTATCAGTATGTTTGTTTATGGTATTTAACAAAAGGCTCTGAGTTGCCGAAATTTCTAAGGAAGACACCAGACGTCATAAACAGCTGACTTGCTTTCGTTAATATTAATTGCCTAGAACACGTATGCCATTACCGTCGAATTGCATTGTCTTTGACTCTCTGTTACTAAACACACTAGGCACCTATCGTGTTTAGAACAATGTAATTAGGTGCCTATTGATACAAATATTCCCTTTAAATATAATCTTGTGAAATCTGTGTATTTTTCTTTCTTCAGTTTACACTGTTATAATAAAATCAGTCTGTGGGTTGTGGATGAAAATGATTAAATATTATTTTATAGGCATTACTATAAATTCCTAATTGTATTACAATTTTTTATTCAGATTTTTATGTTCAACTAATTAAAAAAAAAAATTTGTATATGTGGTGTAAACTGTAAGTATAAGTTGGTAAAATAAATAAATACATAAAATAATATTTAATCAATGGGAAAGGAATTATAATAAAAATATCAAGGAATTATAAAAATTGAAATGTAATCTATTTATGACTGACTGCACCTGAGCTGACCGACGCTCGCAGCTAACTTCCGAGCCGCCATTAAGTTTAAATCGAACTATATGCTACTACTTCAACGCACTTACTGTGCATGAATAATACATATTTGTACTGCCGTCTCAATAAATTGCCGGCGCGTTGATTCCGTGCTCTGTGAAGCAATAACAATTTAAGGTATTACTTCTTTTTTAAATGAACTTTCTTCTTCGCATTAAATGTGTCAGAAACATTAATACCATCCGTACTTAAATAATTAATTGACGTTATTCCATTTCTTGTGTTATTAATTTATTATTGTGGCCTGGCTTTAGACATCCAACTACACACGGATAAAGGTTTTACAACATGTTCGTAATTCGAAAAATGTTTCCTGAGACCTCATTCAAAGTTCTACTCAATAATCAACTGGACAGGGAAGTCCAAAAAATAGCTCAATCTTTTAACTTTGTACTCAATCTGTTTCTTGCTTCAAAATATTCTTTACGAATTAGTCATATTTATCCAAGGGAAAAAAACTACCAAATATTTTCGTTCTGCTGTGTTTTATTAATAAATTCAGAGTTAATCTTTCGGATGTACAGTGTAAACATCACGGATATGTACATGAAGTATTTGGAGAGTAACCTCTTGCAACTCTTTGCTATAGGCTACTTCATCACCTATTCGCTCGGATTCACGACGTTGTTCATGATGGACTTAGTGCATAACAACAACTACGTCTTACTTATTCTGGACATCCAAACTGTGCACAGGGATATCGATATCAGCCAGAGTGTCCGGAGTTTTATTTCTTGGAATTGGATTACAACTACGTCAATTATCTTCCTCAACATATTTATATTTACTGTATATTATGTGTCAGCCTATTACGACTATGTGATCGATCTTGTATTCGACTATTTTTCCGATATAATGTTCACCACTTTGGACATCAACTTAATTATAGCTACTCGAATACATACATACACATACACACATACACAAAAACACACACGTTTTTTTTTTACATTGGTAAAAAAATATCTTGATGAGTGGATTAAAGAAATTCTGATGATGACTAATGAACACGAGAATGATGAGCATTGTCTGAAAATGTTTGAAAAATACAAAAATATTTTAAAAGCTTATGACCTACATAAGGAAATCTTCCAAGTTTTGGTAAGTTCGTAATAGTTTGATTAGATTCCCATTTTTCAAAAGCCGATCAAGAAGTTCCTTCAAATTCCCTTTCCATGATTATTTACATCATCCATACTTTTCCCTCTGATGGGCATAGGTTTTTCTAATCTCCGCGATTTTTCCAGTTGAGGCTGTCAGAGTCGCGTCGGCAACAACGTCGAACGCCTATTTAGTACCAACCTAACAATTCTTCTATCACTTATGCCAAATTACCGTTCTTATTTCGCTTTAGTTGTATTGTAAAGCTAAGCTACTATAATGTTCTACTGTATTGCCAGTAGGTTTCGTGTCAATATACAGTTCCTTAGTTCAATATGTTGTCTTTCACAGGTTTTATATATCTGACATTTAGCGCATTATACCGGAATCTTGTTATTTATCACTTAATGCTTTATACACTGAGAGTACATGCGGGATCCAGAGTAAGCATATTTATTTCTGTCCTTTATTTTCTGTATCACGATTCTGTAGACGTTTTCCATTGTCATAATTTTCTATTTCTAGGCTTTGTTCCGTTGTTTTACAACCATAATATGGCTAACAAAAAATATAACTCTTATAACTATATACAGTATACATTGTGAGAAGTTCTATATGACTGTCGAAGAAGCTGAATGTGCCTGCATACACCTTTTGAAGAGGAAAAGCTGTCCAAGTAAGATACTTAATATGATGATCAAGTAATGTTTAAGGAAGCCTTTGACAGTCTCCTTAATGGCCGTGACGAAGACTTTCGATCGGCATAATATCCTACATGCGGTGGTATTAGGAAACTTAATCTGGGAAAATACTTACCTTGACAAACAATGTTGTTTGCGATGTAAATTAAATACGGAAATGTAAAAGAGAAGAAGAGAAGGTGTATAATTTACGGCGTACCCTAGGGAAGCATCCTTGGCCAGCCGTTATTTCTTTACTATAAAATAAGTAATATTCCTAGAATACATTTTTTATCTTATCATACTATACATCATGGACAAATCAAATTATCTAAACACGCAATTTAGTTCAGATCCTCTCATGTGTATGTGTACCTTACTCATGCGTACACATGCTTCCGTCGAACCATTCTTTTATTGTGAAACAAAGTACTTTGCAACATGATATTTGTAATATAACAAAACGCTTGGTTATTCAGTCCTTTGAATTCTCCCAGCATCACGTTTCTTTCCAAAAGTAGATTATCTCACTGGTTTTATGGTATATTTACAGAAAGTCAAGAACACCTATACAAGAAAGTACTACAGTCAAAACGAACGTTCAGAAAGATGACCGCGTGTGGCTTGTTCTGTGTAGATGCTACGCTACCGATACGATTGATGGGAGTTTTCACTAACTTTAACGTTATCTTGCTGCAATACAATTTTCTGTAAACCGAGTATTTGTGTGATGTTTATTTTTCTGTCAGTGTCACTGATGAATAAACTGTTTTTACTCATTTCTATCGACAAATACACGTTTATAAATACTACTAACGTCACCCCCCCGCGAATGGCACCTATCTTGTTTTTTTAATCGCTTGATCCAGGGTATGTTCAATGTGGCGGCGATTGGCGGCGGCCCTGGTTCAAGCCATGGTCCGGAGTGAGAGCAGTCATGCTAGTGCAGGAGGCGGCGGGACGTGAGAGGGAAAGAGCCTCACGTCCCAGCCACCGCGGGAGACGCCCCGGGCGTTGTGGGTCACGTGATGGCTCCCGGCCACCGTAGGTGCGGGCCTGTGGACGGCGAGTTATGGGCTAGCCCGCCCTCCGGCCGTCTTATGACGACAGGCCGTGTCGACGGCGCGGTCGTGTTCTTCTTTGAGGCGCGGGCCTCAAAGAGATGTCAGCAACTACGTTGGGGTCCGCATGGGCTGATGCCTGCCAGGGCTGCTGGACTTTTCGAAAGAGATACTGCGGAACTGGAACACAAAGGCCAAAGAAGGTACATGGATGGGTTTTAGTCAGTAGAAGTCTACTTCCAGGTCTACTTACTGATTAATATCATTAGAGTAATTATAAAACAAATTACACGCTCTATTACAATGACACTAATGATATTAATCTATAATCTTTAGACATATCGGTTGTAAAATAATTATTTTTAATTCCTTACTTGTCTGAAGAAGGACGCTTAAACACTTTTTTAGTAGTTTTTGATAATAATCAATATGACATCTACAAGCAAAGTATTGTTAAATGACGAATTCCTTAGTGTCTTTTATCCTTTTTACTGTATTAATACTATCTTGTGTGTGCGGAAATACAATATCTTCGATAACTGTGTGGAAGTCGTGCGAAGAAAAAACATTATATGTGCTGTATTCATTAATTGTCTCATGGTAGGTTTATACTGCCTAGTCATAACATTCACCCGTTTTGGTCTGGTGTACAAATTGGCCTACTATTTAATTTACTTCGAATATGTTTTCAATTTTGGAGCTCTGTGTTTCATCAATTTATACTACAGTAGTAAAAGTGTGCGTTTGCTATCAATTCTTTATGAGATAAACAAAAGCCTTTATAGTGGCAAAGAAATAAAGAAACTGAAGATTTTCACATGGGTGTCAACTGACTTAATTCTGTCCAACTGTATTTTACAAACTCATTTACTACCTACACTGGTCCTTCATGAGAGGTATTCTTGTACTAATATCTACACTCATAGATGTGGAATTAGTACATATAACGACTACTGTTAATATGCTGAGTTATCAAACTAGAATCTGGAACACTATTATTGAAAATCCACATTTTGGCAAAGTTAATGATAACGAAATAACAGTGGACAATGAAACAGCGTTGAAAGAAATTACTGATGCATTAAATTCTGTTAACGAAGCTTGGAGTCTTATAAGGAATTCTTCTGGACTTGTAGTAAGTTACACTTTTATATTTCAGTGTGACCTTTATAATTTTGATTGATTATTCCGTCTAGTTTTTGACCCACTGGCCTTTTTTAAAGATGAAACTGATTAATAATGATTAATTATTTTTGTTGTAGATCGTCTTTCACTACGTTGCAACGTTTATACAATCTACGTTTTATTCAGAAGTTCTTATAATATGGTCGAAAACGGATTTCGTAAGTATTTATTACAATTCAACTCTTAATATTTTATGTATAAGTTATAGTCAAAGATCGATATGGAGCCTCTTCGTGGAATGACTGGTTTATCCTAAGTTTAACGAACGCCTTTTGGCAAAACAAAAATAGATTGCAATTTCTGCCTTTGACTGATGTATTTTTAGGCAAACCTAGAAGTACCTTACTTTTTACAAATTTGCTGCCAGAGCCGTTTGTTTAAATTGCTGCCGGCGCGGACTTTGGAAAAAAAGTGAAAAACGGTGTTGGTAATTTGCATACGGAGTAGATAATTAATAAAAGAAGAAAAACTTGGATGCAAGAGCGAGCGACCACAACTCGGACAGGTTAGGTTCGAAGGGGATGGCGGGTTTAAGTGAGCGAGCGAAGTGAGCGAAGTAAGACTTTACTTTAAACCGCGCAACTTTTCGTCGCCTACGCCAAATATTGCATATGTGCAAAATATTGATATTTACCTTGAATTTTATTTCATGTTAACTTACTGGCCATACTCCAATTTAATCGTATTGAGTTTCGACGTTGGACCGTCCAAGTTGGTCTCGTTGGACATAAATTCATTAGTCAAAGGCCGAAACACGCTATTGATTTGGACTTTGACCAAGACTTCTTGTCAAACCTTAGATTAGGCTAGCCAAATCTAGAAGCGCCGGAAAAAGCTTGATTATAACATATACATTTTTTTTGACGTCATTTCAGCATTAAATTCTGTTATTGGTATGTCATCTTTGTAATATCTTTCGTGTATGCTGCCATTGACATTCACACTCAAAGTTTTCCGTACGATGTGTTCATTTTAATTCGTATAATTGTAGGAGGATGAGAACATGATTCTAAGCCACGCCGTTGGTATGGTGCTGTTGCTATCTAGAACATTCTTTGTGGAAACGCAATTATGTATTGTTTGTGAAGGATTTTACAGAGAAATCACAAGAGCTCGTACTAATGTGATTTTGAAATTATCACAAGAGTGTAAGTAGAAAATCTTTAGGTTCTTCTATAACATACTAGCTCTGGGCAATTTATAATAATACAATTAAAAAAGAAATTAAGTTTGCTGAATATAACTTAGTTTGATATACAGAATACGTGCAAAACCGACATCTTCATGATTTTATGACCGTGACAAAGAGACCCACGGGTCGTGAGTCCGGACCCAACTCGTTAACGTCATACACCTTAACGAGTTTGGTCCGAACTCACGACCTGTAGGTCTGTTGCCTCTTAAGGCGCACCCTCACCGGGGTAGCATTCGCTTGTAATGTAACAGTGTGATAGTTGTATCATACTATAACATTACACACATGAACATTCATTTTAGAAGTTGTTCTAAAATGAATGTTCACCAGTTTTTATGAAACAGTCTGCGGTCTGCGGTAAACGGAACTGCGCTCAGCCCCACGAGCGCTTCGTCTAACATTGTAAAAACAACTGAATCGTAATGTTCCAAATCGAATCTTACAAGAACTGAAATTGTTGGATTACAGGCGAATGCTCTTACCGGGCGCGATTCATCATCATCATCATCATTTCAGCCGAAAGACGTCCACTGCTGGACATAGGCCTCCCCCAAGTGTCGCCACATTGACCGGTCCCGTGGTCGACTCGCATCCAGCGGATCCCTGCAACCTTCACCAGGTCATCGGTCCACCTAGTGGGAGGCCTTACTACGCAGCATCTTCCGGTTCGCGGTCGCCACTCCAGAACTTTTCGGCCCCATCGGCCATCCGTTCTGCGAGCAATGTGCCCTGCCCACTGCCACTTCAGTTTGGCTATTCTTCGGGCTACGTCGGTTACCTTGGTTCTCTTGCGGATGTCCTCATTTCTGATTCGATCACGCAAGGAAACTCCGAGCATAGCCCTCTCCATTACCCTTTGGGTGACTTTAAGCCTTCTGATAAGGCCCATTGTGAGCGACCACGTTTCGGTCCCATATGTAATCACTGGCAACACACACTGGTCATAGACTTTCGTCTTGAGACACTGCGGTAAGTTGGACTAGAAGATACCCCGCAACTTCCCGAACGCTGCCCAGCCAAGTCGGATTCGACGATTGACCTCTTTCTCGAAGTTAGACCTACCTAACTGGATCGTTTGTCCAAGGTAGACATAATCGTCTACAACTTCGAGTGTAGAGTCTCCGATCTTGATAGGAGTGGGTGTTATTGGCGCGATTACTTATTAAGTAATCCTCAACGTTGAATTTCTACATTACACGCAAATGCTCCGGTGAAGGGGCTTCCCTACGTTTCTAAGAAATTTCGAATGTATTGTCTCTCAACCATAGTAGAAGTTTGTTTCTTGATTTCAGCGCCCGTGGCATCAAAAAGGGTTTGGAAAAACTTGTATCGTATCATACAGGAGAAGTTTGAGAAGCTCAGTGCGTCTGGATTATTTGTCGTACACGCGGCTACACTGTTACATTTCTGCAACCTTGTCACCACTTATATTATAGTACTGCAGCAGTTTGCGTTTCTGTAATATTTCGATGTTTTGGGCCTATATTTTGAAATTTTGTTTTGAAAATTAATATAATATTGTTTTAAGCTTTCACGGTTTATAACTAAACTTACACTGTCTCTTACGGGATATCTTAGCTTCCGATATTACCCACCCACATTCTACGTCATCCCGCGATCATGGCGCTTACAACGGCGTCGAAATATCGGGAGCCCAGAATAATTCATAATCACGGATGACATACCGTAAGTGACCGTGTTAAGTTTTTGAATATTTATTATGTAATGTTTGAATTGTTTTGGACTTTTTGTGTTATAATAGTCAAAACAATGCAAAAAATGTTTTATTTTCTAATTGCGTGGTGACTGAGAGAGATTGGCTATTAGATTACCAATTACTGAACGTTTATTTGAATCACACAAACGTCCAGAGGCCGACTTTATCCTATAGGCATTTTCAACCAGTTATCTGTTGGGTGATGCAGTGACAAAATATTTGTTTGTGCCACGAGTCCTGAGAATGACCGCATGAGAAGCGCATCATACGTGGTCGTGGTAAGGTCGTTAGAAGCTGATCGATACTCTCGAAGCTCACTGTGGGTTCCTCAGTCAGAAATAACACTGGCTTCTTACTGTGACAAATTCTTCCTCTTGTCGTTAATGCTTGTACCGCGGTTTGTGGCGAAGTCAAGACGATATGTTTGCTCAGTACTTCTGAGCGTATTACAAGTGCGGCATCGGTAAAACCTGTGATTAGGTTGGATGACCCGCTCCTAATCTAATAGACAAG
Source organism: Noctua fimbriata (assembly GCA_905163415.1). NCBI lineage: Eukaryota > Metazoa > Arthropoda > Insecta > Lepidoptera > Noctuidae > Noctua > Noctua fimbriata. Next base: position 16,335,920 of record LR990935.1, read on the forward strand.
CAGGACGGAGCAAGACGTTCTTATTCCTGGAACAAAGACAGTCCTACATAGTAAGGTTAGTTGCTCTCTCTCTGTGGACCCGTATTAAGCGTTTATAGACTAATGTTCGTTATTAGACTAATTTTATGTAATGCGCTGCTCACAACTGACGGCACCGATGACCTTTCTTAGTGACCGGTTTCTCTGCCGACGGCTGAGAAAAATAATCGTTGCTCCAGATTGACGCGCCTGCTTCCGCCGGTGACATAAGTACACGTAGGTTTTGGTTATCACGTTAAGCTTTTTTTATTATACGCAGAAACGAATCTGGCCGTTTTTAAGGTACCATAAACGCCACCTAACTACCACCTACAAATTGAAAATTGAAATTTTTCTTTTGCTTTATTGTCTTTTGATAATTTTCGATACCCATCACGTCTTTGGACTATCGCTAGCTACTTAAGTTTCACCCAGAGACTGTTATTCTATATAGGTAAAGATTTGAATTTAGGGCATCATTTTTCAATACTAGATAAATAATATTAATGTTCTAGGAAAATGCTCTAGAATATTCACCAAATAATAAAATATTATATACATTAATAAATAACCTATATTAACTAACTAACTTAAAAATAAACTTAAAAAATGGCGTCAAAAAACTCCTCCTCAACGTAGTCAACTGGTAATGTACCCAAAAGACTGGCGGCGTTGCCACGTTGTATGGCAATGCTAAGCATTTGGCCAAGGTAAAAGCCAGCCCTTGGGTCACGGGAAGAGTCAACTAAACGTTTAGAAATGTCCTTGAAAAGGCTGTGAGCACTCGGACCCCACGGACCTAGAGTTTCAACCCCAAACGGCTCGAAAATATAGTTACCAATAAGGTTACTATATTTACGCCGCTTGAGGTTCTCTGAAGATGGGATGGCGCAAGAGTATCGACACAAGTTGCATCCCACACTAAAGGCCTACCCATCTTGCATGGAAACAAAGACATGCCGTCCGGTCTCTTGCCATCGTCGCGTGCCAAGCCATTTGGTTCTAATAAAGCTGGAATAATATATATTTTAATAATAAAATTGATCAAACTTGATTATTTGACCAATGGAGAAGGGTCTACCCTTATCTATTGATCAAATGTGTCATACATATTACTTAGAGTACCTCCAAAATATTTAAATGCTAGGTTTTAAGTAATTAAAGCACCAACAATGTTATATTTGTCAGTACAAGTTCAACAAAGCTACTAAAAATAATGTTCATTGAAATGACGGGAAAAAGTGCGACCAGGGAAAATCGCGCTCTACAGAATAATGTGGTCGACAAAGATGTACAGTCGATGCTATTACCTTTGAATCTGATGCAAAACATTATGTTCTGCCCAAAATATCGAATCAAAAATAATTTTATCGGTCCAATTGGCATCATCCACAACTTTGTGTCGTTGATCGGAACTGGCATATTCATTTATGCATTATTCCACCGCCTTTATATTCTTTATGTCGACAAAAAGGTAGATGATCTTTTTGTACAGTACGTCATCTCTTTGTTTGATTGCGGATACTACAGCATCGGACTTGCAATAAACTTCATCAGCGGCGTTTTCAACACTAAAGTTTATATCTCATTCGTTTTAATTTTTCAAAACATTCACAGGTTCCTTAATGATAGCAAAAGATCCAAGCACTTCAAATTTTGGAATTGGTGCAGTGTTATTATGGTTGGAAGTTTCTTTATCATCCTTTTCATCAGTTGTGGTTGTAAACTAGGCTTGCCTTACTACTACGTCTTGAGTTGTTGCTCTTTAGTTAGTTTTGATTTTAATTACATTTATGCCATTCGGCTACTGAAACTTTTGGAAGATAAAGTAATTTTATGGAACACCCTAGCATTGAATTCGCAAGGAATTGAAGATGTGGGTGAAGTCAAACGAATATTTAATGCTTATGTTAATATATTGGAAGGTTATGAAGTCTATAAAGTGTGTTTCCGGAAAATAGTAAGTAATAATAATAGTTTTAGTTTTTTTTTAAACTTTTTTTTTGAGATTGAAATATTTAAAATATTAAAAATGTAATGTTATATCTATAGATGTGAATAAAGGAAATAGTTATAATATGTACAACTGATTTTCAGAATTGAGATTTTCAATTTAAATCTTATGAGAAAGCAAAGGGATAAGATGTTCTTAAGAGAAGATACATTTGAATCTTTTTGTGTTTTGTTATCTTCAATTTCAGATATTTTATTACACCGTAGAAGTGTTCATTCACTCTCTAGTTTATTTTCAAGTAGCACTTGAAATGATAAAACGAGGCATGCAACATAATAACCTGGTAAGTACTTAAATAATAAAGTTATGGTTTGATTATGTTCTGGTTTTCTGTTCGATTTCTAAATTCCTTCAGTACGGTTTGACTTTGTTCCGATTTTTCGTTTTCTGTGAGATAACAAAATAAATAGGGACCTACTATTTATTTTTTCCTCCCTTGTAATTGTTAGAACAGTACATTCAATGTCTTGAAAATAAGCCATTATTTTACCGGGTCCTTAACTTCGAGAGTCATATGTTCGAGTAATGGTAAGTCGACTGAACTATTCTTCGAATGGAATTTATTGCGAAACAACCTTTTATCGCCAAACACTACTTCGACTGAACGATTCATCGAATATTCATTAATCGATGTACTGCTCTTTCGAATGAGTTTTAGTTATTATAAAGTTCAGTCGACTTACCATTAATCGAACATAATAATAACTCTCGAAGTTAAGTTACGGACCCTATTTCACCAGCCTGTAGTAGCAGTCCAGTGTTATATATCATTAGCCTCTCATTGAATTAGTTGAATGAACTGGATTCTCGGCTAAGTGTCGGCCTTTAGTAGTGGTGACTGTAGAAGCATCCCACGTGGACGTGGAGGCACGGGGTTATCACACCACCAACCTGCGTGCTACTGCGTTATAAAAAATACATATTGTTAGGAGCGCCAGTAAGGCAGGGTCGTGGCAGGCTGCGAAGGAGATGCCGGGATGAACTGGTCAGGTTCCGACAGGACAGGACGCAGGGTTCGTGAAAAATGGAAAGAGCAGTGGGAGGCCTTTGCCCAGGAGTGAAACAGAAAAGCCAAGGAAAAACAAGATTTAGATCTGTGTGTATGAGACTATAAACTGTATGTATATTTTTGTAGGAAATTGCAGTGACCACGTGCTTCGCCGTTTGCTTTTGGTCGATGAAAAATTTAACGCTGCAAGCAATATTATGTCAGTATTGTGAGAAATTATACAAAGCAGTGGAAAGGATTCAAGATTGTTGCGCTATTGTTTTGAACTCGGATTGTACAGGTAGTTTACATGGTTAATTTAAATTAGCTAGCAAACGTGAACGGAATCGTATTACTCATCTTATTATTTAATTAATCGTATTATTTTATTACGCTGGCAGGCTTTGGCAATGACAATGGCTGTAAATGACCAAAATAAATAAATTTCAAATCTTAATTCTGTAAATTCAAAGTGGAGTCAATAAAGGAGTGTTCGTTGTATCGTATTACACAGTACTAGTTGTGGAGGTCAGATAGGCAGTCGCTCCATGTAAAATACTGGTATTCAGCTGCTTCCGGTTTGACTGGACCCAACATAGTTGGGAAAGGGCTAGGCAGATGATGATGATGATGATGACGTGAACGGAATCGATTTCTTAACACAGTAAAACCAAAAAAAAAATTAAAAAAATTATAATAAATTAATTAATGATCACCGCGCATCGTCTACTGCTGATAATTCTGAATTTAAACTAAATTACTTTTAAAAGTATATCGGTCAAGAAACATTAATTTATGTCGCTATCCATCTGTCTATATCTTTAAATCGCTATTTATTCGAGTCGCCAAACCGGTGTAGCGGTGAGCGCACACCAGCAGTACATCAGCTCAAGTAAAGGGGAACCGTTTCTCCAAAGGGATTATTTACGACGGCTAACGAAAACACTAGAATTACCACATTAAAATGCCATAAGAGTATTTACTTCGCATTATAGTTATACCATTTTCTCAGATGAAGTGAGGCGATTGTGCAGAAATGTACAACGACTACATCGAGCATCATTCAGAAAGATACGCGCTTGTGGTTTGTTCACTAATTATATAGTTGTACTACTCGCGTATGCGTTTTTGTAATCCATGGTTTGTTAACATTAAATGTGCTTTTGAAAATATAATTTTATGTTGTTTTAATTAACCTTGATTCAGATAAGTTGTCCAGTTCAGCATCCATAGTTACAGCGTTAGAAAAATATTTTATGGATAACGACTTTGGGACCAATTCGCCTCACACCAAGTAAGCAAGTGTCCTGGGAACGTTTAAATAATTTTTCAGAAAAAATGAAGTTGTTTTCTTAGCAAATACTTAGTCATTTGGAAGCGTATGAAAATAAATCTATACTTATATTATATAGAGGTAAAATTTGTAAGTTTAGATGTAAGGGGGAATTTTTGGAACGACTGGTCCAATTCCGAAAATTCTTTCACTAATGGGAAGCTACATTATCTCCGAGTATCATAGGCGAGTGGCATAGGTTCCCTTGGGATAATTTCCGACCATAAAGCAAGCGAAACCGCAGGCAAAAACTAGTTCATTTTAATTGGCAAAGAATTTGGGCACGTGACCAAAGTCTGAACAAATGCCGCCATCTTGTTTTTCCCATACAATTATTTTTGTTATCAACAACGCCCTTGAAACATCCTTGTAGCATTGTATTTAAGGGTGAAACTCAAAATAATTGAATATTTACTGTATTTATCGGACAAATTCCTAATAATTGTATATTTACTACTGTTTCAATGTCCAACTCAATTAAGAACTAACTAAAATTTCATAAGCAAACAGATAATTTTTTTATTTGAGCTAAGTAAAAATGAAACATTTAATATAGCTAAATAATTCATTAAAAAAAATCAAACCAGACATTGCGTAGTTTCGTTTCATACTAGTAAAAGTTCAATGCGTGGACAGTGATGGACAACTAAAAAAAGCTTTTGTTAAACAAGCCACACACATATGCAAGTCTGAAAACACTACGATCTAGTAATAAACCCCGATCCACGTTCTCCAGAAAAATGGTTAGAGTGAGGGAATGCCTTAAGCAACAATTCACGCGAAGAAGTGATACCATGATGTCTGACAATACCAAATGCGCTATTCGGCAATAATACTGAACTAATTACCATACAAGATGGTACTGTATGTTTTAACATAGAATTTCTAGTTACTGTTTCTTCTTTTTCTAAGGAAAGTTATATGGTTTAGTCCCATCTCGGCACCCATGAATTTATGTATCATGAACATGAAACATTCCCATCTGAGCACCCTGTCATTTATCATTGTTAGGTACACGGTCATCAAAAAATGCATTCACAGTATCAGTCTATTGAGTAAATCAACTTCAGTATTTATTCATCATTCCAGCCGAAAGACGTCCTCTGCTGGACATGGGCCTCAAGTGTCGCCACATTGACCGGTCCCGTACGTGGCGCATAAAGCGGATCCCCGCAACCTTTTAAACTGGTGATGATTGTAGGAATTGAAGTTTGTAAAGAGACCACTTTAATTGTATGTGTAATTCCAGTATGGGGTGGGGAAGAGATGGCGCTAGACGACCTGTATAACTCTGTCTCTTTCCCACACTGGATTACTCCTGCTGTATGACGTCATAGTAACCCCCCTGATCATGAAAATGCATAGACTTATATGTATACTAAATCACAAAACCAAAACAGAAATCACTCTTACCCCTAAAACTCATATCCCAAATAACTCAAGTCCGAAATAATATGAACCAAAATCTTATAAAACACGCTGGTTGTTCCAAAACTGACGTTTATATTAACATAAGAATACAGTACAACGGTCAAACTAACATTTTACGAATCACAACACCTTCGTGAATTTAGGTCACCGTGACTCGGATGGGTTAGGCTTCTAAGGAATGACAGAACAATGATCATAATAGTACCAGGCTCACAGAAATGCAAACTGCAGTAACACAATGGAATAGTTTCTGAGAAGTTCCGCTAGGTGCAGAAGTAGACAAAAGTCCACGTAGAACAGTCGACAGGCGCACATCTTACTGAACGACGCTCGGTGCACGCGCCTCACGTTCTTGCATAACTTCTTGTGTTCATCTGTAAATATGTACTTGTCGTGAAAATGATCAAAGGAGCTCGTAGCGATATAATAACTGCCGTTCGGGTCGATTTTCAGGTGAAGCCACGCTTGCCTAGGTAGGTCCGTGGATTGGGGCCACCCGTTAAATACCGAGTTTCCAAATTTTCTCCGTGCCTCAGAAAGCACGTTATCTAAATACTGCTATTTAGCTGCATCCGGTTGGACTGGAAGCCGACCTTAACATAGTCTTTTACTAGACAGATTATGCCTTGTCGTGAACATGATTCCCTTTTATACGGTGAATTTATACACATACACACACTTTTATATTACTACACACTATTTTTACAATCGTTTGAATAATTTTATATTTTTAGTTAAGTAACTAACTGTTGTTACCTGTGCAGTCATAAATACATAGAATGGTAGATTTGCGTGCAAAATCCGATTGTAAATGAAGAATAAAATGAAGACGCAAAAGACGACAATCATGCTAATCCAATTGTTTCTGGTAAAACTTTTGAAATAGACATCACAGTTGAGAACTCGATGGATTTTTTAATGGTCAACACAAATGATATATTTTTCTTCGATAGCACGAGACTGATAATAAAGTTAAATAAAAAACCAGTACAGTCAAAGACAGCATCCCAGTACACGGCGATTTTTTGCATATTAATTATTCTCCATTCTACTACTTTATCATGTGACATGTCTGACATTCGATAACAATACAAAGAAATGGGTAAGACTGTTCCACAAAGCAACAAGAATTTATATAAGACGTCATTTGGATAAAGGACATTGTTTTTTATGCGGAATTTTGGACTTAACATAATGGTTTGCGTCAGGGTCCAAGGTAAAAGCATTGCCTGCATATCTTTATCAACGGTATTATCCGAAAAAACTTCATCTTTTGGATCATACTTCAGAATATTCCGTTGTTTTCTTGTTATAAAGGACAACATTTCAAACGGACTATCTGAATACAAATAAACTATTATGAAAACGAAATATGGAACATTTATATTAAAAGCACTTAATTGATTGGCTTTTATAATAAGGTCGTTTAATGTACTTACAACCATAATGACAGTTTCTTCATGTAATCACAAGTAATGGTATGGGTGTGATCTTTCGCTCTTTGAACTAATAAGTTTGAAGGAAATAAAGGTACACAAAGAAAAAGGTTGACTTTGTTAAACATTCGGTCAGTTTGCATCTCGACACAGTTCCAATTCCGAAAAGTAGTTCAAGACGGTACATAAAGGAGAGACTTAAAAAAAATTAGGGAAAGATTCACAGGCTTGACTTTACTAAGCATAGTAAACGTCTCAAACTAATATGAACTTTATCTGCATTTTGTTAGTGTTCATTTTCTAATAAAACACTAGCTCACTTGTACAAAATTTTTGTTTGAATTGAACTTTTGAACGCCAGAGCATAAAGGCAAGCGCGTGCCCTCCACGCCAAGCCACAATTTCACCGCAAATTCCTACAAAAATATTTTTTTTGGATTGGGATTCCAACACTATTTAATTATTTGTTTCGTGTTATAGTGCACCAAATTTTTTGTCACATTATTGTGTCGTTGACGTACAGGGCACGAGCATGCTTGTCACGTATATGTAACAATGGCGTTCAAAAGGTTAAACACGTAAGGAACAAGGTGGTAAGTTCCACATCCACAATTAAAAAACGGGGATCCTCCGACCAGATATGTGCTGTCTGGTGAGCTACTGTCGGACCGTTATTGCCCGGCTGTTGTGTGATGGCTACTTCATGAAAAAGTCCTTAAATGGGATTAAATGAACTAAGAGGGTTCTATTGATGATTTTACGAAGTAATGAACTGTCTTTTTATAAGGTTCCTCTCAGCCAATTTCTTTCTGGAACAGTCCTTGCCACGTCCGACTCGAAAGACCATGATATACTATTAATATTATAGCATATTAGGACGTATAATTAAACACTTTAAATTATGGGTTACAAGAAAATCACATCAAAACTCTAAAAACTATTCTCTTCTAATCTGTCATTCTGTGTCAAAGTTCATCACTCGTTCTGCCTTGAGGTTTAGTGGTATACAGGCCAAGAACCACCAAGGAGTCCTTAAGCGTCGCGTTACAGAAATATAATCATTAAAATCATCAATACAGCCCTCTAAGTTCATTCAATCCCATTTAATGACTATTTCATGAAAAAGTCTTTAAATGAGATTAAATGAACTTAGAGGGTTGTATTGATGATTTTACAAAGTACTGAACTGTCTTTTTATAAGGTTCCTCTCAGCCAATTTCTGTGGAAAGTTTTTGTATTTTTGCAAAATTAAGGGGCTGTTTAGTGTATTTGTGACATCCCGCAGACAAAAAACTAAACAAGAACAACAGCAGATAGGTTTAACAGATTGATAACAACAACTCAATAATTTACAGAATTCTCAATATGTATATTGTATATCCTTAGCCTTAATTTTGGATCAAACCGTAACCTATCTTCATTCTTGGATCAACATCATTTCGTCGCATTTGTTGAGGCAAAAGAGGTAATAGATCTTTACACAAATCTTCAAATAATCCCCATGTGTTAAACGCTATTGTAAGTTAATAAAAACTAATTGTGAATCTGGTTGACTGAAATAAATTTGTGGATATTTGAGTATTTTAAAAACTGTTATATTTTTGTTTACGGTAACAATGATGTTATTTTGTATTTTTTGTTTACATTGTCATAATTAGATAAGATAACTATAGAATAAGATACGGATTATTCATAACTGATTATTTCAATTGTTTACACTTTGGTTCAAACATTAATTCGAGCTATGTATTTTTTTCACGTTACCATCATTGCATTTGATTGTTTTCTCGACATGCAGGCTAGTTTTTTTTTTTAACGGGCCGTCTGTCTTGTAGCTCGTGCTTAAAAAAATCAAACTATCCCTTATTGCCGTGATATTTATTATATAGTGTATTATCTATGGTGATTGAGACGATTACAGCTTTAATAAAAAAAAAACAAATAGATGTGTTACAATTTAGACTAAACTAATAATACGTAAATATACTATTTGTGGACTTATTTTAACCAGTGACCTAACACGTGTGAGCCTATAGTTAACTTTGAACTCAACATCGGGAATACTCGCCAACCGAAAGTTTTGGCGCAAGTATAATCGGTGTCGCCTCCGCTCTTCCTGTAGAGCTCATAATATTTTCTCAAAAAATATATGATACTACAAAAATATATGAACTATTTTGATATCGTATCAAGTGACATAACGATCCGTCAAAACAAGTGTCAAATTAAATTTTTCGGTCGCGCAAAAACACATCGGGAGTAGGGACAACTGACATATTGATTTGTCATTAATTCTTAGTTTGGGCTTCGAACTAATCTTATGTCCGTAGGTGCTACGGAGTAGGAAACACCCAAAACTAAGGGTTTCGTGCTTAGAGAGTAGACTTCTGACAGACAGCGTTCTGACTGTAATCTGGGCATTTCATATTTTTACGGAACTTCTTTTGAAACGTTATTTTGTAAACTTTTTCTCACGTCTGTTCGTGCCCCATATTTGTTTGGATATTTACAAGTTGGGTTTTTCATATTATTAACTATTCATGTGTAGCGGCACTACAAAGAGTACTACTGGAACATAGAACAAAAAGTACTACAGCGCCATCTATGACACGGACGATGAACTAAACATCGAAATACACCTTTTTTTTTTTTTTTTTTTTTTTTTATGATGGGAAATCATCAAATGACCCCCCCGCTCTGGGCGGAGCGGAAGGGAGTGTCAGACTTGTACTGACTAAAACCCATCCATGTTCCTTCTTTGCCCTTTGTGTTCCAGGGCCGCGGTATCTCTTTCGAACAGTCCCGCAGCCCTGGCAATCGAAATACACCTAAATCCTACATCACGTAAGTAAAGTTCCCCGCGACTTAAGAATGTATAGAAGAACCCGACAACAACTGTCGGGCAGTAGCCCACGAGTCAAAACTACCGTCTAGTCGGAGGATCCTTCCTTTTCAATAGAGGATGAAGAACTTTACACCCTGATCTTCATACTCCCAAACATGAAAAGTGTATATTAGTATTTTAGAGTTTACAGCAATTGCTACAGTCGAAAATCTGTTTATAGGATTTTTTTTGAGTACCTTTACTTATTCGCTTCGTGACTGCGTCCTTACTTTAGGAATTACTGAAATAAACGTTGCTTGACAAAGTCTCGCTCATTCACGGAAAATACATTTTTTTTGTGAGAGTGAGAAAGGTGACCATACGATTTCTTTTAGTGTCATTGAAATTGAAGTAATTGAAGAGTAAACTGTTTCCTCGGTATTACAAATTAAAATCTATTGATTAGACACGCACACTAAACTTTCAGTTCCGTTTTGTAGCAGACATGTCTGTAACTAATAAAAATAATGATTTAATAGAAAATGACTGTATAGTTGAAGCGGAACCAGCTACGACCAATGAAAACAGTGACTTGCTACTTAAAATTTTTCTTGAAAAAGACTTACAATTTGTTTTAAAACCTTTTAATGTGATGGAAGCATTGTTCTTCTGTGCTAAGTACAAAATTCGGAACAACATTATTGCTACCAATTGTGTTTTTTACTACATTGGTTCAATCTTCTTCACGTCGACATTAATGTTATTTACGTTTTATGCCTTGTTTGGTTTCTCACCCACATTTCATGATGAAGGATTTAAATATATACTACATTTGTTTTCAGTACATGTCTATTGTTTACTCGTCTGTGGTAGCTTTTTGAGCTGCTGCACCAATATAGTTCAGAAGTACAACAATATACTCTTTGTCATAAAAATCCAAGATGTCTATCGAATACTCAAAGTAAACGAAAATTTCAAACACTTCATCGTTTCCAACTGCGTTTGCGTTATTTCACTAAACTGTTTTCATATCATTTTGATTTTATTTTCCTATTTCGTCTTCGATATTTCTAAACTCGGTTTAAATATCTCGGCCTATTTTTGGATTGTCTTTGACATTCATATTTTGTTTGCCAGTACAATCTTCAAGCTTATAACGAAGCCTTTAAAGAGTTTGATCAAAAATATCCAAATGTCAATACATGTGGGAAATTCAGTTAACGAATTCCACTGGAATAAAATTTTCGAAGTTTATATGGAAATATTGGAAGCTTATGAAATATTTAAGAAGACGTTTCAACACTTGGTATGATTATTTTCTTATCCTCATGACGTGTTTAATTGATTGAAAGAACATTTGTATTGTGTCAGTTATTTTTTTTTTATGTTTCTGAGGTGTGTTGTAACTTCCTGTATACCCCCATACCATCTTCACTTGGCCGAGAACACTTTGTTCAGCACCGCCCTTTTTCATTGTTATCACGCGGTCCACAATAACGGGGTGAAGGGGGTCTTGACCTACAAGCGTCCCTTGGAATTCCACACCTAGTCAGTTGCCTCAGTTGTCCATGTGGCAGCTATGACAGCACTCCACCTCTTTTGAAACGCTGCCTGGCGCTTGGCGGTTATGGGTTTAGCCCATTAGAGTATGATGAGAATAATAATTGTGTAATATTTAGAAGTTTATAATATGAATTTTTCTTCGAACATAGCCTTGGTATTGGCATCTGCACTTGCACACTTGCTTATTGCTAAAAGGCGAAAACCGGCTTATTTATTTAGGCTATTAAAACTTTATGCACATTTAAAAATAATATTATTCGATCAAACATAGTAGGTGTAGTAAAACAGAAAATTTTTAACAATTAAAATGTAACAATAAATATAAGCACGCAAACAATATCTAAAATAAAGAGCGATCCAAATACATAGATAGAGAAAATCTTACATCAAAATAATTTTTAGTTGAGTCTGCCAAACCTTCCGTTTGCGAGTTTTGTGACAATGTGAACCGACTGTTGGTCGTCCTGATATTCAAAGGGAGGGCTTTCCAAAAGTATACCGCCTAGACACAGAAAGAAGAGTTTAAAACCAGAGCGGTGAGAAGGACATCGTAGAAGACGATTATCAGGGCAACGAAGATTCTTGTTGTGCGCGTAGCTAAATATTGGAAATGGAATGTCAGATAAGCAATTTTGGCACAGCGTATTTGGGCACGGGAATAACAAAAACTCTTGCAAGCTGAGCTACTAGTTCCGGGCAATCGGACTCACCACGCAGGACACGAAAAGCAAAGATAAGTAAACGTAATTACGCCTGAGTCGAATTTAACCATTTTAAATAAAAAAATATTGGTGTACAGAAATAGGTAATTTCCGCACAATTTTGTACATAAATATTTAACGAATGTTTTTGAACCTATTCCAGAAGCAAGGCGGAAAATCTCTCGCGGTTTCAAATAATTGAAGCTGACACTAATTTACTTTTGACTAAAGCTATAATGCTATGTTACTATGCTACAAAAGCTATGTTCTGTATGGTGTCCGGACGTAAAGAATAGCACCATCCCATATCTTCCCGTGGGTGTCGTAAGAGGCGACTAAGGGACTTACCAGAGAATGGGCAGCAGCGTTCTCTGTGATTTTTATAACAAACATACTGCGATCGCCAACCCGCCTGCCAAGCGTGGCGATTATGGCAAAACCCCCTTTGGGGAGGCCTATGTCCAGCAGTGGACGTCTTTCGGCTGAAATGATGATGATGATGATGAAAGCTATAATAACTAGTTTTATGGTCATGAAATTGTTTAATTCACGCATATTTCGAATAGTGAAATCTAGTCTTCTGTATGTATCAGCAGCGGGGGACCGCTTGATAAAAATAATGGGTCTACCCTTTATAGTTTTATTTTTTTTGATGCTGATTGTGATTTTCATTTTATTTGATTTTAATTTAACTTAAATTATGTATTTAAAAACCATAGTTGTGTGCGGTGAGTACCAACGACAAATAAGTAGTGCATGATGTGCTTACCTGTAAGAGGTTGATACACTTGTCTGTGACTCTATTGAATGTATCTCATATGTTTGAAGCAGTGTATTCAATTGTTGGTGAGCCAAATAAATAAATAAATAAATATCAGAAAATCGTTTAGCAAACACTCATTTATCACACATCCAAACTCATAATTTTGTAAGTCATAATTATCTTTAGGCATAAATTTCATATCCATAAGAATTAAAAAGTAGAACCATCATATCGCAGAAAGTTCACAGTCGGAATCGTCTTTTGGCATAAATTTCATATCGATAGTCATTCAAAGGCAGAACTATCATATTTCAGAAAGTTTACAGTTATAATCATCTTTTGGCATACGTTTCAAATCCATAATAATTGATGACTCATCTATCACATAACAGAGAAATTATAGATTAATTTAGCGTAAATTGACTATGTATTTGGTTTAATTCATTATTTAATTATCTTTCTGCATGTATTATCACTCAATAAAACAGTTGATTGTGAACATATGTGATTTTTATTTCGCTATAAGAATCATGCAAGCAAGCATACAGCATGCAAGCGAGCATGTAACATGCTGCAGGCATGGTTTCTGTCACGGCTCCGACGCTGTGGGGCTTCGGCGGTCCCAAGCGAGCTTATCGTCGCAGATGGTTTGACGCCCAACTCCGCAGCTACGGATTTCTGGCAGGCTTCGCCACCACGGCGTGCGTTAAAACCACCTGCTCCTCAGCTCACAGGCCGCCTCGCCTCTCTGCACCTACTCGGGCTTAAATTACACTCTAGGGGTAGGGCAGACAAGACTACGTGGAGTCGGTTTTGCAGCGATTCGTTTCTGTCACTAACTTTTGTAGCACAACTTATTGACTTTTTAAGACAATATTTTAATTTTAATGTAGGTTAAAAATGCTATTTTATAGAAATGCCTAATAAAATTATAAAATAATTTTGCCATCTTCATAGAATGCCACGTGAAATTGTACCAAATAAACGTTAAGCTAAACGAAATTATGGGGAATTTTAACTTTGAAAAAAGTTATTATGCGAATAAAATTGTGCCATCTTAAAAGTACTTATGCCATTGTAAATTCGGCCAAACAATAATTACATTAAATCTCCTTTATTTAAATTTTTACAAATTATTTTACATTTTTAAATATTCCTTAAAAAAAATATATAAAAAAACATTTAAAAATATAAAAAATTGTAGCCCACCGGTATCGGGAACAGGGTCCAAGCTACCGGCGGTCAGGGCTTCAGGGAGAGGAACCTCCTAACAATACGAGCCGTGTCCAAAAGTACCGCTTTCTGAATCAAGCCCTTGATCCAGCTGCCTAACGAGAGCCTCCTCAGGTATTGGTCGAGGCTCTTGGCAATTAAGCCATGGGCTGATACGACTATCGGCACAATGATCGCTGAGTCCACATCCCACATGTCGACAACCTCGCGAGCCAAGTCAAGATACTTGATTTTCTTATCTTTCTCGGCTTTCACGAGGTTCTCATCATGCGGGACCGTTATGTCAACAATCATTGTGCGCCGCTCTGATCGATCCACCACCACTATATCAGGCTTATTGGCTACAATAGTCCTGTCAGTGATGATGGATTGATCCCAGTACAATGTGATACTGCCATTTTCGAGAACTGGGTCGGGCACATACTTATAGTACGGCACTTCCGATTCCACAAGGTTGTATTTTAGAGCTAGTTGCTGATGGATAATCCTGGCTACAAGGTTGTGTCTATGCAAGTACTCTCCGTTAGCCAGACGAGAACACCCGGAGATAATGTGACGGATTGATTCGCCTGGACGGTGGCATGCCCGACATATGTCAACCGTACCGTCCTTCACAATAAATCTCCGGTAGTTATTCGTCATCATAACTTCATCCATAATTGCACAGACAAAACCTTCGGTTTCTCCGAAGAGGTCCCCGGAACGTAGCCAGGCTACGGACGCTGATAGGTCTACATCGGGCCCATGCAGGGCCCGGAAAAAGCGTCCGTGAAGCTCTTTACTCTGCCATACCTCCATGCGGTCGTTAGTGTCAAGCACTAAGGGTTTGCGCCAGTTCTCTTTAGCCAAGGAAAGCGGGGTGAGGCCCTTGTCCACTGCGACCACATCTCGATGCATCCCCACGTCGGTTTCAAGGAAATATTCCCTGAGACTGCATATCTCGCGATTGTGGAGAGTCTTAGCGTTTAAAAAGCCTCGACCCCCACACTTCCGCGGGATATACAGTCTCATAATAGAAGAACGCGGGTGATGCATTCGATATGCCGTCAACAATGTACGGAACCTCCTGTCCAGGGTGTCTAGTTCTGTTTGAGTCCATTTGAGTATGCCGAAAGAGTACATCAGAACCGGCATGACCCAACCGTTGAAGGCACGTACCTTATTGCCGCCTGATAAAAGACTATTAAATACTTTTTTCAGGCGGCCAAAGAAGCGCTCCTTCAACGATTGCTTCATGTCAGCAACATTGATGCCCAGCGCTTCCGACATACCCAAATACTTATAGGTTTCGGTTGCTGAGAGGGATCTAAGATTTATGGAATCCGAGAGCTGGGTTCCCACAGATTCCACAATCTCCCCTCGCTTTACATGCATGACCGCACATTTGTCCACACCAAATTCCATCCTGATGGCGCTACTGAAAGTTTCAGTTACCTTCAGTAGCTCCATCAGTTGCAAATCGTTGGGGGCAAAGAGTTTCAGGTCATCCATGTAAAGGAGGTGAGATATAACTTGACCACCTCTCCTCAACCGATAGCCTAGACCTGAATCCTCCAGCAGCGTGCTAAGAGGATTCAAGGCTAAGCAGAACCAAAGTGGACTCAAACTATCGCCCTGAAATATACCTCGCTCTATCCTTATCGGCTCGCTATTCCTCTGGATTTGCCGACATCCTGGATAGCGAAGGACTGTCCTCCATTGCCCCATACATGACATCAGGAAGGTGCGCAGAGTTGCATCAACTTTATACAACTCTAGCACCCTCATGAGCCATGTATGTGGCACCGAGTCATAGGCCTTCTTATAGTCTATCCAACATGTCGACAGATCCCTTCGGGAACGGCGAACCTGTTGACTAATGGCCATATCAATGAGGAGTAGCTCCTTAGTACCGCGGGACCCGTTCCTACATCCATTTTGAGAAGCGGACATGATAGAATTGTCATCAATGTGTTTGTTAATTTTAGCTCTCAAAATGGATGTAAGAACTTTATAGACCGTCGGAAGACAGGTAATTGGTCTATAATTTTTGGGCTCCGCAGTACTACCCGATTTATGGAGCAGGTGGGTTATACCTGTTGTCAGGAACTCTGGTAGCGACCCTGACTCTAAGGCTGACTGGAACAGGATCGCCAGGCGAGCGTGCGACCTTGTGAACCATTTAATCCAAAAGTTGTGCAGTCCATCCGGCCCTGGAGATTTCCAGTTAGGCAACGGACGGACTGCACGAACTACGTCTTGGGGGCTGATAGTGATTGCCCCCATTTCTGGTACTAGATCGCACGCTCGCTCGACCCCCTGAGTCCATTCACCCTCGGTATGGCTAACAGGCACCGACCAGATGCTGCGCCAGAACGAACACATGGCATCATCATCCGGTAGGCGCGTGTCAGCCACACCTTGGTCCGGGCGCTCCCACCCAAGCCCTGTATACCCACCTTTCATCTCTTTGAAAAGTGCGATTTTGAGTGTATCGGTCCACCCGCCGCTTATACCTACGAATACGGTTTGCCCATGCATACACTTTCTGCTTCAGGAAGTCGATGCGCTCTGTGATACGGGACATGTAGTCTCGAGGACTGATATCAGTCCCCGAGAATGCCCGCCTCACAAAACGCATCACTCTAGGACGAGTATTGCCCTCCCTGAAGCAGATCAGTTTGCCGATGAGTGCTCTGGCCCCACCAATACGTCGTTCAATCCTGTACTGCCATGGCGGTACGGCTGGTTTAGGTCGTGTAGCTCTGTCATTAGAAAATTTGACATGAGCTACACGACATGCCGCTACAGTCGCACAATACAGGATTGAGTGAGCATCGGTGAGGTCTTCGCAGTTATCAAAATAGTTTGACAACTGCGAATCCAGGACAGCCACCAGCGCCCTATTTTTGTTATGCATGGGCAAACGAGGTATGCGTGGTCTAAGGTCGGGTTGCATGAACCGATATTCTCGAATCGCACCCTCCAAAGCACTCCTCATTTCCTCATTACACTGGGTACTTACATTAGTAACTATGTCATTACTCACGTCGTTATCGCGATTCGGTATTATAGTAGACTGTGGTGGAACCACAGCCTGCGGCGGCGGCGTGGCAATGACATGGCTACTCTGCATTTCAGTCCGCAAGCGATCAAGTACGGTGTCATCCAACATACGATTACGCTGGATGACTCGCACCTGATCCGACAGTCGTTGTGCCGACACGTTGACAGCTGGTTCAAGCACCTGAAACAGAGAGAGCATCCGAACACGGTACGCGGTCAGGTTGTTTCCTCCCTCTGTAGCCCCATAGTATGAGCGCATGACGTTTTCATTGATGGATTGCGTCCATCGCATGCGCTGCACACTCCCGCCGGGAGCTGGGACCCTATCAGAGGCCGGTGGGCCTCGAGGTCCTAAACCGTCCGGCGGCCGGCGTCCTCCCCGTCGACGAACAGGTGGTGGCGTCGTCGGCGGAGAGAAATACTCATCGCTCGAGCTCGACGCAACTGCCACGGCCGGTGTCACAGCACTCATGACGGGGCTGGATTCCGGCGGCGGCGAGGCGGAGCTGAGCGACGGGTCCGGAGGCGATAGGCGTGCGCGTTTTGCTGCTGCTCTGGTCAACATTTATCTTCATATTATATATTCGTCTTCTTCAAAATTTTTGTGACAGACAATGTCATTGTGTCAATTCCAAATTGTGGTTTTTTTCTTTGCTTTTCTATTGAATTTCGTTTTCATTTTGGTATTTTTATTTAAAATGCTATTAATAAAACGGTGGTATCGGTTAAATCTTCGGGTATAACTTTTAAATATTTATATTTTAGAAAATTTGATAAGTCTGTTATGAAGACGTTTGGTTGACGTAAGTAAACATAACGTAAGTTGACATTAAATAATTATTATGCCTTAAAAATAATCGTCTGAAGAAGATTATGTCAAGTGTGTTATGCCAAATAAATTTTGGAGTATCTAGATTCTGCCAGATAGAGGGAACCGTAAAAATAATATGCTCAAGGAAGTTTAGTCGGATCAAATACAACTCCAAGATCTTTGACCGAATAAAAACAGACAATCGGTAGAAAGTGCTGCACCTGTCAAGGATATCGAACACGACTATAAGACATGACAATGCATTTACCCGTGTTGAACAGGAGTTTGTTTTCAATGCTCCATTAGAACGCTAAGTTAATTAAAAACACAAAGTAAATTAAAAAGCCGAAGTAGGTTTTTTTTTGACGTAGTAATATACGAAATATTATTTGTTCAATTTAAATTGAAAAGCTGGTATTGGTATGTACCTATTTATGTATATCAATCTGTGTTAACAAATTGGGTTTTTTTTCTTTTTTTTTTTGTACTCTATCACAACGCTATCCTATTTGACCCAAAGGTTGACTGGTAGAGAATGCCTTGTGGCATTAAATCCGCCTATGTACCACTCTTGTACATGAAGTTTAAATAAATAAATAAAAGCTATCGACTAGCGAAACTGTAATTTTACTCAATCAACATTGAATTGCCTTCAGAAGCAGACATGTCTGCTACTAATAACGAGACTGAAGAATTAAAAGAAAGTGTCTATATAATTGGAAGGGAACCAACAGCGGTCAATGAAAATAATGACTCACTACCTAAAAATTATATTCTAAAAGTCTTGCAATCAGTATTAAAATTGTAATAAAAAAAAGAATATTTAATGAAAGTATAGGTAATAAAAATTGGACTAATATGAGAATAAATAGTTTTTTAAGCTGTCTGGGTAAAGCATTCCAAGATTGTTACCGAAAGAAAACAATTAGAATATAGCCTTATAAAAACACCTCAATACAGTGGATTACTAAAGGGGTTAAAGTTTCAAGTAAAATGAAGAGAGTACTATGTTCAGGTACTGTAAATAATGCCAGCATAAAAAAGTATAAAAACAACTACGTTCGAATTTATAGAAGAGTTATTCAGCAAATCAAAAAAAAGGCCATAATAAATAATTTAAATACCACTACAAAATAACAAAACAGACGTGGAAACTTGTTAATGAATGTACGAAGAAAGCAACAAATAGGCAATGCAGAAACTTAATGCTAAAAGTGAACAATAAAGTGATAACTGACCTCTCCCAGGTCGCAAATCAATTCATTGACAGTTTTGTGTTTAAATCGTCACTCGCTAACAATGAAAAAGAAAGAGCAATGACTTTTCTATTGAAGGGTACAAAAAGAGTAGAAAGTGATTTAACCTTCTATATAACAACATCATCTGAAATTACAAAGCTTATAAATAAAATGGCCAATAAAAAATCTTGTGGTTTTGATGATTTACCGATATCGATTTTGAAGGAGAATATAAACTCTTTAGCTTTCCCTCTTTCTGAGTTTTTTAATAAATATTTCGAAGAGTCGGTCTTTCCAGACCAGTTGAAATTGGCTAAAGTAGTTTCAATATTCAAGAAAGGTATTAAGACTGATCCGAAAAATTATCGACCTATATCCCTTTTGCCAACCTTATCAAAAGTATTTGAAAAAATCATAAAAACTAGCCTGATGGTACATTTAAACGTAAATAAAATAATAAATTTAAGACAATTTGGATATCAGAAAGGCGTCGGTTGCTCAGATGCAATAAACACTCTTGTAAATGACATAATTAATAAATTAAATGACAAAATGAAAGTGGCAGGGCTATTCATCGATCGTAGCTCCGCTTTTGATACTATTGATTATGAATTATTACTAACAAAACTTGAACATTATGGTGTCAGAGGCAAGTCGTTACAACTTTTAAGATCCTACTTACAAAATAGACGAATATTTGTCGAAATAAAAAGCAAGAAACGAATTATGATGTCATATACACCTCTAAAATTACAAATATACAACGTGGTGTACCCCAAGGCTCAATTTTAGGACCTATACTATTTATTTTATTTACTAATGACTTGCTTAACTTTATGCATTATGTTCAACCTGAGGAATGACAAAACGTTTGAAACACTGTTAATTTCGAGGGTTCCATACATTTCCTGGATACTCATGACAAAGAATACGTTAGTATGCTTCAGAATAATATTTCTGAAGCAGCACGAATAGCTACCAATGAAGCGGAATACATAGCCGAACATTAAATGCACATGACTGAAATACTGAAATCATTCATAATTAAATGTGAATGGAAATCCAAATCACACATGAAAGCACAAACACATTAAAATGTAAAAATCGAAACGTGAAATGTCCAGTTCAAGAGTCAATTTATTTAAAATATGTCAACAAATAAATACAATGTCAAATTAATAGCAGGTATAATGTCAAATTCAATGTCAAAATATAATGTCAAATTCAAAGTCAAAATATTCAGAGAACAACTTCGTCTCGGTCCTAGATGAGCATAGTGCTAAAGTCAAAAAATAATTCAAATTAAAGCTTGTTTACTGCTTTTATTTTAAGTGAATATTTTTATCATATATATAAGCATTTTTCCAACAAGAAGGCTTTTAATTTAGTTTTAATTGAGTGAGAGCTATAAATTAATAATTTTAAATCAGTCGGTAACCTATTAAATAACTCCACTGCTTGATATCTGGAACAATGCTTAGCTATGTTAAATTTTGGTGTCATCTTGTGTTTAAATTCCTTCCGTCTTGTGCTTTCTCTTATCTCACGTTCCTCTTGTGATTCATACTCATGAATGTACTTAACAAAGGGATTTAGGATTACTAATATATATAAACTTGGTACTGTTAAAAAGTCTGCTGCGGCATTTTTGGTCAATTCTTTTATGAAGTATAATGAAGCTTATAAGATATTTGTAAAGACGAACCATCACTCGGTATGTCTTCTTTATATTGGTCTTTGTCATTTATTTATTTTTGTCAAAAAACTCGTTTGATGCTAGGGACCAAAAACAAACTAGCAAATTTTAACCACTTTGATGTATTATTAAGATGGAGATTTTTTTAACTTTATTTTCGTATTGATTTCTGTCTCTATGTTTCAGATTTTATTCTATATCATTCAAACAGCGTCCAAATCGTTGAGTGCAATAACAATTCGTATTGAAATGAAGAAAGTAACCTCCGAGATTGAAACTAGTACCCTCGTAAGATCTTCGTTCTAATAATATTAAAATCCTAACATTCCTCATAATTCTTTTATCCCAGTACATTTAGGGTCGGCGAAGCATGTCTCCTTCCTTTTTCTCATAATATAACTCTTGTGGTTAAACAGTTCAGATTTGTTTATATTTATTTCAGTTTGCTGTGTTGTCATTCATGTCCTTAAGCTGGATTATTAAGAACTTGCTTTTGCTCATATTTTTGAGCGTGGAAATTGAGAGATTTTACTCAGCTATGAGAGAAGTCCATATGACTTGTATACAACTGACAAACGCAAGCGGATGCTCAGGTAAATAATATCACACTTGTGATAGGGTCGACCTCTGTTGCATAGGACTTTAACAGAAGTAGCTAACAAACTAATGAAGTATGTTTTTTTTTTGTGTAGACAATTTGAAGAGAAACAATATAAATATAAAAAGAGGTGTAAACTTTTTCTTACTGTTCGCAATATTGCCAGGATAAAAATTGATTAAAGTTTCTTATCTTCTTTCTGTCTAATCCTTCAAGTAATAATTATTCGTCGTTTTATTGTAGATACTCAAAAAAAAGTCTGCAAGAATATCCAGCGAGTTCAAATGACCTCTTTCGAGAAGTTGAACGTGTGTGGTTTGTTCACCATAGATGCCGCGACTCCCATGAGCCTGTGTGCCCTCATCACTACTTACACCATTGTTATACTACAGTTCGAATTTCTGTAGTCTGTATCTTGTCTCTTTATTACGTCTAATATTTTATTTCCCGACAGCTAAGTTGTTTCTCAACTGTCAATAATCCCTGTACAGGGTATTCCGCAAAGCTCTTGTCAAGGCTTCTTATCGTTTTGGATGAATGTTGAACATCTTGGAAACCGAACAAAGAAGAAGGAGCGAATGTATTCCAAATGCATTTTAGTGTGTTCTTGTTTTCTCAAGAGTTCCTATAACTGCTTTTTGAAGTGAATAATATTAAGTTGTGTTAATGACAACTATAACACAATTTAAAAGAGTGTGTAAGGAGTTTCTTAGCCCGTTCTTCTCCTTATAAACAACCATGTTTGCGAACGGGAGGCGCTAGTCTAGAAAGTTTATAAGTGCCTGTAAATGGTTTATTAGAAATAAATGTTTGGTGTTTGAGTCAAGTATTGTGTGTGATTTAAACTACCCAAGTACCTGTCTACCAACAATGAAGAATCATGTCGCACGATTATAGACTGGAAGACAATATAGCGGATGGCGTCGATATTTGGGGATAGTGTTCCTCTTACTGATTTCCCTGACGTTTCACATATTTTTTTTAAGGAATTTTAAATATCTAAATAAGTCAGACCATCTCATAAAATACATGCAAGGTTGCCAAAGCTCTGCACATTAGCAACAAGATCAAAACAGCAGAAAACAAAATAAGACAGTATGGAAAGTCATAAATAACGAGACTAACAGGAAGAAATTACGTAACACTAGATACAGCATATGGTCCTAAAAGCTTTAATCAGGAAGTAGCTCATGAATTTGCAAATTTCTTTACCGATATACCGTTAAAAACTACGGAGGCTCTAAATTCCTCTCCTGAAGTCTCAATTGGTTTATTAAAGGCGAATGTGTCTGGCTGCCCGGCTGAATTTAAATTTAAACACATATGCCCAATGATAGTTATTAAAGCTTTCCGGCAAATAAAAGTCAAACTGACCGAAGATCTTTGGGGAATGTCTATCAAAGTTTGTACATCCATAGTTGAGACTATAGCACCATACCTAGCTTTAATTTTTAATTTGCGTGTAGACCAAGGAGTTTTCCCTGATTTAATGAAATACAGTAAAGTCATACCTCTGTTCAAATCCGGAGATAGTAAAGATAGAAATATTTATAGACCTATATCCGTGTTGCCAGTTTTTAGCAAGGTGTTTGAAAAGGTAATTTTAAATCAAATGCAAACATTAAGCAACGGTAGTGTAGTGGTGGCGGCCCCGATTTCCGAGCAGTAAGTCGTTGGGTTCGAACCCAGGCAGGCGCATTACTTTGTGTAATTTATTTCATTACCGCTGCTCTCAACACGGTGAAGGAAAACATCGTGAGGAAACCGGCATGTCTTAGAACAAAAAAATCGAAGACATGTGACATCTATCAACTCGCACTGGGCCTCCGTGGTGGATTTTAACTCATTCCTTCCCATAGAGAGGAGGCCTGTGTCCCAGCAGTGGCGACATTTTAGGCCAATTATGCTATATGGCAATTTACTCGCCCATACATAATCATCATCTTTCTGCTCTTGTCCCATTCTACTTGGGGTCGGCGCAGTACGTTATCTTCTTCCATTGTCAGACGTCACGGCATCTTTTACTATTTTCTTTTTAACATCGGACACACTATACATAAGTTGTGAAATATTAAAATTATACTTTTACAGACACGCAAAAAAGAGTGTGCAAGAATATCCAACGAGTTCAAAAGACGTCGTTCAAGAAGATGCACGCGTGTGGCCTGCAGTGTGATTCTGTAAGACCTCATTCTAAACTTCGAATCTGAATCCGCTGTGAGTTTCTTGATTGGCATTCTAAAAACTCGCTTGATAATTCGAATTCACACTAGCGCTTCACTTGCGAGCGTGTTAGCGAGTTGAACTAAATTGACCGTGAGATTTTGACAGATAAAGTATGAGATGACGTAAGAAGTGGCATTCTGTAAGGGAATTCCCCCCTCACTTCGACACTCGCTTCGCACTCGAACCCGATTCAAAGTGTCAAATAAAAAGCATCTATTTTACGAGTGAAAATAGAAGAAATCCTTTAAAAATAGTGTTAAAATAATATTTTTATGTCAGTGTTAAACAATACCTATATAATTTGTGGTTAAAAATATTTTTTGGGCGTTAGTGTAAAGTGAATACAGCGATAACGATGGCAAGAATGTTTTTGTATAAATCTTTATAAGAAGAGGCTCATGCTTTGGATAAACTAAAAAAGCGTCGACAATCTAACCAAATTCGAAGTTTATCTTTATTAACCCGAGATGACGACTATGTGAGCGTATAAAGATTGTCAAAGGACTTAATTGACCAACTAGAGTTTGAGTTACTGCCTCTGATAAAGCCCACAAAACGTCGAGGCAAGGGACTTTCAACTCGTGTAAAAGTAAGTGCTTCATTTTACTAAGTATAAAGTTACTTTTATAAGTATTTACACAGTTTATTAACCAAGCACACCAACATAAATTATCACTCAAAAATCATGAAAACACTTCATAATATGGAATATTCCCTATAAGAAGTTTCCCTGCTAGCTATGATTTTATGTAAGTGTAAGCTCCTACATTTATAGTTATAATATAAGTACTTGGTATCTTTATTATGCATGTAAATTACCAAATTGGTCCCTATTTTGTTTTGACTAGATCTAGATTACTTAATTTATTTTTTCACAGATTATGCACCTTGTCATTCTTGGCTAGTGGCAGTTATCAAAAAATAATAAAAGAAAATATAGGGACATATTTATCATAACCATCAGCATCTCGTTGCATAAATGAAGTAGTGGAAGCTCTTAACAATCCGGCAATTGTAAAAAAATAATTGTAATCTATTACTAAAGTATTCAATTATTCTTCTTAATATTTGTTTTTTATATATATTGCTTTCAGATAACAGATGCAGGTCTAAATATTTTAAATGTGGATCCAACTTATGGTGGAGCTACTCATGATAGCTTCATTTTTAACAATAGTGTTATAAAAGCCCACTTAGAGGCATTAACAAATGCTGGTGAAGAAGTTGTTTTGCTCGGTTATTTAATCCCTCCCTAGTCCTACTTCAGAATATAAGCCTAATTACTTAATTAGGTATAAAAACTACATAATTATTTGATACTTATTCATTTTTTCAGGTGATTCAGGATATGCTCTGCGCGCCTACCTTGTGACGCCAATTAGTGGTGCTGCAGATAATTCCCCAGAAGCTTTCTACAATGACCGTCACTTAACTGCTCGCAATTCAGTAGAGAGAAAAATTGGTCTCCTAAAAGGACGATTTAGGTGCTTGTTAGTACACAGAGTGCTCAATTATCATCCAGACATAGTTGCAAAAATAGTTATTGCATGTTGTGTTTTGCACAACATATGCAATCGCGCAGGAATGGCATTCACAATTTCAGAAGAAGAGAGACTAGAAGAGTCCCAAACAATTGCTGCAGTTCAAAGGAGGCAAACTAGGGATTTACCATCTAACGCCGATTTAGCTCTAGGGCAATTACGTATGCGGAACTTAGTAAATAGCCTTTGGCGTTCACGTCAGAATTAATTCACTATACATATAGGGTGTAAGGGACATCGACGCGCAAACGAATACCATGGATCCAGGACATGATTCTGAACACCCCCCCGCGTTGGAATTTTTCGTCGGCTTTTTCAAGATTTTTTAATTTTTTTTATGTGCTTTTTTTACTTTAGACTGTTCAAATCCTTATTCAAACCTAAACCAATGAGATTTTCAATAAAAAAGTTGGTGAATTCACTAGGTACTTTCACTAAAAAGAGCAATAAAAATAACACTAGAAATAGGTCAGCTGTCAGCTGTTTTGCTGAGCTCAAACTAAAGGTCAACGCAAACGCATATGCCTAAAAGCTACCCGTACGAATGTATTGTGTTAAAAGACGCCGCTAAACAAACTGGAGTCACAGGAAACATTTCTCGATTTTAAAGGATTTTTGTCAGTTAGTTCCTTGTTAACGGTGAGCGCGTACCTACGTGTTCTATTTTTTTGCGAAATTCGGTTATCGGAAAGTGTTTGTCTGTGATTTAAAAATGTCAGATTAGGTACCTACTAAAGTGCCCAAGAATACGGTAAATAAGCTAATGTGATAGTAGCAAGTAGCTCAAGTGAACTCGTCATAAACTAGATTCGCGATAACACGAGCTCCCGTGCAATAATAAGTCTGCAGTGTCAAATTAAACCAAATAACCAATGGAATTTCAATAAAACTGCGCTAGTATTCGTTAAAAGTGATAAATTCACAAGTTAAAGCCCCACCCTAAAACACACACTGCAAGATCTAACTCTGATTTTGTATATAGATAAATATAAAAGACGGAGGTTAATAACCCTTTCTGATTTTTCTTTCGCCATTTCTTTCTTGGAGAGGCCTCCCAATTTGTGAAATGGTGGTAGATTCAATAGATTTCTATTTTTAGCACATCGGGAAATGTATAAAATCAAACCAAATCCAAACTAATCACCAATGGACTTTCAATAAAACCGCTCTAGTATCCGTTTAAAAGTGTTTTATTTATTATATTAACTTATATTACTACACCCTATCTCTATTCTTAGCCTCTGCCAATGCTTGCAGCCCTTTCCCCACTGCAGCCACAGCTTCAGCTAAGACCCTATCCCTCTCTGCACTTCTTTCATCCATGGCCATTCATCCATTTTCCTGAAACAGGAAATAAAAATGTTAATTTGCCAAATAATTCAAAAATAAAAATACACTTTACATTATAATTTCTTAGACACTACCTTGATTTTGATGCAAAAAAGGTTAGTACAGACGCCAGCACATCAAGCTACCCCAATCTGTCAAATTTCTTTAATAGATTTTCAACTTTATCACAATAGAAGAAGGTTCATGTTTGACTGGGAAAATTTAACAGATTGGGGTAGGTTGATGTGCTGGCGTCTTTACCTACCTATTGCATTTCTAAATTTCTTACCGGAAATGGCTGTATGCCTAAATGTGCATCTCCTGTTGCAAAGCTTTCACCACCACACAAAGCAACAACTCTTGAAGCTCTGATAGCTCTACTTCATCCTCCACCCCACCACCAGTCCTACGCCTAGCAGCAGAGTGTGCTGCTACTTTTTTTTTAATGGCACTTTTTTTGTCAGACCAATACTACAATCAGACATGTAATTAAGGAAATTATAAAAAAATTGCTGTTTAATGCACATGTATTTTTCAAATTATATTAAAAAAACTCCTTTTTCTTATTACTATTAGTCATTGATTGAGTAAAATTAACACCAAGGAACACACTTAAAACCAAGATCCGTCGCACATTTTAAGTGGTTGGTTTTGAGGAATGTCAAGTGGTTCTAACTAACACTTGTAGTTAAAAAAAAGCGATGCTAACCTTGGTCCACTGTTTGTGATTTTTTATTGTGCCACCTATGCTATTTAGGCGCACGGCTAGTTCCTCCCACTGGCGTCGACTTCGCTCTCTGGCATTTAGAGTTCTCAAAAAACTCCTCGCCATGCCAGGGTTTCTTTCCATAAACTCTACCAGAGTTTCAACCTGAGCCGACGATGGGTGACAGGAACGTATCTCACTTGGACTGGAACATTATTGTTGGATTAGAAAACAAAATAAATACTATTTTAATTAATATAATTTTTAAACTTCACAACCACAAATATAAACTTACTTCATGATTATTTAACAATTATTTTCGGCACTGCACGAACAAATCAAACAAACAAAACAACGCAACGCACTATCAAACTATTGTGTATTGTCTGTCTGACACTGACAGTGACATTTTTTTTTCGTAAAAGAAGCATAGATTATATTAATGTCACATTTTTTTCTGTTTTTTACATATTAACTGCCTCAAATTCCTTCAAATAAGGATTTTTTAATTTAAATATCATATTAGCTAAAATTCTGTGCCAAAAACTGAACGATTGTGTCAAAAAACAGGAATCGATAAAACTAAACTAACATTTAGTTGAGTGTGGTACGTCACTAGTAATATATTGGTCGATTCGAAACTCACTTCACTTCGCAAGTGACTAGGAGATGCTTATAGAATACAAAATCAAGGTCATTTTGAACCTTATGCGAAGTGAGAGTGAATAGCGATGTGAGATGCGAGTTGTTGTTCGAATTTTACAGAATCGACATGCTGTTCATCATAGACGCTGCGCTTTCGTTGCGCTTGTGTGCTCTCATTACTACTTACACTATCGTGATTCTACAGTTTGAGTTTCTATAATACTTAAAATCATGGTATTATTCCGTCTCTAAAAAAGTTAACAAGGAAAGTTTTTTTTCATTTGTGTTTTACTTTTTCACCGAGTCTCAATTTAGCTAAGTAATATTATCACTATAAGTTACAATAAAATGAACAACCTGACCTGAAACTACAAAGAATTGCATAATATTAAGAGAAATGGATATTTTGAGACTTGAAAATTCTGCAATCCGTACTTTTTGAGCTATAGGTATTTTGCAACTTAGACGTTTTGAGACTTGGCTCTTTTAAAATTTTGAACTTTTTGCAACCGTATGTTATATTGCAACTTTAATGTTCTGAGACTAAACCATTTCAATAGCACAAAGAGTAGTGTCGAGGTAGACATGTATGTCGATAAGTACATTATCTTGGATTCGTTAGTATCTTTTGAAAATAGGAGAAATAGAATGGGAAAGAGAATCGAAAGGGAAATCGAACGCCAAGTCGACTCGGCGTTCGATTTCTCCGTACTTGACTTGTTCGTTGGTTTAGTGGTCGCAAACGAGGCTGCTGAGCATGATTTCTTTGGTCGAACCAACGACATCATGATCCTCTTCCCAAGACGGGTAAAGTGTTATTGGGTTTTTCCAACGGAAATTTCTCAGTAGCAGCCACGGTGTCTAGATTTGCGCCCGGTTCTCTATTACATGGAACTTGAACGTGACTGGAGAAAAGGTTAGGTTTGGCGTTATATCTTTTAATTTACAATGCAAAAAGATCTTACAAACTTACATTGGGAGCAGAGCAATAGAAACAGAATCTAAGTTTTTATTAAAACTTCACAATTTTATTTATACAACTGAATGCAGGATTACAGAAAAGCAAACTGCAACAACACAAAAGTATAATGAACAAGTAACGTTATTACTCTGGACAGTAAAGTAGCATCCACGTAGAATATCCGGCAGGCATGCACCTTGTCAAATCGCACTCGACTCAGGCGTTTCAGATTCTTGAATAACTTCTTATTGGCATCTGTAATGTTTGCATAGATAAGTATTAGCATTTCAATCCTGTCACAGTTATTTTATCTATGACTTTGTTTTTATGCCAAAAGAAGATCAAAAAAAGAAAGAAGAAAGGGACACTATGCAAAAGAAACATTCTGTGAACGGGACATTTTACGAAAGAGACATTCTGAGAAAGAGATATTTTGCGACCTATAGACATTTTGCGAAGTGTATATTTTGTGATTGAGCTTTTTTATGATCTTTCTTCTCGTTGCAACAATGTTGCTGATGAATTGCAGCAATTTAATATAAACAATATAAAGAAAAAAAACATTAGAAAATATATCAAATAGTGATCCATCAAAGTCGGGAGCATGGTCCAAGCGAGTGGTGGTTAAGGCTTCAGAGACAAGAACCTTCTCACAGTGCCAGCCGTATCTAAAAGTGCTGTCTTCTGAATCAGGTCCTTGATCCAACCACCTAGCGAGAGCCTCATTTGTTTTTCAATATGGGTGATTTTTTTGAAAAGGGCAGTCAAGGCGGGTGCTCTTACCGATGTAGCTAGAGGAAAACTGGTTAAAGAGACTGGCCTTATCTTTTTGAGACATTTCGATCATCATTGATAGATTTTGAAATAAAGGCTTTTCAGCTAGAAAATTTGCATTTTTTAAACTTATTTTGATGCCAATCAATTCTGTTAGGTAAGTTGATACGGACAATCTCCTAAAATCAATGTTTTCCTCCTTCATTTCTAGTTTATTTTGTTCTACTATATCCGTGTATGTAAGTTTTATCTTCAGCCGTTATTTTGACGAAAAATCTAAATGGCAAAAATTAAATAACATAGACATACCTGTATCATTGGAGTTCGAAAATTTCGCAAATACATCTTGCATATCATTTACAGACATATAGAACTTCTCACAGTATATGTTGAATGCGATTTGCAACGTCAAAGTTTTTATGAACCAAAATACAAACCACATTACTGATACGCGCGCGAAATGCTACAAAAAAAAGAAGCCGTGATGCAACTATACCGAAGGTGACCACAACCGTAGACCGCAGCAGCAAAGCCACTTCGCCAATCGCAATGATAGCGCGCAGCAGCACGATTGGTTTCTGTGATAGCTATGAAAACAGAAATAGGCGGCAATCTCGTCAATTTACGGATACAGGTACTTAATGCGGTAGGCCAAGTCATTTATGGATCCACGGGATAACCATATCGTTTCTAGTTTAATGCGTTGTAAATAATCTAAAATATGACTACGCATACTTTTTTATAGTTTGGCTTTGAAAGCAACAAATCTCAATCAAACGCCAAAAATATTGGGCAAACATCTACAATTAACCTCTACAGCATCTACATTGTAGGAATAGCATAAGCAGATCTTCTCTCAGTTAGAAGGAATGGGCTGTAATCTACCACGCTGGCCCGCTACGCTGGCTGTATGGGATGGAAAATGTCACATGCCTTCGAATTTTAGGTTCAAAATCAGAAAAAAAATCTTTCGGAAATTCATAGCCTTTAGGGAATACAATATAAGAAATTATTGTAAAGAATTTCCAGCTTGTAGAGTTTTAGATCAAGCGGTTAAGGCTGTGCATTGTGTATAAGTGAACGAATTGAATTGAAGACGATTATAATGTAGGTAGATTACTTACATAAAAATGCAGTGTGGAAAATCTGAAAACATCTAGAACTAACTGCACGCCTGCTATATAGTGACATAAGAAGTCAGCAGTATGAACTAATATCTGAAAATAAAGCTTTTAGTTCGAATATAATCTTTTGGCCACAAAGTCAAACAGCTTTATTTTACTCACAATTTGTTTGAAAGAAACCTTGTAGATGTCGTAGCAGTCCAATATAGTAACGTAAGTCTGAAAGTTTCTTCTACAGTATTCCTCTTGATGCCTTTCCCGAACATTTCTCGCTTCATTATTCCATAGATCAACCTTTTCTTTTAAAAGCTGAATGAGTCTGATACTGTAGACTATATTCGCATCAATACTGATTAAAATAACGAAACATATTAAGATGCGAATTTGAATTTTAGTTGTCACGAACATAACAAATGTAGCGGTGAAATACCAGGCTAGTAGTAACGAGAAGGAGATCCAGTTACCAATGATGAACCGTTTGAAGCCTGTCTCGTTATTCAGATGTCTATGGATCTCTTGGAATTTTAAAACGAACAAAACATATTGATTTGTGCCATAAACACATAGCATAACGTTCATAATTAATAAGCAAGAATAGAAGAAAAGGTCGAATTTGAAGATGTAGTCCGTTATTGCGCTGAATTTCCATGATAAATTCGATTCGACTATAAGATCGCTATAAACGCAATATAAAAGCATGAAAATAAATAATATAGTGACACATAGTGACACGGAATTCGATAGACGCCCGTTTGGATTTATCAAATTGTTCCTAATGCAATATTTTGGACAAAACTGAAAAATTTGCAAAAAATTCAGAGGTCGAAGCATTGACTGCACATCTTTGTCACCGAAGTTATTTGAAAAACCTTCCACACGATGACTTTTTAGACAGGAAAGTATTTTTATTTTTACTGACTTTATTCTTTGTGACATTGAGAAGATCGCGGGTTAGACCTGGTTGAGACCCGCGCAGTTGAGGAATGACACAAATGGGAGGATGCCTACACTCAGCAGTGGATGGACAAGGCTGCCAATGATGATGATGGTGATTCTATCAAAGCTACGTGAACACATCAGAAGCAAAGACTTCGACAATATTCTTTATTCATCAAGGATTGATTTCCATCAAAGATAAATCTAGTAATAATACTAATTCAATAGAAAAATACATCTAATAAACAAAATTGAATTATAACTTATTTTCAAGGTTGAGTTGACGCCAAGTAGGCAGTAACATTTAAACTTCGAGCTGGTCCACCGTAGTACAGAGTTTCAAAAGAATGCAAGGCCGACTAATACTGGTCTTGTTACCACTGACGTGCCCTTCACTGTACATTGAGTCAATCCATGTAATTGACTGCCTACTCATTTAATTAGAAAATGACCTTTAGAACTGACAGGTTGTTATTGATCAAATTTCAAATAATATTGATGATGGATAGGTTTCTCGAAAAAAAAAGAATAATTACCAATAATTAAATATTTTAGACTTGTATTTTTTTAATGTTAGGGAACATTTCATTACAATCGAAATCCCAGCCCCGAAAAGTATCGGGAAATTACATAATACTAAGAAATCATATTGATTTAACAACTCTTTTCTATTATTTTTGGATACTGAAAGCAAGGCAGCTAAATTAATTTAACAATAAAATAATAATAGTGATTGGAATTTATAGTTTACAAAAAAGCAAACTGTAACAGCACAACAGTGTAGTGAGTAAGAATTGCCATCAAACGTAATGGATGACAAACATCTATGTAGAACAGGCCACATGCAGACATCTTGCTGAATGACGCACGGTGCTGCCGCAGAACATTTTGGCATAATTTCTTTTGATCATCTGTAATTATAGGAAAGGATTTTTTTGGTGACACACTTCACAATCATATCCAATTACGAAAACCCAAAGTAATTATTAGACATTTATAACGCTGTTAGAGTAATTATTTGCTTCCTTCCACGTTCGCGCGAAGCCGACAAAGTAACATAGAATATAACTTTAATCTTATTTCTTTTCGTTTTCGGTCATTGGTCGGTGGTTGGACAAAAAGTTGAGCATCTAAAATGTGCTTGCTGCTGCTCGTCACAACTCATTCAGGAGTGCAACATATCGTGCAAGAAGTTCTCTGTGGCGTGTTTTTAAAAGTCTAAACACTCTTCATCATCATCCACAGCACGAACCTACTGCTGGGTATAGACCTCTCTTTTCTTGTGCCAATCTCAACGGTCCTGTGCCAGCCTCATCTAGGTTTTTCCCCCGATTATACTACGTCGTCTGCCCATCTCGCCGCCGGACGACCCACGTTTCTTTTGCCAATTCTTGGACACCATTCAGTGACAACTTTAATCCACCTGTTATCACTGCTCCTTGCTAGGTGTCCTGCCCAACTCCATTTGAGTTCCGTAACGCGATTTCCAATATCGAAAACCTTTGTGCGTTTTTGCGGATTTCGACGTTAGGAACTCGATCTATCAGCTTTATGTCGAGCATAGAACGCTCCATGGCTCTCTGTGCAACTCTCAGTCTGTACACAGCCTGCTGCGTGAGCGTCCATGTTTCAGCACCGTACGTCAGTGGGCAGAACACACTGCTTATAGAGGCGGGACTTCAGGCATAACGGAATTTTGGCTGATTTCAAAACGACGTCCAATTTGCTAAACGCGGGGACCCAAGCTGTATTCATCGGGATATCTCCTTTTTTTGATGCTCTTTGCACAATGAAAGCATATGGCCAAGATAGACATACTGGTCAACCATCTCTAACTCTTCATTTCCAACGTTGAATTCGAATAGCTGTCGATGTTTGTCATAATCTTCGTCTTGGCCATATTCATCTAGGTCCTACTTTAAAAGAAGCATCGTATAAGTCTTGAAGCATATTCTGAAGATCCTCGAAGTTTACAGCAAAGAGGACGGGGTCATCTGTAGATCTTAAATGCGATAGGTAAGCACCGTTTATGATAATACCGCAACAGTCCCAATTTAAACATTTCACGATGTCTTCGAGGACTGCTGTGAAATGGTGTCGGCTCGTCGCGCTCCCCGCTTGATCTACATGGGTTTAGACAGGGTATGCCTGAGAACCTGCAGAGTGGCCGATGCAGTTCCGTAGCACATCCACGTAACGGGAGTCGATATGGCAGCGATGGAGAGCGTGTAACACGGCCCAATGCTCAACACTGCCGAAAACCTTTTCGTAATCAACGAAAGCCATGCGGCATGATCGATTATACCCTTGGCACTGCTCCATCAATTGCTTTACCGTGTGGATATGGTCGATGGTTGAATATCCGCTGCGGAAGCCGGCTTGCTCGATGGGCTGGGATTCGTCAAGTTCTCGGGTAAGATGATTTGTCAGGATTTCAGAGAAGAGCTTGTAAATTTGAGAGAGAAGACTAATGGGGCGATAGTAAGCTAGTTTCGAAGTATCGCTTTTCTACACGCCTTTTTACGCCGTCTAAACACTAGTGTTAAAAAAACCCAGTACGATCCGTGAAGGTATGATTAGGTATTGAAATTCGATTCTATTTATGCATTATCTTTTGTTTGTAGACTATGTACCCTGGTAAAAAAATAGGGAAACTTAGCATTACAGGGGCACGGGTGGCGGCACTCCGATGGCTTCTCGGGTAGTGACGTCGTAAACAAACAGTCGACGACCAAACATTTAATATCGCCAATGACGGCGGCGGCGTTATATTATATTATAAATTTACTAGATTTTGGGGAAATGGAAATTTAGTTCAAAAATCGTGCATTTTAAAATTTATTAATTTATTTACTTTAATTAATGTTTTATGTTTCTTATTTTATTTGGGAATGTGATTGGGATACCTGTAGCCCTTTTTAATCGATCGACGGATCGGACAGGGTTTTTTTCAACATAATGGATAGGTACTGAAAATATCGATTGTTTTTACAAAACTATAGCTAAACTTACTGCAACTTAAGAAATATATTACCTGTACAATCTGATGCCAAAATGAATACACAAGTATTTTGTACGAACTTGGCAGCTTGATAGAATGCCTCGAGCTGCAGACTGAAGACTATTTGTATGACCAAGGCTTTTATTATACAGAAGCCTAAAAACGTAGATGCGAATGGATAAGTAAGACCCTGCTGGAAGATGCTCACTTGTTGGTAAGTAGTGAGTGGGAGAGGGACAGCTATTTTCTCAAAGCTTACATCGGGCGGCAGCCGGGTTTCATGATAAGGACGCTGCGGTTTTTAAAAAACTGTGCCTGCTTTTTAGCCGCTGCTTTGGCAGTTGGGTGTCATGTAGTGGGTGCCTGGTGTCTGACTCTAGTTTTTCTTTGTTAAAAGGGTTTACAGGAAAAAATAAACATGAATTTTTCGTTCCTTTCAACCCTTGATGCCGAGCTAGATACCATTTTAATTTTATAATTTATCTGATTATGAATGCATATTATTGTTCCATCAAGGACTTACCGCATATTTAAAATTGAACTTGCAGAATTGTATAACAATTTCTAGATTAATCAAACCTTGAACGACAACCTGTATAATATGATATAGGACCTGGAACGATTGAAAAGGACATAATGATATAGAAAGACGGTTCACACCCAACATGTGATAGTTCAAACATGAACCAAATCTCTAGTAATAGAAATTCAATGTACATAATGGAAGCATCATAAACAGAGTATTATGTTCCCATTGCTATGCTGGGACTCCTCTCTATGGAAGGGGGTGGGTCATTATCCACCACACGGGTTCAGTGCGGGCTGCTGAATGTCACTTCACGATGTATTTTGTCTCCGTTTTCAGAGCAGAGCAGAGCGCAGTTTGAAATAATTCAAACGACGTGTAGCAGGTGCCTTGGGTTCGAAACTACGACAACAGCTCGTAAGTTATGGTTGTTTTCACTATGCCAAAAAGAACTACTTACTGGGTATTGATACATATCAACGACAATATTATAGCACTTTAATATTTGGTCATAAGCCGTGGTCATTTTCAAAAAGGCTTCTTTATTGCAACCGTTCCTGTGTGCCAATAACAACTGAATATTCCATAGCACAACTTTATCAGTCAGTAACTTGACTAGTCTGATAACGTGAATTAAATTGGCATCAAAAGTCACAGTAATCATTACGTAAAATATGACATTCCACGGTGGCTTGAGGAACATGATATACAAATAGATGAATATAAAAACATAAAATCCGAAGAGTGCAGCGACGCTGAGCCAAGTACTCCTGATAAACGATTTGAGACTCGTCTTTTCATTAACAAATCTGTGCACCTCTTGAAAGTTTAAGACGAACATAACGCTTATCTTAGTTTGAGTGAAAGTGTTGATCAAGTTCATAATGACTCCCATACATCCATTAATGAAGTCAAAGAATGATGCGAACATCAGGAAGTCCAATGTACTATATCGTCTGAAAATGTCATCTTGCCATATTTCTAAGATTCGGTAGACATACGTCGTCAAGAATATTACTGTTCCAACTATTACTATGAATTTGTTTAAGTTATTATTAGGATATATAAGATTATTCTTGATGTGATACTGTGGACGAAGCAGCAGAATTTGCATCACATTCAGAGGCAGAAAAATTCGCTGAACGTCTTTATCGATTAGGTTAGTTAAAAGTTTTTTATCGCTTATTTCAATTTTGTAATCAATATTCCTGTTTGGAGTCTCCATTTTGCGTTCAGTTCAGTTAATGTCAAGTGAACTGATGATAAAAAAATTATAAAGAAAGAACTGGACTTTTAAATACTATTTGACAGTACGTGAAATTCATTTGTTTGCTTAGGAAGGACCCTAACTTTATTGCCTTCATTATTTATTAATGTGGAAAGATGCTCCACTTTAAGGAAATTATCATATTGATTATTATCAAGAACCGGTCGGAATAGTAAATATAATATGTATTATCGTATACAAAATAATTATATTTGATACCTAAAAATTCTTCGTTTCTTTACAAATATGAACTAGTAGACACATCAAGCCATAAATTTCCATTATAACATGGGCTCGCTTTGTATAGATTACCCGTACAATTCACATAAACTGGTTATGTATATCTTGTTTGGTCGTTGTGTGTACTAAGATACCAATAATATAAAGTAAGTATGTTTGACATCACTATAATGAGTATGTTAAGGATTGGGACGGCTAGGTAGATGATGATGACTGGTCCATTGTAAACAAGATATTTAAAAAAGGTAAGATACGCTTCGATGCGCCCCCTTATAAAAAAAAAAAATGTGGAATGACGAAATACGAGAAAGTTGCCTTTTAAAAGAAGATTTAGTGACAAAAATTGAAAAAAGTACAATAACGTACAATTTCAATTTAAAATTAAAGAATCTTGCTTGAGCATTATTTATAGACCCGTAGAAGTTCTCACATGAACATCAATAAGTTGAGGTTCTCGTCTGCAAGCGAGGATCGCTTTGGCGTTAAAATATCTTTGCTCATGGAAAAAAAACATTCAATTACAGCGCTTGAGGGTACATGTGCTTATACACTGGGATCAATTATTGAAGATCACGACATCTTTTCAAAATTCCAAATATACGTATACATTCGTATGATTTGAAAAGAGTAACCATGGAGTTTCTTGCCG
The DNA here is from genome assembly GCA_905163415.1 of Noctua fimbriata. Lineage (NCBI taxonomy): Eukaryota > Metazoa > Arthropoda > Insecta > Lepidoptera > Noctuidae > Noctua > Noctua fimbriata. The sequence continues at coordinate 16,373,537 of LR990935.1, forward strand.
GTTCTTCTCCATAGGAAACGACCAACCCGAACCGTGCACTTTTTTTTCGACGTTTTATAAGTGCCCATCTAGGCCTATGTAAAATAAAATATTTTGATTTTTTTGATTCGCCTTGCTGACTCGTCGTTACCTACTAAAGCGTGAATTGTGTACTACTGAGGGAATGTTCTGGAGTGGCGACCGCGAACCGAAAGACGCTGCGTTAGAAGGCCTCCCACTATATGGACCGATGACCTGGTGAAGGTTGCAGGAATCCGCTGGATGTGAGTCGCACGGGATCAGTCAATGTGGCGACACTTGGGGGAGGCCTATGTCCAGCTGTGCACGTTTTTCGGCTGAAATGATGATGATGATGACGAGTGAATGGATGGGTACACTTAAATGGTTGTATTAAGATTATTGTACCAATCCCGATAAGACGGTAACCCGATACCACCGGCGAGAGATTAAGCGCAGCATCAAAAGTTGAACGTGCTTTTCGAAGCTCGGGGTATCATATACCAAAAAAATTAAACTCCACGCTTCTACTGGGGCAAAACTGACTAAATCTACGTCGTAGCGAATAGAATCTATGCAAACATTTCAGATGTCTCGACATCTCGAGAAGAAGCTTTGTAAGAATATTAAACTACACTATCGAGCAAGATTTGAAAAGGTGGTCGCCTGTCGGATGTTTCACGTTGATGCATCTTTACCGTTCAAATTGATAGCGATACTTGCTAACTATATACTTTTGTGCTCCTACAGAATCCTTAAACTCTCTATTTGGGATCTGGTTTCTGTTTCTTCATCCGATACATAATTCTGAAACAGGTATGTTGTGGATTGATGTACAACAGGCAACACCATTTCTTAAACGACTATTGACATGATCGGCATCGCAAGCGCTTCCTACTGCTTGGACACGATCGTCGTTAGAAGGAATGCAGCGAAGACTGGCGGGAAGACCAAGTGTTGTGACGGTCGAGCTCGGACAGTCTTGGTGGATGCTCAGTACCAACGCACGTGTGTGTTACTTTTGCTAAAACCTAACGGTTTACAGTTAGTTGCCAGTATATTGTCAATCTTTTTGAAACAAGTTAAAGAAATAAAAAAAGCTGCAAGCGATCATCAATAACCTAGGCTCTCAAGTAATTATGTCACAGTTAATTCCGTTAATGTACCTTCTTTACACTTTCAAATGAAAGCAATAACGTTTTGAAGTTTCTTATAAAAACATTTAAGCTGACAGCTTTTTCGTCAAAAATATCCTGGATTTGCCGTAGCCTATGTTACACAAAATGGAGACTCTGAACAGAATAAAAAAGTATATAAGATAAGATAAGATTGATTGATACAGGTTTTATGCGTGGCTAATAAAATCAAAGTTGTACTGATGGTCCCATCAGTGAATAATAGATTCTAAGTTTGATAGATTATATCTCGGAAACGTGACGCTTTAGAAGATTTTGTCTCATACAAAAATTGTTTGTATTGATACCAGTAATGGAAGAGAGTTTACGTGTGGCCGCTATTTTTAAAGTGAAATAAAATAGCGGAAGTTATCAGATCACGCTTCATACAAAAATCTTCCAACCCTTTTCCCAAACATCCATGTCCTGAGCAGTTGTGTTATCCGAAAACTCAGGGCACCATGCCTGTACAGCTACACTTTCATGGCGGACCTTACCGCTAACGCTACCGCTTTTGCAGAGTACTCTGACCTTTTGTTTCTTTTCGAGTCTGAAATGAAAGCATCTGTAATAATTATGGGACAATAAAAACTTTTAATATAGGGCCAGTATACATCACCACGGCGCGCGGCGTGGCGTCGCCAGCGTGTGACGGCACGACACGGTCGTACCGCGGTACGATGCCGTGACACATCACCACGGCACGACGCCGCCATCGTGACACGGCACGACGTCGTACCGCGGTACGGTGCCGTGTACCTACGGTGTGCCGCGCCTAATAATAATAATATTTTCTTTGGATCTGTTTTTTCTTCATTCGTCGTCTTAGCAATAACAGGAGAAGAATACGTCTTTCGCGGTCCATATCTAGACAAACACTGTTTGAGTACACGTTTGAACCGATTGCTGCCGTGAACCGGCACATAGTACCGTGTTACCACGTCCTGCTATTTCAAGGTGGCGGAGCGGCGTCACGCCGTGGCAGTGTGTCACGGCACCGTACCGTGGTACGACGTCGTGCCGTTACATGGTGGCGGCGCCCCGTGCCGTGGTGATGTGTCCAGGCCCTTACCAACGCGTCTTGATAAAACAAAATAATGTTTCAACAATAATGTTTCAATAAACTTAAAATAATGTTTCAACTACCAACCGTTAAATATAATGGTAGTCGAAACATTATTTTAAGTTTATTAACAAATTTATATTTCATGTAAATTACAGCACTAACCTTAGTATTCTGTTAAGCGTTCGCACGGCTGTTAAAGTGAATTAGACATGAAGACAAAGTTCAGAATACACCCCAAAACCGACAATTTTTTAGATAAAAGTTTCCAAAAAATGCTCTTTCCTTTTCGGTGTTTACAGCACATGCTGTTCTTGTCAAGATTCTCCATTGAGTATAATTGCATTAGGCCTCATCGTGCATCTTACTATATCGTATCGTTCATTGGTACTCTTGTATTTATAATTTTTCACCTAGAAAAACTTTCCTTAAGAGATTTTGACGATGTAACGAATCCTTTTATCAGTATTTTTTTCAAGTTGAATACCACCCTGTTGGTGATTCCTTTCTTATTATTTTACTTACTAAATATCGTTCAAAGAGAGGATCACGTCCAAATTATTGTTAAGATTCAAAAAGCGTTTAAACTAATCAATCACAAGGATTACAAAAAGGCAATCAATAGGAGCTGGTTCGGAATTCTTCGTCATTTTATGTTTTTTGTTTCCTGTGTGTTCCTGACTCGTAATTTTGTAATGTCAGCTTATGTGTATACCTTGATTTATTTTGACGTACACATAACTTATGGTTGTTGTTTAATCGGTTTGATAAAAGATGCAATGATTTCGTGGATTTCTGAATTCGAGCACTATACCAAACTGAGTTCAGAGTTTGGAGAAGCTACTAACAATGATGAATTTAAAAAGCTCTTCCAGGCATACGTAAATTTAATGGATGCTTTTGATATTTTCAAGAAAATATTTAAGTATTCGGTAAGACTGACATTTTGTGACGTATGTTTTAATTTTTCATCTAATATTCTGGTGGTAAATAATATTTATTTTCAGACCTTATTTCAAGCACTGGACACATTCTTCCACAGTTTACTGTATCTCCAAACATTTATAGAAATAAAAAAATCTGGATTAACACACTACGGCGTGGTAAGCATTACACTAATTTAATTGACCAACTTCTGGCGAAGATGATAACGGCGGGCAAAGCTAGACAAAATCAACGACCAGTTAAGCCTAGATTGAAAGAATTGAAAGGCTTAGGGAGAGGCCATTGCCCAGCAGTGTTATTGTGTATAGCTCGTGATCTGCAAGCTAAAGGTAATATTTTTAAGGCTGTTGTGACCATGACGGATAAAGCGCAACTAACACAGGGAGCAGGTGCGGGTCGGGCGCTAGTCGGGTCGGGAGAACGGGGTTTTTTTTAACGCATCTCGTAGGTCGACCCAGGAGGTTATCGTCTGCTTAACCGTACTATCCTGTGCGTGCCTTGAGTGTAAGACTTCCAGCAAGGGGCAAAGAAACTTACAAACTAAGCGACTACACGCTAAGGGCACCCCCTGTGGGGTACGAGCCTCGGTTTTAGGCGCGGGATAGGATCCGCTGCCTGCATGTGTTGCAATTAAAAGAATGTTACATGACGTAGACAATAAAATGTTACTGTCGAAAATTAATGGATGCGACAAAATTACCAATAATAAACATAGAGCTAGTGACAGAAAATTGTTTTTTTTTGGACATGTGATGAGGTGGGATGAAATAAATGTATGTACAATTGTACATAGTAACACCATGTGCCGGAACAATGAGTACAACATACTGCATAGGATGGTAACCTTTTTTTAACTCACTGAAGAAAAATTTCAACGTTGTTGAATCCAGAATCATGTATAGAATACAAAAGTAAGCGTGTCGATGTGATCGCATGTGACTAAGAGAGTGTTAAATGTATGTATGTGTGTGTTTATGGATGGAGACGGAGAGGAAGACCAAAGAAAAGATGGATGAATTGTGTGATAAATGATAATAATAAGGAAAAAGGAGTAAATGATTGCGTGACGGTTGACAGAGGAGAATGGAAGAAAAAATGTGTGATGATGAGTAACAAGTAACATGGGACAAGGCCGCAGGAAGATGATGAAGAGTAAGCGTGTCGATATCCCTGAAGCTTTATTAATTTTTTCTCCTTTTATACAACTTTTTTGTTATAACCATTCTATTTACCATAATTTCCATTACTTGAATTTCAGTATGACGTCAATACATTTTTATTGATCATCATCCTGTGGGTGTCAAAGAATATTACTTTCGTCAGTATGTTCAACACTTACTGCGAGTTATTCTACATGACAGTCTCTGATGCAGACGCTACTTGCTGTCGTACGTTGAGAAGTTTACAGAGTACTGGTAAGATTCTATGTTTTTTTCTTTTCTTTCTTCTTTTACTTTCTTACTGGTAAGACTTCACTGCTACATGACTTTATTTGACTTCATCATCATCATTCATCATCATCATCATCATCATTTCCGCCGAAAGACGTCCATTGCTTGACATAGGCGTCCCCCAATTGTCGCCACATTGACCGGTCCCGTGCGACTCGCATCCAGCGGATCCCTGCAACGTTCACCATCCGTCCACCTAGTGGGAGGCCTTCCAACGCAACGTCTTCCGGTTAGCGGTCACCACTCCAGAACTTTTCGGCCCCATCGGCCATCTGTTCTGCGAGCAATGTGCTCTGCCCACTGCCACCTAAGTTTGGCAATTCTTATGGCTATCTCGGTAACCTAGGTTCTCTTGCGGATGTCCTCATTTCTGATTTGATCACGCAAGGAAACTCTGAGCATAGCCCTCTTCATTGCCCTTTGGGGCACTTCATCATCATCATTCTCTTGCCCTTGTCCCAATTGATTTGGGGTCGGCGCAGCAGACTTAGCGACTTTATTTTACTTATCAATCGTTTTTACCTTTTCTTCTAAAAGAGCTGGCAGTTGGTTTTAAAGAAAATATATTCTATACTAGCTGTTGCCCGCGATCTTTGTTCGCGTGAAATTATCATAAAAAATCTGACTTCCCTTTTTGAATCGAAATTTTTTACCAATTTCAAGGGTTTTATTTTTTGCACGGAACCCTAATTATTTTTCTAAAATAAGAGCACGATCAAAACTTTCGCCTCGGAATCCATTGTAAGACTGTACAGCAGGAGAGTGTTTGTAGAATTTAGCGCTCGTCTGGTTTAGCTCTAAATCCTGGGTTGGTTGATATTTGGTTGATTGGTTATGGTTTGGTTGCTGGTATATGACCACTGGTTAAATTATACGAAATTATATGGTTTAAAAGTTTATATTGATACTGGTTATAAAATGGTAAATCTAAGCTAAATTAGCACTAAGATGGTTTGATATGGTTTGGTTGAGTTACGCGGTTGGTGTCCGAACACACACTCACTTGGTAATACTTGCGATACATGCATTAATGGAAATGCACGAAGGCAAAAGTGCTGAGCTGTTCGGTTGCAAATATAGTACCGAACATATTCCCGAGCACAAGATTAGATAAACGGATAAAGTAATCATCAAATCACCTTAGTTAACAAGTAAGATGGTAAACAAAAGTAAAATTAACTATATAAAATGGTAAGTTTTAGTAAAAGTCTTATATTAAAATGGTAAACAAAAGTAAAATTAATAATAAATGGTTGCCTTAAAAAACATAAATTCTTTACACTAACGAGTCTTCCACTGTAAGCACACGTTCTTTACGCACTTTAGGCAACGTAGCCCTTTCCTTTTTCCCCGCACTACGCATAGCACTGTGCCACCGCCTAGCGAAATATGCACTTAAACCCCTGTGTTCACTCTCACTTTGCTGACGGTCAGCAGTACTCTGCCTTCGCGGTTGCACTTCAATTTGCACTGTTACTCGATGTGTAGACTCCGATGTAGTCGCCACAGACTCCTGTCTGTGGTGAGGCTCCGCCCGCCTGGTCGTAGAATGCGAGCAGCATCTCACTCTCGTCCAGATCCAGACTACTGCCGCGCATAGGACTACTCCCAGCAGTAGGTAGACGATGGTGTACTGGTGAATGTCATGGACTGATATGCCATCGATCTCTGCTTTGGTGGATTTTAGTTTTTTGATTTGTTCTCCAAGAATGAATAGAGATCTGTTCAGACTCATGTCCTCTGGTAATTCTGCTTCGGTTGGTATTTTGACGTTCACAATATGGTTTATTTGGTCTAGCTCTGGTACGAGCATGTCTGGTGATAAAATTAATTGGTTGGATTGTTGTTGTAAAGAGTTTAGTGTGAAATCTTTACTTTTAATAAAGCATTTCTGAGTCATGCTAATGACTAAGCGAATATGTGTCACAGCAAAAATATAGGTATTGTGACGTTGAGTGTAATTCTACCCATCTGTCTTTGCACACTGTTCTTTCAGTTTTACACCTTTTGTTTATTGGGCTTATTTCGCAAAAGTTTTGGTCATTTTCCAAGTTTAGGATTGGTTTGAAGAGCTCACACATGAGGGATTCTCCGTGATACAAGCATGTATCAAGTTCATGTTGGGTGGGTACAAAATAGGCATCCTTTTTTAGGTTCACAGCGACGTACTCCGATATTGGTATTATGCTGGTCATGCTGTAATTGGTTTGTTGCGGAACTGGTATTATCCTGTATAATTGAAAACTTTCTCGTGCGATGAGCGGGAATGTAATTTCGAAAATAATATATTTTTCTGTGACCCGCGCCTTTGTTCTCAGTAGCTTGTAGATATGCTGAAGGTCTGTCTCTATGTTTGCGATTGGTAAGTTTAAATCTTGAGGCATTTGGACGAAGATAATTTGTAGCTCTCGTTTGAGCTGCGCTGGTGTCAGTAGATGCAGACTGATTTGGCCATGGTAGATTTCCGATATTGTATCGATCAAAGTATCTTGTATCTTTTTCAAGTTTTGCATCATATTAATGGTAGCTATAGAGACTAATGTGAAGTCCTGTTGTGTAGTTATCACATCGATTTCTTTTTGCAGCTTACTGTTAACTTTGTCTAAGGCATTTAAATGTTTGTTTATGGTTTTGTGTTGTTTTGCTATTATGTCTTCAGTTCTTTGTAGTACATTGTGCTCTGCTTCGACGATAGATGTCAAGTTTTTTCATAACTGACCTTGGTGGTGTTGGTTAAGGTGTATTAGTTCAATGTCCTGCTTGTATTTTTCTGCGAAACTTTCGTCTAGTACTCCGAACAATGAGTTTGCAATGGAGCCGACAGCATTGATAAGGCCGCGTCGTATTCGTAGGCGCTCGCCGTAATGCTGGCTAAGCAACAGCTGGTTGTAGTATTGCAGTTCATTGTAATCGTGACGTATTTGTTGGAGTATCATATGACAGTGGCTGGATTCCATAATTTTTTCGCATGTTTTGTCGAGATAGCTTGTAAAGTCATTGATAGCTTTATCTCCTTGCCAATACGGAGACATGTTGTAGTATGTCACTAATTTCCACTTATCCCGAATCAGTTGTACTTTCCCCACGGTGTCAAAGTACAAAGTTTTATTGGTATCAAATTGTGTAATGTTGTATAATGCTGTTGTTGGCAGTATTATACTTAAGAAAAATAACAATGCCAGTGCAATGTTAACTATCTTGGGATAAGTGCTGTGCGTTCTCGTTTTTGGTTGTTCTGGTTCGCCTTTTGGTTTTCCTGGTATGGTTGCTTCCACCTGATTTATTGGTAAAACTGATAGTTTAACTACAGGGCGCTTCATGTAGCCGTTTTTTGTTTTTAGAGTCACTACTCTGACAAGGTCATCTTTTCCTGGATGAACTTCCATCACACGACCCATTGGCCATTTCCCTGCTGGTAAGTTGTCGTCGTGTATCATTACTAAATCACCCACGTTAACGTTTTTCTGGTATTTCATCCATTTGCTTCTGGTTGCTAGTTGAGTTAAGTACTCTGTTTTCCATCTCTTCCATACATCTTCAAATAGTTTTGACACAAGATGCCACCTGGTTCTGGCGTCGTCTGCTGTTTCAATTATGGTTAAACCTGGTCGTGCTGATAGAAAATGGGCTGGTGTGAGGAAATTCAAATCCTCTAGGTCTTCTGATAGTGCACAGAGTGGTCGTGAATTCAGGCAAGCTTCTAGTTTTGATATCAGTGTGGTGTATTCTTCAAACGTAAGTTTTTGTTGTCCAATCATGCGTTTGAGGTGGTGTTTGAGACTTCGCACGGCTCTTTCCCAAAGTCCTCCCGCATGAGGCCAAGAAGGTGCGTTGAAATGCCATTCAATTTGTAGTTCCGTTATCTCATTATAGAATGACTTATTGAAAATATTTTGAAGATGGTCGTATTCTTCTTGTAGAATTCTGTTGGCTCCAACGAAATTGGTTCCATTGTCGCTATAGATGTGACGTGGAGCTCCGCGTCGTGCTGCCATTCTGGTTAATGCGGTTAGGAAAGCTGAGCTGGTTAAATCTGAGACGAGTTCTAGATGCACAGCTTTCGTCACCATACATACGAAAAGCGCTATGTAGCCTTTGGTAGTTTTTATCCCACGCCCTTTGTTTGCTTTCACTTCCACAAAGCCTGTGTAGTCGATGCCACAGTGATAGAAAGCGCTTTCAGGGTTTACTCTGGATGATGGTAGATCACCCATGAGCTGATATTGTTGGATGGGCTCTTGCTTCTTACATGTAACACACTGTCGTATGACTTTCTTTGTAGCTGAATATCCGCTGATTATCCAATAGTTTTGTCGAATATTTGACAAAGTAAGACGTGCCCCACCGTGGTAGGTTAGCTCATGAGCGGATTGGATTATTAGTGTGGTAATTCGATGGTTGTGTGGTAATATGATTGGGTGTTTCATCTCTTTGCTTATTTGTGCGTTTCTTAATCTGCCCCCTACTCGTAGGATACCATCTTGGTCTATGATGGGGTGTAATGGTAATAGTTTACTTTTCGAATGCACGTTTCCATTCTTAAGTAAGCAACGGACATCGCTGGCAAACTCCATATGTTGCACACTTTTAACGATCAGCAGTTTTGCGCGGCGGAGTTCACGTAATGTGAGATAAGGTTGACGGCCTTCTTTTGCAGTAGTTAGTCGTTGTTTCCATGCAAAAACTCGTACGATTTTTGCGAAGGAACTCAATTTGTTTAATAAATGGTGGATAATATTTGGTATAGTCATGGTTGCTGTCTGGTGATTTTCCACAACTACTGCGTTTGACTGCCTTATCCCTAAGCTGGTTTCATATGTGGTTTGAGATATGTCGTGGTTTTGAAATGATTGAATCCATGATGGCCCTTGCCACCACAGATCGTGGTTCTTTAATTGTTTGGTTCTCAATCCACGGCTGGCACAATCCGCTGGATTTTCAATGGTTTTGCAATAACTCCATTTTTCTTTTGGTATTATTTTGGTAATTGCTTTCACGCGATTTGAGACGAATGGTTTCCATCTCGCTGGATCTCCTTGAATCCATCCTAACACTGCTGTTGAATCACTCCAGCAATATATTTCTTGGTTATAAGTCTCTAGACAAGTCTGTACTTTTTGCATCAGCTGTGATAATAGTTGGGCACCCATTAACTCTAGCCTTGGTATAGATATGTCTTTACTAACAGGCACTAATCTTGCTTTTCCCGTGACCAAAGTTACCTCGTTAGTATTATTTTGGTTGTTGACTTTGCAATATATAACAGCGGCATACGCCTTGTTCGACGCATCACAGAATCCGTGTAGTTGCAAGCTATGGTTTTCCTTTACTCCTAGCCATCGTTTTACTTCTATGGTATTGATGTCTTTTAATTCTCCCCTTAACTTTAGCCACTTGACCTTGATATCCTCTGGTAGCGCGTCATCCCAGTTAAGAGTTGATGACCAGACACTTTGAAATAGCATCTTCAAGGTGATAGTTAATGGTGTAAGCCAGCCTAAAGGGTCAAATATTTTTGATATGTCGGAGAGAAGCGACCTTTTCGTTGGTTTTGGTGATGATACTGGTTCTAGTTTTGAGTCAAAGATGAATTTATCCTGTTGCGGGTTCCATCCAAGCCCCAATGTTTTTTTTGAGTCTGACTGTTTAAACTCGTAGATTTGCTGGTTCCACAAATCTTTTTCTAAGTCAGCGAGTAATTTTGTTTCATTTGTGGCCCATTTCCGTAAATTAAACCCACCCTTACTGAGTAGCTTAATTAGGTCTGATTTAAGCTGTTTTGCTTGGTCCATTGAATTTGCTCCACCACAGTAGTCATCCATGTAGAAGCACTCTTCTAACGCTTTCGCTGCTGCAGGGAAATTTGGTTTTTCCTCGGCAGCTAGTTGTTTTAGGCACATCATAGCCAAAAATGGTGCAGGCTTTGTGCCGTAAGTTATGGTTGTAAGTTGGTATGTCTGAATGGGTTGGTATGGTGAGTCCCTCCATAGTATCTTCTGATACGACTGATCTTCAGGATGTACCATTATCTGTCGATACATTTTCTCTATGTCCGCGGTGTAAACGAACTGGTACTGTCTCCATTTTAAAATTAGCTCCTGCAGATCTTGTTGTAGGTTGGGACCTCGGTACATGACGTCATTCAAGCTAAGTCCTGATAATGATCTAGCCGACGCATTGAACACAACGCGCAATTTTGTAGTGGTTGACTCAGCACGGGTGACGCAGTGATGTGGTAGGTAGCACTCGGGTTTCGTACTTGTTGCTGACGGCATCATATGGTATAAGTTAGAATACTCATTCATAAACTTTGTATATTCTGTTTTCAGTTCTGGATCTTTCTGTAACTTTCTCTCTAAGTTACGGAATTGTGCCAATGCTAATGGTTTAGTGGAACCTAGCTGTTCCTTGGTTTCTGCTTTAAATGGCAGTCGGACTTGGTATCTCCCGTTTTCTAGTCTCTCTGTTGTTGATAGAAAGTATTGCAGACATTCATGATCTTCGGTGGACATTTCATTCTGCTGGTTGATGTCTTCATTTTCCCAAAATCTGCGTAAATCGTCCGAGTTGTGAAGAACGACGTTACACCTTTATTGTGGTGTCATTGTCCCACAAAGCAACCATCCTAATTGCGTTTGTTGGGCTATTGGTTGATCGTCGCCATCGCCCCTCAAAAGGCCACCTAAAGCAATCCTGCAGTATACATCTGCTCCAAGCAGTAAGTCCACTGGTCGACTGGTATTAAATTCTGGGTCCGCCAAATTAATGTTTTGTATGTGACGCCAAATTGGTTTTATGAATGATTTATTTGGTAAACTTTTGATGAGATTGTTCATTATAAGGACCTCACCCTCTAAGGCAAACTCACTATCATCATCATCATCATCATCCACAGCCCGAATTCACCCACTGCTGGGTATAGGCCTCTCTTTTCTCGTGCCAATCCCCACGGTCCTGTGCCAGCCTCATCCAGGTTTTTCCCGATATATATTTATATATATTTTTTTTTTTTCGGCGAGATGGGCAGACGACATAGTTGCCATCGGGGGAAAACTCACTATAAATTGATTTAATTCGGATGGTCATTACACCCTTGCAGCTGTTTTCTTTTTCGCCTACGCCGAATATGGTTCCTTTGCAAGAGTGTCTTTGTAATTTTAAAACTTGTGCCGCCTTCTCACTTATTAAAGAGATTTGAGAGCCCTGGTCTATCAAAGCCCTCATGGTATGGTATGTGCCGTCGTATCCAGGAATTTCTACTAAGGCCGTAGCTAAGAGTGTCTCGGACATGTCATTCCAAGATGCATGGGTTGAAGTTGCTGCTTGCTCATCATTGGTCAGACATGATGTCGCAAGTGTGTGCGCAGCTTTATGATTTGGTTTTGCTGATGTGTTTGGCCTGTTTTTGGTTGTTATTGCGTCATGCAATAATGAATTATGTTTAGCGTTGCATTTGCGACATGTTTTATTATAAAAACAAGGTTTATTTAAATGGTTGAATAGGCAATTCGTGCAACAATTGAAATGGTTGACAGTTTTTAGTTTTTGCTCATCCGACATTTGCAAAAATTGGGTACACATCCATAACCCGTGGTCAGCATTACACAATGCGCAGGTGATCGACCGCGACACGTGTAACGATTTCGTATGGTTTTTCATGTTATTTGAATAGCCTTTGTATGATGATTGTTGGTTATTATTTGAACTATAATATTTCTTCTGGTTTGCTTGATAATTTTGGTTTTGTGGTTGGGTGGTCAACTTTTGGTTATATGTTTCTTGTTTACGCCGCGATGCTTCTAAGGCGGTAAACTTGTTTTCCAAAAAATCTAGGAATTCTTGAAGTACTGGTAGTTCCCTGGGATTCTTCACTGACTCAATGTACTCGGCGAATAACTCACTGTCAAGTTTCTGTGCTAGCAAAAGTACCAATAGTGGATCCCAGGTGGTGATATCTACTCCTAAGTTCTGAATTGCGTGGAGACATTCTTTGGTCACGTCATGCAGTTTTTTGATCGCCCCGATGGATTGTTGCTGCATATTAGGAATGTTCAGAAGTATGTTGATGTGTGACGTGAAAATAAGTCTGTTGTTGCCATATCTGTGGTTTAGTATTTCCCAGCATACCTCGTAATTCTCTGAGCTAATCTGAAGATGGTGGATCAGACGCTCAGCTTCTCCTGTAACTTTGCTCTTTAGAAACTGCATTTTTTGTGCGTTTGATAAAGATGGATTTTTATGGATGGTCTCTGTGAATAAGTCCTTAAACGATGTCCAATGGTGGTAGTTGCCTTGGAATGTTGGAATATCCATCTGTGGAGTAGATTTGTCGCGATGTGATACAGACCACATTTTCGAGTTAATGGTTTTCTTTAAATCGTTATACATTTTCTCATATCTGTTGAATTCTTCTTGGTACCAGACATCCTCATCCCCGTTTCCACCTTCTATTTCCCAGTGCAGGCTATCTATAATAGCCCAACGACTTTGAAGAGACTTTAATGCATCGTCGTACTCCCACTTGTTCTGTAATTGGTCTATTTCTATGGTAGCTACTGTTCTCATAAAAGCTCTAAAATGGATAGTCTGCTTTTTTATCATCTCTTCTAGCTTACTGTCTCTGCTCGTATCCCTACGTTGCTGCTGCGGTAGCTGTGAATGAGATAATTCCCCTGCTTGTTTCGATGTGCCCGACTCTGCCGACGGTTGTTGAGGTTCTTGCTGCTTTGACAACAGGTTCTCCATGGTTTTGGTAATTAGCTGCTTGATAGACGAATAGACTTCCTCCGCCTTATCAAAACAATTTTTAGTGAAATATACATGGTTAAATTCTGAAACTTCACAGCACTTTCTATGGTTGCCCTGATATTCTCTCCAATAATTTTCTAATATCTCCAACTTCCGCTTGCAGTAATCTATGGTTTTTCGCTCAGCCCCGTCTTTCTTAATGTTAGTTAGAAGTTTAACCAAAGAGTCGTAAACCTCCGTTTGGCTGACTGCTAACTGCTCCATTATTCTCACGGTCAGCTTAATACTCAAGTGAAAATAAAGTGTAAAATGGTTTGATCTGACCTTATATTTTCCTTACGCGACAGCTGCCCAATTTCTTCCAAATTGATGTCACTGCCTATCTACTTTCCCTACAAACTGGTAAAACACAAAACACTGGTTGCAAGGTCCCGGCGCACAAACACTTCACTGTACTTCGCGAACCGAGGCCCTTAATGCTCGAAGGACCATGTAGAATTTAGCGCTCGTCTGGTTTAGCTCTAAATCCTGGGTTGGTTGATATTTGGTTGATTGGTTATGGTTTGGTTGCTGGTATATGACCACTGGTTAAATTATACGAAATTATATGGTTTAAAAGTTTATATTGATACTGGTTATAAAATGGTAAATCTAAGCTAAATTAGCACTAAGATGGTTTGATATGGTTTGGTTGAGTTACGCGGTTGGTGTCCGAACACACACTCACTTGGTAATACTTGCGATACATGCATTTATGGAAATGCACGAAGGCAAAAGTGCTGAGCTGTTCGGTTGCAAATATAGTACCGAACAGTGTTACAAATTGAAGTGGTCACCGACTACTGGTGGCGGCAACCGACCACTCATGGCAGCCACTGACTACGAGTCAGCGGCCACGAGTGGCTGCCACGAATGGTCGGGCGCGCGACAGCCACCGGTGGCTGTGGTCGGCGGCCTGTTTGTGCGGAGCCTTAAAGATAAAGTTGTAGTGTCATGCTTTCTACCACTCCCTTAAATTTGACCACATCGTTCTGTTCCATGCCATATATCTTACGCTATTTGTTCTACAGTTTGTGCGTTTCCTTTCCAGTGGAAGCTAAAAGGCTTTGTAAGAACGTAAAGCGACTGAAACGAGCAGCCTTCCACAAGATGACTGCTTGTCGGATCTTTACGATCGATGGATGTCTACCTCAAAAGTTTAATAGTCTTATGGTGGAGTACACTGTTGTGATACTGCAGTTTGCTATGCTGTCATGGATCAATAAAAATAATGAGTAAAATGATTGAATTTCTTTTTTTTAAGATTTATTTCCAAGTTATTAGGCTCATCATCGTTTTCTTCTTCCATTCTCCCCTGTCAGACGTCACGGCATCATTTACTCCTTTCTCTTTCATACCAGTCTTCACACAATCCATCCATATTTTCTTTGGCCCTCCTCTCCCTCTCCATTCATCAACATTCATGTCCATCACTCTTTTACAGTCACATGCGTTTCACCCCTCCTCATTACATGTCCATACTATGACAAACGAATTCCTTTCAATTTTTCTGTAACCGGCGCCACTTTCAAACTTCCTCTAATACACTCTAATCTTGTCACTCCACACATCCATCTCAACATTCTCATCTCCACTACATGCAATCGTTTTTCATCCATCTTCACAGCCCAGCATATCCATTAATTCAAACAAAATATATTGCAACCAAAGAGTCTAAGCCAAAGTGAGATAGTATTAGTGATAACAATTATGGAAAAGTCAAAAGAGCGTTTCCTTAATAAGAATGAGTTGTGGCTGGAAGGAGAGGAGATATAATTCATCTTGCGATCGACTCAACCGCAACCTTCTACCTCATCTGCTGATCTTTCTCGACCCAGAAGACCTAAAAAAGACATCGAACATTCGTCTTTTAAAACTAAGAAACGTAGAGTTGAAGATATAATTCAATCGCGGAGTGTTGGGGACTTAGTGACTGCTGCAGAGGTAGCTGCACGGTCAACTGGACATAAAACGTTGCCAGAGTTATAAAGGACATTAAAGAAAATCCAGTTTCTGCAAGTGCATGCATTAGCCTTCAACAAGCAAGTGCAGTGCAAAGTGATAGACCACTGAGTAGTGCAGAGGCTTAAGCGTATTATATTGATCAAAATCAACAACTAACCCATACAAACAGACTAGGAACTTGATTATGAAAGTCGGGCATCACGTGTTTCCATCATATGAATAAACTGTTAAATCATAAAAAGTATGTTGTCATTCCGAGGAGCACAAGCTATTCTGAATAAATCAGCAGAACGTTTAGTAGAACCTCCACAAACTCAGGAAGACCATCTTCTATCGGAATCTTCGGATTCTGAATCCGTTGATTCTGATATTGAGCATAAGTTTTAATGTAAATAGATAGCTCTAGCGTTAGATTATATATATAATTAGCGTTGATATTTGTAGCGATTAAGATAATTTTATTCTTATTTTTTTTTTCCTGTATTATAATCGAGTTTACATGAAAAAAAAATATTTGAAAAATGCAATTCCTGTGCATTTTCTTTAAAAAGAATATTATAGTACTGTATAATTAACTAATTTATAGATATAGTTCCAAAACCATGAAAATATATTTTTGTTCACCTGGCTTGTTCTACACTGTGTGACGGGGCGAGCAAGTACCTTTCGGCTTCGTTAAGGGTCTTGTTACACCCTTTAGAGCCAATTATCAACAATTTCTTGGACAGAAGATTTCAAAGTTTGCTCTTTTCTATGCAATGCTTACAGCACATGTTTTGTGTCTCGTACTATGTCTTTTCTTTAATTGGTCTTCTTGGATTCGTAAGTCATGGGCTCACTCTTATAAGAAAACAGCAGGCCTAGCCAAGTTACAAACGTTTCTTATCGAATCTCTTTCTACAATCGTTGACGTCTCGGCGTAAGCGATTTGAGAAAACGCTAAGTTGGTAGCCAACTTGACACGACTCAGTCGATCGCTCGTTCTCCAATGTTTGTAGAAAAAACCTATACTTTAGTCTATGGTGAGCGTTCCTACCCACCTTTCTTTTGAATTGTTAAGAAAGGAATAATTCTTATAAGTGATAAAAATAAGGAATAAGATAAGGATAAGCGAAATACGGCACAAGTTCTTCTTATAATTGGTTTACTATAATATCACAGTGTGGAATGTAATTTTTAACATTACTGTGACTCGAAATAATATGATATGATCCTGCATTTAAATGAAAGATACCATAAGTGAAGTGATAACTTTTATAGGATGGAATTGGAATTCATAGAAAGGTACGAAAATTATTAGTTTTTTCGTAAATTCCTTCCTGTGTTATTCGAAACTCTATCATACTCGGGCACTTGAAAGTTTGAAACATAAACAATGACGTGATACACGACAAAGCTGAATCATAGAGACGCCTATTGTTATCGTTAACTCCTGGGTCTCGGCGATCGCTCAGTGTTCGTTCAAAAACTTCGACATCGTTTCGTTAACGGTTGTCAAAACTGTACCTTGGCTACGATTTATATGGGATCTAACGATCAACATTGTAGAAACGATTATATTTCATTCTATCATTTTGAATGCTCAGATAAATTGTAAACTTGTCCACGAATTTTCTATTCGTTTGTTTTGACCACGTGACTTAACGTTGAGATGATGTCATTCCCATACATTTGATATACTTCTATTCAGTTCAAATAATTTAATAAGTTTTTTAAACCGTATTAAAAGTGACACTTCTACAAAAAGGCAAACTGCAACAGTACAATAACGTAGCTACTAATAAGTCCCATCAAACATATTGGTAGCGAAGCGTCTACGTAGAAGAGTCCACACGCAGTCATCGAACTGAACGTTCGATTTGTCTGCAGCACTCTCTTGCAAAGCTGTTTTTGATTATCTGTAAGAAAAAATGGTTTAATGAGATATGGTTACACTATTTTTATGATATCAAATAGTGATATTCACCAGCATCTTGTTAGATCGGAATAGGACTTTAACACAGTTGGGGAAAAGACTAGGCGGGTAGGTTAAAATTCTCTCTGAATGAATTGAAAAAAAAACAAAACCAAGAAGGAATCTATACGTAGATAGATCATCATCTACCTAGCCTAAAGTCTTGGGGTTTAGGGTTATTTGGGGTCAGCTATTATTCTAAGCGGATGCAGCTGTATACCAATACAGGGTGTAAGAGACAGCCCTCAACAATTTGACAGGGTGCATTCAGATCCTTATATTGAATCATATTCCACCGGAATTTTTCTCCGGAAAGTTTTTTTTTTAGTTGCTAATCCTTTATTTCAATGTAAAATTACATTCCCTGTACGCAGCACTCCACTTATGTAAATAATATGGCTCCAACAATGAATGTTGAAACTCTAATGAACGACGCGTGAAATTAGCTGTTCACTTCCTGCCTAGCTAGAGAGTTCATCGAACTCGTCGTTGCGCTTGCCGTTTGCTACGTGCGTTTTGCCACGGTAATTGGTGTTGACATTGCGGATAAGGAAACAAACAAATTTATTGGGTTCCCATAACATTCCTGACCATCCATTTTCCCAGAGAGGGTGGGACGAGCCGCTCTGCAGAGTAGTTCAGAACAATCTACTAAACACGTCTGCTACTACTGCTGAGCGTGCGCGCCTACTGGCTGTGGGTGAGTGGGAGTCGGGTCTTTGGCTTCACGCACTGCCGTCGTCGAGCACAGGCACATTCGGCGCTGCTTCTTTACGCCTTGGTGCTGCTTGCTATTCTCCTCATCGCTGTCACTGTGGTGAAGCTGTCAACAACCTCGGTCACCATGGCCTGTCATGCAGCCGAAGTGCAGGCCGTTTTGCACGGCACGCGAACATAAACGACATCATCCAACGAGCTCTTGTCACCGTCGGCGTTCCAGCTGTTTTAGAACCCCATAGCTTGACACACGACGATGGCAAGAGACCGGACGGCATGTCGTTGTTTCCTTGGAAGATGGGTAGGCAACATGCGTCGATACTCTTGCGCCATCACATCTTCCAAGCTCGTCGTGCTGTGCTGGCGCTGCCGCTGCGGCTGCAGAGAACCTCAAGCGGCGTAAATATAGAAACCTTTGCGGTAACTATATTTTCGAGCCGTTTGGGGTAGAAACTCTGGGGTCGTGGGGTCCGAGTGCTCATAGCCTATTTAAGGAAATTTCGAAACGCCTAGTTGACGCTTCCCGTGACCCAAAGGCTGGCTTTTACTTTGGCCGGAGGCTAAGTGTTGCCATACAACGTGGTCGCCGCCAGTCTCTTGGGCACATTACCAGCTGACAGCGTTGAGGAGTTTTTTGATGCCCTTCTATAGTTTGTTGTTAATTTATTTATTTTAGTTTATTTAATAGTTTTTAATTAATAATGTATTTAGTTAGTTTACTCTACTTAATTAAACTTAATGTTCCTGAAATATTTTTTTGTACTGGTCATCTTAGTATGATATACTGAATTCACCCCATAAGTTACTTACACCCTGTATACAACCCACCTACCAGACCTATAAAAGCCATTTTCATTAATATTTTACTCAACTTTTTGTCACGAAAAAAAAAACATTCACATCTTAAAAAGTTCACAGTTTCAACTCACTCGGACAATCCGGTGTTTTCATTAGCAAAATACTCGTCGTCTCAGCTTCCTCAACTGTCATATAGAACTTCTCGCAACAAACATTGTGTATGATCAACAAGACCATATTCTTTATGAGATTTAAAGAGACCGTCACCATACCGAGAGTCATCTGCAAGAAAAAATCAATTGTGATCAAATCGTACATGAAATCATCGTCATCTGCCTCCCCTTTTTCAAACTATATTTGAGTCAGCTTCCAGTCTAACTGGATGCAGATGAATACCAGTATTTTATGGAGCTACTGCCTATCTGAAATCCACAACCCACTTAGCACTGCATAATACGATATCCTTTGATAAGACTGGTTGACAGACTTTCGAGCCACTGATTACCTGTAACGACAGTCAAAGATCTACAATGACAGCCGGTACCAATGGCTTAACATACTTTCCAAAGCACGGAGGAAACTGCGTATGTGATGGATGGTCTCCAATCCGCAGACCGACCTAGGCAAGCGCTGCTTGAAGATCGCTGGATAAGCTGGTCTCGCAGTAACATAAGGTACGGCAAAATGTGTCCATAGTGTAATATAAAACCTGTAAAAGAATAACATTGGTACTGTCAGGATTGGGTTCTGCCCCTGAACAGTATTATATTCTTATTTATATACGGCACTCACGGTCACAAGATTTAAATGCTAACCGTACATAATCTCAAGCCTTTTTCCCAAGGGGCTACGCAACAGCTACAGAACACTACCTGTTACTATTCTTACATACTTCTTTCTCCTCGTCCACGTTCATACATCTGGTCAAACACGCACTCCGGTTGTGAGTAAATACTCACCAGTACTTGAAAAAGCTTCTTGTACAAATTGTACGTTTTCAAAATATTATAATACGTCTCTGATAATTGCGTACAATAAGTATCGTTTATAGCGTTCCCCTGCTCATCATTCAATGTCAGAATACTCTTGATCCATTCATCCAAATACTTTGTTAACAATATTAAAATACGAATAGCATATACCAGGTTAATATCAAACATTACATACGAGACATCGAAAATTATTTCCAACATCGGATTCAATTGATCGTAAAATGGATAAAATGTTGACAATACTAAAACGTTAACACACACAACAGTAAAAAATGAGATCCAATTCCGAATGACGAAGTTTCTGATATTCTTACTGAAATTAATGCTATTATGTATCACTTGGATCATCACAATGAGCTCCAAGTTGGTATGACGGTTAATAAATTCAATAAAGAAAATAATTGAAAAACCGGTGCAAACGAAAACGCAATAGAAAAAACTTAACCCGAGAATCATAGTACCCGCAGAACTATTGCCGTTAGAGATAAACAACCGGTATGTACACGCAAAAACATTAAGTGTCAAAATAAAAATCCACATCACAATGCGCTTTTTTACAATCGGAGAAATGTAATTGTATTCAATTTCATATTTTGCACAAAAAAAGAAAGTTAGCATTAAATTAAGAGGATATAATATTTTCTGCGTTTCCTTTTCTAGGCGACAATTTTGTAATTTTACCACTTGGCTAGCCATGGAGGTTATTGAAACACCTTGATGATTTACAGACATATTCGTAGATCACTAGTCTTGTCTTTAAATGATTATTGTGGTGTGACCGTCGGAGTGCTAAGTTATGAGGATCGAGCTCGAACCCAAGACCTCTGATTTTTGGGATTCATGTGCGTATTGTATAATTATCACTTGCTTCGGTCAAGTAAAACATCGTGGGGAAACCAGCATGCCTGAGAGATATTTCTCGACGGCATGTAAAGCCAAGTCAGAAGCCTTTGGGCGGTATCAAAACCCTGACACAGTTTAGGTACTAACCACACGATAAAGAAAGAATGATTATTGTATATTATCGGTTATATTATTGCTATATTTTAATAAATAATAACTTCATTGAAGGCAGCAACAACATCGTACAACACTACTGTACTTTTTTATCGGGACGACGCACAATGGGCACATGCGCGCATATTACTTCGATTATATGGTATTTAGCATTCGCGGTTCATGTAGAATTTACGGCACCGGCAATGTTCCTTAATAACGTTATTTTAGATAATAATGAATAAAAGAAAATATGTTCATATACGTATATACAATTACATTAACAATTACAGTACATGAACACTTTGATCCAGTGCATTATAAGCAATGCAGAACGGTTGTTTAACTATTGTTTATACTTTGATGATGATGATGATGGTGGTGATGATGATGATAATGATAATGATTATTTGTACAGATAATGATTAAATACATTAATAAACAACGACATTGTATTATTTATTCTCAGACACTAAGATATGAAGTATTCATTTTTACCTTATTCTTTAACCTATAACTCAGAACGGACAAACATTTCAACAAAGCTGTCATAGTAAATGTTGTTTCAGTTACAAAGACCTATCCAACGACATATATGTCATTGCTATTGGAGGGGTGTACCAGCTTCCATACATTTTTGCCCATCCTCCTTTCAAAGCATGCAATTTAACTAAACCATTTACAAGCTTTTGAAATGCCAAGAAGCCCGTCAGTGAGAAAGTTTTAATATCTTTAATGGCTTCTAATGATTAAAAAACTTCAATATTCAAGTTTTCTATTCAATGTTGTTAAAAGCTCATAAGTAAATTGGAAAGTGACAATACGCACATATTTACATTTAACTAGCTATATATCTCCCGCGAATTAAAAGATGGATGGATTGTGTAAGGAATGATATGAAAGAGAAAGGAGTAAATGATGCCGTGTCGTCTGACAGGGGAGACTGGAAGAAGAAAACGTATTGCACCGACCCCAAATAGAATGGGTCTAGGAAAATGATGATGCTCGCGGCTTCAATATAATAATGTGTTTCGGGAGTTGATAGGGCTGTTCTGCTCCTCTATCGTTTTAGGATCTCATGGCAAATTCTTCTTCACTACGATACGCATCCCTAAGACGCCGGGTGCGAGCTTGCCCCAACATTATACTGCGTTGTATCGCGTCCAGACTGAACTGCTTCTCTGCAAGCTTCCTACCTCAGTGTTCAGCTTTTAACAAGGACTCTCATGTTCTATGGCAGTATTAGGTTAAGTGTGTAGTTTACTAACATAATTATTAGGAAATATATTTATTAAAAAATTCTCTGTTACTTGTTAAATCATATGTTATCATACTACTACTGCACGTAAATGTGAAAGTTTGTGAGGCTAGGTGAATGGTTAGATGTTTGTTACTCTTTTACTCAAAAACTACTAAACGGATTTGGATGAAATTCGCACACAGACTTAATAATAAAGAAAGAATAAATAAGTAAAGTTCACAACGAAATAAAAGAATAAAAATTTGCCACTAATTATATGTTTCGAATCAGTGACACACCGATGATATAAAAAATACAATTGTACATGATTCTAAACCAGTTCCTTTTGGTAGACTTCTTGTAATGTTTATATTTGATTAATCTAAAAGATCTTTGAATCTCTAAAATCATTTGAACGTGTTCCTTTCTACGTAAAAAGTTAAGTGTGAAGAACAAAACGAAAGGAATCACTGACAACTTGACATTACATTAAATAAAAACGACAAGAAATTGATTGATTGCTCCTTCAAATTCCCTTGCTAAGAGATTTTAGATGTGAAATATTATAAATCCAAGAGTACCAATTAGAGACGCGATATAGTACGACACACGTTGAGGCCTAATACATTTGTATCTAATAGAGAACCTTGATATAAATAACATGTGCTGTAAACACCGAAAAGGAAGGAGAGTGTTCTGGAAACTTGTATCCAAGAAATTGTTGGTAATGCCACCTATTATTATTATATGAACTCACACAAAACAGACAAAAGACATGATAAACAGAAATCCATCTCCGTCATCAAAATACAATACAATAATAGTTTTTCTTAATCAATTACAGTACAGTGTGGTACGCTATTCACCCTTTCAAACTGATTAGGTTTATTAACCGTATTAAAGAACTATATACTCTGTGGTAGGGACAAACGAAGAAGAGAATTTTGAATTGAACTACGCGTTTGTATTGTGGAGTGAATAAAAATAAAATGATGGTACAAATACACGAAATATCGATTACTAACAATTTTCTGGATAGAGGGTTTCAAAACATGCTCTTGCCATTCCAGTGCATGCTACACATGTTTTTTCTATCAAGTTTCTCCATTGATTACAATTGTATAAAAACGCCTACCATCAATTATTATATGGTGTCGCTCATTGGTACTCTTGGATTCATTATCTTTCATACGCTGTCGTACTTTTCTTGCAATAATTTTGATGTATGCAGTCCGATAGTCAAATTCTTCAATATGCTAAACGTCTTAGTTTCAGTGATTACTTATTTTGTCTTTTACTGTATTAACATTCTAAAAAGAAAAGACAACGTTCAAATGGTTTTAAAAATCCAGGACGCTCTTAGAGTAACCTATTACACGCACTGTAACATGATTACCATTTGGAACTGGTTCAGCGTTTTACTGTATTTTGTTTCGTATTTAACCATGGCGTCTTTGACGTGCAGTTTGTGGGGCACATTTAACTTCTACTCTCTGTTTTACTTTAACGTGAACACAATATTTGGTATAAGAATGATTGCTTTGATAAGAAATGGAATAAAAAGCTGGATCTCCGAGGTCAAGTACTATGGTGAGCTCTGCTTGGAGCTCGATGAACAAAAATATTATGAGAAAATGAAAAAGCTTTTTCAAGCGTACATAGATCTCATGGAGGCGTTTGATATTCTTAAGAACATTTTAAAATTTTCGGTGAGACTAGCTCTTTGTACTTTGTTAAATATGTTTGATAAATCTATGCAATCAATATATTATACAGGGTGTATGGGACAGCTCTCTGGAAACTGACAGGGTGCGTTCAGCTCTTCATTATGAATCATATTCCACCGGAATTTTTCTAAAATTTTATTTTTTTATCGTTTGTTTAGTTACTTATTTCAATGAAAATTACATTCTCTGTACGCAGCACTCCATTTATGTAAATAATAACAAAAAAAAAAAAAACCAATGGATGGATGTTGTACTTAATAACGACGCGTGAAATTAGCTGTTCTGTTCGTTTAGCCTTCCTGCCTAACTACAGAGTTATCGCACTCGTCGTCGCGCTTGCCATTCGCTACCTGTCATTGTAACGTTACATTGCGTATTTTTGGAGATTTATTTTTTTATCATTGGAAATAAAATAAATAAAATTTATTGGAAAACTTTCCTAAAATAATTTCTTGTAGCTGTCATCTTAGTATGATATACTGAATTCACCCCATCAGTCTGTTGAGAGCTGTTGTGCCGTACACGTACGTAGATTTCAAATCATCAACAAAAAAAAATTAACACACAAAATATTGAAATACATGATTGTATCTAATCCTTTTATTTTCAGAGTTTTCTCCTTGTACTGGACACGTTCTTCAATGTGTTACTACATCTGCAAGTAACAGTAGAATTTGTATTATTTGATTCTGATTTTGTAAGTTTTTTGTTATTATCAGAATCATTCATTTATTCTGTGTACATATTACTTTACATTTTTAAATATTAAAAAAAGAAATGTAGCCCATTACCATCAGGAACAAAGTCCATATTTTCATATGACTTCCCTTCAACACTGTGGACATCCTTAAAGCAACGATCGGTCGTTATGGTCAAGAAATGAAAAACATTTCTTTGTTCTCGTTTGCAGCTCTACACGAAATCAATACATACTATGATGGCCACACAGTTTTGGTTTTTAATGAAAGTGATATTGATTGTAACACTCAGTACTAACTGTGAGAAGTTCTACATGACTGTCAGTGATGCAGACGCTGCGTGCAGTGCATTGTTGAAATCTACTCAGAAGACTAGTGAGATGAAATTCGTGCAATGTTTATAATCTTACTATAATACTACTATCATAAATGTGAAAGTTTGTGAATGTGGATGGATGGATGTTTGTTACTCTTTCACTAAAACTATTTTTTTTTTTTTTTTTTATTCTTTATGGGCTTACTCTTGACCTCAATCTAGTCCTGAGGACAGAGACTACTGAACAGATTTGAATGCAATTTGGCACACATATAGTTAACGACATGAATTAACACAAAGGATCATTTTATTCTGGGTAGTACGATCCCGTGGGACAATTATCGAACTCCACGCGGGCGAAGCCGCGAGCATATGCTACCAGAACCACCAGAATTGTCTAAAACGCATTTTAAAGAATTTCTAAGAATACTTGAATATTATACAATGCCTGGCTCACTAAAATGAAACAACGCGTGCGAAGACAAAGTATTTAAATTGTCGTATCGTGCAGTCAAAACAAGTAGTACACGTTTGACAACTAGGTGGCGACACAAATAACACATTTTATATAATTTATTCATTACTCACCTTGACGTGAAAACACGAGTGATGTGATTATTAATATGAATTATGTACGTGAATACATGCAAATGCGACTTGATTATATACAAGAATTTGTGTGGTATACTAAAAAACTAAAAAACCCGACTACTGAAAAATCACGCTCTAATAAAATTAAAAATCGGGATTTACAAGGTAAAACCAACTCCTCTTATTGTTGAAGTCGGGTAAAATGTAGCTTATCTTACCCGGGCCATAATAACGAATCGATTGACACTTTATTCATCAAAATCGGATGAATATTTCAGGCACTACGGAGGAGCATACGTAAATACAAACATACATGCATACCGCTAAAATCATAACCCTTTCTTTTGACTTCTCCGTAGTCGGGTAAAATACGGTCGACGATCTCATACAGTCGCTTCGGTTAGGACACCGAACGCCTCAGAAAAAGTACTAAATTAGTGTCAGCTTTAATGGACAAAATTATTGTCTGTAAAAAAGTACCTACAATTTTATCATCGTAGAAGGCAACGAAATAACATTATTTAATCAATGTTACGCAAATGAAGTTTTTGAAAATTGACGCGTGTTGATTGCTCCACAGCATTCCTAAACACTTCTGTTGTTGAGTATTTGAATTAACGTTTAGCTCCTTGTGCTTTTAGAGGTTCTCCATTTGCTGCTTCATTAGCTCTGTCGATTCATGCGTGGTCAGCTTTCGTTCCAATCAGTTCAACAGATTCCTCGCATCCTTTTCCTAGAGTTATGTAAATTGTGGAGATCAGTGAGGCAGTCACTCCTTTGAAAGCTGCATCCACCCATCCATTTGTATTCTCAAAGTGTACACTCATAATGACTACAATTGCATCGTGAAATACTAAAGTCATTCTTTTGTTACAGTGGAAGCAAAGAGGCTTTGTAAGAATGTGCAGCGGCTGAACCGTGCAGCCTTCCATAAGGTGACTGCTTTTCGGATGTTCACGGTCGATGGACGTCTGCCTCAGGAGTTTGCTTACCTTCTGTTGGAGTATTATTTTGTGCTATTACAATTTGCCCTTATGCAATGGTTAAGACTAAAGCACCTTTCTTAAAATTACCAAGGAATCAGTAAACGTAACGTAGTAACGTTGTAGTGATTTTGATTTTATTAAATACGAGTTTCAGTGTGAATCAAAATGTTTTATTCACCATTCGTATTTTATTACCAGCGAAGACGCTCACAGATGCAATATTAGACCATCTCATTCAAATAAATAAGGTAACATTAATACGCTCAAGAAACGCTGGCGTGACGATTTGGACTCTTTCGTAACGGATTGGCCAGAGAAGGCAAAACACCGGAAGAGTTGGAAAAGAATGGGGGAGGTCTTTGCCCAGCAGTGGGACAGAATAGGCTTTTTAAAAAAAAAAAAACATCAATACGGAACACTTATAATATAATTGCCTCATTGTTCGAGTGGCCGCAAGCGCTGGGTTCGATTCCCTGATCGGGCAAAGTGTTATTGGGTTTTTCTGTCAGGTAGTTCTCAGTAGCAGCCACGGGGTCTGGATTTATGCCAGTTTTCCATATACAAATTATATTATAGCCTACGCAAGTTCTAAAGCTGTAAGTTCTTATTTTATTCTTCCGAAAATTTGGTATGCTGGTAGAAACTAGCCATCGAACATAGGGCTCTTCCATGATTGTTTTAGTAGTTACTTAATAATAATTCGCAGATGAGAATTAGTCAAGTCAGACCTTAGGTTTCAATATACCTCTCGTAACACGGATGTGCGGGGTAGGATGGTGGAGGACTGGGCTCTGGAGACAGGCCTGGTCGTCCTAAATCGGGGTTCTGTCCCCACGTGCGTGCGGTTGCGGGGTGAGTCGGTGGTGGACATATCGTTCGCTAGCCCCGCTCTGTCACCGCGTGTCGTTGACTGGCGCGTCATGGAGGGGGTGGAGACCTACTCCGACCACCGGTACATCCGGTTCGACGTCTCCACCCAGACCTCAAGCGCGCCGGTCCTACAGGCCCCGAGTGGTCCGCGATGGGCGCTGAAGCAGCTGGACCGGGAGCTCCTCCTGGAAGCCTCAATCGTGCAGGCCTGGGTGTCATCACCGGCCAGGCCTGCCGACATCAACAACGAGGCGGGTTGGTTCCAGGAGGCCATGTCCGAGATTTGCGACGTGGCAATGCCCCGAGTTCGGCCAGGAAGCGCCCGACGTCAGGTGTACTGGTGGTCGCGAGAGCTGACGTCTCTGCGTGAGGCGTGCGTTGCCGCGCGGCACCGGTACGCCAGGCATCGCAGGCTCCGCATCCGCCCTCTGGATGCGGCAGCCATTGAGGCGGAGCTTTACGAGGGGTACAGACCATTGAACTTGGCACCCATTTAGATCTCACTTCTTTTGTCGTTGAAGTCAACCACCAAGGCATAAATCATAATATTGAACTTGGCTCTCATTTCACATTTATGTTTTTGATGGGATTACATTCACTCAAACTCTAGCTGTAATTATGTGTAATACTTTAATGAGTAATGATATGTTTTCCCACAAAAAAATACAAAAATGCGAAAATTTGTGAGGGTAGACGGATGTTTATTACTCTTTCTCGCAAAAACTTCGGATTTAGATAATGTTTGGCACACAAATAGTTTATAACCAGAATTAACACATAGATACTTTTTATTCCAACCTCGTTAAGTGGGGCTACCTCAATGAAACAGCAGCGGGGTTTGGTTGTGTAGCCGTATCGCAAACTATTCTCAACCTCCTATCCCGCCTTCTTAGCTCAAAAACATGTAGCCGATGTGACCATTGCGCTGCCGACGACACGGTGGAAGTCGTGAAGTTCAGCGCAACAATATAATTATAAAAATTGTCGTGCCAGCGACACGAAGAAGAAGCAGAATTCTAGTAGTTCGATCCCGAGGGACAATTACCGAATATTAAACCTGCGAACCGCGGGCATAAACTAGTTAATAAAACTTATATTTTTATTTGACAATGTCAACTTCAAGGGTGATACGATCAGCATGTTTGTAATAATGATAAATGTCGTTGAACTTTATTTAATTACTTTGGTCCTAGACTTGACTATGTCTAGATGTTAAAATGATTAAAGATTCGGTTAAAGGCAGTTTATATTCCCAATATGAAGTTTCATGGAACGTGCTACGTTAGTTTTTACCAATATCTTGAGCTACCGTGGTATCACTCTATAGGGTGGGTAGCCATGGCATCGAAGAAACAAAAAATATTACTGAACAACCGTCTCCAAAAAGATGTCCAACAAATCATTTTTCCTTTAAATTTCTTTCTATGTCTTCTTTGTTCCTCAAAATATGACATAAAAAATAATACAATTGCTCCAAATGGAAAGAAATCAACACTCTTTTCGGTTTTGGCTGTGTGTTTAATTGTAGTGATCTTTATATTCCGTGTGTTTATCGATAATGATATATATCTTTGGCAAGTCACGGTTCATTTTACTTCTTTTCTGATTACCAAGCTTTTTGCTTTTTATTACTATTGTGTTACGGTGGTGATTTTTGTTCTAAATTTCGTACACAGGTATGATAATATCTTGCTTATTCTCATGATTCAGAAGATACACAGGAGCATCGACTTTAGTAAACGTATTCGTAGTTTTATTGTTTGTAATTGGATGTCTGTTCTAACAATTTCGTGTGTTGATATCTTAATTATTGCGTATACTGTGAACATTTACTGCTTCAATGGGTTTGATGTTACTAGTTACATCATGTTCATGACATTTGATTTGAATTTAGTTTATGGGATTCGTGTTTTAATATTGTTAACAAAATATCTTAACAAATGGATCAAAACTATTTCAACGCTAAATGATGAACAGGAAAGCAATGAATCTTATGTAAAATTATTTGAGATTTTCAAAAATATTTTGAAAGCTTACAAATTATACACAATGGTTTTTCAAGTACTGGTGAGTTCGAATTAAGTTTATTTGAGCGCCATAATATTAATCCTTGTAAGATATATCCCAGTCGGCTGGACATAGGCCTCTCCCAAGTTGAAACTGTCTGCTGTCTGCTCTGTCTATCTTTTTAAGATCATCGGTACACATATTTTGTAGTTAGAGGCATACAGTTTGCGTTTTTCAATAGTTTGGCTCCTATCCTAGGGCTTCGACAAAATGACATTCTATCAGCGAAAACAGTGATTGAAAAACAAAAATGTGTTGGATAAACGAAAGCCGGAAAAGCTTATGTCAATGCAGAAGCAAAAAAAAAAAAAAAGAAAAAAAAAAAAAGAAAAAAAAGATGCAAAAGTCGTCGTAAAAGAAACGAAATTCTTTGAATGCGCTAATAGTAAAGCCAATCCAAGCCAGCTTATAACGCAATAAGTTTTCGCGACAAAGTCTCAAAAAATACGTAGGGATAATTTTGAACAAGGGATAAGAAGACAGAGTCGAAGAAGTTAGAATAAGCTTGAAGGTGAATACATTAGACACCATGATACCATGCGTTCTTCACAATGGAGAATATTTGTACTACTAAAAGGACCTTTGCAGTAGCTTTATGAGTTGCCAAAGATCGATTTGAAAGTCATGCATTTGTAGTGACCTAAGTCAAGCTGTTGACTGATATGGACTGATGATCTAATTCTATGTTGTACGTAGTGTAAATTATTCTTTTTTTTTCAGATTTTATGTTTCACGATCGACACGTTTCTCCGCACTGAATGTCATTGTGTGATGATATTGGAAGTGTTCAAAGTTCTAGCAGTGTTCGAATGGAATGGGGTAAATAATATTGCATTATTAATTTATTTGATTAACATCGGTTATGCTGCGGTGTCCAGAAGCCTGAAATTCTGACAGTCAGTCTTACCAAGGGGTTTCGTGATATCCAGTAAATGGGTTGTGCTTGTGGGGACAGTCGCTCCATGTAAAATGCTGGCATTCTGCTGCGACCGGTTAGACTGCAAGCCGAGCCCAACATAGTTGGGAAAAGGCTAGGCTGGATTTATCTGGGATACTTAAAGGTATCTAGAAATAAAGCTTAACTTTCGGTATCATAATTCCTTCATCTGTCATATTTAAGGTGGGTGATATTTCCAAATCATTGTTCAGTGATTTGTTTTTTTCATTTTTAATAAGCGCCTTTTTCTTAACATCGTTAGTCGATGTGACAATTGGACATTGATAATGATATGAAAAAATCCAGGATACACACTCAGCCTCTCAAATCACACACATTCGCAGAAACAGTATGCACAATTTCGAATTCAGTGTTTGTGATAGCTATTGTTTTATTGGGAATATGGCTATATGGCTCAAGATGCTACGCGCTGTAGTGCGTATTTACTATATTATATCGCAACCTTTTATCTTTTCAGTTTGCTCTCAGCATGCTGGCACTTCTAAATCTGTTCAAAAATATGACGCTCTTGATAGTATTTTGTTTCCACTGTGAAAAATTTTATGTAGCAGTAGAGAAGGGAAAGATGGCGTGTATACAGCTGATGAAACAACGCAACTGTCCAAGTGAGTCAAAAAATCATTACTAGAGCTTCAGGGATTTGAAATTTTATTACGTTGCTCGCAACGTAATAACATTTACTATTTTTTTATTTTGTTCAACAATACTCTTTTATTCATGGCTTTCTTAAACTTCCTTTCACCCTTGGCCACATACTGGGCTTAACTACAATGTGATGTACAGTACAAACACACACACACATACATTTACAAAGCAAAAAGCTTTGCACGCCTCTGGCCGACCCGCCTGTCCACCTCCCTGTGCTCAAAGTCCCTGTGTTCTGGGTGGAAGCGATTTTCGTCTTATGGTGGGTGATCTATTGCAATTGCCCGTGTTTATACTTTATACATTTACAATAACCTCCAAAATAAGAAGAAGCAAGGTTTTCCGTGTCGGAGTACCCTAAGTGTCTCGCTTCATTCACTCTTAACAATATTATGATATTTAGAGCCTCAACCAATACATTAGGAGGCTCTCATTGCGCGGCTGGGTCAAGGGCTTGATTCAGAAAACAGTACTCTTGGACACGGCACGCATAGTGAGGAGGGTCCTTCCTCTGGAGCCCTGACCACCGGCAGCCTGGACCTTGTTCCTAATGCCGATGGACCATCTATTTATTTTATATTTATAAATGTTTTGTATACTTTTGTTTTAAACATATTTAAAAATGTAATTGTTATATAAGAGAAAAGAGGAATAAATTATAATATTCAACCATGCTCTTTATAGCACTTGAGAGCGAATCAAAGAATATTTTTGAATTATCATAAATAGGACTACTTATACCGTTTAAATTTAATAATTCATAAACGGTTTATTAATTTTAATTGAATGATTCATTTACAGAGACTCAAAAGCATCTCTGCAAGAAAGTACTAAGTACAAGTCGAACGTTTAGTAAGATGACCGCGTGTGGCCTGTTCTACGTAGACGCTACGCTACCAATGTATCTGATGGGACTAATCACAAATTACGTCATTGTTCTGTTGCAGTTTGCTTTTTTGTAATCTCATCATCATTATTCTTCTGCGCTAATCACAATTGTATGTCTTCTTCTTAATTCTTCCTTATTACTCGTCGTCTTGCACTTATAATAGCTAGGTTATTATGAAGATGGCCGAGTCAAGTGACAGTCGGTTTTAAAGCATTACGTATTTACTACAGGATTGACAATTTTTTCGGTGGCCTTATGTCAACCTTATCCATTTTTGAGTCGAATGTCACTTGTCTAGGCATTCTAGTCTCATCAATATTTTTACTCTTTATAACTTGGGACTGAAAAACATTAGTTTATTCACCTTTTTGTCAATTGGTTAATGTAGTGTTTTTTTTTTAACCTTTGTAAAGCTTCTTACTGGCTGTTTGTGAATGCGAACATGGTAGCATGTAAATTCTTAGATGCTTCGATCAATACAACGCGTAATAGACGACGCGTCGTCTTGAGCTCATTAATAATAATAATTTGGCAGTAGGTACATAATTGATTGCGATAGGTACTTAGTGTCGCTCGGTGTCCAACTTAGCCTTTTAGCCTTGTTTTATTTATTATTTATTTATTTGGAACTCCAACAAAAGATACACAGATACAATATAGGTCACAGTTATACAAAGGTTCTTTTAAGTGTGTTCCTTCAATTACAGGAGACCACAGCATGCATATAAAACTAGGTGTTAACACAGAAAATATTTTTAAATATTTTTGGGAAAAAATATAACATGGTTTAAAAGTTATTGGAATCGATTCAGTTACTTATTCTGAACAAACTATATTCAGGTTTCGCAAACACTAAAAATAATGTTGTATATCCCTGGTTGGTGGATCCTCCCTTTTTAATGGAGGATCAGGATCTACCTACCTCGTTCCTGATATCTCTATAGCCTTGAGATATTGGTATAAAGAACCACAGCTTGTAATAATGTGGAGTAACTATTACTATGGTTCTAAGTACTTTAAACGACCTTAAAAAAAGCCAATTCCATTAACTGCTTCTAATATAAATATTCCACTTTTTCATTTATCAATAGGTCATTTGTTCAGATAGTTCGTCCAAAATGTTGTCCTTCATAATAAGAAAAGAACGGAATGTTGTAAAGTATTTTCGAAAAGATGAAGTTTGTTTCGATAATACCGTTGATAAAGATATGCAGGCAATGCTTTTACCTTTGATTCTGACGCAAACAGTTATGTTAAATCCTAAATTTCGCATCAAAAACGATGTCATAACTCCAAATGATGTCTTGCGTAAATTCTTGTTGCTTTATGGAACAGGGTTACCTATTTCTTTGTATGCTTATCGGGTGTCAGTTATGCCACTTGATAGAGTAGAACATTTGAGAATAGTAAATATGCAAAAAATCTCTGTTTATTTCGACGTTATCTTTGATTGTACTGGTTTTTTATTAAACTTTATCATGAATATCGTTCTATCGAAGGAAAATATGTTATTAGTGTTGACCATTCAAAAAGCCAATCGAGTTCTCAACTGTGATTTCAAGAGTTTTACCAGAAACAACTGGATTAGTATGGTCGCTGTCATTGGCGGCTTCATTTTATTTTTCATTTACAATCAAGTTTTTCAAGCAAATCTTCCGTTCTATATCATTATGTGTGCTTTATGCACAATTATTTTCGATGTTGATTTAATTCATGCAATCAGATACATTAAGTTGCTCGAATATCAAGTTATTCAGTGGAATCATCAGGTTTTGAACTCATTTATTGATCGAGAAAATGAAATGTGTCGCAAAAGAATGTTTGAAGTCTACTTTCAAATATTAAAAAGTTACAATATTTATAAACAGATTTTTCAAGTTCTGGTAAGTTTAAGAATGTACAGACGCCAGCACATCAAGCTGTCTAAACTGTCAAATTTTCCCAATCAACCTTGAACCGAATGCTTTAGCAATAAAGTGGAAAATCTATTACAGAAATTTGACAAATTGTAGTAGCTTGATGTCTATACTCAAGTCTCGAAAAGTTTTTCTTTATTGACTGCGGCGGTGGTATTTAAAGTTATACTTTTATATTATACATTTTTCAGATTGTTTACTATACGATCAACAATTTATTTCATTCGTTGGCTTATGTTGAAATTTTGATCCAATTCTATAAAAAACCTAAGCGAGTACAAGAATGGGTACGTAAAGTAGAGATGATTAATTACTTATGCTTCCTTCTTTTTTGTTTTGCTGCTGTTTATTTTACATAATTGTTTACACAAACCATCTATTTTTCTTTGGTCTTCCTCACCATCAGTCAATATATTCTTATCACTTTTTTAGTCAAATGAATCTCACCGGTCATCATCACATGGCCATTCACAGGCAGTCAATTTTTCTTATCAGGCAACACTATCAAACGCCTTGGAAAATTCTCACTTGTTACTTAATCAGTGGTTCCACCTCAACATTCTTATCTCCGCATTTAGTATTTAACATTTTTAATAAACGTAAATTAAAATAACCTATATTAACTAACTAACTTAAAAATAAACTTAAAAAATGGCGTCAAAAAACTCCTCCTCAACGTAGTCAACTGGTAATGTACCCAAAAGACTGGCGGCGTTGCCACGTTGTATGGCAACGCTAAGCCTTTGGCCAAGGTAAAAGCCAGCCCTTGGGTCACGGGAAGAGTCAACTAAACGTTTAGAAATGTCCTTGAAAAGGCTGTGAGCACTCGGACCCCACGGACCTAGAGTTTCAACCCCAAACGGCTCGAAAATATAGTTACCAATAAGGTTACTATATTTACGCCGCTTGAGGTTCTCTGCAGCCGCAGCCGCAGCACCAGCACAGCACGATGAGCTAGGAAGATGGGATGGCGCAAGAGTATCGACACAAGTTGCATCCCACACTAAAGGCCTACCCATCCTAGTATTTTATTTTAAAATAAATATTCTCATACGCAAAGTACTGATTCTTCTGTTTGATCTAATGGTTTTTTTACAGTTCATGGTGTTGACATCAACTGTAGTAATAAACGCTTGGATGATGAAGTGCTTTATTTTGCAAATCGTAGTAAGCTTGTATTGCGAAGCTTTTTATATAGCTGTGGAGGGTTCTCAGGACACATGCGCTCTCATTCTGAAATTAGACTGTACAGGTTCGTTTGCGAAAACAAATTTTCTAAACTATATTAAATTATTTAGAAATAATTTGTTATAAAAAAAGGAATCACTCTCATGACAATTACATTTATATTTACAGATGAAGACAAGAGGTTATGCAAGAACGTGAGGCGCGTGCACCGAGCCTCCTTCAGTAAGATGCGCGCCTATCGACTGTTCTATATAGACGTGTGTCTACTGCTGCACCTTGCGGAACTTCTCACAAACTATTCCATTGTATTGCTACAGTTTGCATTTCTGTAAACCTGGTACTATTTCGATCTCTAGTCTGTGTCATCTTTTTGAAACCTTTTTTTTTGCGTGTATTTGCAATCAGCCCTAACTATGAGCAAATCTGTTGTGTGATGCTTTTGAAATCTAAAAAAACATGAAGAGTGATAATTTTCATTTGGAATATTGTGATTCTTAAAAAGTTTGTAAGACTTTTGTTCCGTATTCTATTGTTATAATAATAAACAAAAGTCTTGGAACAATCACTAGTTTTTTTTTCATATGATTATGTTCACATTTTTTCGGACTGGAGTTATGAGAGTTTATAGTGACAAACTTCAGTTCAAAATATTAAACTTGCTTATGCCTGCGGCTTCGCCCGCCTCGAGTTCGGTAATTGACCCACGGAATCGTATTACCGGGATAAAAATATATCCTGTGTTAAAATTATCCCAGTTGTATACACTGGTGGGAAAAAGCCCCCGTCACTCCTTTCCATTATATCTGGACGGCATTAGGGGTTACCTAACTAAGTCAAAATGCAAGAGTCAATAACACAACGTATTTAAACATAAACAAAATGAATTTCCAATTTTAATTCATCAACCACGTGTATTTATTTATTTTAAAAGTAACCATGATTCTTTCATGTAAATTAAAGACTCATGATTAAATTGCAAAAGAAGTTATCTTTGGTTTCGCTTTCTCAAATCGCGTGACTAAGCCTGACTTGAAATTATTTGATATCATTCTTCATTTTTTATCATCATTTCTACACACATTAACTCACACTTTTACTCAGTGGGGTAAACAGGAACTACCTGCCATCCTTACACACTTTCGACTCGTTCACGTTCACTTCCTTGCACTACCTAGTCATGCACACTCGCCGGTTGTGACTAATACACACCTGACCTTCTTAAGGACATCAATAAGCATTCCAACTATTTCTTAGTAGCCATCATTTACATATTAAACTATAATTTGAATTATTTTACTCTTCCAATTCAATTAAAATCATCAACACAATGTATTACAGTACCTATTAAAAAAAAAAAACACTATCACCATAACTGCTGAGTCATAGTGATGAGTTTGATAACAAATATTATGTTTATTTCAAAAGAGATAATATTGCCTAATGTGTGTATATAAGCATCGGTTTGTGGTTGTGTGATACTGAGTGTAAACTCTTTGACGATGGTGCAAGTGAGGGTGACCGAGGGCCTGCTGGAGGGAGAGTTGGTGCAGAACGAGTACGGCGGCACGTACTGCAGCTTCAAGGGGATACCGTACGCGCAGCCACCGCTTGGGGAACTCAGGTTCAAGGTATTTCTATGATCATTTACCTGTATGTTTATAGCAGCCCAAATATTCTTGTGACATATTAGTTTCATCTTTGAAGGGTATCATTTTTGTGAGTCCCTATAATAAGCTTTAAATGATAATAAACAAACCACTCCACACTTTTCAGGGTCCACAAGCTCCAAAGCCATATGAAGGTGTTCGCAGCGCAAAGGAATTTGGCCCGAAATGCTTGCAGGATGATATGTTTCATAAAGGAAAACTAATTGGTAGCGAAGACTGTTTGTATCTCAACGTATACTCACCCAACGTTAAACCAGACAAGCCTCTCCCAGTTATGTTCTATATACACGGAGGAGGCCTTAAATTCGGCAGCGGTGATGATGACGCGAATGGTCCCAAGTACCTTGTGAGGCAAGGAGTTATCGTTGTCACGATTAACTATCGCCTTGAAGTACTCGGTTTCCTTTGTTTAAACACAGAAGATGTGCCTGGAAACGCTGGTATGAAAGATCAAGTACAAGCTCTCCGATGGGTCAATAATAACATCGCCAGCTTTGGTGGTGATCCAAACAATATAACCATATTTGGCGAAAGTGCCGGTGGTGTCAGTGTCTCTTACCACCTAATGTCGCCAATGACAAAAGGTTTATTTAGAAGAGCTATTTGTCAAAGTGGTGTTAGTCTTTGTTATTGGGGACAGGCACACAGACCTCGAGACAGGGCCCTAGCACTGGCGAGGAATTTGGGATTTTATTCCGAGGACGACAAGGCATTATACGATTTCTTTAAAAATCAACCGGCTAGTTCCCTAATCCAAGCCTCAGTACCAATTACTTTTTCAGAAAAAATACACACTCCTACAGAAAGTTATTTTAACATTGTAAACGAAACACAATTTGGGAATAATGAGAAATTTTTTCAAGGAAATGTGGCAGACGCAGTGTCAAATGGTATTCACGAAGGTGTAGAAATTATGACAGGATACAACTCTGACGAAGGACTACTAGGCTTAGCTATTTTGGGCGATATTAACAAAAATTTGGAGCTAGCAAGGGAATTCCCACAATTTTTTGTCTCCTTTCCAATGTGTCTTGATTTATCAGTGAATCGACAGTTAGAACTTGGGAAAAAAATCAGGAACCTTTACTTTAATAATCCGATTAGAATACCTGAAGACTGGGAGCAACTTGGAAAGTTCTATGCCATGGATATGATTGTACACCCTACGATTCGATGGACTAAATTAAGTGCCCGCACCCAGAAGAACAAAATATATTTGTACAAATTCTCGTTGACAACAGAATTAAATATTATGTCTCATTTTATGGGCTTAGCAAGTCTTCTTGGAAATAAACCAGTCGTTGGCCATGCTGATGACTTAATGTATCTGTTTAATATGAGGGATATGCCTGTTATTGATACTAACTCGAGTACGTTTAAGCATGTTGAGAAAGTAACAAAACTTTGGACTAACTTCGCTAAATACGGGTAAGTAGAGCCTGATTGTTGTTGTTGTTGATTAAAAACCACTTTATTACAGAACCTTAAATTTGATTTTTGCCATTGCTAACGTGGATAAGAATGTTGGCCCACAAAAAAGATGAATGAAAGGCATTAGCATGTGGCTGAGATGAGAATGCTAAGGGGGATGTGTGGTATTACGCGAATGGATAAAATAAGTAATGAGTATATAAGAGGAAGTCTGAAAGTAGCGCCGTTGACTGAAAAGTTGTGTGGTAATCGGACGTCGTGGTATGGGCTTGTGATGCGGAGGAATGAGGAAAATGTCTTGAGGAAAGTTTTGTAAAGTTAAGTATTAATGAGGATGGGTATATGAGTAGAGGAAGACTAAAGAAACGATAGATGAACTGTGTAAAGAATGATATGGCAAGAAAGGAGGTGTCTATGAGATGAAAAGTAATAGAGAAGTATGGAAAAGGAGACATGCTGCACCGACCCCAAATGAATTGGGATACCTAAGGGCAAGAGAAAAACTGATGATGCTAATGTATTAAAAATTAATAGCCTTGGTTCTAAAATATTTTTATAAAGAGGGTATTAAAGAGTTTTTTTTCTTATCCGTCAAGCACATTAAAAACTCTCTTTATAGCAAATTATTAGATTGATAATATTTTATTAAGAAATTTCTATGTAATTCTAATTTATTTTACAGTGACCCCACTCCTGATGACTCGTTAGGCGTACAGTGGACAACATATTCGCCTGAAAATCAAGAATATCTGGACATTGGCAATGAACTACAATCGGGCAATGCACCAGATGCGAAAGAAATTGAATCTTGGGAAAATGTTGTAGCAGAATTTGGACAAATATTGTACTAGGGTCCAGCTATCTTGTTTTAAAAATAATATAAAATAAATTACTTGCTCAAACATTTTTTTTTGATTTTCTAATCCCACGACGATGTCATCATTTTAATTTGTATTAAATGAATTACCCAGCTGACCTAAAACATTGTGCCATCTCAGGTAGTTCTCGAAAAAGAATTGCACAGGGCCATAGATATTGGAACAAAAAAAAGAGAGGCCAGCTATAACATTGTAATAGGCAAAGTCGGGACTTTTATATGAAAATGGTGATGATGGTGATGATATGCATAATGTTGATGATGTTGGTTGAATTTACCATTCAAAACGATAATAGACATATTTTGTAAATTGAATGAGGATACTAAATTATATAACGTAAAAATGCATGGTAATCCAGACCTATTAAAAGATAAACGATGACGATGCTAGTCTCTTATCTGAGTTAAAAAAAGTATGTTGCCAAGCCAACGAACGATAAGAATTATCGCAGGCCTTGGCGGGTAAACCCACAAGAAACTCGGTAACTTCTTGTTTTGTTTTTATATTTTTGTATTTTCTTTATTTTTGTTGGCTTTCAATCTATACTAATAAAGGATATAGGGGGTAATCTTTCGAGAAATTAAAATCTAATACTAGCTTGACGAACAGTAGCAAAGTTACTTAAACAAAAATTACTGACATTTGAGTATTTTATAGGATAAAAGCAGTGAGTGTGATTCTTGTCTCCGAAAAAATTTAAGAAAAGTTCAGAAGTATTTAATATATTTAAATACACGATGTTTGTTACAAGTAATAAAATCAAATTGTAAAAGTAACTAACACTAAAAGTTTCCATCTATATAATTAAAATTAGCTTTGAGTGCGCAGTCATAACCTATGCTATTGATTGATGTATCACTTGTGAGTAAGGGACCTGTCATCGAACACTTTAAAATGGAGAGACTTAGACATTTCACACAAAATGGCCGTGTAAAAATTATCGTTAACAACACGTTGGACAGAGATGTGCAGTCAATGCTTTTGCCTTTGAATCTGATGCAATGTTTTAGTTTCTGTCCTAAATATCGTATCAAGGATAATGTCATAACTACCAATTCATTCGCCTACAATTTTGTTTCAATTATTGGAACATCAGTATTTATTTTCTCATATCTATTCCGCTCCTATTTCATATCTCATTTGGAATATTTTCTGGGCCATACTACTTTTATGTTTGTCACTTATCATTTTATCACTATCTTCTGCTGCATAGGATTCATTTTCAATTTCATGATCGGGATAATTCGAACCAAAGAGTCGGTAAACTTTGTCGTCACTTATCAAAAAGTGCACAGATTTGTCAACGATAATTCCAGTTTTAACCACTTCGTCATTTGGAATTGGACTATGCTTGTGGCTCTGGGTGCTTTCAGCTTTTTTATAGCTGGTGTTTGCCTACAAGCAGGATTATCTTTATTTGATGTATATGTTGGCTGCCTTGTGGTCGTTTTTGACATTAATGTTATCTATACCATCCGAATGATCAAATTGTTGGACAACAAAATTGTTCTTTGGAGTAAAGAAAATTTAAATGCTCCAAATATAGAGGACTCGCACGGAGAACATTACTGCAGAAAACTGTTTCAAGCTTATGTTGGTATATTACAGTGTTATAATATCCATAAAGTTTGTTTTCAGCATTTCGTAAGTCTCTTTAATTATTGAAAATTGGGTTACGTCAAAAACAGGAATAAAGTTCAAAATTATTGTTATTTTTCAGATTCTTTATTACACGGTGGAAACGTTAACTTGCTCTCTTATACGAGTCCAAGTAATAATTGAAACACTGTGCGTTGAACAATAATGTAGTAAGTTTGGTGTATTTTTAAAGGCGTGTAATAATTATTATGCAGATCTACAGCGACAGTGCCGCCAAACTGCAATTTCTGTCTTATTTCTGTGTAAATACTTTCCGCAGCAGTGTCGCCATGCTCGTTGTTTTTATAAAAAATTTAGAACAGGAGATTTGATGCAATAAGCTTCGTTGAGCCCCCTAAATCACTAATGCTAAAGTTTGCCGTCACCTGCAAAAAGGTTTACTTAAATTAATTACAATTTCTATAATATGACGACCTCAGAAGGTGTCCCGTTTGCAAATTCGTTTAATGGGTGTAAAAAGATCTTTCACGAAGCCGAAAGGCTTCCCGTTATTGTGATCTATTTTATTT
Organism: Noctua fimbriata; assembly: GCA_905163415.1. Taxonomy (NCBI): domain Eukaryota; kingdom Metazoa; phylum Arthropoda; class Insecta; order Lepidoptera; family Noctuidae; genus Noctua; species Noctua fimbriata. Next base: position 16,414,612 of record LR990935.1, read on the forward strand.
TTGATAAGGATCAAAACTGGGCACCACCTAGTTATAGAGAAAGATATTGGAGGTCAAAATTGTTCACATTTTTTTTTTAATGCAAGTGTTTAATATTCTAACTTTATTTTAAATGCCTCCATGACCCTTGTAATATGAAATGCATCCATTAGCACAATTAAGTATTAAGTGCATTACATTGAGTCCTATCGTAAATCATGATTTTTCAACCTCAAGAAAAAAACTCCTTTCTCAGCAAAATTTTTGCGTAGAGCTAGGTACTCAGTTTGATGTACAAAACGCTTAGTTGGTGGCTTCGTGTTATAAGGACGCAGCAACTGAAGGGTCGCTGTCTGTTTTGATATGACAAAAGATTTGATGTGGCTGTCAATATTGAACATGCAATGCGAGAAATTCTACATAGCCATTGAACAAACTCAAGATTATTGCGCATGCATTTTGATGTCAAATTGTTTGGGTATATTTTTTTTTTGAGTTTTATAAATAAGATAAATAATACATTGGGACGTAGATTGCTGTCAGTAGTAATTGGTCAGCGTTTAGTTTTCCTAAAATTACTGTCGCTTTTGCAGTTTTACATTTTCCCCCTTGTTGCAGGCCTTCAGAGCTTGTTTTAAATCACACTACACCATCCACTATAAAAAGTTTTTTTTTTGACAGTTGTTCAGAAAAAGCTATGCAAGAACGTGCTGCGCTTACATCGAGCTTCGTTCAGCAAGATACGTGTGTGTGGCTTGTTCTACTTAGACGCTGCGTTTCAATTAAGTGTTATGGGTCTTCTAACTAATTACACTATTGTTTTGTTACAGTTTGCAATTTTGTAATCAAGGCTCCAATAAATTGATTAAATTGTTAATTTTTATTATAATGCATTCCTAAAACTAAAAAATACGCGGGCCAAGCCGCGGGCGGACGTTAGTATTTTAATGAATGTGGTTTCCCTTCATCGTAATGAATTAGGGGTGCGCTGGTATAAACTATTTATTAATGTAACACTAACGAACAAGGAAGGTACTGGCACACAGTAACTTACAAAAAAATGAAAACAATTCGAAATATTAGACAAAAAAGCTCTGTGAAAAACATTTTTAACAAAACAGTGGACAAGGATGTGCAATCAATGCTGTTTCCTTTGAACCTGATGCAATATTTTATTTTGTGTCCCAAATATCGAATTAAAAATAATGTTATAACTCCTTATGGTTTTGTATCCAACTTCATTTCAATGATTGCGACACTAGTATACATCTATTCATTGATCTACCGCGCTTTAATCGTATCGATTTACACTGAATAGAATCAGAAGTTATTTTTCCAAGTTTGTCACCGCTTAATTTAACACTGCGTACTACAGTTTGGGGTTCATTATCGATTTCGTGATCGGGATCATTCGAACCAACGAATCTGTAAAGTTTGTCCTAACTTTTCAAAAAGTATACAAATTTCTCAACGATGAATCCAGTAATAAAACTTCATCATTTGGAGTTGGATCATTGTAATCGTGGCTCTGTGTGGCTTTGTCTGTGTGTTATATAACAGCACCACCTAGTAGTGAGTAGCAGAATTAAATGTTGAAAGATAAAAAACAAAAAAAAGGGTTTGGTATTTTTTTATTTTATTTTGAAGAAATAAAATAAATAATTCTTATTAAGATTTGAATAAATATCTGTCAATATGAATTTTCTGAATAATGTAACATTCCGTCGCAACCACAGCAGAATATCGGAATATAACCATGATGACAACAATAACACGTCACAAACCTTGATTTGTACTATAAATAGTATGCCAGAAATGTCGGAAGATGAAGAGAACAATCAAATAAGCAAGTTGCAGGAAAAGATTGATGAGTTGACGTCTTAACTAAACAGTGCACATAAGGAAATTGAGATATTGTCTTTGGAAAATAACAGTTTGAAACAAAGTAATGAAGATTTATACAAGAAAAATAATTTATACAAACAAATTGCTAGTTCTCCAGTCAAACACGAGTCAACAACACCCAAGAAGTCTCAGCCAAGACAAACTAAACACACACAGATGTAAATATTGGGAATACTACTTCTTTAAATCAAGACAGCAAAACTGGAAGCAAAATGTCACTGGTACTTCTTTTCTTAATAATAATAGAGTATCGAGCAATGTTATTAAACCTAATCTACAAGAGGCGCCTATGAAGCATAAAATATGCATGTCTATGTATGTAACATGGGCATTCAACATGACTTTGATTTTGTCCATGTTCATTTTAAGACCCACTCTTTCGGAAGTTCTACTGAGGTCATCGAGCATTGTACTGAGGTCCTCCATGGTCTCAGCCATGACCACTATATCGTGGGCAAACCTTAGGTGAGAGATGCACTCGCCATTGACTTTGATGCCTAGCCCTCTCCAGTCCAAAACCTTGAAGACATCCTCCAGTGCAGCAGTGAACAGTTTCGGAGATACGACGTCTCCCTGTCTCACACCTCGCTGTCGGACTGATATGGTGGCGTTTTCGCATAAACACTTCAACACCTCGATGTACCGATAGTCGATTTGGCACCGTTGGAGAGACTGCAGTACAGCTCAAGTCTCGATCAAATTTTTTGGCCGGAAAATTACCAGGCCTCTGGTCACGGGAAGGGTTGAACAACCGTTTAGCGATGTCTCGAAAGACTTTGTGTGCACCCGGAAGCCCTATTGTTAAACCCTAAATGGCTCAAACAAAACCACCAATGAGGTTATAGTATTTTTGCCGTTTGTGGTTTTCAGTTGATTGTTTGGTTTATCGGATCATTTGACTTAACGGCTGACATTGAGAGGTTAAGGTTGATGACAAGGATATGCAAGAAATGCCATCCCTTGCTATACAGTGTGAGTCTTTATAATGTGCACATACCGAAATGAGAGAATCTATGCTAAATTTTATCGATGGAAAAAATATTTAAAAAAATCTAAATATTTTCATTTTATGAGGACGCCTAATTACTTCCAATCATTCACACACACACAGTCACAGTAGCGGACAAAATATTTAAAAATTCCATAAAAAATATAAAAAAAATGTTTAGATTTTTTTTAATATTTTTGCCGTCGATAAAATTAAGCATAGATTCCCTCATTTCGATATGTGCACATTATAAAGACTCACACTGTATAGTTACAATAAAGACAAGTAGCGTGTCTGCGAGAATTATGCATCGGTAAAAATACGGAGGTTCCATATTCGTATAATGTATATTTCATCTCGTATTTTAATTTTAACCCTTAAATCGTAAGCGAAAAAGCTCAAATAAAATTAGGCGAGTCACCTAAGCCGCATACGCTCGTCATGCATGCAATGGGTGCCTTAGGTGGCGAGATGACCTGGACGCGAACTGCAATGGCTGGTTCGAGGTGGCGCACGTAAAGAATACCAGGAAACAAATGAGCGAGGCCTTTATCCTGCTGTAAGGTGTTAATAGATAACAAAAAAAATCTTCATTTTAGACAGTCGTGTGTTTAGGTAACAGAAGGTAATTAAAGTTCACCAAACTGAAAACACGTTAATAAAATGCATGCATGATAATGAATGTTTTTATTCCCATAAACCTTTACACATAAGGAAACTCCATCAAGAAAAAACCATAATTAACCATAAATATCCCGCACGCACACTTGCCGATTGTCTAATCGGCCGATTCTGCAAGCGCTCTCTTCAAAAGCAACCTACCAACTAGCAAATTGATCGAGCGCAGTCGACCGACTGGTGGTCTGGTTTGCGCTTTCATTACCAACCCGACCATTTCGTTGGCCTAGTGTGCGTGCTAGCAGCCCAATCCGACTAAACTATCGGCCGATAGAAAGTCTGCGGGGACTCTTACACAAAAATAAATTGCCACAATACGAAGTCATAATTAACGATAACTCCCATCAAGCACATTGGTAGCACAGCGTCTACATAGAAAAGCCCACACGCGGTCATCTTACTGAACGATCGATTTGCCTGTCGCACGTTCTTGCACAGAAATTTTTGATAGTCTGAAAATTAAAAATGAATATTATTTTTTTTAGTCCATAAGCATACTCATTTGCATGATCCTCACGCCATGATCTGACCAAGATTTTGTCTGGATTTTAAAAGAGACTGACATTTCTGAGTTAGTTTCAATGTTTCTCAGAGTGACTACTCTATGGATATGGATAGGTAATGAAAGTCAGAAAGTAGGAGCATATGACCTTTTTAGATATGTAACTGACTTCTGAAATCACTAACATGGCTTCCTTGCCAAATGTAACTCAGTTTTAGTTATGTAAACACAAGGGCCATGGGTTCCGATTGCCCACTTAGTATTTCGGGATAAGCGACTCTTCACGACTCTTCACGTGACCAGAACTGGCCTTGTTTTGGCCAAAGAATCAGCATTGCCGTCCGACGTGGCAATGCTGCCAGACTTCTGGGCACTTTCCCTATGGACTTGATTGAATATTTTGACGCCCTGTATTCTTTTCCCATTTTAATACTTGTACATTTTTTATTATTTGTTTTAGATCTATCTGTAGTTTGTAAATAATGTACAAATTGAATTCAAATAAAAACTTATCCATGTTAAAAAAGTTTAAGTTATGGAACATAATAATCTGAAACAGTTCCCTATCGGATACCATCCTGGAAATGGAGTTGTAGTGTTGTGAAATATTTTGATGTCAAAATATTCTTACCTGGACAGTTCCTGTTCTTAATAAGCTGTATACAAGCCGTCTCAGCTTCCTCAACAGTTATATAGAACTTCTCGCAATTAATACTGTGTAGTATTATGAGCATTATAGTCTTCAATAGAAAACATGCTGAATCGACACCAAAGACCGCGGGCTAAACATGAATTGATTTTAATTAGAAAATATCATCATCATCTTCCTACCCTTATCCCATATTATTTGTGGGCTACACGTTTTTTTCTTCCATTCTCCCCTGTCAATCGTCACGCTATCATTTACTCCTTTTTCCTTAATATCTTTCCTCACACAATCCATCTTTTCTTTGGTCTTTCTTCTTGCTGCCTGTCGATTAATTGATTCCTTAATTAGAAAATATTAGAATAGGTACAGAAGACCAATTATGAACGGCGGTAACGTCACCATCGTCACGCAAGTGTTTTTAGAATTACATAATATGTAGTAACAAATTTTGTCACTTCGAGCTGTCACTGTCATACCGATTGATCGATCTGCTTTTTGCAGTTACCGTCGAAATTGCAACTTTATATTATTATACTTCAATAACTACTCATTATTATCACCATTATCCTGCCCTTATTCCAATTCATTTGGAGCCTGCGCAGAATGTCTTCTTCATCCATACTTCTCTATTAGTGGTCACCTCAGCAGTCACCTTCTTTCTAGCCATACCATCCTTAACACTGTCCATTAATCGTTTCTTTGGTCTTCCTCTAATCTTATAACCATTCACATTCATTCCTCTGCATCACATGCCCATACCATCACTACCGATCACCACCTACTATTGGTTCCAAACATTAACATAATAATTATAAAGAAAATACAATGTGAGAGACCGACGCTAAAACGGCTATTACGTATTCAGTACATCTGCAGTCCCCCAAACAGACCCGTTTGCCGCCGCCGACCGTTTTAGCATTGGTGTACCTACATTGTCGAACTTACTTTGTTGTCGGATAGTAAAGCTCGCTTTATCTCGAATATGGAGAAGTAATAATAAAGCATAACCAGTAGGAATTTCACTACCACTTGGCTAAAAGTCTGTAATAACAAAAGAACAAAATGTAATATATAATTCAAAACAGGCTTTCAAGTAGCCTTTCCCATATTTTGTTTTGGATGCATCTGAATGCCAGCATTTTACATGGAGTAAGAGGACTGCCGGTCTGAGTTATACAATCTAATTACTGGGTACCATGATAGTACGACATTTCTTGGCAGAGCGGTTGTCAGACAGTCGTAACGACCGTCAAAGGTGTATAAATGGCAGCCAGGGCCAACTGATAAGGCCAGGGCCACCAACGCGGAGACGAGCGGGGATGTGCGAAGCGAAGAGGAGAGGAGATGAGTAAAAGCTAGGGTATATATGTGCAAAACGGCAGGTCGCACACAGCACACCGCTTACCACACGCCGCTCATGTCTCTTCTCGTCTCTGCGGGCCTAATCAATTACAACACATCTCCTCTCCTCTATTCTCGTCTCCGCTTCGGTGGAGTCTGATCCTAAACGTACTTTCCGGGACACGAAGGGAAAAATAAAATATTTATGAACTTACCAACACCTGAAAGTTTCTTTTATACAAATTGTAAGTTTTTAAAATTTGTTGGTACTTGTCAAGAAGTTTCTGGCATTGTTGTTTGTTACTTTGAGTGTCGTCCAACGCCAGGATTTCTTTTATCCACTCATCGAGATACTTTTTAATTAAGATTATAACTCGGATAGCAGCAATATAGTTGACATCGAATGTGATAAATGACACAACACAAAAAACCTGGATAGCAATTTCACCAAAACTTTTAAAAATTACAGCAGCCGCAAAATACAATATAAAAAAGCAAATATCTACACAAATATAAGTTAACATTGAGATCCAGTTCCAACGGACGTAGCTTCGAATACTGTTCTTAAAATTGAAGCTTTTGTAGAGAGTCTGGATCTTTAAAATAAGGCTAACGTTATTATGTTTGTGTACGATGTCTAGACAGAACAAAACAGTGAAGGTAATTAATTTAATAATGTAATAAAGAACGCTCAGAACAGAAATGACGTCATTTTCCGATTGCTTCATATTCACATCTGTAACATCTATGGTAAACGCTCGATAGGTACACACTGCAATCATTAACAACGTATAACAAAATGACGATACCAAATACTTTTTCCCTCTTGGATATAAATGATTATTCCGAACATAATATTTTGATGAGAAAAACAAATGAAGTACAAAATTAAAAGAATGCACAATCCTTTGAACTTCTTTCTCGAGTATATTATTTGGTAGCACTTGAAATGCTGGCTTTGGAGTTATTTTACGTTTCTTCAATATTTTTATCATCTTTAATTGCCTTTCGTTGCTTGTTGACGAAATGTTGATATGAGTATTACTGCTCTGTGTATGTTGAATGTTCGAAAAAAAAAATCCATTTTTTGGGTTATCTAATCTAGAAATCTTTTGTACTAATGCTGTCAATGTTTATTAATTATGTTTATACTTTAGTTGAAGGAAAACATTGGTTTGTATCTGGACGAAACATGAACGACCATACCGGCCAAAGGGTTAGAGTTAATTATGTCAGGGTTAATAAAGAATAGAAGGAGGTTCCATGGCGACTTGATGACCTGATCAGGGAGGTGCCAGTGGGCGAAAGGTCGAGGAGTCTAGCGTCGTCGCATTGCCCTCACGAGTGGTGGCGATGTCTTAGGTGAGCCCGGACATCGTCTTGGCTTTGGACGACCGAGCTTGGTCACAAGCTACTTTTCCCATTCGCATTGGAGGACTCGGTGTCCGCAAAATTAGTTTACTGGCTTTCATGTACTCGGTCCACGGCACTAAGAAATTAATTAAGAATATCCTGATTGATTTTAATGTGCCATGCTTCTTAGAGGCTAGCGATGCTTGGAAACTCGCTTGCTCGAATATGCCACCTGCTGTTCTCCTCATCGCTGTCACTGTGGTGAAGCTGTCAACAACCTCGGTCACCACGGCCTGTCATGCAGCCGAAGTGCGGGGCGTTTTGCACGGCACGTGAACATAAACGACATCATTGCTGCGGCTGCAGAGAACCACAAGCGGCGTAAATATAGAAATCTTTGTGGAAACTATCTTTTCGACCCGTTCGGGGTTGTAACTCTGGGGCCGTGGGATCTGAATGCTCATAGCCTGTTTAAGGAAATTTCGAAACGCCTAGTTGACACTTCCCGTGACCCAAGAGCTGGCTTTTACCTCGGCCAGAGCCTAAGCCGCCAGTCCTTTGGGCACATTACCAGCTGACAGCGTGGAGGAAGAGTTTTTCGATGCCCTTTTAGAGTTTGTTGTTAGTTTATTCTGAATCTAATATAAATATAGTGAGTGTCAATCAATTTATTTGTTTAGTAAATTAATTTACATTTCAAGTGATTTATGTTCATATAACATTATCAACATTTTGATAATAATATTTCTTGACTAAATTACAAATATTGACAGATGTAAGGATCATAAAAAAAATCACGGGTAATAATAGGATAATTATGTAACTTAATAATAACTGTGTCATTATTTTCAGAAGTTATAAAAACGAAGCACACAAAACCTTTAATTATAGAGACTGGGAGTACAGTAATGCGAACTGCAGCAACACAACGATATATTTTGTGAGAAGCGCCGCCAGGTGCAGTAGTAGACACACGTCTACGTAGAACAGTCGACAGGCGCGCATCTTACTAAACGATGCCCGGTGCACGCGCCTCACGTTCTTGCACAACTTCTTGTCTTCGTCTGAAAAGAGAAAAAACCTTTCCAAACTTTCTTGTTCGTAAGTCACTGAAAACTATTCCTCTTTCTTTACTCTCATGCTAGAAAGATGGTGACTCTGGTATCTTTCATTATCTTTTTCCGTGCCCGTATTATTCGCTTTCTTTTCAATTAAATCATTACCTAGAATAAATCCATTTTTTTATCTCTCACGCTACCCACCAGCCCTACAACATTTATTAATCCATTACTTACGGCGCACGCACCTCACGTTCTTCCACAACTTCCTGTCTTCATATGAAAATCATCATCATTCGCCTGCCCTTATTACAATTGATTTAAGGTTGGTGCAGCATGTCTTCTTCTTCCATAGTCGTCATCCCACGAGTCACCATCTTTCTAGCTTTATCATCCTTCACACAGTCCATCCATGGTTTCGTTAGTCTTACATTTCTCTTATAGCCATCCACATTCACACTTATAACTTTCCTCACTTCAAATCTTACATACCTTTACAATTTGATAGCATAATATAAGCACACACATCCCGAGAGTCCTCCACCGCTACATAAAACGCCTCGCAGTACAGACTCAGTATAGTTTGTAACATCAAGTTCTTGGACAACCAAATATATATCGAAACTGATGATGTTAATGCTTTATACTGGAAAAATAACACACCATTACAAATACATGAAACGGAAAGAAAACAGTGATCAATAACTTTTGAAGATACTTCATCAGCTTATAACGAGTCCACTGCTAGGAACAAGACTTCGTCTCTGTGACAGGTGTAATACGCCAAGCTGACACACTGCAGATTGGTAATGTCACATGTCTTATTTTTTTTGTTCTCACAATTGCCAAACTCACTATGTTATGCGTGAAAAATTGGTCTCAAAGAGAGAACCTTATTCTTTAATTGAAAAGCTTCTGGTGAGGACACTTCCAAATAATAAAATATAACGTAAAAAAAACCCGCTCCTCTGGTATGTTTAGTGTCTGATGAAATTCTATTAACATCTGAACATATAATAACGTACGCAATAAATTATGCACCGTATAGTATAGAATCTGAAATTAAGATATTTGTATTAGTTTATTGAGATTTATATTCTTCTTTGCCCTTCCCGTTACGCGGGGTTGGCTTTCTTAATCTTTCGGCGCCATTTACTTCGCTGGTAAGCATGGTCATCTGTAAGGCCAATTTCTTGCATGGCCCTTCCGGACATTTGTCATCCAAGTAGTTTGCGGTCTACATCTCCGTCTTTTACTTTTAGCCATGATGGAAAGGCACTTCTATACGATATGCCTGATGATATACTTTTTTATGATAGGTCTACGCATAACATTTCCGTATCACCTACGCCTGGACTCAGTACTCTTTTGAGTAATAGGCGTTACTTTTAAACTCCTACTTACGTGTTCCTTACGCACTTTGTCTTTGAGGGTGAGTCCACTCGCCCAACGCAACATGCGCGTTTCACGCGTTTCACGCTACCGTAGTAAAACATAAAGATATGAAATGAATAAAACTAAAGGAGGTATCATGTTAATGTTGATGAATGGGGAGGGAGAGTAAGACCATTAAGATTTATGGATGGTGTGAGGGACTATATGAAAAAAGGAGTAAATCTCCAAAAGCAGATAACGTAAGATCTCTGAAAGAAAATGTAAGAAACGAAGAGGTTTTGGAAAGATCCAATAGTGAAATCAAAAAAAAAAAAAATAATAATTAAGTGTTACTAATCATTTGTTGAGAGGTATGTTTATAAATCTCGTAGCTCTTTAATATTTGAAGATAAGTTTGAAACAAACTTTTGCGACACGTTTCACTTCGATTTTCCTTGAACGAGTGTAATAATAGATAATTCCATGGAACATCTTTATCCTGAAGCAACTTCATAAACTTGATTGCGTAAACTGTATTAGCATCAAAATGAAGTAAAACAACCGCTTGAAAAAATATATAAAAAGGTAGTTTCTGGAAAAACACACAATTACAAGTGAATATGATGTAGATGGAAATCATCGTGGCAACACTTATCAAACTATTCTTGGTATATCTCTTGGAGAGGTGTTATCCTCGTCGTTCAGAAATCTATGTACTTGTTGAATGGTCAAAACGAGCAGCACATTACTTTCCGCTTGAATCAGATTAATAACGAAGTTAATGTAGACTCCGAAAAAAATATAGAAGACGTCGTGAACTACAGAGTAGAAATTCGCTTTCGATCAAAAAAAATTCACATTATATTTGTAATAAAGTCGAAGCACTAACAAGAACACGCACAGGACTGTGCCACAAAGTAACAGAGCCTTATTTAAAAGATCATTTGCAGTTAAGATATTGTTCTTAATGCGATACTTTAGAATCAACAGAATGGTCTGCAGTAGGGTGAAAGGTAAAAACATCGACAGCACATCTTTATCAACAACGTTATTAGACGAAACTTCACTTTGATCGTTAAGATCTATAATTCTATTATTCCTGCTTTTAGTAGACATAATTTCGAAGACACTGTTGAAACGGAAGTGGCTTCTTTTTGGGAAGTTCCTCATTTTTATAAATAAACTCGAATCAATTTGTTGTTCGTTAGATTGATTTGTGTTTTAAGCTATTTCTTAATGTCAAACAATATTAATGAGGGACATGACGCAATGATAGATGTGATATAAAAATAATCAAATATAGTGTACGATGCTAAATCTGCATTTAAAGATTCCGAAGGAAAGGGGCTGGGTTATATTTGAAACGGCTATTTCACAAGACGAAATAAGATAAAGAGTTAGTACTTATCACAAAGCACTTGCACACAAAACCTTTATTGTTACTAGGATTACAGAAACGCAAACTGCAGCAACCCAATGGAATAGTTTCTGAGTGTGTGTTCCGCCTGTAATAGTTCTGTATGGTGTCCGGACGTAAAGAATAGCACCATCCCATATCTTCCCGTGGGTGTCGTAAGAGGCGACTAAGGGACTTACCAGAGAATGGGCAGCAGCGTTCTCTGATTAGAACAGTACAGTATAAGAGGCCCTGCCTACAATTAATAAAATAAAAAAAAATGTTCACAGAGGTTACAAGTACAGTAATATGGTACAACATAAAAGTGCATTAAGTGTTATCACCTGGCACCCAAACTAGGTTTATAGCCTGTGACTTGGGGACCAGTGATTCCATAAGGTGGAAAATCAAAAATGTCAGTAAAACTGTTTTCACCAGTAACATGGTTAATACAAATTTAATTATTATTTTTGTGTTTAGAAAAAGAAAAGAAAAGTAAAAATAATTCGTAATAAAAAATGTTTGTGAGTATTTGAGTTAGAGTGAGTTGGTTGTGGTAGGTGTAGTAGGTATGTTGTGTATGTGTAAGTAATGTGAAAGTGCGGTTCGTGTATGGTGTGAATGTGTCCTGGTAGATGTAGTAATGGTGAATGTGTGGGTAAGTGTGAAAGTGGAGCGGAGATCTGTCTTATGCATGTGGGAGGAGAAGTTTTTCGGTCTCGTCATATGATTTCTCAATTAGCCATTCTTTAACTGTGATTTTGCATTGGTGATAATTTAAACTGTGGATATGAAGAGATTTATTGATTTTATTATATAGAATATAGCTGAGGTAGGTGAATTGGTGTTGTGCGAAAGTGGTTTTGTGTCTAACTGGTGGAAGGGCAATGTCTGCGCGGCGTTTAGTACTTGCTGTAAACGGCAGACGATGTTTCCTTAATACACATTGTAGCACATATAAACCTCTCACCGTCAGAAACCTGCTTTCCCTAAAAAGTTCCAAAGTAGGGTATCTATAGGGCTTGCAGAACATAACTTTGAGAACTGCTCTCTGGGCTCTCTCTAATTTCAGAAAGTATGTTTTGCAAGCGCCACCCCAAGCCGGCAAACAATATAGGAGAAGAGACTGACAGAGTGAGTAATACACTATCATAAGTGTTTCCGAGTCAGCCGAACAACGGAGTTTCTTAAAGATGGAAATTAGTTTACGCGTTCGGTTTACTAGATTATCAATATGACTATACCAGTTCAGGTGTTTGTCAATTTGCACGCCCAAGTATTTTATACAAGGTGTGGTTACCAGAGTAGGACAGGTACAGCAGGAGTCTTGAGAACAACTGTGTACTTTAACAATCGGCGTTGTGTTTGGCTGAGTCTTATTACTTAAAGAAAAAGAAACAAGCTTCGATTTTTCTGCATTCAGTGTCAACAAATTATTGCCAAACCAGTCCATGACAATGTCCAACACCATCTGAGCATATTTTTCTGTTTCTCTCCAATCATTTCCATGAACAAGTAGGGCTGTATCATCAGCATATGTAAATAAGAAGCAGTTAGTTAGTGGAAGTGAACACAGATCATTAATGTAGATGAGGAACAAGGTTGGACCCAGAATGCTGCCTTGTGGGACGCCGTATTCTATTCTAGCTTTATCGCTTATTACCTCAACCAATTGAACATGTTGGAAACGATTCTCCAAATAACTTGAAAAAATGTCAAGAGCAGGGCCACGAATTCCCATGCGTTCCAGTTTCGACAAAAGTATGGGCGCAGAGACAGTGTCAAAAGCTTTTGAAATATCTAAAAATAAACCTATGCACCTCTGCTTCTTATCCATGAGGTGAGTCACTTTTTCAGAGAATGCAATGACTGCATCCTCGGTTGAAATTCCGGCTCTGAAGCCATATTGGTTTTCGGATAGGAGTTTATGAGCATTAATGTATTTAAGCAAACGGTTGTTCAGTATCTTCTCCAGAATCTTCGAAATGGTTGGTAAAATAGAAATAGGTCTATAATTTTTGACACTGTCTCTGTCCCCTCCCTTATAAATAGGGTGGACTAGTGCTGTTTTGAAACAGTCTGGGAAGACACCGGTAGATATCGCAAGATTGCAGATATGAGTGATGTAGGGGATTAGAATATTGCGCGTGAGCTTCAATATTTGTCCAGAAATACCGTCAATTCCAGCTACAGAACTTGATTTCAAGTTGATTATAACTCCTTCTACTTCGGAATCATCGGTTTCCAGGACACACATTGAGCTACAAGTTGAAGATAAACTTAATGGGTGAGCTGGCATATTCCGACACTGACGTATATTTGTAGCTAGGTCTTTGCCTACATTAATGAAATAATTGTTGACTCTGTTAGCTGATGCAAGTTTGTCAGGTTCGAGTTGTTGCAGTTCTTTCAATGGTGAGGGTGTGGATTTTGAGAGCGTATGGATTTGATTAAATCCCATGTTGCTTTGGAGTTATTTTTTCTTTTCATAAATTCAGTTTTCTCGTAGTTTATCTTCAATTTCCGGAGCAAAGAATTACAGTGATTGCGATAGCGAGAATATGTTAATTTGAGGATGGGGTTATCTGGTTGAGTTTTTAAGGTAAGATGCATTTTATCCCTGTTTCTAATACAGCGAAGTAATCCTGGAGTGATCCAGGGCTTGATGTTATGGTTCTTTCGTGAGACTTTGGAGAAGCGAGTGTGTTTGTCAATAATTTGAGTCAATAAAGTTGTTAAGGTGTCAGCTGCTTCATTAGCATCATGAGAAAAAAGGATTGGGGAGAAATCAGTACACTCAATATCTTTTTTGATGTTTGAAATATCAACAACTTTGGCGGTGTAGGTGAGCTTGGGCTTAGGAACATCAAGGTTGACACTCAGGAATACAGGTAAATGGTCGGTAATAGGTGAGTCTATGACAATGGATGTTCCTGGTTGTTTGCTTTTTAAAAGAATGTGATCTAAACAGTTATTTACTCGAGTAGGATATAGGTGCGCCGGTAATAAGCCATGGGAGGCAGTGAAGGTGAGGTATTCGTACGAGTGTCTGTCGGTGTTGCTCGGCTTAATATCAATGTTGATATCGCCGACTAAGGCAACGTGTTGAAATTTTGTTAGGGGTTTTAAAATGGAATCCAAGCTGTTTAAAAAATTATCAACATGGATGAAGGAAGGTGATCTATATAGGGCTAAGATCCCAACATTATTGCCAATTTTGCAAAGTAGACAGTTTGCGTCAGTTATATCAGGTTCTGAAACGGTGCAGTGCAGCGAAGACTTAATATACATAACCACCCCATCATTCTGGTTTTTTGTATTTTTTGTGAAGTGCACATTGTAACCATTCATGTTAGGAATTACAGCAGATTTAAGCCAGCATTCGGTCAGTATAATGATATCACAATCAATTTTAAGGAGATGTAAGAACGCTATAAAATTATCAAAGTTCTTGTTTAGACTCCGAATATTGAGTTGTAGTATAGATAAGTTTCTTTGTGTCTTCGGTATTTTAGATATACAGTCACCTAACGGTAGTTTATAAGATTTTGATACTTGGTACGCATCTAATTCTAATTCAAAGGCATTAATGTGGTTAGCCATTGAAAGTAAATAATATGTTCCAAAATGAAGTGGTGCACATATTTAGGCATGGGAAGATGAGGCAAACTGTAACTGCATCAGGTACATTTATCGTGTAGTGGCGTTCGTTGTCAATCGAAACGGTGAAGTTTTTTTCCTCCATTAAAAAAATTGTGATGTAGGAATGGATACAAAAAGTTTGGAATGGTATTGACGGCGAGAGTGAGTGTGTGCGGTACGAGAGTGTGAGTGATGTCCAGAAGTTTGTGGATGGAGAGTGAGTGTATTGAGGATTATGTGTATGTGAAGGATGATTGTAGTGGTGTGTTATTCTTAATACATAATCAAAACAAACAGTGTTAATAATCTTAAACATGCGGGGAATACAACTTATAATAAGGTAGAAATTAGTTATTACGAAACTAGTATAAAAAAACAATAATGAATGACGTTTTAGTAGTCATTGGTTGGTTTGTGCTAGATCCCGAAGCGTCTGTTCGGATTTGACCAGTATTGGTTTGACTCCCTCTTCCTTCCGCAACAGTATGTTACCATTGGCCGTCCAACAAAATTTATACTCCTTACGCTTTGCAAACTCACGTGCAGCAAAAAATAGTTTTCTTGAGCTGGCCGGAAGGTACTCACTGACATATATCGGACGGTGGTCGCCAAGACCTCCTACGTTTGTAGTATTGAGTTGAGACTCCTTGGGTTGCTTGTTGTTGTAGTTGCGCACCGAGCTTAGGAACACGTTCTTAGTCTCCATAGTAGTAAATTCGGCGACAACCGGCCTGACGGTACCTGGTTTGCCAGGCAATCGGTAAACGTCACGAATATCGTTGACTTTAAGAGGCACTTTGACGGCAGCACACACACGGGAAACAATCGCAGACAAATCTTTTGCACACTCATTTTCTTTGAGTGGTATATTGCGAATCTCGACACAGGAAGAGCGTGATAATTGTTGCAAATCTCCGATTTTCATCTCTAAATTTTGTATACAGTCCCTGTACATTTGTTTATCTTTTTGTAATAAATCAATTTGTTTCATCAGATCGTCATATTGATTATTGATGAAACTGACCGTCTTCTCAATTTCAATGTTAGCTTTTTGAATGGCTAAGTTTTGCGATTTCAGCTCAGCTACTTCCGAGAATAGTTTAGCTAGGGATGAACTTTGTTCTTGAGAAAACTTAAGGAAATTAGCTTGTTCCTCCGCCTTCCATGTATTGAGCATATCTAAAATTTCTTGCTTGAAGTCTTGCAGTTCACTGCCAGGTGAAAAAGCTGATCGTGGACGTTTATATCGCGAGGTGATATTAACACTTTCATATGGACTGCTTGCGGTCGCCTGAGGAATGTCAGAATCAGACATTGACTGAACCAGCTGAGCCATGCTACTATTAGATGCAGGAGTAGCTGGGGGAGTCCGTTTTAAGCGAGACATTACTAAGCGCCAGCCGACACTCAAACCTTAGCCCACAGGAAATAAGAAGCAAGGCGTAATCTCAGGGACACCCGTAGCAGCGCAGCGCGTAGCCGATGCGCTGGCTCGTAGGCGCGTAGCAGTCACGCGGCGCGTCGTAGCACACACGATGAAATCAGCTCGTAGCACTGCTCACAAACGTCAACCGCAAATTCGCCGCTCGATGACTAGTACAGTTGGTTCGGGACGACAGCGCGCGACCGCCAATGCACCGGTCGCTGGTTCAAATCCACCGCCGCCGGAGCAAATTAGAGCGCCACAATCCCAGCTGACACGACAAAAAGCTATTTGTTTCACTCTATGACCGCCCAATAGGCGGAGTTAGTCCATAAAAACACTTAAGGAGTAAAAGGGAATTTAAATTTTAAACGACACCCAATCAGATGAGGGCATACAAAAACAATGAGTTACTGGGGAGCACAGTCACTGTACACGTCCGCAAGGCGTTGCGACTCGCGATGGAATGAAATTGGTCAAAACCACCTGTGGCAATCGGCACCGATTGGTGGTATTGGTGAGTTCTTAACTATTATTAAAAGATCTGAAGGCAACATGTCTAGCAGTTAACGTATTTCAACTAAGATGATGAAGTAGGTCTAAGCTTTTTGGATCATTTTATCTTCTGTAAGTTCTGTCTAACGTTGATCAAACTTCATCTTTAATTTCCAAATTATAATTATTATCTCTTAATTTATAAGCAAATCGTGTCCATAGAGTTTCTTGCCCATTTTTCTCCATAGAGATCTACGCTTTGGAATGGGCAACTACAGTACTTTCACAAGTTATTATGACTCGTGTCTGTTACTGTAGCTTCGCCTTCTTTGTTTCTCTGACAATCAAAAGTGCCTGGTATGGTCTAATTGAAATGACTAGGCTCGCGAGGTTGTCGATATCTGGGATGTGAACTCAGGGTTCATTGTGCCGATAGTTATTTCACCTAATGGCTTCATTGCCAAATGCTTCGACTAATATCTGAGGAGGTTCTCGTTAGCCAGCTGGATCAAGAGCTTAATTAACAACGCGGTACTCCTGGACACGGCTCATATTCTTAGGGGGTTCCTCTCTCTGGAGCCCTGACCGCCTATAGCTTGAACCCTGTCCCTGATACTGGTGGGCTTCCTATTTTTAAATGTTTCTTTATATTATTTTATATTGAAATATTCAAAAATGTAATCAATGTGTATAGAAATAAATCAAGGTTATACCCTCTATTTCTTGCTTATGCAGAGCTTTATCATAATAATTAATTTAATTATCTTTTGATGATTGAATTTGATTAAGTAAAGCTATCGAATTCTAATCAAGTTGAAAAACAAATAATACTAATATTAGAATTACATGATACACAGTTCATAATAAAGACTAAATCATGTGGATAACTCTAATTAATTTCAAGGGAATAATAATATATATTTTTGGTCCCGTTAATTTTCGTTTAATAACTTCATTTACAGAAAAGCAAACTGTAATAGTACCACTACATAATTAGTTAGAAGTCCCATCAAGGATATCCGTAGCGCAGCGCCGACATAGAACAGGCCACATGCGGTCATCTTACTGAACGTACGATTTGTCAGTATCACGATCTTGCACAGTCGTTCTTGATTGTCTGTAAGGAAAGTATCCATGATAAAACAACACCAATTTTTCACTTGATTTCTTGGCTTCTCTGTTTATCTTCATCATCATTCAGTCGATTGTAAAATGCATTCATAAAAATATTAAACTGTACACACAGCTTCATCATCTGCCTAGTTTTTTCTAACTATGTTGCAGTAGGTTTCCAGTGCCGCATGCAGCTGAAGTAATATATGTACGTATTTACTCTCTTACTCTATATTAGTTATACTTAACACCTACTAACAATGTATTAGTGCTAAGCTTTAGTCGTAATAAACCACTCGTAGCGTATAAACGTGTTTTTTGATTGTCTTCCAGCAACCCACACACTTCACAGCTAAATACCAGCATTTTACATGCACTGATTGCTTAGCAGAGCTACTTGAAGGTTTCCGAATATAGAAAAAAAAATGTACTACAGGACCACAACTCCGCTCTTATAAGTAACGTCTTTGAATGCAGAATTTCAATAAAAGCTTTTCACAGTAAACTTAATTGTATAGTTTCTAATTTTCATACTCTGCATACAAGCTGTCTCCGCCTTCTCGACGGCGATGTAGAACTTCTCAGAGTACACGTTCTGAATGATAACTAGGACCATGTCCTTTACTATACCAAGTATTGCCAGACTCACCGTCTTCCAATTCACAAGCTGAAGAAATTATATCAAGATGTCTAGAAAGTAGGATGCTTTTTACGAGGAATAAATAAAATTATGTCCGGCGCAAAATTCAAAATACAGCTTAGAACTATGCATGTTTTGACAAATCAAAACATCGTGCCTCTGGGCCGCTGTTACTCACGAACTAATCAGGATAGGTAAAAATAGAAAGAGATCAAGTAACTCAGTACCATTGTTTTCCTTACCTCACCATGTTGTGTCCCGATTTCTAACATTGATTCTACGTAGCACAAGGTACGTCTTAATACATTGACCGTACTGAGCATTACCTACAGAGAAAGATAAGATATAAGTTAGTAGATAGTCTCTTCTATCTCTCTTCGTCCAAAGCGGCCTTTACCACCACTTTGATTGTGGTTGACATAACGTAGGTAATGTTTTTCTACAATTTATGTTTATCAGTCATCTCTGTTTCCCGACTAGCCAGTAATATCTTTAGTATTTTTTTACTTTTCTTTTGTAGAAGGTTGTTAGTGTTTTATTTTTATCTTATTTACATCTTCTCCTACGCAGGCAATATTACCATTACGTTTTTTACTTTCTTGTGCACTTCTTAAGCTTTCAAAATGTTTTCATAAGTCTTGAACAATTTCATGCAAAGTATTGTATCATTTTCTTGTCCATCATTCATCAAGTAGATATTTTTGAACCATTCATCGAGAAACTTGTTTAATAGTATCTGAATTTGAAAAGCATATACATACCGGAGATCTGTACTTACAAATGTCAAATCAATGATCACATGCACGATATTCACGCCTTTATATAAAATATGAAATGTAAAAGTAATGAAAACATTTACGCAAAAAATGGTTGATACCGAGATCCAATTCCAGACGATAGAACTGCGAATACTCTTACTAAAATCGATGCCCTTATGTATAATTTGGATCATTACAACAAGCAAAATGTTGTCGTTGCTGTGAACGATGTTGAGAATAAAACCCGCGATAACACCTAAACTTTCGTACGTAGACAAATATATTGAGATTATCATAATTATTGCATTATTATCACTCCCTATACTATGGTTCAAATCATCAAATATTAAACGTTGCGTGACCACAGTTAACGCTAGTAGAATATATAAAACCCCCAGTAACAAATACTTTTTCCCGTTGGGAGTTATATAATTGTCTAGAATAAAGAATTTTGATGAAAACAACAGAGTTTGAAGTAAATTAAACGGGTAAAACAGTTTTTGGACTTCTTCATCTAGTCTGTTATTGAGCAATACTTCTGCTGGGTAAGGCGACATCTTTGGCATTACTTTGTGATTTAGAAACATTCATACAATTTGTAAGCTTAGTTCGATTCCCATAAACGTTACGTAAATACTGAAGCGTTCTAGCTTTGTATTGGTCGTAATGACGGCGGAGTTAAAGTCCATAATGTTTTAATTATGTTGAAAGGTTAGAAATACCACTTTAATTCACTATTAGGGATATTAACAATTATTAATATGGTAAGTGACGGTTTTTTTTTTAATGGTTTTGCGGACAAAATTTAAAACTTCTTCAGCCCTCGACCGGCCCAATCAGTCATTGAACTTAGGGCCTAGACAAAGTGTATCCCATCAAAAACATAACATGCACAAAAATGCAAGTTTTGCAATGCAGTTCTTCCACCGTAAAAAGTTGTGAGATCCAATATAATTTCTTTAATAAATAGAATTACTTGGCAATCGCAAATGGCAATAAAATCTACACACAATAGAATCTAATTTAGACCGCTAGCGCTATTTTCAATCAAAAGTTAGGACTGTGTAAAATAGTAGATTATTCTTAAATTATTATGTTCCCGTGCGATGGACAAGTAATTATATTTATTAGACTTGCAATTTTTGTAGTGCCGCTACAAGTTAATCCCTTGCTTATGCAGGGCGTTATTATAGTAATTAATTTATTTATCGTTTTCAATCATATAAAAGAATCGAATTCTAATGATGTTGAATAACAGATTATAATAATAGCACCATGACATGAAAGAGTTAATGATACACAATTCATAATAAGGACTAATTCATATGGATAAGGCTAAATAATTTCAAGGGAATAGTATGGATATAATTGGACATGTATATTTTCTTTAAATAACTTAATTTACAGAAAAGCAAACTGTAATATTACAGCAACATAATTAGTTAGAAGTCCCGTCAAGGATATCTGTAGTGCAGCACCGACATAGAACAGGCCACACGCGGTCATCTTACTGAACGTACGATTTGTCAGTATCACGTTCTTGCACAGTCGTTCTTGACTCTCTGTAAGGAAAGTACCCATGTTAAACCAACACCTAATGTTTTCACTTGCTGTCTTGGCTTATCAGCTTATCATCATCATTCAGTGGAATGTAAATTGTATTCATGATATTATTAAATATCATGAAATTATTAAACTGTACACACAGTATCATCATCTGCCTAGCTTTTTCCTAACTATGTTGCAGTGGGTTTCCAGTTTAACCGGATGCAGCTGAATACCAGCATTTTACATGATGCGACTACTTATCAGACGTCCATAACTCACTTAAATAGACACTGGGTAACATAATACCTCTGACGACCCGTGACAACCGCCACAGATGTACAAAATAGCGGCACGGACCAACGGCCCCTGTCGCTTGTAGGCACTTGCTTTCCGAGGCACAGAGAAGGAAATCCTTTGAAGGTTTCCAAATATAGAAAAAAATATGTTACCCACAACTGCGTTCTTATAAGTAACGCCTTTCAGTGCAGAATTTGAATAAAAACTTTTCACAGTAAACATACTTGAATAGTTTCTATTCTTCATACTCTACATACAAGCTGTTTCTGCCTCCTCGACGGCGATGTAGAACTTCTCAGAGTACACGTTCTGAATGATAACTAGGACCATGTCCTTTACTAGGCATAATATTGCCAGACTCACCGTCTTCCAATTCACAAACTGAAAAGTATTTTAAGACAAATGTAGTAGTTACGAAGCTATGGGAGGTCAGAAATGGCCTGAATGGCTACGAGAAAAGGGTAGTACGGCGGTGTTTTTTTTGCTAGACTTGACGAGGGCACGGGAGTGCCCACCGTCAAGATACAGCACAGAGCTAAAGATATTTTGACAATTTAATTCATTGTGCCCCTGGGCCGCTGTTACTCACGTACTAACCAGGACAGCAGAAAATAGAAAGAGATCGAGTAACTCAGCGCAATTATTATCCTTACCTCACCATGTTGCACCCCAATTTCTATCATTGATTCTACGTAGCACAAGGTACGTCCAAACACATTGACTGTATTGAGCATTATCTGCAAAGATAGATAAAATATAAGTTAGTAGATAGTCTCTTCTATCTCTCTCCGTCCAGAGCGGCCTTTACCACCACTTTTTTTGTGGTTGACATAGGTAATGTTATTTCTAAAATTCATGGTTGTCAGTCATCTCTGTTTCCCGACTAGCCTGTAATGTGTCTGTTTGATTAGGTTGTTCGTGTTTTATTTTTATCTTATATACGTCTTTTCTTACGCAGGCAATCTTACCGTTACTTTTGACACTTTCTTGTGCACTTCGTAAGCTTTCAAAATGTTTTCATAAGTCTTGAACAATTTCATGCAACGTATTTTATCATTTTCTTGTCCATCAAGGTGTGTAGGGTAGGTAGGTTAGGTAGGGTAGGTAGGGTAGGTGTGTAGGGTAGGTAGGTTAGGTAGGGCAGATAGGTAGATAGGGTAGATAGGTATGTAGGGTAGGTAGGGTGGGTAGGTAGGGCAGATAGGTAGATAGGGTAGATAGGTATGTAGGGTAGGTAGGGTGGGTAGGTAGGATGGGTAGGTAGGATAGGTAGGTAGGGTAGGTATGTTGGGTAGGTATGTAGGGTACGTATGACTAGGGTAGTAGGTTCCCCCCGGAAAAAAAGGTAGGGTAGCCAGGGTAGATAGGTAGGGTAGGTAGGGTAAAATAAAAAAGGGTAGGTTGGGTAGGTAGGTAAGGTAGGATAGCTAGGGGAAAAAGTGCCCGTTTGTTTTCAGTGAAGCATATAATATGACACATGTTCCTAAAAACTACC
This sequence comes from Noctua fimbriata, assembly GCA_905163415.1. NCBI lineage: Eukaryota > Metazoa > Arthropoda > Insecta > Lepidoptera > Noctuidae > Noctua > Noctua fimbriata. The sequence goes on from LR990935.1 coordinate 16,437,246, forward strand.
AGGCTGGCATGAGCTCAAGGTGGTGTGCATTTTAGTAATTCTGGGTAGGTACAGTCTTTGTACAATCATTGACTGTTAGGCGGTACAAAGTTCGCCGGGTCAGCTAGTTTAATATATATTTTAATTCTCAATGGCATGTAAAGTCAAGTCAGAGCCAATCAGAAAATCTGACACCAGTTTAGGCACTAACCACACGAAAAAAAAAGAACACCCATTTTTATTTTTTCCATAAAAACCATCACATACCCAGTATAAATAACCATAATAGTAAATGGAACGGTCCTCCTAACCTTTTAACATAATTGAAATATTATGGACTTTAACTCCGTCGTCGATAAGATCAATACAATATTAGTACGCCTCAGTATTTTCGTAACGTTTATACGAATCGAACTAAGCTTATAAATAAATTGTAAGAATGTTTCTAAATCACAAAGTAATGCCAAAGATGACGTCTTACCCAGCAGAAGTATTGCTCAATAACAGACTAGATGAAGAAGTCCAAAAACTCTTTTACCCGTTTAATTTACTGCAGACTCTGTTGTTTTCATCAAAATTCTGTATTCTCTCGAATATATTCAACTGTATAGCTCCCAACGGGAAAAAGTATTTGTTACTGGGGGTTTTATATATTCTACTAGCGTTAACTGTGGTCACGCAACGCAGTGTCGGTTTAATATTTGATGATTTGAACCATAGTATAGGGAGTGATAATAATGCAATAATTATGATAATCTCAATATATTTGTCTACGTACGAAAGTTTAGGTGTTATCGCGAGTTTTATTCTCAACATCGTTCACAGCAACGACAACATTTTGCTTGTTGTAATGATCCAAATTATACATAAGGGCATCGATTTTAGTAAGAGTATTCGCAGTTCTATCGTCTGGAAATGTTTTCTTTACTTTATCATTTCATATTTTATATAAAGGCGTGAATATCGCGCATGTGATCATTGATTTGACATTTGTAAGTACAGATCTCCGGTATGTGTATTCTTTTCGAATACAGATACTAACTATTAAACAAGTTTCTCGATGAATGGATCAAAAATATCTACTTGATGAATGATGGACAAGAAAATGATAAAATACGTTGCATGAAATTGTTCAAGACTTATGAAAACATTTTGAAAGCTTACGAAGTGATCAAGAAAGTGTCAAAAGTAACGGTAAGATTGCCTGCGTAAGAAAAGACGTATATAAGATAAAAATAAAACACGAACAACCTAATCAAACAGACACATTACAGGCTAGTCGGGAAACAGAGATGACTGACAACCATGAATTTTAGAAATAACATTACCTATGTCAACCACAAAAAAAGTGGTGGTAAAGGCCGCTCTGGACGGAGAGAGATAGAAGAGACTATCTACTAACTTATATCTTATCTTTCTCTGCAGGTAATGCTCAGTACGGTCAATGTATTTGGACGTACCTTGTGCTACGTAGAATCAATGATAGAAATTGGGGTGCAACATGGTGAGGTAAGGATAATAATTGCGCTGAGTTACTCGATCTCTTTCTATTTTCTGCTGTCCTGGTTAGTACGTGAGTAACAGCGGCCCAGGGGCACAATGAATTAAATTGTCAAAATATCTTTAGCTCTGTGCTGTATCTTGACGGGGGGCACTCCCGTGCCCTCGTCAAGTCTAGCAAAAAAAACACCGCCGTACTACCCTTTTCTCGTAGCCATTCAGGCCATTTCTGACCTCCCATAGCTTCGTAACTACTACATTTGTCTTAAAATACTTTTCAGTTTGTGAATTGGAAGACGGTGAGTCTGGCAATATTATGCCTAGTAAAGGACATGGTCCTAGTTATCATTCAGAACGTGTACTCTGAGAAGTTCTACATCGCCGTCGAGGAGGCAGAAACAGCTTGTATGCAGAGTATGAAGAATAGAAACTATTCAAGTATGTTTACTGTGAAAAGCTTTTATTCAAATTCTGCATTGAAAGGCGTTACTTATAAGAACGCAGTTGTGGGTAACATATTTTTTTCTATATTTGGAAACCTTCAAAGGATTTCCTTCTCCGTGCCTCGGAAAGCAAGTGCCTACAAGCGGCAGGGGCCGTTGGTCCCTGTCGCTATTTTGTAGATCTTTGGCGGTTGTCACGGGTCGTCAGAGGTATTATGTTACCCAGTGTCTATTTAAGTGAGTTATGGACGTCTGATAAGAAGTCGCATCATGTAAAATGCTGGTATTCAGCTGCATCCGGTTAAACTGGAAACCCACTGCAACATAGTTAGGAAAAAGCAAGGCAGATCATGTAGTTTGTGTTAGTTGCAGAATTTTGTGTCAGTCATTTAGTTTCGAGTAAATGTGCGGTCCCATAAAACCGTAAGACCTTCTACCGATTGTTTTGCGGCATCGAACCTTTTCCCAATGTACCCTTCGACTTGACAGGATACAAGGGCTCAGGGAGGTTTTGTGAAATCTTAGAGTGACAGACTAGATGTAAAGCTGTCTGACTCTAAGAACTCCCACTTCGGTGTATAGTGCGTTCGTGGGGTACCAGAACGGTCGTCTGTACGCAACCTTAAGCAGAGCTCGCTGAGCTCTTTCTACCTTTTATTAATGAAGTTTTGCCAGCCCCGCCCCATGCTATTATACAGTAGTTAAGGACTGATTGACACAGAGAGTAGTAAATCATCTTTAGTACTGAGCCATCGGCAATCTTACCCAGTTGCTTAAAGATACGGAGCATCTTTCGAACTCTACCCCTTAAAGCACTCAGATGTGTGACCATGACAAACGGTACCTGGGAGTCTTTGTAGATAACAAAGACTCCCAGGTATTTAATTATATCTGTGTGTTGGATACGTGGGCAAGTACAATTTTCTGGGCTAGAACAGGAGTGTAGCTGTATACAAGCAACACTGCTTGGGGACGTTTGTTTCGAGATGGCAAAGTTTATTGCCTTCGTTTTGTCCATATTAAGCGTCAGCAGATTATGTTGCAGCCAGTTCGAAACAGCTTTGATCCCGGTTTCAACTGCTACCTGCACGTCAACCCAAGTCTTCCCATAAAATACAATTGCGGTGTCGACCGCATATGTAAAAATTTTGGCTTGAGGGGTTTTCATGGCGCATAGTCCGTTTATATAATAAATAGAGTAGGTCCCAGCACACTTCCCTGAGGCACACCAAAATTCACCATGGTTGAGTCACTAGAATATTCCCCTAAGATGACTTTTTGGGTTCTATCATTGAGGTATGAAGTAAACCAGTCCAAAGCAACGCCACGAACTCCCAGAAGCGACAATTTTTTTAATCAGGAGTTTCCTAGAAATCGTGTCAAATGCTTTGGCGAGGTCCAGGAAGATGCCAGTACATGCTTGTGTTTGACCAAGGTTGAGGGATATGAAATCGGCTAAGTTGGTTACTGCATCTTCCGTGGACCTGCCAACCCTGAAACCGTATTGATTGTCCGACAATAATCTATTTTTTTCTAGATATGCGAGCAGTCGCTTGTTCACAACTTTCTCAAGGATTTTTGAAAGAGCTGTCAGCTAAGAAATCGGACAATAATTTAATGGAATTTTGGGATCTCCACTTTTAAAAATCGGACATATATTTGCAATCTTTGCGCAATCAGGTACTTTTCCCGTAGTTAGGCTTAAGTTACACAGGAGGGCAATTGGGCCGACCAAAGCATGTGAACACTGTTTTAAAAGTGTGTTATTAATGCCATCATAACCTGTTGCAGACGTAATTTTAAGATGGGAAATAATTAAAAATATTTCTTGTTCATCAGTCGGAGCAAGGAAGAAAGAGTTTGTGCTGGGGTTGACAGTACTGTATTGCTCATTGTTACGTGCCAATTCTGTTTCAGTCAAGCCCTGTTGACTAAGTGTTTTTGCTGCAAGGTTATGACCAACAGTTGAAAAATATTCGTTCACATTATTTAATGTGGACACAGGGTTTTCGGTGTCTGTCAAAAGCTCAGTCTTTCCGTTTTTTTTATTTTTAATATTGCAAATATTCTTTATTTCATGCCATAGCTTTTTACAGTCGCCCTTTGTTTCCATGAGTAGTTGCCAAGTTTACGGTCATGGTCAAGTTTCAGATTTGTTAATATATTGTTACAATAGTTTCGATACTTCTTATATTCTTGTTGGATGACAAGATTATCGCGATTTTCTTTTTTATTTGCGTTAATGTGCATTAGGTCACGTCGTCTTATGCACTTCAAGAGGTTTTTAGTTATCCATGGCTTGATAATATTCTCTGAGCTACGGCAGACACGGTTAGTGTTGTGTTCTTTAATTCTAGTCGAGAGTGTTTCGACAAATTTTTGAAATGCAGTCGTAACATTGGACTCTTGAAGAATCCAATCCCAAGATTCGTTTTCAACATCCTTTTTTAATTTTATATAGTCGATTCGTGCGTGTCGTTTCACCACCTTGGCCCTAGCTAATTCTTTGTGAATACCTAAGATAACCGTCTCGTGATCTGTTATACCAGTTTCACATACAATAACAGTTGCCGGCTTCTGAGTCCTAAGCATAACATGATCCAAACAATTGTCACTTCGTGTAGGCAACGTGTGACCTTGGAAAAAACCCATAGTGGCCAGTTAAGTCCAGGTACTCAGCGGCGCGCCTGTCAGTGCAATCGGATTTGATATCAATATTCAGATCCCCAACAATAGCACACGTGGTTGCCTTACACGACTCCATCAGTTTTGTCAATGATTCGCAAAAGTTACTAATATTATAATATGACTAGCTGTTGCCCGCGACCTTCGTCCGCGTAAAATTTTAACACTAAAAGAATTTTCCAAATCGAACCAGTAGTTCCTGAGATTAGCGCGTTCAAACAAACAAACAAACTCTTCAGCTTTATAATATTAGTATAGATGGAGATCGATATATGGCAATCAGTGATAGATCGTTTCCGACACTGATAACCAAACAGTTCGAGTCCATGCAAGATGGTTCCACGACAGAGGCCTGAAGAGATGAATTGGTACCATCGTTTTGATTAAGGTAGTTTTTTGAACAGTTAAATCGTAGTTATTAATTTCGGAACAGGTATACGTGTCGTCAAGCCAACATTCTGTTAGAATTATTGTATCAGGCGAAAAATGCAGCCGGCTTAAGAGCACAAGGAAATTATCGAAATTCTTTTTAATACTGCGTATGTTTTGGATCACAACCGAGTACTGACCTCCTATGTCGCCCAAGTGGAGATTGCAGTCATCTATACAGTGAAGTTTTATGCTTGTTGTAAAAGCCGTTTTGTCGATGTCATCAATAACTTGCGCGACATTAGCCATTAGAAAATTTAGCTTGATGTATTAGTATATGACGCAATGAATTGTGCAGGAAGCAATTACTAGAAACTCGGTGTATTCGGTACTGCTATGGAATTATAATTATTGTATATGTTGGGTAGTGAGTGTGTAAAAAAATTGAGTAATATGTGTATAAATAAGTTGAATAATAAGTGTGTAAATGTATTAGGTACTGAGATTTATTAAGTGTAAGAAACTGCAAGTATAATTTATAGGGGAAAGTTGTTGGGTGTATTAGTATGACACATAATATGCATACATGAACGTAACCAAAAGGTAATTATTTATACAATTTATTAAGAATTTTAAGCACTTACGTTTTGATCTGTCAGTTTTATAATCATTCAAAAAATAGTATGGGTAATTAGCAGATAAGTATATAAGTCTAGTATACAGTCATTGGTTTGTAGATTGCGTAGAGTTTGATCTGACAAGAAATTGTTTCGCTCCTTCAATTTTTCGCAAGAAAATATTACCATTTGCCATCCAGCAGAATTTGTATTCTTTTTGTTTCGCAAATTCTCTAGCAGCATGAAACAGTTTTCTGGAGCTAGAGGGAAGATATTCTGCAACATATACCGGACGTCGATCGCCGGGTAACCAATGCATTGAGTATTCAGTCGACCCTCGTTAGGGTGTATTTTATTGAAGTCACGCACGCTTGTGATGACTTTGTTTTTAATCTGAACATTTGTGAACTCCGCAATGATAGGTCTGACAGTGCCTGGTTTCCCGGGTAAACGGTATGCATCGCGTAGTTCGTTGATTTTGAGAGACACATCAACTGCTGCACCGATTTTGCTGATAATACTCGATAAATCTGACGCCGACTCATTCTCCATAGCAGGCACGTTGCGGATCTCGACGCACGATGACCGGGAAAGCTGTTGGATGTCCTGAATCTTTATTTCCAAATTGGTTATGTTTTCTTTGTGAAATTGGTTTTTTTTTTTGCAGAGCATCAATTTTTTTAATCATGTCGTCGTACTGATCAGTGATTAAATGTAATAGATTTCTCTATCTCGCCGTTTGATTTTTGTATCGCAAGATTTTGTAATTTTAGTTCAGCTATTTCGGAGACCAACTTAGAGAGGCAAGTATTTTGATCGTGGGAGAGTTTCGTAAGACGTTCCTCTTGTTCTTTTTTCCAGGTCGACAGCATTTGCAGTATTTGCTTGCATTACACTGGAGTTCTCTGATGGCGAAGCCGGAGGCGAGCATCGAACCCGAAACATTGTACACACGTCGATGGGCTCGGGGATATTTGATGCGTACGCGTAGAACACAGAAGCACTCAGGCGCTCGCGTAAGCGGGAGAGCAATTATGGCGATTGTCCTGCTCCTGCGTGTGGGCGGGGCTAAACTGGCGAGTTAGAACTTCGGTGCGTAAGCACTGCGGCGACCGGTCAAAAACAATTAATATTTTTAATTATGTTTGAGCAAAACTGGTCACTTGCACTTTGCACGGGCTAGTGTCTCGTATACAATTTATTACGAATTTATGCGCAAACCGAACACACGTTCACTCTCAAGTATGGTAACGGGCGAAGAGGCATGATGACGATGATAATTTGATAAGCCAAGACATCAAGTGAAAAATTGGTGTTACTTTAACATGGATACTTTCCTTACAGAGAGTCAAGAACGACTGTGCAAGAACGTGATACTGACAAATCGCACATTCAGTAAGATGACCGCGTGTGGCCTGTTCTATGTCGGCGCTGCGCTACAGATATCCTTGATGGGACTTCTAACTAATTATGTAGTTGTACTATTACAGTTTGCTGTTCTGTAAACAAAGTTACTAAAAAAAAATATACGTATCCTTATTATTATATAATTTTTCCCATGAAATTATTTAGCCTTATCCACAATATTTAGTCTTTATTATGAATATGAATATGTGTATCAATAACTCTTTCATGTAATTATGCTATTATTATAATTTGTGTTATTCGACTTCATTGGAATTCAATTGCTTTCATTCATTGAAATCAATAATTTTATTACTATATGTAAAAGAGAGGAGTGAAAGAACATTATCTTTCCATTTCGTCATAGTTTCATAAGTATTTATTATTAGTTATTTTATTGTATTTACAGTATTGTTATGTTTTGTCTTTATATTTATAAGTATGTTAGTATATTCTTATATTATTATGTTTAAATAGTTCTGTTTTGTGTTTCATGTATTCCATTTTTTCTTCTTTTTTTACACACTATGTCTACATCTCTTTTTTTAGTATCTCCTTTCGCAGGTATGCTGGAAGAAATTTCTTTAGAAATAAGCATCACCTTTGTACTATTTTCTGTTCCTTTCTTCTTTTCTGTATTCAGTGTGTACATAAACTGTTAAATAAAATAAATAAATAAAATCCAGGGTCAGTAAATAATACACGCACATCCAGCAGCGCCGTTAGAATTGAAATGATTTATAGAAGCTTCAACCTACCCACTTGTTACTTATACAAATATGCAAGTACCTACATTACACTCCTTCCTGCTAAATCATTACATAACTTATCAACTAACTTAACTTACTAAAGAGGAATAAACAATGATTATTCTAAACCTTATAATTAGGAACTTAAACTGAACTTATTTTAAGCCTACATTGCCTAACAGCGCGTGTAGTGACGGCACCTGGGGCAAGACAACCTGACCTTCCGTGGAAACCTGAGCGTCTACAGTTGTAAGCTCGTTAATGTGGAGCCGGCGGCGGGTCTGCCTTTTGACTTGGGGACACCTCCGTCTGAGCCCCTTCACCTCCGTCTTCTCCCGCCTTATGTGTCGTCTGAGAATCCGTTGCTGATCACTCCATGATACTAGGACCACTAGATACTAAAGATAATCTCCCTCCTGTTCTCCTGCGCAATTTTTCAACATGCCTGTGAACTGTCTCTTCGGTTTGCCTCATGACTCTGTAATTACTAGGACCTAGACAATCTAATATTCTACCGGGAATCCATTTTTCCCCCTTTAGGTATTGTCGATACCATACATCATCCCCCTTATACCCAACACACCTACTCGCCCCTTCCACAGATTCTACCTGTCTTTGTTGTACTCGCTGTACCTTGGTTTCCCTAGCTGGTTTAATAGTGTCCAGCCGAGTACGTATACGCCTGCCGAACAAGATCATCGCCAGACTTTCTGCTTAAAATATATATTTATGTTTTGTAGTTTTTAATAAAAATCCTATCAGTATTAATAATTTCGATGAATTTTGCAATAGTAAAAATTAATTCAATATTTCGTTTTATAGCACCAATGCACATTTTATTTTTGCTGAAATGAGAATGGTCCATAATGCAGTAAATATGTTCGAATGGCTTTTTTATGTTTTGTTTTTCTGTCATAGCTTTCTTTTTAGAAGTCTAACTGCATTTTCTGCTAATCCGTTTGAAGCAGGATGGGGCTGTAAAAAAGTGTTCAATTCCGTTAGTTTATGTAAAATCGTGAAATCCTTCGACGTGAACTGCTAACTATCTGTCTAGATAAGCCCCATCTACTAAACAACTCAGTTAATCTATCGATTAGATTGAACGCCGTAGTGCTTGAAACATTGAATGCCTCCAACCATTTAGAGGTGACGTCCACAACCACTAGGTATGTTCTATCGCCTATAGGTGCCATGCAGTCGATATGTATCTTACTCCAGCGTCGGTTCGACCAGTATCACATGCGCGATGCTTGCTAAGGCGGCGCGTCTGCAGTTTAGTTCATCGTCGGTGTAATAGATGGCGCTTTAGTACTTTTTGTTCTATGTTGCTGTAGTACTCTTTGTAGAGCCGCTACATCACTCCGCCCCGGAGACCAGGGTCGATAGTAGAATGAGTTGTTTATATATATATCTTGTGATGTTTTTACCGTGCCAGTGAAAACTCGCAACCGCATTGTTCACGGTGAGTCGGAACTGTCTGCGGCGGTTATGCGAATTCCAATGAATCGGGACCGGCGCTGTGTTTGCTCCTGTGCGTCGGACGTGGTACAGCGCCGCGATGTGGCTGACTGCTGGTGTAGACCGGGAAGATCGAGCTCTCGACCGGCTGAAAGTGCAATGTGCGGTGCCAAGGTCGTTTGATGGGCTGAGGGTGCTGACCAGAAATATGCTTTCGCTGCATGCTGGTGGTCAGGAATACCCTTTAGAAGCTGGCTGGTTATATGACTCGCTGCTCGAAAGCTTGAGGAAGTGATCTTGACGACATCACGTTGTTCGAAGGCTGCGCTGAGTCCATTTCGGGATCACAAGTTTGGGGGTGTGGAGAACAGGGTGTAAATTTCTTGATCTCCCATAGAAAAGGGAGGATCCTCCGACCAGACGGATGTTATGTCTGGTGGGCTACTGCCCAACTGTTGTCGGGTTATTCTATATAGTCTTAAGTCGCGAATAACTTTACTTGCGCGATGTAGTATTTAAACGTATTTCGCAGTTTAGTTTATCGTCTGTGTAATAGATGGCGCTGTAGTACTTTTTGTTCTATGTTGCTTTAGTACTCTTTGTAGTGCGGCTACAATAACCTTGGTTTATTTCTATACACATTCATTACATTTTTTCACATTCCAATATAAAAAAAAAGTAGAAGCAAACCGGTATCGGGAACAGTGTGCAAGCTACTGGCGGTCAGGGCTCTAATTAGATACCTTTTTCCTCGAAACGGTTTTGGAATTAGCATAATTTTTGAAAAATGGTCAATCCCCATAAAGCCATTTGCTGAAACGACTATCGGCACAATGATCGCTGAGCTCACATCCCACATGTCGACAACCTCGCGAGCTAATTCTTCTAGCAGTCAGCGACTTCTCGCGGCCTCCACAAGGTCATCAGTCGACTTTGTGTGAGGCCTTCCACTGATGCTATGTCGAACGTTGGTACGTGGTGGTCGCCATTCCAGAACCTTTCGGCCTCGAGCCATCTGTTCTTCGAGTAATGTGCCCCGCTCACTGTCACTTAAGTTCGGAAACTCAACCAAAACGGCAACCGACAATGTTTACGGTTTTCGTCATTTTTGATACTTAGAAACTCCAAGGATAGCCTTTTCTCTATTGGTCTTTTAGTATTTTCTAACTTGTGATGAGTTTCACAGTACCGTATTATTGGTACATTTCTTTCACCACTGCCATAATAATTAGTTTACCTCTGCCTCTGCCTTTGTCACAATGAACTTTACTCTCGTTACAATAAGGTTCTCTTGGGTTTTTGACACACGTCGGTCAAAATTACAGTGATCTTTATTCACATGCCAATAAGGTTGCTGTTGGTTTGCTGCTGTGAAGGCAGAAAATAACTGTGCCGGGACTGCAGCTTATGTCAATCGAATAAGTTTTTATTAAATTTTGGATCTTCGTTATCGCAAACAGTTATCACTATGTCTGGGCCCTATGTTCAATGACTGACTGGGCCGGTCGAGAGCTGAAAAACTTTTAAATTTTGATGGCAAAACATTTTAAAGAAAAAGAAAACTATCACAGATCATTTAAATATCTTTTTAATAACCCTAATAGTTAATTAAAGTGGTCTTTCTAACATTTTAACATAATTGAAACGTTATGGGCTTTAATTAGTACGATCAATACAATATTAGAACGCCTCAGTATTTTCGTAACGTTTATTGGAATCGAACTATGCTTATAAATTGTAAGAATGTTTTTAAATCACAAAGTAATGTCAAAGATGTCTTCTTACCCAGTAGAAGTATTGCTCAATAACAGACTAGATGAAGAAGTTCAAAAACTGTTTTACCCGTTTAATTTACTGCAGACTCTGTTTTTTTCATCAAAATTCCGTATTCGAGACAATTATATAACTCCCAACGGGAAAAAGTATTCGATTCTCGAGTTTTTTTGTATTCTCTTCGTGTTTACTGTAACTACTCAACGTTTAGTATCCAATGAGTTTATCAATAGTATGGGGATTGTTAGTAATGCAATACTTATGATGATCTCAATATTTATGACCATATACGAAAATATAGTTCTTGTCGTGGGTTTTATTCTCGACATCGTCCACAGCAACGACAACATTTTGCTTGTTGTAATGATCCAAATTATAAATAAGAGCATCGATTTTAGTAAGAGTATTCGCAGTTCCATTGTCTGGAATTGGATCTCAGTATTGACTATTTTTTTTGGAAATGTTTTCATTATTCTTGCACTTCATTGTTTGTATAACGACGCCAGTATCGTGCATTTTATCATTGAATTGGCATTTGTAAGTACATATCTCCGCTATGTGTATGATTTTCGAATTCAGATACTATTAAACAAGTATCTCGATGAATGGATCAAAAATATCTACTTGATGAATGATGGACAAGAAAATGATACAATACGTTGCATGAAATTGTTCAAGACTTATGAAAACATTTTGAAAGCTTACGAAGTGTACAAGAAAGTGTCAAAAGTAACGGTAAGATTGCCTGCGTAAGAAAAGACGTAAATAAGATAAAAATAAAACACGAACAACCTAATCAATCAGACACTTTTAGAAAATAAAAGTAAAGTTTCTTTACTAGTAGCTGTATTGCAGAAAAAGATATGCTATGTCAAACACAAACAAAGTCGTGGTAAAGGCAGCTCTGGACGGAAAGAGATAGAAGCAACTTATTACTAACTTACTACTCTGTCAAGAAAGTACCGGGAAACGATCAATAATACACAAAATGTTAGTTATTCATACAAAGTTATTTTATCGCGTTCAAAGTATGCTCCTATCTGTTATGAAACGTCTTCATAACAGATTTACCAAATTTTTAAAAATTTAAATAGTTAAATATTATACTGCAAGATTTCAAGGATACCACCGTTTTTTTTTATAGCAATATTATTACAAAACACTGAAATAAAAATGAAATTAAGCAGAAAATTAAAGAAAAAAACCAATACATGGAAGTGACACAATATGACATCTCACGTGTCTGTCAAAAATTTTGGAAGAATTGAATATACACCTATGAAGATAAATAAATGTTGACGAGATCAGCTGCACGACGCGCACGCCTATCGCCTCCGGACCCGTCGCTCAGCTCCGCCTCGCCGCCGCCGGAATCCAGCCCCGTCGTGAGTGCTGTGACACCGGCCGTGGCAGTTGCGTCGAGCTCGAGCGACGAGTATTTCTCTCCGCCCACGACGCCACCACCTGTTCGTCGACGGGGAGGACGCCGGCCGCCGGACGGTTTAGGACCTCGAGGCCCACCGGCCTCTGATAGGGTCCCAGCTCCCGGTGGGAGTGTGCAGCGCATGCGATGGACGCAATCCATCAATGTAAATGTCATGCGCGCATACTATGGGGCTACAGAGGGAGGAAACAACCTGACCGCGTACCGTGTTCGGATGCTCTCTCTGTTTCAGGTGCTTGAGCCAGCTGTCAACGTGTCGGCACAACGACTATCGGATCAGGTGCGAGTCATCCAGCGTAATCGTATGTTGGATGACAACGTACTTGATCGCTTGCGGACTGAAATGCAGAGTAGTCATGTCATTGCCACGCCGCCGCCGCAGGCTGTGGTTCCACCACAGTCTACAATAATACCAAATCGCGATAACGACGTGAGTAATGACATAGTTACTAATGTAAGTACCCAGTGCAATGAGGAAATGAGGAGTGCTTTGGAGGGTGCGATTCGAGAATATCGGTTCATGCAACCCGACCTTAAACCACGCATACCTCGTTTGCCCATGCATAACAAAAATAGGGCGCTGGTGGCTGCTCTGGATTCGCAGTTGTCAAACTATTTTGATAACTGCGAAGACCTCACCGATGCTCACTCAATCCTGTATTGTGCGGCTGTAGCGGCATGTCGTGTAGCTCATGTCAAATTTTCTGATGACAGAGCTACACGACCTAAACCAGCCGCACCGCCATGGCAGTACAGGATTGAACGACGTATTGGTGGGGCCAGAGCACTCATCGGCAAACTGATCTGCTTCAGGGAGGGCAATACTCGTCCTAGAGTGATGCGTTTTGTGAGGCGGGCGTTCTCGGGGACTGATATCAGTCCTCGAGACTACATGTCCCGTATCACAGAGCGCATCGACTTCCTGAAGCAGAAAGTGTATGCATGGGCAAACCGTATTCGTAGGTATAAGCGGCGGGTGGACCGATACACTCAGAATCGCACTTTTCAAAGAGATGAAAGGTGGGTATACAGGGCTTGGGAGCGACCGGACCAAGGTGTGGCTGACACGCGCCTACCGGATGATGATGCCATGTGTTCGTTCTGGCGCAGCATCTGGTCGGTGCCTGTTAGCCATACCGAGGGTGAATGGACTCAGGGGGTCGAGCGAGCGTGCGATCTAGTACCAGAAATGGGGGCAATCACTATCAGCCCCCAAGACGTAGTTCGTGCAGTCCGTCCGTTGCCTAACTGGAAATCTCCAGGGCCGGATGGACTGCACAACTTTTGGATTAAATGGTTCACAAGGTCGCACGCTCGCCTGGCGATCCTGTTCCAGTCAGCCTTAGACTCAGGGTCGCTGCCAGAGTTTCTGACAACAGGTATAACCCACCTGCTCCATAAATCGGGTAGTACTGCGGAGCCCAAAAATTATAGACCGATTACCTGTCTTCTATAAAGTTCTTACATCCATTTTGAGAGCTAAAAATAAAAAACACATTGATGACAATTCTATCATGTCCGCTTCTCAAAATGGATGTAGGAACGGGTCCCGCGGTACTAAGGAGCTACTCCTCATTGATATGGCCATTAGTCAACAGGTTCGCCGTTCCCGAAGCGATCTGTCGACATGTTGGATAGACTATAAGAAGGCCTATGACTCGGTGCCACATACATGGCTCATGAGGGTGCTAGAGTTGTATAAAGTTGATGCAACTCTGCGCACCTTCCTGATGTCATGTATGGGGCAATGGAGGACAGTCCTTCGCTATCCAGGATGTCGGCAAATCCAGAGGAATAGCGAGCCGATAAGGATAGAGCGAGGTATATTTCAGGGCGATAGTTTGAGTCCACTTTGGTTCTGCTTAGCCTTGAATCCTCTTAGCACGCTGCTGGAGGATTCAGGTCTAGGCTATCGGTTGAGGAGAGGTGGTCAAGTTATATCTCACCTCCTTTACATGGATGACCTGAAACTCTTTGCCCCCAACGATTTGCAACTGATGGAGCTACTGAAGTTAACTGAAACTTTCAGTAGTGCCATCAGGATGGAATTTGGTGTGGACAAATGTGCGGTCATGCATGTAAAGCGAGGGGAGATTGTGGAATCTGTGGGAATCCAGCTCTCGGATTCCATAAATCTTAGATCCCTCTCAGCAACCGAAACCTATAAGTATTTGGGTATGTCGGAAGCGCTGGGCATCAATGTTGCTGACATGAAGCAATCGTTGAAGGAGCGCTTCTTTGGCCGCCTGAAAAAAGTATTTAATAGTCTTTTATCAGGCGGCAATAAGGTACGTGCCTTCAACGGTTGGGTCATGCCGGTTCTGATGTACTCTTTCGGCATACTCAAATGGACTCAAACAGAACTAGACGCCCTGGATAGGAGGGTCCGTACATTGTTGACGGCATATCGAATGCATCACCCGCGTTCTTCTGTTATGAGACTGTATATCCCGCGGAAGTGTGGGGGTCGAGGCTTTTTAAACGCTAAGACTCTCCACAATCGCGAGATATGCAGTCTCAGGGAATATTTCCTTGAAACCGACGTGGGGATGCATCGAGATGTGGTCGCAGTGGACAAGGGCCTCACCCCGCTTTCCTTGGCTAAAGAGAACTGGCGCAAACCCTTAGTGCTTGACACTAACGACCGCATGGAGGTATGGCAGAGTAAAGAGCTTCACGGACGCTTTTTCCGGGCCCTGCATGGGCCCGATGTAGACCTATCAGCGTCCGTAGCCTGGCTATGTTGCGGGGACCTCTTCGGAGAAACCGAAGGTTTTGTCTGTGCAATTATGGATGAAGTTATGATGACGAATAACTACCGGAGATTTATTGTGAAGGACGGTACGGTTGACATATGTCGGGCATGCCACCGTCCAGGCGAATCAATCCGTCACATTATCTCCGGGTGTTCTCGTCTGGCTAACGGAGAGTACTTGCATAGACACAACCTCGTTGCCAGGATTATCCACCAGCAACTTGCTTTGAAGTACAACCTTGTGGAATCGGAAGTGCCGTACTATAAGTATGTGCCCGACCCAGTTCTCGAAAATGGCAATATCACATTGTACTGGGATCAATCCATCATCACTGACAGGACTATTGTAGCCAATAAGCCTGATATAGTGGTGGTGGATCGATCAGAGCGGCGCACAATGATTGTTGACATAACGGTCCCGCATGATGAGAACCTCGTGAAAGCCGAGAAAGATAAGAAAATCAAGTATCTTGACTTGACTCGCGAGGTTGTCGACATGTGGGATGTGGACTCAGCGATCATTGTGCCGATAGTCGTATCAGCCCATGGCTTAATTGCCAAGAGCCTCGACCAATACCTGAGGAGGCTCTCGTTAGGCAGCTGGATCAAGGGCTTGATTCAGAAAGCGGTACTCCTAGACACGGCTCGTATTGTTAGGAGGTTCCTCTCTCTGGAGCCCTGACCGCCGGTAGCTTGGACCCTGTTCCCGATACCGGTGGGCTACTATTTTTTATATTTTTAAATGTTTTTTTTATATGGTTTTTGTTAAGAAATATTTAAAAATGTAATTAGTAAGTAAGAAAATAAATAAAGGAGATAATAATAATAATAATAAGGCAACCCCGTACGTCAATCACTGGTTACATCATCGAACAATTTTATTTTATTTTATTTTAATATTAATATTCGTTTTAATACAAAAGTATTTATATTAGTTACCTAAAGATACCAAAGGAAATATCAGAATATAAAACAGAAAATTTGGAAACCAAAAAGAAATTTAAATACAGTTGATGAAAAAATGACGCCTGTCAACGGCGTCGTCAAAAATGTCAAGCACTGAAAATTACATATAAGATACAAGATGATAACCGAAAAATGATTACGAGAGCAGCCCACCGACGCGCACGCCTACCACCTCCGGACCCGTCGCTCAGCTCCGCCTCGCCGCCGCCGGAATCCAGCCCCATCGTGAGTGCTGTGACACCGGCAGTGGCAGTTGCGTCGAGCTCGAGCGACGAGTATTTCTCTCCGCCGACGTCGCCAACACCTGTACGTCGGCAGGGGAGAGGCCGGCCACCGAGAAGCTTGGGACTTAGGGGCCATCCGGCCCCGAGCCGGGTCCCCGCTGCCGGTGGTTGTGTGCAGCGCATGAGATGGACTCATTCCATTAACGAGAACGTCATGCGCGCATACTACGGGTCTACAGAGGGGGGAACTAACCTCACTGCGTACCGTGTTGGGATGCTGTCTCTGTTCCAGGTACTTGAACCAACCGTCAACGTTTCGGCCCAACGACTGTCGGATCAGGTGCGGGTCATCCAACGCAATCACATGTTGGACGACGCCGTACTTGATAGGCTGCGCTCAGAGGTACTGAGCAACCGTATCGTTTTAACTCCGGCACAAACCGCGGTGCAAGCGTCAGTTATTGACGCAACCCCGCCGCGGTTCAACCCAGCTGTTGAAGAGGAAGATGATAGGGTTGCTGTGGTAAGTAGCCAGTGCAACGACCGATTGAGGAGCGCTCTGGAAGATGCGCTTCGTGAATATCGATCCACTCCTACCGAACTTAGGCCCCGATTACCACGGTTACCCATGCATAATAAAAATAGGGCGCTGGTGTGTGCCTTGGACTCGCAACTCGAGAATATATTCGAGAGTAGCGAGAACCTCGTTGATACACACTCGATCCTGTACTGTGGGGCTGTTGCGGCATGTCGTTTAGCTAACGTCAAGTTCTCAAATTGTGACGTAGCTACTCGACCAAAACCAGCTGTACCAGCCTGGCAGCGCAGGATCGAGCGCCGCATCGACGGGGCGAGGGTACTCATCGGCAAACTACACTGCTTCAGGGAGGGCAATACACGACCACGTGTGATGCGCTTTGTGAGGCGGGCATTTTCGGGGACTGGAATCAGTCCTCAAGAATACATGTCCCGTGTCACAGAGCGCATCGACTTCCTGAAGCAGAAAGTTTATGCATGGGCGAACCGTATTCGGAGGTATAAGCGGCGGGTTGATCGGTACTCACAGAATCGCATGTTCCAGAGCGATGAGAGGTGGGTATACAGAGCTTGGGAGCGACCCGAGCTAAATATGACAGACGTGTGCCGCCCGGATGATGCTACTACGAGTTCTTTCTGGCGCAGCATCTGGTCGGTGCCCGTCTGTCATACTGAGGCTGACTGGATGCGTGATGTCGAACGAGTGTGTGAACCTATCCCAGAAATGGAGCCAATTTTGATTACACCTTTAGATATAGCCAGAGCAGTTCGTCCGTTACCGAACTGGAAGTCACCGGGACCGGACGGACTGCACAACTTCTGGCTCAAATGGCTTAGTAGTTCACACACTTGCCTGGCATCCCAATTCCAGTCATCCTTAGAATCTGGGTCCTTACCGCAGTTTTTAACAACAGGCGTTACCCACCTGCTCCATAAGTCAGGTAGTCCCGCGGAACCCAAAAATTATAGACCGATCACGTGTTTGTCTACGGTCTATAAACTTCTTACATCCATTTTGAGAGCTAAAATTAATACACACATTGACAAAAACTCCATTATGTCTGCCTCTCAAAATGGATGTAGGAATGGGTCCCGCGGTACTAAGGAGCTACTCCTCATCGACATGGCCATTAGCCAACAGGTTCGTCGATCCCGCAAGGATCTGTCTACATGCTGGATAGATTATAAGAAGGCCTACGACTCGGTGCCACATACATGGCTCATGAGGGTGCTGGAGTTGTACAAGATAGATGCAACTCTACGCGCCTTCCTTGAGTCGTGTATGGGGCAATGGAGGACGGTCCTTCGATATCCAGGATGTCGACAGATCCAGGGGAACGATGAACCTGTATGGATTAAACGGGGAATATTCCAGGGCGACAGTCTGAGCCCACTTTGGTTCTGTCTAGCCCTGAATCCTCTGAGCACATTGCTGGAGGATTCAGGTCTAGGCTACCGGTTGAGGAGAGGTGGTCAGGTCATATCTCACCTTCTTTACATGGATGATCTGAAACTCTTTGCCCCCAACAAATTGCAACTGATGGAGCTACTGAAAGTAACTGAAACTTTCAGTAGCGCCATCAGGATGGAATTTGGTGTGGACAAATGTGCAGTCATGTATGTAAAGCGAGGGGAGATTATGGAATCCGAGGGAATTCAGCTCTCGGATTTCATACACCTGAGATCCCTCTCCTCATCCGAAAGCTATAAGTATTTGGGTATGTCGGAAGCGTTAGGCATTAACGTAACTGACATGAAGCAATCGTTGAAGGAGCGCTTCTTTGGACGCCTGAACAAGGTATTACATAGCCTTCTTTCAGGCGGAAACAAGGTGCGCGCTTTCAACGGTTGGGTCATGCCGGTTTTAATGTACTCTTTCGGCGTACTCAAATGGACTCAGACCGAACTCGATGCCCTGGATAGGAGAGTTCGTACACTGCTTACCGCAAACCGGATGCATCACCCACGATCATCAGTGATGAGGCTGTACATCCCGCGGAAGTGCGGGGGTCGAGGGTTTTTAAACGCGAAGTCCCTTCACAACCGCGAGATGTGCAGTCTCAGAGAATATTTTTTAAAAGTCGAGGTGGGTATGCACCGAGATGTGGTCGCAGTGGACAAGGGACTCACCCCGCTGTCCATGGCTAAAGAGAACTGGCGCAAACCTGAAGTACTTACTACCGATGACCGCAAGGAAGTATGGCAAGGCAAGGAGCTTCACGGGCGCTTCTACCGGGCTCTTCATGGGCCCGATGTAGATTTTCTAGCGTCCGTATCCTGGTTACGCTTCGGCGACCTCTTTGGAGAAACTGAAGGTTTTGTCTGTGCGATTATGGACGAAGTTATGTTGACGAACAACTATCGGAAATATATTATGAAGGACGGGACGGTTGACGTGTGTCGGGCATGTCACCGTCCGGGTGAGTCCATCAGACATATTATTTCTGGTTGTTCTCGTCTGGCTAACGGCGAGTACTTGCACAGGCACAACCAAGTAGCCAGGATAATTCACCAGCAACTTGCCTTGAAATATAAACTTGTGGAATCTGAGGTACCGTACTACAAGTATGTGCCCGACCCAGTTCTCGAGAAAAACCATGTCACGCTGTACTGGGATCAGTCTATCATTACTGACAGGACTATTGTCGCCAATAAGCCTGACATAGTAGTGATAGACCGATCAGCGCGCCGCGTAATGATAGTCGATGTTACCATCCCGCATGACGAGAACCTCGTGAAAGCTGAGAAAGAGAAACAAATAAAATATCTCGACTTGGCACACGAGGTTGTCGACATGTGGCATGTGAACTCGGCTATCATTGTGCCGATCGTCGTGACGGCCAATGGCCTTATAGCCAAGAGCCTCGATGACCATCTTTCGAAGCTCTCCTTAGGCGGTTGGATCAAGGGCCTGATTCAGAAGGCAGTACTCCTCGATACGGCTCGTATTGTGAGGAGGTTCTTGTCTCTGGAGCCCTAACCACCGGTAGCTTGGACCCTGCTCCCGCTACCGGCGGACCACTATTTTTTATATTTTTAAATGTTTTTTATATAGTTTTTGTTAAGAAATATTTAAAAATGTAATAAGTGTGTTATAAAATAAATAAAGGAAATAATAATAAATAATCTTTATTTCACAAAAAATACAGATTTCACAAAGTAAAATAAGACAATTTAAAAGAGCTTTGGTAGTAACACAATACACTACAATTTAGAAACTAAAATCTGTACACAATAAGGAAAACCCTGCCCCTCAAACTAGGTAACCTGTATCTTGAGAGACAGTGATTCAGCATAAAATTGAAGCTATAATATTTATTGTAGACTGTGTCGATCTACCCGAGCGTTCTAAGGAAATAATTATTATGTAAGAAAATATATTTACATTCACTTGATATGTATGTTTGTGTGTGAGCGTGTATGTATGTGTGTGAGCGCGGGTGTGTGTATGTTTGTGTGTGCGCGGGTGTGTGTGTGTGTGGGGGTATGTAATTAGAAATATGTACATAGGTAGTTAAACGACATACTTGAGTAAAGACTCTGTTTTCAGGTAGTCCTGTTTCAGTAGCCATTCTGTTAATTTCAATTTTATTTCATGTTTATTTAGATCGACTATGTTTAATTGTTTGTGAATTTGTTTGTAGATGTATGTACTTAATGTGTAGTATTGGTGTTGAGCGAAGGCGGTTTTGTGGGGGGTGCTAATGGGTAATTTCTTCCTTTTTTTAGGGTCAGTAGGGGGAACACTACCGTGTTTTCTTAAAATAGACCGCAATAGAAAGAGCTGGCGAACAGAAAGCACTTGTGAGTCAGCGTATAGTTTCGCAGTCGGATATCGATAAGGTTTGCGAAACATTACCTTCAGCACGGCTCTCTGCGCTCTTTCAATCTTCAGAAAACATGTTTTGTTTGCACCACCCCATGCTGTGATGCAATATCCAATGACAGACTGACATAATGCATAATACACCATCTTCAGGGTTTCAGGCGCTGCCGAGTCTCTGAGGGATTTAAAACTATGCAACAGTTTCACAGACCTAGCAGTAATAGCGTCAACCTGTTTGTCCCATCGTAGTCCTCCGTCTATTTGGACACCCAGATATTTCACACTATCTGTTCTTGTGAGTTTCGGACATAAACAGTGTGGGGATCGTGTGGAGCAGGTGTGAGCTGTTATGGAGAATGACTTTTCAGGTAAGTTTTTTCGTCGAATAGAGAATGGAATGTACGAGGTTTTATCACAATTCAGGGTAAGCAAGTTTAGGTTAAGCCATGTCATGACAGTTGTTATTGCCACTTCAGCGTGGCATTTAACGCTATCCCAACTTGGTCCATTAACTATGACTGCGGTGTCGTCTGCATACGCAATGATTTTAGAGTTGGAGATGGTCAGATTACACAACTCATTGACGTATATTTGGAAGAGGGTGGGGCCTAGAATACTTCCCTGAGGCACACCGTAAGTGTTTATTATTATTTCATCACTTACATGTTCTCCTATTTTTACACGTTGGGTCCGGTTGCTGAGATAATCTTTGAAAATTTCGAGGGAGTTTCCTCGTACCCCTAGGAGTTCCAATTTAGATATACTTCTACTTACGTCAACGAATAATTCTATCATTAAAACATTTTTAAACACTGGAGCCATATTTGGTGAATAAGGTGGTTGCTCGATGATATTTGTTGAGTTTTTGGTCGAAAATTCGTTCACTATGACGGCCTTGTGCGAAGGCGCATTATCGTGGTGCAAAATCCAAGAATTTTATTTCCACAAATCTGACCTTTTTCGTCAAAATAACGCTCAAATAATATTCTTTATTTCGATTCGATTTCTTTATTTCTTTATTTACTGTTTGACCTTCCAGCAAGAATTCCGAGTCCACAACACCGCGATAGTCAAAGAAAACGGTCAACAAGACTTTGACTTTTCATCGACTTTGGCGTGGTTTTATCGGTTTCGGTTCAGTTGGAAAGCGCCACTGCGAAGCTTGTTGAGTAGTTTGCATGTCAAACTCGTAAACCCACAACTCGGCACCACTAACAATGCGTTTAATGAATGTTAGCTCCGAATTGGCTCGTTCTAGCATGTCCTCAGCGTCTCTTATGCGATTGAGTTTTTGGAGAAAATTCAGGTCTTTTGGGACTAGCCGAGCGGCAACATGTTTCATACCCAAGTGATTATTTAAAATAGTACGGATCGACTCGTGAGACACAGAAAGTTAAGCGGCTATCTCTCTCAAAGTTTAATGAGGATATTCAGTCACTATTTCCTTCACTTTTGTGATGTTAACTTCAGTTGAAGACGTTGGTGGCCTACCAGAGCGAGGCAAATCTTCCATCATATCTCGACCGCTTTTGACCGTTTTACATCACTCATAAGCACATGTTTTTGATGAAGTCGATTCACCGTAAGCTTTCTGTAACATTTTCAGGGACTCCAAACACGAAATTCCATTGGCGATGCAAAATTTATTACAAACTCTTTGTTCGATGTTTTTGTCCATTATGAAATTCGCAATACACACTAGATATGATCTAACTCAAAACACTGTATTTAGTCTAAATAACAGATACAACTCAAACTTCGCGCCAAAATGAAAAACAGTTGTGCCAATCTAACAACAACAAAAAAATATTAATTTGGAACCATAAACAAATCATCCATTCCCGATACTTTTTTGGCTGAATGTACACCTTATATTTTTCTGCAGGTATTTCTCAGTACTGTCAATGTATTTGGACGTACCTTGTGCTACTTACAAGTACTGTTAGAAACTGCGGCTCAACATGGCGAGGTAAGGATAGTGATGGTGCTGAGTTAATTTTGATCGATTCCTATTTTCTGCTGTCCTGGTACCACGATTCTAATAAGAGTATGTGAGTACTGGCGGCACAGGGGCACTACTTTTCATGCGTCAAAACATCTTAATAGTTCTGTGCTGTATTTTGTACTTTGGGCCGGACATTTATTCCTCCAACAATCATAACGGCTATTTGAAAGCATTTCACTTTCTAGACATCGTTCATTTCATTTGCTAACGTAATCGCGGGCATGCTGCCAATGGGAACTCGTGCCTGAAAAGGTTTCGACTCGGGCTTTTTTTTTATTTTAGGATGGGAAATCATCAAATGACACCGCCCCCCCCCCCACTCTGGGCGGAGTGGAAGAGAGTGTCAGTCTAGTACTGACTAAAACCCATCCATGTTCCTTCTTTGCCCTTTGTGTTCCAGGGCCGCGGTATCTCTTTTTTTTTCTCTTATGAACAGTCCCGCAGCCCTGGCAGGCATCGGCCCATGCGGACCCCTACGTGGTTGCTGACATCTCTTTTAGACGCGCGTGGAACACGAACGCGCCGTCGACACGGCCTGTCGTCATAAGACGGCCGGACGGCGAGCTAACCCATAACTCGCCGTCCACAGGCCCGCGCCTACGGTGGCCGGGGGCCACCACGTGACCCCCGACGCCCAGGGCGTCTCCCGCGGCGGCTGGGACGTGAGGCTCTTTCCCTCTCACGTCCCGCCACCTCCTTCACTAACTTGACTGCTTCGCAGAAGGAGGTGACGGCTTCCCATTCCCTTTCTCTCCGGACCATGGCTTGAACCAGGGCCGGGCGCGAGAGACACTAACATTGACTCCGTATTTAAATAATCTTAAAAAATAGTTAACACTTGTTTTAAAGTCTAATTGTGTAAATTTTCAGTCAGTTTATGTCTAATAACCATCGTCTATCGTTTGCAGAACAATTTCATAAGTGGTGTGTAAATGAATGTGTATTAAAGAAATAGCATCAAAATAGTGTTTACAAACTAGTGTTTACAAACAGTGCATCCAGATAAGTACACAACATCTGAACAAAAACGTGTATTATTACTCATAAAACATTAATACAGTGATATAATAATATATATGGATCTAAAACAAAGTGAATTCGAAACTTTTCTGTAATACTGTACCGTTATCATTATTTGAAAGTGAACGACGCATGACGCCAACTTTTCAACCAATCACAACAAAGAGAAACGAACTTTTTTCTCTTAAATCTAATAGTACAATACATGCACATATTTCGCCTTCATAGTTACTCGTGTAGATGGCGTATGATACATGACTCTAACCGCGATGTAATAGGTTCCGAGTTCGAACCCATCCCAAGCAATTAATACTTTTTGGATTTACTAAAAAATTTTTTTTCAAAGAATTTACTTCGAAAATTACTCAAATGTTGTACTCACTCGTTAACACCAAGTAAATTTTGAATAATGATATGATCCATCGCTATAAGTGTTTGTAGTAGCCAAGTTTCACGAACTACAAAAATACAACGTTTATATATGAACAGTGACTAACCTAACAAAACTGAAATAAAAACCATTAGTGACAATAAATCCCTATAACCGTACAGTGCAGTGATCAGTGAATAAACATATAGTGAAAGAAAGTAATAATAGTGTAAAAACAAGAACATTAAAAACTGTTTTATAACAGAAAACTCTTCTACTCTCAATAAAAAATAACTGCATTTGACTCCAACAACAAACTATTCGCTAATTTAAACCTACTGAGTAACACCACGTTTGGTCGAATGGTACGAAGCCCTGCTTGACCGAGCTAGATCAAAGTGTCGTGCGTTCGCATCTCACCTACGCACACGTCTTTTTGTGATTCTTAATTACCTATTAATATAACATGGAAGTAGAAAATATCACAATACGTAAAAATAGACGATCTGTCTCCATGCATAACATTTCAAGTTCTTCAATACTTGATTCAACAATGTTTAGTTTACCAAACACGTCGATAGATGGCGTCAACAATTCGTGTGTAGAACTACAGGAACAAATTACTGAGCTAAAATCGAGTTTGTTATCTGCTAATAACGAGATTGTAAATATGCATGGTGAAATTAAGCAACTAAAAGAGTCATTGCAGGAATGTCACGAGACAATAAAAGTACTAAGAAATCATCAAATAAATACATGCACAGAAAACCAGGCAACATCATCACAAGAGAAAACAAACGCTATAATTGAAAATACAAGCCCCAAACTGAGATTGATTTCTACGTCATCACCATCAAGAAAAGAGAAATTAACCACCAGCGACTTTCCAACAAATCTTTATCATGACATACAATCGATATCATATGCGGATAGTAACTACTTGGGGGAAAACTTGAATTTGAACTCCAAAATGCAAGATAAACATCTACAAAAGGATAAACCTCATAATAAGAGTAATGACAACATGCACGCTGAGTCAAGAAAAAGTTCGAACGACATAAGAAAAGTAATTATATATTCTGACCAACAAGGAAGAAATGTTTGCCGTATACTACAAGGGCTCTTAGGACCTAAGTTTAAAGTCTTAAGTTACACCAAACCAGGTGCTAATATACAAAATATTCTTCAAGTAAATACTATGCTAGAACTGAGTACAAACGATTGTGTTATTATCATAGGCGGGACTAATGATACTGATCCATATCAGTTTGAAATAGCTCTGGGCAAATGTTTGCAAACTGTTACAAAACCGAATATAATAATGTTAGAGGTGCCTTACAACAAAAATTTAAACGAATCCAAATTAAATTATTTAATTAAGTATATTTGTAATAGACATTCAAATGTTTCATTTATAGACATGGGATACACTAATTATATACCACCAAAGTATAATTTTACTCTTAATATAGGCAGAATATTACTTAAGGAAATATTACGTATTGATTATAGATTAAATAGGGAAAATTACGATATAAAAATGATAAAGAAGTCCAAAACTGTATATGATAAGTGTGTTCAAACTGATCCAATATTAGATTTTTGCAAAATATGCAAATGTTATAATTTAAATCAAATATGTAAGTGCAATAATACTAATTGTGAACAAACATTAATGAATAATGATTTTACACGAAACACGGCTTCTAATACTGATAATACTTCTAATTTTTTTCTCGTATAACTATATATTTATCTTACATCAGAATATTAATGGTTTAATAAATAAATCAGACCTATTTGCCTATCACTTACAAGAACTTTCTCATGAAGGTAAACCATTGGACATAGTTTGTATAACAGAACATAATATGAAGGATGGTGACGATGTTCACTTACATATACCTAACTTTAGACTTGCATCCTACTCAAATAGAAATACTCGAAAGGGGGGGTCGTGTATTTTAATTAATATTAAACATAAATTTAAAACTATAGACTTAAAGGAATACTGCTGTCCTAATTATATCGAATGCTGTGGAATTGAAATAACAGAACATAAGCTAAATATTATATGTATTTATAGATCACCAAAGAATAGCTTAGATGCGCTAACCACTTTTTTCTATAATTTCGAAGGTATGCTACAAAAAGTCTGCACCAATAATAATAAAAAAATTGTGATATGTGGTGATTTTAACATAGATACTTTAAAAAAAACACGTCTTTCATCACAATTTGAAAATCTTTTATTGAACTATAATTTAAAATTGAGTGTTAAACAACCTACTCGAATAATTAGTGGTACATGTATTGATAATATTATACATAATATTAGAGGCAGTAAAAGTGAGGTATTAGAGTTGGCTTTATCTGATCATACAGCACAGATTACGAAATGTCCAGTAAAAAAAACATATACAATTACTCACTGGTACTCATTAAAGCGAGATTATAGCTTAGAAAATATATACAAATTTAAAAATGCTATACACAGCCTTACCTTTGATAATGTCTAAGAATGTTTGGACCCTGATGAAGCCTTTAATAAGTTTAATCATTTATTTAAACTTTTCTATGATTTATGTTTCCCTATAATTAAAATTAGAATACCTATTAGAAAGAAATTAAACTGGGTCACAAAAGGTATCAAATTATGTAGTAAACGCAAGCGAGACATGTTATGGCAATTACGAAGACATAAAACTCCGGAAAACAAAGAAAAACTAAAGACATACACAAATCGGCTCAAAAAAATCATCTGTCTCACACAAAAATCAAGAAATAACTTTTATATTAATAACTCCAAAAATAAAATGAAAGCTACCTGGCAGAACATAAATAAAAATAAATTAAACTGTCCAAAAGAAGATATTTCTAAAATAACTATCAATAACAAAGAGATAAAAGACCCACTAGAAATTGCAGAAGCGTTCAATAATTATTATATTGATTTAGTTCAACCGCTAAATAGTAGTAAAAATTCTGACTTATCATTTATTACTAACACAGCTAATTCAATGTTTATGCCTGCTACAATCCCTGTCGTTATATACAAAATTATCGGAACCTTAAAAAACACCAATAGTGCAGGTTATGACGAGATTATTACTAAAGTAATAAAAAGTGTAGCTGTTGAAATATCTCCTGTTCTTAGTTTCATTATAAATTTATGCATAGAAAATGGTACATACCCTAAAGATTTAAAGATATCTGTAATAAAACCACTATATAAGAAAGATGACAGACAAAATCCTAAGAATTATAGACCTGTAGCTTTAATACCAATTTTCTCAAAAATTTTTGAAAAAGTCATTTATAACAACCTGTATATTTTTTTGGAAAAGAATCAAATATTTGCAGAAGAACAGTACGGCTTTAGAAAATGCAAAAACATAAATATGGCAATATATAGCCTTGTAAATAAAGTTATAACAAATATGGATAGACGGACACGTGCGACTGCCTTGTTCATGGATATGTCCAAGGCATTTGATTTTGTAGACTTTAACATACTTTTGTCTAAATTAGAAAAATATGGAGTAAGGGGCAACGTATTAAAATTAATTGAATCGTATCTAAAAAATAGGTATCAAATAACTAGTATAACAAAGATCTGCCACAAAACAAAATTAGAACTAACGTACCAATCGAAACCAAGAAAAACGAACTTTGGTGTACCTCAGGGTAGCGTCCTTGGCCCGCCATTGTTCCTCGTATACATAAACGATATGCCTAAAGTTATTCAACATCCCATGACCTTGTTCGCAGATGATAGTACAACTATTTTCACAGTACAAAATAGGGAACCACATAGTTATGAAATGGATATAAATATAAATATAAACAGGTTAATAACATGGTTAAATAATAACAATCTTAATGTAAATTTAGATAAAACCTATGTTATGTCATTTAAACAAAAAATTAATCAAGATAAACTTAATATTAAATATGCTGACAAAAATATAGAAGAAACAAAGCACACAAAGTTCCTGGGACTCTATATAGACGAAAATATGAAATGGAGTAAACACATTGAACATATAATAAAAAGACTAAATCAGTTCCAGTACGCTCTGTATAATCTCAGTAAAATAGCAAGTCGCGAAACCGTACTAACAGCATATCATGCATACGTGTCTTCTACATTACGCTATGGCATAATGTTCTGGGGAAATTCATCAGATAGGGAGCTAGTGTTTAAGGCACAAAAAAAGTGTTTAAGAGCAGTATGCCAAATAAAAACTACTGATAGTTGTAGACCACACTTCATTGACCTAAGAATAATGACTTTTCCATCTCTATACGTATTTGAAGTAGCAATGTTCGTTAAAAAACACTTAAATTTATTTGAAAACCTAACTAGTAAACGTCACCGGGACAAAATTCACGCTATGCCTCATAAGACAGCATTATACGCAAAAAGCTTTATGGGAATGGCTCCAAAAATCTATAATATGATACCCATGACTATAAGAGTTGAGAATGATGTTAACAAATTCAAAAGAATGCTAACAGACTTTATGGTTAAAAAAGCGTACTATTCCATTGGTGAATTTTTAACAGACAATTTAAATAAATAATAGGTATTAATATATATTTAGGTATGTCGTTGTGTGAGTCAAATGTCCGATTTATTTAAGCTTAATTCTATCTAAGGGTGTAATGTAATAGTATTTTATTTAATTTTAATGATATATGGCATTTAATTTAATTCGAATAATAATTTGAATTTAATTATTACTTTTGTCTTTTTAAATTAGTTTTATAAGTATCCGAAATTTGTATGCCTATTAGGTTAAACATAGCGATCCTGACAAAACTGGAACTAGATCTTATTATATTGTACCTATGTTTCACAAATAAATAATTTGAATTTGAATTTGAATTTGAATTTGAAAGAGATCACCGCCGCTTCGACTCGGGCTGATGATGGTTTTGTACCGGTGTTGAGAAGGAAGCGCTGTTAACGTACCAACAAGAACAGCTGCGGTTCGGCTCCATTGGAGCCCAACGAGCCTATTCACTAGTTGCGAAGCCAAACACACCGGTATGCATTTCCTGCCTACACAACACCACTACGGTGGAGGACATCGTGGAATACGTGCGTCAAAAGACCAAGTACGTGGCGAGAGTACAGCTGCTTGAATCGCGCCGCAACGTCAAGGTGTTCGTGGTGCGAATACCAACGTGTTATCTGCACCTCGTCTTGGAAGAGGTCTTTTGCCCCAGGGACTGATATTCCGTAGCTTCCACGGGCAAGTGCCACATGAACGCACAGTGGCATAGTGCACAAGTGAAGTGTTACTAATTCTATTTACTAACACAATTTGTATTTTATCATAATTATGTATGTCAGTCTATGGGCCCAAGTTGCCTAAAAATAAATTAATGTTATGTTATGTTTTCAGCCTGTGAATTGGAAGATGATGAGTCTAACAATATTATGGCTAGGAAAGGACATGGCCCTAGTCGTCACTCAGAACGTGTACTCTGAGAAGTTCTACATCGCCATCGAGGAGGCAGAGACAGCTTGTATGCAGAGTATGAAGAATATAAACTACACAAGTTAGTTGACTGTGAAAAACTTTAATTTAAATTGTGCATTCTTCTTCATCTCGAATCGATGACCAGTACCGTATCCGACCATTACGTAGTGACTTGAACATTCCGCGTTGCAAGACGTTAGTACTAAGAGAGTAGTGGTGGTCCAGTGGTATCATTTACTGTTTTAGACATAATTTGACAGCTGGAAAATATTGCAGTTTCGTCGAAGACCAACAATATTATCTATGGCTGGAAGTTTAAACTCAATGACAATTGAACGTGTTTAAGGATTCATCGAAAATCAATAGTGTGAATGACAGAAAAAATCGATTCAGAAATCTAAAGTTGTTCTTAAAACACACGCAGTGGGCCAGCGTTGTGGCTAACAGTCATTTCCTCTATAGAGAGGATTTCTATGTCCTAACAGTAGGACGTTAAAAGCTGATTATGCTAAGTCAAAACTATGAGAGGATCATTATTAAGAAATAACAGTCGCTCGGCTAGACTACTCCGTGCCTCGAAAAGTACGTTAAGCCGTTGGTGCATGCCGCTATTTGAAGATCTTTGGCAGTCGTTACAGGTAGTCAGGGGTATTGGATAACCAAGCTGATAATTTGGAGGTCTGATCGGCATTCGCTCCACATAAAATTCTGTTATTGAGCTGCATCCTGTTAGACTGGTAGATGATCCAACATAGTTGGGAAAAGCTAGGCAGATGATGATTCACCAAGTCGCGACTAAATGTTGATGATGTTGATAATCTAAGAAGAAATTTTCCAAAACAAGCAGACATCAAGTGAAAAGATGTGTGTTGCTTTAATATGGATACGTTCCTTACAGAGAATCAAGAACGACTGTGCAAGAACGTGATACTGACAAATCGTACGTTCAGTAAGATGACCGCGTGTGGCCTGTTTTACGTCGGCGCTGCGCTACAGATATCCTTGATGGGACTTCTAACTAATTATGTAGTTGTACTATTACAGTTTGCTTTTCTGTAAATTATGTCATTAAAAGAAAATATATTTGTCTAATAATACATAAGAGAATATTACTCCTTTGAAATTATTTAGCCTTATCTACCTAAAAAGTCGTTATAATAATTGTGTATATAGCATTTCATGTAATTTTGAAAAATATGTTATTTGATTTCATTGGAATTCGATTCACACCCTGCATAAACAAGAGATTAAGATATTATGACCTTGATTTACATATTTCTGTACACAATGATAATAATTTTAAATATTCAAATATAGAAAAAAAAAACATTTAAAAATTGTAGCCCACTGGTATCGGGAACAGGGTCCAAGCTATCGGCGGTCAGGGCTTCAAAGAGAGAAACCTAACAATACGAATCGTGTCCAAGAGTACCGCTTCCTTAATCAAGCCCTTGATCCAGCTGCCTAAAGAGAGGCTCCTCCTGTATTGGTCGAAGCTTTTGGCAATTAAGCTATTTGTGAAACGTCGACAACCTCGCGAGCCAAGGCAAGACTTGATTACTTGATTTGCTTGTAGATTAAGAGACTATTATAATGATTTTGAATCTCAAGCTGAAGCTTTATTTACGATAGGCAGTGCTAACGGAAGACAAAATAACCCACAAAGATTGGACCTACTTCATCATCTTAGACGAAATACTGCTAGATATGCTGCTCTCATTTTTTTTTTAAAAGAGATATTTGACTGTAACTGTACTGTTCTTTACTATTGGTTTTATAAATAAATAAGACTCCACCAGACGTCGCCACATCGCCCGGTCTAGGGCTTCTAGCAGTCAGCGTTTTCTCGAGGTCTCCACCAGATCATCGGTCTACTTTGTGGGAGACTTCCACTGATGCTGTGTCGAACGCTGGGGCATGATTGCCAGTCCAGAACCTCTCGGTCCCGAGACATCTGTTCTTCGAGCAATGTGCGCTGCTTACTGTCACTTAAGTTTGGTAATTCTTTAAGCTTTGTCGGTTGCTTTGGTTCTCTTTCAGTTTTCGTAATTTTCGATACGGAGAAATTACAAGCATAGCCTTCTCCATTGCTCTTTTAGTGATTTCAACCTTGTGATGAGACTCACTGTGCCGTATTATTGCTACATTTCTTTCACCACTGCCTTGCCAGTTATTTTACCTCTGAGTTTGCCTCATTGTCACAATGAACTTTACTCTTGTTACAATAAGGTTCTTTTGGGTAGCTGACACACGACGGTCAAAATTATTCACGTCTCAATATAATGTCTTTTAGTTTGCTGCTGTGTAGGCACCAAATAACCGAGCCGCCAAGCCGGGACTGTAGCTTATGTCAATCGAATCTTTCTCTCACTTTCTCTAAGCCCTACTTTCAATAACTGACTGGACCGGTCGAGAGCTGAAAAACTTTAAAAAAAATTATGGCAATACAAATTTAAAGAAAATAAACTGTCACAGATCATTTAAATATATTGTTAGTAACCCTAATAGTGAATTAAAGTGGTTAAGCGGTGGTTTTAATTAGATTAAATGTTAGAATCTAATAAAAAGTTATGGACTTTAACTCCGTCGTCAGTACGATCAATACAATATTAGAACGCCTAAGTATTTTCGTAACGTTTATACGAATCAAACTAAGCTCATAAATTGTTTGAATTTTTCTAAATCACAAAGTATTGACAAAGATGTCATCTTACCCAGCAGAAGTATTACTCAATAACAGACTAGATGAAGAAGTTCAAAAACTGTTTTACCCGTTTAATTTACTGCAGACTCTGTTGTTTTCATCAAAATTCCGTATTCGAGACAATTATATAACTCCCAACGAGAAAAAAAAAAAATGATACTTGAGTTCTTTTATATTCTCTTCGTATTAACTGTGATTACTCAACGTTTAGTATCCAATGAGTTTATCAATAGTATGGGGATTGTTAGTAATGCAATACTAATGATGATCTCAATATTTATGACCATATACGAAAATATAGTTCTTGTCGTGGGTTTTATTCTCGACATTGTCCACAGCAACGACAACATTTTGCTTGTTGTAATGATTCAAATTATAATTATGAGCATCGACTTTAGTAAGAATTTTCACAGTTATAGAACTGTGAAAACTCTTACTAAAGTCGATGCTAGATGTAGACCGAAACCCAATTCCAGACAATAGTGTCTGGAATTGGGTTTCGGTATCGACAATTTTTTGTGTAAATGTTTTCATTATTCTTGCACTTCATATTTTGTGTAACAATATTTTTATTATATTTTGTGTGCCAATATCGTGCATTTTATCAGTGAATTGGCATTTGTAGGTACATATCTCCGGTATGTGTATGCTTTTCGAATCCAGATACTATTAAACAAGTTTCTCGATGAATGGATCAAAACTATTTACTTGATGAATGATGGACAAGAAAATGATAAAATCCGTTGCACAAAATTGTTCAAGACTTATAAAAATATTTTGAAAGCTTACAAAGTGTACAAGAAAGTGTCAAAAGTAATGGTAAGATTGCCTGCGTAAGAAAAGACGTAAATAAGACAAAAATAAAAGACGAACAACCTAATCAATCAGACACTTCTAGAAAATAAAAGTAAAGAAACACTAAAGAAATGTTACTGGCTAGTAGGTAAACACAGATGACTGATAAACAAGAATTGCAGAAGCAATATATATGCTATGTCAACCACAAACAATGCGTTGGTAAAGGCAGCTCTGGACGGGGACGGATAGAAGAAACTGTCTACTAACTTATACCTTATCTTTCTCTGCAGGTAATGCTCAGTACTGTCAATGTGTTTGGACGGACCTTGTGCTACGTAGAAACAATGTTAGAAATTGGGGCAGAACATGGTGAGGTAAGGATAATAATGGTGTTGAGACGTAAGTAACAGCGGCCCAGAGGCACGATGTTTTGATTTGTCAAAACATGTATAGTTCTGTGCTGTTTTTTGTACTTTGAGCCGGTCATATATTTATTTCTCCGCCAATCATAAAAAAAAAACAAATGAAATTTGAAATCGTCTCACTTTCTAGACATCTTAAAATACTTTCGCCAGCAAAATCTCGAGATGTTACTGGAGATTGCGCTAGCGTAGTTGCTGGGAACTTGTGCCTGAAAAGGCACCGGTTCGGGCTGATGATGGTTTCAACGGTGTTGAGAAGGAAGCGCCGTCAACGTACTAACAAGAAACGCTGCGGCATGGCTACATTAGAGCTTAACGTGCCTATTCCTGCCGCGAAGCCAAACACACCGGTACACATTTGCCGCCTGTACTACACCACTACGGCGGAGGACATCGTGGAATACGTGCGTCAAAAGACCATTGACGTGGCGAGAGTGCAGCTGCTTGAATCGCGCCGCAACGTCAAGGTGTTTGTGGTGCGAATACCAACGTGTTATCTGCACCTCGTCTCGGAAGAAGACTTTTAACCACAGGGAGTGGTATTCCGCCGCTTCCACGGGCAAGTGCCACATGAACGCACAGTGACATAGTGCACAAGTGAAGTGTTACTAATTCTATTTACTAACACAATTTGTATTTTATCGTATGTATGTAAGTCTGTAAGGAATATATCTGTGGGCCCAAGTTGCCTGAAAATAAATGAATGTTATGATATGTTTTAGCCTGTGAATTGGAAGATGGTGAGTCTGACAATATTATGGCTAGAAAAGGACATGGCCCTAGTCGTCACTCAGAACGTGTACTCTGAGAAGTTCTACATCGCCATCGAGGAGGCAGAGACAGCTTGTATGCAGAGTATGAAGAATAGAAACTACACAAGTTAGTTGACTGTGAAAAACTTTAATTTAAATTATGCATTCTTCTTCATCTCGAATCGATGACCAGTACCGTATCCGACCAGTACGTAGTGACCTGGACATTCCGCATTGCAAGACGTTACTACTAAGAGAGCAGCGGTAGTTCAGTGGCACCGTTTACTGATTTAGACATATTGTGAAATCTACCAACCCGCAGTGGGTCAGCGTTGTGGTTAACAGCCCATCTCCTCTATAGAGAGGAGGCCTGCGTCCTAACAGTAGGACGTTAAAAGCTGATCAAGCTAAGTCAAAACTATGAGGAGATCATTATTAAGAAATATATCAATAAATAACAGTCGCTACAGTTGCTCGGCTAGACTACTCCGTGCCTCGAAAAGTACGTTAAGCCGTTGGTGCCTGCCGCTATTCGAAGATCTTTGGAAGTCGTTACGGGTAGGGGTAGTCAGGGGTATTAGGTAACCAAGCTGATAATTGGGAGGTCTGATCGGCATTCGCTCCACGTAAAATGCTGGTATTGAGCTGCATCCTGTTAGACTGGTAGATGACTCCAACATAGTTGGGAAAAGCTAGGCAGATGATGATACAGCAAGTCTCGACTAAATGATGATGATGTTGATAAGCTAAGAAGAAATTTTCCAAAACCAGCAGACATTATGTGAAAAGATTTAACTTAATATGGATACTTTCCTTACAGAGAGTCAAGAACGACTGTACAAGAACGTGATACTGACAAATCGTACGTTCGGTAAGATGACCGCGTGTGGCTTGTTCTATGTCGACGCTGCGCTACAGATATCCTTGATGGGACTTCTAACTAAGTATGTAGTTGTACTTTTACAGTTTGCTTTTCTGTAAATTATGTCATTATAACAAAATATACGTGCCTATTAATAAATAAGAGAATGTCATTCCCTTGAAATTATTTAGCCTTATCTTTTTATTTAGTCGTTATAATAAATTGTGTATCAATAGCTTTTTCTTGTAATTTTGCTATTATTATCATTTGGTATCCATTCGACTTCATTGGAATTCGATTGCGGTAATTCATTGAAAACGATAATTAAATTGATTACTATAAAAACGCCCTGTATAAGCAAAAGGTATACAGTTTCATTCGTCGATCAAATTAAGGCAGCAGAAGTAGTAAACACAAAAAATGATTTCAACAAATAATAAAATTAAACCGAATATCACAATGGGCCCAGAAATAATACTTGATAATAGAATTGAAAAAGACATTCAAAAAATGATGTATCCAGTGAATTTGATGCTCTCACTCTTTCTATCACCGAAATATACCATAAAAGATGATTATATTACTCCTAAAAGGAAAGTTTTTTACACATTCATATTCTTATTTGTGGTCTGTGCGTATGGATTGAGTACCTATCGTATGTTTTTCGGAGAATTGGAAGATACCATGGGAATCAAGAATATTGACATCGTCAATATCTCGTATGCATTCTTTTACATCTTCTACTGCTCTGGCTTTACCATTCTCTTCATTCTCAACTTCGTCCACAGTGACATTAATATCTCATTAATAATCTTGATTCAAAGAATTTACAAGGGTTTAGACTTTAGTGGAAGTCTCAAGAAAGTCACTTGTTGGAATTGGATCACAATCATTAGTGCTGTCAGCATTAATATCTTTCTTCATTTTTTGTATTGCGGAATTTATGATGAATTCTATTTGAGTGACATGATCTTAAATATAATGTTCATTACCTTTGATGTCAACTTAGTCTATGGCGTCCTTGTTATTATATTGTTGAGGAAGTATATCGAGAAATGGATTGAGGATGTTCTAACGGATAATGGTAATGAAGAAAAGAACTTTGTTGGGTTTCTTGATATTTATTGGAATATTTTGGAGGCTTATGATTTTTATAAGAAGATTTTTCAATTGCTGGTAAGGTTTTATTGATGTTATTCGTTTACATAAATATGTAACAGTCATTATAATACTATTTTTATCTACAGTTCATCTTTAAATTATTACTCCTTGTCATATTACTGTTGGTTTTTATTCTTAGTTAATAATTATTATTTCATTCTTTTTCCGTCTACAGATACTATTCCACACGGTTGATACATTTTTCCGAGTGTTATGTTATTTTAGTATTTTGCTGAATATCCTGACTGTGTCAGCGAGTCACAGTGACGAAGTAAGTAACTATGCGAAGCTGCTTAAACCATCTTTTTAATTTCCATCCGGATATTTGGGGGCGATGTTGTAGTGTACCTTAGACATTAAAAGTAAAACCAATTGCTTTTTCGTCTATCACAGTGGCTTTTCTTGAAATCTATGAAACGTAGGTATGACTTTAAAAAAACATAATATCACACCTGTAATTCCTGAAGGTTCCAGAGGTGTACCTAGTAGTACTATCACATTTCACCAGTTATTTTTAAGTCCCATGTATTAAGAGTAAATTGTATTGTATGAATTTTAATCTTGACAAAATTTAAGGTCTCGATAGAATATCAGAATCCATTTTATTTCAGGAAGGGTTGCAATTTTTACTCACAATTTTTCTAGCAGCCTTTTGGCTGGCAAAGGATATCTTTCTAGTAATGATACAATGTGTGCATTGCGAGAAATTTTATATAGCTGTTGAGGAAACAGAGACGGCGTGTATCCAGCGGTTGAAGAATAAAAAATATTCGGGTGAGGACAATGAGTATTGGTTGTTAGCAGGGTGCCTATCGACAGATCTTAAAAATGATATCGAAGTTACTGAAATAGCTTTTTTCTCAAATCAATGTTTGATGAGGTATTCCTTTCTAAAGCCGTAAAAATTATGCCCCCCCCCCCCTATTTTTTTTTGGAGGAGCCTCTATTGTGTCCCTGCTGTCATTTACAAGTTGTGAAAAGAAATATGACAGCCAATCTTACAATGTTACCGACTTACCGTAGTAAAGGTCAGATTATCAATCGCTCCATGTAAAATACGGTATTCAGTTGCATCCGTTTAGCTTCATCCACGTATCTCTGTTGTTATCACCTACAAGTCTGTCGAAACGATATTGATGTTAATTCCAGTGGCAATAAGGTTGCTTCAGAGGTAGGACGTCAGAAAGAACTGTACTTAAATGAATCCTCTTTTATTACAGATCATGAAGAAACTCTGTGCAGTAACGTGATACAAGCAAACCGGACTTTCTTCAGTAAGATGACTGCGTGTGGCCTGTTCTACATCGACGGTTCGCTACCGATAGATATGATGGGTATTCTCACCAGTTATGTGGTTGTACTGCTGCAGTCAACTTTCCTATAGATTTGGATTTGGATTTTAAAGTCACTTCCGCGTCAATGTTAACCTGAGTCTGATCAGAATTTGTCAACGAGTTTGGCTCCTTCAGTAGCGTCATCAATTCATATAACAACAGGACACGCACAGTACGATATTAAGTGTCCCATCGTTTTTGGAATAACACCACATTTCTCATATATGAAAGCAAAAGTCCTTTCACTTATGCAGCGATGCATCAACGGTTATGTTTAGTACATCATTCCGTACCCCCTAACAGAAATTTTTCATCAGTAATATAAAAAAAAACAAAGATGTGTTATTTAAATATTACACGTTGTATATTATACAGTTGGTAGCTTCTCCTTTTAAGCATATAGTTGACTGTGCCATGAGGCGCCGCTCTTTTATATCTCACAATTAGTGTAACATGTTACTAAAAAAATAAAAAAAGTTTTAGTGATAATGTATAGGACAGCAGATTTTTTTTTTCTATGTGGCGGGCGGGGGGGGGGCTCAAAATGATTGTACTGATGATGATGAATATAACTAACAAGGATTTGTGCGGTATACTACAACTAAAAACTCGACTACTGATTAAAATGTAGCCTATGTTACCCGAGCCATGATAACGAGTCGATTGACACCTTATTCATCAAAATCGGATGAATAGTTTAGTCGCTGCGGAGGAACATACGTACATACATAGACTGTTAAAATCATAACCCTTCCTTTTGGCTTCGCTGCAGTCGGGTAAAAAGGCGATGTCTACTGACATAATGTCTAATACAGATATATATGGAAGAAGAAATATGGCGGCGGCCCTAAGTTAATTAGATATGGACAGTAAAATCCTGGTAAATTTATTTATGATCAACAAAAAAATTGGTCACTGGAAAATTGTTGGCTTTTCTTGTGTGATGTGTGGTGATTCGAGAAAAAACGAAGCGAAATACAAATAAAATTAAA
Organism: Noctua fimbriata; assembly: GCA_905163415.1. Lineage (NCBI taxonomy): Eukaryota > Metazoa > Arthropoda > Insecta > Lepidoptera > Noctuidae > Noctua > Noctua fimbriata. Next base: position 16,475,887 of record LR990935.1, read on the forward strand.
GTTTAATATTTACAGTGTAGTTATGTTATTTACATTTATGTGTTGTACTTTATGTTATAAAATTATCATCTAATTAAAAAACACGAATTTAACAATGAAGATTTTCTAAATTCTAACTTACAAATATAATTTGTGACGCAATATCTTACATTTATGAGAAATTGTGTGCCTTATTTCGAATAAATATCATTATCTTCATAACATCACGCCTGTAAACCCCGAGAGTTATGCAGAGGTGTACCCTACTAGTACACGCGCGTTTATGTTTTTTTTTTTAAGTCCCATGTAATAGGGGGCGACCCTATTGCCATCAACCGGGCACAAATCCTGACTCCGTGGGTGATACTGAGAAATTCCTGGAAAAACCCAATAACACTTTGCCCGACCTGGGAATCGAACCCAGGTCCTCATGCTCAGAAGTCGCTATTGCGACCACTAGACCAACGAGGCAGTCGAAAAAATGTCTTTTTTTTAAACCAAATATCTTTTCATCGAAACCAAAGTACGTTCCCCGTCGAATACAGAACTCTATACAAACGCAAACATTTTTATTTGTGACGCTAAGTATCCAAAAAGCAATGCGTCGGGGATAGTGCAAATCTGCGGAATTAGCATTGGATAATTCCGCGTATCTGACAAATGTAGCCAATTTCAATGACGCATTGTCGTAGCGACTAAATTAATGATTTTAATAGATTTGTACTGTTAACAATACATAGAACACATGAATTGTTACTATTCATGTAAAAATGAGGTCAAAAATATAAACTTATAACCTTCCCCTGTAAACCTACTCGTAGTGCAGATACGCGCACTTTACGTATGGTAGATTCACGGATTTGCACTATCCCCGACGATTGGTTTTGTAGTAAATAAATGAACACAAGCTAGTGAAGAACAAGTAGCGCCATCTAGTTCTACCAAGAGTAACTAGCCTAGACGTGTTTTGTTTCCTTCCTTCTTGTTCTGTGCTTGCGCGACCTTCACTTCAAGTAATTTTGTTAGTTTTCAATATATTTACTTTAAATTAAACTCTAGCTCCGTTGTTTCATTTCATAATAATTGGAAAAAGTATTTCGTGAAAATTTACATGTCCATAATACTTCACATTCACGGTGTTAAGAGAAATCAACGTGTAAGCTGTTACCATGAAAACAGCTTATTTTTTAAACTTAACCCACACTAGGAATTTCTCCTGTATCTTGAGTGCGTTTACAAATATTAAGACTCACATACTCATAACAGCCAGACCCAGAACAATTACCTTTAGGTCATTAAATTATTTGTTCCATGCGGGGATCGAACCCGCCACGCGGCGTAGCAGCTACGCCAACCGTGCCTTGATATTTAAGAATTTAGACCTATATCAAAGAAATATTTTAATAGTTAACCCATACAGTATGCTAGGATACTGTGCAGACTTCGTGGTGACCAATATAATTTCACTTTCACTTTTCACTTTGTCTCTCAACACAACTTAATATTTTGAAGTCCCTCCCGAAGGTCTCGCCATCACCCAGGGTCTGTGGTAGCGGCTGGTTCAGGGTTTCTGGCAGGAACAGGGAGGTGATACCACCCATCACACTTAGTACGCCCATTATAGTCAACGGTAAGGCTCTGGAGTAGACCGCCTGAAATGGTTTAGAAAATATATTATGTTTGGAAACCTATTTCGAAAATTACTTGTGTGAATACTAGAGTTTCAAAACAATACGTTTAACAATGAATTTGATAGTTGGTATTCATAAAATAATATCACGCCAGTTTTCCCCGTAGAATTAGGCAAAGTTTTACCTATAGTAAACCCAGATTTTGCCAAGACCAATGTAATAGGGGGCGATCCTATTGTCATCATATAGGCACAAATCCAGACTTCTGCTGCTACTGAAAAATTTCTGATGGGAAACCTAATAACTCTCTCTCGTCTTTTCCACCCGAGAATCGAACCCAGGTCCTAATTCTCAGCAGTACCTCTTGAGGCCACTGACCCAACGAGAAAGTTGTTATTATTCATAGAATAGACTATTCACCAGGTAATTACCAGACATTCAAATATTTACGAGTGAAAGACGGGACAAAACGAAGAAAATCGTAATCCATAACTTGTTACTACTTAGTGACAAGTCAGTCTGTCTACTGTCACACGCCCGCTTGTCCGGTAGCATTCGGGTGTCAAAATCGAAAATGTTCGGGATCAACATTTTAGTAAAATATTTCCAATGTCGGCTCTGTAAGACTTTTATCTCTTTGGTAATTACAAATACCAAGAGGTCGATACAGGCGCTAACACAAAAGAAAACGAGGATTAACTTACCAGATGCACTATATACGGAACAGCCAGTAGCCCTAATCCAGATATAAACGAAGCTGCTCCCATCGCCTGAGCCCTTAGTACAGTTGGTAACAACTCTCCAATCAGTACGTAGAACACGGCGAATGATGACGCAGTGAACAACCGGCCCAGCATCGAGAGACCTACTGTTATCCAAGGCCATGCTAGAAGAGAAATGTTTATTCAATTACAGGTTTTTTTCAGAATTTAATAACACAGATATACTGCTTATAATCGGTGACGGGAGAAGATCAAGTGACGTAAATACAATAGCATATGCACGAGCACAATCGACAACACAAGCTAAGAACATTTCTGCTGAAGACAAAGACCTTTATGTTATGGGACTGCGGTGTAGTCGGCTACGCGGGCCCAGTGCAAGTGAGATGTCACATGACTGCCTTAGTTCCTTAACATGTTTTTTTTTAAACTTTTGAGAGTAATTTTTGCCCAGGACTAAAAGCCCCAAAATACGTGCAGATCATGGGATCAAACACTTTGTCTCATTTATTTCATCAGCATTGCTCTTATAACGAAGAACAGCACAATAGTTTGTAGGTGCTCACAAAACGACGAATAGTTAGTTAGTTTCTTTAGAAGCGACACTTACATTCAGGCACAAGCACACAGCTAATGCAGGCGACCCCGCCAACACACATGAACACGCAGAGCACCCAACGACGACCGAACCGCTCCATGCAGCGCCACGCCATAAAGTACGATGGTATTTCTACGGCGCCACCTGAAATAACACATCAATATTTATACATAGGTTTACTAAATTTTGCTCATGGCTTTGTCATAAATAATTCCGTGGTAGCGTACCGGAATAAAAAGTACTTACCTGACTCATGACTACTTATCGAATGCTGTTCAGACGTTCAAGCGTGACAGACAGACCAACGTTAATTTCACATTTATGATGTTAATGTGGATTTTCTATGTGGGTCATTTTATTGAGAGTAAAGTGTCTAACGAGCCGCTGCAAGTTGGTTTCGGCCCTTTGAATACCTACCAAAGCTCCAGGAACCCATGGTCCCTAGATAGGTAGAGTTGCAATAACTGTGTCAAAATAGCGTACCTACAGTTAACTGCATGTCAGTGGTAACTCTGCACTACGAAAACCGCCCTTACTGCTACAACAATGGCGCTTTCAATATCATATTGCTATCACTGATTAGCGATGTCTGTATTTTCAAAAGCAGACTGTCAATAAAATGGTCTACGATTTTTTTCATTGTTTTTAAAAAAATAATCTAAACGAAGTTCCGGTGGAACGCTAAAAATAAAAGTAACTTAAGAATCACTCACCAATGAAAAACGCCAAATAATCGTTGACACCCAAATTAGGAGTATTATAACTCATACTGTTATACACAACTCCTAAAGCCACCCAATCAAACGTAAGAATGAAGAACTTCTTCCTTATGTTCGGATATCTGAACACGTCTAACGGAGAAGCTTTGCAATCCCCTTCAGAATTCTGATCGTCCATTCTCTTATTCTCCACAATGTCTTCTTCAACATCTTCTTGAATAAATATCTTACTTACTAACTGCAGAGATTTCCTTCTAAGAGTACTCGCTGGTGATTTAGAAAACTCAGTCTGTGTTTCCTTCTGTTGACGTTCAGCATACAGATTCGTTGCCTCTGTAATATTCTGTTCTTTATCATCCTCCTCTTTTTTCAATCTAGATTTCTTATTTACGATATCTGCTACTTCTAGTGCTATTATTTTTTCTAAGCTTTTGTTAGTTTCTTCTGTTTCGGATATTTTGGAGAGATCGGGTTTGAACGTTAGCATGCTGCTTATTCTTCTGTCTAGATTTTCGTCTTTTTCGGGTAGTTCTTTGTATCCTGCCACATGACCGTTCATTATTGACATTGTTGCTAATTCTTCTTGTGTAGTGTCTTCTTCTTCTTTTATTTTCTTCTGTAAAATTTAGGGGTAAAATCAGATATACATTTCGGTATATAGAAGTTCACATGGTTCTCTTATTTATCATTATAAGGCACTTTTGCCTTTATAATTATTTCATACTTACATGCAATTCCAATAAGAAGCCCCTTTCCAAGTGAATACCATTCTTCCTCGCGAGATTCCTGAGAACTTTTTCAGCTTCTGCTATTCGGCCTCTGCCAACCAGCCATCTTGGTGATTCCGGTATTAGCCAGTAATATCTACAAAAAAAGCAGATTCATTAAACATTATTGTTTCATGGAAAAATATTGCAGTTACAGAGACTTGATTTGACTTTTTTCTGAAAGGGAAAATACGAAACCATGAAAGAAGAGGTTCACAATATCGAAAAAATGCTGCACAATACTTTAGGTACTAGGCACACATGAAACACTAATAAGGCCAAAATAAGCTAGGACAAAATACTAGTGGCCAGTGGTCACACGTGATTGCTCGATGATTTGTATTTTAAAGAGAAAAAAAAAATAAGCAGAAAATTTGTGAACTGACGAGATAAAGTTTAATACAAAGTATGTCATCATTAATTATACCTACTTACCACAGCCTTTTCTGAAGAGGCCCAAAGATCAAGTACTACATAAAACATAACACTTCTACTATTTTAGTTTTACCAGTAAAAATCTAAACTTACCCATATAGTAGTATGAAAGGGAATGTAGTAACCAAGGACAGATGGTACCAGTCCTGTACAGCATAAGCCAGCATAGATAGGATACACATACCACCAGCGAATAGCATTCCGACAACAATACCTGGAAGGAAGGAAAACAAATTGAAAGCTTATCCTCGCTTAATTTCCTAATTGAACTACACTAGGTACTTTGTTGGTCTTGTGGTAGCAAGTGTGGCGACTGAGCGTGTGGCTGCCAGTAAAATCCTAGAAGTATAAAGCCGAGTCTGGAATTCTACCAGGTTTATGGCAATAGGCTCGCTTCTTAACCGGTGAAAGAAAACCTCATGAGGAAACCGACACGTGGCCTCAAAACTGAACTCGGTCCACTTAGTTGATTATGGCCCACTCCCACACAAAGAGGAGGCCTTAGTCCCAGCTATAAACGTTAGAGGCTGATTATACAAAGACATAGCTAGCTGTCATGGGAGGTCTCTTACACCTTTAGAGGAAACACCGCGATATCATATATGTACATGTGGATGGTGAACCTTACCCGTATGATTCCTCTGCCCAGGCGGCATCAGCTCCAGTGCCAATATGAAAGGCAGCTGATACAATGCGGGGAAGAACAGACCACCAGCCACTCGGAGGCCAACGTAGGTCCAGAATGATGTAGCAAAGCACGACGCTATAGCCAGAGGAACCTCTAGGAAGACCATCAGAAGAATTGTGGGGCGGCGACCATATCTGCAAGCAGGAAAATATTTTATTTTATTTTCTGTATTCAAAATTCTTGAGTACGCTGTTACCAATTTTTAAAAAAAGAATATCAACCTCTAGAGGAGTAATCACTATAATGCCTTAATATCAATCCAATACATTTTTGGTGTTTCCATCATTTATAAAGTTAAAAGAATGTCATTATATTTAGGCCCTCTGGTTCTCCGATATGCATTGTGTATTTAGGTGTCGTTTACCACTTTGAATTAATTGTTGTCCTAATTTTGACACCATGGAAACCTAATCCAATCCATGTCCCGTTTCAATGAATAAATTCTCCAAATTAAAGTAGAAACTGAATAAATCTAATGGCCGTTTTTCTAACTAAACAGTAAGCGATAACTGTTGGATCAGCAATGCTCGGCTAAGCACCAAAAGTAACTACTACTTTGGGTACAACTAATTTGGGTGTCATCTCCTGATGACGAGTGAAAATGGGTTTGACATTACCTGTCAGACATCCATCCAAAGAACAGGTTGCCGAATATAGAGCCGACCCAAAAGAGAGTGTTGCACATTCTGGGTAGCCAATCCATGTCGCAAACGAGATTGAACTGAAAGCAGAAAAAAGGACCCATTAGTAGCTTATTTCGCTATAAAGAAAAGCTTAGACACTGGGCATTGGATTCCTTGGTATAGTGGTCGGAACGGTGCGTGTTATTGTAGTAGGGCGAAGTATCATAGGTTTTATCTTCTTCTTATCATATCGATGTTCCTTCCATATTACACGGTTTGGGCCCAGTAGGTGGCCACGTTTATTGCAGCGGCAGAGGCGCTATTCAGGTCGTCAAGAGTGCAGGTAAACGGACACCTGGGACACTCCAGCAGGTGGTGCATAGTTTGATCCGGAGTGCCGCACTCGCACTCGGTGTTAGAGGAATCAATATCAATATCCCATTTTGCCAGATTATGTTTGCAGCGGCCTGCTTGGGTACCCAATCGATTCAGAGCTGTCCAAATAGGCCACTATAGTTTACTGCCGAGAGCCAGGAGTTCTTGGGGCTTTATTCCTCATCTCTGTCCTCAGGACTAGATTGAGGACAAGAGTAAGCCCAAACAGAAAAAAAAAAAAAAAAAAAAGTTCTTTAAATACAATTGGTAGTCTTTTTTTTTTAGGATGGGAAATCATCAAATGACCCCCCTCCCCCCACTCTGCACTCTGGGCGGAGCGGAAGGGAGTGTCAGACTTGTACTGACTAAAACCCATCCATGTTCCTTCTTTGCCCTTTGTGTTCCAGGGCCGCGTATCTCTTTCGAACAGTCCCGCAGCCCACAATTGGTAGTCTGGAGTCTAATTTATGAATGCGGTGCAATGCTTTTATTTTTAAATGACTTTTGGGAGTCTCCCTCTTGTCCTCACCTTTCGGGAAATATTTAGGAGAGACTACACCGAAGCGGAATCGGCTTCTCGGAAACTAGCCGCGTTGATGTAGTGTGGTTACTTCCTTAGTTGACGTAGTTTTCAAGCTACACACAAGTCATACTCACATCTGTGACCAGGGTATCCTGGTACTGTTCCGTACTGAACCTCCAGCCGTGGGCACATGGAGACGTGGTGTTCTTCCTCACTGAGAGCACAGCGTTCGTTATGTTTGAAATCTGGGAATTGAAAATAAACAGTAAAAAAAAGGTATCGTCAAATTAATGGTCTCCGGTTCATTTAGAATTGTAACCATACAAAGAATGGTTGGCTCTTTGTATGCTGCAAGACTATGGTTTAGAAGTCTTGCACTAGTCTAGCTCATACTGAACAATGGGAAGCAAGGTTGATGATAATTTTATAGGACAAAATGAATAAAGTTCTGCATTACGCACCAAATCATTCTGGAATTTGTCGCTGACTGTCACCAGCTCGTATATTTTCACCGTATGAAACGCGTTGCCTTCTTTGATTGTCACTTTTCTGAGAACAAAGATGCAGAAATTATAAAAATTAATTAAATGGCATGAATTATATGGCATGACCTCATTATTAGCTTAAATATGATTCAAGTCTATTCAAGGCCATCTTCTAATAAAGCTTGCCTCGCATTACCAAGGTAGCATATAGATTGAAGAGGGACACACATCTATGATCTGGTATGGGAAAGAGATGGTACTATGCAGAGGTACTGCTCTGCCTCTTTTCTCTTTTATATGTGGTACCAGGTTGACACAAGAATTGAAGAGGTGTCTATACCTCTGTTTCCAATATCCGCAATGGCCATTTCATCATGTGTTGGTGTTGTATTTCTGATGAAATACCCCGTCAACTACATGCAATATGCTTAATGGCTTTTCACTCCAATTTGCTAGTTACTCTACGTGTGTAATTACTTCATCATTCATCATTTCAGCCGAAAGACGTCCACTGCTGGACATAGGCCTCCCCCAAGAAGGGGGGTTTTGCCATAATCGCCACGCTTGGCAGGCGGGTTGGCGATCGCAGTATGGTTGTTATAAAACACAGAGAACGCTGCTGCCCATTCTCTGGTAAGTCCCTTAGTCGCCTCTTACGACACCCACGGGAAGATATGGGATGATGCTATTCTTTACGTCCGGACACCATACAGAACAATTACTTAATTTTACAATACTCGTGGGAGCCATCATGCCATCAGTCAACCCCCGCGCGCCGTCCATTATTCAAAGTGACGACAAACGAACATTTAATTACGATGCTATGATAATAATAATCTGAAATGGTTGATACCAAAAGCTTTTAATTTTGAGTAATTGCCAAACATTCCTTCACATCATCATCAGTCGGTGTTAGTAGTAGTTTATTTTGGCGTCAAGAATATTGTTTTAGATGAAAGCGCCAGGCTGGCTCACGTTTTTTTTTTTTTTTTTGTTTTCTAATTTGTGGTGTCAGGTTTAATAATAGAACAAAATATGATTCGCAACCGTATCGAATAAAGGGTATAAAAAGACCCTTAACGAAGCCGAAAGGCACTTGTCCCTCCCGTCATTGCGATATATTTTTTTTGTTCTAGACCATACCTTGGAACCTTCTAGTTACGGAGATATTGGGATTCAAAGTTCCAAGTTTTACACATGTTTTTTTTGAAATACCTGTTTTTAATGCAAGATTTTACATTAAACACCTCCACGATCCTCGTACTATTAAATCCATCCACCAGCACAATGTTTTGAGTGCGTTACATTGAGTTCTACCGTAAACCGTGATTTTTCACCCCAAAAAAAGTCGTTTCCCAGCAAAAATTTTTCGTAAAGTTACTTAGTTTGATGTACATAGCATGCTTGGTTGACGGCTTCGTGAACGAAATTTATGCGTTTAACCAATTGCTTGCCCCCCCCCCCCCCCCGCGCCTGTTAATTTTATTCAGAGCACCCCCCCACCCCCCTTCCAAACTAAATTCCTGGCTTCGGCCCTGATTATATAGTCGTCATCATAGAGTAAAGTAATATAACGGGTATAGAGAGCCCTCTCGCAGAAATTTTTGAAGACCGCTAATGTCAATTGATCGTATAAACAGCGCCATCTATTATCGCCATCCACAAACTTGTGATATATATAGCTATAAATACTCTGCCTATGGATTAGTACCTACTGCTTGCACTTTAAGGTGGAAGCGCCAGGGTAGCCCGCGAAATTCAAATTTTCTTACGTTTTTTGCAGTTTGCAGGTCAGTTTCAGGTTGCATGTTGATGAAAAATGAGTCGCATACAACCTGACTGACCTGCAAATTGCTAAAAATGTGAGAAAATTTGTATTTTGCGGCCTACCCTGGCGCTTCCACCCTTATTAGTCTACTTGTTTTCAAGTTGACAAAGTTTTATCTACTTCATTTTTGTTTTTTTCTTTATTAATAAAATCATAGTAAAACTTTATCAAATTAAAAACAAGCAAATTAGTAAGGAAGCATCAATTTTAAAAGGTACACAGAGGATACATAAAAAAAAAAACTTTCCTTTTACAAAATTACTTATTTATTTGACTTATGTTTATTTTTATAAGCTTGCGCTACTGTTTTAATTTCATCCTCACCATGGTATGTGATTTTTCCAGACAAAATCCGGTTAATTGAACGACACCATCTACATATAAGCACGTGTCTATTGTATTGTATTGTGTCTTCAAAATATTTTATTAATATTTTTTTATGTGTTTCACAACTGAATGGAAAATCAACAAATATGTCAGTAAAAAAAATTATTCTATTTTTAATTTTTTTTTATTGGAGCATCTTTTTTTAGAATGTCTGTCACAAAATTTTGAATTTGGACAAAACATTTTTCCATATCTTTTGATGGGTATATTAAAGATTTTTTACCTTTTTGATATTCCTTGGCCCCTATATATTCATTTCATTTGCTTTTAGGATCGCCATACATATCTTTTTTACAAATTTTGCAGCTTTTTGATACATTTTTAATGCATTTTCCCAGAACCCACCCACACACGTAATTGCCCTGACCAGCATCATTAACATTTGTATTTAAATTGATGAAAGGCACCACAATTTCGTCTTCTATGCTTTCAGAAAATTGTGGTGTCTCCTCATCAATGGGACTGGGAATATCAGAAGTTGAAGAAATATTTTCTCTTACAAAAAAATCGAGATTCTGCAAGCAGCCATCATCATCTTTTTCGCAGTTTGCATGCAGAGAATGGGGGCGAGTTAAAATTATTAATTAAGAGGGACTTAAAGGCCCCTTCTAATGCAACCGTGTCTGGTGCCGTATTCCTCGCCCCATAACTTCTGATATTCCCAAAGAAATTCTCTAGTGGGTCCTGGTTGAAATTACGTGTTAGCATAGCATCAAATGAATATGATGGGGACAACAATATCCATAATTGCTGCATTCCTTCAATTGTACGTATGAAGTTTTTTATAGATGGTATAGCTTTCGATTCAATTATACGGATTTTGTTATTTTTGCCTTTAATTTTCTTAATAAATGTTACAGTTTTTAAAACTTTTATAGCATTCCTCCACAAATCATGGTGTGAACTACTTCGACGTACACAAACTTTATATGTTTTGCCATCAGGCACACAACCTTTATATGTTTTGCCATCAGGCACATGAAAAGTATTAGAATTTAATTAATCAAAAAGATTGTGCATTAGTTTAGTAAATTTTACCAAATTTTGGCATTCTCTCGGAATGTCTTCTCTTGCCACAAGATGTCCTGCCGTTGCTGCTACGGTGTGACTGAAAATTTGGGCTGCTGATTTCACTTTAATTTTTCTTATTTTGTTGACATAGACGTGCTCATCTGTGAGTCTCAGCAGACATTTCACCTCTCCATATGATTTATCAGCTTCATAAGTTTGCTTATAGTATTCCCATTTAACAGTCTTTTCGCAGTTCTCTTCAAAATCATAATATTTAATCTTTTGTAAGTAAATTGTTGCGAACTCCTTTTAATAAATGTGGAACATCAAATAGAGGAATTACTTTTGTTTTCCCTATTTCAATTATTTCAGTCTTCCATTCCTTTCCCTCTCTTAAATATTTTGTTTTTGTATCTTCTACCAACTCATTTATCACACTCACATTCACTGTGCTTTGATCACAGACAGTACATATGACCTTTAATCCCGTACTACGTACATACTTTACGACTTTTTGCAGCATTTCTTTCAATTGAGCCTTATTCATGGAGTTGGTGAAATAATATGCGACGGGTTGCTTGAATTTCTTTCAATCCCATGAACACCAACACATGGTCTGCAATTTTTTTGCCATCCAGTGTGAACCCCCGAAGCTGGTCTTTTGCAGCGTTATAGTGGATTTGAGGGGAAATCGACATTTCGTCGAAAATTAGCTGCATAACCGGTCTTCTGGACATAAGTCCTTGACGGTATTTTTAATTTTTATATGAAGACATTTATTCAGCCCTGACAATTAGACAATCATTACCAAATCAATAATTCACTGTGTTGCTATTGTAATTATTACGCAACTTGTAATTTACACAAATATTTGAAAATAATTATAGTACGAGTTAAATAAATTGATTAGGTAATAAAAATATATTTAACAAATAATATTTTCTTTCACAAATTATATTTGAATCAATAGTGTCGCCATCTATGGTATCCTAAAGTAACTAATTGTTTTGGATGGCGATAACAGATGTCGCATTTTGAAAAAAAATACCTCAAATCTATCAATGTATGGAACTGTCCTACCCCTGGTCGTCATAATTAAACCACCAAACACAGCTAATGGCTAATACAGACGATTTTTTGTACAAAAATTCAATGATCATAAATAATCTTAAATTACAAGACTGACGTCTGCCACTTCTGTTAATAACCACGTAGTTCATGTTTTTTGTCAACGTTTTGATGGATGACTTGTTAATGGCTCGTTACAGCCATAAAAATTATAGTTATTAATATAAATGAACGCTTAAATATAGTTTACAATAATATGTTTTAATTTAGTTGTGACAAGTTATAAAGTGTAGATGGTTTGACGGTGTTTAATTGTCTTTTTTGTCTGTTTATTTTATGAATAAGTACCTACGTATGTAATTAAGACATTGATTGATATCCTACATAGTCTAGTATGACAAAAAATGCATTAAATATTGTCGATCTCACAGCGCCGCCGGCCGTCTCAAAATTGGCCCCAAATAGACATGACAGTTTATTTTTTAAAGATTACAAATTGTTTTGCATATTACTCTTGCTGTTTTTATGTCTTACTAGGCCAATATGTATTGTTGTGACAGCCGTGGGTTCGTGAGCCTGCTCTGGGCCGGATTAAACTTAAGGAAGGTTTTTGAGACCTAACTGTATTATCCTAACCATTAATTACTTATTTAGTGTTTTCTAACAATACAAGCGCGTGGGTTTACTCAGGAAAAATATCAGGAACCAAAAGCAATGAATAATGGTAACTTTAGAAATTACGACTCTTTATTCAAAATTTATTCCCTATTTAACTGTTAACGAATTATTTTTCCAAAATCCGTCTTTGGTACCTACTCGTTTTCGTTGTATAAATAAATTTTGCTGAAAATTCCTGCACCCAGTGGTGTTTTGCCAATCAGTTTTATGAAGAAAGAATACCTATTTGCGGTACCCAAAATACGGTTTAACATGTAACGATATGAGGTATATATAATCCTGTTCGAAGGTGCACGAGTATCAAGTATGCAGTCGACATCTTTCAAGTAGGCTTACAACCTAAATATAATTTACATACAATTATAATTAACATCGCACGATTTTCGTATCAGCCAATCAATTTGTTGATTAAATTCATTGTTTTGTATGTTAAAGGTTAAATCGTGGCCAGGAGATTATGGGAACCACTAATCAAGTACAAGGTTGCATGTTTAAACCTGCATACGCTTTTATTATGGGCAAGACTGCTAAGAGTAGTGAATGATCATCTAAATGGAAAAAAAACCTTAGGGAGTCAGTCAAGTCTCATTTTGGCTCATAACGATATTACCGAAATATGTAAAACTACCAGGCTAACATAAATCAAAGTTACCTTTCTTCAACATAATCTCTCAACGCCTCGCGCAACTCCTTGGGGTCAATATCGTACGCTTGACATGACTCATACGTTCCATGCTCTCCTGGTACTGTCAACGAACGCAGCAGGTCATCTGGAAGGCCTAGGTTGTCTAGTTCTGGAGGCGGGGCGCACCAATGTTCTGGAGTAGCGTTTGTGAAGACCTGGAAAACAAAAGAAAGGACTTATCAAAATCTGTCTTCTAAAAGTTCTCTTCATTATAGAACTCTCAACTATTGGCTTATTGCCAAAAAAAAACTTATAATACAGTGGTTCCATTGATGGATTTCAATTTTAACTCAATCAACCAATCGAAAGCAATTAGTTCTAAACGAAACAGATAAACGACTTTCAATTGCTTCACATCAATGTTTTATATCAATTCAATAAGCATTACTTTTGCTAAAAGGATAGACAAGAAATAAAAAAATCTGGTCAAATAAAATTTTGTACCACTTGTGGATCTAGTTAGTATGATGGCTTCTATCTGCTTCCACCTTGATGTCTATGTTATGTTGTGTAAATATAGGATTATAATTTTGGACCCGATAGGTGGCGCCGTGCGTCTGTCTATCAGTCTGTCTGTTACTTCTCCACGCATTGACGACTGGACGTATTTGGATGGCATATGGATAAAGCATGACCACCGAAGTTATCATAAAATTACAACTACTTTTTATCCCGCTAAAAGGTACGTCCCCATGGGATAATTTCCGACCTATGCGCAAGCGAAACGCTTTGTTTAGATATATCATAATTCACCTGCCCTTATCCCAATTTATTTGGGGTCGGCGTACCATGTCTCCTTCTTCCATACTTCTCTATATTACTCGTCATCTCAGCAGTTTCTTACATGAAATTAATACAACGCAAGTACTTAAAAGTGTGTCACCTTTTCATATAGATTTACGCCGAAGCGCCACTCATCCATCGCTCATTCAAATACTGAAAGCATTACGTAAAACAATTTGTATGACAATAGCTGAAACCATGATCGTGTCAAACAATATTTAAGTGAGAATAGTTTTACTCAGTAAAGTATAAAGGAATCGTGAGTTTGTGAGGTGAGGTAATCGTAGTGCTTGAGACGAAGACATGAAATTCTCGAGTTTACGGTTATATGCATGACGAGTGATGTTAACAAATGAAATGATGATGATGAAATTTTACTAAATATATGAGGTCGGAGTGTCCTATCTGACTCTTCTGAGAAGAAACACCGAATCAAACACACAGATTACAGTGTCTTTTAAAGTCTAGACATTGTCTTGGTCATATCAAGCGAGGAAGACAAATATATGACCTGGATGATAAATGTCAGGAAGGACATGCAAAAACTTGACCTTACGGGTGACGATGCTTACCAGCGAAGTGAATAGCGCCGAAAGATTAAGTTTTATCACAGTTTCGCACCTTCTGCATATATGTACATATTTCTATAGGTTATCAAAGCCTAGATCTATTTTTTGTGAAAATAAAACTGGGTCCATGTCTAAACTATGAGTATGTTTATCCCCTTAGGAAAAAAGCGTGAGTTTTTATAAAACTTCACATTTTTGCATGAGATTTACTGATAGCTAGTACAAAGTTGAACGATTGTCGTGAACAGATGCCTCGGCGGCCGCTGCTGTCTTTGTCAACAATTTCAGTACGAATCAAGCGTGTCGCCTTTTGCTCTAATACACAAATGATAGATATACTGACAGTTTCGAATGGCGCGGCGGTCAGTGACAGAAGTTTTGCTCCGAAACACTTTTGGCGTCATGAATTTGATTAAAAACTAGCTAATCCTCGCGGCTTCGCCCGCGTGCAGATCGGTAATTGCCCCACGGGATCGTTCTCCCAGGAAAAAAGCATTCTATGTGTTAATCTATGTTATAAACTATGTGTGTGCCAAATTTTATACAAGTTCGTTTAGTAGTTTTTGCATGAAAGAGTAACAAACATCCGTCGATCCATCCTCACAAACTTACGTATTTAAATTGAAATAATAGTAAGAAAAAACGATAAAATAAGATAGATGCGTTCTGGACGCTGCCAGGCAGGCGCGACGATAACGTGTTTTGTGGTTATCTTGCATTGTCGATAGTAATTAATGACACTAAATAAACATTGAAAATGACATCATGCTTTAAGAATTCTATTTGCAAAAAAAAAACATAACGAAAGAATAGCTCTTATAAACCTACACCCATTACAATATTTAGGTACTTATGTTTTAAATCAGCATAATTCAAAAAAGAAGTAAAAGTTCATATACCTATTTTGGTTTCGAAGGCCATAAGAGTAGAAGAAGACCAAAAAAACGATGGATGGTCTGTGTGAAGGATGATATGGCTAGAAAAGAGGTGGCTGCTGAGATGACGAGTAATACAGAAGTATGGAAAAAGAAGACATGCTGCGCCGACCCGAAATAAATTGGGATAAAAGCGAGAGAATGATGATGATCCCTCTTTCGGTTCTATAAATATGACTCCATCTTTATTTATAAAAGTACCTAGCCTATATTGTAGGTATAATTAAGTATTTATGGACAATCCCAAAAGAAATTTAATATTTTTTTAAATGTTTTATATCCGTAACGAATTTTCCTGTGATTCAGTTTTTTGATAGCACAATCAATAGTGTCTGCTATTAATTCCGTGATTTGTAATCATTATTGCTGATAGAGACTACTTAAAGAATAAGATTGTGTGCCTATCGTATTATTTTAACAAGAAGCTGTAATATGACCCACGAAACGAAATGGTGATGAAATTATGTGTATAGTTTTAATTGTGTGTAATTCGAAGACTGGAAAGTTCTAACAACCCGCATTGGACCTTAGCGGTGGCTCATGGTTCACTCCGTCTTACAAACAGGTGACCTGTGTCCCAGCTCTGAGGACATTGAAGGCTGATTATGCTAAGTACGTAGTTATATATAAATCCAGTAAAATAATAGATAGAGAGCACTAACTATGGCAGGCAAACGAATCCAAACTTTAGGCCGTGACAGAATTTACTGAAGCAGTCACCACAATCATTCGAATTACGAATTTGTGCAAACATTCGTTGCCCTAGCTTTTGTTACACGACTTTCATTCATCATTTGAAATTCGAAAAGCCAAATCTTTAGCTGTTACGTTACCATTCACTCCAATATCCTATATTCTTGTCCCGGTTAGCTCTGAATCTTTTGCATTTTCATTGTCTTTCTCTCTTGATAATTCTTCTTTGCTGTGATTTTCTTGTTACCGTTCATTCATTAACTTTTAAATTGAAAGTTTGCATTAGTTGTAATTGAAACTAGATGAGTTAAAAAACACAACTTCGTATTCCAAAATCGTAAATCTTGATCTCAGAGCAAAATAATTAGCAATGTGATGAACGCCTGTCGAGGGAACAACAGTTTAACGTATTTTCAAGGTTCGGAGGTCCCCATCCAAAAGCTGACCTGAGTAAACGTTGCTTATCTTAGAAGATCGACCGGTGTTGCTGTTATTATTTAGCCACGAACCCCTCCAGGTTACACGAGCTTGTTTTCAATTTTATTATATTATCATCACAGCAGCATTGTGGTCGGAGGCCAATATGAGGTACCAGGTTGGCATAAGGATTGAAGAGGTTAGACTATTTTCAATGTCCGTCATGGTTGTGTTTTATTTCTGATGGTAACACTTCATCTATTCTGTTTTTATCTTGGTACAATTTCTTCAAAGTACACTTTGGAATTGAACTTCATGCTCAAAAACTTCTTTCCTTGACCTCTGAGCCTACATAGCAAAATAATTAGCAACTCGTTATCATCGCTTATCTCCGACACACTATAACAATAATGATTTATGCGCTATTTACCAAATGTGTCAGTGTTATGTTACCGTCTAGGAGGCACCTCTTATCAGCTCTTATCACAACACTTGTTGTAGTAAGCATTTGTGTTTACTATAATTTGTCTCGCTTCGATGGATTTACGGTATTTATAAGTCATTGGCTTTAATGGTTGTAAATAATGTTTTTGCAGTATAATGTCTTTCAGTATTATTTTACT
Organism: Noctua fimbriata; assembly: GCA_905163415.1. Classification (NCBI taxonomy): domain Eukaryota; kingdom Metazoa; phylum Arthropoda; class Insecta; order Lepidoptera; family Noctuidae; genus Noctua; species Noctua fimbriata. The sequence continues at coordinate 16,493,109 of LR990935.1, forward strand.
GCCTCGTTGCCTCGTGGTCGCAAGCGCGGCTGTTGAGCATGAGGTCCTGTATTCGATTCCCAGGTCAGTCAAAGTGTTATTGGGTTTATATATCAGGAATTTCACAATAGAAGCCACCGAGTCAGAATTTGAACCAACTGGCGAAATGTGGGTGTGCTATTAGGTACACAGGCAGGTGATGTTGTGTTATGTTATTAATTCTTTTAGATGTCTTTGACTTATGAGTTGAGCTGCACAAATACAAATGCGCGCACTAAGTAGACAGTTTTACTATGATACGTTTTTTGTATGATTATTTTCTTCAAAAGAGCTTCTCCGTTACCTAACCGCCTGGTACTCATAAATTATAAGCAAGATTATGTCTGGACTTTAAAAGGGACTATGTATGACATCTGTTTGGTTTCGGTGTTTTTATCGAAATAGTCAGATAGGAAACTACGTTCAGTAGCTCTTGAACGTGGTTTAGGTGTGCTAATCGCGTTCAATTTGAGAAGCAAAATTCGGCCTTGCAAGGTTCACATTTATTTCTTTAACATATCATAAAATTATTTTTACTTGCAATCGAAAGCCGTCAGTCAGCATTTGTTCCTTTAATAAAAATAAAAACAATCCTTATATGGAGTTGTATATTGACCCCAATAATACACTGTTGGATTCCAGTTTCTGAGGCCAGGTTGACGGCCTCGGGCGTTGCGACTTGCGACCAGCGACTAACACGCTCGTTTTATTAGTTTCCTTCGGTGTGAGTATCGTTTCGTCATCAGTCGCATGGCAGTGACTTGTGGCATTCTTTTTTTACAACGATGCAGTAGCAATGTAACCGCGAACCGGCCGCCATGCTTTCGCTGGTAACCACAACATATCACGATTTTGTCATGATTCAGTCGTGCCTTGCAAATGCGACTAACGCGCGACAGCATCATCATCTGCCTACCCTTTTCCCTATGTTGGGGTCGGTTTCCAGTCTAACAAGATGCAGCTGAATACCAGTATTTTACATGTAGTGACTGACTATCTGACCTCGCTCAACAACCCAGTTAGTACTGGCTAATACGATACCCCTTCGTAAGACTGGTTGTCAAACTTTCGGGCCACTGACTACCTTTAACGACTGTCAAAGATCTACAAATGACAGCCAGGACCAACGGCTTAACGTGCTTTCCGAGGGACGGAGGAAACTCGGTGTGTAATTGGTGGTTTACCATACACGGACCAACATAGGCAGGTGCGGCTTAACCTGAAGATCCATCCCACCATCTCAACATGAATAATGTAACCAAATGGTTTTGTAAAAATATTCTTATTTAAAAGAGTGTCCATAGAGTTTCTTGGCCGTTTTTCAAAGAGATTACGTTAGGGAATGGGCAACTGGGGTGCGTTGTCAGAATTCCTCCTCGTGTGCCCGATGGCTGCCGGTCCCTCTCGATACGTCGGGAGGGAATAGCAGCTGCCGGGCCGGTGCACCCTGGGCGTGGGCAGTATCCTTCCCCGAGGAATGGGAAGAGATTCTTATTCCTTGGGGAATGTTACTGTCCATGGCTAATATTCTGACATGGGAGGGGTCCGTTTTGGACCAAGGGGGCGTTGCTCCGCGTGACCCTCTGAAAAGCAGAGGGCACAGCGGAGTAGCAAGGGCGGGCTCGGTGTGCACTTACCCTGCCTCCGAGCAGACAGTGAAGGACGCAGTCGTTCACTGTCCCCGTCGATATCGTAATCCCACCGTTGAAGTGTCGTGGATCACGTCTCGCGGCTTCGATTGGGACCGAGGGTCTTGGCTTAACCGCCCGGACCGCGAGGTAGAAAACCTCTATAAAAAGTTACCCCGAATCTCAAGCGGCGGCGCACCGCGAGGAGATGTATGGCTGACGGGTTCCTATGGAAAATCAGTTGCTAGTGCGAACCACTGCCGGCCTGGCTATGGCTTATCTGGGTACAGGGGGCACTGCCCAGATGGACTCTTTATTTCCCCCATACTCGTGGGAACAACATGGAAAATTGTTTAAAAAAAAAACGGCCGATAACGGCGAAGCAAAGGAGGGGAGGGATGCGGGGTCGGAGTCCGGCGCCGCATCCAGCGATGTGAGCGCGGGAGGCTCAGAGAGCTCCCGGCGCGGGAGGCCCGGGACCACTGCGGTGAACGGGAAGTTCTTCCGCAAGCGGTCCTGGCCGGAGGGCGACCAAGGGTCGTCATCGGAGGGAGAGCTGGCCTCGGCTCGCAAGATCCCCACCAGTAAGCGAGGAGGGATCCGCGGCAAGGGGAGAGGCCTCTCTGCCGCCGAGAGGTCGGCGCGGCTTGCCGAGGAGGGGCGCCACCCGGGGGTGGCCGGTCGCGGGGTGGCCCGTTCGGGCTCCTCTGGCGACGAGGTGGGTGCAGACGGCGGCTCTGAGGCGGAGCGTAAGGCCGGTTTCGCGAAGGAGGTGGAGGCGGCGCTGAGGGCTGTCTCTTGTAAACAGAAGCCCTCCACCAGGCATAAGGCCATGCCTGCAGCGATCGCCTCCATCATGGCGTCAGCGGAGGCCAGATATGGGGGGCCCCCGTCAAACGAAGTGGCCAAACTGCGGGCGGAGGTCGCGCGCCTGACGGCTGCCACGGAGCTTCTCCAAGAGGAGAACAGGAAGCTCCGAGCAGACTTGGCCGGTCTGCGCGAGGCCGGCCCCCGCAAGGCGCCCCAAAATGGGGGCCAGCAGCGACCAAGCCAGCCCGTGCCCGTGCCGGTTGAGAACCAGGTCCTGAACCTGGTTCGGCAGGAGCTGGCTGCCTTCCAGGCGCGGTTCTCCGTCCTGGAGGGCATAGTCCTGCGCCCCCCCCTTGCGGCAAACAGGGCGTCCCCGGGCCCGAGGGTAGCCACATATGCGGCTGCTGCGGCCTCCGCACCGGGGTCGTCTGGCCGGCCCTCCGGCAGGGTTGCGTCGGCCCCCGAAGGGCCGGCTCTGGCGAAACCGGCTCCGGCCAAGAAGGCGGCAGCCCTGAGGCAGGGCAAGGTGGCGGCCCAAAAGAAGGGCAAGGCGGTGACTGTGCCAGCGCCAGCCGCGAGACAGCTGCCACCGCCGCCCCCCCCGCCCCCTAAGCCTTCTGCGGCCGAGACCGGGTGGCAGGTGGCCGGAGAGAGGACGAGGGAGCAAAAGGCGGCCAAAAAGGCCAGGAAGCGGCAGCGCAAGCGCCAGCAAAAAGAGCGGAGCGTCGCGGCAAGGCTCAGCGCCCCGAAGACCGCAGCTGTAGTGATTACACTACAGCCGGACGCGGAAAAGAGGGGCGTGAGCTACCGCGACGTGCTCGCTAAGGCGAGGGCGACGGTAGATCTCGGGGAGCTCGGGATCACCGGGGGCCTCCGCCTCAGAGTCACCGCGACAGGGGCTCGAGTGCTGGAGATCCCCGGCGAAACCCGTGGCTCGTCCGCGGACGCTCTGGCAGAAAAGCTTAGAGCGTCCCTAAATGCGGACGAGGCCCGAGTGTCCAGGCCCGTCAAATGCGCAGATCTGCGCATCATGGGTCTGGACGACTCGGTGACCGAGGAGGAGGTGGTGGCCGCCGTCACCAGGACCGGTGGGTGCCCTGCTGAGCAGGTCAAGGCAGGCACCTTACGTCCGGACCTGTCGGGCATGCGAACCGTAACGGTAAGCTGCCCTGTGACGGCGGCGAAAGCCATTGTGGAGGGCCGAAGGCTCTTGGTGGGCTGGGTTTCGGCGCAGGTTAAGCTGCTGGAACCCAGACCTCTGAGGTGCTTCCGCTGCCATGTGGGGCACCATGTGTCGGTCCGGTGCACCTCGGAGGTGGACCGCAGTGGCCTATGCTTCCGCTGCGGCCAGCCCGGTCACAGGGCCGCGGCTTGCTCCGCCGCGCCGCACTGCGCTGCATGTGCGGCAACCGGCAAGCCGGCCGATCACCGGGCAGGGAGCAAGGCCTGCGGTACACCCGCCAAGGCCAAGACCAGGGGCAACGGAAGGCCCTCTACCTCCACCGCCAAAACCCCCACCGTCGCCATCACCGCAGCCGCCGCCACTGTCGCCGCCGCGGCCGCCACTGCTGCAACTTCTGCAGCGGGGCCCTCGCAGGGGGCCCGGGAGGGGGCTGAAATGGAGTGCCAATAACGGCCCCATTACGCCTTCTCCAGGCGAACATCAACCACTGCGCCTGCGCTCAAGATCTGTTGATCCAGAGCATGGCGCAGTGGTCGATTAACATCGCCGTGGTCTCTGAGCCGTACTTTGTCCCGCCCAGGGATGACTGGGTGGAGGACCTTAGCGGCTCAGTGACCATAATTGCGTCGGCCGCCGCCGGTACCCCGACCCTTGAGAGTGTCAGGAAGGGTCAGGGGTGCGTAGCAGCACGGTTCGGGGAGATCGTTGTAGTGGGAGTCTACTTCTCTCCGAACCGAACTCTCGCCGAGTTCCACAACTCCCTCAGGGAGTTGAGTGTCGTCATCGGGAGCCATTCACTCCCCGTGCTTGTGCTCGGGGACTTCAATGCCAAGAACTTGGCTTGGGGTTCTCGTTACACGGATGTGCGGGGTAGGATGGTGGAGGACTGGGCACTGGAGACAGGCCTGGTCGTCCTAAATCGGGGTTCTGTCCCCACGTGCGTGCGGATGCAGGGTGAGTCGGTGGTGGACATATCGTTCGCTAGCCCCGCCCTGTCGCCGCGTGTCGTTGACTGGCGCGTCATGGAGGGGGTGGAGACCTATTCCGACCACCGGTACATCCGGTTCGAAGTCTCCACTCAGACCTCAAGCGCGCCGGTCCTACAGGCCCCGAGTGGTCCGCGATGGGCGCTGAAGCAGCTGGACCGGGAGCTCCTCCTGGAAGCCTCGATCGTGCAGGCCTGGGTGTCATCACCGGCCAGGCCTGCCGACATCAACAACGAGGCGAGTTGGTTCCAGGAGGCCATGTCCGAGATTTGCGACGTGGCAATGCCCCGAGTTCGGCCAGGAAGCGCCCGACGTCAGGTGTACTGGTGGTCGCGAGAGCTGACGTCTTTGCGTGAAGCGTGCGTTGCCGCGCGGCACCGGTACGCCAGGCATCGCAGGCTCCGCATCCGTCCTCCGGATGCGGCAGCCATTGAGGCGGAGCTTTACGAGGGGTACAGAGCGGCGAAGACCGCCCTCCAAGAGGCTGTCCGGCGGGCCAAGAACCTGGCCCGCGAGGAGATGCTGGAGTCTCTGAACGGAGATCCGTGGGGGCGCCCTTACAAGATGGTGCGGGACAAACTCCGCACCCGGGCCCCCCCGCTGACGCAGAGTCTCCGGCCTGAGCTCGTGGAGGACGTGGTGAGCGCTCTGTTCCCTTCGCGAGGGAGGCATCCTCCCCCGCCTATGGCTCCGCCGCCGCTTGCGGTGCCGGACGCGGACCACACCGATGACGACGTTCCGGAGGTGACTGGGGTAGACCTGGGAGTGGCGGTACGCAGGCTGAAGGCCAGAAATACCGCCCCGGGACCCGATGGCTTGCCTGGCAAAGCCTGGGTCCTGGCCTCTGAGGCTCTCGGGCCCCGACTGGAAGGGCTCCTAAGCGCATGCTTGGAGAGAGGCCAGTTCCCGCTTCGTTGGAAGACGGGGAAGCTGGTCCTCATCCGGAAGCCAGGGCGCCCTGCGGACTCTCCGTCCGCATACCGGCCCATCGTGTTGCTCGACGAGGTGGGCAAGCTCTTTGAAAGAGTTATTGCTAACCGCCTCGCCGGGCACCTCGCGGGGATGGGGCCGGATCTTGCGGAACACCAGTTTGGTTTCCGCAAGGGGCGCTCGACGGTGGACGCCATCATGCGCGTGAGAGCCCTCACGACGGGGGACGCTGTTTCCCGGGGCGGGGTTGTATTGGCGGTGTCTCTTGACATCGCCAACGCCTTCAACTCCATGCCCTGGAGCTGCATTGGGGAGGCACTCCGGTATCACCGGGTGCCGACCTACCTTCGTCGTGTGGTCGGGGATTACCTGACGGATAGGGCCGTCATCTACCCCGGTCGGAGCGGAGAATGGAACCGGCGAGAGATGTCGTGCGGTGTTCCACAGGGATCGGTTCTGGGACCGGCCTTGTGGAACATCGGTTACGACTGGGTGCTGCGCGCCGACCTCCCTAGCGGCGTCAGCGTAGTCTGCTACGCTGACGACACGCTGGTACTGGCACAAGGGAGGTCGCACGAGGCGGCGGCCGAAAACATGACACGCGGGGTTGCGATAGTCGTGGAGAGGATCCGGCAATTGGGTCTCGAGGTGGCATTGCACAAGTCCGAGGCCATGTGTTTTCATGGGCCTCGGAATGCGCCACCGTCGGGATCCCTACTGACGGCAGGAGGGGTTTCCATCGGCGTCGGGTTGACGCTGAAGTACCTGGGACTCGTCCTTGACAGCCGGTGGAACTTCGTGGAGCATTTCCGACGTTTGGCCCCCAAACTGGAACGGACCGGGGCTGCCTTCAAGCGGCTCCTGCCCAACCTGGGGGGTCCAAACGCCTCCTGCCGGAGGCTCTACGCGGGGGTCGTGCGGTCCATGGCCCTTTACGGGGCCCCGGTGTGGGCGCGTTCTCTGAGGCGGCAAGCCGCCCGCTACCTGAACGCGCCCCAAAAGGGGATAGCCCTAAGGCTAGTCCGGGGGTACCGCACGATCTCCGGTGAGGCGGCGAGCCTCCTTGCCGGATTGCCGCCATGGGATCTGGAGGCGATAGTCCTCGCACGCCTTCACGAATGGCGCGCGGAGGCACTACGTCGGGGGGAAACTCCGCTGCCGCGGCAAATCACCGCTCGGCGGACAGACCTCCGGCGCGATCTCATGGTGACATGGAATGAGCGACTGTCGCAACCCCGTGCAGGGCACGCCACCATAGTGGCGATAAGTCCCCTCTTTGAGGAGTGGCTAGAGAGGCGCCACGGCGCCCTCACCTTCCGCCTGACGCAGGTCCTCACCGGACACGGTTGTTTCGGGAGGTTCCTGCACCGAATCGGGCGGGAGGAAACGCCCGGGTGTTTCCACTGTGAGGATCGTCCGGAGGACACGGTGCAGCACACTGTGGAGGCCTGCCCTGCTTGGGCGGAGCAGCGCCGTGTCCTCGTAGAGGCGATTGGCGGCGGCGACCTCTCGCGCCCGGCCCTGGTTCAAGCCATGGTCCGGAGCGAGAGGGAATGGGAAGCCGTCACCTCCTTCTGCGAAGCAGTCATGCTAGTGAAGGAGGTGGCGGAACGTGAGAGGGAAAGAGCCTCACGTCCCAGCCGCCGCGGGAGACGCCCTGGGCGTCGGGGGTCACGTGGTGGCCCCCGGCCACCGTAGGCGCGGGCCTGTGGACGGCGAGTTATGGGCTAGCTCGCCGTCCGGCTTTCTTATGACGACAGGCCGTGTCGACGGCGCGTTCGTGTTCCACGCGCGCCTCAAAGAGATGTCAGCAACCACGTAGGGGTCCGCACGGGCCGATGCCTGCCAGGGCTGCGGGACTGTTCGAAAGAGATACCGCGGCCCTGGAACACAAAGGGCAAAGAAGGAACATGGATGGGTTTTAGTCAGTACAAGTCTGACACTCCCTTCCGCTCCGCCCAGAGCGGGGGGGGTCATTTGATGATTTCCCATCCTAAAAAAAAAAAAAAAAAAAAAAAAAAGGGAATGGGCAACTACAGTACTTTCACAGTTTTTATGCCTTGTGACTGGGACTGTAGCTTCATTACATTGTTGTCTTTGTTTCGACAGTTCAAAAGTGCCTGTAACTGGCCTACTTGTAATAAATGCGTTGATTTTGATGGACCCGAGCGGCTGTTATTATTTAGCCACGAGCTGCTCTACTAACACGCGACAGCATCGCTTCAAAAAGTCGCCGATACTATTTTCATTTGTTTACTCCGCTGTCGCAACACGAGTGTAGCCCGAGCGTGTACGTCGTGGTCATGCGGCTAAAGGTTAAGCCGATCTTGATTGTGATGATGATTTATGAACAGGATCCCCTGCTTTTGTTCTACGAGTAGTCAATGAGACGTGTCCAATTTGTAATAGCTGTCATGGACACTCCTTAGTTTATTGTAACGAGTTGTTTTGTAAGACTTTCCCTGAGAAACGGTAAAATTTAATAAATTTGCGTTACTCCTCAGACGAGATGTGTATATGTAGACACTATAACCAAAAAATCGTAACATATAATTTTAAATTACGTTGAAATTATTAAGGGTTTGGAATTTTAAAATTATTTACCCAACACATCTGTTTCTGTACGTTATTACGTACGAGTATGTACTTATACATTTATTCAAATGGGTGCCAATTTTTTTTTAGTTTAACTGCCTTAATGAAGCTAAATTATTTATACGTTTGCGACTAAAGAAATATTCTTGTAACTGGCTATTCTTGCAACTATATAGTCTGACTCGCTCACTCTAGAGAGTCTTATATGCATAAATGGCGAAGGATGGGTGCACTATTGGGTGCACTGTACTATTATCTTCAGTTTTGTAGTTTATAGTGAATATCCCACCTCTTCAGAATTATTATACAGTACAGTTCATGAGTGGAGATATTTATTAAGTGCTTCTAATGTATTGTTTTAAACTAGTTACTTCACATTTATTTTGCGCTAAGTTCGGTACGGAGTCTGGTGTTCGGTTGATAGCAATAGGCTCACCCCCTATTACATGGGACTTAAATATAATTGGCAAAATGTGGGTGTACTATTAAGGCTCTGCCTTACCCTTCGTGGATTACAGGTCTGATGTTATGTGGTTTGTTTACTGTCAAAAACCTAACCTTACTATTTTCATCTAGAAACGGTAAAAGGTGGTCGCTTCGAGGTTGTATTTTGCAACGACGCCATTTTGGAAAATTTGCGTAAATTAATATTAATGCAGTTTTAGATTTATTAAGTGGTTGTTGATGTCATATTCGTTCAATTTTCTTTCAAAATCAAGTAAGCTAATCGAATGGTTCGTAAAAATGTCAAACAAACAATCTGTTACTGCCCAGCCTTAGAAAGACCATTCATCTATCATCCCTAATTGACAATATCTCGCTGCACGTTTGAAAGTATATCATGTATGTATACTTCATGTATGTATTTATATTTAAAGGCGCTATCGTATAGTTTATCTGATCTATAGGCAGAACCGCAACAAGTAATCCTTTCTACAAATCGCTTTCACAACTTTCGCCACGTGACAAGCAACTAATGTGGTTTACATCTGTGACTAATACCAGTGAACAAAATGTAAATGACCAGGCGTTCATAAGTCTTTAGAAGTGCATTCTCCACGGGTGACTGTAGGAATTTCACAAAGTTCGGCGCACCTTGGTCAGTTCCGCTATCAACTTTGCCAATATATTGGCGAAGATTTTTTTAAGAGAGTAATATTTTTTTATTCATTTTTAGACTTATAAAAACGTTGTCCATCTCAACATGATATACTGAATTCACCCCATCAGTTTGTGGAGGGCTGTCCCTTACATCCTGTATGTACATTATTTTATTATTATTTTAAGTTTTGTTATAGATAATTATATAAATTGAAAAAATAAAAATCAATGCATTAATTTCAAAATAATAGACCAGCTACAGTCACTTTTTCAAAAACAAACTGCTGAAGCTAGCCACAAGGCATAATAATAAAAGAGTTGTGAAAGTACTGTAGTTGTCCATTCCAAAGCGTAGATCTCTAAGGAGAAGAACGGGCAAGAAACTCCATGGACACTCTTTTAACTAGACTGTTATTTACACGTATGACTTTGGTCCAACGCACTTTGGGAGGTGTTTTTGAAATTAAGACGATGTAAAAACGTGCATGAGGTGTAAGCGATACTGCTCTAGTTTGTATAATACTCCATAATAGCACAAGATACAATAGTATCATAATTATTTAGTTATCAATCCAGTTTGCAGAGAGGAAAATGATATGCTCGTGGCTATATACGAATCCATCATTTTCCATTACTCTCCAAGTAGTACCATACAGATCTGTCAATGTAAGGTCTAACTATTCATACACGAAATATTTTAAGAGTAACTTCTATAAGTCGTAAAGTCGCCATAGCAACGAAAAAATAATTATCAGAGTGTATTTTTTAAGAAATTATTCTAATTCTAAAAAAATTGAGATTTTTTGCTGAAAACTTTACTCCCATATTCTAACAATGACACTAGGTAATTACGACGTAGTAAACTAGCGTAATGGATGTTCAAAAATAAGGAGCTAGTATTTATTTTGTGGGTCAAGTAATTTTAAATTATTTATTTTTATAAAAATATACTCACATAAAAAAAAAAAACCTGAAATGGCTTCGTTATAGCCGTTAGGTGATTCCCTGAAAATATTTCGTGTATGAATAGTTAGACCACAGATATAGATAGACCTAGATAACGCGAGAGCAACTACTTCGCGTGCCTAGCTTACGTACAAAAATCGTAAGTGGCCAATTTCGCGCTCAGTCTGCATCGGAGCATAGCGCTAGTCGGACGTCAGTGGGCGTCATGGCGGGGGGTAGGACGAGGGGGGCGCCGTACGCGGCGGCGTCTTTGAATCGGTTTGATTTTCCCATCACTAAATAGTGCTTGTGACGTCATAATAGGTAGTCAAAAAATGGCACGCTTGGTTTTCATACAGATCGTGATACTTGCGTTATCTAGGTCTATCTATATCTGTGAGTTAGACCTTATATAACAACTACTTAAAAGGAGATATCGTTTAGTAGAACATCGTGAATAAGAAAAGTCTATAGAGATGTATTTATCTTATGGCTACTATACAATTTATCGTGATTTGTGTCAATAAATGCTTTGAAAGCCAAGAACCTAACCGTCGGACCTTCCTACCATTTTTTAGCGTTCCGTACCCGAAGAGTAACCAACGGGATCCTATTACTAAGCCTCCACTATCCGTCCATACGTGTGTCTGTCAGCGGGCTGTATCTCTTGATTTGTAATAGGTAGACATTTGAAATTTTCACAGAATGTGTATTTCTGTTGAGAGCAGCGGTGGCCCAGTGGTGGCGGCCCTGACTTACGGACAGTAAGTCGTGGGTTCGAACCCAGACAGGCGCATTACTTTGTGTAATTTATTTCATCACCACTGCTCTTAAAACGGTAAAGGAAAACATCGTGAGGAAACCGGCATGTCGTAGAACCAAAAATTCGAAGACATGTGACATCTACCAACCCGCACTGGGCCCGCGTGGTGGACTATAGCCCATTCCCTCTCATAGAGAGGAGGCCTGTGTCCCAGCAGTGGGAACATTATAGGCTGATTATGTGTATTTCTGTTGCCGCTATGACAACAAATAGTATATTAAATTTTTATAGGGGCTCCCCTACTACGCTGGTAAGGTAACCTTCATGCTAGTCATGTTTTTAGAAACAAATATCTAAAAATATTTGTTTCTAATAAAATATTTATTTATTTTTGTAAATTGGTTGTAAAAACGAGATTTGGTCGGTGTATCCTATCCGACTAATCTGAGAAGAAACATCCGAAACGAACTCAGTGGTCAGTCTCTTTTAAAGTCCAGACATATAATCTTGGTCAAGTCACATGAGGACCATGCAGATTAGTGTCTGGGATGATGTTTTTAGGAAGGAACCACACAGATTTGAGTGAAACTGTCCAGTCAGTACAAGGCAAGCATTTGTCAGTAATCGTGTAGCTCAACTCAGAACTAAAGCGCAGGCCACACCGCCAGCTAGCGAGCGAGCCGGGAAAGGGATCGTTTCACCTGGTTTCAAACTTTGGTTCACACCGCGAGCTACCGAAAGAGTCGAAACTAAGTATGAAAAGAGACTCGCCTGGCTCGCTCGCTAGCTGGCGGTGTGAACCAAAGTTTGAAACCAGGTGAAACGATCCCTTTCCCTTTTGCTCATGTGGCCTGCGCTTTAAGGAGCTCAACGATTTGACGATAAAATAATAAAATACAATACTAAAGAAGGGACATTTATGTAGGCCACATAAAGTACTCAAACTGTCAGACAATCGTTAAAAACTAAATAAAATAAGAAAAGAAAGAAGATACATTACTATAGGTACGATTGGACACGCGTGCTTTTTTAGGGGCCCTTAGCTTGGATCATGCTGCCAATGAATGCTGTTTTTTTAAGGATAATATGCTCATAAATGTAAATAAAATGAATGACAGTGATAAGAACAATAATTATAAAGTTGACATGAAAATAACAAGTTACTTAAGATAATATCACTGACTTTCTTCAAATATTTGTTACGTGCTTCCACATTTGAAAAATAAAAGCAAAACAAATATTATACGACCGTTGTTTGTTTTACTTCAACTGGTTTTTACTGATTTTCTGATGGCCCAGTGGGTTGTGTATCTGAGGGCCTTGTCAAGCGTTTCGTTTTCCACGACTTTTAAGCTCATAGAACTGAAGCATTTCATTCAAATAGACCAGTTACTGGTAAGGAGTTAGTGTTCTTGAGTGGAGACCGCGAATAGCAAAGCATACGGTGGGATGCCCCCAGGCTTGGTGGAGTGACGATCGATCCTCCCAGGGTAGCCGGTAGGCTGATGATGAGACGAGTAACAGGCACTTTTATAGCTTCAGTTCAGCCACAAGGCATAATCACTGTGAAAGGACTATAGTTGCCTATTTTAAAGCGTAGATCTTATGGAGAAGAATGAGTAAGAAACTCTATGGACACTCTTACGAGTATAAACACTGCACCGGATCAATATCACCTCACCTCATTTTTAATAGCTGATGTTGATCCTAGGCAATTCCTTTACCGTGCTTATAACGATTGAGTGTATGCAACGCACACTCCTTACAGCCACTGCTTACTGCCGTTGTTTCCTTGCTTTTGCAGTATAGAATTTCATAGAAATAAACCTTAGCAGCTGGAGGTGTGGCGATGCTGACCCCTGCAGTGACATTGCATGACTTGTCTATAACTATTGATGATAGAATCTAGTCTAGGCCTTTCGGTACGAATATGCGGGTTTATAACCTTGTGCTGAATACTTCTCATATATCAGCAGGAGCTATAAAGATGGCTCATGCTAGTGTAAAAATATTAGCCGGTCAGCAAGGCTATCGTGGGGCAGACGGACAGGGACGGTTACCGTTACCACAAAAATACCGGTAAAATTACCAAAACCTTAACGTTATGCTACGTTACCTAGTAACGTTAAAAATATCGTTAAATCATACGATTTACCGGTATTTAAATAGCGTTACCAGTAGCGTTACTTCGCTAAATACTAATAATTTCTGGTGCGACGTTGCCAAACCGAACGTGCGCCGCGAGTTCTTTCGTTCAATCTTCTAATCGGAGCGGCAACAGCTAGCATTTTAGGACGATCGGACGGATACCTACGAAAACGCGACGGCTCGCGCCTTTTTCATTTTATAAGACGTCTGGTCACACAAACATGGCGAACACCAAATACATCTATTTGTTTTGTTGTTCTAATTATTAGTTGTTTGTGTAAAAAATATCATTATAGGCCGAAAGAAGTGCAACAAAGTATATCAGTATAACTGTAACTTTTTAAAGAATAATAAATCTACTTACCTTCCATGCCATGGTAGTGGATCATACGAAAAGTAGTATAGTCTATGAAAAAAAGACCTAGAAAAAATTGACCACAATCCTTCGCCTAATCAAGCCTTCGGGACCCGGTGGGATGAGGGAGTAGTAGTGTAGGGAACACCATGGGATACCTCAATGGCATTGACCTTGAGATCAAGGTCAAAATTCCAAAAGTCAAGACCCGCGGTTCTCAGGAACAGTAACAGGTCATTTATATTCATGGTTAGTGACCTTGTGGTCAAAGTCAAGTGACCGTAGGGTCAAGGACAAGTGACTTTGAGGTCAAGATCAAGTGATCCTGGAGGTCTTGAAACCTTGGAGTTCAAGGTCGAGTGACCTGTCTTTGAAATTCCAGTGCCTTGACACTCCCGACCTCATGACTTCGAGCGCAAAAACAGTGTTTCTTTTTTTTCTAAATTTGCTTATATCTCGAAAACGGTGTGTCCTATCGCAAAAATAATGAAAAATTTGCCCCCCTTAATAACCGGTTTGCGCGTAATTCCCGACATGTAGGTAATAATTAATTACAAAAAAACCAAATTTTATTATCCATACAAAAAAAAAATATACAGGCTTATTAATTGTAGGTGCCTTTATTAAAGGATTCGTTCCACATCGTTTTTACGACAAACGGTTGGTCAGCCAAAAAACACCAAGACGCTTTTATCCTTATATTTAGGTGGTATATACGTTAGAATCGAGAAAATAAACGATTTGCTAAAATAACACTTTTTTGGCAAAAAAATCTGAGTCTTTTTTTCTCAGTGCCCCGTTACATACACTCCAACCGAATGTTCCACTATGGAACTGTGAAGAAGGTACCAGAAAGTTGTGGAACTTTCTCGAAGGATGGTTCAGTATATAAATAGCTGTCGTGTTTGCGGGAGGAGTCAGCCGCCCGATACAAACCATCACGTATCAGTATGACTCGCCGACGGCATACTCTAATCACCTCCGACGATTCCATCACCCTCCATCAGGAAAGCAGTAGGGAAACCTGTAATTTACGCAAACACAAGCCGGCATCATTCCGACCTCACCGTCGAGGTCCGTCGCGAAGTAAGTGTGTTCAAGTAATCATTGCAGATGCATCGCAGAAACAATACCTATTACACGCCGAAGCTAGTTGTACTAACATCGTAAGATGCTAGACTCCCCACCGACATCGTTAGAAAGAGATAGGCGAATAAATTACCGGTATACGTATTGTTACTTTTACCGATACTAATATTAGTTAATAGGTAACGTTAACGGACTTACGGGTATCGTTATAAATATCGTTACTTTTGTAACGTTAACATAACGGTAATCGGTAACGTTAAGAAAAAAGTAACGGTAATTCGGTCCCTGCAGACGGACCAGGGTTCGCCAAACAGCGCATTACCATTCGTATGGGGGAAAAACTGAATGTTGGTGATAACTATTTTAAACCTACATTATTTTTATGACTTGACTACCTACTCCTACATTCGCCTTCTTCTTCTTAGCGTTTCGATGGCAAAAACTTCACCACGCGAACCCCGCTCACTGATGCAGCAAATAGATCACCAGGTGCGGTGCAAGATAGTCCCCCTCAGAGGGGTATTCCACAAAGCGCAACTATTTTTAAGTGCAACCAACTAAGCACCACTAAATTCTTCCTCAAAGCGCAACCATGATTTAAAAGAAATTAATGAATCCATCATACCCCTGTCTATTTTTCATCATGGTTGCGCTTTGAGGAATAAACATTTACTATTTTTAATTTGAATTTGTGAGTCTTAGTTGGCTGCGTTTAAAAATACTTGCGCTTTGAGGAATACCTCCAACAGTGGGCTCAATGGCCCAGCCATTGGGCATGGGGCGGGGACAAATATAAATAAATCCTACATTAATGTTGGTCCTCATTGAGTAATTCTACAAAATTGTAACCAAGACCAATATGAGTCCAAACTTGCCTACAAGTTGTTCAAGCCTTTCCTTCTCTGAATGAGAAGCAGTCTGGGAGCCATGTCTCAATAGATTACTTCTAGGCTAGCGTACACTACCGTCAACCGCATGATCGCTTAACATCAGGTGTGAAAATGGTTAACCACGAGAGATACTATCATCACCTGCCTAGCGTTTTTCCCAAGGGTCGGCTTCCAGCTGAATACCAGTAATTTACATGGCGCGACTTCTTATCTGACCTCCACAACCCAGTGAGTTCGGGGTCATACAATATCTCTTGGTAAAACTAGTTGTAAGATTTGCAGGGTAATGGGTGGTCGCCCATCCACGGACCAAACTAAACAAGCACTGCTTAACCTAAAATGTCGACTCGTAGGCTATTATTTTTTAGATGACCATGACTCCGCTCACTAGAGATCCAATCCCATAAAAAAATATATCAAAAGACTTACCTGAGAAAACACGAGGAACGAAGTAGGAATAGCTGCCAGTCCACATAACAAATAGAACAACACTACATGCCAGTGGCCAGTCTTAGTGGCCAGGATGGCGGCCTCGTCCAACTCTCTGGTCCACGTCATTGTCACCTCACTATCTTTAACACTTGTTCGAATTTCAAATTGTTCCTGAGTTCGCCCAAACTCGAAAGCGACATTTTTTTCAAAGCTAGTATTATTTTATTCGGTTTTTCTAAGACCAGTTATTTTATTATTGTTTTGGTTATTATTTATGGGACCTGTTTTTTTTTTTTATTTATGATCCTTATTTTTTTTAATTTAAATTATTATGATTTATATTAGCACGTTATTAGTTTTATAATTCCTATTAAGTCATTTATGATTTATAGCGAAAATATACAAAGTATCCTCAAACTTTAATTATTATTACAAACTAAGTGTCTTCCTATATTGTTTTTATGTTAATTAAATAATATTTTATTTATTTTCAACAGTAAAATATTTTCTAAAACTTATTTCCTCAAAAAAACCACTTCGAAAGTTAATTTCTTTAAAAAAATATATTCCGATAACTGTTATAATATTTTACTTTACTTCAGTAACACGCGTCCATGTTTCAAACTTTTGAAATCATACTAAATGTTCTCAGTACAATCGGACTGACCAGGGGAGGCAATCCGACCAAGTGCGATAGCTCAATGTTTAGTAAAGACAATAGCAATTTTACGCTGTTTTTATTTAGCAGTGTTATATTGATAGAGTAGACTGAATGAGTACTATGTATTTTGCTTTTTCTCATTTAAAACTCGCTTTGTTTTAATTATAAAAAAAAAATGTAAGTTAATTAAGAAGAAAGTAAACAAAATCTTTTCATTCTTTGTTATCATTGATTTTTAATTTATTTCATTTTTTAAATAAATTAAATTAATTCAGAATTAGATGTTTTTTCAGATTTTCAACTTGGCGTTAATACATACTTAGTTATTTACTTTTCAATATAGTTGAAAAAACTATTTGGCCTGCCTGTGTCTAGAATACTACCTAAGTGCCTTATTAAACAATCGTTTCTAATAAAGACTTTCTGATATCTAAACATTTTTCTAGGTAACTAACAATAATACAAATATTAAATAGAAAATTGTGATTTTGGATTTTTTTCCTAAAGAAGAATATAAAAAAACATTTGTGAAAGCGAAAATCAGAAGAGTTTTCGTAGTAAATTCTCTCGTATCAGAAGCAATTCTATAAGGGCTTGGTGCGAATGACAGCGGGCGAAATTATTAACAGCTGTAAAAGTTATATTTAATCGTAAATTCTCTCACTGGCCGTCTCAATCTTTTACCACAACATGAACTTGAGGATCGGTCAATGAACCAGATGTTCAAGTAAAAAAAAATTGAATATTGTGTTGTTCAAGTGTTTTTAAAACCATATAGGTATTTACGACAGGTATAATACTGATTACAAATATCATTTAATCATATCACGTGAAAGACGAATTAACGTTTTTGCTTATCTTGACGATTGGATGAATTAAAACTACTTTACCGATTAACCTTAAGGATGAAACTAAATCAAAATTAATCTATTTGCAACCTGAGGGGAAACCCTAGTTGTTATCAGTGTAGATTATTCACCGCAGACGCGCGACTTCGCGGTTTTGTGACGTCAAGCGCACATGCGTCACTTAGCTCCAAGATGATTATGAAATATTAATGTAAAATTGAAACGTGGTCGCTCACAATGGGCCTTATCAGAAGGCTTAAAGTCACCCAAAGGGCAATGGAGAGGGCTGTGCTCGGAGTTTCCTTGCGTGATCAAATCAGAAATGAGGACATCCGCAAGAGAACCAAGGTAACCGACGTAGCCCGAAGAATAGCCAAACTTAAGTGGCAGTGGGCAGGGCACATTGCTCGCAGAACGGATGGCCGATGGGGCCGAAAAGTTCTAGAGTGGCGACCGCGAACCGGAAGACGCTGCGTTGGAAGGCCTCCTACTAGGTGGACCGATGACCTGGTGAAGGTTGCAGGGATCTGCTGGATGCGAGTCGCACGGGACCGGCCAATGTGGCGACACTTGGGGGAGGCCTATGTCCAGCAGTGGACGTCTTTCGGCTGAAATGATGATGATGATGATGATGAATGTAAAATTGACTAGTACTGATGATGTAATGAAATACTTGAATAAATTACAGGTAAAAGGGTAATTTAGATATTGTTTATAAGTGTGACAAAATTTTTGTCAGTATTTGTATTAGGGTATATCATTTAAATTCAAAAAATTTTTGTCAAATAAAATTGAAGAATAACGTTAGGAATTAACTTCTATAATGAACTCATCACACAAATACGTAGTTCCTGTGACATGTGAGCGAAGCTACAGAAATAAACAAGTTTTTTAAATAAAACAAGTTTGTCTCGCTTACAATGCGACCTCGCCCCTACCAGTGGCGCTTTCAAATCAAGATTTAGACCTGTTTTGAAGTAGATAACGTACTAATGTATTTATAGATCAAAACTAGTTTAATGGCACTGCTCAATATCATTAATTGTTTGAATTATCTGTTTAATGTTATTTGCTATTAGTTCGATTATGCTAATCTCTACAGTAATTTATTTCAATTGACTTTTACGTTGTGGTGTTTAGTTTAGGAGCTCTTCATCATATTAGTAAATGTTTTGTTTAATTAAATGTTCATGGGTAAACTAGAGGAGAGTTTTAAGCGTTGTTTCCAAGAACGGGAGGCGAAACTCTTACCTATGTTACCCAGTAAATGGCTTCCGGAGGTCAGATAGGCTTATAGTTGATCCATATAAAACCCTGGTATTTAGGTGCATCAGGTAAGACTGGAAGTCGTTCCCAACGCAGTTGGGAGAAAAGGCTAGGCAGGCGTTGAGTGGCAAGCTAGCCTGTCTGCATGATGGTCACCACTACCTATAGCTAGCTATTCCAGAGACAAAACTGACACATGAGTCTCAGACATGTGCCTATCTACTTGTATGTGCCTAGTAGGTGCTTCATTTGATGAAGTTCTTCACAACGCAAAGAGCTCTACTGCTTCTCTGCATACCTGGTACTTTTGCGGATAATTTCCTTGCTGTTGCTCTTTCTTATAGTCTTTTTTAGTTTTAACCGCGAAAAACTTCGTACTTTATTTACCTTCAACCAAATCCTACGCAAACAATGAATAAGGAATATTTACTTTTTGGCCTTCAATGTTTTTGTACCAGGCAAACATGTTTGCATTAGCACGTTATGGTATTTGGTTTACCTAAACTAAAAACAATAACAATGCAATAAATTAAATTGGTCTTTGTTTTGTTACAACAAATAAAAAAGATGAATATTTTTATTGAACTTGTGTTGAATATATGAAATCTATTTATAACTCTAACGTTTTGCAGTTTGTTTTTATTATGTTGAATTTATGGCAGTAGTTTTTAGTCTGCAGATAAGCAATGTCAAGAGATTTGATGGGCTATTGTTATTTTTAAGTTCAACCAATCACAATCATGATATTTGTTGTCAGCAGAATTATTGCTGATCTGACTAGCCAAGACCGTAATGCTTAATTTGCATTCGCTTTCTGAATCTTGATCAAAGGATTTGATTCTCTTGACGCCTTTAATGCCCTAGTATTTTTTTAAATAGTATTATCCGCAGTCATTGACATAATAGTTATTATCCGCAGTATTCTTTTCTTATATATTACTCAACATTTAAAACGTCATTCTGTCTCTGTTATCTTCAAACAATGAACAGAGATTTATGTTATAAAATAGAATTATGTTTTATTTATGTTAATGTATTTTAGTGTTTTTCAAAAACGTTTAATGTATTTTAGTGATTTCTGGTGCAGGCAGGCCTAATAAAATACATGATTCCTAAATGAGCACTGAAGAAAATTATTGTAAAAAATGTACCAGGGCATAAAAGATGTTAAGAGTCTTACTGCGTCCAGACTGAAATCCAGCCCCCGTAGCATGACCACCGTAGACAAGGATTTCTTTGACGGAAGAATCGAAAAAATGACAGATTGTGTCGACACAATGACAGATTTCTTTGCACTATCTGTCATTTTGTCGATTCTTCCGTCAAAAAAATCCTTGTCTACGGTGATCATGCTACGGGGGCAGGTGATGAAATGACATTCCTTGAAAAATATCTTTTATAGTTTCTAGAAGCTAGATTCAGACACAAAACAACTTAAAATTACCAGGAGCTCATACTCAAATAGGAGTTTTACTGTTCGCAGACATACCACAAACGGGTACCAGGCCAAACGCCAGTTAGCTGAGCAAACAAACCAGCTATACGGATGTTTGAGCATAATTTAGTGGCTCGAAAGCAATTGCACAGTTCCTACAGAGGGTCCACGTTCTTCGAATTGAATTATTTATGTCTTGTGCCAAATACGAGCGCTGATTACTT
This sequence comes from Noctua fimbriata, assembly GCA_905163415.1. Taxonomy (NCBI): domain Eukaryota; kingdom Metazoa; phylum Arthropoda; class Insecta; order Lepidoptera; family Noctuidae; genus Noctua; species Noctua fimbriata. The sequence continues at coordinate 16,513,416 of LR990935.1, forward strand.
TATGGTATATGCTGATGATTTTGGAATGTGGGAATATTGTGGTTCGTTTCGAAACGTGGGAAATCATTGATAGTTTTTTTTTGCTTTAAGGAAACACCATATCCATTCTAATATTAAAATTGTCTGTTAACTTTTCACACCTTAATGGTAGAATCCATATTTTGGATATTCGGATCATGGATTCGTGAGGAAAGTTTTGAGTATTTCTGTGGATGGGGTATAAGAGTAGAGGAAGACCAAAGAAACGATGGATGAACTGTGTGAAGGATGTTATGGCTAGAAAGGAGGTGTCTGATGAGATGACGAGTAATAGAGAACTATGAAAGAAGAAGACATGCTGCGCCGACAACAAATAAATTGAGATAAGGGCAAGAGAATGATGATAATGATGGACAGACAATGATAGAATATAGAATACTTTCATCCCGATACTAAGTACATTACCGTGTTATAATTTCCGATCTTCAAGCAGGCTAAACCGCGGGCAATGGCTAGTGATTCGACAGTGTGGTGGACATATTGATATAACTAATCCCACCAACGCATTGCATGTCAGAATTTGGAATTTAGAGATACTGTTTTGTAGTCAACATAAAATTTAATCATTACGGTGGTTTTCACACGACACCGCGGATTTCAGGTAGCATTTGGTTGTATGAAATCAGCTAATGCCTAACACTCGTACACCGCCTGACCGCGCGGACGAGCGTAGTCGTGTGAAAATCGCCTTAGGCACATACTGCTGCAACAGCTGCAATTTGCAAGTAAAAAAATATTTGTTTGATTGACAGAGTTCTCGCCGGTGCTGAGGGTGTGAACAGTCAGTGATCAACTTTATACAACATTATTTTTAGTATATGTAAAACCTGAATATAGTTTGTTCAGAATAAGTAACTGAATCGATTTTAAACCATGTTATATTTTGTCCCAAAAATATTTAAAAAAGTTACAAGTTGCACACCGAGCGTCATTAAGTACCTATCACAATAATTTACGTACCTTCTGCCAAATTATGTTTATCAATGAGCTCAAGACGACATTGGAGGCCCGCGCGCGGGTGCGTTGCGTGGTGACCACGCTTTTGTGCGGACAACCAGGTAACAGAATAAGATTATAACTTTGTGATTTTTCATGATACAGTTTTGAAATTTTGTAAATAGATTCTTTACTTATAAATACTCGACACGTGTTTCAGGTTTCGCATATACTAAAACTAATGTTGTATAACGATGAAGGGTTCGTTTACACCTTGGATGTATCTCATTGTCTAACACGGAACCCTGTATTTTTCTTGAGCAAGAAATTAGTAAATAGTTATTACCTCGTTGGTGGTGGGGCAGATGTATGTCTTACCGAACTCCCAAATTAATTAGCCAGACCTAATCAATAGACGAAATAGATTAAATAATAATATCGTACGACATGATAATAACAAAATATTTGTTCAATTAACCGCTAAAAAGATTATCTTGACAGATAAAGACCCATTTAGACGACCACGACGCAATAAGCTTACTCACATAATCCGAAATAATTACTACTTAGAAATAGATTGTAGTACAGAGATTGGATGGACTGTATGAAATATGATTTGGCTAGAAAGAGGGTGAGATGCGATGACAGTAATAGAGAAGTATGGAAGAAGAAGACATGATGCGCCGACCCCAAATAAATTGGGATAAGGGCAGAAGAATGATACTGATGTCCAAATACATAAACTCATGCCTTTTTCCATGGGGAGAGGCAGAAACAACAGAACGCCACCTGCTACGATCCTTACATACTCCTTTTGCATCGTCCATGTTCATACATCTGGATATACACGCACGGTTACAGTACTACGCACCTAACCTCTGAAGAACCGCACCAATAAGGAGGCCCTCCCGGCGTTGCTACTCACATCTGCCTTGTAAATGATAATGATGAGTAAAATAAAAAATAATAGAAAATCAAGTATCTTGACTTGGCTCGCGAGGTTGTCGACATGTGGGATGTGGACTCAGCGATCATTGTGCCGATAGCCATATCAGCCCATGGGTTAATTGCCAAGAGCCTCTACCAATCCCTGAGGAGGCTCTCGTTAAGCAGCTGGATCAAGGGCTTGATTCAGAAAGCGGTACTCCTAGACACGGCTCGTATTGTTAGGAGATTCCTCTCTCTGGAGCCCTGACCGCCGGTAGCTTGGACCCTGTTCCCAATACCGGTGGACTACATTTTTTATATTTTTAAATGTTTTTTATATTTTTTTTAAGGAATATTTAAAAATGTAAATAATTTGTAAAAATTTAAATAAAGGAAATACTAAAGTAAAACTAGTACTGACGCAGGGTGTTTTTCTTCCAATTTCAAAACAAAGCGATGCCAAAATCACTTTGAAAGAGTTTCTTTGTACAACGATTTGCTTGTTCCATCAATGACTCAACGTTATAAGAGAGACTGGTCATCATGAAATGGACACCAACATTCAGCCAAATGGAAAATCTCATCTTACTAAAAAAACATTGAAAAACAAATCAGAATAGTCTACCCGTCACATCCACAGAACTACTCAGACACATAAACACAAAACAGATGTTGAAATTACACCGCACATTTGAAATATTACGATTATTATGGTTACAAGATTTTATTGCTATTGATTGCTCTGTTTATCAACTGAGGCTATTATTAGTCTACATTATAGTCTGTAGGCCCAGACCAGACACACGATGCACCACAGCTATAATGTTGTTGATGCGAAATTAATTCTGCCTGTCTATCTGTCTGTCTGTCGGTCTGTTACCTTTTCACGTTTCAATGGCTGAATAGAGTTCGACTATGACCAGGGCTGCATAGCCTGCATAAGATTTTTTGTTACCTGGTAGTACGATACCGGGCACGAATCCAGACTCCGTGGCTGCTACTAAGAAATTCCTAACGGAAAATCCTAATAACACTGCCCGATCCCGCCCGATCCGAGCCCTTTCTAACACCCACTGCGGAGTCTCCTCTTATGCCTCCTTTTGCGCCATGTTTTCCTGGTCTGGACACCATACGTAATATATAGGGTCCTCGCGAGTCCCTCAGAGAAAAATTTAAAGAGATTGATATACTGACCCTGCCTTCACTTTATATCTTAGAATGTATTTTATATGTCCGCAAAAATCGAGGGCTATTCAAAATAAGAAGCGACTTTCATAATATAAATACACGCAGTAAACACGAAATTGTAATACCTAAGTTCAGATTAACAAAAACTAGCAATTCTTTTTATATAAACAGTATACGCTTTTATAACAGGTTGCCAAAGTCAGTTATAGAACTGACCGATGGAAAATTCAAAAACTACGTCAAACGTGTCCTTATTTAATAAGCATATTACAAAATCAAGGACTACGTTGAAGATAAAGAAGTTTGGCTTTAGTTCCTTCTGCGCATGCGGCGTCCCTGGTAGCTCATAAACGGCACAAATATGTGGATGTCTCTAACTATTCTCAATCTCATTTTTTCTCCTCTTTCGAATCAGATTTTCACAATAGTTTTGAAATCATTTATACATCTTTTGCTCAGAATATATAGTTACAGCACTGATAACAATATTTGTGTCACTTGTTTAATTTAGTACTTTACAATTCTTTTTTTTTACCTTTGTATAGATTCTTTTTTATCAATTGTTTGTAAATGTGTGAACATTGTGGGCTTTGTAGATTCCCAGCTGCTTGTTAACTTTTTATTTTGTTCTACATTTTTTGTGTAGTAAGCAACGACTTATTGTCGGGCCTACGCTGTCCCCCCATACTTAAGTACAAATGCTGTATCCATGATAATAATGTAACACCAAATGATTTGAAAAGAGTGACCATGGAGTTTCTTGCCGGTTCTTCTCCATAGGAAACGACCAACCCGAACCGTGCACCTTTTTTTCGACGTTTTATAAGTGCCCATCTAGGCCTATGTAAAATAAAATATTTTGATTTTGATTTTATAAAAGAAGTAAAACTACTTTAGTTTTTGCTCATCGATCAATCATTTCAAGTGTTTTTAGCACGTAGTTTTCCTACGCACACCCTTATCAGCCAAAACGGAAATATTTGAAGAATGTATCATCTTATGGGCACGTACTATATCTCCTATTATGATAAAATATCTCGTGAAGAAACTTACGCATCTTTGTTTTTGAGCGAATTACGTGGTCTGATATAATATTCATTTAATAATTTAAATTTTAATATTCATTTCATTATAATTTTATTTTTTTTTTAATATTCATTCAATAATGAATATTAAGTGGCTAAATAGTAACAGCCGCTCGGGTCGATCTTTAGGTTAAGCCGCGCTTGCCTAAGTTGTTCCGTGGATGGGTCACCACATACAGAGTTTCCTTCGTACCGCATTAAACCGTTCATCATCATCATCATCATTTCAGCCGAAAGACGTCCACTGCTGGACATAGGCCTCCCCCAAGTGTCGCCACATTGACCGGTCCCGTGCGACTCGCATCCAGCGGATCCCTGCAGCCTTCACCAGGTCATCGGTCCACCTAGTGGGAGGCCTTCCAACGCAGCGTCTTCCGGTTCGCAGTCGCCACTCCAGAACTTTTCGGCCCCATCGGCCATCCGTTCATCATCTACAATTAAACCGTTCGTCCCGGCTTAATTGTAGATCTTTGACAGTCGTAAGGTAGCCCGGTAAGTAACTAGGTACGGTACTGAGTCCGTGGGTCCACAGTCCATCCCAGACATGAGGCCTGTCCCAGCAGTGGGAACCTCGTAGGCTGATCATGCTACTGCGACCTTAGTCATGGTCTACGTTTCTCTTTCAAACCTCGGAGCTACTTCAAATCCTTATAATAGCTGATCAACATTATTGTTATGTATGACTAAAATTATCATAATTATACCGATGTACAAAGAATTCCATTTTGTCAAGTGAATATGTACAGAAGGAGCGGTGACATTATGACCGATGGCTGGGTTTATTGGGGATCCTTAGTTCATTGTCTTTAAAATAACATAACAATATACTTGAATCTACAGTACATTTCATTTGTTATCTAAAGCTGCAGAGTTGGTTTGGTTGAGTGTGCTAATTTCAGGTACTACTGGTTCGAATTGAAAAATTATTTTAGTGTTGGATAGCCCATTTATCGAGGAAGGCTCTATATACGCACGCTATGACCAATAGGAGCGGAGCCTCAATGAAAAATGTTACAAAAACGGGGATAATAGTATTTTTATAAATGTAATTTCATGCACAGATATTGTATAAATAATCTCATGTCCATACGAAGTGAGCCGGACACCAATATGGGTTGAACCTCAACTAGCAGCAGGGAATCACACTTTTCCATGTTCCTACATTTTTCGGTAATGCTGTCGCACAAGGTAGCATCGACGATGCGACCGGCAGCGCGCTTTGTTTCTCACTCTAGCAAATGACCGTTCTGAGCGACAGAAGAGGATGGAAGCATGGAAAACTGCGATGTGCTGTTAGATGAAGTTCAACCCTAACGCTTTGCTCGATCTAGGAATCGAACCCAATAGCCAAAGTTCAGTAACGACGTAACGCTTGCGACAATAAACCAACGAGGCATTGTTTTTTTTAAATCACAGTATCCGTTTAATTCGTGATGTCTCTAAAAAACAATAATTCGAAAAATTATTTAGTAAGTACACTATGTTTTGCCCGAGGCTGGTATTGTATAAGTCCTAGATTCCTTATTTACTGGTGACTGATACACAAAACCGCAGTGTCTCAAGAGACTAGTGTGTGTTGCCAGTGATTATATACGGGACCGAAACGTGGTCGCTCACAATGGGCCTTATCAGAAGGCTTAAAGTCACCCAAAGGGCAATCGAGAGGGCTATGCTCGGAGTTTCCTTGCGTGATCAAATCAGAAATGAGGACATCCGCAAGAGAACCAAGGTAACCGACGTAGCCCGAAGAATAGCCAAACTGAAGTGGCAGTGGGCAGGGCACATTGCTCGCAGAACGGATGGCCGATGGGGCCGAAAAGTTCTGGAGTGGCGACCGCGAACCGGAAGACGCTGCGTTGGAAGGCCTCCCACTAGGTGGACCGATGACCTGGTGTAGGTTGCAGGGATCCGCTGGATGCGAGTCGCCCGGAACCGGTCAATGTGGCGACACTTGGGGGAGGCCTATGTCCAGCAGAGAACGTCTTTCGGCAGAAATGATGATGATGATAATCCACAAAATAAATAGTCATGTCATAATTAGGGTTCCGTACCCGAAGGGCAACCAACGGGACCCTATTACTAAGCCTCCGCTGTACGTTCGTCTGTCTGTCAGCCGGCTGTATCTATACAGGACGTAGAATGTGTATTTGTGCCGCTATAACAACAACCCCTACTAGAAAAGTGTTTTTTTTTTTGGCTTGTTTGATACGGAACCCTCCATGCGGGAGTCCGACTCGCACTTGGCGGGTTTTTTTATTTTAATACCTACTACGGAACCATGATAAAACGTTTTGCATCGCATTTTAAACTTCAATCAATAAAAGGTTGAAGAAATATCAACAAAACAATATTTGCCTTGCTAATTAATTTATACAAATGTGTTTGTTTTTACTATATTCGGTTTAAGAGGACTACAAGGGCTAAGTGACCTTGAGTGACGCACGCACACATTTACACAATAAACGTGAACGCCATCTAACGACGACACCCAAAACAATTAACTCTGAAGACTAATCTCTAGAGAGATTACGCCAGAATATTCAATAGATAGCGCGAAAGTAAGAACAAATAAAAATAAATATTAATAATGAATTGCAATTAAAACACTGCATTTGGGGTGGTAACCGTTAATGTGTAAAACGCCTCATTTGGAAAGTATCCAAATACTTCTTTTACATCTAAAACTAAATATTCGGTGTTACGATATTAATTATTGCATTTCATAATCAATACTTTAGTTTACTAGTTAGACATATTTCTTATTTCCATACAGTAATATTACCAAATTAATCAAAACAACGAAGTATTTGATCACCATTTGCAACGTTGCCCACTTTCTATACAAGCGCTCTTAAGGATGTGGGTGACTTTTGAAATAAAACTGATTCAATGAAACTTAAAACATTTTCATTTAAGGCAGGTAGGTAGTAGGTAGGTAATAGATAGGTGGGTAGGTAGTAGGTTAGCATACCCACCTACCTATTACATATAAGTATACGAACCGATTTTTAACGGAAATTCCCGGTTTTTAGCTTTCTAAAAAAAACGGTTTTGTTGAATCAAACCGGGTTTTTCGGGTTTTCGGTTATTTTGTTTCTTTTCTAAATTATAATTGATCTGTCAATTTTGCAGATCAGACACAACCCGTCAATTTAAAATGTAGAAACATAAGTCAATTGTATTATTGCCTCCCACGACTTATTCATCTGAAGTTTATTCTCAATAATACGATACAGGGTTTGTTGGGTTGTGGAATTTGTACAATTCTCATTCGAAAGTACTTATTGTATATTTTTTTGTGTATACAGGGTGTACAAGGTACAGCCCTCCACAAATTGATGGGCTGAATTCAGTATATCATTCTAAGATGACCGTTACAAGAAATTATTTCAGGAAAATTATGGGAATCCAATAAATTTGATTTGTTGTATTTTCTCAAACGCAATGCAAAACGCACGTAGCGAACCGCAAGCGCGACGACGAGTTCGATGAACTCTGTAGCTAGGCAGGAAGTGAACAGCTGATTTCACGCGTGGTTAGAGTATTTCAACATCTATTGTTGGATTTTTGTTTTTAGTCGTATTATTTAAATATATGCAGTGCTGCGTACAGCGACTTTTATTTTACATTGGAATAAAGGAATAGAAACTCGAAAAATAAATAAAAATATATATTTTCCGGAGAAAAATTCCAGTGGAATATAATTCAATATAAGAAGCTGAATGCACCCTGTCAGTTTGTGGAGGGCTGTCCTTTACACCCTTTATATTCTTCGGAGATATAATTTTATACTTTTAAATATTTTAAAATACAAATGCGTTAAAAAGGCCATTAGCCGGTGGCTTACATTCATAATTAATAATAGTAGTGACAAAAAATTAATTCGCTATGGTTTCCTAGAACATTTTTATGAATATTTATCTGTGAAAATATATCAGCTTTCAATTCGGTATTTCAGAAACAAATTGAAGAAAACGATGACTTTTAAATACAAAAATGTTAAAAATTGCATTTCTCCGAAAAAATTAAAAGATAGAGAGTCCAAATTAGGTGTTAAATAGCTGCACACGGCTCACACTAATAAGCCACAACCACAACATAAATTTGTCCAAATACAAGTTATTCAGAAACGAAAATAAAATCAGAACGTAGGCTGGATAAACTCCAAGCATAGCCCGCTCCATAGCTCGCTGAGTGACCTTGAATTTATGGACCAACCGTACCGTGAGTGTCCACGTTTCGGCCACGTAAGTCATAACATAACAGGCAGGACGCACTGATTGAAGACCTTAGTCTTTAGGCTCTGTGGAATACGTGACGAAAAGGCCCGACGAAGCTTCCCAAATGCTGACCAGCCCAGCTGGATTCTTCTGTTAGCCTCCCTCTCAAAGTTGTTCTTACCAAACTGCAGAGTTTGGTTTGTTTGGGAAATTACATCCTCTCGCCTCACTCCCCGACGCAATGGGATATGCTCCGTTTGCTGGTTCTACGTTTGGACGATCATTGTGGCGTTTTCATAAAGACTTTTCAGCACTTGGATGTATCGCCAGTCTTCTTAACATTGCTGCAGAGACTCCAGAACTGACCAGATCTTGATAGAGTCAAAAGGCTCCTCATAGTCCACAAATGCAAGACACAGAGGCCGATTATACTCGTCGGTCTTACAGTGTGTTTCCTCTTCGAAACCCGGCTTGCTCCGGTGGCTGGAAGTCGTCGAGTCTTCGCGCTAGACGATTCGTGATGACTCTTGCAAACAGCTTAAACACGTGGCTAAGGAGCGAAATGGGTATGATATTCTTTTTTCTTTGTTTCTCTTTTTAAAGAAAAGAACGACCACGTCCCTTCTCCACGCTTCTAGAATTCTCCCAGAGAACAGGACCGAGTTAAAAAAGAAGTTCTCCCAATAGAGGACATAATTCCGCTTTCAGAAGCTCAGTCGTTATACCATCCTCATCAGCGGCTTTTCCAGTCTTGAGAACCGCCTCGATTTCACCTTGACTGACTTCTGGTAGGTCTTCTGTGAAATGGTGGGTTAAGGTGGGTCTGGAATTCTCATTTTCGGGATCAAGTCAAGATGCATGCGATGCGCACAACAGGCCGTAGCAGTTTTCGACTTCTGAAAGAATCTACGGCTTCGAAACGTCAATAACGCCACCAGGTTTAGTCCATTTCGTCAGATGGCTCCTCCCAAGCGAGGGAGGACAAACACTTTCAACCCCCGGATTTGCTCAATCGCTTTTTCTATTGAGCGTGTGCTGTAGCATCAAAGCTTTTTTTTTTAGGATGGGAAATCATCAAATGACCCCCCCCCCGCTCTGGGCGGAGCGGGAGGGAGTGTCAGACTTGTACTGACAAAAACCCATCCATGTTCCTTCTTTGCCCTTTGTGTTCCAGGGCCGCGGTATCTCTTTCGAACAGTCCCGCAGCCCTGGCAGGCATCGGCCCGTGCGGACCCCTACGTGGTTGCTGACATCTCTTTGAGGCGCGCGTGGAACACGAACGCGCCGTCGACACGGCCTGTCGTCATAAGACGGCTGGACGGCGAGCTAGCCCATAACTCGCCGTCCACAGGCCCGCGCCTACGGTGGCCGGGGGCCACCACGTGACCCCCGACGCCCAGGGCGTCTCCCGCGGCGGCTGGGACGTGAGGCTCTTTCCCTCTCACGTTCCTCCACCTCCTTCACTAGCATGACTGCTTCGCAGAAGGAGGTGACGGCTTCACATTCCCTCTCGCTCCGGACCATGACTTGAACCAGGGCCGGGCGCGAGAGGTCGCCGCCGCCGATCGCCTCTACGAGGACACGGCGCTGCTCCGCCTAAGCAGGGCAGGCCTCCACAGTGTGCTGCACCGTGTCCTCGTAGCATCATAGCTGGCGTCGAACCATCATAGCTGGCGTCGTACCAATTTTCAAATTGTTTTGTTGAGTGCCTGTAGTTCTGCCGCAGTGATGGATGGATTTTCACGTCGTTCCGTCATAAGCTCCAGTCACCTCCAAAAGTTTAGACTTCCTGCCCTTATGCCGCATTTTACAAAAACGCGTCCCTTCCTCCCTGAGGATTCCCACGATTTGGTCAAGCGCCTGGCCAATATAAAAATCTTTGTAATTGTTAATTAATAAATAGAGCTAAAACATATTGTAAATTAATAAAAAACAACGAAAAACCCGGGTACCCGATTTTACATAAAACCCGAAACCAATAGAAACCGGTTCCAAAAAATGGCTTTTTTGGTGCCCTAGTATGTAGTAGGTAGTTAGGCGGTAGGTAGATAATAGGTAGGAAAAAGTGAATTGCAACGCATGCCGGGTATGTTACAATATTATTTTCAGTTATTTTTGACTTTAAAATCTATGTAATGTGTAGTGGTTGACATTTGTTGTGAATAAATTTCCTCATAATTATTACGTGTTTCTTTGTTGTTATCTTCATCTTTGCTTTCGCTGATGTTATGAATATAATACCTGTGTGTGTGTATATGTGTGCGTGTGTGTCTTCTTCTAGTACATGATTAGATGAATAAGTACTTTTATCAATAACTTCACAATCGTGATCGTCGTGTGAACCACTGTTTCCAATCTATAATAAAAACAGAAGATTTCAAATTACTAAGAAACGTCAATTTTAAATATCCTAGTCCTATGGTACACACGCCAGCACATTAAGCTCGACCTCCGACATACCCATAACTACGCTACATTCAATAAAGAGAATCGTCGGAAAGGGACTAAGGACTGGCATCGGCCAATTACAGTGCGGTAGCGTTTAATGCTTTGCACTTACACACACAGTCGCACTTACACACACAGTTGTGCATCGTGTTGTGTCGTCCGTCAACCGTTTCAAGTCAACAGTTCCCAAATATCGCTCGGCTGGGATTCAAAGTTATTACGTATATTTTTTATGGCGCCATAATTATCGCCACAACAGTGGCAGTTGATATTGTTGTTACACTATTTTTTTGTATTTTTTAAATATTTGTTACTATTGTTAGCTCCTTATATTTATTGATTAAAGATAATTATACTATATTTAATTGTTAATACTTAACAATGTTATAGCTTAGTTACTATTTACAGATCTAACTATTTACACAAAATAACTCTAGTTTGAGAATATTTGTCTCTTTAAGTAGGTAGTAGTTAAGTTGTATTTACCGTAGTTGATTATAGGAAGTTGGCCATTTTTATTATATTATGATTTTTAACTGTTCTTGACTCCTAAGACAACTCATAATTTTGTTTAGATTTTGATAAGTAGGTCTTTCTACACTTAAGACTGATTTCGTTTCCTGTCGGGTAGTTTCAGAAACAAATTTTGTTCGATTGAAATTATTTAAAAAAAATATTAGTTCCCTTTTTTAATCGGATATTGTTACCAATTTCATTTTTTTTTTGCACGTAACTTTAATTATTTTTCTAAAATAAAAGTAACCTGTGTTAGTCCTTATAACATTAGCTATCTGCCAGTAAAAGTCCCGTCAAAATCGGTCTGATCTGAACAATCCTCGTGCACTTTTTTGATGTCACTGAATAAAGGAATTCCACGCAGACAAAGCGTCTCTTCGCGCGTGCTCAAGGATGCGCGAGCGCTCAATTATATACTTAATTAAAGGCAACACAGATAGGTAATCAGTGACATCAAAAAAGTGCGAGAGGGTTTTTCCGGTTGGTGGAAACGGAGCTTTTGACACATAGGTATACATTTCGAATATTAGTGAAGAGAAATAATATATTTTCCCAGGCTTTCAACTACGTCTGTTGAATATCGTCGATTGTGGTGCGAAAAGAAGTAACGAACAAACACAGTTTAGAATTTTTTTAATACAAGTATTAGGATTTAAATGATTACACAATGCAAGTCTTAGATGAGAATCGCAAGCATGCGCTGTCATTCAAGAATCACAAAGGCGGCATTCGAGGACAATTGGGAATTCTCCTGGATGGTGCGTGCTTTTACTAACTTTAATCTTACTGCTTGTGTATCAAGCAGCCAGACCCGGAACAGTTGGACAAATATTAGTTCTCTGCAGGAACGAACCCGCGACGCAGCGTAGCAACCAATCGCTCAGCCACTGCGCCAACCTTGCCGTCTTTTCATCCAGTTTATAGGCAGCTAGCTATGTATTTTGTCTAAGCTGTTTGGCACCAATCAATGTGCCTCACGAAATTGTGAAACTGAAATGCCTTTTACTATTTTATTAAAAACCATACCTAATAGTAATATGATTAAATATCACAGTAGACACTTATATGCCAGTGCGAATGGAAGAAAACATTTGTGGCTTATTTTTTTTTTCATAATTTTAATTTTATTGCCTAGTTTCAACTTTTTCATTTAATTTTATGAGTTCAATCTAAAACATTACTTTTATACTCATACACATACATTTTCTTCAATAGTTATCGTTGTTAAAAACACTATTATACTTTTAATAATAGACGTATTAGTGCACAGGTGCAGCGCAAATAGAAAAATAATCTAATCATAACAATCATTATGCGACGAACTCAACTCGCTTACAAAATAATATTATTAAATTACCTACATGACACCTACGTATACATATGGTATTGATAGAATGCGGCGCGTCGGCGCTTCCATACCATACCTACGGTCTGCGCGTGAGAGAGACGAAATAATAAGAACATATCGGACCCTCTCGCACGATTCGCAGCGTTCAACTTCTAATAGTTCAAAGTCCAAACAGTCGAACTTGATGAGCGGCCGTGTGTACACAGCAATAGGTAATTGCGTTTCGTTTATTTTTTGTATAATAAGAGTTTGAAAAATTGTTAGCCACAAGTAAAAGATTAGGTACGCGCGACGGCCAATCAATCTATAAAAAACCAGTTTATGCGAATCTATCATTGTATAGAAAATGTACACAAAGCGAGGCCAAGTTATACTGGAAATGTATAGCTTCATGTGCCGCCGTGTGTACCTAACATTCTTAAAATTTTATAATTCTTATTTATTAAAAACTAAATCAATAAAATTAAACTTTTGTGATAAGTAACATCGCAATTTTCAGATGAATCTGTTATTTCGCAATGCCCATTACCAATAAGCTGCAGTCTTTCAACAAAAATATTAGGTAGGTATTTATCTGTTTTGTATTGTTATTCTAGTCCAAGAATACAAAATAGTACAAGGATGAACACATGGCGACACACCAAGCTATAAATTTCCAGTATAACATGGCCTCGCTCTGTATACATTTTCCTTACAAAGAGAGATCCGCATAAACTGGCGACGCGGCCGGCGCGGCTAGTCCTTAGTCCAGCAGACGGACCTGCCGCATACTTGCAACTTCATACCTAAACTGCGCAGTGCGCCTGGCCTGTTATAGCTTAAAAAAGTCGTAGGTACTTACGCATTGAAAATAACTTCAGTGTCGATATTTTCAACTTTCTCCAGTAAAAATGAATTACACTTCAAATGTTTTTTTTAGTTATTTATTATTGAGTATTTAATTTTATATGAATATACTGCGTAGTATTTTAGTTCAAAAAGCAAAAATAAAAACACAACATCACTTTCCTGGAATCGAACCCGGATACTCTGGATTGCAAATCCATACCTCGACCAAACACAATGCTGTAACAGTTACACTACTGATCGAAATAACTGAATGTATGCGAACTGACATCCATCCGTCAAATGTCCAGAAATACGTTTCCAAAATTCATAGTTTTATATCGTTATAAAAATTAATATTTAGTAATATTAAAATGTTCTTACGTTTTAATATCGTTCATATGTAGGGCGTTTGATTTATATGAACGTTTTTTAGTTCTCGTAATGGGTTTCACTTTATTTCCCATACTTACAAATGACCAGAAGTACCTTATTTATTACGCTATTTTAACTTAAAATATTTTATATTTACACGAAACAAAAATATTTACGGAATAAAGACATACAACAATGAATTTATGAATAAAATTATACAAAACAGTAAACAACCTTGGCGTAATAATGCGCGAAAAATGCGGCAAAACGAGCGACACGTCCGTATAGCATCAGGCCTTTACGCACACATGCGCACGTATTTTGTTCAGAGATAAGAATATGTGATTTTGCAAAAAATCTATTGATTGGATTAAAAAACTAAAACAGTATCACGTTACTTTGTTGCGTGAAGAATAATTTAACAAAAAATCAGAATGATTGCATGTATATTAGTATGGTTTTTACTAGTAAACAGAAATGTTTAGAGGCATCTTTGCGATTTTTTTTCTATCGTATCAAATTTGTAGTATTATGTTTTCAACACAGTATCGAACTAGCATATATACTGAAGAATATCATATATTTTTCTGTGTTTTTTTACTGCAATGGATCTATATGATCCACTGCAAAACATGTATTGTAAAACATGCTTTTAGCTCTTGTAGTCGCCTTAAGTACAAAAAATAAAATGTGTTTCGTGTTGCCGTGAAACAAACACAACGAAAATAAATCTATAGTAAATCCGTAGTTTAAATCCGCTAAAGAAGTTTGGCTTTAGTTCCTTCTGCACATGCGGCTTCCCTGGTAGCTCATAAACGGCACAAATATGTGGATGTCTCTAACTATTCTCAATCTCATTTTTTCTCCTCTTTCGAATCAGATTTTCACAATAGTTTTCAAATCATTTATACATCTTTTGCTCAGAATAGTTACAGCACTGATATATGATATTTGTGTCACTTGTTTAATTTAGTACTTTACAATTCTTTTTTTTACCTTTGTATAGATTCTTTTTTATCAATTGTTTGTAAATGTGTGAACATTGTAGGCTTTGTAGATTCCCAGCTGCTTGTTAACTTTTTATTTTGTTCTACATTTTTTGTGTAGTAAGCAACGACTTATTGTCGTGCCTACGCTGTCCCCCCATACTTAAGTACAAATGCTGTATCCATGTGTATCCATGATATTAATGTAACACCAAATGATTTGAAAAGAGTAACCATGGAGTTTCTTGCCGGTTCTTCTCCATAGGAAACGACCAACCCGAAACGTGCACCATTTTTTTCGACGTTTTATAAGTGCCCATCTAGGCCTATGTAAAATAAAATATTTTGATTTTGATTTTTGTAGTAGTTCGAAGCCCACCGGAGTGCCAACCGAAGGTAAAGTTTTTATTTGATTGTTTAGTGTTAATTTTTGTTTTGGTAAAAGTTTTATTTTTCTTATTGTTGTTATTGATCTAATTCAAAAACCTAAAACGGCGCAAATTCTGTAACCTTATTGGTAACTACAGTTATGAGCCGTTTGGGGTCGAAACGCTCGGGTCATGGAGACCGAGTGCGCGTCTCCTTTTTAAGGAAATCTCTCGTCGACTGGTCGACACTTCGCGTGACCAGAGGGCTGGCTCTTTCTTTGGCCAAAGAATTAGCATTGCTATTCAGCGTGGCAATGCTGCCAGTCTTCTGGGCACGTTTCCAGATGACAGCGATGCGGAGGAATACTTAGACGCCTTTTTTTTTTTTTTTATGATGGGAAATCATCAAATGACGGGGTCATTTGATGATTTCTCATCGCTCTGGGCGGAGCGGAAGGGAGTGTCAGACTTGTACTGACTAAAACCCATCCATGTTCCTTCTTTGCCCTTTATGTTCCAGGGCCAAGGTATCTCTTTCGAACAGTCCCGCAGCCCTGGAATACTTTGACGCCTAAGTGTCCTATTGTCGTCGTTGTTTAGATGTTTATATTTTCTTACTTTTAGTCTTATTTTTATCATTACTTTAGTTCTTTTTAGTCTGTATATAATGTACATAATACATAGAAATTAATTATCATTGTATTAGATTCAAAAATAAATAATAATTTTTATTTCCATCAAGTTAGGTACAAGAATTTCTTAATCTAATAACAATTTAAATCTTAGTTTAGAGGTTGTACGCTGTCCTCTAATACCTAAACTAAGTCAAGCTTGTATTACAGGAGTTAGTGAGCTGTTGACTTAGACACAACCTTGAACTTATATAACTATAAAACATAACAAAGTTATTGCTTAAAAAGAAATAAAATAAAATAAAATAAAAACACATAAACTACTAACTACTGTAAAGTTATACAAACAAGATCAATAAATATCTACCACTTACATATACAAACAATACTAGGCACCTGTTATACCTACTTACATTTTAACTATTAAAAGTACTTCTGTCTGATCATAAGTCAAAGTTAATAACCAATTGTTCAACTTATGATTTACATCACGTTTGGTTAAACTATATACCTATGTATAGTAATGTTTTTAAATGGCTTTCTTTGTAACTTGCAACAATGTATTCAATGTTCACACATTATAATACCTACCTGTGTATTGTAAGTAGGTACAAATAGTTGAGCGACAGAGCGTGCAAGACCTTTGCTGTCGCCAATCATGCGTGCACCTGCGATCTATTGGTTGATATTACACACGCGTGAACGAAAATCACATGCTCCTCTGTAGTTCTGCGAGCCTGGTAACAACACACCAACCTACATTCATTCAAGCAAAAAAAGAGACAGCAGGGCAAATGTTTCGGTTACATCACACACAAATCGTTAAATGAATTTATTGCTCAAAGTATTTAAATCATAGTTCTGTTTCTGTTAATCGTTTGAAGATTAAAAAGACAGAATGATGTTTAAGGGCTGACCTATTTCTTTGCCAAAGAATTAGCATTGCCATTCAACTTGGTAATGCCTCTTTTTTTCTTTTTTGCTTTTGACACATACATACGTACATATTTTTGTTATTATTTCACGTATGTATATACAACATTAGTTTTAGTATATCCGAAACCTGATAGGTACACGTATCTAGTATTTTTATGAAAAGAATCTATGAAATGATGTATATATATATACATGAAATATAAAATTTCAAAACTGTATCATGAAAATTCACAAAGTTATAAGCTTGTTCTGTTACCTAGTTGTCCGCAGAAAAACGTGCTCACCACGCAACGCGCGCCTCCAGCGTCGTCTTGAGCTCATTGATAATAATAATTAGGCGGTAGGTACTTAAATTATTGTGATAGGTACTCAAAGTCGCTCGGTATCCAACTTTTAACTTTTTTAAATATATTTGGGAAAAAATATAACATGGTTTAAAAACTATTGGAATCGATTCAGTTACTTATTCTGAACAAACTATATTCAGGTTTCGCCTATACTAAAAATAATGTTGTATAGTAAATAATGTATTGAGAAAGTAATAAAGATGAAAAAAAAATTGCTCTAAATGTTATTTGATTTTTCTGCGCAGGGCGGGGCTGCATGCAAAGGCGTGCGGGCATAGTCAACTAGCAGATCACACATATTGAATGACCGAAGTCTACTCAAGAAGGAAGGCCAAAGAGCATGAGACCTTTCACGCAGTACTTACATCTAATATTAATATTTACTAAAACCCCACAGTTAGCAGGCAGTATATTTTCCTGGACAAAATCCTGTCCAGTGCTTTTTTTTTAATGCCGTTATAATTTCAGTGTGAGAGAGAGATCAGTATAGATTACCAATAGCCCCATCCCTTTTTCGCACTAGATATCTGTTAAGGAAGCCCCCAAGCTCGAAGATTCAAACCCCTTTAATCCAGTACACGTGACCAGAATTACCAGGAGAACATGCGTCAGCTGGCAGTGAACAGTTCCGCACACATCGATTAGTTAATGGACAGCAAATTGTTTCTAATTGGGACGTAGGTCGTAGTTGTCCTATTGCGCTGGACTATTGTGCACACAGGTATATGAGGAAAAAGGTTGATTATACAATTATACTTAGCTTAGCTTTTATGAATAGAGTACACAAACCCACGCTTGGTCTGCGTGGTGGATTAAATGACCCTCTCACAGACAGGAGGCCCGAGTCTCAAATGTGCGAAAATAATATTTGTAACGTTATTCACAGTACCAGATAATACGAATACCAGATCTGCCGAGGAGTATCGTGATACTCAGTAACTGGATGGGGTGCAGTTCAGGTCTTGTAATACTGGTTTTCCACTGTATCTGGTTAGACTGGAAGCCGCCTCTAACTGTTTTGAAGAAGGCTAGACAGATTATGACAGACTATGCATGGCAAAAAAAAAAGAAATTTGAGATACATTTTATGCCTCATTCCATCTTAATTCTCATTTTATACAATCATCATCTGCATGGTCGGTTTCCAGTCAAACCTGATGGCTGAATACCAGTATTTTACATGGAGCAACTGCCTATCTGGCGTCCACAACCCAGTTGGTATAGGGTAATACGATACCCTTTGGAAAGACTGGACTGGACTGAATTAGAATACCAAATACGTAATCTCGGGCCCCAAACAACGTTATACGATACTACGATTGAAAAAAAAACGGTACAAAAACTAGAAATGGTATTCCATTGACGAACACCGATGGAATCTATCCATGAAGCCGTCAATCAACTCAACTCGACACACAATGACCGGTATCTCTGTATCTTGGTATCTCCAGACTGTTTTGAATCGCAAGGAAAATATAAATGAGAGTTCCATTTTAGCGTATTTCAACACCTACATACGTACGAGGTTATTTCATACAAATTCTATTCTGTGATGTTTTTAACTGACTACTGAAAACAATTGCCGACTAGTCGTCCCCAAAGCGATTTCTCATTGGCAAAAATTAAGATTTTCCACAACTTCCATCCTTGCGAAACTTTTATCGCCCATTCATCTTCTTCAGGGCATGAATTTTCAGAAACCGCTTTAGTTCCTATTATAAGAAACTCTCTTGCAAAATTGATTGGTCCAAAACCGTGGTTTAGGCTTTAGGTATGTATTCTCCGTGACCGTGACTATTACAATGGTCGTCCAGTCAATGTATCACTACATAGTATAAAACAAAGTCGCTTCCCGCTGTCTGTCTGTCCTTATGTATGCTTAGATCTTTAAAACTACGCAACGGATTTTGATGCGGTTTTTTTAATAGATAGAGTGATTCAAGAGGAAGGTTTATATGTATATATTGCACCCGTGCGAGGCCGGGCCGAGTCGATAGTTCTATATAAAATACCTCTAGGCGGGTTTTTTTACATTAATTAAGATAATTAGTACAAAGAAAAATAAATAATACAATACAATTATGAAACATCCTGTTATAAATGGTAGAACATACCTCCCCAGCGCACGAGTCAAGTAGATCATAGCTTGCAACATGGTGTTTCAATGCGTCATAATAATGAATAAATTATTCAAATCTCATAAATACCAATTTTTTTTAATGAATTTTTAGTAGTCAATGGTTAGTTGGTTACATGAAGTGGGCTCACTGCCGTTGTAAGACAACTAAAAAGTCACGGTGTATAATATATTATTAATCAATCAATCTTAATTTGTCAATCAATCAATCTTTAATGAATACGATTTTTATTGCCAGGATGGGTCAGGAGAGATGGGCCAGAATCGCCACACAGTGGATGCCTAAAGTTGGTCGTCGTCACCGAGACAGACCCAAGAAACGCTGCGGAGTCTTTCCTGACGGATTGGCCAGAGAAGGCAAAACACCGGGAGAGAGCTCTGCGTTTGCATATCAGAGGGACAGAATAGAAAATTAAAAAAAAGATAATTAACTCCCTCGTTGGTGTAGTGGTCGCAAACACGAGGTCCTGGGTTCAATTCCCAGGTCGGGCAAAGTGTTATAGAGTTTTTCCTTCAGAAATTTCTCAGTAGCATACACGGAGTCTGGATTTGTGACCGGTTGATGGCAATAGAGTCGCCCCCTATTACATGGGACTTAACATAACTGGCGAAACGTGTGTGTACTATTAAGTACACCTCTGCCTAAACCTTCGGTGATTACAGGTGATGCTATGATTTTTATTAACTAGAAACACCCAAAATATGATTCGGTGTGCGACATCTACAGCTATTCTTGGCTTTAGATGGAGATTTTAAGCTATTCCAAGTAAAATATGTTACCTTTTCAACGTCCTCGTGATCAATATAAACCCCTCATCAATGACGGCTGTCAGCGGTGCGTGATCGTGCGTCGACATCTCGCCGATTGCTGACGAGTGACGTCATTAATGACGCACGCGCAAACGTGGGTTTTGGGACAAGTAAATAGAAAAAACATAAGTGTAGTGTTTTGTGTACCTATGTTCAAGTTTTTAAAGACCTTTGTACCCCACAAAGGTCTAGAGATTTCAAGTCCTCTAGAAGATGAACTAGTAGGATGAAAAATCCTCCGAGTCCTGTTGAGCGTTCAAATTTCGGCACGGTTCGCGCAGGGGCTGAGCGATTGACTGCTGCGCTGCGTCTCGCGGGTTCGATCCCCGCACGGAACAAATATTTGTTTGATCTACAGGTAGTTGTTCCGGGTCTGGCTGTTTGTGTATGTGAGTTTAAATGTTTGTAAACGCACCCACGATACAGGAGAAATTCGGTTTAAAAAAAAAACATATCCGGAGTCTGCACATGATTACTGACAGTTTTAGTGAGAGATGTGCATTCTTCCTACAACTAAATACTTTTTGATAGGGACGTTGGAAAGCCGTGAAATAGACGTGAACGTCAGACAGACAGTTCTCATTTATAAAACTAGTAAGATAGTATGAAATTGGATAATGATTATTGAGATATATTTACTGATCGTCACCGCATGAACGAGGGGAAGGTCCAAAAAAAACAAGATTGAGATTGAGAGATAAGAGAGACTGTGATTCCACAGAAATGGGCACCTGTGGTGACGTAGGGGACATATTGAATGCCCATAATTCTTCATTAACGAATGACTGACGGCCTCAATAGTGCGTGATTGTGCGTCAGTACCTTGACGAATGCTGACGACAAGAGTGACGCATGATTCTAGATAAAAGCGAGATATGGGTTTAGTTCATTCGAGGCATAACATAACGTAGAAAAGAATTAATAATATACCTACTAGCTGTTGCCTGCGGCATCGCCCACGATATAAAATAGGTACTTTTCCTATGTCATAACACCTACCGGTCATGGTCTATCCGTGTTCCACAGACCACATCGAAATCTGTTCAACTATTTAGGCGTGAAATGGTTACAGACAGACAGCCTGTACCCTTAACGAAGCCGAAAGTCACTTGTTCTCCCCGACATTGCGATCATTTGTTTGTTCTAGCCCATACCTTCTAGTTACGGATATTTTGGGGGTCAAAAATCCAAGTTTACACAAGTTTTTTAATGTTATAACTTTGTTTTAAATACCTCCACGCTCCCCGTACTATTCGATGCATCTATCAGCACAATGTTTGAGTGCATTACATTGAGTGTTAGGTACCGTAAAACGTGATTTTTCACCCCCAAAAAAAAAAGTCGTATCCCAGCAATAATTTTTGCGTAGAGTTACATTTTAGTGTAAAGAATGCTTGGTTGACGGCTTCGTGAAGGGTCAGTTTACACGTTGTATATGGTAATTTTTGTGTACCTCATCATCTGCCTGCCTTTTCCCAACCATGTTGGGGTCGGCTTCTAGTCTAACCGGACGCAGCTGAATACCAGTATTTTACATGGAGCGACTGCCTATCTGACCTTAGGACTGACTGGGTAGTTCGTTAACTTAGTAAGACTGGTTGTCAGACTTTTTGGGCCACTGACTACCTGTAACGACTGTCAAAGATCAACTAGAGATAGCCGGGACCGACTGCTTAACGTACTTTCCGAGGCACGGAGGAAACTCGGTATGTAATGAGTGGTCACCCATCCACAGACCAACCTAGGCAAGCACAGCTTAACCTAAGGATCGACCCGAGCGGCTGTTTTTTTTGGGCCTTCCCGTTGGCAACGCGGAATGTCTATGCATGGTATTTAATCTGATTATCTCATACTTGATACTGACAGTATCAAGAAACATAATTTATGTTTCTGTTTGATGGGAGTAATGAGAAGAGAATGAAATGACGGCACGGTTGGCGCAGTGGCTGAGCGATTGACTGCTGCGCTTCGTGTCGCGGGTTCGATTCCTGCACGGAACAAATATTTGTATGGCCTACTGGTAGTTGTTCCGGGGCTGGCTGTTTGTGTATGTGAATTTAAATGTTTGTAAAGGCACCCACGATGCAGGAGAAATACCTAGTGTGGGACAAAGTTTAAAAAAAAAAAAAACATAGCGTTGTAGGGGAATCCTTCTGAATTTTGTATTAGAAAGAAAGAAAGAAAGAAAAAATATTTATTTGTCACATGGACACGACGTGCATCATACAAAATGGCAAAAAAATAAACTATAAATTCAACAGGACGGAACAAAAAAAGAAAAAAGTTAACAGCTTGCACGTCGTGACTGCGACAAGCAGGTTACCACTCAGCATGATGCTGTGCTATGGGGGCCACAGCACAGCGCTGGTTTTCAGTGGTCACCCGTGAAAAAACGTACGGAAGCCAAGACAGCATAATTATATTTGCTAATGCAAATATTCTTAACTGTCATCCAGCATAGTTAGTAGTGACGTCATCAATGTATAATACTGGTTAGTACTATGAAACTTACAATAGGTATTTTACAGCAGGTTATTCATAGTTTCCGTGGTGTAGCGGTTATCACATCTGCCTAACACGCAGAAGGCCCCCGGTTCGATCCCGGGCGGAAACATAGCTTTTTGATTTCTTGTAACTTTTTTTCACAAATTTTGTGTCATCTTCATTATTCATTGATTGACTTATAATTGGGTTGAGTGACCTAATTCACTTTCATTTTCTAATGCCTCATTGTTTTTAGTTCAATGCGATTTAGATCCAATTTTATTAATATTGTAGATTGCTGATGTACTCCAATATTTTTTTTGGACGGCGTAAATGATTATTATAATGAAATTCTAATGCATTTTTGCGACCATAATAATGTTAAAAGTAGATGGAAAAACTTGAATAAGCGCCATCTATGAGAGAGTAGTCATAGTTCAAATAAACGAATGGTCTTAATAGTTCTGCTATTTGCCGTTAGATGTCGGAAGTGGTTTGAAATTTCATGAAAACATGAAAATAATTTTCTTTTCTAAGTTGAATAATAATTAAATCTATACTAATATAATCTCTCTAAAAGATATTAAATTCTGAATATGAAAGGTCTTTGCCGCAAAGTCAGATCAGGACACATTTATTTTGAACAAGTTAGTAAGATTGGTGCTTGGTAACGCAACCGAATTTTTATTTTATATTATGATAAATTCACAAATAAAAACCACTCTTCAATTATATATTAAAAATAAATAGCATAGACTAGTTAATTCTCGAGATTTTGTTTTATAAATTGTTAAAAATAGGTAGATTATACGAATCTTAACAGCGCCTAAACAGAATGAGTAGCAATTTTGTAAAGAAGTAACATTATTCTATTCTGATTACTTCAGATACTACGCGTACTAACTAATAGACTTTGTACATTTTATGCAGTCTATTATGAATCGTGGCAGTCTTCAGATAAGACAGGGAAACTATTGTTGGTATCATCCTCATGTACAACCCGACTATTTGTGCCAAAGTCCATGCTTCCGTGCCAGCCTCAACCAATTTTTACCCGCGATCGCTAAAATGTCGTCTGCCGATCCTGCCATCCCGGACGATCAACATTCCTCTTTCCATTCCTTGGAAGCCACGTAATAGCGTAAGTGTTGAACCAGATCTATCAGCACGGAATGGCACTTTTACATGCACCTATCCTATTCTGTCGCCCAGAACCGTTATTTGCTAGAGTGAAAAACAAGCGGGAATGATATCGCACGCGGCAGCATCACCGATGCGCTCGGCAGCTGCTCGATGAGGCGAAACTCTTAATCCACCTGCTAAGGCCATCACCGCGCCTTTGATAAGTGTCCTGCCCAGTGCAATTTGAATTCCTTGCCTAATTTTATTTTTAGTATAGGTATATACGCGCACGGCTAATCGTTAACGTTATGCAATAACTTTTTCTGCAGCAAAACAGTCGAACATATCGATATCTCCTTAGCTGTCCACTGACCCTAGTCTGTAGGCATTTGTTTGTTTAACTAAGCAAACATAAGTTATCAAGGCAAATGCGTTTTCAGGAAAAAAACTGCGCACCCAGATCGTCGCACGATAAAAAATGCAATGGCAGATAAAAGTGCAGCGGATTATCTGAGTGGAAGGTCGATGGCCTTTGTGTTGGTACTTAGGTTTCTATTTTATTTTTTTGTTGAAGGAATAAAGCATAGTAGAAAACTAAGAATTTTGATCAAAAGCCTGAAGTCCTGAAGAGCGATTACGACTTACGGCATTTCATACAAACTTTCAAGTCATTTTTTTTTTTCTTTTTTAATGAAACTTCATACGCATAAGCAGGATACATACGTCTAAAAAACTGACAATGAACTTTTCGAAATGTCTATTTAAAAAAAAGATCATTGGAAAATTCTGTTTTTAGGGAAAATCTAAAATCGGTCTAATTTAGCTGTAATTTTTCGAAAATATTCTAAGATAACTGTTTTAGAAATATGTATCCTGCTTATGCGTAGAAAGTTTCATTCAAATCGGATCAGTCATAAGGAAAAAAAAAAGGACTTGAAAGATTATGAAATGCCGTAAGTCGTAAGCTCTTAAGAATTGTTGTCATCTGCTTAGCCTTTTCCCAACTATGTTCGAGTCAGCTTCCAGTGACCAGTCTAATCTAACACACAGTCACACTCGATTGAGAATCGTTGAGGCCTTTAATAAAGTCAATAGCAAACCCATTGATATAGCGAGAGAACCAGTGAAAATGACCCTATTGTCTTAGGTTCGAACTCCGGTACCATACTAGTATACCACCACAAGCGCACTAGCAAGTGTCCTACTGAAGTATCTGTCAGTCAGAGTCCGGTCCGTAACTAATCAGGCAGTCCGCAAATTGTCCGAATTTTTCCAGTCCAGTTATACAAGTACCGGTCTTCTCAAAGAGTATCGTGTCACCCAGTTACTGATTTTGGAGGGCAGATAGACTGTCGCTGTATGTATGTAAATACTGGTATTTTATGATAGACGGATGCAACATAGTTGGGAAAAGACTAGGCAGATGATGATGACTTATACAGGTCAAGCCGACACGATAGAAAATCATGTGGTCTTCGAATTATTTTCTGACATTAATTTTAATCAATCAACGATGTCGCAAATCATTTGTCACTCAAATTGACTTTCGCGAAAAATGATCGACTCCTACGCGTAATGACTAGGTTTCGCGCGCGTGGGTAGGACGGAATTGATTTCGCCTCTACACTATATTATTATTCGCGTGTGACATGTTGTAAGTTATGTAGTCCTGGTACTTTGATGAATATGTCGATGTATAGTCAGTCATATGAATAGGGCAGTAGAAATCTCAAGTTAGTTGTCTCTCCGCAGTCAAAATATACAAAAGTTTAGAAACAAAGTGTATATTACCAAGCCGCGCACAGCAGCATGACTGCGGGTGTCTTCCGCGACACGTGATCGTAGCCGAAAGTATGCTGCGACGCGTGATCGGCTCTGTTTGCCTGACACGGTAGGAATGAAACTATTTGACTAAGCGCAGAAAGGGATACGTTCTCCAGCGACGATACGGAGCCCAACGTATGCGTCGACATTCTGCCGGACGCGATCGGCGATACGATGCGAGTCGTTTGGTGGAAATCATCCTTAAGTATGCTTGTATTGTTTGTTAAATAGTCCAATAGTAAGTGACGGTTCACAATATTGTTTCCTTACCCATCTTCAAAGTCCATGCGAGTATTTCATAAATAATCGTTTTACCTCTCATATCTACTCTATGGGCTTAATTAGCTCCGTCGATCAAGGAAGTATGACATAAAAGCCAGGAGGCGTATACTTAGCAGCAGATGGAATAAGGCTGCCAATGATGGTGATGATGGAGTTACTATTACTATTTATGACTATCCTGTTGAAATAAGAATGCTTTGAAAGCGACTGCGTCTTGCCCAGGACCTGGAAAGCTACTTAGAACAATTTTTCCAAGATTATACAACATTAGTTTTAGTATATGCGAAACCTGAAACACGTATCTAGTATTTTTTATGTAAAGAATCTATGTACAAAATTTCAAAACTGTATCATTTAAAATCACAAAGTTATAAGCTGATTCTGTTACCTGGTTCATGGTTGTCCGCACAAAAGCGTGGTCACAACGCAACGCGCCCGCGCGCGGGCCTCTAGCGTCGTCTTGAGCTCATTAATAAACATAATTTGGCAGTAGGTACCTTAATTATTGCGATAAGTACTTAAATCGCTCAGTGTCCAACTTGTAACTTTTTTAAAATATTTTTGGGACAAAATATAACATGGTTTAAAAATGATTGGAATTGATTCAGTTACTTATTCTGAACAAACTATATTCAGGTTTCGCATATACTAAAAATAATATTGTATTTTCTTGAGATAGAACCTACCTGTAAGGTCTAACTGCATAATTCAAATCAGTGATCTTACTAAACCGCATTGATATACTTACCTATATTTCTGTGAATTCTTATCATGATATTGTATATTATAATCTTGCATATAGTGCGTTCAATCGATAAAATATTAATCACAAGTCAGCACTTGAAGGTGAATGAATGTTATTATATGCAAAAACTTTATAAAAATATGAGTAATTCCTGCCTGGTTATTTTATCTTGGATAGTCCGGAAAAATATATAACATTACATCACGCCTGCAATCCCCGACAGGTTAGGCAGAGGTTTACCTATTAGTACACCCACATTTCGCCAGTTATGTTTAAGGTCTATGTTATGGGGGGCGAACCAATCGCCATCAAACTGCTACTGAGAAATCCTTGTTTACCACTTTACCAGACCTGGGAGTCGAACCCGGGACCTCATGCTCAGCGGTCGCGCTTCTGACCACTGATAACTAGTAATTATGCTGCTATACTGGCTTCCTAAGCATCATGAGAACATATGCTGACTGTAGAAGATGGAGGGACAAGAATTGGAAAGAGTGGCCTTAGATTCTTCAGTCATGTTGAGAGGATGAAGCGGGGTGGGTCTTAAAAAAGGAGGACAACACAAGACAGATGTGACTAGGAGGACAGTGGCATGGGACGTCCTGAAAAGACATAGGTACTCTGACCGTTGGCGCGTAGTACTAGTTCCCTGTTCACGCCCCTCCGACCCTCGTTCAAGCCAGCCCGCGATGCTGAGCCAGTAGTTTTTAATCAGCTCCTAAATAATGATTTCACTCACACCTGTCCCTTTGCTGCCCTCCCCAGCGAAGCTCCCCAAGCTCCCTAAGCCGAGGCTCGTACCCCACATGGGGTGACCTTAGCGCACTGTCACTTGGTCTATCTATAAGGTTTTTGCCCCTGGCTGGAGGTTTTACACTCAGGACACCCACAGGCTAGTCCGGTTAAGCAGCAGCCAGCCAGCAGGTTGACCTGCGAGACGCCATTAAAAAAGTAGTTCTCGTCACCGACGTGAGCGTGACATAATGTATGAACGTGGACGAAGCATAAGGACGTTATCCATTTTTACACCAATCGAAAAAGAATGGATAAGGTCAATGGGACTTCGTATTTCGTCAATCGGACGGAGAATACAACGTACGATCGCTCACTCGTCGTACCGAAGCTCAACCACTGACCCATTACCTCCACAAACCGCTAAACAATTCGCGGTCTTGAGCACAATTTTATTTTCTATTCTGATGTTATATTTTTATAATAAAACTGGGTTAGTATGACATAACACTAGGAAGCGATCACAATAGTCAGTTCTTCTCATTTTGCACGCCGTTGCGTCAATCTCGGTGCAACTTTAAGATTTTGTGTACAGGCTGATGTTTTTACGAACATTTCTATGACATGCGACATCCGGCAACATGCACTCACACCTGCCTGTCACACATATAGGAGGAGCTCGTAGCTAAATTATAACAGCCGCACGGGTCGATCCCCAAGGTTAAGCAGTGCTTTCCTAGGTCATGCCAAGTTTCCTCCGTGACTCGGAAAGCACGTTAAGCCGTTGGTCTCGGCTGTCATTTGTAGATCTTTGACAGTCGTTACGAGTACCCAGAAGTCCGAAAGTTTGACAACCAGTCTAACCAAGGGGTCTCATATTACCCAGTTACGTTGTAGAGGGTATTTAGGCAGTCGCGACATTCAGCTGCATATGGTTAGACTGGATGCCGACCCTAACATAATTTGAAAAAAAAGGCTAGGCAGATGATGTCTTTAACAAAGAGGCGGCTTGTGTCCCAGAAATAGGAACAAGTAGGCTGATTATGGAGCGTCAACTAAGAATACAAGCCAAAGTTATATTGTATGCCTCCCTTCTCGAAAATAAAAACGCATGTTAGGTGTTTTTGGTTCTGAACTTTAGTTTCGATTTTTTTGCCTGTATTTTTTTCGCATGCTGTTTAGTTAGTTCTTTAACAAAACTAGGTGTGTGAATGCTAAATTGAACTAAGCCATAATAAAAGCGTTCTAAATAAGTTTGGTCAAAATTCATAATTACTTTCTATACGTCTACAAACCGTGGGAAAACTTATTAAACATACAATATTTTACGATTTTTGTATAAAAATGATCATTCTGTATATTTCGCCGTTCCGGTCTACTTGCCCAGTTGTCGGCGAGTTGCCGTGTTATGTAACACCCTGTAGCAACCGCCAGACACTTTTATTGGTGCAACGCCATCTACAACTAATTCGGTCTGTGGTTTATCGGAACCTCCGTGACTTTATGGTGCCCTGGTAGCTAGCAGAAATAATAATCAGCTGTTTTCTATGTAGGCCGCTGATAGAATATTAAAGAAGTGGGAGGGAGATAGATCTCTCTCTAAAGACAGCGTTGGTCTAATATTAGAAACACCTCAATCTTATGGTGCTCTGGTACTCTAAAGAAATTATGATCAGCTGTTTCTTGTAGGTCAAAGTCGATTTTCGCCGTGACGTGAATTCGTGATAGGCTGTGATGACGCCTTTCTCAATAGGCAGCGCCGGCCTATTAGAACCACCTCAAGTTCATGCCATCCTAGTACCTTGAGGAAATAGTCATCAGCTGTTTATTGAGTAAATAAGGTCGAATTTAGTCGTCATTGATGATGATACTTCTGGGCGTTTTTTACAGGGAAGAAATAAGCTTGGATCAAATGGTGCTTTTTACCCAATACGTCCAAATAAATAAGATAACTTCAGACTGCTAGGTGGTCCCGGGTATCAAAACTAAGACGCAGTCACGCTTTCAACCGCTTACCTTTATTTAATATACCCCCATCTCGCCAGTTCTATTAAAAGTCCTATTATGTAGTAAAGGTGAGCCTATTTTCATCAACCAAGGAACAAATTCAAGCTCCAGGCAATATTTCATAACGGAAAAAACAAAAAAACGCAAGTTACACAGTCGCGCTTCCGAACCGCTAGATCAACGACGCAGTCAAACAAATAAATATGAAAAAAAAACGTAATCATCATCAGTACATAGCACAGTTTAATATTACAATGAATGAAACACTCAAGTATCACCGTGACCGCGACATCAGCAGAATGCGCCCGACCACCTTGCTGACACAATACAAGCAATTGTTATATTCTCAGTAATCAAAGATTCCAATTAATGTCTTTATTCGATTGTTTTTCTTTATAAATTAGTCATTGGTCACCTGGCGATGACTTAGGTTGAAGTTCGGGGTGGAATTTCATGGTGGTCTTGCGAATTGTCAATGACACACCTCACCTGTATTTTTATATAGGAATTATGCCTTATTTGCTGCATTTTAGATAATCAGCAATGTTTCCATCCATGCCTTTTCCCAACTATGTCGGGGTCGGCTTCCAGTCTAACCGGATTCAGCTGAATACCAGTATTTTACACGGAGCGACGGCCTATCTGGCCTCCACAGTTAGTAGTGGGTAATACGATACCCGTTGGTAAGACTGGTTGTCCGACTTTACCGACTGACTACCTGTAACGACTGTCAAAGACCTACAAATGACAGCCGGGACTAACGGCTTAACGTACTCTCCGAGGCACAGTCGGTTGTAATAGGTGGTCCCCCATCTACAGACCAACCTAGGCAAGCGCGGCTTAACCATAGATCCCAGCGGCTGTTATAATATAGCCACGAGCTTCTCACTATGTGTATGCGTATCCAACTACGCTTTAGTAAAAGTAGAACAGGGTTTTACTAACTTAAGAATCAATTTTCCTGAATCATGATTTTTCTTCAACATATTTCACATTCTTTTGGTTCGTCGCGTCGATGATTTCCTTTTTTAGATTCAGATTGGCTTCGACTAGAACTTTGCCAGCTCGATGGCGTTGGCGGTAGCTTCGGACAGGTCTCAAAGTGAAGGTGGAATTACACTTTGACCAGGACAGGAGGCTGGCCATAGCTTATGTTGAGGCATCGGAGTCGCACCCAGCTTCATCGGAATATGGGGGTATTCCGACCAAGTCCAGTAGTAGTAAACCCACATTGACTAGAGATGATAACATTCTTTAGGAACGTTCCAAGACCGACCCGTATAGGATTCCTATTTTCCGTCCCATATTTTCAAATTGTTCTTCTTTGTAGATCTTTTTACAATCTTCGTAGGTCTGACAACTATTTTGTCCAGAGTATCAATTCCTTCAGTAGCTCGATGAATACAAGCGAGGCAGATAATGATGCCGCCATATCAAAGTTGAAAAAGTTCCCTTTCCTAGCGCCACGCGGGATTTCCTCGGGAGTGTATCGGAGGCTGCGCGGGAGTGGGTCGGCGACCCGTCGCGCGGCGGCCTTGCACGTGCGACTGTACAGCCGAGCGACAGACTGGATCGTGTCGGCTGCTTATCTGCTTAAGTAGGTACTCGTGAATGTACATAAATGAATCTGTAAATAAGACTAAATTTAATAGTACTTTCACAGTATTGATTACTTCTTTGCAGTAACCACAACAAAAGCGACAATAAAATATCACTTTATTTTGATAGACTTCTTAAGGTAAACAAAAATAAATATCACTTGGTTTTTGACAATTATGCAAAATCAAAAGTGAAGTAAGGTAAAAGGACTGATAACGACTTAGTAGCAAAATTAATTTGAATTATCTTATATTTCTATTATTTTATTTTAACTACATGTAGGTGAACTAAACAAACGATGGATGGACTATACTGACTGAACAATGATATGTTTATGCTAGAAAGGAAGTAACTGTTGAGATGACGAGTATTAGAGAAATGTGGAAGAAGAAGACATGCTGCGTTGACTCCAAATAAATTGGGGTAAGAGCAGGAGAATGATGATAAATAATGATGAAGGTATAAAACTTCAAGTTATGGCTCATTTTTCCAACGCTACATTTATCTTTTAAATCTGAAGTGTAAAATTAAGGCCTGACAGTTTATGGGGGAATAATGTATCTGTTGATCTTCAAACTATCAGCCCAATAGTTTTAAAAATGTATTTAATGTAATTAATTTATTATAACTGCAAACAGTGACAATGTCACTCGGCTGTACTGGCGCGTACAACGACCGGAGCGTTGACACTAGTCTATGCAGTTTTGGTAACAACACATCGCATGCACTGTAGTTTCCCCTAGCCCTTAACTCCTTTAAACTGATGGTATCCTGGTATGTACACAGAATTGCCAGAGCAAAAGGGGTGTGTTAAGTTTCAAATAAAAAATTACAAAGTGACCTCGTAAAAACCTTCAGGAAGCTTACTAAATATGCAGAGGTGATTTCTAATGGCATACAAAATTTTGTAAAAGGGAACTGCTTATAATTTTTTAACGGAAAATCTTTGGAAGTAACTTATTTGCAGCTTATGGAAATGGCTTCACCGGAAAATGTAGAAAAACCTATTTAATACAAATATGTTTTACGAAATGGTTCATGCGCTTGTAAAGATAATAAGTTCCATTGAGTATGATTGTCGATGGCTCTAAGAGGAAACGATGGATGGACTGTGTGAAGGATGACATGGCAAGAAAGGCGGTGTCTGCTGAGATGACGAGTAATAGAAGAAGTATGGAAGAAGAAGACATGCTGCTCCGACCACAAATAAAAATTTTGATAGGGACAGGAGAATGTTTATTTATTTAAAATTCATGTACAAGAGTGGTACATAGGCGGACTTAATGCCATAAGGTATTCTCTACCAGTCAACCTTTGGGTCAAATAGGACAGTATTGTGATAGAGTACAAAAAATAATAATAAGAAAATACCATTTTGTTAACATAGATTGATATACATAAATAGATACATACTAATACACATATATACAGTAAAATTAAATAAACTAATATATATTAGAGTGCAACGTAACGTAAAGTTTTTTGCAAATTTTAAAACGGAGAAATAGTGATTATATAGGCAACAAGAATTTGTGTGGAATATACTACAACTAAAAAACCCGACTACTGAATAAAATGTAGCCTATAACTAGAACTAAAATGTAGCCTTTAACGAATCGATTCGATTGACACGTTTTTTTTTTAGTATGTGAAATCATCAAATGACACCCCCCCGCTCTGGGCGGAGCGGAAGGGAGTGACAGACTTGTACTGACTAAAACCCATCCATGTTCCTTCTTTGCCCTTTGTGTTCCAGGGCCGCGGTATCTCTTTCGAACAGTCCCGCAGCCCATGACCCCTGATTCATCAAAATCGGATGAATAGTTTAGGTGCTGCGGCGGAACATTTTTTTTAAATATTAAATGGGCCTACTTTTGGCCTCAATCTAGTCCTGAGGACAGAGATGAGGTCGAAGATGAGACGAGCTAACCCAAAAGAAGCCTATTAATATACGTAAATACAACACATCTAAAGACTGCTAAAATCATAACCCTTCGGCTTCGCCGTAGTCGGGTAATAATTGCTCTATTTCATGACTTATCTCCTAGTTAACCAGGAGTGCTCCCTCCAAGAATGAGGTATTCCTCGTAGCGCTCCCGTTTTGAAACGCTCCCATCTAAGCGCTCCCGTTTTGTTCCTCCAAGCGCTCCCAAAAAGAGCGCTTCGAGGAACGATTAAAAATATTATAATTTATTTCCTCGAAGCGCTCCCATGATTAACTTTCGGATAGAGATGGGACTATACTAACTGAAATTATCGATAATAAGTAGAACACATTGTTATAATATACAACTAGCGGCCCGTCCCGGCTTCGCACGGGTTTGGTAATATTTTTTTTATTTTTTTATTGTAGATCCTTTAGTCCACCAAATAGATGAATATAATCTACCGACATATGTACCTATTCATATTTTTTTATTGTTTAGAAAGCTTATGATTTCTCTCCATTATGTTTCCCATTACTACCCCCTTCCCCGCACACCTCAATGTTTTTTTTTCGGAAGTTTTTCGTAGAAATAAGGCAATGAGGTGTCTATCATTTACGTCAATGGTAGAAATGACTTTCCTTGTCCTAGGCGGGGCGAGAGAGTGTCAGACTCTTACTGACTAAAACCACCTACTGACTAAAATCACCTGCTCTGAGCCGGGATCCAGTAACGTATTGCGCTCAACGGTGATGCTACCTATGCGATTGGTAAAATGGTTAAAACAATTTTATAATTAATTTTTGCCAAAAATAGCGATACTAACTTCTTAACTAAGAGTTAAAGATGCGGCGCGCGCGGCGTGTGAGTCCTGCACACACACATACAAACCGTAACCCCGCCTCCCCATTGTATCCTAGAGAGTCGCGTTTAACGAATTCGCACGAACCCAACCGAGCATTGCCCGAACTTGTGTTTACGTAACCGTATGTGATTATTATACGTATATAATTTATATTAAGTATATTATGCGTTTTATTTATAACATCCTCTTTGAATACCTACACAATAACATTGGTCCTTGTATACACATAAGAGTGCCGAAAGCAAAAAGATATTATTCTCTCAATTTCGTAATTTGGTTAAGCAACTTCGATGTCGATGATGCACAAATGAGTTTTTAAAAATTATCGATATAATTCATTACTTCATGCTTTTCCCTATTTTTAAACGTGGGAGCGCTTCGAGGAAATATATTTTAATATTTTTAATCGTTCCTCGAAGCGCTCCTTTTGGGAGCGCTTGGAGAAACAAAACGGGAGCGCTTAGATGGGAGCGTTTCAAAACGGGAGCGCTACGAGGAATACCTCGCAAGAATAAAAGGCACTATTTTATTTGCTTATCTTTTCTCCTCAAATAAGTACACATGAGAAAACTAGGTCATTATGTGCGTAAACAGACTGACAAACTCATTTACTTCGCTTATTTAGTTGTTTAATTAGTCATACTATCACATATTATTCTACAGTTGAAGTCAACCTGCACTGGAATTATTTGGAGGAGGCCTGTGTCCCAGCAGTGGGAACATTAAAGGCGGGCAATTATATGAGTTAGGTAGTTCTTGCGGCTTATGGATCTATAGATTATACCCATGGCTTCGCCCGCAAAGACTTCGGTAATGGACCAGGATAAAGATTACTCTATGTGTTAACATCATCTGCCTAGTCTTTTCCCAACTATGTTAGGGCCGGCTTCCAGTCTAACAGGATGCAGCTAAATACTCGTATTTTACATGGAGCGACCTCCACAACCCAGTTCATCATCATCATCATTTCAGCCGAAAGACGTCCACTGCTGGACATAGGCCTCCCCCAAAGGGGGGGGGTTTTGCCATAATCGCCACGCTTGGCAGGCGGGTTGGCGATCGCAGTACGGTTGTTAAAAGAGCTCAGAGAACGCTGCGGCCGATTCTCTGGTAAGTCCCTTAGTCGCCTCTTACGACACCCTCGGGAAGATATGGGATGGTGCTATTCTTTACGTCCGACACCATACAGTACACAACCCAGTTAGTACTAGGTAATACGATACCCCTTGGTAAGTTGGTTGTCAGACTTTTTGAGCCACTGACTAACTGTAACGACTGTCAAGATCTACAAATGACAGCCGGGACCAACAGCTTAACGTACTTTCCGAGGCACGGAGGAAACTCGGTATGTAATGGGTGGTCACCCATCCACAGACCAACCTAGGCAATCACGGCTTAACCTAAAGATCCGAGCGGCTGTTATTATTTAGCCACGAGCTCCTCCGTTGTGTTAACATAGGTAATAAACTATCTGTGTGCCAAATTTCATCCAAATCCGTTCAGTAGTTTTTGCGTGAAAGAGGAACAAATATCCAACCATCCTTACAAACTTACGCATTTATAATAGTGTATTTTGTACTGATAAAGCTAAAAGAAATTCAGCGTGGCAATGCTGCCAGTCTTCTGGGCACGTTTCCAGATGACAGCGATGCGGAGGAATACTTTGACGCCTAAGTGTCCTATTGTCGTCGTTGTTTAGATGTTTATTTTTTCTTACTTTTAGTCTTATTTTTATCATTACTTTAGTTCATATATAAATAAGAAAAAGATAAATACGGAACATTGAAATAAAATATTTATTATCAAAAAAAATAAAAATAAAAGAAATTATATTGAAACTCAATAAAATTCAGAGATTGAAAATAAACTCTCAAAATAATTTTAGTTATTTTTGTATTGTGCCATTAGATGTTTTGAGCAACCTAATTTCATTAAAAAAAAAAATGCTTTAAAAAAACTCCCTTTTTTTTTAACGATTCGATTTACAATTTATTCGATTTGGCAACGATTCGATTTACAATTTATTCGATTTGGCAACGGTCTCCGACGAGTCCAGCGCAGTTGGGGAGAAATCACAAGCTTTTCGCTTGATATTGATTACTTTTTCGAATCATTTACAATTTAAAGGTTACCAATTTTATAATTTAACTGAGTAATATTGATTAATTATTTTATTGATTTCGTTTATTCATTCTCTTACATACTATTTACATTTTTAAATATTTCCCTCTCTATGTTCCCTCACTGGTTCCAAAAAGGCTTTGTTTTTTTCTTCTGGTGCAGATAAGTGCATCGGCCTAAGGGCCAAGGGCCTCCGAGCAGGCCCTTAACCTCGGTGAAAGTACGACTTTAGACCATCTTGCTTATTTAGTTCATTCACTCTGGAAGGGACAGAGGAGTGGAGTCGCTAGAGTAATTTGTTTTTATTTTTTAAATTTTTTTTTTGGTTTGTGCTTAATTCGAGAATAAATTAGAAATCTATTATTGTTTTTATTTAGTTCATAGTTCATTTATTTGTCAGAAACATGAGTATGCACACACAAAGCATGCAAGATGTTAAGTACATTGCAGAAAGGATCACAGTCATGTTTTACCTTTACGGCGTACAAATATGTATTATAATAACATTTGATCAAATATAAAATTAATTGTAACTGTTTCTATTTCTTTTTCTAATGCACTAATTACGGAAAATCTACATGTTTTAAGGGTTGGGTTTCAAGGTATGTTGCTTATTCATATTCCTTTGTCTTACAACCGTTGGTTTATCATAATAAAGAAAAAAGTACAAACACCATACATGATGCGTAAACGCTGTTTTAATAAAAACCAAATTCCCAAAACGGAAAATAAGAGTTTTATCATTTCATAAATGCGTGATTTCTACAATTAATTTGAATTCCTGGTTACTTAACATTTAGCAACGAATACAAAAAGTTTTTCCCAAAAAATAAAACACCAACATCTCTCCACGACCGGCCCTGCGCCGAATTTTCAAGGCTGCTAGAGGCGGAAGAAAGCTTGGAAAGCGACAGTGGAATGCTCCGCAGTGCTTACGCATCCCCCCTCCCCCCCGTACCTGCACGACAGAGGGGGGGGGGGAGAGTGCAACGCCTCCAGGGCATTTCTTTTTGGAAGAAAAGAAGTCGTAGAAACTACAATGGTGAATAGTTACTTTGTGGATGAATGTTGTTATGGATTTAAAGTAGGAAAACTTTGTGGTTGTTGGTTTAAAGTAAAGCACTATATAGTATATTATTTCACTACATAGTATAAAACAAAGTCGCTACCCGCTGTCTGTCTGTCTCTGTGTATGCTTAGATCTTGAAAACTACGCAACGGATTTAGATGCGGTTTTTTTTTAATAGATAGTGATTCAAGAGGAAGGTTGATATGTATATATTGCACCCGTGCGAAGCCAGGACGAGTCGCTAGTAAAAGTTATAAAAGCTTAGTTAATTACGGATTTTTTTTTGTTAAAAGCTTTCGTAGGTAAGATTATGAAGGTCTTCTCATTCTCTTGTAACAGCAACAACGAGATCATGCATCACATCTGACTAAAAGAGCGATAAATATAAATCTTGATGGATGGAGAGCGAGAGGAAGGCCAAAGAAAAGATGAATGGATTGTGTAAGGAATGATATGAACGAAAAAGGAGTAATTTAGAGCGTGACGATTGCCACGGGAGAATGGAAGAAAAAACGTGATACGCCGACCCCAAATAACATAGGACATCGCCAGGAAGATGATGATGAACGAGACCATGCAAATCGGGATAGTACTTGTTACTTGAAGTCATGCTAGTCGGTTTGAGGCAGGTTATAGGAACGATTGGATCTTTGTCGAAACTGTCTTTTTATTCAGCGAACCACCAGTCTGTGGAATTCACTGCCGACTTCTCTGTATCCCGATCATTATAATCTGGATCTCTTCTAAGTTCGAGTGAATCGGTTTCTGCTAGGCAAGCGTGCTCCCCCCTAGGCCGCGACATCGCTTCACATCACGCGAGTCGCGGCCAAACGCAGGCCTATTTAGAGTAAAACAAAAACTTGACGCCCGGGCGCCTTAGATAGATGTGAAGATAAGTCAAAAATCACAGCTCGCAGCCACCGAAAAAGCCTTCGACAATCTTTTAGCAAGTCGTTGAAGTTTGAAAAGCTTGTAAAACAAATGCCACTAGCTTAGTCCCGAAGGGCGCCGTAGTCCAACTTAGTTCGGCTCATACTTTGGTTAACACCTGGGAATAAGAAAGATTTTATTTTTTGAATCTAGTTCTCAAAAATAGGCATACCAGACGTCGGCAAAAAAGCTGCCAGGCTCAAATGGGACTGGCCGGGTCACGTGAGCCGCATGCATAGCGACCGCTGGGCAAAGGTCGCAACACGATGGATCTCTGAGGATGGACAGCACCGCCGAGGCCGGCCTAGAGAGGGGTGGTGAGAGAATCTAGATGCGCATCACGAAGCCTGGTTCGAGGTGGCGCAGGAGACGAGGGCCTGGAAGGATAACAGGGAGGCCTTGGCTCAGCAATGGGACATACAAGGCTATTGAAAAAAAAAAATCTAGTTCAGCATAAGTCATTATACTAAATTAAGTCAAATAATCCTTCTACTCGGTCTTCTCACAGAATCACAAATATTCTAAGATTATCGTCTTCCATTCATCAGCAAACAAGTCCAATCCAGGGTCGGTCTCCACGAGCGCGTTGAGCATCGTCAGCATACGCGGTATGGATCGAGCTACAGTGCGACAAATTTATAAAACAAGCTATGAGAAGGATATGCAAGCTAAGCTAACACATAGCTTAGCTCATAATGTAGCTTGTGCCTTAGACAAGCTACAGCGAAATTTACGTCGATCTAGATTGTCCAGATTTGAATCCACGACCTTTCAATCGCTTGTCACTAATCGTTGAGTCATTGACACTTGTATAGGAATTAAGTTATTCATGATCAAAGGTTCTGATATTTGTCTAACTAAAGTCTGGTTTTATAGGCTTTAAATAATGGGACTTAATAGGGAAACTTTGAAACATTTACTTTGACTTTATATAAAAATCCGCCATCCCGTACGGGACCCGCATATTGGACTGCGGCACTCTCTCACAGAGATCTGTGTGTAAAAATACACTCCCCATCATTGCATAATTTTTTTGGTTTTAACCATACCAGCCCCCGTAGCATGACCACCGTAGACAAGGATTTCTTTGACGGAAGAATCGACAAAATGACAGATAGTGCAAAGAAATCTGTCATTGTGTCGACACAATCTGTCATTTTGTCGATTCTTCCGTCAAAGAAATCGTTGTCTACGGTGGTCATGCTACGGGGGCTGGAAACCTTCTAGTTACGGAGATATTGGAGGTTCCTACCTTTTCACAAAAAAAAATTAACACAAGTTTTTAAGGTTATAACTTCACATTAAATACCTCCACGATCACCGTACTATTGTACAACAGCACAATGCTTTCAGTACGTTACATTGAGTCCTACCGTAAAATGTGATTTTTCACCCAAAAAAAAAAATTCGTTTCCCACCAATAATTTTTGCGTAGAGTTACTTAGTTTGATGTACAGAATGCTTGATTGACGGCTTCGTGAAGGGTCCGTTTACACCTTGTACAGATCAGGAAACAATGGTTATGAGGTTCCATAAAATTGTCCATGCCCTTTGCACATTTTTATGTACGTACGGAAAATCTGCAATTTACAATAATTCATTATGCAAATGGCACCTAAAGAACACGGAACACAGATGAAACAAGCAATAGAAACGTCATCATGACGAGCACAGTTTCATCACGTTTTCAAGCGTGATAGAATACCAAGGCTCCAGATGATTTCAGAGATAATTCTAATTATGTCAATAATTGATGGATTATGGTTGACGAGTAATAAAATGCCTTTTCTGCTGGGTTCCGTGAAATATATTCCAAGCGCCTTGAGAACAAGATCAATGACGGTGGATGCGATTCATCTTTAGCTATACAGAATGTACCAGATAGGTGTCATAATTATTTAGAGGGTGATTCTGACCATCAAACTAAACAACCTTCTTCATGAAACCAATATCTTAATCGCGACAAAATAATCAGATGTCCCATACAAAACTTCAACACTTACAAAAATAAAATTATGAAAAAATTATGAGCTGTCCCATACATTTGGTCGATCCAAAAATGACAGCTCATCATTTTTTCGCGAAAATGATGTCGGTTTCTGGTACACATTGTGTTAGCATTCAGGCCAATAATATAATCTACCGTTATTAATTGTTGAAAGTCGTCTTTGACAGTTGTTACTGGCAGTAAGTGACCCGAAAGTCTGACAACCAGTCTTAACCAATGTGTATCGTATTACCCAGTACTAACTGGGTTGTGGAGGTCAGAAAGGCAGTCGCTCCATATAAATTACTGGTTTCCAGATGCATCCGTTTAGACTGGAAGCCGACCCCAACATAGTTGGCAAAGGCTAGGCACATGATGGTTTATTGTTTGACGTTTTTGAATCCGTTTAGTGCTTTTCAAGATCACTGCTCTCAAACAGACTGACACTCTCTATTTTTACTTGATACAATGTAGAAATGAACTTAAAACATTTATTTCTTAAGGATTCCTAATTATCTAATTAAAAACAATGTTCTTCCTTGGTGACGCATCAGATATAATTAGTGCATTGTTTTAGTACTAATCACGTAACCTTATTTACTACTACTGGTTATTTACGGATATAAATACTTAGAAATAGTGCGTTTCAGTACTAACATCATGCCTGTAATCTTTTAAAGGTTAGGTAGAGGTGTTAATATAATCATTTCTCTATCAACGGGGCACCCATGGGGACTTCGGTCTGCAACTGTGACATTCATAATGTAAAAACCTTACAACACTTTGCTCGACCTGGAAATCGAACCCCGAAGCTCATGTTCGGCAGTAGCTCTTATAACTACTAGAACAACGCAGTACATTTTCCAAGCGGAGTAGCGATCGATTTCTGTACGACATATTTTTTTGGGATATTTTACTCTCTACAAGCTCTGACCTATCCTTCACAAGCGATCCAATTCCATAAAAATGAGACAAAAATCGGGCCTAAACAATTATAGCCTGTAACGTAAGTGACTAAGGTCCATTGTAATGTTGAATGTCTGTCTGTATTGCCCCATACTATCGCCTCTACGCCGATCTCGTGGGATAGTTCCCAGAAGATAATTGTAATAGAATTTTATACTAGTTACTTCTATTCGATTATGTTCGCCTAGTACACGCCGTTGGTTGTAAACTTATGTGCAATAATCGCCCCTATGGTTTTAGTATATAACCGTAGCTAATAAAATTATTGATATAAATATTGATGGACAAAATGAGCCATTATTGATATATTGTTGGATAAAGTGAGCTATTACAATGGAGATAATGACTAAACGATAGAAAATTATGTAAATATGGGCCAAGTGAATGAACGACACTCAAAAATTCATAACACAGTTTTAAAGCAATAAATCTTGCGCATTGTGAAAACGGCGATAGTATAGATAATTACCTAGGTATTACATATACACAATCCATACTGGAAATATACCTAGATAAAAAGCACTTATTGGAGATACAGCATTTCACCATAAGGTAGTCGTCAGTCGACGAGTTGCTAGCCCAAAAATATTTCAAGTTAACTTTAAACTTTCTTAGTGTGGAGTTAATGAATTCAGTCTTAATAGTAGTTAAAAGGTAAATCAGATCGGGTCTAAGAAGTGGGCCAGTCCCATTTAGGTATTTCCCTAAAGGCCAAGCCCCCTGAAAGCCATTAGATAAAGTATAATCGCCTACGTATCGAATTCGAGATGCACGAGCTCTTCGGTCATTCTGGGGCCCTGGTACGTGTGATTGGCTTTATTGATATTATTGAATCAATGATAATTATTGATTGATGATGATCAAAATGATCATCATCTTTTATGGTAACTTGATTGGTACTTGAAAAAAAAAAAGTTTTTCAGATTTTAGTTTTGTGATTTTTTATAAATCTGAAAGAGAGGACGATTGCATTATTCCCCATAATATGATGATGAAACATGAAGTTAGGTTGCTATTATTTACACTTTATCCATCATAATGGTGTTGAAACTGGCTGGGTAAAAAAGTGACTTTATTACATTTTAATATTGCATCAGCTGAAACATTGATTGATATCAAAACTATTTATTACAATGGGTATTTTTGGAAACGAATATTACCACTACGTTGAAAGAAAGCCTCCTCAGAAAATCTGTATATGTATAAGGTCTAACTATTCATACACGAAATATTTTCAGGGAATCATCTAACGGCTATAACGAAGCCATTTCAAGGGATTATTTTTTTTATCGGAGTATATTTTTATAAAAAATAAATAATTGAAAATTACTTGACCCACAAAATAAATACTAGCTACTTATTTTTGAACATCCATTACGCTAGATTATTACGTCGTATATACCTACTGTCATTGTTAGAATATGGTAGCAAAGGTTTTATGCAAAAACTCACAAAAAAATTTAGAATTATAAAAATTTCGTTAAAAAAAACACGTAGATAATTTTTTTTTCCGTTGCTATGGCGACTTTACGGCTTATAGAAGTTACTCTTAAAATATTTCGTGTATGAAAAGATAGATCTTATAAACAAGTCGGGAATGGTATGGAGACCTCCTAATTAAAGGAAGTGTTGGATAATTACAGGCCTGTTTCAGTGTCAGTAGGAGGAGCTCGTGGCTCCTGAAGCCACGCTTGTCTAGGTTGGTCTGTGGATGGGTGACCCATTACATACCGAGTTTCCTCCATGCCTAGGAAAGCACGTTTAGCCATAGTTCCCGGCTGTCATTTGTAGATTTTCGGCGGTCGTTAAAGGTAGTCAGTGGCCCGAAAGTCTGACAACCAGTCTTACCGAGGGGCATCGTATTACCCAGTACTAACTGGGTTGTAGAGGTCAGATAGCCCAGTCCCTCCATGTAAAATACTGGTATTCAGCTGCATCCGGTTCGACTGGAAGCCGACCCCAACATAGTTGGGAAAAGGCAGGCAGATGATGATGATTCAGTGTCAGTAAAGATCTTCAGCTTTTATGGGT
Source organism: Noctua fimbriata (assembly GCA_905163415.1). Lineage (NCBI taxonomy): Eukaryota > Metazoa > Arthropoda > Insecta > Lepidoptera > Noctuidae > Noctua > Noctua fimbriata. Next base: position 16,556,228 of record LR990935.1, read on the forward strand.
GTAAAGTCCTTGACCAGCCTACTGCCGTAAAGGTACTGTCATTTAGAGTATCCAGGTGTATAACTCTGATGTCACTCTTTCACCATCCCTCGTCTCAAGTCTTTCTTTGAGAAAATTCTTAGTAGCGGAGTTGGAGAATCATGATCTACAAATAGCTAGGGACATTATACGTGGGACTGAACTCTGACACCAGTTAAATCTAGGGAGTAGGTACCATCTCTTGGTCTTTTTGAGGTATAAGAGGATAAGGCCTATTCTGCAACGAAAAAGAGACTATTCTCTAAAAAAAAACCTTGTAAAACATAACTTATGTTATTGTAAGCGACGTCATGAATATGACTGCAAAGTAATCTTGATACTTTCATCTGAGTGTCCAAAAATAGTACATAAATATGAGTGGCTGGCTTCGCTACGTGCGGTGCTTCATCAAACGCCTAAATCCGCATTTACATGCGACGCGTGCGCTCCCTCCCCTCCACCGTGCGCTTGCGTGGACAAACTTTCACTTTCATTTGTAGGGCAAACGTTTTACTGCGACAAAGTTGTTTCGGATCCCTCTATGTCAACACAAAATCTACTTTGATTACTTAGAATAGAGATGAAATTTATTTGAGCCCGGATTTGTTTATAGAACTCCGTTATAATCGGGAATTCAAATGACAAAAGTCGAAAGTGATGATTCGAATTTCAACGCAATTGTAATTCTTGGCTCATTACTTTTAGGTCTCTTTTCGTATGATACGGAGATAGTTTTAAGATGTTTTGTTTCGAAGATGCGCGAGTTCCGATATTCAGAGCCTTTGACGGATCCACGTTTTGTGTTATGAAATAGAATTGACACGAACTTTTGTGTTGTTTTTTTTTCTAAACTATTTCTTTTACAATTATTGTTCTTGCGCCATTTACTCTTTTGAGTGACCTGAATAGGCAGAAAGCGAGAAAATTTCTTCCTGAAAAAAAATAGGGTGCAGTGTTTTGTATTTGTAAGGTGTTTGAGAGGAAGCCAAGAATAAGTATATTTGGGAATCAATTTTGTAATGGTAGTTTAACGTTGTTTTGAGTTTAAGTTTAAATAATAAGGTTTTGTACAAGAATTTATTAATTAAATTGTTACGTAAGTAAATATTATTGAAACTAATAATAGTGTAAGTTTTATGGCAAGTTTTTATCAAAAGCAACAGGATTTGTAAGTTATTATTTCAAAAATCAAATTCAACACAATAGTTCCTGACATTCAGCAAAAAATTGACTGCACAAACACGTACTTTAAATGTTCGTTTACGTCATTTATATTTAAAAGGAGTTTCAGGATCTATAAAGGAAAATTATTTATCAAAATGGTGTCAGCCGATATGCATTAAAAGTTAATTTTAAAACGGAAACCGAAGATGTCCTACTTACCGTATGAGGGTGAGTCAGAAAAAAACCCGTTATAACTTTGTCATCTATCACACCGATGTGTAACACTAAGACACATCATTATCTGCCTAGCCTTTTCTCAACTATGTTGGGGTCGACTTCCAATCTAACTGGATGCAGCTGAATACCAGTATTTACACGGAGAAAGAAGAAGAAAGAAAATATATTTATTTGCCGCAGGGACATGACGTGCATCACAAAAAATTACAAAAAAAAAAAAAAAAACCACAAATAAAAAAATAAACTATAAATTCAACAGGACGGAACAAAAACGAAAAAAAATAACAGCTTGCACGTCGTGACTGCGACAAGCAGGTTACGAGCGATTGCCTATCTGACCTCCACAACCCAGTAACTGGGTAATACGATACCCCTTAGTAAGACTGGTTATCAAACTTTCGGGCTTCTGATTCCTCGTAACGACTGTCAAAGATCTACAAATGACAGCCGGGACGAACAGCTTAACATGCTTTCCGAGGTACGGGGGAAATTTGGTCACCCATCCACGGATCGACCTAGACAAGCATTGCTTAACCTTGGAGATAGACCTGTGCGGCAGTTATTTAAATAATAACTCGCTCCTCACTAAAACAAAGTGACAATATTCGCATAGTCTAATTTTGTATAATAAATAATGTAAATGCTTATAGAATTTTAGTGTTCAACTTCAAAAATCTTCTGGTATAAATAGTTTAGAGCATGGTATAATAATATACTTCGCCTGGTATTCTATTACCACGATGGTCTAAGACTACGTCATGATAAGTGTTACCATTGATTGTCCTTTTCAGTAAATTTAGAGACTTTCTCATTTAGTGAATGAAAGTAAAATAAATTACTAACTAGTTTAACTCTTTAGTAACTCGTGTGGTTCATCTATTTAGTATACATATTGAATTATAACTTCATAATTACTTTGTTAAGTGAAAAAATGCATTTTGCTCGGGTAATTTAATCACACACCGTGGCAACACATCGACAGCATCGCAACTGACGTATTCTTGGGCCAATCACGTGACCCAGCTGTCACGGGATGAGAATACCAGGCGAAGTATATTATAATACCATGGCTTAGAGTAGGTAGGCTAGGTAGCTGGGTACCTGTATTGATACTGGCCTAGGAGGGTTTCTTGTGCCAGTGATTGATTTTCGACAAGTCTGGCTATCAGTCTAGTAAAGAGAAGGCGTTCCCCTTAGATAATGAAGTGATGATCGCCTCGTTGGTCGAGAGGGGTCACAGCTGCTGAGCATAAGGTCTTGGGTTCGATTCTCGAATCGGGCAAAGTATTATTGGGGTTTTCCGTCAGGAATTTTGCAGTAGCAGCCACGGAGTTTGGATTTGTGCTCGGTTGATGGCAATAGGCTCGCTCCCTATTACATAGGACTTAAAGATAACTGGTGAAATGTAACCGAACTATGCCATCGCGCAGTTTGCAAATCATGCTATACCGTTTCGGTTTGACACACGCCCGCTATGCGTACGCGCTGTTTCGCGGATGTATGATGGCGGATTCAGGATCTCTCACACTCTTGCTTTCGTTTGAATGTTCATACTTTTACCTTGACACGCATTGTGTTATAGTAGCGGTAAATTGGTAGCATTATAAGGTGACTAAACTGATTCTCTTGTATAGTATTGGAATAGCTCATGCATTCGTAGAACAATATTAGTTAGTCAGCGAGTTGGTAGCAGGTCTGAATCCTTAATACAGTACTAATCGTATCTCTAGCAGTGATAGCCATGTGGTGCGACCGTCAGACTGTCAATTCATAGGTCTCAAGTTCGAACCCAAGATACGCATCTATGATTTTTCGGATTCATGTGCGTGTTGTATAATTATCACTGGCTTCGGTGATGAAAAAATATCATGAGGAACTGGTTTCCTCATGATTCCTGAGAGATGTTTCTCGATGGCATGTTAAGCCAAGTCAGAGGCCCATGGGCGGCAGAAAAAGGCACTAACCATACGATAAAGAAAGAAATGATCGCATCCCTTTTATACAATTCTAGCCGTTGCCTGTGACTTCGTTCGCGTGGAAATTTTAATGTGTAAGTGTTAGAAAAAAAAGTATCCCATGTGCTATTCCGGACTATATTCTATCTCTGTGCCAAATTTCATCCAGATCCGTTCAGCCGTTCTGGCCCGATTCAGTACCAAACATCCATCCATCCATTCTCACAAACATTCGCATTTACTCGTATAATTAAGAAAAACAGTCAACAGGAATAATGCCCAGAAGGCCCCATTATCAAGTTGGATGGCAATGCAGATTCTTTGACCAAAACATAGGTATGCCAGCTCCGGTCACGGAAAGAGTCGACACTTGGAAATGTCCCGGAAGACTAAATGGGTATTTGGACTCCATGACTCTAAAGATTCAACCCTAAAATATTTAAAAAATGTAAGTGTTATATTAATGTTATACAGTTATACCTACATATGATGTATGTCGTCCCGTCATCTCATAGAAGATGGATGGAACGAGCTGGACAAGACCAGCGACCAGTGGTCCACATTGGCATTGGATCGAAATAACTGGAAGTCATGGGGAGAGGTCTTCGCCCAGCAGTGGGATGATGCAGGCTAACAGTAATAGAATCAGTATCATCATCATCATTCTCCTGCTGGTATTTGGATTTGGGGTTGGCGCAGCATGTCTTCTTCCATACTTCTCTATTACTCGTCATCCCAGCAGTCACCTCCGTTTTAGCCATATCATTCTTCACACAGTCTATCCATCGTTTCTTTCGTCTTCGTCTACTCTTATAGCCATCTATATTCATACTCAATATTTTCCTCACTACATTTTCCTCAATCCTCCGCATCACATGTCCATACCACGAAAACCGAGTATCAGTATCAGTAATACACAAATGACTAACCGGTACAATATCTAAAAATGTTGAAAACCGCATCAAAATTGGTTGCATAGTTTAGAGGAGCAACATACAGGTACGTATCAACCAACCTGCTTGTAATCCCAACCTGAAAATACTCATTCCACATCAACGCCAACCATTCGACACGTTTTCACAGAACTTTAAACGACTTCCTTCCACAAAAGGGGTTGGCATAAAAAGACAATTGTGTTACATAACCTCTCGCAAATCGTTGAATGTCGGTCAGTCGGTTGTGCAATAGTGAAAGGTTGCATAAGCCAGCTAAGTCGAGATGAAGCTCTTGCGCCAGACCCGAGGCGCGGCGTAGACGCGACAAGGCTTTGATTGTGGTTCTGGTTTTGGTAAAGGCTTTTCGACGTCAATGGGGATTTTTGCGTTTCATAATAATTATTTCTGTATAAAAATTAAGCTGCTGTATATTTGCTGCGTCTTACTCAAAAATAGTCGACGGATTGAAATGATTTTTAGGTTTCCTTATCCGGGGTAACCGACGGGACCCTATTATTAAGCCTCCGTTGTCCGTTCGTCCGTCTGTCTGTCAGCGGGCTGTATCTCATGATCCGTAATAGGTAGACAGCTGACATTTTCATAGAATGTGTATTTCTGTTGCCGCTATAACAACAATAAATAAAATATAAATACAAAATTAAAGGAGGGGGGATCCCCTAAAACGATGGTATGGAAAAAAAAGTGCGAGTCGGATTCTTTAGGGTTCTGTAGTTTACAGAACATTGCATTTCCCGAAGTCCTCCAGGGTACGGGGAATTTCATTGCGTTTCCCGAGGTTTCAGACAGAGCCATTAACCACAGCTAAACGTGGCTGGGTTTAGTTATAATCAATACACACTTGATTTTTTGAGGTCAATTTTCCTGTTTCCTTATTATATAATACATTATGCCAAGACCTAAACTGATGTACTTTAAAGATTTTAATGTCAGTAATGCTGACGACTGATGGTGGTGGACATTCCCCTTTTTTTAGTTTACCCAAAGTTCAATTTGCAAAAAACATGTCGTCTTCTTTTACAAGATTATTACATATATACAGAAGGATCTAAGGCGGTAGGGGCATTTGCCGAATTTTTCTCTGATGTTTTTCTTCCTGATGTTCCGCGGCTCAATGCTGATCATGTTTGTGTCGCTGAACATACCAGCAAAAGCAATTACATAGATATACCCCCCTTGTGCCCTGTAGACATTGTAAAAGGCATAAATAAACTTAAACCTAACAGCTCTATCGGCCCCGATAATATTCCCCCCTTTATCGTTAAGGATTTAAGAAGTATTCTCAGTGAACCTCTTTCCCACATTTTTAATTTAGCGTTGCAGGCTGGTTCATATCCCTCTGAATGGAAAGTTTCCAGAGTCACACCCATTCCTAAATCCCAAAACAAGAAATCTGCCGAAGATTACCGCCCTATCGCAATTTTATCTTCCCCGGCCAAAGTCTTCGAGAACATCCTCCACAATGCTATCTTCAAACAAATAAACAAGTACTTATGTAATGAGCAGCACGGTTTCAGAAGCAAGAGGTCATTTGATACTAATCTCCTGACACTGGTTGATTATATCTTCTCCAGCTTGGACCGCGGGCGTCAGGTGGACGTACTTTACTTCGACTTCCGGAAGGCGTTTGATAGTGTTAACAATGACACGCTGCTGATGAAGCTTAGCAAACTCGGATTCTCCCCGTCTCTTCTCCGTTTCTTCGCAGACTATCTACGTGATCGTCAGCAGTTTGTTAGGCTCGGCATGTACGAATCTGGTACCTATCACACGCGTTCTGGCGTGAGTCAGGGCTCAATTTTGGGGCCTTTATTATTTTTAATTATGGTCAATGTTCTCCCTCAAGTTCTTCGCCACGCAAGATGTCTACTGTATGCCGACGACTTGAAACTGTATCTTGAAGTAAGCTCCGAGTGTGACTGTTTGGCACTGCAGCAAGACATAGACGCGATATACAAGTGGAGCGTTGACAATAAGATGGAATTCAACTCCTCTAAGTGCTTCGCTATGATCTACGGTCGAGTGCGACACCCAGTGAATTTCGAATACAATTTAAATAACGACACTATCACAAAATCAACAGCCATAAAAGACCTGGGAGTCACATTCGACCGAAAGCTCACCTTCCACGACCACATGACTACGGTAGCCAAACAATCCTACTAGGTTTTGTCCTGCGTAATTGCCGTGATTTTCGCTCCGCGCACGCCTTCAAAATAATATATAACGCGCTTGTGCGTAGCAAGTTAGAGTCGAGCTCTTGTGTGTGGAATCCACACGAAAAAACTTACGCGCTTCTTTTAGAAAAAGTACAGAAAGCGTTCCTTAGGTTTTTGTACAAGCGGATACATGGCTATTACCCTTACATATATCCGACCAAATTTTTACTGGGTTGCCTCGGATATAACTCATTAGAGGTAAGGCGAGCAAATGATCAGCTCACAATGGCCTGTAAGACGCTCCGTGAAACCATTGACGCGCCTGATCTGCTTAAAAAATCTGCGTAAAAAGCACAGATTGTTCGCTGTGCCTCCGTGTCGCACCGAAGCGCGTGCTTAGTCTCCAATTCCTCGAACTCTGGCTGCACTTAATGATCTCTTGGATTTTAATCCAACAAACGATCTGTTTGCGGATGAATGGACAAAGATTTTATTGGCATGTCAGAAGTACTGTGAGAGGGATTCATGACAGAGTACCTGACTCAATTTTATTTTTTTTATATTTATCTGTTTTCCATTTTTGTCCATTTTTGTTTATGTTTAGTAGTTATTGTGATTTAGTTACTGTAATTGGTTTTAAACCGTTGTAAATAAATTAAATAAATAAATAAGATTGCCTGAATCTAATTTAGTCTGAAAAAATCAGAATACAGGTTTTGTCTAGCTGGAATAGCCGGTATAAAATTATCCAGAAGAATTAAAATGTAACAAGATCCATTTAACAAAGTGTAATCATCAAATCTCAAATAAATGATGAAGCATTAATATTATTCTTACAATAAGTATTATTCTTTTGCGGGGCAGAGATGTTATTTGTATGTATGTCTACAATGATTCCAAAAATTAGGTCTTATCTACACTTTAGTAAATGACACGTATTTTATAGAGTATTGCGCAGTGATAAGCGCTGTTCGTGCAGTATCTGTCTTATGCAACTAATTATTATCTCTAATTACGTAGTTAAAGAAATTTAATATTGATAAATCATGGAAATTACGTGGTGGAAATTGTTCAAGAACTATTAGGAAATTCGAGCTTTAAAAATGTATTATTATTAAATAGTATTATAGAACTTTTGTGGTTACTGTGAGAGAATGATTTGCACCAGAATGAAAACATATTTTTTTTAAGAAAATGATAATGCTATCAAAATAATACGATATGCTGTGTTACAATAATTATACTGTACTTACAATTACTAGCTAGCTGAAAAAATGCATCAAGCCGTTTAGGAGGAAAATAATTAAGAATACACACACCGGAATTTTAAAATCATTCTTACACTTACCAACTAAATGAAATTAAATTCATACATAAATTAATTAATAAATAAATAAATTCTGATTCTGTTCATTTTCTTTATTAATGTAGAGAACCAATAAATCATTCTTTGTTTTTATTGGGCACTGAATTGACAAATATGGTGGTCGACCCATTCGATGGTAAGGCAGCAATGTCCATATTGTTGCGTCACGTAAAGTACTAGGGTAGCATGAAATCAAAGAGACTCATTGTTAGCGAATTCCACCTGGTACCCGTTACTTTGTAGTAATTTCACGTGAAATACCAGGGCGACATGACATTACAGAATTAGTTGGTCCATTCAATCCTTGCTGAGATAGAGATATTCTACCGACTTTCGCTTCTGCGCTCCTCGGACAATCTTGAGATCGAAAGGGGGGATGTATGTAGGTTGCGCCAAAGTCTTTGTTCCCCTCCTATTTGCGGCAATTTCAAGCTAAATCGTGATGCTATGCACTCATTTATTCGCAAAATCCGTTAAAAGGTAGTTTAATTATTGCAATTTCATGCATAATACTCACATTATGCATAAAATTGGAATTTATAAGCAGGAGATCGTTGGAAAAGAGAGAGGATTTTTAGGTCGAAATTAAGATTAAGATCCGATTAGTCTCTTTTTTTAATTTATGCCTATTGTAATTTATTTTAATTGTTTTACATAATTTATTGCTGCTTTAGTTCCTGATATTACATCAATCGGATCAAAAAGTAAGGCTCGTTTTCACAACAACACACTGAACTAAGATTAACGTAAACATTTAAATGTTTCTTTCGTGTTACGTTAGTAGATGAACAGGTTTTCAAAATTATATTTAATAAATGAAAAATGCGTTTTTCAGCCGGTTTGGTTGCCAAATCGGAAATGCCTGGTTACTTTTTGGAACCCTTTGCGAAAATAGAAGGCGTTGTTTTTAGACAAAATTTACAATGATACTGGAAGAAAGATGGACACCAAAAATGGGGATTTCTAAGCGTACACGTTTTTTTTCAATAATTTATGTTAATGGGACTATGCGCCTCATATGGAGTTGGGCTGGACATTTGTTTGGGGAGATGGCCGATGTAATAAAGTCTTGATCGAATGATGGCCAAGGTTGTGCTTAAGAGGCAAGGCCCGTCCAAAAGCGTTGGGTTGACGATATCGTCAAAGTCGCCGGGAATATAGGCTGTAACAAGACCCTAACGAAGCCGTCAACCAAGCATTATGTACATCAAACTAAGTAACTTTACGGAAAATTATTGCTGGGAAACGACTTTTTTTTTGAGGTGATAAATCTCATTTACTGTAGGACTCAATGTAACGCACTCAAAACATTGTGCTGATGGATGGATTGAATAGTACGGGTGTCGTGGAGGTGTTAAAAGTAAAATTTTACATTAAAACCATGTATTAAAAAAAAACTTGTGTAAAAGTTGAAACTTTGACCCCCAATATCTCCGTAACTAGAAGGTTCCCAGGTATGGTCTAGAACAAAAAAAATGATCGCAATGACGGGGAGAACAAGTGCCTTACGGTTTCGTTAAGGGTCTTGTTACACCCTTTAGATGAGGGACGCACATAACCGAGAAGTATTGTAGAAGAAAGGGGAGGCCAGTACCCAACAGTGGGTGATTTCGTGCTGAAAAGCTGATGATGATATTGTCAATGCGAATGGAAAAACAACTTTCTAGGTAACAAAATAAAATTAAAAATTAGTTCCTAGTTACATAACCCAAAACCTAGTACCAAACAATTAAACCGTATCGAAAGTCTTTGAACTAAAATTCAAAATTATTTTTTCGCGTGTGAACAACAACAAAAAAATATTACATAAAAAAATATTAAAATTGTAGTTCCACGTGTTACATAAGGTCTTTAAGATCAATGATATGAGAGAAGTGATACAAGCTTGTGTGTTAGTAGGTGAGAGTGTTGTGCAACCATTGTGTTGATACAGTTTTTTTAATTACCACTGTTACGTGATAACCGGAGGAGCTTGTGGCAAAATAATAACAGCCGCTTTGGTCGATCTTTAGCTTGCTTTTTGGTCTGTAGATGGGTGACCACCCATTACATACCGAGTTTCCTCCGTGCCTCGGAAAGCACATTAAGCCATTGGTCCCGGCCCAAAAAGTCTGACAACTAGTCTCACCAAGGGGTATCGTAGTACCCAGTACTAACTGGGCTATAGAGGTCAGCTAGGCAGTCGCTCCATGTAAATTACTGGCATTCAACTGCATCCGCTTAGACTGGAAGCCGACCCAAACATAGTTGGGAAAAGGCTAGGCAGATGATGACGTGATAACCGCTGAGGACTTTTTCTTTTTTGGGAGACAAAAGGTGTAGGTGTCATAGCTCTGTGGTGCATTTGATTAAGTTTAAGAGAATCTGTACAAAACACGCTAAGTAGAAGCAAGCTTTTTTGGACAGGCAGTCTTAAAAAAAAAATTGAGAAAAATGAAGTAAGTGTTTTTTTTAATACTTCACTTATTTAAAATTGAGTAAAATGCATTTAAAAAAAGGGTAGTCTGGAAGACCCTCAGTTCGATGGACTGACGATTTAAAAAAAGGTGCCTGGATCATACTGAATGGGAGGGGGAGAGGCAGAGAACAGGATATTATGGCGCAGCCTAGGAGAGACCCATTTCCTACAGTGGACCACAAGTTTGATTAAGCAGAAGCCAGACTCATACGTTGACCTGCGAAATGCCATTAAAAAAAAACAGCCATCTACTGCGATCGGCTGAGTTTATTGAAATAAAATATTAATTATGATAGAAAAAAAAACTACGAATTTAAATTATTTTTATATATCAGAGATACACTCGATAAAAATAACAATCAAAATTAACGTTCAGCTACTATGTCAGTGGGTGAGCGAGGTTGCGCAATACTTGTGCTATAATATACATTGTTGTGCGCGTGCGTCTCTCATACACATATTTTTAGTTACCGTTTTGTTACATGATTTTTTTTTTTGTTTTGCTATCTTGTTAATATTTTTTGAGTTTTAATTTTAAAATAATTCAGGAAAATAAATGGAAGTTATGACTTTAGAGGCGGTTATGTGAGATTAGTTTGAGAAATCAACTCTTGGAAAAAAGTGAAGCTGCGAGATAGACCAGTTGTGGGACAATACAGGGTGATGATTTAAAACCCTATTTTTCTTAAAAATAACATCATTTGGTTATATTCGTCATTTCGTTTCTTTGAGTCCGAAAGTCTGACAACCAGTCTTACCAAGGGGCAACACCCTAGACCCTTGACACCCTGGCGATAACCTAGTACTAACTGGTAGTGCAGGTCAGGTAGGCAGTCCCTCCATGTAAAATACTGGTATTCATCCGCATCCGGTCCGACTGGAAGCCGACCCCAACATAGTTGGAAAAGGCTAGGCATGATGATTACATGAGGCCTATGTCCAGCAGTGGACTTCTTTCGGCTGAAATGATGATGATGATGATGATGGTTACAACTTTTTGAGTTCTACTCAAATCTTAAATTCATTCACTGATCGACAATCCACGTCCTGAATCACTGGGTCTAGAAACATCAAATTTTACACAAGAAAGGATTTTTGATAATTTCTTCCCTGAAGGGGTAATAAGAGATGAAAGTTTGTATGGTAGAATCGTTTTTTACGTATGGAAAATCCCATCAGGCACACGGTCTGTAATTACATAAAATTTAAGTCAGTATGACAATGTCAGTAGGTTAAAAAACAAGTTGCACAATACATTAATATTTTAGCAGTTATGATGTGCATGCAGCCTTAGTACAATTTTTATATCTTACCGTAGTTTATGTAATAATTGCTTTTTTGCTTTTACTTTGCAGGTATTTTTTTTTAAGTTAATATTTTTTATAAACTGTAGTAAGCCTACGTAATAGTTTTAGATAAACCTAAACTAACCACTTAATGAATAAAGTAAGTGAAGTTTACTTCTAAGTTAAAGTTTATATGAAAAGATTTTTTTTACATAGTATGCTTTCTATAATTACAAACAAATAAATAATTATATACCTACTTATAGTCTCTTACATAACCAACTTTAAAAACCTGAAAAAAATCTTTCATCGATCAGTTTATAGAGCGTAGATGAGCAACCGACGGCGGATCGTAAACAGCAATTAATTAAACTTAAACTCCGGTTCATCTGTCAGTAAGTTTAACTGAATATTAGTTCCATAAATAAAGAAAAAGTCTTATCAAAAACAACCTGCCAGTTCTCGAGATTACTTTGTTTAAACAAACAAAAACACTTTAAGCCATAAATATTCATCAGCCGTAAAATGTAGTCCGACGGTTAAAATTTAACTGCAAGTCAACCAAATCTGGCTACGTCACTAGGAGTCAAGAAGTTCGACAGAGGGCGTTGTCCGCAGTGAAATTCGGCGTTATGCCATACCTGGCGGCCTTCACGCCGCTTTCCATTGTACAGTACCTTCGGTTTCTGTTCGCCTAGTAGTCTGTTTCACTTAGTATGCACAAAAAAATGTGGCTCGCCGGTTTGTTTACATAAAAAAAATGGTAATTTAGTTTTTATGGGAACAAGAAGAAATATAATGTTTCTTGTGCGTTATTATGAGAATTTTAATTTATATATTATGTTTGGGTGTTTCTAGGCGCCATTTTTATGGTGCAGCATATAAGGTGTCTTTAGTTACATTCGTAAACATGCTATAAAGCATAGATAGGATCGCAAACTGCATAAATTAGTAGATACCGGTTGCTAGCTGCACTATGATTCATAAAGGCTACTTATTTCCGTCCGCGAGCTAGCTCAACAGTTTCTATAATAATACCTGTTGCGTGAAAACTATGATATCAGTTCCATACTTTGAATTCTATATCACGGAATCCCCGTTTGAAGATAGATCAGGCTATAGAGAAAGGTTAGCCAATAGAACCTAGGTACAGGATCGCTATCAAGCGCGCCTGAGACTCCTAGTAGGTTGGTCCCAGGGGCTGCCAGACTCTCTAAACTTCTCAGTATCGTCACTTACGGAGGCTGGTGTAATATAATTATTCTTTAGTGTTTCAGATTTCTTTCTCAGTTTCTAATTCTGTCATGATTTTGCAAAATGTCCAAGTTGAAGCTTGGTAAAAGCTAATTATACACATAGTAACTGTGAAGTTTCTTGTAGACTCCACAAGAATCCTTCAATAATTGGAACGGTTCACCTAGCTTTTCGCGTTTCATAAATTGTCCATTGAAGTTTATGTGAAACAAAATATCTAAGGGCGTACTTCACAATTGAAATTGAACGTGATCTGCACATCTAAGCTGCGTTCAAAAGCTGTCCGTGTCATTATTCCATAACAATGGTGTCTCTTAAACGTAGTTTAGATTGCTGATCGGATTTAACTGTATTGGTAAATTTTGGCTGCCTCGTAGGTCTGGTGGTTGCAAGCGCGACTGCCGAGCATGAGGTCCTGGGTTTGATTTTCAGGTCGGGTAAACTGTTATTGGGTTTTTCCATTAGGAATTTCTTAGCAGCAACCACGGAGTATCGATTTGTGCCCGGTTGATGGCATTAGCCTCGCCTTCTATTACATGGGTCTTAAACATAACTGGCGAATTGTGGGTACACCATTAAGTACACCTCAGCCTAACCCTTCGGGGATTACAAGCGTTATGTTATGGTGAATTTTAATTTTGTTTAAACAGAAAGCAAGTACCTATACTAAAACAAGTTTGCTTGGTTCCCATGCTTATAAACAATCGTAGGACGATAAAGTCATAAAACGAGCTGAGCTAGTAGGTTGATTCAGTATGACATCATCAATGCATAGGTCACTGCTATAGTAGCCCATTAATTGGTTTCTCCTGATGTCTGTATCAGGAGATTCTTGGAAACGTTTTTAGTTCACGAGAGGAAAGATTGATTATTTACTGGCCAAGGATTTTCTGCAGGCCTAGAGAAAGAGGAGCTAGTGGGTAAATAACAGCCGCTCGGGTCGATCTTCAGGTTAAACCGCGCTTGACTAGGTTGGTACGTGGATGGGTGACCACCTATTACAAAGGTACCGAGATTCCTCAGTGTCTCGGAAAGCACGTTAAGCAGTTAGTACAGGCTGTCGTTTGTAGATCTTTGGCAGTTGTTACAGGTAGCCAGTGACCAGAAATTCTGAAAACCAGTCTTACCAAGGGGTATCGTATTGACCAGTACTAACTGGGTTGTGGAGGTTAGATAGGCAATCGCTCCATGTGAAAAACTTGGTATCCAGCTAATTGGACTGGAAGTCGATCCCATCATAGTTGGGAACAGGCTCGGCAAATGATGATGAGTGTGACTCTTGCCAAAATCGAACCCTGTCATTTTACAGACCTCTTCCTGTTTTGTATTATAACATTCGTATGAGAAAACCCAATTTTCCGGCGGCAGTGCGGGGCGGGGCACGCGGGTGAACGCTCTCCATTCGACGCTATCATCCGCGGTGCGCGAGCGCAAGGCACTTTATTAGTGTGCACGAAGGGCCGGGCAATGAGCACTTTTTTGTTAGTATTTTTTTTAATGCTAATTTTGAGGAGGGATGAAACGCTTGAAACTAAAAGACCGATGATTATAATAGCTGTAAACGAACCCTTCACGAAGCTGTCAACTAAGCGTTTTGTATATCAAACTAATAACACGAATCTACGCAAAAATTATTGCTGGAAAACGACTTTTTTTTGGGGTTGAAAAATCACGTTCTACGGTAGGTCTTAATGTTACGCACTCAAAACATTCTGCTGATGGATACATTGAATAGTATGGGGGTCGTGGAGGTGTTTCAAGTAAAGATATAACATAAAAGCTTGTATTTTAAAAGAATCTAGTGAAAAAGTTGGAACTTTGACCCCCAATATCTTATCTCGAATGTACCTTTCCCAGGTATGGTCTAGAACAAAAAAAAAACAATGGAAAACAAAGGAGAGAACAAGGTACCTTTCCGCCTTCGTTAGTGGTATTTTTACATCCATTATGGAGAGGAACGATTCTCGTCCAACTTACCGCAGTGTCTCAAGACGAAAGTTTATGACCAGTGTGTGTTGCCAGTGATTACATACGGGACCGAAACGTGGTCGCTCACAATGGGCCTTATCAGAAGGCTTAAAGTCACCCAAAGGGCAATGGAGAGGGCTATGCTCGGATTTTGAGATTCACATTGCTCGCAGAACGGATGGCCAATGGGGCCGAAAAGTTCTGGAGTGGCGACCACGAACCGGAAGACGCTGCGTTGGAAGGCCTCCTACTAGGTGGACCGATGACCTGGTGAAGGTTGCAGGGATCCGCTGGATGTGAGTCGCACGGGACCGGTCAATGTGGCGACACTTGGGTGAGACATTTGTCCAGCAGTGGACGTCTTTCGGTTGAAATGATGATGATGTGATCTGTGATCATAATGATGGAGAGGAAGGTCAAAGATGGATTGAGTAAGGAATGTTGCAAAATGAAGGGCAGTGAATCTTGACAGGGGAGAATGGTGTTAATAAGAAAACATGTTGCTGACTTTATATAATGTAATTGCTAACATTGGTATTTTTGTCAGGTCTTGATCGACAGGTCCACACGGCGACACATCAAACTATACATGTCCAGGATAACATGGCCTCGCTTTGTACAAGCTTTCCGTACAATTAGAGATCTGCATAAACTGGTTTTGTTTAGCTTGAATGCTCGTCGTGTGTACTTGTCTTAAGAACTGCAGCAAATAAGATGATGCATAGATAAAAACATACTTGGTGCAGAAAAAAAATGATTTAGAAAGAGATTTGAAAAGGAAATGTATATTTCAAGTAGATCTAATGATAAACTTCCTGTATATTAATAGACTATAAACGATGGAAAAATATGAACTTACCATTGTTCCTAATCAAGGAACAATGGTAAGTTCATTGTCTTAAGTAACATAATCGTTGCAGGAAAAATTATGTTACATTGAAGATGGGAATTAAAGCTGACGTGCCAGTAGGTTAGATTGTTTTTTCCGTGAAAACATAACATTGCGGCTGTATTCCCTGATGGGTGTGGCAGAGGTGTACCTATATACAACATTATTTTTAGTATATGCGAAACCTGAATATAGTTTATTCAGAATGAGTAACTGAATCGATTCCAATCATTTTTAAACCATGTTATATTTTGTCCCAAAAATATTTAAAAAAAGATTACAAGTTGGATACCGAGCGACACTAAGTACCTACCGCCAAATTATTATTATCAATGAGCTCAAGATGACGCTGAAGGCGCGCGTGTGGCGGCGCCGCGTGGTGTCCACGTTTTTGTGATTTATCATGATACAGTTTTGAAATTTTGTACATAGATTCTTTACATAAAAATAACAGACACATGTCTCTGGTTTGGCATATACTAAAACTAATGTTGTATAGTTCTGTTCAAACTTTATGGCGGCTCAGAAGTTAGCTGCGAGTCGACGGTCAGCGAAATTATGACGCATAAAAATGTATTGCTTTTCGAGACATCTAACGTAAAGCTGCGCAGAACACAATTTTATGGTATCAGTGTGGCGCAGAGGACGCATCGTGTATTTTAATGCGCAGACCGTCACTCGCAGCTAACTTCTCGACCGCCATAAAGTTTGAACAGAACGATACTGGGTGGAAGGGGAGCCGACGCTAAAACGGTTACCACGTATTCAGTACATCATTTTGAGCCCCTCCACAAAAAAAAATTTCAATGGTTATAAAAAAACAAAATCTGATGTTTCCTACAAAAGTGCAATATCTACACGGTCAAAATGTATGGAAAAGCTGATTTTGTTTTAAATTACTGATGACAAATTTCAATGTGGCGAGTTCAGACTAATGTACTGAATACATGGTAACCATTTCAGCATCGGTGACTCTTCCACCTTGTGTAGTACACCCACCTTTCTCCAGCTATGTTTAAGTGCCACGTAAAAGGCGCGAGCCCATTGCCAGCAACTGGACACAAATCCAGACTCCGGGCTACTGTTGATATTTTTTAAAGGAAAAACCAATAATGACTTAGGTATCGAACCAAAGAGCTCATACTCAGGATTAGCGGTTGCAACCACTAGACTGACGGCAATAGTTAAAAAGAAAATACATCGTGTATAGAAACATGGTGGTCAAATATAAAAGACCATCTAAATTGAACAAGTTCCTCGCGAAAAATTGTCGTCCGTCCCATAAAAAATTAAAAAAACTAACTAAACCAAAAAATGTACCTAGAATAGAATAAAATATTCACTTACTTGCTCAGAATTGTAGGTATTTACAATAATATTAAAGAATCCTTGTACATCCTACCATTTTGGCATGCAAATATTGATGCAGTTTATCATCAAATATACAACTAAAATGTATCAGCTAGTCAATCTTAGACGGAGTACGTGTACGTGTGTATTTCGGGATTCACGTTTCTGATTCACGATGTCATTTCTTTCAAATTCAAATTCAAATTATTTATTTGTGAAACATAAGTAAAATATAATAAGATCTAATTCGAATGTCAGGATCGCTATGTTTAACCTAATAGGCATACAAATTTCGGATACTTATAAAACTAATTTAAAAAAAAAATTAAATTTAATTCAAATTATTATTGGAATTAAATTAAATACCATAAATCATTCAAATTAAATAAAATACTATTAATCACCCTTAGATAGAATTAAGCTTAAATAAATCGGACATTTGACTCACACAATGACATACCTAATTATTATTTTTTAAATTGTCTGTTAAGAATTAACCAATGGAATAGTACGCTTTTTTAACCATAAAGTCTGTTAGCATTCTTTTGAATTTGTTAACATCATTCTCAACTCTTATAGTCGTGGGTTTTATACTATAGATTTTTGGAGCCATTCCCATAAAGCTTTTTGCGTATAATGCTGTCTTATGAGGCATAGCGTGAATTTTGTCGAGGTGACGTTTACTAGTTAGAGTTTCAAATAAGTGTACTGCTGTGTGTGTCTCCTTCAAATACGTATAGAGATGAAAAGGTCATTATTCTTAGGTCAATGAAGTGTGGTCTACAACTATCAGTAGTTTTTATTTGGCACACTGCTCTTAAGGGCATTACATTGCTCGATGACCTTGATGATTTGATCCCTGTACTGGTTTTTGTTGACTTGCCCCGCACATTTCGCAAAATTTCGGTTTTTATTTATTATTTAAAAATATTAAAAGAAATAACAGAAAAAAAAACAATACAGATTGTTAAGTATATCATTACGTATTTGTTGTTACAAAATTCATGCCGATCTATTCAGCCGTTACAGAGATAATTTACAATTAAGGTTGAAAAAGGACCTATTTTCTACGATTAACCAAAAAAAAATGAGAAGGTTTATTAAAATTTTAAACAATACAATTTATTTGTGATGAACTTAACTATAACATACTTTTTTACACGGAAAACGCAAGAAGGGATTCATCAACAAATTTCTTTGAACATACGCTGTTTTTGGAATTTGAGTCATGTAATGCAATTAAACACTAGCTCCCTATCTGATGAATTTCCCCAGAACATTATGTCATAGCGTAATGTAGAAGACACGTATGCATGATATGCTGTTAGTACGTTCTTTTTAACTTTATTGTATTATGTCGTTAGTCTTAGAAAACTACACCTCTCTTTCTTACATGAAAACCTAAAGAAGCACACTAAAAAAGGCCCGGCCCTCCAACACGTGTCCCTCCTATCTCTGTGACCCACTTTCGCACACAACCACACTCTTGCGCATGTGTGCGTGCGTGGGCCGCGAGCTTTATACCGGCAATGCATTAGTATGCATTCAGGCGTCGGTGTGTGCGGCGAATTTGGAGTAAACAGTGCGTATGTGTGCGTTTATCTAGGATTTACTAGCCGTGTGGATGTACTGTGGGTTGGGTGGAGTTTTGTTTATATTTTTTAGTGGTAAAGTAGCTGCAAAAAAAATTTTTTTCAATACACTTTCTCGAAAACTGGTTCTTATCAAACTACGATTAGGTTCAACATGCGATGTATTTCACTCACGTGGATTTTTAATATTTTTCGACACACGTGGAGAAATAAAAAAATCCACAGATAACTCTAGTCTCTAGTCCAAATAGGTTCAATGACTATATTCGACAGTGTTTGCTTTTTTTAAATCTCGGCAAAATTAAATATTTAAAACAAATATTTACTTGAACAAAAGAATGAATGAATGTTCTAAATTCAAAAATATTTGAATTTTAAATTTTTTATATTAGGCTGTTTAGCGGCATCCTACCTTTGCGTCTTCTTCAACCTGATGAAGAAAGCAAAGCGCGGAAAAAAAGCAGAGTTTCCTAATAATTCCTGACAAGAATACTTTCCGTTCTAATATTTTATTTCTACGAAAGTGTATTGACAATCTACGTTTGATACGCGTGGGGATTTGTTACTGCAGTTCTCGCCTGCAGCTCGGGTGTTAATTCCGCCTCGAATGCATTAATAACAAAGATTCCCCACTTATATCAAAATCAGTCAAAATATACTATTTTTATACGTAGACAATAAAAAAACATAGCCTGGTTAATTAAAATATAATAGTAATCATCATCTGCCTAGCCTTTTCCCAACTATGATAGGGTCGGTTTTAAAAGATAAAGAAGATTAAGAAGAAAAAGAAGAAAAGAAAAGAAGAAGAAGAAAAGAAGAAGAAAAAAGAAGAAAAGAGAAGAAGAAGAAGAAGAGAGAAGAAGTTTATTTTTATTTTTTGTAATAGTAAACATGGTAAATATCGCGTTTCCTGTCTAAGTAATAACGTTAGTGACCATGATAGTTTAAAATCTTGGATCTAAGATGACACCCATCACCTATCCTAGAACAAAAAAATCGTAGACATTTGTGACGTCCACCATCCCGCAGTGGGCCTGCGTGGTGAAATGGCCTGTGCCTTCTCGGTGGGGAACATGCATACAAAATGGTACGATACAGCAAGTTAACTCACTTTCATACATAACATAACATCACGCCTGTAATCCTTAAGGATTAGGCACAGGTCTACCTAATAGTACACCCACATTTCGCCAGTTATGTTTAAGTTCTATGTAATAGGGGGCGAACCTATTGCCATCAACCAAACTCCGTGGCTGCTACTGAGAAATTCTAAAGTGAAAAACCCAATAACACTTTGCCCGACCCGGGAATCGAACCCAGGACGTCCTACTCAGCAGCCGCGTTTGCGACCACTATACTAACGAGGCAGCTCACTTTCATTCACGTTAAAAGGCCTATATTCAGCTCAACCCACATACAAAACGGTTTTAGATATTTTCTTACAAAGCTGAAGTAGTTTTTACATAACATTCTCTGCGAAGGTATCTGTTTGAGTTACTTTTAAATTAATATAAAAGCGGTTTTTGAAAGTTATGTAAACACGTACTTACTAAATTAATTCAAGATGTCAAGTTGTCAACTAAATAATCAGCTTATAATGTTGCCATTACGGAGTAACTCGTGGGTTGATAATAGCAGCCGGGTCGATCTTTAGGTTAAACCGTGCTTGCCTAGATTGGTCCTTGGATGGGTGACCACCCATTACATGTCGAGTTTCCTCCGTGCATCGGAAAGTACGTTATGCTGTTGTTCCCGGCTGTCATTTGTAGATCTTTGACAGTCGTTACAGGTAGTGGCCTGAAAGCCTGATAACCAGTCTTACCAAAGGATATTGTATTACGCTCCATGTAGAATACTGGTATTCAGCTGCATTCGGTTAAACTGGAAGCCGACCCCAACATAGTTGAGAGAAGGCAGATTGATGACGAATGGCAACATTACTGGCAAACAGGTTCACGTAATCCACCACCCGAGTCCAATGGCAGATGTCAGTCTTTCAGAAAGCTGCTATTCGTTTCATTCATAGGTTTCAATAGTGAAGAAGAGACACTACCTCGTTGTTGTAATGATCGCAAGCCATTCTGAGGTCTTGGTACAGATTTTTATATCGGGCTAAATGTTATTAGGTATTTCTCGCAAGAAATTCTCATTTACAGTCCGAAATTTATGGCGCGGTTGATGGCAATAGGTTCAATCGCCCCCTTTGCGAAATTCTGATGTGTTTAGGTAGGTAGACATCTTCTTTCTGTCGACACAATGACAGATTTCTTTTCACTATCTGCCATTTTGTCGATTCTGCCGTCAAAGAAGGTGGTCATGCTACGGGGGCTAGTTTCAAAATTGCTACCTAGTACAAAAGAAGGTCTTAAATCTTCAAGTGTACCAGGCTGTCATTACGTACACGGAGCGATAAGGTAAATTGGTTCACAGCCCGCAAAACAAACCGGTATGAGATTAAATTTTATTTTTATTGCGAATTGTTTTATTGGCTTGCATCTCATTACTGTGCAAGCTACTTGTCAAAATTTTATGGTGATCGATCTAGATATTCTATAGAGAAAATTTAGAAGGAAATAAAGTGAAATCTGGAAAATACACTTGCCGCTTTTTATTATTCGTCTTCAGAAACCCATAACTATTTCCATAGATCCCCGAAAGGTTGGGCAGAGGTGTACTGTCCTATAGTACACCCACATACGTATATTTCACCACTAATGTTTCAATCCCATTTGATGGGGATGAGCCTATTACCATCAACAGGGCACAATTGTAGACTGTATGCTGTTAGTGAGAAATTCCGATAAACAACTCAATCTCAATTTGCTCGACCTGGGAATCGAATCCATTTCATAGACTGAATCATAAATGGTTAAATGTTGTTGATACAACTTATAAATATACTTCTGCCTATAAGAAGACACTTCCATTTGGAAAATATGACTAGGGTGTCAGTAGGGAGACTAATATCTTTCGACATTTGATTTGAGAACTGTTAATTGTTGGGTCGGTGGTCTACCAGGAGTCCATATTTAGCTACAAACGAGTTGATAGATTAAAATATCTGGGTAAAACTGAAAGTGATGCAGACGGGTTAGTTTCCGTCTAACCGCACGTTGTCGTTTAACTGGGCCAGTTAAAAATAACGGCTAACATTCCCGTCTCAGTTAGCGCTCCGCTTTTGCCAAATGTTTAACCCTGATCGGTTCAGGGTGTAGAATGTGGGCATCGGTTACGACCTCTTATTGAGAGGGTAAGTAGTACCTTCAAACCTGCTGACACATCTGCGTTCCTGGTACTTTTGTGATCGTATATTCCCGTTGGCCCCACCGCCACGTCTCTCACTGATGGGGGGTATAACAGGAATTGAAACAATAGTTGTTGATCAAGTTGTCCATTCCCGTTGTATTTATGACTAGATGGGGGACGAGACAGCGGGGAAACAAGCCCACAACTTCGTTCGCAAAATTGACCCAAGTTATATACAAACTTTCAGCTATCGTTTTAACCCCTTAGGGGATGAATTTCCAAAAAATCTCTTCACAATGCGCACTGACGTCATTTAAGGAACGTTTGTGCAAAACTTCATGCTTCCAGACCCAGCGGTTTCAGCTGTGCATTGTTCGATCAGTCAGTGAATCAGTCAGCCAGTCAGTTTCTTACTTTATATACAGGGTGTTAAAGAAATTTCGTGCCATAGCTTCAGGGTGAGTGCAGTATCGATAAAGGAAACAGTAAAAAATATAAAATAAAAAAAACCTTTAAAAAAAGTAAAAAAAAGCGAAAATTATCATATATATGTAAGTACCTACTAATTAAATAGCAATCGTTTAGAATTAATTTTAAAAAAAATATTTTGTTTAAATGCTAATGCTATTTTGACAAAATGACAACGTGTTCGACAATAGGTAAGTAATTAAAGTAAAGCATTTAAACAAATAAAATAATTTTAATACTAATCTATCGTTATTTTAAGTTAATAGGTACTAAATTAGGTTGATCTTGCAATTATTTTTTTTATGTTTTTAATATTTTTTTTATTTTTCTTGGGGTCCTTTATCGATACTGAACCTACCCCTAAGCTATGGCACGCAATTTCTTAACACTCTGTATATATATAGATAGATTATATAGATATATGTTTATCTATATATAGATAGATTTATATATATAGATCTATGTTTATCTACACCAGCAAAAGTTTCAGTGTTTCTTATTCTAGTTTAACCAATCCAATATTCAAGACTGTTAAGTTTACCGGTGTGAAATCAGCATTGAAAACACCTGAAATCCGTTAATTTGCTGTATTTGGTTATAATTTGGTTTATCACTGCCAGTTTCGCCTTTTAAATGATGATACTTTCATACTTACAGCATTTGTTCAGGGGATCCAAGATTTTTCATTTACTTTTTGCCACCGAACTACTCACCCAAAGTTATTCTTTGGTATTTCGTCTCTTACCTCAGGCTGAGAAGTTCTGTCCATACTAAAATTAACAAATATAATTAAATCAGCTAATATCCCATGTTAATATAATAGGTATATGATATAATGTCAATAAATATAATGGAGCGGTTATAGGTATTATGCGATCGGCACGGTTACCGCACGCGTAACGTCCGGCCCGCTAGATTCTAGGGCTGGCGCGAAGTGAAATGCGGAAAATATCTGAGATGAAAAATATATATTAATGTTACAAAAATCAAAGTAACTCTGCTGTTTGCCTGTTTGGATGTCTGATAGCTTTTCATACTTTAACTGCTGAATGGATTTTGATGAAATTTGGCACACAAGTAGACCGTGATGACTGATGACGTTAGGATATAGGATAGCCCACAGAACTCACAGGATATGATTACTATTTGTTCAAATATTTTTGTTCCTTGGAAACTATTTTTCTACATCTACTTAGGTTGGGTATCACCTCTGTCAGTTTTTTGCATTTTTGCAGATATATCCAGTTAAAATTAAAGGAAATATGCCCAAAAAAGCACGGTACACTGATTTTATCTAAAACATGCATTAATTATCTTAAAAAAACAGCCATAATATGAAAATGCATATGCTAATATGCATTTGCAGATAACCCAGTCTCTAATAATAACTAAGTACTCACTTATGCTCGCAAATGCGCATGCTGATGGTAAAATCTGAGGACCAGCCGAAGTAACAATTATTAATTCTGTTGTAAGCTAACAAATTATTTGTAAGCAATTGTGATTAATTTAGTAGGAGCACCACCGACATCTTTTAGAAAAAGAAATGCTGCGTCTACCCCAAATAAATGTTGATTATCCTTAGATACTAGGCTAGTTAGCATAAATCAGCTATGTAATAAGACTTAATCAGTAATAACTAAAAATTACGCATACGCCTTACAAACAACTGTTTCTAATTTTATGTCACATCATAGTAAGGACATTTGCTAGTACCGAAATCA
The DNA here is from genome assembly GCA_905163415.1 of Noctua fimbriata. Taxonomy (NCBI): domain Eukaryota; kingdom Metazoa; phylum Arthropoda; class Insecta; order Lepidoptera; family Noctuidae; genus Noctua; species Noctua fimbriata. Next base: position 16,580,318 of record LR990935.1, read on the forward strand.
ACGATAAATCAACATTGTTTTATAATTATTTTCCTCTACAATGTATTTTAAAGACCGTGACAGCCCTACGTGACGCGACGGTGCAAGTGCAGTGCGTATTTATATCGGCCCAAATTCTAAAGTGGGATGCGTTTGTGGGCCAGCCCTGCGTATCCCTCGCGCTTATACATCTCGCCGTTTATGTGCTCCTAGTAGCTGTCGACGATTTATCGATAGATTGCGACAATTCTAGTTGTTTGTATCGTTTGATAATAGACAGACAGGTTTTTTATTCAGTTTCTTTTACGTTAAGGCAAAGATTTATTGATGACAAATGGGGGTAAAATATTGTTGAAGTAATCTACAACCTGGCAGTCTTAATGCAGTTCCTCAAATTGACCGATTGACGATCTTCATTTACTCGTTGTTTCATGTGATTACATGCTGCAATCTCGTCGAATGTCAAAGTCTTCTGTTTTTCAGCAATTTTGTTAAAAATCTTGTTCTGTTATGTCCGCCCTTCTCATTAAAACATGACATAAAACCTAAAATTAGAGATATAAATTTTGAGACTTAGTACCATTTTCATCATGTCATGTAGTTGACTAACCTGTTGTATCATCTTCTCGCAGTCCTTAAACCTTAGTACCAGTACCTCACAAAACAGGAAACAGAAGACTGATCATAGCACCCGGAAGCCTGACAACCTCGGTTATTCATTAATATAATAACGCCCTATAAATTATTGAAGCTGGTGGTAAAACAATGGAATCTTGAGTTTTTTTCCTCTGGCTGGACACGCGATGTTTAGAGTCGTTGTAAGGCTGTGGAAGTAAATAGAAAAATATGAAAAATATTAATGCGAGTTTCTGTGTTGCAGGACAAAACCACTAATCTCAAAACATCGCCACGAAACCGGCATGTCCTAGAACCAAAAATTCGACATTCATTCTACACTCGGTTCGTGTTTTGGATTATCACCCGCATATCACAGAGAAGAGGTATGTGTCCCAGAAGTGGTAACACTAACAACGTTTCTTAGCGATGTTTCCTTACCACGTTTTGAGAGCAGTGGAAATAAAAGTGCCTTCTAGTTCGCTCCCACGACCTAATCTCGTAAGTTGCGGACCTTACCATTATTTAAAGTGACAATCTTGAATTTCAGACAAGCATGCAGATTAAAGCAGTGTGATAGCCTAGCGGTATGACCGTTGGATTGCCAAGTCATAGGTCTCGAGTTCGAACCCAAACCACGCACCCGATTTTTCGGATTCATGTGCGTATTGTATAATTATCACTTGACACCAGGTTAGGCACTAACCACACGATAAAGAAGAAAATTTTGGACCTCAGCATCACTTACAATTAGTTAAGTTAGAGGTCAAACGCAAGCCTACTAAAATCAATAATACCTACATTATGAGCTACCTTATTAACTACACAATATTCGCTCATACCGATTGCTTCCAGACACAATTGTATTTGACGTATCATCGCAATTCGCAGCTGTAAGCAGTATGAAATCGTTGATGTAGGTAATTCGAAGAAATCGCTGGTTTTGTACTTAATTTGATACGAATAAGGTGTTAGTGTCCATTTACAGCATACAATGTTGTTGTCCAAATCGGAATTTAGCCATTACGGTGGTTTAAAATATCATCACGGTTGTATTTCTTAAAGGGGTAGGCAAAGATGTTGCAGAAGGCGAGTTCATTGCTATTAAGCCAGACTCAAATCTAGACTTACGAACTATTGAAAAACACCTGATATAATACAACCCCGTGGCGGGACAGCCTTACCAAGGAGTACCGTATAACCCAGTCCTAGCTGGGTTGTGAAGGTCGGGTCGGCAGTCGCTCCATGTAATACTGGTATTCAGCTACATCAGGTGAGACTGGAAGCCGACCCCAACATAGTTGGGAAAAGGCTAGACAGCTGATGAACAAACTTACCTGCAAGACCGGCGGCAATCGAATCTTGATAAATGAATGTTGCTAGGTTATCCTGAGACAAGGGGATGACGTTAGTGCCGTAACGATGCATACATGTGTGCGTTGCAGTATGGCGTTTCATACAGGGTGAAAACGGACCCTTCACGAAGCCGTCAACCAAGCATTGTGTAAATCAAACTGAGTAACCCTACGCAAAAATTATTGCTGGGAAATGACTCTTTTTTGGGGTGAAAAATCTCGTTTTACGGTAGGACTCAATGTAACGCACTCAAAACAATGTGCTGATGGATGGATTGAATAGTATGGGGGTCGTAGATTAAGTTGGAACTTTGACCCCCAATATCCGCGTAACTAGAAGGTTCCCAGATCAGACTCTAGAATAAAAAAAATATTGCAATGACGGGAAGAACAAACCTTTCTTTTTCACATCCTGATGCCTTTTGACTTCGTTAAGGGTAGGCGCTTTCGGTAGCATCCATCAGTTCCTAGTAAACAAACAACAAGACACGCGGGACACGATATTAAGGTCCCCATCGTTTGTAGAGCAGCACCACATTTACACTCCAGGGCAGAATCATTAATGAATCTCCACCTAAGCAGTTTTTCCTTGCTGCGACCAACCTGGGTCCGGAGTCTATTTAAAGACTTCCAGACTTGCATTCTTCCATGGCAACTCATGTCCAGTTGGGAGATTTTCAGCAGGTGGAACGAATGGGTTAGGTAAGGACGCACTACCACGCTAAAAAAGAAAAAAATAAAAGCTCAGTTCTGGGCTGACACAATTTAGATTGCCATCGACACGCTAAGAAGAAGATAAAGAATCCTGAACGACTGTACCTGAGGCAACACAGACCTATTCATTGACCAAATACGCATATAAACAGAGCATAGTACATGACTAAGAACAGAAGAAAGTATCACTCGTCTATAATTACATATGAATCCGATTGACAGTATAAATATAATGTCTGTCAAGGTGATCAGGGATACAATGCTGGTATTTTAGTAGCTGTCTACTGCCAGGAGTTGGCGCCAGGTGCTTGGCCAATGTTTGGGCCAACGTTGCATAAGAATGATGACTCGATTAATCGCGTACCTGATCTGGGATACATGACAAAGTAATAAACTCAATTTGACTTTGAGGATACCTTCAGCTCAGGTCTTCAGTTTTCAAAGTGTATGTCCCCCGTTCACTGACGAACGCTCTAAGAAAAGACTGAAGCTGTGGGGACAAAGTGTTTCCCTACCCAACCCATTTGTGCCACTAACTGAAATTCTTCCACCTGGACACTCCCACGGGTCTTTAAATAGACTCCGGACACAGATTAGCCGAAGTAAGGAAAACCAGTTCAGGTAAAGATTCATAGCTGACTCTGCTCGGGAGTGTAAATGTGGTGTTGTCCTACAAATGATGGGACACTTGATATCGTGTCCTGCTGTCCTGTTGTTTCACATCACAGGAGTTGATGGACGCTACTGAAAGTGTCAAACTCGTCGCCAAATATGGAGCTGACTCAATTTAAATTGTCATTGACACGCAAAGAAGAAGAAGCTCAGGTAACCGTATTCACTGGGACATCGTTATTTAACGTAAAGACGTCCTCAACTTAGCTACGAGTTATATCAATTGCGTTTTTCAACTACTCTAGTGCCCTCTGCTGGACATAAGTCTCTCCAAGTGTCGACACTTTGACTGGTCTTGTGCTTTTCGCATCCAGCGGATTTCTCCGAGCTTCACCAGGTCATCGGTCCACTCGGAGACAACACTGAGGAGCAATAGCCACTTCTCATTCATTGACAACTTTTAAAAGTAAATGGTTTACTTTGAAGTTGTGAAGCTAAAGTGGGGCTAGGCTGGTCTAGTTTGACGTGCAATAAGCTATGGACCAAAATAGTCACTATGTGGACTAAAATAGCCAGAAATCGTCCCGGCAGACCTCGTAGACGATGGTGAGACGAGCTTGACGAAATAAATGACCAGAAATCAGTCGGACCAAATGGCCCACGTGATTGTCTGAGGTGGTCTCTTGAGGAATGCACCATATAGGTTTGAATAGGCCTGTCCAGATCTAGACAGTGTTTGTATGTGTCTGTTATCGTGGGGCTCAACCTCAATACCAAAGTACGTGAAGACATTCTGTAAACCTGACTCAGCAGGGTGCGCCAGATTTGACCAGCATCACTCAAATAGGCTCATAACATAATCTACGTCTTCTAAGATATTTTCATCTTGTCCTATCTTTGGATTATCGTATCATACTGCCACGCCCTTATTTACAAATATAGATTAGAAATCTATCTTTCAACCTTTGTGCCAATGTTCGCCAACTTACTGGCACGTTGGCCCAGTAGAATTGGCACCGGATATGCCAAGGCATTCGACACATACAGACGGGTGTAATTCATTACTCGACAATGTAGACTATTGCAGGTATTGTAGACTTTAAACAGATCTATATAGCTTCCTATTTAGTTATCAGTCAGTACAACTGACATCGACTTCGTGAGGATATGAGGAAACTACCAACCCGCTTTGGACCCACGTGTGGATTAAAGCTCCCACACTTCACAGGAACGTGGAGCTTGGCGCAAGGAAGAGAGGCCTAGGCCTATTATACCCAGCAGTGGGTGAAGTCAGACTGTGGATGATGGATGATGATGATGATGACTCCCTCTCCCAGAAATTTGGCTTGTGTCTCAGCAATGGGAACCTTACAAGTTGATTAAGCTTGTGTTGTACTGTTATTCGTATTCTTAGCTCGTTCCGTTTTGGTAGATGAAGTGGTGTTTCCTCTTATCGAATGGAAAAGAAACGAGCATTCGCATTGGCACCAGGTTTTTGCTCAGGCAGTCACTCCATCTGCATCTGGTTGGACTGGAAGCCGACTCAAACGTAATTGGGACAAGGGCTTGGCAGATGATGACAATGGTGGCAGGTTTAGACCCCAACCACGGGTCTTGAAAGCACTCTTGCGTTTAGTGCATCAATTTTTGACATCATGTGGTGGCTCTCTAACAGTTGGAAATTGAATAGGGTTGTCAAAAGAAAACAAAATGTATATTTTTCTATTAAATAGGTATATATTAAATTTAATTGCACCTATAACATCGAAGTTACGTGGTTTTGTACCACTAGCATTATTGTCAGAGAAAATTAACAAGGCCTCATTCGTTCCTACCAAATAGGACTTTTAAAGCGACATGTACAAAGTAGGACCGAAATAATATATATTTGAAAACAAAATCATTCCGAAAAAGCATTAAATATATTTTAAATGTTGGCAAACAGAAAAAAGGGCATTTTTTCGATATGTATATTGTACTTTAATGTGCAAAGTTACTTTCAATGACTTTTCTTTTTTAAGTCTGTCAATATCTAGATCAATATTTTCGCGCACAATAACAAAATATTCAGGAAAAAAATAATAGTCTTTGGCTCAGAAGTATAGAAAGATTTGATCTTGTAGCACCATCTGGACGACGTAGAAAAAAAAACTTTAAAAACAAAACAACATTTTTTTTAACATCAAGCATAAGAAAACAAGACAAATCTAAGGCCCTCTCAGAACTCAACAATGATTTGCATTTCTTTGCAAGTTCTTCATTTGCATTTTTTTTGCAAAGTGCAATACTTATTTGCCTATTTAGTACTTATAAATTGAAGCCAAAAAAATTTTTTCTTTAGTTTTTTTACATTTAAGTTTCTTATTTATAGTTTTATACAAGTAGTTGAAAAATATTTCATGTGCTTAGGCTTATTTTATATTATATTTTTAAATAAAAGCAGGTAAAAACGGGACGGAGTATAGTGTATATTATGACGTCTACACACAAGGTTTTATTAGTTTTTAAATATTCATACCTTTAATAAATATGTTATAGTTTTTGTGACGAATATTAAATACTTTCGTGTAAAAAATAAATACACTTAGAAATGAAATAAAAGAAATAAGTAAAATGTTTGTTTGTCAAATGTTTTTACAAAAGTACAGAAAAAGTTATGTTATAAAAATACACTTGTGTTTATAAATAGTGATTATTATAATAAAGTTTCATAAAATACGAAATATACAAGATTTTCGTTTACTCTATCAGTGTGTAGATGTCAGTTCTCTTATATTCATTATTACATTGTAGGATTCAATCTGGTAACTATCTGTTTCGAGACCCGTTTGACGATGACTGCCATCCCTAACTTTAGCAAAAAACCACATTCAAAAATATTCATTTTTATTTTTACAACACTGCTGATCAGGGTTGGCACTCAAAGTTAATATTTATATTTTGTTTTTAAAATAATATACATCTGTTTTAAGCAGCCTAAAACCCGTGCTTGTAGCTACCGTAAAACAAAATTAAGTAGCGCATAACATTTACATCAATAAGTATTTTTAACATAAATAACTCCTTGTACTTGCCAACTGGCGACGCCATAATAGATCATGATTTTATCATTTAAAAACATCACTTAATCTTAAAGTAAGTAGACAAGAAAAATATCTAACAAAAAAGAAGCTAAAGGTACTTTAATAGGAATAAAAATTTTAGACTCAACAAAATAATATTAACCCAAAGAAACATTAAACCTATACGCTTAGCGCTACGTCTAAAGTAGAATTATGTACACATTAAATATTTTAAAAAGAAAAAAAATAGTTGTTATTCTCAACAATCAATAAAATTTCTTACATTAGAACAGGCAAATACAAACAAACTTATTTTTTTTTAAGATTATGAAGCTACCACAAAGTATTTACCATTTCTGTCCTCTTAAGTGCAAAGAGTTAGAGAAAACAATTACAATTAAATCTAGACATTTGATTACTGATTCAAAATTATATACAACCAATTTACATTAAGATAACTATACTATTCTATATATTACAATAAACTAACATAATTGTTAACGAAAAGTAAGAAAAACATCAATTATTTACTGTCTTCATGGTATAAAATCTGATCAGTCATATTTGTATGAGTTATTTTTTTATGAATGCTACGTGAAATCAGATGTCGTTTTTACAATTTATACATTCTAGCTCTTGTATAATTCGTCCAAAAATGTATACCTTTCTAAACAGTGTATATTTTAGAAAAAAAAAATAATTAAGGAAAACTTAGATTAAAATCAAAACGATCATAGTACAAGTTATGCATAGAAATATAAGCAATAACAATAATTACAATAGTTTTCATTTTAACTAATAATAATCCTTTACTTATACAAAAATTTTGGAACGACATCTATTAATGACATGTCATATTAACAAAATCGATGACAAATGATGGAATATTATGACAATGAATTGACGTAGAACTATGATGCAGCCTTTATTTAAACTTAGACTTTATTGTTATGATTTTAGAGTACATTTTCGAGACAACAATGGCAGTGATCATGTTTTGCTGTGCGAGTTCCTGCCTACGTTTGAGATCACTTCTTTACGGCTGGGACTCACCAGTAACATCAGATGATAGGTATTACACGTAAGACTAAAAAAAACACGTAATTACATAGATTTATTATATCTTGAATAAATAATATAAGTTTTTAAATTATACATGTCATTCATCAAACTGACAACCCTATCTCAACAGCGGTAGTGTTGTGCATTGACGATTCTATAAATCTTCTGACTTTTTCATATTTTTTGAATAAAATTGTCATTTAAAAAAAGACGTGTATCTATTTATTTAAAAACTTTTCACAAAATAAAGACCCTCACTTAAGTAAATATTCACTGAATTACGTCGAAAAAACGAGAACTGGTACAATCGTATGCATCTATGCTTCGTTACGTATTCTTCTAATCTTACGTTTATTAGCTTAAAATCTAAACTATCCGTGTATATTTATAAAAAAAAGTAATGTAAAAATCACATAGTAATTCCGCTAACTAAACTTACTAAATAGAGGCGCCACGTTTTTTTGTTAAGTTTAGTTAATGCACAGTATCACACGGGCTTCCGGTATGCCGATTTTTACTCGATCTGTAACAAAAAGAAAAAAAATACATTAATATTTTGCAAAAAAAAATATAAACAGATAAGAAATATGTAGTGAAGAAGTATATAGTTAAGTTATGATGAGACTGTCATGGATAAGATCCTCTTATAAAAAATATAAGAATAAAAAAGTAAAGTACAGCATAATTATAAATGCTTGCTAAAAGTATAGGTTTATTATTATTAATATGAGCTTGTACTATAGGGCAAAAATCCTTCTCTAAAAAAGAGTACCAAAAAAAAAACTAAAACGTCAAAAAAAAAATTGATTATCCAACAGCCAATCTGAACTACCGACTCCTAACCTAAAATCGACTTTCAAACTCCACATGACCGCAACCAAATCGTTTAAAAACGGTTTCATGGTCCACACAAGTATGCCAGCACTTGAGAACCATTACATCACTACGGAAGCTTGCCGACCGACTTTCACAGATTATGCAACGCCAAATTCAACTTACATAAGACCCCAAGACCCAATGTCCCAGTAATATTGTTACGTCACGCTAATTTTTGAAGTTGAATGTTAGTAGAAAGTAGGACGTGCGAAATGTCAACACTAATTTGTCTATTCACATTGGCACGGATTTTTTTAGTCCGCCATTTTTTGGGTTATTTTTTTAGGTTATTAAAAATGCATCTTTAACATTGTGACATCACTATTGAATAGAATTTTTCGCCCTCTGCGTTTTTTAGCCTTGTTAGTTTGTTTAGCTTAAATGCTTTTTTGAGTGTTGTCAACCCTGGATTGGCGGACCAATACCTATTATTTAATTTACGATTGTAAGGACCAGTTTGCTAAAATTTGTAAGTATCTCATCCCTAGCTTTTCCAAACGCACGCAGGCAGATGTGGATAGAAAACTTATTTTTTGGTTTTATCTTTAACAACATATTAGCGTCCTTATGGGGTCACTTATAATTTTAAATAATTATCAGTAGCGTACTTCTTATGAAAATCTTTGAAATCATATACTTCATTCATTTACCAATTTTCTAGATTGTTGTACTTTCATTGACAGCCTTCTCAGTGTTTTTTCTAATTTGTAAACATCATGATATTCTAAGTTCTGTCACAAACAGCTGCGCCACCCAGCTCTCAAAACGTCTGTTGTCCTAGGAGCCGCATCAGGTAATATCAGTTACTTTAATGTACTCGAATAGGCAACGGATGACGATAATCTTTGCATTGAGGAAGCTCTTATGTCATAGAAAAAGCCTGTATACATTGACATTTATAAATGTGAGAACTATGTAGGCATCACTTAAATTGAGAAGAAGACACACAAATTATATAATAGTCACTTGAAAGAGACGAAAAAGCGACTTTCAGGGCATTTTGAACATCTGTACAAATATTATGAATGCGAAACTTTGGATGGATGGATTTGTTTGTTACTGAATCCCGCCAGAACAGCTGAACGGATCTGGATGAAATTTGACACAGATATAGATTATAGTCTGGAATAGTACATAGGATTAAAATTCCTACGCGAACGAAGTCGTGGGCAACAGCTATTCAGAAATAAAACTGTGAGTCAAGAAGTATCAATTTTACTGTTTAATATATAGAATTTCAACTCTTAGAATTTATGGAATTTTTCTTTTCATTAGAAGGTATACCTGTCGACTACAGTCTCAGATAAATTGACATGATTATTCTGAAACCCACATAGTAATTTTTAATAGGTAATTTAAAAAATAAAAACTTTTCCATACATTTTGTCCGTGTATGTAATGCAGTTTTGTAAGAAATTGCTTTTTTTAATAACCTAAGAATACATACATACAATTATATACCCTGTATATTTAGTTAAAAGCGAAACCTGATATTTAATTCTACCTTGGAGTTTCAAAATTCTAAAGCGTGATTTTTTCCTGAATCAAACAAGATTATAGCTATGTTTGTTATTCAATGAGCTGACGATGTTGGTCATTTATCTAAGTAGACGAGAAAACCTCTAAGAAATACAAATAATATGTAGACTGATGGTCAGACATAGACGGTATCTAGTCAGTTCTTCGGAATTGGTTCACTAATTAAACATAAAATGGTTTTTCTTATGAAAAACGTGAGAATTCCCAAACCTTAGTTTACAAAAAGCCCGTTTTATATTTAATCTTGAGGCCTAGTTAAAGAAACCATCTTCTTCATCCGAACAAAGTACCAGGCACACAGAGATGCTAACAGTTCAATTCGATCATAAAAAGATTAAAGCAATCAAAAGTCAAAGTACCAAGTACTATCGTGGTATCCCGCGTCGGCATGAGTGCATTACCCGATGCGTTTCGGCGGCGGGTCATTGACCTTACTGTGTGATTTTTTTATGATACTAGCTTGGGACACGTTCGTATGTGACCTCGGAAATAGATTGTGGCTTTTTTTGTGTTCGGTGAAGTAGAGTAATGTGTGCGTGACATAATACACGCACACGTGGATAAAATTAGGTCGTCATTATTTAAACGCATCTGATTTGAGCGCCTTTTCCAGGGAGACGACTTTTACAGAAATTCAAATAAAATTCAATAAAAGGTGTAGTAGTATTCGTAATGGTCATACAGGAAAAACTTTAAGTAAAGTCTAGGTTAAGCTGTAAGTTGTCAATAAAACGATGAATCTAGGAAAACTTTACTTGGACTACCAACCAGTCTGTCAAGCTTGATTTAAGGTACGAAAATCATAGAAAACCCATGGACAGATAGATATTTTAATGGTAGCTTCAAAAGTAACAGGAATGCATAAATGACAAGAAACTACAAAATATACTTGTATTTAAAAACACAGCTCATCATTTCCAGTAGTAATTGACATTTATGGTACAACGCTTTTAAAATACTAGGAGTGCACACTGCATAGAGAGCATTCAATAGTCACAGCTGAAAATAACCCAACCTAATACTTTAGATACGAGGTACCAGGAGCACATAAACAAGAAAGGACCGGGAATTGATACCAATCTATCGCATGCATCATAGTCATACATTTCCGCCATTCTACTCCCACAACCTGAGTGGAATGGTAAGCAGTTGATATCATCTGTTTCGCTTTCGTTTCAAGAATAGCATATGAAAAACAGTACAGATAAGAACTAAAAAAATAAACTAGTCATCAAACACAACACAAATAGATTATCGTATGTACAATTTAAAACGCATACAAAGCGAGCGTGCATTATTTTGATGTCAATGCATTCAACTCAGTTACGCACAATAAGGTAAACTTCAATAGAAATGGAGTCAGTAATGTGCCCTACGATTTCTTGGCTTTGACTCGAAAGACCACGTGGATGGGAATGGACCAAAATGTAATTAGAGTTTTAAACCAACAACTTGGAAGGATATTTAAAAAAGGAGGAACTCTAAAAGGAAGTGACCATAGAAGTTGTAAAATAAAGATTAGATTATAGAAAATGCCGCGAAATCCATGTATACGATAGCATTTTTTACAACTATCGCCAACTAACTCGTGAATAGAAAACGTAATGAATCAACAAGAAAGTATATTCAGAGGACAAATGCAGTTTTACTAGGGGACAATAACGAAAAGGAGATCATCAGAATGCATTTCTTAAAATAAACAAACACGCTGCAGAGCACGCTGCAATTCTTACAAAACATTACGTTACTTATACAATAATGACATTGGCTGCACGCGCATTTGCGTGACGCTTCCTACATCCAGCTCGATGCAAGTGCGATGCACGCTGACGTAACAAAATCCCAAATGTGGGCCAAATTAATAAAAAAAAACCATAGCCACGCCCACTACGGTAGCTCACGCACACGAACTCGCAGTGAAAGTGCGTCGGACCGGCGCGCGGCGCTTGCGCTGCTCAAAGCGAGCCGATTGTCATTTTAAATGCGGCCGTCGAAACGGACGCACGGCTGATAATAATTACGTTATGATTTGAGAGGTCAATGTTTTGGGGGAATAGAAGTATGCTGCTCAAATTATGTAATGGCTGTTTTATAAGTTATCTAACTGACTTGGATTTTTAACTGGCACGCTTCATACTTTTATTTTATATAATCGTGTCAAATATAAAGAGAGTTTTAAATACATTTATATTAAGAACTAAAAGCAAAAGCTATCGATTTTCGAAACACCAAACTTATTTCATATGACACACAAAAGGAGACTGCAAAAATACTACGTTTCAAATACTATGATTCACTAATCAACTATGTCACACGTGAATGATCGACTATCCAATGACAAATTCCTTTAAAATCATTGATAAGACTATCAATGAGACACAAAAACAAAGCATATCAAAGCAACTGCATATCATTAATAACAATGCTTCCCTATTCTCAACATAAGCGTCCACTGATGTATTTCTAACTACAAAGTTGGCCCTTTTATGTAAGATTTAAAAAGCGACATTAAAATAATTTATGTATTTTTTAATATTTTTTTATTGCTTAAGGTTTCAAATGTGACACTCTTGAAGCTAAGGATTCAGTTAAAGATGGATGTAGTTAAATGCGAAAGTTTGTGAGGTTGGACGGATGAATGGACGGATGGATCGATGGATGTTTGTTACCCTTTCACTCAAAAACTACTAGTTTTTGACGAAATTTTGCACACAGATAGTTTATAGCCTGGATTAACACATAGGATACTTTTTATAACGGTAGTATATTCCCGTGGGCAATTATCGAACATAAATAAGCTAGTTAGATATAAAAATCGGAAAATGTTTAAATCATGAACATATCGAAGCCAATTCTTTCCAGTTTTATAGTTAGCATTTTATAGTTAGAAGAGCACTTCAAGTAATCAGAATCGTACCAGTTTTAAGCCAATAGAAGTTAAAGTAATCTCTAAGATAAGTACCAAAGATAAGTGGATGGAACTCACACAATCAATGAGTAATGTTTTTTCTCATGGAATATGTTAGATAAACGAGACAATTGATTGTCAATAATGTCAAACGATTACGTGGCCAGTTTAATTTTCATGCCAAAGAAGGAAACATAATAAACTCTATTAATACTATTTGTAAAGCCTATTATAAAAACAGCACAAAAATAGGTATTATTAAACTACCTTAATACAAGGGTATCATAGCACATATGAAACTAATTAATTGAAGAAAAGTCTAACCATGCGTAGCAAAAAAAGAAGCCTACATTTTTAAAGTTACTACTACGAAGCTATGTGCGCCTAGTACATGACATTCGCTGAGAGCAAACGCTTTTTTTAATTCTTAGTTATTAAAGACTCCTTTCGTTTTCTGCCTGTCATCATCTTCGATTTCTTTCATTATTTCGAGTATTTGACCACCTAAAATTAAATTCACGTTTTGAGTAATTGACTTTTAACTTGATTTTTCTTTTATTTTTACTTTTGTTCCGTCCATACACAGTCTATCATTATTCACTGAACCCAAATATATCTATCGGCGATCTATCAGATATGTTTGTTTGTTTGTATAGTGATTTGATAACGAATGTGTGTCATTATTATCATTGCGTGCCCTAAATACTCAAATGGCTATGAATGAGTATGTACTTAAGAGTTGGAGTAAGGTTTATCAAATTGTTTTCGATGTAAATAAGGCTGAAGAGACTTGGTCTATTGTATGTATAGTAAGAAGGGAGGATAATTTACTGTTTTCTGAATATTATAAATTGACTAAAATAAACTATAGAACATTTATAAGTTTTTAAACTATCATGGTCACTAATATTTCCAAATTAACACCAGAAACGGGATATTTTATTTTTATTATTACTTTTTTTAAATATAATATCAGTTCATCAGTGATCAAAACAATCAGTACACATGGTAAATATCCCGTTTCTAGAGTTAATGATTTAGAAAATTTGATTGCAATAAAGAACTTTGAAGCAGTCTAATGCTAAAAGCTGAAAAACATTCAATAAATACTTATCTTTCGATATATGTATCGATAAAGTACAGTGTGTCAGACAACTCACGAGTAATCATAATCATAGTCATTTATTTGCAATAAGTATTGGTACATTTTGGTCTTAAATCAGTTGAGGTTCCTAATACATAGTCAGATATAGATGACATGCAAAATTTTACAATATTTTAATGTAAGAGCAAGCAATACGTAATAATGTTTTTAAATGTCGGTTTCTATCACTCACTATTATTATAAAAAAATTAAGTTACATTATTTTTAAAAAGATTAATCATTAACATTAAATTCATCAATAGAACAACGAATAATTATATGTGAAAACTTGTAAATGGCATTCAAATTCGTATTGTTTAAGAACATTGATTATATTAGCTGTAAGTTTCCCTAAAAACTATAACATTACGCCTGTTTTCCCGGAAGGGTTAGGCAGAGGTGTACCTAATAGGACACTCACATTTCGCCAGTTATGTTTAAGTCCCATGTAATACGGGGCGAGAGTATTGTCATCATCCGGGCATACATTCGGACTATGGAGTCCGAATGTATGCCCGGATGATGACAATACTCTCGCCCCAAAGGCATGGGCCTGTTATTGAGAAATTCCTAAACGAATATCCTAATAACACTTTGCCTCACCAGGAAATCGAACCCAGGACCCCGTGCTCAGCAGTCTAGACCAAAGAGGCAGTAAAACCAGTCATGCGAAAAAAAATGTTCTACATAAGTGAAAATAAATAATATTACTTACTAAATAAATATCAGGTAAAACGTTAAATGAACCATCGATTAAAAAGATGGTACTAGTAATCCATTGAATGTCGTCATCTGCCTGCCTTTTCCCAACTGTGTTAGGGTCGGCTTCCAGTCTAACCGGATGCAGCTGAGCGACTGCTTATCTGACCTCCACAGCCCGGTTAATACTAAGTAATACGATACCCCTTGGTAAGACTGGTTGTCAGACTTTTTGGGCCACTGACTACCCGTAACAACTGTCAAAGATCTACAAATGACAACCAGGACCAAGAGCTTAACGTGCTTTCCGAGGCACGGAAGAAACTCGGCATGTAATGGGTGGTCACCCATCCACAGACCAACCTAGGCAAGCACGCTTAACCTAAAGATCGATCTGAGCGGCTGTTATTATTTAGCCACGAGCTCCTCTACGCATTGAACTTACTAAATGTATGAGCAAAAATCGACTAACATTTTAGAAAAAAAAAACAAAGTCAAAGAAAACTCAACGCTCCAAATTCAAATTTCAAACAACTTTTCTCCTAATAATTAAAAAAAAAATAAGCAAAATTTGAAGTTTTCAAACAAAAGAAGGTAAAACAATAAGTCGACACAAAGTTGCATTAGACCGAATAACCGTTACGTTATCTATTCAAGTTACAATAATTTTGAACACCTGCTCCTCCAAAATTCCTCAATCATAATATGTTTTCCCTAAACGGGGCACAAAATGAAAAGATTCTATTGTTTCCAAATTTTACAACGTGAACAGCCCATAATCCGCTGCCACAGCGAAAAACATGTGACCTGAAACCGGAGCTTGGTCTTTTGAGCTCAACAAATCCACGTGACTGCCAATGTGGCTAAAAATCAAGAAAGAAAACCAAGCAAGCAATTTACTTCCCGTAAATTTCTTGCTTGGTAACAAAAAGAAACCATAAAAAAGTTTTGAAGTAAAAATGGCGAAATATTTTTTATTCTGAAAAAATATTGTTCAGGAAAGGTGTGGACATTGTTTCCAATTGGGCATTTGCTGTTGATATTATGATTATAAGAGTATTATGTATATAAGAGTGTGCTCTTGATTCCCTGATCTTGTTTAATTATGTTTTTTATCATCGATTATGACATCGCGTTGGTAATTATTTTATTGCCAAAATATCAGTGTTGAAATTTGACGAATAAATGTATGATGTAGTTAAATAATGCAGAATAGAATAAAACAAGCTTATGGTAAAAAAAAAAACATTTTTTTTTAAACAAGCTTCTAAGTGTATGTTTTTTTTCGTATTATTCTAAGCAAACCCTTTAAATGGTAAAAAAAAATAGTACGCCATCTTTAGCAGTCATCATTTTGAATGACGTCACTTAGCTAACCGTGAAAAGAAAATTCAGTTGTAAGATTTGACCAAACAAACTAACTTACAAATATTACAAGTTTAATATTTAAAAACATGCCCAGCACTACATAAGCAAAAGAAATATGACCAAAAGCAGAAACCTAGAACCATATACTGCAGTTGACCCTTCGCCATACCATAAATACATAAAAAAAAAAAAAAACTATTTTCTTTTTATGACTCTTCATCAGAAAACCGCCAAAAATTCAAGCAGAGCTGGAGAGGCTATTACACAACCGCTTTTCATTCCAAAAGAAGCACAATAGCCTTTGTGGACGAAACTTTGATCACGTGATCTGAAAGAAATCGTGTGACTCTGAACAGGTGGGGCTGTAGTTGAGACGTTTTGGATATCAGGCTGGTGACAGATGGCTCGTTTTTGAAAAGAACCAGGAGAAAGAAGTAAAAATAGCTACATGGTTTGTTTCGTACACTCGGCCGCACATTGAGTTTGACACCCAACGTGAAACGTACCCATAACTACAATACATTAAATATAGAGAAACGTCGGAAAGGGACTAAGCATCGTGGCATCGACCAATCATAGTGCGGTAGCGTTGAATGCTTTGAACTTACACAGACGCGCGATTTTTTACACCTAAGCACCATATCGTATTGTAAAATTCGTAAACCGTTTCGACTGTTTTTATGATTAATGTTATAATAGTTGTTATAATATTAGTAAATATTATAACAACTCAGTTTAAATAATTGTTTCGAGATTTTTAAGACCGATTCAGATCACTACCTCATAATGAGCTAATTACACAAGTTTTAAATATTTATTTTTCTTTTTTTTATATACAACATTATTTTTAGTATATACGAAACCTGAATATAGTTCGTTCAGAATAAGTAACTGAATCGATTCATATAATTTTTAAACCATGTTATATTTTGTCCCAAAAATATTTAAAAAAGGTTAAAAGTTTGACACCGAGCGAGTTATTTACAATACAATCGCCATACGGTTAGGTTAGGTACTTACTGCCAAATTATTGTCAATGAGCTCAAGACGACGCAGGAGGCTTGCGCGCGCCGCGTGGTTACCACGTTTTTTTGCGGACAACTTGATTAAAAATAGATGACGAACCTATTTACCTATTATATTTACAGATCTAACTATTTACACAAAATAACTCTTTACCTTAGTTGATTTTAGCAAGTTGTCAATGTTTATCCATATTTTGAACTGTTCTTGGTTCACAAGACGACTTATTCGTCAACTAGCGAGTGTGAAACTCGCACGTGCGCGCGAGTTGACACCTTCCGATTTTAACTTTTTTGTCGCCAACTCGCTCGACCTTGAAAATCTGACATTATATACGTCGATGTACAGTCAGCTACAAAAACTTCATAAAAATGTAAAGACATTTAATTTTACGACTTGACTTTAAAATAAAACATAGAGGTAAAGTTGAAAACAGCAAACCGTGCGAGAGAGTCCGTTCCTCTCGCACGATTCGCTGTTTTCAACTTCTAATACATAGTTCAAAGTCCAAACAGTCAAGCTTGATGAGCGTACACACGTTCGCACGGCGGCACATGAAGCTGTTCATTTCCAGTATAACTTGGCCTCGCTTTGTATAGATTTCCTATACAATCAGAGATCCGCATAAACTGGTTTTGTATAGCTTGATGGGCCATCGTGCGTGCAACATTTTAAGGAATCGTGTTTTCCGGAAACAGTTCCTCAAGAATGAACTTTGGCTTTTAATGGAACTTTGGTGAACTTAGAGAAGAATATGAATGATATGTATTGAATTTGAAGGAAGAAAGGAGTTCCTGGCCTTTTTGGCCAAATAAGAAGTTTAATATTAGAGGAAGTTTGAAAGAGGCACCTGAAACAGAAAAATTGAAACGAAGTCGTTTGTCTTGGTATGGACATGTAATGAGGAGGGATGAAACTCATGTGACTAAAAGAGTTATAGACATGAATGTTGATGGACCGAGAGGGAGAGGAAGGCCAAAAAAAGGTGGATGGATTGTATAAGGAATGATATGAAAGAGAAACTGTATGATGGCATGACGTCTGACAGGGGAGACTGGAAGAAAAAAACTTGTTGCACTGACCCCAAATAAAATGAGACAAAGGCAAGAAGATAATGAATTGACGATGCAGAAGTTAGACAAATAAACACACAACAACTATTAAATTGCAAGCTACCCTCATCGGTTAAAACTGTTGTGTTGTTTCTTGTGTGTAACCGTCCTTCTCCTGATTTGTTTATTTTGTACTTGTTATGCTGAAACGATGTACGTTAAGTCGAAGTATTATTTGTAATTTTTAAGTTTTAAGAGACACATTTTTTTTTGTTTACGCTTACTAGCAGATAACATCGTTCTAAAAATATTTGTTTTCTCTCTGTAAGTGAATTTGAAATTCTTTTGAGAAATAAATATCTTTAACCGTAGATACTAGTAGTACAAATATTATTTATTTGAAAGACGATAATGAAGTCAATGTGAATTGAGGCGTAATCTATAAAGATGTAAATGACGTGACAATGGCTGAAGGAATTAGGATGGCACACGTACCTATCAACCAAGAGAACATAATCCAATCAGGATATTTATTTCACTTTTACTTGAGTGTATAAAAGAAGAAGTGGTTCTTATTAATCTTCTTCTAGAAATTAAATAACATTGTAGAAGAAATTTGGAAACTGCATAATATGACATCATACCTGTAAGGATTAGGCACAGGTGTACGTGCCTAATCCTACTCACAACAACATTTCGCCAGTTATGTTTAAGTCAATAATAGGGGGTGAGCCTATTGTGATTAATCGGGCACAAAGCCCGGGGCCTGATTCTGCGAAATTGAAATTTCAAACTGAATTCCAACCCTAACTCTTCCTAACTAATAATATAAATGCAAAAGTAAGTTTGTTTGTTACCTTTTCACGCCTAAACCACTGAAACCATAATCCTGAAATTTAGCATTTACGTTGTCAGGTCTACAGAAACGGACATAGGGTACCTTTCATCCCGAAAAAAATACTCCCGAGGAAAACAACAATAACGTTATTTTGTTAATAGATGGCGCCACGTGTCTATTCGAATCATGATTGAATTATATTATTATAGAAATTTTAGTAGTGCGAATTTATTGTCAAGTTTTAAATTAACGCGAGCAAAGCCGCAGGCAAAGGCTAGTCGGTAATATTTTGCAATACGTTCATAACGATGCTTAAATAAATTTGAACCAGCGAGTACCCCACGTGATTTCATCCAAACTTGAACTTTGTAAGGTTTTTCTTTAGCAACATTTTAGGGCGCATTATACTTTAATTTACCCTTTGAGTATAATATTTTTGAGATGAAATTTATTTGGAATTTCGATAGATGTTAGCTTACAAAGTTTTACGTAATGTTTTCGTAAGTTACATAGTCATTACACATGTCGTGAATTTCAGCGAATTAACTAAAGTTGAGATAAATGAGGAAAGATCTACACTCACTGGACGCCTGATTTAGGAAGTCGCTGTTTAGGTAGACCGTGGCGAAGGTATTTTGACGATCTAATATTGTTTCACAACCATCCGGGCGAACCTGGCCAGACATCGCACAGAATAGATAAATTTGGAAGGAGAAAGACTAAGCCTCTGTCCACCAGTGGGGCATATAAAAGGCTAAAAAAGTAACAATTCACATTGAAAGGAAATTGGCAGATCACAGGAGTAGCTGAGATCTCCACAGGATTAACACAAGCAAAGAAAGGTCTATGCGGAAACTGGTTGGTAAAGTGGGGCTGTGGTTAATGATGACGTTAATGAACCAAGAAGTGGAATAAGCTAGACTATAGATAGGATAGAATAAGATATAGAAATAGGCAACAGACAAACAAGAACACAATGAAAAGAAAGCAGGCAATATCCCAGAAACAAACAATGATAAAGAAGACCCTACTGCACATGACGCTAACAACAATAAAGGCATGTAACCTACTGGGAAGTGCCCAGTTGATAGGCTATCGCAGCCAATCTCGTGACCTATTTTTGTATATTATGCGGCCTTGAAAGGGCTCCGAGTCAATTGTGTTAGCACTACGAACTCCGTGCTACTGTGGAATAAGGAGAAACTGGGTGGAAGGGACATCTACGCTCAAACGGTTATCACGTATTCAGTACATCATTCCGAACACCCTTCCCCCAAATATAAAATTTACACGGGGAATTTAAAAAAAAAAACAGTTTTTTACTACAAAGGTGCAATACTTACACGGTCAACAAAAGCACTTTTTTTACTTTTGACAGGATAGAATGGAAGAAGAAAATGTGTTGCGCCAATCCCAATGAACAATGGCAGATGGTGATGATGAAAATATCAGCTACATATGGGTGGTTTAAAAACTGACCCTTATTTCAAAGAGGGTTGTTTATTCATATTTTTGTACAGATGAATGTACATTCCATAAATTTTTTTTCATGACAATTAGCGTTGGACTGTGTGAAGGATGATATGGCTAGAAAGGAGGTGTCTGATGAGACGACGAGAAATAAAGATCTTCCTCTTCCATACTGGAAGAGGAAGATCACTTCCTCTTCCATACTGGAAGAGGAAGATCATGCTGCGCCGACCCCAAATAAATTGGGATAAGGGCAGGAGAATGATTAGCGTTGTAAGATGTATATTTTGAAACATGTGGCCCTAGACAAGACGTGGCAATACCTTTCAAGCATTTTGTGATTCTTTATGGACCATCGACAGAATTGATGTGAGCTTTTTGGTAGCTTGTGTACTTTTTGGACTTTTCCATTGTTATCGCTGATAGAAAATATCGTGAGGAAACCAGCATGTCTGAGAGATATTTCTCGACGGTATGTAAAGCAAAGTCAGATTCGCGTGGGCGACATAAAAACTTCGACACCAGGTTAGGCACTAACCACACGCACGATAAAGAAACGGAAAGTCAGAAACTATATTGGTTAATATTCGGAAAATTATTCACTAATTTTTTAAAGGGTTTCAGTTACTATCATTTTCTTTATTCAGAACGCTTTTATGAACGTTTGCATGTTAGGTGATTCAGATGACAATTTAGATTTCATTTTTTTCTGCAACATCAACTCCTAATTTCTCAACTTTCTATATTAATATTTGGCTTCAATCAAATATTTCCGTGATAATATTTTATGGTCACCATTAAACTGATTAAAATTCGCGTGTGACAGAATTATATTATACTACTGTACTATCGGTTCTTCCTGTATGTTATCGTTTATCAAATGGTCATTCAAGCGACAAACGTATAATTAGTTGTGAATCATCTGATTTTAACATTGTAACATATTTAGCTAATTATGTTTGACCAGCATATGCTCACGGATTCGCCTGCTTGGTGTTCGGTACTGTCCCCCAGGGGTCGTAGTACCGGGATATAAAGTATCTTTTGTATTAATCCAGGTTATATACTACATCCATCCATCCTCACAAACTGTCGCATTTATAATATTATAGTAGGAGGTAGAAAGAGTAGGTTTTCAATTATCAGTTCCACATGATTTTGTATTAGTTAAATAAATTTAAGAATAATTGTATTCACATGAGTCCACGATAATTTTCTGAGGTGGGTAACTAGCTACATCTCCCGAATATTCAAATTTTTTATTTGGACCTGGGTAATGCCCCTGCCTTTGTACTACTTTATTTGGAGTCTACCCAGCATGTCATATTCTTTCACACATAATTATATTCCCATGAGTCCACGATAACAGAACTCAAACCCTCAGAACTCAACCCCTTTTTAACCGAAAAAGAGGGGTGTTACAAGTTTGTAGTGTGTATCTCTTTGTCTATATGTGGCATCATAGCTCCTGAATGAAATGATTTTGTTTTTTTTTTCTTTTGCTATATTATTTTTACAACCAATCCATCACATGAGTCCACGATAATTTTCTGAGGTGGGTAACTAGCTACATCTCCCGAATATTCAAATTTTTTATTTGGACCTGGGTAATGCCCCTGCCTTTGTACTACTTTATTTGGAGTCTACCCAGCATGTCATATTCTTTCACACATAATTATATTCCCATGAGTCCACGATAACAGAACTCAAACCCTCAGAACTCAACCCCTTTTTAACCGAAAAAGAGGGGTGTTACAAGTTTGTAGTGTGTATCTCTTTGTCTATATGTGGCATCATAGCTCCTGAATGAAATGATTTTGTTTTTTTTTTCTTTTGCTATATTATTTTTACAACCAATCCATCGTTTATGATTCTTCTTTAATGAAGAGTATTTCATCATCCTCATCAAAGAACGAATTTTACAGCAAAAACAAGCCAATTATCATTCTTCAAAAAAAATCACCACTTATCCATCGATTTAATCATCGATGACTTCGATTTCTACCTACCCCGCCGAAGAAAAAGGCGTATACAAACATAATCGTGTATATGCCGCGTCACAGATTTCCCCGGACATTGCCGAAAACTTTCCAACATGGCCGCCGCTCCTGCGCCTGAGCAATGGCTTATGCAATAACTGAACCATGACATTTTTTAGTCTAGTTTTGTTAATTTTTTTTTTCTTGTGATTTTAAATGGGGCTTTTATTTGTCCTTATAATATAGAATTTGGTCAGAGTTAAGAAGCTTAGTCTTGGCATTTTATTTTCGATGTTTTTTTTTGTGGCGTTTTCAGGGTGTGAGTGAATAACTTTTGTCTTAAGATATCAAATTTTCTTTTCAAATAGTTAATTTAATTAGCCATTCAATTTATTCTACCCATAATTTGTAGCCAATCCAATCGCCTTCTATATAAATAGACAATGTAAGGACAGAGAATTTGACACTATTCTTGTCCGACGTCAAAGTAAATTTAATTTGAATTCGAATAAGATATTACTTAGCACTCGGGAGTCGTGGGCGATCGATCGTAAACTTAAAGCTTGTCATTACCTATAGGCTCACCAATTGGAGAAACCTTTAATCTCTAAAATACAGAAAAAAAAATATTTTTCTATTTTTATTTGTCAACGTATCACGGGAGTGCCAGCAAATATGTTTAATTATATTTTTTTTTGTCAAAAAAAAATACGAAAACTAATAATAAAACAATCAAAACAAATAAAGGCAACATTCTCTTGCATGACATAAGTCGTTCGTCGATCGTTTGACACACATACTGTTGGGTTGCGCAAAGCGGCGCGCGCGCCGGTTGGCACCGGCCCTCTGTTCTGCTTAGCGCATTTTGTAAGTTGGAAACGGATGTCTGGTGGATTCTAGAATCTAAATTGGCTATAAAAAATTAATAACTCATATTTTATAGACAAAGTAAAAAGTGGACTTAGAGACCTATATTTTTTGTCAGAAGTATTTATTGAAATTGATAGTAATATTTGTCTACTGCGTAAGTAAATGCTTTAAAGGTTATCTCTTATCTTTGAACTAAATAATTAAGTTACATGAACAACAAACAAATAACCGCCACGTTTTACCAATCAACCCATATTTGCACGGTAAGAAAAACAACTCCAAACATTATGATTTCATACAACATAACACCGTCCAAAAAAACAAAAGGCATATAAACGAAAAAAAGTGAAAGTGAGCCACGCACACTCGCACAAAACGCGCCAACAACCGTGCGTATACGCACGTAAAGTTAATCTCTAATAGGGAGGTACGATACACGTGCATTTCTTACGATATTTTTAAACGATCCACATCGCAACTAAGCGATACGATTCTAGGATCGTATTGAATGGTTTCGATCCGATTCTTCAAATATCGAATCGTATTATATCGTACTTACTAATATTCCTCTAAGACTGAAAGCTGGATATTTTCCATGTTTACTATTTGTTTTGAGTTCACGATATTACGGTGCTGTTGCAAGCACCATGATCACGGATAAACTGAAGTTATTGCGGGTGGGTGTTTATGAGCAGACAAATCGGTCTACCCTCTTTTCTCTTCGTTTTTTGCACTCAGTACCGCTACCACTGTTACTGACCATGTCAGTTTAAAAACCTATATATATTCCTCTAAGAATGTATGAAAAATTTCGGGATTTCTTTTTAATCCTTTTGTGTATTCCAGTACGGGTAGCATAACCACCGTAGAAACAGGTTTTGTCGACGGAAGAATCGACAAAATGACAGATTTCTTTTGTTAATCTGTCATTTTGTTGAATCCGAACATTTATCGCATTCCTTTATATCGATACTGTGAAATATCGTCTCGGATCGTGCATCACTAATATCTAAGTTGATTCATCGAAGTGTAGGTAGACTATTTATTATGTCCACAAATATATGTTAATACGTACATTTGAATTTGAATAGCTAATGAACAATGATTATGTGAGAAATCGATCACAGTGCAAACATAATCAAATTATTATTTTTTGTTTTTAATGAATTCTTGATCTTATGTATTTTTGGGTTAATTGTTTTTTTTTTATTTGAATAATCAACGTTTTAAGTTAAATATCCTTGGTTTATTTTAGCGTTATCAGCGTTTTAACTGTCCATAAATTAGATAAAGTACAGAATGATTTACATAGGACATGTTTTCATTAAAGTAAGGTTCAAATTAGGTAAAAATACAAACAATTCTCGGAGTCTGATCAGAGTTAGTAGTCAGTTCGCATAAACAACGATTGATGATAATCGTCTATTTCATTCAGTCCAACATGCTTTAAAATCTATACAGAAAAAAACGTTTAGCAGAATGCGAAACCTATAATAAATAGTCGCGAAAGTAAGACCCGTTTGTTAAGTCCGCCCACGTACATTATATTATTATTTTGATAATATTTTCAATTCATTGATACTTCGGCAATGTTTTGTAGCTATACACAATGTTTTTTTCTTTTTTGGGCTTTCCTGACCTACCGCAATAGTTTTCTTCTTATTCTTTTCACGCACTATAAACCTTTTAATTTTTCATGCAATTGTCTGCCGAAGTTTCCTCGTGGCTGTTACTCAAATTTTAACAAGCACATGTGCTATGAAAACAAAAAACATGCTGATACGATACGGCTTATATGACACGATCCTAACCCGTTATAGAAGAAAGTGAAAACAAAGTTGCCAAAAAAAACGCAATGCGGAAGGTCGCGAATGTTTGAAGTACCAGGAACGCATAAGTTAGAAGAAAGTTTGACTTTAGAGAGCCTATCTATAAAAAAGTCTTCAACCAAAACAAAGCAAAAACGAGCTTGAAATATCTCCTGAAAATAAAACCTGACCTATATGGGTCATGTATGCTCATGAAAAATGTAAAGAACCATGATTTATTTAAGACATCAACACTTTCAGAAGGGATACTAGAAATTCAAAAAGTTGCCTACTTCCTGCAATCAACAAATAGAGAATCTCCAAACTTTACAATCATTCATTGACCCATCAAAGATCAAAGACCGAACGGGGAAGGCTTCGTAGGACAGCCAGTCATGTACTAGGCGCGCATAACTCCAACAGAGTTTCGCCGGCACCGAATGGAAACCGGTTTGCCAAAATTTTACGCAGAATGAAGTTTCAAGTTGATGCTACGCAAATTAGCATCCACACCTGAATTTAGCTACTAGTGTTCAGTTTCTAAATTTCAAATACATTCAGAACCTCGCGAACTATTGTTCCATAAGCGTGCAAACATAAAATAGTTAAAATCAACAAGTCAAACCGACGGAAGCCATTAAGTAGGGCACGAGAGGCGAAAATTTCAACTTTGACAGTTGAAAAAGTGGCTTAATTTGTCGGCTGTAAGGTCCAGTTTCCTGCGGCTGTGACGCAGCGGTGAAAACGAAAGTCGCCGTCAGACAACGTTTTGCACAAACGAATTTGAATACTAAATATTTCGATCCGGCATTAAAGAGTTATGCTCCTTTTCCAAGAGGCCTGGTATATTTTTCACGCTATCCCGAAGCTAAGTTGATATATCCTGAAACATGGTACATCCGGTATTGTTCCAACAGATATATGCTTCCTACTCCCAAAAGGACCACAACGAAAGCCTAAGGACCAGCAATTGTTATGCATGGAACTATGAATTACAGTAGTCGCTAATTTCAAAGTGTAATAAAACTTGAAACAAAAAAAAAAGTTGGTCCTAATTCCACGAATGTTACCATAACTAGATCATTTAACCTAAGTGAATACGACAACTAAATCGGAAAAGACAGAGAGAACAATAACAAAACAAATGTATTTTGTAACCTGGATACTTTCCTAGCAACAGAATTTATTAGTTTCAAAAACATAGGAGTCACACCTCTATTGTCCGTTTCTTTTAAAAATACGTATCGTTTTGGTGACCAATAGCCACCACTACTATGAATATTTATTCGTATGTTAAGTCATCATCATCTGCCCAGCCGTTTCCTAACTCTTTTAGGTCGACTTCCAGACTAACCGGCTGCAGCTGAATGCCAGTATTTGTCACCTATTTGACCCGCGCCGTCTAATCCCCGAAGGGTTACGCTGAGCTGTACCTAAGAAGCCCACCCACATTTCGCCAGTTATGTTTAAGTCCCAAGTCCCAGGCGGCGAGCCTATTACCATGATCCGGGCACAAATCCAAACTCCGTAACTGCTACTGAGGAATTCCTAATGCAAAAATCCAATAACACTTTGCCCGACCCGGGAGTCGAACCCAAGACATGCTCAGCAGTTACGCTTGCGACCACTACACCAACGTGGCAGTTACTTGGTGATATCCTTTGGAAAGACTGGTTGTTAGACGTTCGGGCTTCTACGACCAATAACGACTGATCTACAAATGACATGGAACAGCTCAAAGTGCTTTCCGAAGAACTTAGGGACTCAGTAGAGTTATATGTCTCCTATCCGGCGACACACCTCTAGAAACTTTAACCTTCCATCGATTCGTACTGTTATTATAATTGAACCACGAATCTTTACTTACATACTTTAAAGAATGTATTCTTAAAGGTAAGCAAATAAAATAGATCGTAGTAAGCTTAATTAACACAAAACATAATCAGCACACATTTGACGTCATAGTAGTAACATGTCGGTCAATATGAGAAAACGTGAAATAAGCATATCTAAGTACTACACTTTTGTAGAACAAGTTGTTTTAATTAGATACAGGAAATAGGTAGGTAAACTAAAATGTGATGACAAATTGGCCAAATTCTAACTATTGTGATGCATTCTTTGGGGTCAACAAAGATACTAAGGCTAATTTATTCCTTCCCAATTTTTTTAATTTGTTAACAATTTCAAGGGTTTTAATTTTTTCGCACGAAACCTTACTAAAATAAAAGTATACAGTTACTCCTTATAACATCAGTTATCTGCTAGTAAAAGTCCCGTCACAATCGATCTAGCCGTTTCGTAGATTAGTCGGAATAAACAGACAGACAGAAAGACAAAAATAAAAAATACTTTTTTTTTCTTGTATATTTTGAAATTATAAACAGACACTTAAATTTTTTTTTTTTAATATTTTTTGATATTATTATCTTGTATAGATTTGGTGCTGTCCCGCAAATAAACGTCACTTAATATCGCGTCCTGCATGCCCTGTTGTTTGCTCATTACAGAAACTGATGGACGCTACTGAAAGCGCCAAACTCACAAGTTCTGTGCTGAGTCAATTTAGATTGCCATCGACACGCCAAGAATATGACGAGATTCGCACACCATTCATATAATCGAATATACAGTAATAAAAACTCCTTGGTGTTAATTGTAGACTGTATCATTTCATTAACGAGATGGGCTTAACTTTTCCAATCGAATGAATACAGCGGAGGGCCCAAAATAGGTCTCCGGGGGAAACCTTAATAACGGGCATTAGCTTTAAGACCTGTAGATTTTAAATGTCAATAAAATTATACTCCTTATGGTGTAAGACTTTAGGCTACTTTGGGCCCACAAATATACTCCTAAATCGCAAAAGGAAGAAAACTAGCCGCGTGGAAAATTGATTTTCACCGAGGAAATTCGCACTAAGTCTAGCTAGGATACAAACATAAAGACTATGTACCAGGACATTATAGGTAGCGAGGAACTGAAATTGGAATTCAAATTGACCAAAACCGGAATATTAAAATGTGTATAATATATTTCAATGTTATTAGTCGAAGGCGCTGTCTTTTGCAGAGTTTATGATAATTAATGTACAGTTATCAGTTATCGCTTTTGTTTCAGTGTCGCCTACTTTTTTTTTCTATTTTATGAGAAAAAAAGGTAAGTAATTTTCTTATTATTATATATTTATTTAGTCTGTTAAAATTAGCGTTCTTCCTGGGTTTTCTGAAGTTGGGGTATGGCAAAATATTCTATGATTTATTCAAGATAATTTAGAGTAAGTTACAGTGGAAGGAGATTATTTTTGGCACTGTCCATTATAATTTCAGCATACTTATCATGATTTTTATAACAATTTTATTTTAACATTTTAATTGAAGACTACATGTAAAAAACCAATAAAAAGATTTCATACCGTTTCAAGAAGCTATTTTTACGTTATCTTTCAGCAAATATGCATAGTAAACTTTTCTTCGTATTATTAACATTTTCAGCGCGTATTATCTAAAATCCTTCGGCCATTGCCATTTGAGTAAAGATAATCTTTTTTGCAAATATTCGTGTTATCATTTATGTAATACCGCAAAACTTATCTATGTAGGGTTAAGGCCATTTTTAAAGGAAGTGCGATTATTTTTGTATCAAATCTACGTCATTTTTTATTATTTTTGAATGCGGTCGTGATGATGACTGTTATTTTGATAAAAACTGATTTGATTTTTTTTTTTTTTTCTAATTTTTTTTCTTGTTCAAATTATTATCACTTCTTACCTAAATAAGAGCAACTTTTCAGGAATTTTACCGCATACTACATGCAACCTTTTAAAGACTCACAAGGGAACACGAATCTGTCCAACCTACCAGGCCTGCAGAATTTCAAGCGGGTACCATGTGTGCCTTGAAGTTGTATTCCTGCATAGTAGTAAACAAGTTATACATCATGGCTCACGTTGATAAAAATCTAATATGCGTATATCGTAACCTAATCACATACACTAACATATGGTCGCTTCGAAAGTGACAGTAACTTCATTTGGTTCGCAAAGCGCGTACTAGACTCGCGATTCGAGTTAATATTCAACCTTAATCCATGATAATAAGAACCAAAGTAAATAATTAAAGGGATGCGTGATTTTCATCACATCGTTAATTGAAAAAATAAACAAATGAAGTGGGACGCGTGGTCCTTTCACTAAATTGAAACTGGTCCATCTCAGTACGTTAGAAAGAGATGCTTTGTTACGGAAATGAAAATCTTGTAACAATTTTACTTCCGTAAAAAAACTTTATTATACGTTTTTTATGACAAACTTAATCTATTCTTGAAAACAAAGTACCAGGACTTCATGAATCATAACTGGCATCAGTAACGTAAGCAGACTACCGTTAGGAAACATACCGAGCTGCCATAAATCGTATAGAGATTAAAATCCAGTACCGTACTGCCAAAACCAGAGATCGTAAACTGTACTAAAGTTCAAAGACAACTTCTGAGAACTGATGAGACCCTAGTATTACGTCGCTCGAATATTATGCAAGCGAACAAGCAATTTAGTGTTAATATAAATAAAAATCAAGCAACGGGGCTTCAGTGAGAATTAGCAAAACACATAACTTTTCACAATGATTCAGTTTATACGCGGCCGTATTATTGAAAATCACGTGCAATTGAACGCAACGATTGTAAACGAACTATTATAAATTGAGTTTTGAAAAAACAATTATGGTTGAGAGAACACGTGAGTAAGAAAATCTTAGTAATATGTTAGTTGTAATTAGCTCGTACTAAACTATAACATCCTGGGTTCCTGACTCAAAGGACCTATATTTGTGTTGGCGAAGTATTTCCTGAACAAATACTAATGTATGCTAATCTGTGAATAGAAGAAATCAATCATTGATGGCTTCTGTCCACATTTGACACACTTTAACATTATTGAGACCGGCAGAGTAATCAATCAATGGATTTCAAAGTAAAACCAATGTACATCGTTTGCAGACATCGCTAGTTATCGGTCAACAGCAGGAAAAAAGTCACCTAAGAGATGATTAGCAATCTATCACTTAAGCCTTGCACCATACGGGACAATATTGCAACACAATATTGCAGTAAGCTATCAGCGATCCATCTACATACATCTAACAAAAAAAAAAACTGAAAGGCGCAGAAAAAGTTAATTTTACTTCTGAAATATTCATCAGAAATAGAAAAGGTAAACGAAATGATAACTGAAAAGCTAAAAATAAATTCAACGACGTAAATAAAATAACTACAAGCATTGTGTGCTAGATAAGGTAACGTTCTCTATGATTCACTCTTTAAAATGATTAAGTTCCTCACTATTAGCATTCATCAATAAACTGTGCGATCAAAAACTTAATGTGCAGTTATTGAACATTTAGATTTTAGAAATATGGCTCATCATCATCATCATTTCAGCCGAAAGACGTCCACTGCTGGACAAATCTGGGACCAAGTGTGTGTGACCGGTTCCGTGCGTCTCGCATGCAGCGGATCCCCGCAACCTTCACCAGGTTATCTGTCCACCTAATGGGAGGTCTTCCAAAATATGACTCATTGAATTACAATTAAATTTCATTTATTGTAGGTACCATATATAGCCCATATCATAAAAATACACAGTATTTGCATTATTATATGATTATGAAGCTAAATTAAAATTAGGTCAAAGTAACACCTACAACTATATTTTTTTATTGTAAGTTTTGTACCTATGTGTATTTCAAGCTGAAACTGACATTTAAATAATGATTAGTTAATGATGTAATTATTAATGCAATTGAACCATCTAGCCAAATTAGGTTTTCTTAGAAAAGTAATTATGACTATAATAGTCACAGGAAAACAGCACTAATCATCACAAATAGAATGCCATTTAGAATTAGGATGTCAGGAAGTGAAAACTTAATGAGCCAAAATTCTACCTACCTCACGTGAACATACTAAATAACGAAAGAGCGAACATAAAGAAACTAGTAAACAGTAAACACCGCACGGCATTTCCAGTCACATTCTCAGCGATGCCCCAAATTCAGCTGCTTTACAATCAAAGAAACATTCATACAAACTAAACGACACTTCACAACTACTACAATAAACACATTGCGTAACGCTCTCATAAAGTACAAGAAACCTTTTTTTACACCATGTGATTTACGACTTTCCATGCTCCGCACGAAAATAATCATGCACACAATTTTTGTATAGCACACAACACAGGCACGGATGCAGTCGGAACACACGTGACGTATGTGAATACTCACCTATAATGGTCAAAGTGAGTGATCCGGCGCTTGCGGCGCCCCCAGCTGCAGCATCGATCGGCACAGCTCGGTGATCTCCGGGTGGTTCAGGTTGATCAGATGCACGTACATCTGTTTGTGAAGGCTCAGTTCTCCTGAAACCGCCTCCAGCCTCTTTAGTAACACATCCTTCTCCCTGAGCAGAGTCTTCACTTTTTCCTCCACTTCCCGGGAACGCACTTTTGCCTTTTCGCGAGACTTCCTCACTGCTATGTTGTTCCTTTCGCGTCGCCTTCTGTACTCGTCTGTACCTTTGTCTAGCACTTTTCCTGATGACGAGCGTCGTGGAGGAGCAGTCTTGTGTTTCAGTAGCGGAGGGAGGAGAGGGGCTCCTAGAGGCGGGAGCGGCGTGAATCCTCCTCCGTACGGTCCACTGACACCGACAGTCGGCTGAGGATTATATTGGCCAGTATATTGTGCACATGACACCGATCTTCGGTAGTCATGGGGCTCGGGAGGCTCCTCCTTTATGGGAGGTGCCTGCTCGTGCCCCTGGTTCGACTGAACAGGAGCGTAAGACGCCCCTGAGTGAACCGGCTGTGGCATGTACGCCAACGTGGTCCGATTGTACCTTGGCTGAGGAGATTTGCCACCAGGAAGTATTTCCTGGAATAAGGCCATGCTCTCCTCACTTCGGAACTGGTCCTCAATGAGGTGTTGCAGATCCAAACTAATTTCCTGTCCATTGAGCTCGTCTAGGTCCGGAGGCGGGAAAGTCTGTCGTTTATCCTCTACTGTCTTCTTGAGGTCTGGTTGCGGTGGTGGTGGTGGCGCTGCGGCCGCGTCGTACATCTGCGGGGACTCCATACCGCCGCCCGGGCCAATCACGGGCCCAGCGGCGCCGGTAGCCCGTGGCTCCACTTCAAAGCACTGAGAAGCCGTCACTAAAGCACATGCACCGTCAAGTAAAATCCTGAGCGTGTTGCGTTCGCGCGGTTCACGTATAGGTGCGGAGCGGTAGTGGCGCGCGTGCGGGCGCGTCGGCGTTCGAACACGGACTGGCGCGCCGCGCCGCCCGCGCACTGCACGCAAGGTTGGCCGGAAGGAAGCGCTGAAGTTGCCGCTGAAAGTTCGCGAGTAAAAGTTTGCGCGCCTAGGCTGCTTATTTGGGTGTTTACCCTATTGATTTTCGTGTGCTAATAATTTTATTTTTACACGTATTTTTTTGTGTCTTTTGAGACTTACAAATGATGGTAGTGGATAATATTTTTAACAAGTCATGTTTTTTTTATGGGACTCAGATGAAAATTAATATTGTTTATAGTTTTAGTCTTTCATGATTAAATGGTATTAGAAAGAAAAAAAAATCGGATTAATTACTTTCAATTTCAAGTTTTAACTTGGATTTCATTAAGTTTGAAGCACAAAACTTATCAACTAATTTAGATAGTAATAGTTAAGTAGTTAGCAAGTCATTCATTAGTATAAGTTAAAACGATTGCACTTAATAGTTAGAGCAATTGTATAATTACTGTTGCACTTTAAGATAACTTCGTTAGTGGATAGATAATAAATAAGTAGTTTGAAATAACTTTTTTTTTTATACTTTTATTTAAACAGGATATCAAATTTAATAAAGAGGTACAAGTAAATTTGGGTTTGGTGAGGGAAATTAGCATGGATGAAGTGAGGAAGGCCGTTCAAAGTATGAAAAATGGAAAGGCCATGGGCCCTGATGAAATACCAGTAGAAGTATGGAAGTGTTTAAAAGAAGACGGATGTATGTGGCTGACTTTATTCTTCAATAAGTTGTTGCATGAAGAAGCGATCCCACAAGAATGGTGCAATAGTTCGCTAGTGCCCATCTTCAAGAATAAAGGTGATGTGCAGGACTGCAACAACTATCGGGGGATAAAGCTCATGTCACATAGTATGAAAGTATGGGAGAAAGTGATAGAGAAAAGAATAAGAGAGGAGAGTAAGATCACCCAAAACCAGTTTGGGTTCATGCCAGGTCGAGGAACAATGGACGCCACTTTTGCACTCCGCCAATTGTGCGAGAAGTACAGGCGTGCACACAAAAACTTGCACATGGTGTTCATTGATCTGGAGAAAGCGTATGATAGGGTACCTCGGGATGTGTTGTGGTGGGCCTTGAAAGAGAAAGGTATACCTGGGAAGTATGTAGAGTTAATTCGTGCTATGTACAGCCAATCTTGTACCTACGTCCGGTCAGCTGCTGGCAACACCGATGAGTTCAGTGTGGCTGTAGGCTTGCATCAAGGGTCGGCTTTAAGTCCTTACCTCTTCCTGTTGATTATGGACGCTTTGACGTCGGACATACAGGAAGAGGCACCCTGGTGCATGCTGTTTGCCGACGACATTGTTCTTGTCGGTGAAGATGGACCTGAGATCCAGAGCAGATTGGAGAAATGGCAACAGAAGCTGGAGAATGTTGGGTTAAAAATCAGCAGAACTAAAACAGAATACATGTTCTGCGATTTCGGCGGTCTCTCCAGTTCTGGAGCCATAGCGCTAGATGGCGCGTTTCTTCCTGTCTGCTCCGACTTTCGGTATCTCGGTTCACTCGTGCAAAGCGATGGCGAAATAGATCGTAGTGTAAAGCACAGAATTAACACGGGATGGATGAAATGGCGGCAGGTCACGGGAACAATCTGCGACTCCCGCATTCCCCTTAAACTTAAGGGGAAGATTTATAAAACAATGGTTAGACCTGCTGTCTTGTATGGATCAGAATGTTGGGCCACAAAAGGGATGAATGAAAGGCATTTGCATGTGGCGGAGATGAGAATGCTAAGGGGAATGTGTGGTGTTACGCGAATGGATAAAATAAGAAATGAGTATATAAGAGGAAGTCTGAAAGTGGCGCCGGTGACTGAAAAGTTGTGTGGTAATCGGTTGTCGTGGTATGGGCATGTGATGCAGAGGAATGAGGAAAATGTTGTGAGGAAAGTTTTGAGTATGAATGTGGATGGGTATATGAGTAGAGGAAGACCAAAGAAACGATGGATGGACTGTATAAAGAATGATATGGCAAGAAAGGAGGTGTCGGATGAGATGACGAGTAATAGAGAAGTATGGAAGAAGAAGACATGCTGCGCCGACCCCAAATGAATTGGGATAAGGGCAAGAGAATGATGATGATCAAATTTAATTTTTTTGTCCCCAAATTAATTGAAATAAGGCCAGGTGAATGATGAAAAGGACTATTGTTTTCATTAAAAAAAATAATTCTAACGATTAACGATTTGATTTTTCAACTTGAACATGTTCATGTTGCAACCTGGGTTCCCATTGTTATTAATGAAAACTTGGGTTCACTTTAATAGGTAAAATTGTGTTATGTCATCATTGTTTATAAACACTTCCAAACTGCTCTGTAATTCTTGGAAGTTTTGAAACAAAGTTGTCTTACGACAACTTTGTTTAACACACACACGCGGTTTGTCTATTTTTAATCTTTTGTTTTTAAAACTTCGTTGATAAGGAAAATTTATAATTATTTGCCTAACGTAGTCATTTTTAGGTAGTTTGATTTTTGAGTTATTTTAGAAGTATGAGGTACAACGAAACAAACAACGAATGAATAAAACCGAATAAGACCATTCATCCATTCATTAGTTTGTTTTTTCGTTTTTGAATTCAACCATTTTGTTTTTGTTTTGTCCTGTGTGAGTTTCATAAATATTTTTTATTTGTTTCTTTCTTACAGAGTGTAATTTTCGTCATCCTCTATTGCAAAGGGAGAATTCTCCGGCAAGATAGTGTCTGATGGGCTACTGCCCGACTGCACTTGCCTGGATCCTGTTAGCTATAATAATTTATTAATTACGTGGACGAGCCTGCTTTCCTTAAATCCTGCATCGGAATGCAGGATTTTGTGTCAAGTTTAAGTGTTATAACTATAAGTATAAGACTGCCTCATTGGTCAAGTGGTTGTAAGCGCGACTGCTGAGCATAAGCTCCTGGGCTCAATTCCCGGGTTGGAAAAAGCGTTATTGAGTTTTTCCGGTTGTTTATTAGGAATTTCTTTGTACCAGCCACGGAGTCTGGATTTGTGCCCGGTTGATGGCAATAGGTTCGCCCCCTATTACTAGGGACTTAAACATAACTGGCGAAATAGACTTAAACATAGCGGTTCCCAGGTATGGTCCAGAACAAAAAATTGATCGCGGGGAGAACAAGTGCCTTTCGGCTATGTTAAGGGTCTGTTTACACCCTTTATACAAGTCCGTGATTAGACCTGTCGTACTGTATGGATCAGAATGCTGGGCTGTGAAGAAAATGGATGAAAAACGATTGCATGTTGAGATGGATGTGTGGAGTGACAAGAATGGATAAAGAAAGAAATATACTCATATATTGGAGGAGTTTGTAAGTGGCGCCTGTTACAGAAAAATTGAAAGGAAGTCGTTTGTCTTGGTATGGACATGTAATGAGGAGGGATGAAACGCATGTGACTAAAAGAGTAATGGACATGAATGTTGATGGATGGAGAGGAAGAGGAAGGCCAAAGAAAAGATGAATGGATTGTGTGAAGACTGATATGAAAGAGAAAGGAGTAAATGATGCCGTGACGTCTGACAGGGGAGAATGGAAGAAGAAAACGTGTTGCGCCGACCCCAAGTAGAATGGGTCAAGGGCAAGAAGATGACAAATTACTACGGGGTCCACATAATCATATGCTGAATTCTTGCCCCCTACCTCCCTTCCCCCGAATCTGGAGACCACAAAACTATGCTACTCGCCCTCACCATCCCAATCATCATCTGCCTGCCTTTTCCCGACTATGTTGGGGTCGGCTTCCAGTCTAACCGGATGCAGCTGAATACCAGTATTTTACATGGAGCGACTGCCTATCTGACCTGCACAACCCGGTTAGTACTGGGTAATACGATACCCCTTGGTAAGACTGGTTGTCAGACTTTTTGGGCCACTGACTACCTAACGACTGTCAAAGATCTACAAATGACACCCGGGACCAACGGCTTAACGTGCTTTTCGAGGAACGGAGGAAACTCGGTATGTAATGGGTGGTCACCCATCCACAGACCAACCTAGGCAAGCACGGCTTAACCTAAAGATCGACCCGAGCGGCTGTTATTATTTAGCCACGAGCTCCTCACCATCCCAATCGTGGGCCAAAATCACCCAACACGATTAACCACGTTCCACCGATTGTCACAGCTCAACGATAGGTACCAACCGATTGCGTAGATACCAAGTGATATCGATGTTCGTGCCGATAGCTTCATTCTGCCGGAATCGTCATCACGTGTCCCCAGTTACATGTGAAACATTTCACGAGAATCTGTTTTTAATTGATAAAGGAATTTCGAAATTCTTGGGAAAAAAAGTTGACTATCTGTAGTACGCGGCGTATTGGTATCGCAGCCCCCGTAGCATAACCACCGTAGACAAGGATTTTTTTGACGGAAGAATCGACAAAATGACAGATAGTGCAAAGAAATCTGTCATTGTGTCGACACAATCTGTCATTTTGTCGATTCTTCCGTCAAAGAAATCCTTGTCTACGGTGGTCATGCTACGGGGCCATGAGCCGTCCGGAGAAGTATTACTACCTTGCTTTCTTCAGCACGTCAAGAAGCGTCGTTATGTTCTTCTTTTATTCTTTTAAGCGTATTGTTTAACTCTGCCTCGTTGGTCTAGTGGTCGCAATCGCGACTGCTGAGCATGAGGCTCGATTCCCGGGTCAAATTGTTTTTGGGTTTTTCATCAGGAATTTCTCAATAGCAGCCACGGAGTTTGTGAATGTGTATCTAGTTGATGGCAATAGGCTCGCCCCCTATTACGTGGGACTTAAACATAACACAACAAACAAAAACAACAAATTGACAAATTGTGGGTGTACTCTTAGGTACACCTCTGCCTAACCCTTCGGGGATTACAGGCGTGATGTTATGTTATGTATATTATTTAACTCCTACTGGCACACGGTATCTCTCACGTAGGGCCGCACGGGCCGATGCCTGCCAGGGCTGCGGGACTGTTCGAAAGAGATACCGCGGCCCTGGAACACAAAAGGCAAAGAAGGAACATGGATGGGTTTTAGTCAGTACATCTCTGACAGTCCCTTCCGCTCCGCTCAGGCCGGGGGGGTCATTTGATGACTTCCCAACAAAAAAAAAAAAAACACGGTATCTCTGTACAAGCTAATTCTAGCCTGGAAGGGGGAGCCTGGTGACCTGTAACACAGGTTTTTTCAAAAACCTACTTCAGGCACCAGTCTCTCACAAAGGTTGAATACAGATGAGATATTTTTTGTACATATTAACTTTCAAAGTCAGCTTTGTAAAAAGAGAATAAATGGTAATAATAAATAATTTGCACAGGGTAAAGCAGGTAGGGCCTAAGTGGGCAGGTTATACAGGGTGTAAACAGACCCTTCACATATCCGTCAACCAAGCATTCTGTACATCAAACTAAGTAACTTTACGCAAAAATTATTGCTGGGAATCGACTTTTTTTCTTTTGGGGTGAAATATCACGTTCTAAGGTAGGACTCGATGAAAAGCACTCAAAGTATTGTGCTGATGGATGGATTGAATAGTATGGGGTCGTGGAGGTGTGTAAAGTAAAAATCTTACATTAAAAACACGTATTTAAAAAAAAAACTTGTGAAAAAGTTGGAACTTTGACCCCCAATGTCTCCGTAACTAGAAGGTTCCCAGGTATGGTCTAGAACAAAAAAAAATATCGCAAAGACGGGGAGAACAAGTTCCTTACGGATGTGTTAAGGGTCTATTTACACCCTTTATATCTATGGGCCAAAGTTGCCTGGAAATAAATGTATGTTGTTGTTGTTATTGCTATCGGAACGGATGGCCGACGGGGCCGAAAAGTTCTGGAGTGGCGACCGCGAACCGGAAGACGTTGCGTAGGGACCGATGACCTGGTGAAGGTCGCAGGGATCCGCTGGATGCGAGACGCAAGGCACCGGTCAATGTGGCGACACTTGGGGGAGGCCTATGTCCAGTAGTGGACGTCTTTCGGCTGAAATGATGATGATGATGATGAAAGAGTATGAATGCCGGTGTGATTACAGGCTCCTTATAAATTTCTATTTTAATTTTATTACCAATTGTTTTAATTTTTAATTGCTACTATGACATTATTATTTTTAATTTTATTTTTCCAATTTTATTTTATTACCTTAATATGTTTTGATTTTAATTTTTAAAATGCTACTATATCTTTGTTAGCTTAGTTATACATTTTATTAAGCATGCTATGGTCTCCTGTAAGTGAAGGAGTACACCTACGTGATAATTTGTCGTCAGTTTTTGTGTACATCCTTTGTTGGAGATCCTAAACAAATTAATTAATTTCAGAGATGACAGCGCTCCTGTAGTAACACACCACGCGGACCCAGTGCGCTGTAGTGGTTGTCATATGTACTCGAATGTAAGGTTCCAGGACAAGTCGATTTCCTCACGATAGCTTCCGTCATCATTTAATAGCAGTGGTGATAAAATTGCATTACATAAGGAAAGTGCCTAAGCATTCGAACCCTCGATATCACTAGGCCATCTTAGTTTTAGAAGCAGTGATAGTCGAGTGGTGTGAGCGTCGGACTACCAAATCATAGTTCTCGAGTTCGAACCCAAGACACGCAGCTCTGATTTTTCGGATTCATGTGCGTATTGCATAATTATCACTTGCTTCGGTGAAGGAAAACATCGTCAGGAAACCAGCATGCCTGAGAGATATTTCTCGACGGCGTGTAAAGCCAAGTCAGAGGTCCATGAGTGGCATAAACTCTGACACCAGGTTAGGCACTAACCACACGATAAAGAAGAAGACTGCCATGACAGCAAGAACATGAAAAGGGTTTTTTTTATTGCAAATTAGCAACATTCTTTTTCTTTCATAAATTTTGTACGTTTATTCACAGATTCACAGCCACATGTGTTGTTTGACCCAGTACGTAACCGCTGATTTGAGTAAATATTTAATAAAAATGTAAACGGTGCAAAATGTGATATTTATTCGCGAATATATAATGAAGCTACTTCATTGTTAATGAGTGGGTTAGTTACTCAGATTACCGGTACGGAGTATTTTTATTTAACAATAATTTAATTATGTGATGTTTCGATCCGACTGACAATATCTATACTAATATTATAAAGCTGAAGAGTTTGTTTGTTTGTTTGTTGGCTTGAACGCGCTAATCTCAGGAACTACTGGTCCGAATTGAAAAATTCTTTTAGTGTTTGATAGCCCATTTATCGAGGAAGGTTATAGGCTACACAACATCACGCTACGACGAAAACGAGCGGAGCATTAATGAAAAAGATTGCAAAAACGGGGAAAATCCGAACGCAGACGAAGTTGCGCGGGTCAGCTAGTATAACGTACGAGTATAACCGTTGCAATGATTCCGAGGTTACTTGCATGGAGCGTAGGATTTTCAGTTCGGTCTGGTGTGGTGATGGGACTTTGGTACAAGAAATTCTCTGTTGCAACCCGTACACCAGATTTGTGCTTCCACGCGCGCCTCAAAGAGATGTCAGCAACCACGTAGGGGTCCGCACGGCCCGATGCCTGCCAGGGCTGCGGGACTGTTCGAAAGAGATACCGCGGCCCTGGAACACAAAGGGCAAAGAAGGAACATAGATGGGTTTTATTTAGTCAGTACAAGTCTGACACTCCCTTCCACTCCGCCCAGAGCGGATTCGGTCATTCGATGGTTTCCCATCCTAAAAAAAATAAAAAGTCTAGATTTGTGCCTATAGTTAGCATAATCAGCCTGTTCCCACTGCTGGGACACAGGCCTCCTCACTATGAGAGGGATAGGGCTATAATCCACCACGCGAGCCCAGTGCGGGTTGGTAGATGTCACATGTCTTTGAATTTTTGGTTCTAGGACATGCCGGTTTCCTCACGATGTTTTCCTTCACCGTTTTGATAGCAGTGGTGAAGTAATAAATTTCACAAAGTTATGCGCCTGCCTGGGTTCGAAACCATGACTTACTATTCGTAAGTCGGGGCCGGCACCACTGGGAACCACTTGAGCCTGTAGTTCATGTTCTCCCAATAAATAATAAGTATTCTAATTATTTATTTATTTCTGACCCAAGATGGGGGGGGCTGTATTGGTATGTTCGATAAACGTTTGCTTTTACGAGTTAACACAAGTTGTTAACATAACATCACGCCTGTAATCCCCGAAGAGTTAGGCAGAGGTGTACCTAATAGGTCACCCATATTTCACTAGTTAAGTGTAAGCCCCATGTAATAGAGTGAGCCTATTGCTATTGCCACCAACCATGAATGCAAACTCCGTGGCTGCTACTAAGAAATCCTTAAAGAAAAACTCAATAACACTTTACCCGACCCGGGAATCAAACTCAGTACCTCATGCTCAGCAGTCGCGCTTGCGATCACTAAACCAACGAGGCAGTCAAACACAAGTTGTTGTATATTTTCATTTTCTTTCTGATAAAATAAATGGATTATAAATAGACAGATCTACAAATAGACAGCAAATAGTATTAATAGCTACCCCGACGTAATAAACGTGACATATGTCATCACGTGACGTGTGTCATTGGCGTTCTCACAGCGCTGAGCGCGACTCAGCGGAAAGTAAAAGATACGCACTGGGCGATTGTCTCCTAACTAACACAATCAGTACTTTTCTGGGAGTTAGAATGTATTAGCTGAAAAATTCTGCTCCCGTAGCATGACCACCGTTCACAAGGATTTCTTTGACGGAAGAATTGACAAAATGACAGATAGTGCAAAGAAATCTGTCATTGTGTCGACACAATCTGTCATTTTGTCGATTCTTCCGTCAAAGAAATCCTTTTCTACGGTGGTCATGCTACGGGGGCTGGTTCAATATCAGCTAAAATCAATGGCGTTCTGTGGTTTCCGCCTACACCATGAAAAAACGGTGTGAGTTAATGTGTATCAGCTATGTATAATTCTCTAATAAACGACGACACGGCTGGAGCAATGGCTGTGCGATTGGCGAATGCGCTGCGTGTTGCGGGTTCGATTCCCGTTCGGAACAAATATTTGTATGGCCTACATGTAGTTGTTCTGGCCGTGTGTGTATGTGAGTCTAAATGTTTATAAACGCACCCACGATACCGGAGAAATTCCTAGTGTGGGGGCAAAAGAAAAAAAATAAGGGTCGGTCATCGTCAAGTGCTTAGCCTTTTCTTATCTATATTGCAATCGGCGGATATTTTACATGGAACTACTGCCTATGTGACCTCCACAACCCAGTTAGTACTGGCTAATAAGATACCCTTTGATAAGACTGGTTGTCAGTCTTTCAGACCACTAACTACCTACCCGTAACGACTGCCAAAGATCTACAAATTACAGCCGGGATCAACGGCTTAACGTGCTTTCCGAGGTGCAGTGGAAACTAAACACAGGTAATGGGTGGTAACCCATTCACGGATCACGCTAGGCAATGCTGTTATTATTTAGCCAGGAGCTAGTCTGTGTATTGATCTTATGTTCAGTGGTAAATGTAGCAATAAGCACTGAACTGGTCCTTAGTGGGCAGATCCTGCAATAGGTCGCTTGAGGGTGATAATATCAAAAGTAACACCAATCCACAATATCTCACCTCATACTTCAGAATAGAAAACCTCTGTAGTCTAAGCAGTCTACACTTAAAAGCATTTTCCTTCTACACAAACCCAATAACGACTCCTTATCAACATAGGAACAAAAGTAAAGCGGATAAGTGACTTTAGATTATGGCATTACACATTATTCTATAATACCTAGGCTGTTATTTTCCTTGGTACAGCTAGTGCATGCTAAAGCCCTAGTAACAGCCTCCCCTCCACCTGGGTGGGGGTGGAGGGGGTGCGGTGAGCGGCCCGACTGCTGTGACGCAACTGTGCGCCAGCGCAATGTACTGCGGCTGTTGTGGAGTGGCGTGCGATCGGAAGTGGAACACGACGTCTTGAAGATTTGTAGAAGAAATTATTCTTCGAACAGGCTTGGCTAAAAATAAATAATAGTAGTAAGCAATAGTAGTAATGCAGCTGAAATAGCCCCGATTAAAATCGTGTTCTGCAATGCAATCAATTTCTTGACTGACGCCGTAATAATATTGAATCACCTTTTTAATTTCACTTTCTATAGAAAACTTAGAATAATAACATACAAAAAGTGATCAATACAGACATATTAGAGTAAAATCAAGTAGTAAGGGATTGTCAAAATTCCTTAAATAAAATCCATTATGCCAAATGACGTCCACGGCTGCATATAGTACTTACCCAAGAATCGCAAAATAAAAATAAATTCCTAGCAAAAATCCTACAACGGCCAATACTCTTTACACGTACGTCTCAGTGAATGGATAAGTAGGCGAGCGACAGCAGAAAGTGGTTGCAGTGACGCAACCGCGCTGGTAACCCAGTCACCGTGCCTTACCAGACGATGGTGCCCACCATCACGACGAACTAGAAGAGGTGGTAATGTCACCCGTAGCTAACTTGATAATATTTGTCGATGATCGTTTGGGGTAGATGTGTTCTTGAGTGTATAAAGGTGGGGCGCCGTGAGGCTAGGTGAAGCGACGATCCACACAGGGTGGCTAGACGGCTAGTAACAGTAAGAAGAGTGTTGCTGAGAATCGAGTTGAGAGGCTCATATATAGCAGTGTAGTGCTGGAACCTTATGATGATGGGCGGATACGGTTCTGGCAAGAGCATAATTCTATTAAATATTTACCAGACGACAGCGCCCACCATCACGAACTAGAAGAAAGAGGTGATAATGCCACCCGTAACTAACGTGATGACCAGGAGCGCATAGGTTATTTGCAGGTAGAGAGCATCATCCCAGTCGTCCAGCTACCAGTCATGGCGCTTTAACGATGGTGCCCACCATCACGACGAACTAGAAGAGATGTTAATGGATGGAGTGAAGCTACGAAGATGAACACTGATAGGCAGTATCTACAGGGTGTAAACAGACCCTTCACATAGCCGTCAACCAAGCATTCTGTACATCAAACTAAGTAACTTTACGCAAAAATTATTGCTGGGAATCGCCTTTTCTTTTGGGGTGAAAAATCGCGTTTTACGGTAGGACTCGATGGAAAGCACTCAAAGCATTGTGCTGATAGATGGATTGAATAGTATGGGGGTCGTGGAGGTGTGTAAAGTAAAAATGTTACATTAAAAACATGTATTTAAAAAAAAAAACTTTTGAAAAAGTTGGAACTTTGACCCCCAATATCTCCGAAACTAGAAGGTACCCAGGTATGTTCTAGAACAAAAAAGTGATCGCAAAGACGGGGAGAGCAAGTGCCTTTCGGTTATGTTAAGGGTCTAAACAAAGGATCCCTCAAAGGTCCACAAAGGTCCCTTTAAATAAAGAAATGTGTAGCAAGCTGAGGGTAACTTCCTTGTGAAGATTCTGTTTAAGTTCTGTTATAATTTGGGACGCCCGAGAAGTCTCATCTAACTAAGTTACTAACTCCTTTTAAACACGATGATTATAGGAAAATTTATCTTTTATTGTGTCTGATTGAATGATTTCATCAGAAGAGTTACTTATTTAAAATATCTTGATTTCTGACATTGTTTTAAGTCAAAAAACTTCAAATTATCACATATTATTATACGGCATTGACTGAGTAAAAGTATAGCTGATTCATGATCAATGAATCAGCCTTGTTTCACTCATTGTTGAATATACAGGCCTCCTTTACTATTCGCATAGTTAATCGCGTCCAGGTCGCACCAGGAATCTTGACCTAAGTCTGTTGAATGCTATTCATGAATTTACAAACTTAACCTAGGTTTGTTGGGAGTTAATGTTCGAGCTGGTTGGGTTTGAAACACTAAGGGTGACGGGGCCATGGGATCGCCAATCGTTTGGCCAACTCTTCACCTTCTGGCCTGCCTTTTGGGCAGAGAATCAATATCGTCATCCAATGTGGTAATGCTGCCAGCCTGCTGAGCACTTTTCCCGTTGACAGCGATGCAGACGAGTTTTATGATGCCCTGGTATTATTCTTTTTGTACATATTATTATTTAATCGTACGTTATTTATCTATGTTTTCTCTGTTAAACGTATCATTTTCTTATTAAATGTCGGAGAAGTGACCACCGTCACGTCCCACAAATGGGAAAGTATTTTTATAAATAACATCCGTAGGAAGATTATATTACTTCTGTGAAAGTGTGTGACTCAAGGGCATGACTTGAATTTTGGAAGAGATGACGAAGATACGCTGTTCTAAATTGTTGTATTTAGTTGTCTGATCATTTTTTTAGTGAACGTGATAGTAGTCATATCAGCATTTTGTTGTCTGTAAGTTCATGTTTC
The DNA here is from genome assembly GCA_905163415.1 of Noctua fimbriata. Taxonomy (NCBI): domain Eukaryota; kingdom Metazoa; phylum Arthropoda; class Insecta; order Lepidoptera; family Noctuidae; genus Noctua; species Noctua fimbriata. The sequence goes on from LR990935.1 coordinate 16,624,915, forward strand.
CCTGATACAAATTTTGACGCGTGTACAAAGTTTGGGGTCATGCTTCCTTATTTCTCCAACTGGAACCCTCTCTTCGTCTGTAGTTTTTGTCACCTTGTTCACTTTCGATGCCTACGTGACCTGTGACATACACTTGCTATAGCTCTTCTAAATGATGTTGTCTTAGTCCACGGAATACTTTGTAATAAAAAGGAAATCGAGTTTAAATGTTAATAAATGTTTTTCCTAAAAACTTGATTATATGAATGAAGCATTTATTTATGTTTAATCCATAAACTTTAAAAAGACTTAACAGTACAAATCGTAATTTGTGATACTCATTCTTCTTGAAGCTTGTAAAAGAACCGTCAAAAACAAGAAACGGCCCTTCAGAATTTAATTATGTGGGATGTTACAAAATTCTGAATTCAAAAATACTAGTTCTTAGTAAAGAGTGACGTGATATTTTAATTTACTTTTTCCCGCAAACTGTTAGTTTGACCGAAGCAAACTGTAACTCAATTATATTTTAAATGTATTTCTTTGATTAATTTTCCTCCACGATTGAAACTCCATGATTGTGTATTATTTATTTTCATCAGCTTGTCCTAAATGATTCATTAATAACTAGTTAAAAGACGGATCTCAAATTTACTGTTCTGGGTCTCCGATGATTCGCATTGGCCCATGACCGGATACCATCATACGTCAGAAAGTTGTGTAATCACCAGAAATAAATATAGAAAGTGGTCCTTTTGGGTTTTACCATATTTTTTTTGGGACTTGACACATAAATATTTAGTAAAGGAAGGCTTTAGAAAGGAATGTTAACAATACATATTTGGTTCGTCACGCGAGAAAGACCGCGGTAAAGAACGGTAGTGTAAATATAAGTGCAGCAAATAAGATTCACTTTTATTTCCTGGAACTGATTGACAAAATATTCAGAGAGAATAAATAGCAACATTCATAAGAAATGGCGAAACTGAAGAATTGTTTCAATTACTTAAGGAAGAACAGCAAGAAAATACTAAAATTGCTTGTTAAAGCTGAAAATACCTCCAAAGTTAACGATTCAGACAAAAAATCAATCAGATTAAAAAATTAAGTAAGACATCGAAATAGTTTTAGACAAAAAGAACTTGAATGTAGGTAACCACGCCGAGTACTAGGGCGTCATGAGTCGACAGCGTTACGCAACCGGCCCACTCTCACTTTCGCGAGTTGAGGCCGCGCCGAGCTTTGTGCGCCTCGCCGGTCCTAATATCATCAACAACCTACTGCTGTGTTCTGATCGCCTGGTATTTTACTTACCTCGCAATAATAATAAAAAAAAAAGTTTGTTTTTGGTTGCATCTGAACGGTTAACTTACCGCTAAATTAACTGTTGGATAACAGCGGTCGACATTCTGACTCAGTCACTGATTTGATTCAATTTGTCATTTTTATTATGGCAACTATGGGTGCGATGAAATTAAAGTTGGTCTAATACCATAGGTAATTTTCAAATTGCATTCATAGATAAATTAATGTCAATTATTAATAACTGTCTCTATTAGCTTCTTTGTATGTATTTATTAGTTTATTAGAAGTCATTAATAGTACAAATCACGTCATTTAGTTTTAATGCCAATAAATTGATATCTTTTATAATTTGACAACTTCAAACTGATTATATTAAATCAATTTGCCAGCTTTAATGACTTTAAAGTGCTGCGTAGTTTGACAAGTCCTCTATACTATGATTATTATGATCATATCAATATTAATAAATTTAAAGTATAATATCAGCTTTTAAATTTACATTTCTTAGCAACGCAATGGTTAATTTCACTTGTTCTTACTTTAGTTGAAAGATGCTTATTCCTTGGTATCAATTTCAATATATAATACAATTAATTATGTTAAAATTCTAATATTTCTACACCGGCAACGGTAGTATTATGTGAACTAATATAAATTCTAAGATCTTTATGTACCTACCGCATACTCAGAAATAAATGATATTCTGTTCTAATAATCCATCAGCTCATTTTCTTTTTCAAAATAAACACTTAAATCTGGAGGTGTTTTTTAAGTTGGTCTTTTGGGTCAACAAAGACCTTTTGGCGCTTGAATGACATCGACAATTAAGCGTTCTTAGTTTCAATTTTTTCGCGCCTCTATCTATCTCTCTTGTTTTATTCTCCCTTTTTTTATAACCTTCTTTATATGTCTGACAGTGTAGCCTTCTTGGTCCTTATTGTCGTAAATTAAACGGCTGAACAGTCCTTGTAATATCCAGCCTCTTATAGAGTGCGGTTCCAAAATACCCGACACTAAAAAAGGCAAATAACCTACAACTTAATATAAATCCTCAAGTCACATCCGAACAATACAACCGATATAGAAGGTATACATACCTACATTCAAATTTTACGATAGTACTCAGCAACATGATTCGTTTACAGCGAAAGTGTGTCATACCTCGTACCCACGCCGCGAGGTAGGAGGGATGTGGTATTTCCCACCACCTTAATATTATGAGACAGACGTTATAGGTATTAAATAATGGACTTCGGATAGCCTTTACTGCGTTTGAAGGCGTAGAAATGAAAATTTGGCGAAATACGAAGGTACCAAGGCAACATAGACTTGAGGAGGTAACGGATGGAAATGGTGAAGATGATCAAAGAAAGGATGTATTCTGTGTGTGAAGGAATGGTATGAAAGACATAGAAGTGAATGACAGCGTGACGGCTGACAGGAGAGAATGAAAAAACAAACCGTATTACGCTGAACTTAAGTTAAATGGGACAAGGGCAGGAATATAAGAAAACATCATTGCTTGATGAAGTCAATTGTAAATAAAGATTCTGGGAAAAGAGTGTAGACTCCACTCACTTACAATTTCAAAAAGTACCAAAACTTTAAAAGTTTTTTGACTTGAACTTAACCATGGCTTTCATTGTTATTTTTTATACGGCATTGTCATTCTACATTTGCGTTACTATCGTTTAACGAATCAGAGCCAATTTGGACCATAACTTTAAGTGTGAGAGAGCTGGCTGTAAATCTACCAGCCTACGTCCAATTAGATGACAGTGTTCCGTTTTGGGGAGAATTATTGGTTGCTGGATGGAGTAGGCTGTCGATACTCCTAATCACCAAAATGTAGACAGTTTAATGTGTGTTTTCGTTCACACTAGACGAAATCAGTGCCGAAATAGAAACGCTTTGTTAGATTTTTAACGTGCGACTTAGGGTGGAGGGTTGAAATTCCAAGATTGCAATAATATTTAGGAATTAAACAAGTTTTAATTACACACATAAATATACATTAATTACTAACTATCCAGACCTAAAATAAAAATATGTACAAAAATTTTCAAAGCAGAAAAGAATTAAAGGCCATCAAAAACTTCGTCTACATCCCTGTCAATGGGGAAAGTGCCCAGAAGGCTAGCAGCATTGCCACGTTAAATGGCAATGCTGACTATTTGACCAAGAAACATGCCAGACTTTTTTATAGTGACGAGAAGAATCGACCAACCGTTTGGCGATGTCCATTTTAAGTGTGCCCCATCGCCCTCGGACCCCATGGCCCGAGTTTCAACCCCAAATGGCTCAAACACATAACTACCAATCAAGTTATAATATTTGCGCCGTTTGAGGTTATCGGCACTTGCAGCATCCGCCCCAGCGGATGAATTAGGAATTCAATAACATTTAAGTGTCTGTCATTTATTGAAAACGGGTATTAATGAATTGGGCGTAGATGTAGATAAAAATGACGTAGATTCATCGAATAAGTCGTAGAAAGAGAAAATTTTTCAAACAAATGACGTTTCTGAATCACCTTATAGGGACTGGTTCCGACTTGTCGGAATGGAAAGTGAAACTTGCATAATATTGAGAAATCTATTCCCATTCATAGGCGTTATCTGGAGATTGATGAAAATGCATTAGCTCTATGGTTTTCGTTGTGACCTATATTTTGAAAATGATGCTCCAAAATTCGCAAATTATCAGTTATAAGAATCATAACGAATGCGGATTGGAATGTTTCATTCCTCGGTAGTAATTTCAAGCTAAGTTTTACACAGCTTTATACCTATAATATAAATAAACCACTATCTTTTATTTATAAGACTTGAATTAGTGGGACTGCCATAACTCATTGCTATTAACCCGAACATCAGTGAGATGAAAAAGAGATTAATGCTTCTCCGACAGAACACAAAGAGAGGATACTCCGACCCTGGTTAGAGATATTCCAATAGTTGCCAAGTTGGGGTAGAACATCGAAGAGTATATATAGCACAAAAGCTTGCAGATAGGCAGAAACAAAGAGACGCCTATAGAAGTCGGCTGTTAATAACGATGTTGATGATGACATTACTTCTTAAACCATCTACCGCTGGCCTTCTAGGAGAGGACCTCTTACTACTCTTCTAAGAAAATAGAAAGACACTATGCAAACAATGGTCTGAATTTGAATGAACCATCATCTCGTTAGGTAGCAATGAATGAAGTGTGAGTGTGTAGGATGGACAGTGGGTGTTCTGAGTTAATTTAACAGGTCGACTAGACAGTTTGATAGGTGAATCAAAAATGGCGTGATCATCAGTCCTGGTTTATGAAATACGGAAGTACAGAGAAAATCCGAAACAACTCACAGTCCCGACTGGTATGATACTGCCACCAGGAATCCAGGAATATGGTAGGGCTTTAGTCTATAGGAGCCTAACGTACGCCTGCATTTTCACTCAGTTTGACATACCGGATTGGAGCAGTGAATTATGAAATGCATTTTTAATAGTTCAGTAGGTACGATAATTAGTTTTATTTACACATTTTTGGTGGTGCGTTATAATTTAGTGGTAACGATTTTTATATCTGTGCTACTTTGTCAAACGCTTATCACCCTGCAAGTAGCTGTAATTGAGGGAATTGGGTTACCATAGTCATGGTAACTGTAGCACATGTTGATTATTATATTTAAATAGTTAAATAATATAATTAACAATTGCTACAGTATCGGTATTATAGAACCAGATCACATGAAGGAATCGTATTTTTCAAAAAACCTACTCGAAAAGTGCTTCACACACGTACTAGTCAGAAATACGTATTTTTTTTTTTAATTTCAGCAAACACCCTTCAGTTTAAATAATTACAGAATTGAATTTATAAACAGCTGTGTAAATAAATAAAATATGAGAAATCTGCATAAAGCCATTTGCAATCCCACATCAACTGCAATGACAAACTTCATACACTTGCATCAATATGTAGGTACTACTTCCTTTAAATAACACGCATGTTCGTGAAGACAGATTGGCTATAAAAAACCATCAATAAACTAAAAAAAGACATAAAAATATCTCCTTTTTTTACGCTGTCAGCTGGTAATGTGCCCAATTTGCTTTTGTATGAGATAAGTTAAGTGAAGATTGAAAATTGCTAGGACCATGGCTGCAGAGAATCCAGTAGAGAAGCAACAATAAGCTTATAAAAAAGTTCTAGCTCCTAACACGAATGTAGGCGTCATCTGACATCCTGAACAACCTATTGCCAACTAAACCAAACAAAAATAAATCAAAATCGGACTAAGTCATTAGAGTTCAAGCATGCAGACAGTGGCATTAGCATACAATATATTTATATGTGACGGATAATTAGTTGGTCAATACTGAACACACTGACCTGGCGTCTCCATTATCAACGACCTTGGTACTATTCAGATGGGCTATATGTGTTAAGACGTAGTTAGGGGCTGGAGCAATGACATCGCTGTGGAGTTCTGTCAGCCTGGTAGCTGGAAGAAAATGGTTTTCATTCGACTCTTCTTCTCCAATGTCAACAATGATGTGGTACTCTTTCTTCTTCTAATTGGAATTGAAAAAGTTGAGGTGTGGGGTGGGGAGAATGTGACATCGTTGTTGGTTTATGCAGCCCTGGTACTTTGAAGAAAATGTTTTCATCAGCTACACCGATGTCATCTCACTACTTTTATAAATGCAAAGTTTGGATGCATGGATGTTTGCTACTTAATCACGCCAGAACAGCTGAACTAATCTGGATAAAATTTGACACAGAGATAGATTATAGTCTGGAATAGCAAATAGACTAATTTTTAACCCGGAGTTACGATCCCGCGTTCAATTCCCAAACTGCACGCGGGCGATGCCGCGGGCATAAGCTAGTCTACAATATTTTCTGCTTCTGCAGTGCCCCGTGCTATATCTTTCTTGTATTTTCTGACTTGTGGGTTTTCTTTGCTGTCTTTCTGTTTCTATTTCTTATTTATTTATTGTTATATCAACCACCTGTATACTTACAACATAGGCTCATCTTAAACAAAATTGAACATCGGTTTTTTTTGTGTTGATTCATTTCCATTCTATTTCCCAAATCTGAGAAACGCTTCCCCATGTTTTCCCATCTGCTCAAAAGAAACTACACACCACCACTACACACTCATGAGCTCCTAGTATCTCACCAAACATCTATACATATTTACACTACCGAAAAAAAAATCATAACAACAACAAGAAAATCTATTCTGATACAAATAAATATAGAAATTCGCTGCGTCCGTGTTACTTATAATGTTATCACACTCACACAAGGAACCAAAGGGTATGTGACCTAAAAAATGTAACGAAAAGATGCAAACAATCTTTTTAAGTTTTTATAACAGGGCCGGATTTGGATGTATCAAGAGGGATAGAGACAGGTGGATGAGATAATAACACTGCAAGTTGAAATAGTTCCTGTTGCCTGTTTGAAATAGTTCTGATAAGAGCTATTTATCAATGTTAAGATAGAATTTAATTTTGTATACAACACTATTTTTAGTATATGCGAAACCTGAATATAGTTTGTTCAGAATAAGTAACTGAATCGATTTCAATCATTTTTAAACCATGTTATATTTATTCCCAAAAATATTTAAAAAAAGTTAAAAGTTGAATACCGAGCGACTTTAAGTACCTATCGCAATGATTTAGGTACCTACTGTCAAATTATTATTATCAATGAGCTCAAGACGACGCTGGAGGCGCGCGCTGCGTGGTGACCGCGTTTTTGTGCGGACAACTAGGTAACAGAACAAGCTTATAACTTTGTGATTTTTCAAGATACAGTTTTGAAATTTTGTACATAGATTCTTTACATAAAATACAAGACACGTGTATCAGGTTTCGCATATACTAAAATTAATGTTGTATAGTTTTTGTAGCAATGCATGAATCAACCATAACGTTGCCTCCTACTGCTTTTCTTTCTGCGCGAGGGAGTGGGCCATGATCCACAGTTTAGCTTGGTGGATATCAAAACCTCTGCCAAAAAAGTCAATCAGAAGTTATACCTACTCCTGTACATTTTGTTACTTAGGCGTGCTGCTGCCGTTACGGCTATTCGTAGAAATATAGTCACGTGGATACTAAAATTAATTGAAATAAATCAAATAAATTGATTCGAATTATTGACCTGTTCATCATCTGCCTAGCCTTTTTCCCAACTATGTCGGGGTCGGCTTCCAGTCTAACCGAATGCAGTATTTTACATGGGGCCACTGCCTATCTGACCTCCACAGCCCAGTTAGTACTGGGTAATACGATACCCTTGGTAAGACTGGTTGTCAGATTTTCGGGCCTCTGACTACCTGTAACGATTGTCAAAGATCTACAAATGATAGAATTCTTAAAATTTCATTAAATGAAATCATAAAATGATGGCATGCCATTTTACAGCGAGGAGCACGAACAACTGGGCTTCTGACTACCCGAAACGATTTTTCAAGATATTTCCAATGACTGCCAAATCTAGAAAAACCCATCTGTTCTGAATTTCAATACAAAATTGGCATTCATGTATTTTTCATTCTGTATTCGGAGAGGAAGCTATGGAACGTTGTACCTACAACGAAATCAGCAATTTTAAGAATCCCAACTCCAAACACCGTCAAATACCACAAACTTGCATTCACAGGACATTCAACCAGGAAAGCAAAGCTAAAAAGAGGTGTGTTTAAAATGCGCATAACTCAATGAATATCGATAAAAATCTTCGAAGGCGGCTCTGCGTCTTTCTATTAGTATCTGCTCGACCTATTTAAGGGATTGCAACAGAGGGCTACACACACAGACGAACACTTGTGTGGTCTCGTGGTATAGACATCAAACTGTATTTGTGTGTAGGTATAGATAATGCGCGGACGCAGAAGCGAGGTGTCTCTTTTTTATTGTAATTCGTAAATTATTTAATAGTCTGATAAGGTTTTGATGTTATTTATTTGGTTTTTAATGAGCGTGTGGCATTAATATTAATATTTTTGTAGTAGTTTCTGTACTTCCTGGATTTCTTTTTGTGAAATTACTTTGGATGATTTATAAAGAGTCCAAGCTCTTGCTATCTCGTTCTTCTTGAATTCATCAAGATATTGCTTTATCTTCCTACCTTTGTCCCATGTTACTAGGGGTCGGCGCAACACGTTTTTTTTGCTATTCTCCTCTTTTAACCGTCACGCTATCATTTACTTCTTTATCTTTCATATCATTCCTCACACTATCCATCCATCGTTTCCTTGGTCTTCCTCCTCTTCTCCAACCATCAACATTTTATACTCAAAACTCTTTTAGACACATGCGATTCGTCCCTCCTCATCACATGTCCATACCAAGACTGTCGATTCCCTTTCAACTTTCCTGTAACTGGCGTAACTTTCAAACTTCCTGTAACACACCACGCATCCACCTCAACATTCTCATCTCCGCTACATACAATCTTTTTCATCCATCGTAAGGCTTAAAAACTTTAAATAATTGAAATTGAACACTGAACAACGCCACATCTAGCCTGCGTCAAGAACTGTCAGCTTGATAACTGCTATATGATATTGACACTAAAGACAACTCTTGAACGCGATTAAGAACTGATCACGTTCAGTTCCATTGGTGAAATTCACCCTTAGTTAGCTAAAGGCAAGCAAATTGCTACTTTTCCTGCAACATGCTTACAACGCGAGAGCATACAATTATGCATTTTTTGTATGCGTATTCAATTATGCATTTGTAGTTTTACAGTTTTTACTTAAACTTGTTATTGTATCTGTTACGTGAATGGATAAAATAAGAAATGAGTACATAAGAGGAAGTCTGAATGTGGCGCTAGTGACTGAAAAGTTGTGTAGCATGTGATGCGGAGGAATGAGGAAACTGCCATGAGGAAAGTTTTGAGGACGAATGAGGGTGGGTAGGTACAAGAGTACAGGAAGACCAAAGAAACGATGGATGGACTGTGTAATGATATGGCAAGAAAGGAGGTGTCTGATGAGATGACGAGTAATAGAGAAGTATGGAAGAAGAAGACATGCTGCGCCGACCCCAAATAAATTGGTATACGGGCAAGAGAATGATGATGATCTTAGAAACTACAAGAAAATAAAGTAACTTGAACAATACCAGGGTATAACTGAGCGATTGTTTATGTAATGTTTGTTTACATGTAATTACTGACAACTATGTGAACTATGATTCAGCATTTAGGCTTTGATACACTGTTAGCGATTTTCTTCAAACAACTGTTTTTTTTTAATCCTGTGTTAAGAATTATTTACCAAGTGTTATGAGAGGCCATGGCTGACCTGGAAGTCTTTAAATAGACTCCGGACCCAGGTTGGTTTTAGGAAGGAAACCTGTTCAACTGGAGATTCATAGATGACTCTTCCCTGGATTGTACATGTGGTGTTGACCGGTCCTGATGTCTGCACGTTACAGGAACTGATGGACGCTAGTACAGGCGCCAAACTCGTGCCATTTTAGATTGCCATCGACACGCTAAGAAGAAGCTTAACCTCAGGAATTATGTCTCTCATCTTGTCGCTCCGAAAATCAATTTAGAACCCGAAAAACTAACTGTATTAGTTCTGTTGAAACTTCAGATTTTATTATACAACATTAGTTTTAGTACACATGTCTAGTATTTTTATGTAAAGAATCTATGTACAAAATTTCAAAACTGTATCATGAAAAATCACAAAGCTATAAGCTTTTTCTGTTACCTGGTCGTCCGCACAAAAACGTGGTCACCATGCGGCGCGACCGCGTGCGAGGCTCCAGCGTCGTCTTGAGCTCATTGTTAATAATAATTCGGTAGTAGGTACCTAAATAATTGCGATAGGTACTAAGTTTCACTCGGTTTAAAAATGATTGGAATCGATTCAGTTACTTATTCTGAACAAACTATATTCAGGTTTCGCATACACTAAAAATAATGTTGTATTTGGAATAAACTACATAACTTCACCAAATTAATTCTGTTACAATGATTTATACTCTCTTTCACTTAATATATTATCCTAAAACACACTGATGTAAGATTCTACAGGAGCCGTTAAATGTGTGAACTAGATTTATTGATCATTCGTTTGAGAAACATGCTTTACGTTTATAATTATGTTATCACATCATCAATTTTAAACACAATTTAGTACCTACTAAGGACCACCTTTGCTTAACGCGGTTTTCACGACTTGAAAAAACAGGGACATCATAACATTCGTCTGTAATCCCCGAAGAGTTAGGCAGAGGTGTATCTAATAGTACACCCACATTTCGCCGGTTAAGTTTAAGTCCCATGTAATAAGACCGAGCCTATTACCATCATCTTGCCAGAAATCCAGAATCTGTGGCTGCTACCGAGCAAAATTGAATAACTCTTTGCCCAACCCGGGAATCGAACGTAGGACCCCATGCTCAGCAGTCGCGCTTGACCACTAGACCTACGAGGCATTTTAATATCAATGTTTAATCAATGTAGGCGAGTTTAATATTAAAGTATTATATACCATAAAATACCATAACTAAGGTTGCAGATGTTAAGGAAAAAATATGCTAAGCTCAAGTGAGAGTGGGCTTTTTTTTAAGGATGGAAAATCATCAAATGCCCCCCCCCCCCCTACTCTGGGCGGAGCGGAAGGGAGTGTCAGACTTGTACTGACTAAAACCCATCCATGTTCCTTCTTTGCCCTTTGTGTTTCAGGGCCGCGGTACCTCTTTCGAACAGTCCCGCAGCCCTGGCAGGCATCGGCCCGTGCGGACCCCTACGTGACCCCCGACGCCCAGGGCGTTTCCCGCGGCGGCTGGGACGTGAGGCTCTTTCCCTCTCACGTCCCGCCAGTGGGAGTGGGCTCGGATCGTCATTGACTGGATACCTGATGGAGGAAATCGTCGTCGAGGTAGACTGCGGCGAAGGTGGTGTGACGATCTGATCTTGTTTGCTGGGCGAACATGCCCAGAGATCGCATAAGATAGAGAGGTTTGGGATTAGAAAGATGAAGGCCTTTGCCCAGCAGTGGGACACTTGACATGCTAACGAAAAAAAAATCCTTATACATCAGGTATTATAAACCTTCCGGAATAAATTCTCTAAATGATTGTAAAATAGCATCAAAATTCATTTCGAAGTTTAACAGCGTAGTCGCACAGACAGACAAGAAAAGCGACTGTTTGTATCGTAACTGTTAGCTGTCAATTCATCATCATCATTCATCATCATTTCAGCCGAAAGACGTCCACTGCTGGACATAGGCCTCCCCCAAGTGTCGCCACATTGACCGGTCCCGTGCGACTCGCATCCAGCGGATCCCTGCAACCTTCACCAGGTCATCGGTCCACCTAGTGGGAGGCCTTCCAACGCAGCGTCTTCCGGTTCGCGGTCGCCACTCCAGAACTTTTCGGCCCCATCGGCCATCCGTTCTGCGAGCAATGTGCCCTGCCCACTGCCACTTAAGTTTGGCTGTATCGTAACTGTTAGCTGTCAATTCACGATATATTATATATAGCTTTCAATACAATACTAACTTTATTCATCGGCTATGAGAAAATGATTTTTTCCTCCATAAAAGGTCGTGCAGTAATTACATAATAAGAAATACGTTAATTAATACTGATCGCACATAGTCAATTAACTTCACTTGCCTATGTCGAGTGTTTGTTTGCAGAATAAATACAGTCAAGTGGAAGTTAGTCCGGCCCTGTATTTCTATAGACCGACCGCTTTAATGAGTCCCTCCATCTTACCCCATCAAAGGCACATTAAGTGTCCACAAAGAACAATATCCCACAGGTTATTTGCTTTAAAATAACCATAATCCACGTAAGTATTACGATGCTAATTGAACAAATACGTGATCAACCTTCAGAATATTCCATATAAACTGATACCTTCGCGAGGACTCATTATAGCGGTCGGTCTATTGAGCTGAAATCATCATAAATCATATTTTATTTCTGTAAATTTGTTTTACAAAACCCTTTTACATGTCCATTCATGTTATGGTTTAAAATTAGATGGGGTTTGTGGTTCCAGATTTGTTTAACGAACTAAATTATAATTGGCCTGTATCTACAAATCGTAATGAAAACATCTACCGTGGATGCAGTTTCATGATTGTCCACAGGACCACCGCCGTTGATATCTCCCGTCGATAAAAACATCCATATTCATAACATTCGTGTGTTTTAGCAAACTATAGATGTTAAAAACTCACCAACTCATTTTAGCGATGTTTACGATACCTAAAAGCATTTGCATGCATTCTTTCTTTATCGTGTGGTTAGTTCCTAACCTGGTGTCAGAGTTTTTATGCCGCCCATGCGCCTCTGACTTGGCTTTACATGCCGTCAAGAAATATCTCTCAGGCATGCTGGTTTCCTCACGATGTTTTCCTTCACCGAAAAGCAAGCATGCATTAATAATTTAAAAGAAAAAGTCATTAAGTCGTTTTAGTTTCGAGTTTTGTACAATTTAGATAAATATAAAATAATTAACTAAATTAGTTAATTCTTCCATTACACCAAAGGGTAGACTTGCTCACTTTTCACATTACGTAAATCAAAAACGAGAGCAGCTACAAAGATGACGGTTTGACAGATATTTAAAGAAAAAAAATGTGATTCTAATTTCATTGATAACTCATTTTGGCCATTTTCGGACTTAGTGACTTTTCGCGCTACGGGGACGACTTTTTGTCTGTGTAGGATTGTAGGTATAGGTCATGAACTGAATCCATCCATCCTTACTATACTAACGAAAATAAAGTCATGAACTGAATCCATCCATCCTTACTATACAGACTGTAAACGGACCCTTCACGAAACCGTCAACCATGCATTCTGTACATCAAACTTTTTTTGGGGTGAAAAATCATGTTTACGGTTGGACTCAGTGTAACGCACTCAAAACATTGTGCTGAAGGATGCATTGAATAGTACGGGGGGTAAAGTTGGAACTTTGACCCCCAATATCTCTGTAACTAAAAGATATGGTCTTGAACAAAAAAAAAATGATCACAATAAATGGGAGGACAAGACGTGTCTTTCAGCTTCATCAAGGGTATTTTACAACCATTATTAAAGTTCTTGTGATGTTATGTCAATGTAGAGGAGGAAATGCAGAAAAGGGGAATTGTGTTGCTGTGCTGTATGCGTAACCCACTGCTGGGACACAAGCCACTTCGCTATGAGTAGCTGTGGACCACAATCCACCACGCGAGGCACAGGGCTGGTTGATGAATTCAACACAAAAACCCCACAATTAGAGTGATCTCACATGAGCAAATGTCCAAGTTGAAAGTCTGCATACGTATACTGAGGTCCTAGGAACGAAAGTACCGAATGAATTAGTTTTTAAATGTTGTACTGATCACATACATAACTAATTATTACAGTGACTGGCTTCTCATTGCATCAGGAATCTGCGGAAAAAAAGTAAAGGAAAATAAACCTTAACTACACAGAAAAGGCACATCTATTAAGGCTCATTTTTAGGGTACCTCAAAAAGAAAGACGGAACCCTTATACGATCACTTTGTAGTCCGTCTGTCTGTCTGTCTGTCCGTCTGTCTGTCAAGACCATTTAAAGTGCAGAGGTATCGAGTTGAAATTAAAAGCATATACTTAGATCTACAGTCCCTTGAAGTTGTGAAAAAATCAAACTTCTAAGTTTACTTAAAAAAAACGTATATTTCGACACTCTCAAGGGAATCAAAATTTATAGGGTACTTCTCGTTGACCTAGAATCATGAAATTTGGCAAGAAGCAATGTCTTACAGCACATGTAAAGGAAAAAATCTGAAAACGGTAAATATGTAGTTTGGTAACAAAATTCCTACAAGTTTATATGGAACCTTCAGTGCTCGAGTTCAACTCGCGCTTGGCCGGTTTTTCTACATTTAGATTCCTCTGATTCAACCCTTTTTAGTTACGGCGCGCGGCGGCAGAATAGTCCTTTTGCTGCTATCTCATTGCTAGGAAACAGGCCTTAGAAAAGGGTTGGATCGTAAGGGTTGAACCTCATCTGGCAGCAAGAATCGCACTTTACCATGCTTCTTCCTTCCATCCTTTTCTATCGCATTTGCTAGAGCGAGAAACAGAGCAGGAATGCTGTCGCACGTGGCAGCATCGACGATGCGATCGACAGCACGCCGATATCGCACATTTATTTATTTAACACTTGAAGCACAAAACTACAGAGGCGGACTTAATGCCATAGGCATTTTCTACCAGTCAACCTTTAGAGACAAGCAGAGGAAGGTGTATATCTGAAAAAAAAATTAATTAATACTAAGATTAGCTACAAGGATATATAAAATACTATAAATATATAAATATCAAATACACACTCATGCCGGTTTCCATGCGATGTTTTGCTTCACCGTTTTGAACATTACCTTTTTTATCATAATTATTACAAGTTGTGTACTCGATGTAATTTCTATGGCCAAAACTTACTAACAAACATTCATTCTACCTCTACTGAACCCTTTTTGTGAATGAATTACTGTAAATCATGCCTTATTGCTCATCCTCATTATTACGAGCAAGGCTCGGAACCGGTTTAAAATATACCGGTTAATACTGGTTTATTTCGGTTTTCCTCCGAACTTTTCTTAAGAACGTGAACGTTTTAAGAACTTTATTTTAACCTAAATTAACCGGTTTATTCGACGAGCGGCATGTCGGCAAACGCGTTGCGACATGTGACTACTTGTAAGGATGCCGCGCATAGCAGCGCGGTACTAGACGAACTTAGTACTTACGCTATTTCTTTTCATTCGATTCGTGACTTCGCAGTGGATTTAATTAGCAGTTAATTTTATTATAATTGTGTTTAACATGGGTAGAAAGCGAAAGAATTTAATCTACACATATTTTGACTACAATGAAAACAATAAAACTTCAAAGTGCTATTTTTAATTAAGCCACCTAAAATTGTAGGTACCTATATTAATGTAACGAGGAGACTAATTTATTGGAAAAGCATAAAATTTTTCTTTTTCCAAATATTTATAAAACTGTCAAATTAACCGTAAAAAAAAATGTATATCTACATTTGTACCTGAACATCCATCTAAGTAGGTACTAAGTACAGCATGCAAAATGGTGTCCACACATTAAGCAGATTACTAGATTCCTGAATTTAAAATAAAACTTCGCTCTTATTTTCCTTTATTTATTTTTATTGGTAACATTTCAGTACGAATGATTACATTGATATTTCGCATGTTCCTCCAGGCACATTATATAAATTAAATATTTATTTTGTTTAATTTCTCTCGGTGTTGATGTTTTAAAGCATCTATATACTTTAAAATATTGATATAGGCTTCAAGCGCATACATGGCGGCAAAAAATGTACTACACCTATTAGCAAATTTCCAAAATAATAGTTTCTTTTATTTATCAAAGTCCTTATCAAATAAACATAAAACACATTTTTGACATTCGAAGTAGTTTCTTCTCCTGGTTTAGCACTAATATCTTCGCCTGATTTGTTTTCGTTACTATCAGAACTATTTTCTGAATCCTCTTTCAACATTTTATTGAGTTGATGGTACGGTTTTTAGGTGCTAGCAATGATTGGGATTGATCTTCATCATCAGAATATTCCTTTCTTCTTTTTCGTGGTTCTTCTGTTACAAAATAATATAACATTCATTTAAATAAACATTCAAATAGTTTTTATCACATAGACACACAAAACGCCCGATCTAAGACCCAGTTTCACTGGTCGTTAATACCAACAGTGAAACTGGGCCTTAGATCGGGCATTTTGTGGCCTATTTATCCTTTAATTTTGAGAGTTTAAGGCCCGCTTGCACCACGAATCACTAAACGCGTTTAACGTAGAATGCATTTAAAACATCGTTCTGTTTCTATCAATCGTTTAAAGATGACAGAGACAGAATGCTGTTTTAAATATGTTTAGCGTTTAGCGATTCGCGGTGCAAGCGGGCCTTAATGTCGAATACTGAATTGAAGTGTTTAGGTACTTACCGAGATATTGAGTTTTCTTCTTTATTAAATAGGATCTGTGAAAAGTAATATGTATTATGTTTACCAATTATTTATCGTCATTATCAACTTAATTTCACCAAAAAAAATATTAGATACTTACCCATTTTTTTTTTGTTTTTGCAGCGGAGCTTATTGATGCAATGACATAAATAAACGTCCGACCGAAACTAAAAATTTCTTACTACGGAATAAAAATAAAACAGCGCGCGACGTTGGATTATCGTGCGTCCGTATTAAACGGTTTTTATTGCTCTAAACCGTTTAAACCGAAAAAAACCTTTATGTTAATACTCTTCCAAATACCGGTTTAATAATAACGGTTTATGCGAACGAAACCGAATATAAAGGTTTTGCGTCAAAGTACGTAGTAACGGTTTGAAAATTTAACCGGTATCCGAGCCTTGATTACGAGGAACATTTGTGCAGAATTTCATGCGCCTAGTCCCTGTACGTTGTCTGTCATTGCATTTAAAATTCTATTAAGTACATCACAAGGCTGATAATACCTTCTAAATAATATTATGTTCATAGAGTACACACAGTGAGTACGTAGAAAAATACAAAAGAACGCTGTTTGCTTGAATATTTGCATTTTTTAACAAAGTTGAAATGTTAGTGTGTCAATTAGATTTAGTTTGTACTTGTGTAAATTAATGAATCACCTACTATTTACTTTTATTGCTTTAATGGATTTTTCCGTTACGTTCACGCTTTTTCTCATACGGGGTAAGTAGTATTGAGGAATGGAAAACTCCTCACATTGAAAATTACCTTTGCATTTTCAGTGCACCGATGGCACACATTTTGCGAATTGACAAAATATTCACTTCGCCCGCGACTTCGTCCGTAAAAATTGTGATAGCGCGTTTAACATGCATGATATAGATATAATTTATAGCCTATAGCACCCACGAATAATGTAGCTTTCTGCCAGTGAAAGAATTTTTAGAATTGGATCGTTAGTTCCGGAAATTACCCCCTACATACAAACTTACAAACAAATACCTCTTTATTATAATACTAGCTGACCCGCGCAACGTCGCTTGCGCTGGGATTTTTCATAAATGCTCCGCTCCTATTAGCCGTAGCGTGATGTTATATAGCCTATAGCCTTCCTCGAAAAATGAGCTATCCAACACTAAAAGAATTTTTTAATTCGGACCAGTAGTTTGTGAGATTAGCGCGTTCAAGCAAACAAACAAACAAAAAAACTCTTCAGCTTTATAATATTATTAGTAAATTAGTAATTAGTATTAGTATATTAGTATAGATTAGTATAGATCTATACACTTTACGATTGCGAAAACTGCATCAAAAAATCGTTCCTGCACAGATCACGTACGGAATTATATCATCAACATTAAACCATCCACAGTTTTTCCTGTAAACTTGTCTAAACATGATTGACAATGCCTCGATTTTTTCGCAACACTGTCTTTAACAAATCGATTGGAAGACGAAAGGAATCGGTTACAGAATCAGATCAAATTACATAATAACCAATTTGGTAAGTCTACTGTTATAAAATCTTATATAATAGAATAAAAAACAACTGGTCACATTTTTCAGTTCCTAGTGAAAACATTTCAGGTTTTTTTTTGAGTTTATAGACTAGCGCTTTAAATTTTGTTAAAATCACTGCTTTAAGCTTTTACGGTCTCTTACTGCGGGATCTCTTCAATGATTTTTAATTATTCTGAGCTCCCAATAATTAGATGCCGCCGCGCAGTTGCGGTTGTTTGTATCACAGATTACATCCGGAAACTGATCCATTATTCCGTTTTGTTAAAATGTCTAAAAAAGGGTGTAAATAGACCCTTAACGAAGCCGAAAGGCATTTGTTCTCCCCGTCTTTGCGATCATTTTTTTGTTCTAGACCATACCTGGGAAACTTCTAGTTACGGAGATATTTGGGGTCAAAGTTCCAACATTTCACAAGTTTTTTTTTTAAATACATGTTTTTAATGTAAGATTTTTACTTTAAACACATCCACGACCCCCGTACTAATCAAACTATCCATCAGCACAAAGCTTTACGTGCGTTCCATCGAGTCCTACCGCAAAACGTGATTTTTCACGGTTTGGGGTGAAAAATTTGCGCAGAAATCGCGGTAAAAGTCGTTTCACAGCAATCATTTTTGCGTAAACTTACTTAGATTGATGTACAGAATGCTTGGTTGACGACTTCGTGAAGGGTCTGTTTACACCGTGTATGTTAAAGCAAATATTTATTCAATTATAATTTTCATTCACTTACAGCTAAAAAAGCTTTTTATTTAGGGTAATGGTATAAAACTTGCAAGAGCCATAATCAGCATCATTCTTTGCTAGCCAGCCTCTGTTGATTTTTATTCTTGGATGTCACCATTTAAAAAATTTGCTTAGCCTACAGATGGCCATAAATCCCTTCCCCTTCACAATTTAACCCTTCAATGCGGTAAGCCGACATTGTTTCCTTTTTTAGTGTTCCGTTGCTAAATGACAAAAACAGAACACTTATAGATTCGTCCTCTCCGTTTGTCTGTCTGTCCGTCCGTATGCCACAGCCCTTTTACTCTGAGACTGTAAGCACACTCCCGGTTTTTTTAAACAACCCCAAATATTGTATCATTATATCGTCCTGTCCTTGTCCCATCACGTCACGACCGAAACTTTTTTACAGATGTCGAAATAAATTACATAACGAACTTAAACTTGAGCATGTATTTATTTCCGACCACTTCTGGTCTCTAAATAAAACATTGTTATATAACAAACTATGTAGGTAGTCGGCATTGCTAAGGTTACCTATTATGTCAAACTTTTTACATAATGTAATCGATATTTTCACAAATTATTTTTGAATGCTTCACAGTTGAATGAAGCGCATTTAGCGAAGCGTTACATTTCAGAAATTTATTTCCGTAAGTGATTATGAAATTCGGGACCCGTCAATCCTACTAATATTATAAATGCGAAAGTTTGTGTGGATGGATGGATGTTTGATACTCTTTGACGGAAAAACTACTGAACGGATTTGGATGCAATTTAGCACACAGGTAGTTTATAACCTGGATTAACATATAGGATACTTTTTATCCCGGTAAAATGACCTCTGGGACAATTATCGAACTCCACACGTTCGAAGCCTTGGGCATTAGCTGGGCATTATTTTGATGTTATCGCAATTTTTTGTTATGAAATAGTCAGAGCCGAGTTGCTGAGGGTTTTGCTGCACTACGTCATCGATGCAAATATAATTGTATATCTTCCCGAGTAGTTTTATTTATACCGAAGAACATTACACTACATAAAGGTAGGTCAAGTTTGCACCTACCTCTGTCATTATGATGATCGTCAAACATCATTACGCACATTTCTCGCATCTTCTGCGATCCTAGTACTAGCGTGACGCATCAATCAGTTATTTTAATCGTTCAGTTAAGTTTATAGTCAACTCTAACTTGTTGTTATCAATACATTGAATAAAATTAATTAATGTATAGTTAATTAGCATTCGACAATAGATCATTAGATAAAATTTACTGGTCATCCTTTTCCATGTTCGAAATGAGTCATTGAGTCCTTAAAAGATTAAACTATAGACAGTGTGGTCTGAATTAAGACCACCTGTAAATTATTAGTTTGATTTTATTCGTAAATATTATATCAGTAAATGGCCGTATGCTTCCTTGTAAAATACAGTACTTTAACAGTTACTATGACCTTTGGTTGGAGTGTAGGATCACCTTTTTCGCCTTTGACAGTTCAAAAGTTCCTGTAACCGGTCTATTTGAAATAAATGCTTTATTTAAATTTGAGTTTAAAAACAGTTTCAGTGTAAAAACCAATGTAGAATCTTAAAGGTACATTATTTAACCCTAATTTCCATTCCTCCTATTCATACGCTACAATCGATTTACATTCCGCGCAGCTTGTCAAAAGGCAAAAAGGCGTAAACTTCCGCTTTTTCCAGCCATAATTTTATGAAGATCTTTCATATCTTTCTATAGCTTCATTGATCTTCTCCTTTCTGCATCTTTATTGCCACCGTACGTACCTATATTACTTAGTTCTTAAATTACGTCGGATCACGTAACGTTGCTCTGGAGAACTTAATAGGCGCTGTGACCGCAACCGCCTCTTGTAGCCAGGCTTGACCTGTGCCGTTTGAATGTATGCATTAATATGCTAATTATCGGTGCTGACTACAGGTTTTTAAGCAAGCTTTCTTCATAACAAATATCCAATATAAAACAATAAGAATAAGACTATTATTTCCTTAAACGACTTGAAGACTGAATTCGTAATTTATTCAAAGCCGTGTAAAATTGTTAATCTTTCTTCTCAAACAAAATTGGCAACATACATGTCAACTTAATCAGCCACAGTAGCTAACAAAATCATCATTACACGAAAAGGGTAGGGAATTACAGAATAAGATTTAATTTTAACTTTTAGTGCTAACTCGAACGCCATCTAGCATCGAATAGAAACATTAATACGTGTAGCGCCATCTCTTATTGAATAGTTTAACATTTAAATTACATAATTTAATTATTTAAAGCGGAATACAGACGGTAAATATGTGTATTCTTTTGAGACATAAGCTTATTATGAATTTTAATTTATCCTACCATTTAATAAATATTCCTATTTCATTAGCAACAGCATTTTTAGTCTCAGTGAGTTGGATTCTTTTAAGTATTGTAAAAAATAACACAGATGGCGCTTTCTTCAAAAGCATTAATCATTCAACATGATATAAGTTTTTAAACTGTCATGGTAACTAACAATAGCATTAACACTAGAAACTGGATATTTACCATGTTTACTGTTTCTTTTGAGTTCCCGATATTTCGGCGCTGTGGCAAGCACCATGATCACGGATTATTATGAGCCTGATGTGTCCCACTGCACGGTAAAGACCTCCCTTCCATCTTTCCATTTATCTCTGTCTTTGGCTATTTTTTTTTTAAACTTATATAATGTTTGTCCGTGATCATGGTGCTTGCAACAGCGCCGAAATATCGGGAACTCAAAACAAACAGTAAACACGGTAAATATCACATTCAACGAAAAACAATAATTTTCAAAAAAGATTACTGTCAAATGAAAATAAAAAATCAAGCGATATAATAACAATATTTATTTTCTATCACCACTTATGTAAGCAATAAAGCTCTCAATACTGTCACTCTCATTTGACTGAGCTGTCCGAGGAAAAATCTCCCTGCTCTCTTCATCGTTCACCATGACCTCATGTAAAGCTAAAGTGCTCAACAACTTATCAGATTCTGTACCTTCGCCATCCTCTATTATTCTATCATTAATCATATTTGTTAGATTTATTTCGTCCATCATTCTGTCATCAATATTTGCACTCACGTTTATCGCGTCGTTATCGGTTCTTCTTGTATGAAACCCCGCATCCATAAGTTTCTTTTTGGCTAGTTCTATGAAAGTTGGCGACATCAGTGTATCACGGAGCCAGGATTTGATTTTATTCTTCTTGTCTTCTACTCGTGATTTGAATCTGTAACAGATTAGTACCAGTTATGAAGTCTATTTTGGATCCTTACTCTATTCAGGACCAGAATATTCTGATTTTGATTATGAGTACGAATCCAAATTCACTGAGTCTTAGTCAAAATGGGCGGCAGTCCAACAGAATTGAAATATAATTGTATAAAAAAAAGAAACTAATTAGTCTCCTCTGCACCATTGATGGTGCAGGTCAAAGGTGCATACGGCAAAAGTATGGTGAAGTAGTTGTATAAATATGAATGGTGCAAACGAAACTAATTAGTCTCTCCTGCACCATTAATGGTGCAGGTCAATGGTGCGGACGGTACAACGGGAAATCATGACCCACAATACGTTCCCCAATATATACTATTGCGACAAGTACCGAAGTCGCCGGAAACCAGACCTACGGCCAACTGAAAATGTTGCATTTCGCCGAAGGTTTGACTACAACAGACATTTGGTTTAGTTAAGTAGACCATGTTGAAAAAAAGAGTGCTAAAACTACGCACACAGTCATTAATTCGAGCTAGGCAGCCGAGGTCCTAGAATCGACTAAGGTCTGTAGAGGCTGTGTTACGGAACTTCTAAAAAAGAAAAAAACAGGTTGAAAACTACACAAACAAAATACAAAAAAGGGAACATAGTATTTCAAGTGGCTCTATTTCTGTTCTTTGAAAACTTAGGTACTTGTTGTGTTGGAATGAAGTGAAGTCCTAATTCTGCTGGTCTTAAGCCAATAGTTAGATCGGAGACTCTACACTCGAAGTTGTAGATGATTATGTCTACCTGGGACAAACGATCCAGTTAGGTAGGTCTAACTTCGAGAAAGAGGTCAATCGTCGAATCCGACTCGGCTGGGCAGCGTTTGGGAAGTTGCGTGGTATCTTCTCGTCCAACTTACCGCAGTGTCTCAAGACGAAAGTCTATGACCAGTGTGTTTTGCCAGTGATTACATACGGAACCGAAACGTGGTCGCTCACAATGGGCCTTATCAGAAGGCTTAAAGTCACCCAAAGTGTGGAGAGGGCTATGCTCGGAGTTTCCTTGCGTGATCAAATCAGAAATGAGGGCATCCGCAAGAGAACCAAGGTTACCGACGTAGCCCGGAGAATAGCCAAACTTAAGTGGCAGTGGGCAGGGCACATTGCTCGCAGAACGGATGGCCGATGGGGCCGAAAAGTTCTGGAGTGGCGACCGCGAACCGGAAGACGCTGCGTTGGAAGACCTCCCACTAGGTGGACAGTCGCTCCATGTAAAATGCTGGTATTCAGCCCGTCATAGTGGGGAAAAGGCTAGGCAGATGATGATTATTATATTTTTTTTAACCAGGCTATGTTTTTTGATCCGATCCGATGACCTGGTGAAGGTTGCAGGGATCCGCTGGATGCGAATCGCACGGGACCGGTCAATGTGGCGACACTTGGGGGAGGCCTATGTCCAGCAGTGGACGTCTTTCGGCTGAAATGATGACGAATGATGAAGCCAATAGTTAGGCCCTTGGTCCTTTGCCCGTCAATACTGGGGTTGGATTTCAGGCTAACCAAATGCAGCGTTTTACATTGCCTTGAAGACTATCTGACCTCCACTACCTAGTTTCCGAGTAAGACGATAGGTACCCCTTTGTAAGACTGGTCGTTCGACTTTCAGACTGCTAACAGGTAGTTAGCAGTCTGAAAGTCGAACGTCTGTCAAACATACACTGGCACTACTACAGCTCTCAGTCCCCCGTTCACAGCCTGGGAACTTGTGACTTGAGAAGCGACTTTATCAAAGAACACGTCCTGTTTCCGTCACTGCACATCACCGTGGCTGTAGATGGTGATTCCGTGACTGCCAGATCTACGTCATTTAATAAAAGCTGAAACGTCTTTTCTGTGAAAGTACCTTACCTTGGTAAGAATAATGGGGTATTATAAAAAGTAGGTCGTGGTGGCTTTGGTAGGTAACAAAGATGTGCTAAATAGCTGCTAAGTTACGTCAGCAGCGCTTGGGTGCATAGCTCAGATACTTACTTCTGCAACTCTTTTTCCCTCTGCCTCGCCTTCAATATCTTCGGCTTCAGTTCAGGCACGGTGAACGCTTCGTTACTCGTGATGGTATCCTCCACCCACTCCGTCACCTGGGACACCCGGCTGTAGACCCCTGGGGAGCGGGGGTCTCCGCACTGCTTGCCGCCGAAGGAGACTATGCCGAGGAGGACGCCGTCGCGCACTGCTGGGCCGCCGGAATCGTGCTGGAGGGTTAAATACAGGGTGTAAGGGACAGCCCTCCTCAAACTGTCAGGATGCATTCAGCTCCTTATTTTGAATCATATTCCACTGGAATTTTCCTCAAAAAATTTTTTTTTTTTATTCCCATAATAACATTCCTTTTAAAATAACATTCCCTGTAAGCAGCACTTCATTTATGTAAATAATACAGCTATAATTAAAAATCCAACTATGGATGTTGAAATACTCTAACGAACGACGCGTGAAATCAGCTGTTCACTTCCTGCCTAGCTACAGAGTTCTTCGAACTCGTCGTTGCGCTTGCCGTTCGCTACATGCGTTTTGCCACGGTAACGATACATTGCGTATGAGGAAATAAAACAAATTCTAAATTCAATTCTTGACTTGAATGTGCCCTGGCGGTTAAGAGTATGTCATGCTCACTCAAATGTCTCGCTGATGGTGGCGCGTGTGTCGGATCATTTAGTTCCCTTCAAAATGGTTGAGTTGAATGGTGCCGATACATGCGTCATGTTCGTGAACGGGCGCTGTCAGTTGTGACTGGTCATCTCTTGGTTGCCACGGTTTGTTTGAATTATTTATTTTATTTTTACTATGGACACTTTTAAAGTACACATCTAGCTACATCGTTCTCACATAATGTACCATCTCAACATAAATGATGTAACCAAGGTATTGTAAAGTATTCTGATTTAAAAGAGTGTCCATGGAGTTTCTTGCCCGTTCTTCTCCATAGAGATCTACGTTAGGGAATGGGCAACTACAGTACTTTCACAGTTTTTATGCCTTGTGACTGGGACTGTAGCTATTTTTCATTGTTGTCTTTGTTTCGACAATTCAAAAGTGCCTGTAATTGGCCTATTTGAAATATATGATTTTGATTTTGATTCAAATTTATTGGATTCCCATAACATTCCTGAAATAATTTCTTGTGCCGGTCATCTTAGAATGATATACTGAAATCAGTCCATCAGTTTGTGGAGGGCTGTCCCTTGCACCCTGTATAGTGGTAAAATATCTGTGCTGGCTGAAATAATATACAGGGCCCAGGAGGCCCTACCAAACATTGAATTTTAGAATAAGTTCGGATTTGGAAAGCGTTTTATGAGTCGGTTATAATTCATGTGAATATCTTTCCAAAGATCGAAGTTAAAAAAAATATTGCTTTCTGAACTGTCAACAATAGTACATTTTGATATAAGTGGGGAGACTTTGTTATTGCAGTCGAGGCAGAATTCACGCCCGAGCCGCCAGGCGAGGGTGTTATAGAGCCGAGAACTGCAGTAAAAAATCCCCAAGCGTATCAAACGTCGTTTTTCAAAACACTTTCGAAGACAAAAATACTTTCTAATCTAATATTTCATTATATTAGATTAGAAAGTATTTTTGTCAGGAATTATTATGAAACTATGATTTAATTTGATTTTATTCCGCGTTTTGGTTTCGCCAGGTTGAAGGAGATGCCTAAACAACCTAATATTAAATACTCAACAAATTGTTACGTCGTAAAGACGCATATCCATATATCTTTGCCGAGATTTAAAAAAAAAAACAATCACCGCCCTAGTATGGACTTAGTATTAGTTTAGTTATCTGTGGAAATTTGTATTTCAAAAATATTAAAAATCCACGCGTGTGAAATACAATGCATGTTGAACCTAATCGTAGTGCAATAAGAACCAGTTTTCGAGAAAGTGTATTGATAAATATTAAACTTAACTCTATGTTACCATATTTTTTAAGTTAGTTTCACTGTTATTTAACCGCACGCGACAGCAATGCAAAAAGAACCTTATTGCAATCAAAAGAAAAGTCACTGTGATTTGGCAGTGATGCAAAATCCGAAGCAAAACAAAATGAAAGGACTATAATCATAAGTTATCACTTACATTACAAGCATCTTTCCCACCGGTGGCGTAGCCGGCGCACAGCATCCGCGGCGTGATGTAGAACCGGTACGAGTTTTGGCAGTCGTCCAGTCTCATCACCGGCACCGGAACAAAGCGCAACCGATCCGGGATGTGACCGAAACCGGTCTCCTGTTAACAGATGAAGATATAAGCCAAAAGAAGTGACCACACTAACTAACGCGGAGATGGCTTAAGCCAGACAGAAGTAGCTTATGTCCATGCAATATTAAATTCCGTGTCGAAATGTGTGTGCATTCACTAACGCCAATGGAGCCCCTCTGCAGGATATGCCCCACCTCCTTTCTTGCCCATCCTGCACAGCCAGCTCCATCTTCCAGGACTTAAACGAAGCCAACGAAAGAGCTGTGTAAGTGGCTACATACTGGCCGGGTATTATTTGACTCCATCGACACGCAAAGGAGAAATCTCTAACGCAATATAAATATTACACAAAAGTACATACGCGATGAAGCCTGGCCAAGTAAATAGGTATAGCAAACCGTCTTGGTTAACGTGAAGGTGTAAGAACCCGTCAAAGAATGCACGTTTTTAAAGAAAATTAATATTATACCATCATCTGATCATCAATCAAGCTGTTTGTGTATGTGAATTTAAATGTTTGTAAACGCACCCACTATACAGGAGAAATTCCTAGTGTGGGGCAACGTTTTTTAAAAATAATAATAATAGTAATACACATAATGTGTTGTCGACATGTGGGATGTGGACTCGGCGATCATTGTGCCGATAGTCGTATCAGCCCATGGCTTAATTGTCAAGAGCCTCGACCAATACCTGAGGAGGCTCTCGTTAGGCAGCTGGATCAAGGGCTTGATTCAGAAAGCGGTACTTTTGGACACGGCTCGTATTGTTAGGAGGTTCCTCTCTCTGGAGCCCTGACCGCCGGTAGCTTGGACCCTGTTCCCGATACCGGTGGGCTACAATTTTTTATATTTTTAAATGTTTTTTATATATATTTTTTTAAGGAATATTTAAAAATGTAGAATAATTTGTAAAAATTTAAATAAAGGAAATATAATAATATCTATCCTTGAGAAGGTAATTTAAATTTAGAAAACAGCATCGAAATCGTTATAGCGTTTTCAAAGCCTCATTTGAAAACAGTTCTGGGATCGAACCCATACAGACACTTTACACTGTGTAAATGATTTCATCACAACTACTGCTAAACGATATAGATAAAAATCGGAAACCGGTATGTCCAAGAACCAAAAATTCGAAGTAATGTGACGTCAATCAACTCGCAAAGCCTGACAGAAAAGAAAGAAAGAAAAGTATTAATTGGACTCACACACACACACACACAGGACAAACAATAAAAAATAAAATATGAATAAGAAAACAAAGGAAATGAAACTAAATTTCAAAAATGAGACGAACAAGATATAATGTAAAAGTAAACTATAAATTAAACTAATGATCATAGGTCCTATACGAAGTCAAGGGCCTCATCAATCTCAGCATGGTGTATCTCAGGGAGCTGGATAGCGGACCAATCCAATCAATCAATTACTATCAGCTGATAATTAATGCTGTTACTCACATCAGTGCTCCCCCATCCCGAGACGATGATGATATCGTTCTGCTTTATGATGTAATCTTTAGAAGGTAGGTTGAGAACAGCAATGTTCCTTCCTATCGGCATGGGTCGGTCTAGACGCAGCAGCGAGTAGTCGTAGTCCGCATTACCCGGCACATACTTCCGAGGGAAGAATACCTTCAATATTTCAAAAATATGATTAATGAATTGTTATTATTAAAGGTTTAAGGGTTAACAAGACCCTTAACGAAGCCGAAAGGCACTTGTTCGCCCCGTCATTGCGATCATTTTTTGTTCTAGATCATACCTATGGATCTTTTGACCTAGATATACCAAACGTGATTTTTCACCCAAAAAAAA
The DNA here is from genome assembly GCA_905163415.1 of Noctua fimbriata. Lineage (NCBI taxonomy): Eukaryota > Metazoa > Arthropoda > Insecta > Lepidoptera > Noctuidae > Noctua > Noctua fimbriata. The sequence goes on from LR990935.1 coordinate 16,652,810, forward strand.
GCTAGGAATTATATTATATATTGCTAGGAATCGACTTTTTTTTGGGGTGAAAAATCACGTTTTACGGTAGGACTCTATGGAAATCATTCAAAGCATTGTGCTGATGGATGGATTGAATAGTACGGGGGTGGTGGAGGTGTGTAAAGTAAAAATCTTACATTACAAACATGTATTTAAAAAAAAAAACTTGTGAAAAAGTTTGAACTTTGACCCCCAATATCTCCATAACTAGAAGGTTCCCAGGTATGGTCAGGAACAAAAAAATAATCGCAAAGACGGGGAGAACAAGTGCCTTTCGGCTATGTTAAGGGTCTATTTACACCCTTTATAAAAGTAAAATAATAAGTATTAAAATCATAAACCTTGAAATCTGCTTCTTGTTCTTTTACTTTCTTTACTGCACTAGTATATAATTCAACAACTACCTTATTGATACGAGCTTGATATCCTCCTCGGTTATGGAAAGAGCTCCCAGCTCTGATGATGTAGGGCCGTAATTTTTTCTTGTCACCGTCGAAGGCTCTGTAAATCAAATCATATTCAATTCTTGAAATTACCATCTGTCTCTACAAATAATCAGTCGTTTGAGATAATAACGACCGTGTCATGTGTAAATTAAAACTCCGTGATTTGACATTTATTCACTCAAAACGTGTTACGGCATTTCATATAAACTTTCAAGTGATTTCTTTTTCGAAATTACTGAACCGATTTTAATGAAACTTCTTACGCATAAGCAGGTTATATAAGTCTAAAAACTTGACAGAGAACATTTGCGAAAAATAGTGTTACAACTAAATTAGACCAATTTTAGACTTTCTATAGAAATTTCCAATTATCTTTTTTTTTTAAAGATATTTCGACAAGTTCTCTGTCAAGTTTTTAGACTTATGTATCCCGATTGATAGGAACTATACTTATCATAGGATAAACTTAAAATAATACGAATAAGCACCAAACTACGCACGCCCTTACAACATGATTCGTACTGACACAACCGCCAGTAGATCCTCCACTCGCGCCCCGCTAAAAATGTCATAAGTTAACATAACATCGATCATTGTTAACGGACAGTCGTGCCATATACGACTTTATTAACATGCCTATTTCAAAAACTATGACATAAAAATACTTTTTGTTAAAGCTAATGAGAGACAATGCTTTTTTAGGTCAATAGTTAAATAAAACCAAAATCAAGAAAATTGCATATCCGACCTTGTTAACAGGCGAAGTTTATTAGTAGGTAGGCTTCCAGTCTAACCGGATGCAGCTGAGTACCAGTATTTTACAAGGAGCGACTGCCTATCTGACCTCCACAACCCTGTAACTGAGTAATACGATACTCCTTGGTATGAAATTAATGGTGGTCCACCATACACGGACCAACCTTGGCAAGAACTGCTTAACCGTGAAAACCGACTCGTGCTGCTGTATTATTTAGCCACGACCTTCTCTTAAAATTATAAATGTCGCTGTCACATGTAAAACCTTAGGTATTTTTTAACTACCATTATTTTAAACAAAATTCAACTTAACATTCATGGGGAATGTCCTTTATTACTTGTCAGTAAGTATTCTAGTAAAATGATCCACTCACGATTCCATACAATGTCCTGCGGTAAGCACCCACTGCTCATCTATGACGGACCCGCCACACCAATGCTTCGCGTTCCTGGCGATGGCCACGTTGTATGGATACATGCTGATGGTGGTCTCCATACCACCCACGATGCGACGCACAGCATACGACCGGAAAGCCCACGCTATGTTACGATCGTCGCGAGCCTCAGGAAATACTAGGAGAATATAAGCCAACAGTATATCTAAACGGGTTACCTTTGAGTCGTGTTTCTGAGTTTAGGTATCTAGGGCACGTTGTAACTGAATATCTTAATGACGACAGAGATATTGCGAGGGAGAGAAGAGCATTGTCGGTGCACGCTAACATGTTGGTTCATAGATTCGCAAGGTGTACAGCACAGATAAAGGTAACTTTGTTCAGAGCATACTGTCAAAGCTTTTACACCAGCACCCCATGGACCAACTACACGCAGCGGGCCTACAATGCTCTAAAAGTGCAGTACAACAACGCCTTTAGGATTCTGGTGCGACTGCCTCGGTTTTGTAGCGGCTCGGGCATGTTTGCCGAAGCGAGGGTGGACGGCTTTTACGCTATAATGCGCAAAAAGTCAGCCTCACTAATTCGCCGAATACGAGGAAGTGGCAACGGAATCCTGAGGATGATTGCACAGAGACCTGAATCTGCAGTTGTGGGAAGGCTTATTAGGCTAAAATGACTTCACAAGTGCTGAGATTCCTTATTATTCCAGGCGGTTGAAAGTTGAGAGAGAGAAAGAGATTTGACGAACGATACGCTATTAGGTATGATAACGGTACTAAAAATTGTACTAAGAGACTTAAAAAGTAAAGGGTTAGGTCTTAACATCTTAGGGAGACGATCTTTGTATAGTTTCACGGTCAGCGACCACCGTTGCTTGACTAGACCAGAGTATTCATGAAATTCTACTAGATTCTACAATATTTTCTTAAACTATTACTTCGAGTAATTTCTATAATCTGTGCTATCTTATGCCTAACAATATACAGTACTTGATTCAGCAGAATGACGATGGTGGACTCTTTATTCGAAATAGGACCTAACTAAAGCGTTCGCTAGACTTGTTCATTTTCATTTCCAGTATTACGAATTGAACTCACGAATCACATATTGGACATCGAGTTAAACTCCACAATAGCATGTACTCACGTGTTTTTGTGGAGTTCAACTCGTCGTCCCGCCGTTGGTCCAAGTTCAAAACTGGGCAACCATGAAACAAACATGTGAGTAACACCGGAAACAATCATAAACAAGAATTTTCTTTCTTTTCATTTCTTTCTTTTTTTTAATAGAACGTTGTTCCACACTAAAAATTTCTCCTGTATCGTGGGTGAGTTTACAAACATTTAAACTCACATACACAAACAGCCACAAACATCTACCTACTAGCACAGGGACCTCGTAGTGGACTACTCCTGACAGAGAGGAAACCCGTAGTGTATAGCAGTAGTAGTGACCTAATAGGCCTAATGAGAGGGAAGGAATATATAAGTAATTTCTGGACCATATATTTAACTACTTTTGATAAAAAGGCAAGTCACGCCTTTTCATCGTATCACGACATTACGTCATTACGTACATTACGTATAAAATTATTTTTGTTTTCTTATCTTTTCAAAGTTAGACTCACTAAATTAAATTCCTTTTTACAAGCTTTTATTTAACTTGCAATTTTTGTTTGGTTGCTGGCTAGGTCAAATCTTGCAAATTTTGAAATATAAAGATCATTTCTATCATGACCTCATCCTACAGCTAGGATTGTCTCCCTAAATCTTGCCCTGCTTTCGGCGAGCACAGCTTTACGATACAGACATACCATCAGTCCTGGTAGACTTTGGCGACACATTATTCAACCACAATCAGTTCAATTCCAAGTCAAATATAGCAAAGAATGTTGCCTATGGAGCTCTGCTCTGTTGTGTTCTGTTGTGTGTAAAAAACCTTGTTTTAAAAAGATTTTTGATTAATAATTCATTATATCTGAACATACCTGGAAAGTCACTTCTCTCCTCACGAGCCACTTTAAACCTCGTAGACGTCTCATCATTCCTAAACTTATACTTCTCTTCTAGAAGTGCTTTGATATTTTCTTCATTTTCCTCATCTTTTTGTCTTAAAATAGTTTTCTTTAAATCAAAGGGTGCTTTAAAAATTTGAATACCATCCTGATCTTCATTTATAGAAAATAGCTTGTCATCTTCTAAGGATATATCTGTAGTTTCTATTCTAACCACATTGTTCACAATTATTGAAATAACAACAGTTTTAATTATGTCTGCGTTAATATGTATAATCATTTTGATTTCATGCTAAATTTTTAATCCACGTTTCTGATTTCCATTTGAAATGAGTTTCTGTGTACTTTGATAACATGTTTTATGTCTTCGTTTTATGGCCTGCGTCGTAAAGACAGATGGGATTTCTTAGAAAATTATGAATTTTCTTTTTTTGCTTCTGAATTGTGGTTAATAATTCAGTCTTTTTAGAACTGTGTCGAGAGTCGTGTTAATATTTCTGATTCTAACAGTCTTTGGGAAATCATCTGAATATGTTCGTATCGAATGATTGTGATTGGAACCACTTGAACAAATGCATTTTGGTCAAAAAATAATCTTAACGTGTTATAGGAAGCCGTAAAATAACCAGTAAAACGCGAATATTCGATCAAGCATTTAACGAAAAGCATAAAAATATTTAAATTTTGTTCCTTAAACATTTTATTGATACTATAAACCCAGTAGTTGATAGTATTTTTATTTGAATCCTTTGATTGTAAGTGTTTTGACCGTTCTGTGTTCGAATAGAACTTATGGTTACTCAAGATAATGTTTTGTGAAGCAAGAATTGTGTTTGCTTGCATTATAGCATATTTATTATTTATCTACATATATATCCTCTGTTGGGTCTCTCAGTGGATATTAAAATTAAATGCGATTTATTTTAAAAAGGAAAATCTACCATCCTATTAGAGCTTTTTTTTGCACAATAAGTATAAAAATAAGTAAATTTCATGTGCCAAACGTATCTTTTCAATTTTGAAAAATAAATAGAATTTATGCAACGTTTACTTCAGATGTTTCCTGCTGGACCCACTGCCTTTAAAATGCCAGGATCTGGAAATAATCATAAAAGAACCTCGAAGAGTAACTAGATTTAAGTACTTCTAGAGGTCCCTGAGCAAGTGGGTAATCAGCCTTTGTGACTAGCCAAAGAATTGCGTCAATGGAATTGATTTAATACAGAGCATCTATATTCAATTTGATAAGGTTGATATTTCTATTTTCATCGTAACAAATAATAAAGAATTTAATAATTACAGGAAGGTTGTATGAACTACGTTCAAGTTTGTTTTCTACAAGGCCCAAATCAATAGTATTAGTTTATTTATTTCGTGTCGTTCCTATTTTTGTACCAGGCGCGTATATGTTATAAGTGGTATTGATTCGTTTGACATGATACAAGGTTCCAAGGTATGGCCGCTCTTGAACTGCGTAAGGGCTACCTGTACATATCGTCGGGGGTAGTTTGTTGATGTCATTAGCCCGATGTAAATAGCCCATCGTTCACCGAATGGGTGGTTGGACGAAAAAAGACAACTGTCTAATATGTATTGTGATTATAAAAACTTGGGTTGAAAATATATTTGAAGGCAGTATTTGTTCTATTTCTTGAGTCGCTAGGAGTTACAGAAACATAAACTAACACCTTTTTACAATGAGAGAAGACAGAACACCACCTGCTATGATCCTCGCATTTCGCTCGTTTGCGACAAGCATGACATAACTCAAAAATTTAGATTTTTCAATGTTGTTGAATATAAAATTAACGAAAGTAAGTATTAAATTAAGTAACGAAATACGTAAAATAAACCTTTCATCTTTTGATAAAGGGCTTAAAAAAATAAAAAAAATATTGGCAATATGAAAATGTATTTGATACACATGTATTTCTAATTTTCGTCATTACTGTCGCAAACATACAAACAACCGATTGGTCCATGTTCTTATACCTAGTCATACACGCACACAGGTTTAGTGTACTAAACTGCACTTTCCTTTCCGAAGAAGATCACCAAAAAGGCCCGCCCTTATACGGCCGTGCGTCGTTTCGACTCACGTCTACTAAATAAATAGTTTTTGTTTAGTCATCGTTCAATCATCTTCTCAATACGAGTAATAATAACGTATAGTATAGAACGTGGCAATTAAATAAGCCAGTCAGCTGGGAAAGTGTAACAGAAACCCATAGCTTGTATTCACGTGTACTCTAGCCAATGCAATGAAGATAAAGAAGTTTGGCTTTAGTTCCTTCTGCACATGTGGCTTCCTTGGTAGCTCATAACCGGCACAAATATGTGGATGTCTCTAACTATTCTCAATCTCATTTTTCTCTTCTTTCGAATCAATTTTTTACAATAGTTTTCAATTCATTAATACATCTTTTGATCAGAATACTGATGACAATATTTGTGTCACTTGTTTAATTTAGTATTTTACTATATTTTCTTGTGTTGTATTGTTTGTGAATCTGTGAACTTTGTAGATTCCCAGCTGCTTGTTAACTTTTTATCTTGTTTTACATCTTTTGTGTAAAAAGCAACGACCTATTGTCGGGCCTACGCTGTCCCCCCCCATACCTAAGTACAAATGCTGTTACCATGATACTACTGTGATACCAAATGATTTGAAAGGAGTAACCATGGAGTTTCTTACCGGTTCTTCTCCATAGGAAACGACCAACCCGAACCGTGCACCTTTTTGTCGACGTTTTATAAGTGCCCATCTAGGCCTATGTGAAATAAAATATTTTGATTTGATTTGATTTTAATGTACGAGGGGTCATAAAGGTTTACAATCGACGCGTGTAACCAGCCACAACATTATGTATTCCTAGTACAAACATAACTATTTTACATCTATCGCGGTTTTATTTTAATTTCCCAGCTCCTAAGCAAAAAAGTAAAGAGGGATGAATATATATATGAATGGCTGGAGAGGCAGTGGAAGACCAAAGAAAAGATGATGATGATGATGATGTGTGAGGAATTATATGAAAATGGATTGATGGAGATGAATAATTAATAAACCTCCTTTTGGGCTTCGCAGCAGTCGGGTAAAAAGATCACATAATACTTATATGACAAAATTCCGGTCGTGGTAGTCTTTTTTGACATGAGTAAGGCATTTGATTTTGTTGATCATAGCATCTTTCCAAACAAATTTGATAAATTTGGCATCCGTGGCGTCGCTTTAGATTGGATAACCCGTTTTCTAACTGCCTGTCATCAGTATTAAGTTACTAATTTAAATGAATACGTCGAGTCCACCGTCTTATTAAGTTTAGAAGAGGATCTGTATCCTCTTCTAAACTTAATAAATATAGCGTGGCATAAGGGGATGTTTTGGCTCGTTTATTATTCTTAATTTATATTGATGATTTGCCCGACTCAATTAAATATGATAGCGACCTATTTGCTGACGAATTTCTGTAATAGTACCCAATAACTCTCAAAAGTTCATCCCATGAAAATAAAATAAGCAAAGCTTTACTGTGTACACTCTGTAATAAAATTGATCGAATCAAATAACCTATGTGTAAATATATCCAAAACTAAATTCATTAAATTCCGTACCTACAAAAACACTGATAACATAAACATTTAACAAAAAGACAAAAACATAAAAACACAGAAGACACCGACAGTATTCTTTTTTTAAGAATAACTCCAGATCAATTTTGTAATTGTATCAACATAATAATTTACAACGTAACGTATAAACTAATTAGATTTGTGTATGCGTTAAGAAAACTTCGCATTGTGTCAGCTCGTATAGCATAAATAGTGGATAATATGCTTGATCAATTTTAAAATACCTACGGTCTAATAATAAGGAGCAATTCAACAGATAATGATAAAACATTTATTGTTCAGAACAAATGTGTAAAAGCTATTTGCGGTGTCGGTCTACTTCAATCTTGCAGACCTTTAAAACTCAAAGTTTTGACCTTGATGGCTTATATGTCGGAAACGTGACGCTTTAGAAGATTTTCTCTCTTACAATATTTGTTTGTATTGATGCCAGCTATTGATTAATACAGGATTAATACGTGGCCGCTATTTTGAAAATAAAATAAAATGGCTGAAGTTAGGCAGGTCAAATAATTCAAAGCCCTTATGATGAGCTCCTACGCAAAGAGGTCGTAATATCAATAAGCAGAGGATAACCAAAAATTCGTAGCATTTAGTTTAAATGTCACTGTCACTTTTGTTTACGTTTCTACATTTTGACTTTTATTATTTTTTTTTTGAGAAATATGAATGTTTTTAATACTTTCATTAAAATATCCAATCTATGACAAGTCATATTGCTCTTGTGTTGGCCTTGTCTTTTCTTATCAACGAAATACACATACTGTATGATTGTAAGTACCTGTTTTATACCGTCAATTGTGTGTGGTGGCATTAATTGAAACCTTGAGTCCCATGGTTATAGTTAGCTTCTTAAGTAATTTCGAATAAAAACTTCTGGCAAAAAGTAATGGAGTCAGACTGTCGTTCATTCAGAAGATCATCGTAGAGCATGTACTTGAGGAGGGGTGCATATGTACTGGCAGAGGCTAGCAGGCTTTTATAAATACCAACAGAGTAACTGCACTGCAATTTAATTTGCTGTAAAGCTTGAGTGTTATTCTTTAAATGATTAAACTATGTACCGTTTCATTTTTCTTCTCGTTTTATACTTTTTTTCTCCAATTCACAGTTCTGATGGTATTTTAGCTGTGCCACATTATTCATTTGCTCTTTCTTCGGTATATTTTTATAAGGTGTTACTATTTTCTGTTCTAGCTAAAATACTCAGCAACAATTTCTTCACTTCAAACCTTGTATACCTACTGGGCGTAAGCGTAGTCCTTCATAAAATTCATATCTTTCCCCAGTTTATGTCGAAAAAATTTAATTTTATATGTTTTATTTTAGAGGTAAGTCCCTATTTATTCGTTTGAAGTTGTATCAGCCATAGGGTGGGCGACCTTAAGAAAGAGTACGGGTAACTCATCGAGCCTTAACACAGCAGTAGCTGAAACATAGCTGTCGGTGATTACGAATGAGACTGAAAGGTCGATTGGAAACTTTCTGATCCTTTCACAAATATAAGCATTTGTCTAATCGAGGAGGCCTATGTGAGGATACATAGGCCTCCTGCATGTTCAGCATAATATGAGCCCACAGGTCAATATCCCTTTTCGTTACAGGTGCCAATATCAATAATATTGCTAGAAGGATTCCTGTTCCACTTATGGAAGCCCATTCAAGATTACGTACTCTATAACGCTGATGGTATCCTGGTAAATTTAGCCGAAGAGAGAGGTCTGGAGTGGCTCGTCTGCCATTTGTGCTGTGGTCAAAGGAACTGCGCCACCATTTTTGCAGGCTTAGTATTTAAATTTTTGAGCTTCCTCGTTATGTTCTCTGTTTGTGCGTATTTGAGATAGATTTATTTGTATAGGCATTTAACTAATATTTTGTATCAAAGTCAATCAATAAAATATTATGAAAACTATTTTGTTTGGCGTTTCAAATAAGATATTTTAGTCTTGTGGAGTTTTGAGGATCTCGTGGCTAAATAATAACAGCCACTCGGGTCGATCTTCAGGCTAAGCCGCGCTTACCCAGGTTGGTGCATAGATGGGTTCCCATTCCATACAGAGTTTCCTCCGTGCCTCAGAAAGCACGTTAAGCCGTTGGCCCCGGCTGGCATTTGTAGATCTTTGACAGTCGTTAAAGTCAGTGGCGCGAAAGTCTGATCACCAGTCTTACCAAGGGGTACCGTGTCCCCAGTCCTAACTGAGTTGTGGAGGTGAGATAGGCAATCGCTCCATGTAAAATACTGGTATTCAGCTGCATCCGGTTAGACTGGAAGCTGACCCCAACATAGTTGGGAAAAAAAACATGGCAGATGATGAGACTTGTGGAGTTTTACGATGTCTAACTACCGAGAAACGCGGTACAGAGACTCAAAACTACACGTTTGTGCTTCCCCATATACAACATTATTTTTAGTATATGCGAAACCTGAATATAGTTTGTTTAGAATAAGTAACTGAATCGATTCCAATAATTTTTAAACCGTGTTATATTTTTTCCCAAAAATATTTTGAAAAGTTAAAAGTTGGACATGGAGCAACTTTGAGTACCTATCGCAATAATTTAGGTACCTACTGCCAAATTATTATTATCAATGAGCTCAAGACGAAGCTGAAGGCGCGCGCTGCGTGGTGACCGCGTTTTTGTGCGGACAACTAGGTAACAGACCAAGCTTATAACTTTGTGATCTTTCATGATACAGTTTTGAAATTTTGTACATAGATTCTTTACATAAAAATACTAGACACGTGTATCAGGTTTCGCATATACTAAAACTAATGTTGTAGAACGATTTGCTGGAAGTGTGTTCTAAAGAAGCCTGATTGCACAATTTTGATATTAAAACTCGACTCGTTTGTGCTATAGAATACATTATTTAAAACAGTCTAAAAGCTGAATAAATTCCGTCTCCAAAGGGTGATTCATTCCGTATCCAACGGACTGACTAATTTGGCGCTATTCGTACTAAGAGAAATGAAATAGGGAGAGGAATGGATGTATTCAGTGATTCATTGTTTATCTTGTAAAATGAGTTTGTAATATTGCGAAAATAAGACGGGTTTAAAACAAAATTCTAGCTCGAATGAAATAAGCAAACATTTCAAAGAGTGCGCTTTTTCGTCGGTTTTCGTCATCAAATCAAATCATTTATTTCTCTGCAAACTACAGTTCTCCATATTTTACCGTCACATGGGCAAATAAATGAAGTTATACAGGTTCGGTATGTTCGCATAACTCTTCAAAATGTATGGAACGGCTGATTTTTTTTTCGCGACTTCAGGTTTGGTCCCATAGTAAAAGTTGTTCATAATGATGAGTACAATGACCCCTTAAAAGGATGCCCATGAATTCAATTTCACCCTGTATGTACATTATATACAAACTACAAATAGATCTAAAACAATAATAAAAAATTAAGACTAAAAGGAAGTACCTACATATACACAACGACTACACATGACACTTAGGCGTCAAAGTACTCCTCCGTATCGCTATCGTTTGGGTCGTGCCCAAACGACTGGCAGCACTGCCACGTAAAATGGCAATGCTAATTCTTTGGCCACAGAAAGAGAAAAGTCACGCGAAGTGTCGACCAGTCGATGAGAGATTTTCTTAAAAAGGAGACATGCACTCGGGCATGTCATTGGAATTACAATAAAATAAAAAATGTCAACCTGGTTAAAGTAATACTATCAATAATGTCATGTTTAGGTGTACGATTGATAGGCGACTGAAAAAGGTATTTACAAGTCATTATGTGAGTGGCAACTCCGGGCGCCGTTAGACGACGCCCCAGAAGGACATACACTGGATTTTATTAGTGTTGTTTTTCAGAAAGTCAGGTACGTAGTACATGCAACCGGGCGTGTGAGTATGACCAGATTTATGAACGTGGACGAGGCGAAAGAGCGTGTTCATGGTCCTAAGCTGGTAGCTTTCTGTAGCTCCTACCACCCACCCACATGTGAAAAAGACGTGAGTTTATGTCAGAAAGTAGCAAAACGCAAATAATTATGTCAAGAAATTATTATTAGTTACCCATACAAGCCATTCATTTAATTGCATTATATTATGTTTCTTTACTCACTTATCTATGGAAAATTGCAATTATATTTTCAGTGTACCGATTTAATTAATAAACTGTAATGACAATGAAAGGATGCTATATCAGTACCAGGCCACCATAAAACGCTGGTAGTGATCCGGAAATTGGCTCTGTAACGCGACACTGGGTGGGCCCTTGTCAATTAGTATTATGAGCGACATTCACTTTGTAAACAACACCCGTTTCGCTGTTATGGTCTCCTGTTCCTCGATACGGAAGATTTTAATAATGAAACCCAATCGATTACAAGTTTCTAGTTAACTTAAGCGGCAAATACTTAATTTAGTAAAACTTCTGATTATTGATGCAGATTAATTTGAACACCTACCCATATATGTTACTTACACTTACATCGTAACATAATCAATTAACATCGACTCGGAAATAAGATGTAAATCTAACTGAACTCACAATCTATAATAGCCTTATGTACTAAGGTTTTTGGGCACATGGTCAAAATTCGAACAAACTCCGCCGCCATCTTGGTTTTCAATTTTTCAATACAATGTCAGTGTGGAGCCCCTCTGCAGGATATGCCCCACCTCATTTCTTGACCATCTTGCACATCCACCCGCACCTTCCAGGATTTCAACGAAGCCAACGACAGAGCTGTGCAGGTGGCAATATACTGGTCGGGTATTATTTGAGTCTATCGACACGCAAATTAGAAGAATTTTTCGATTAATTCTATTTATTTTATCGCTGACCAGTCCAGCCATAATGTCTCGAAAATAATAATCATTATAATTTTGTCAGACTGTGAATGATTGCAACCTAATAGCAACCTTATTGCAACGTATATATAGATCTCTGCGATTTTGCGATGCAAGGCGGAGATAAAATAACTGCACCAACAGCGTCCCTACTCTGCTTACGTCATCCGAACGCAAAAAAATCTACGCATCACTGTAAACTCAAAATCTATCTGAAATTGTTTGTAGATACCCCATTCAGGAGTTCGTGGCTAAATTAAAATAGCCACTCGGGTTGATCTTTAGGTTAAGCCGCGCTTGCCTAGGACAGTCCGTGGATAGGTGACCACCCATTACATACCGAGTTTCCTCCGTGCCTCTGAAAGCGCGCTAAGCCGTTGGTCACGGCTGTCATTTGTATATTTTTGACAGTCGTTACATGTAGTCAGTGGCTCGAAAGTCAGACAACCAGTCTTACCAAGGGGAATCGCATTACTTAGTACTAACTGGGTTGTAGAGGTCAGACAGGTAGTCGCTCCATGTACTCGGTTAGTCTGGAAGCCGGCCCCATAGTTGGGACAAGGCTATAAAAAGGGGGACTTGTATTACCCACCACCGCAAATAAAAAAACTGGTTTAAAACAAATTTCAATTCAACTCAGACCCAGGCAGAACGGGACAGTTAATTAAAGTTTAATTATTTATTTTAAACTTACTTTGTCTTTAGTACTTCATTCAGAATGTAGGTTGGACTCGGTGGCTTAGTGGACAGACCTGCTTTTAAAGCAACAGGTTGCAGGATCCTATACTGTATACAACATTATTTTTAGTATATGCGAAAACTGAATATAGTTTGTACAGAATAAGTAACTGAATTGATTCCAATAATTTTTAAACCATGTTATATTTTTTCCCAAAAATATTTAAAAAGGTTAAAGGTTCGATACCGAGCAAATTTGAGTACCTATCGCAATAATTTAGGTACCTACTGCCAAATTATTATTATCAATGAGCTCAAGACGACGCTGGAGGCGCGCTGCGTGGTGACCGCGTTTTTGTGCGGACAACTAGGTAACAGAACAAGCTTATATATTTTGTGATTTTTCATGATACAGTTTTGAAATTTTGTACATAGATTCTTTACATAAAAATACTAGACACTTGTAACAGGTTTCGCATATACTAAAACTAATGTTGTAGATAGATATGAGTTTTTTAATATCAAAGTAAATTATTAAAAAGTTATAAAATCGTGACAGTAAAAAATTTAATTAAAGTGACTGGAAAGATTTTTAAGTACTGTGGGACTAAAATTGCTCATTATACGGGTGTAAACGAACCCTTCACGAAGCCGTCAACCACGCATTATGTACCACTAATAAGTAACTTTACGCAAAAAATATTGCTGGGAAACCACTTTTTTTTTGGGGTGAAAAATCATGTTTTACGACAGGACTCAATGTAACGATTGTAACGCACTCAAAACATTGATGGATGGGTTGAATAGTACGGGGGTCATGAAGATGTTTAAAGTAAAAATCTTTCATTAAAAACACGTATTTAAAATAAAATTTGTGAAAAAGTTGGAACTTTGACCCCCAATATCTCCGTAACTAGTAGGTTTCCAGATATGGTCTAGAACAAAAAAATTATCACACAAGTGCCTTGCGGCTTCGTTAAGAGTCTTTTTACTCCCTGTATATCTAAATTTTTAAAACATTCTTCCTGTAAAATAAACTGAAAAGAACTTGTACTGTCGCTTACGGGATATCTTCCGTGATTGTTCATTGTTTTGAGCTCCCGATATTTCGGCGCTGTTGCAAGCGCCATGATCGCGGGTTGACTGGAGAATGCGGGTGGATGGAAAATAAATTGTTAAGAGCAGACAAATCTATCAGTACAAGTTTAGTTGTAAACCGTGAAAGCTTAAAACAGTGTTTAAACTGAAAAGAAAATCTTTTAGTATAGTATGCCCAAAACTATTAAAAAAAAACAAAAAAACAGCACGCCTGTAATGCAAGATGGGTTAGGCATTTCACCAGTTATGTTTAAGTCCCATGTAATGGGGGCGAGCCTATTGCCATCAACCGGGCGCGAATCCAGACTCCGTGATCAATCCAAAACTTAGATATTTATCAAACAAATCTTGATAAATCGATTCCAGAGTCTCGTGACAACAATAGTAATATCAGAAGTTAACTCCAATACATTATTGATTTTTCCATCATCTTTATCACGTAGTGTTGTGAGTCTGGCATTCCAGGGTCATAAGTTGTCCCAACTTTAACTCTCAGCAGCACAAAGACACTTCTGCTGTTGTTTTGTAATCCTACTAATATTATAAATGCGAAAGTTTGTGAAAATGTATGGATTTCTGGATGTCTGGATGTTTGTTACTCTTTCACGCTAAAACTACTGACCGGATTTTAATGAAATTTGAAACACAGATAGTTTATAACTTGGATTAACACATAGGATACTTTTTATCTCGGTAGTACGATCCCGTGGGACAATTATCGAACTCTACGCGGGCAAAACCGCGAACATACCCTAGTTACTTTTAAATCAATTTTCTTTAGCGGTGTTAACAGCCTAACACTGCAGCAGACATGTCAATTAAAAAAATCAAATCAAAGTCGTCAATCAAACGAGCGTCTAAAACAACCCATCAAACCTATATGGGTCACTTTCTAAAAACAAAATTTCAAAAACACTCATCATAACCCCTATTACGTTGGTTTAGGGTTCAATTTCAGGTCTGGGATTGTAAATAGTGTATGTTTCCACAGCATCCAGTGTAATCCGACGAAGATGGGTGGCGTCGTATCTGGGGTATGACTGTGTAAGTGTGAGTGACAATTTATATTGGAAGGATAATAGGGGCTTTGGCTGCGAGCGTCGGGTTGCTAGTGGTAAAAATGTTGCTTCATTTTGGGGAAAAAAAGTGCCCCGTTGGTGTACAGATCACATGTGTGACAGTGAGCGTTCCTGGGTTCGACGACAAGGTCAGTAAAAGTTATATTACGTTTTTCATTAAGATTTTTATGGTTTAAGAACTTTATTATTCCTCATGAAGAATTAACAATAATTCACTGAATGAGAAACTAAATTTAAATAAAATGTTTATGAGCGTACAGAATCTTCGTTCATAGCAAAAAATAACAAATATGAGGGTAAGCGATCACAACAACAAAAAACAAAATATGTATTTAGTAGCTATGACCAACCAAGTAGACACGGATCTAAACTAAAAGTGAGTTGATATCACTATGCTTGGTAAAAGATATCCTCACGGGTGTGTCTAGTCTTTTCTTGAAACCGTGGTCGTTTGCAGTCTATTATATCAAAAATCTCTTCTTTTCGGTTACCGCAGTCGGGTAATTAGAAATTCAATGCATTTTATTACAGCAAAATATTTACTTTTGGTACACACTTTTATATACAACTAGCGACCCGTCCCGGCTTCCCACGGGCAAGGCAGCTTGAATTTTTCCGAAACTTCTAACAATTCTCGTCATATTTCAATCAATTTACACAAAACCTTGACAAATTATATACCTAAACCTTCCTCATGAATCATTCTACATATTGGTGAAAACCGTACGCAAATCCGTTCAGTAATTTTTGAGTTCATCGTGAACAGACAGGCAGACGCGGCGGAGGACTTTGTTTTATAATTAAAGTTATCTTAATGCGGCTTGGATCTATTTTTGCGATGTGTAAACTAAACATGTTTGACTAACATTATGCTGTCCTCAAGTAACGTCTGCCCTACTATTATTTAATATACGACACTTCCCGTGACCCAAGGGCTGGCTTTTACCTTGGCTAAAGACTTAGCGTTGCCATACATCGTGGCAACGCCGCCAGTCTCTTGGGTACATTACCAGTTGACAGCGTTGAGGAAGAGTTCTTTGACGCCATTTTTTAAGTTTATTGTTAAGTTAGTTATTTTAGGTTATTTTAAATTATAAATGTATTTAATATTTAGCTTATAAAAGTCTCATACAAGGCCCGCACGCAAAATACGTGCTTTCAACGTGGAGTTGCGGACACCAGCCCGTTATACAATACAAAAGTCTCATTTACAAGTAACTTGCAAATTTTTATAATTTCGTTTTAAAAATCTAACCCGTTTCACGTATTTTTTTAAACTTTCAGTTACAAGTAGCTACTACTTTAAGTCCTTCAGTAAAGTGTTAGCACCGAATGAATATTTGACGTAGTTAGTCAGTCCGGACTGGCAACCCCCTATAAGCTGTTGCTGGGCGGCAAGTAGCTCCGCCCACCACGAGAACCAGCGGGAAATATATAGAGCTGTTTGTGCTTGCAATATAGATATTGCTGTGAGTAAATTGTTGGAGTAGTAAAAGCGTCGCTTCTAAGTTCAATGTTTTTAGTAGAGCTTTCTTACTTAAGCTTTTTTTCTTATTATTTGGTTAAGGAGAACGAGGAGTTGATACAATGTAGGTTAACAAAAAAATGGAATAACAGCTGGTCAATTTGTGCGATAGTGTCAGTCTTGGCGGCAGTAATTTATTTAATCTTGACTAGAAAGTCTGCAATATGCAAATTATGACAGATTTCTTTGAAATAAATTATTTGCAGTTACCAAAACCTTTTTTTATTAAGTAAATAAGTAAATGATAGAACGTTGGAGCTGGCCTAAAATGTAAGCATGGAGTGTCCTCCATCTGTGGAAGAGTGTATCACGGATTCCTATGTTCTCCAAATGCCTGAAATAAACATACTTGGTACTAACAGCTCTATACACACCTAGACCACCCTTAACTAACCAACAGGCGACAGTGTGCCCCCGACCGTGCGATCGCTAACACGCGTACCAGGACGCCAGCAAGCGCGGGAGATGCACAGGTACGACAATATTATTTATTCCTTACACACAAACAAACATTCTCACCTCGAACGTTTACTTAGCACTTTAATCTTTAAGTACTAGGCGAACATAAATTAAACGGCTAAGTGTATTACAAATTGAATCGTAATCTTGATGAATGTCTCGTTGAGAATTGAGATGAATTTCTGCTTATGTCTGCGAGTTTGCGTTCCTAGTGAATATTTTTTGGTTTTTGTGTTTGATGCGTATTGACTTTCAGTTAAAGAAAGAAAGAAAGAATGAAAGAAAAGGATTAATTATTCTTGTTCATAATTGTTGGAAACAAAAGCGTTCGAAATAAAACAAAACTTTAATAATATATATTACGTGAATGCATCTTGCAAACAATTCTAGGTCAGTTCCGCGGAATCGTTGTATTATGATTTTTCTACGAAATTGAACTGTTGTTTACTTAAATATGAAATTCAATATAACCTTTAACCTTTTCAGTGAAACGTGGGTTACTGATGATAAAATCGTTGGAAACCTAGTTACCCCGACATACATTGAACACCCACATACGATCCCTCACTGTTACATATTATTTCATTGTCAATTTTCCAAGAGAATTTAATTAAATCGTTACTATACTATACATTGTCGTTTCGTGAGATATTTGGAAGGTTGATTGTTATTGAGTTAGGCGACAATATAAACAAATTTATGTTTGTATGTATTGATTGAAAC
The DNA here is from genome assembly GCA_905163415.1 of Noctua fimbriata. NCBI lineage: Eukaryota > Metazoa > Arthropoda > Insecta > Lepidoptera > Noctuidae > Noctua > Noctua fimbriata. Next base: position 16,670,455 of record LR990935.1, read on the forward strand.
GCTGTGGAGCAACAATTGATTGTGTGTTGGTAGTGATTCAAATATATGGAAATGTTTAAGGTGTTTAACATTAATCAATCAACTTTATTTTCTCACCACAATATACATAAATTATTTTACATCGGTCAGATTCGACAATGATACACAATTCAGGTAAGTATATATTGTGGTAGACTGGTGCCTAAGCTAGGCTCGTGGCCTGTGTTTCAGGACACCAGGATCCTTTACATTTTCATGTGAGTTTTCCACTGAAATTACAAATCAAATCATCGCATAATATGCGTAGAAACTAGATAGATGGTACATAAATGTTACATTACATAAATAACAATAAAGGATCTTTTACCTTTTCTGGTATCATCATCTGCCTAGCCTTTTCCCAACTATGTTAGGGTCCGCTTCCAGTCTAACCGGACGCAGATGAATACCAGTATTTTACATGGAGCGACTGCCTATCGGACCTCCACAACCCAGTTCATCATCATCATCATCATTTCAGCCAAAAAGTCCACTGCTGGACATAGGCCTCCTCCAAGAAGGGGGGTTTTGCCATAATCGCCACGCTTGGCAGGCGGGTTGGCGATCGCAGTATGGTTGTTGTAGAATCAGAGAACGCTGCTGCCCATTCTCTGGTAAGTCCCTTAGTCGCCTCTTACGACACCCACGGGAAGATATGGGATGGTGCTATTCTTCACAACCCAGTTAGTACTAAGTAATACGATGCCCCTTAGTAAGACTGGTTGTCAGACTTTTTGAGCCACTGTCTACCTGTAACGACTGTCAAAGATCTAGTAATTACAGCCCGGACCAACGGCTTAACGTGCTTTCCGAGGCACGGAGGAAGCTCAGTATGTAATGGGTGGTCATCCATCCACAGACCAACCTAGGCATGCCCGGTTTAACCTAAACATCAATCCGAGCGGGTATCCTTTTCTGGTATAAATCATAAATCATATTTATTTCTGTAAATTGGTTTACAAAATTCTTTTACATGTCACAACATGTTGTTTTAAAACTAGATGGGGCCGGTGTTTCGTACCTGACTACTCTGAGAAGAAACATCCGAAACAAACTCAGAGGTCACAGTCTCTTTTAAAGTCCAGACATTGCTCAAGTCATATGAGGACCATGTAGATTAATATCTGAGATGGTATTTTTGTATACGAAACTTAAAAAAAAACAATAAGTATAAACTCTTTTATCATTTAATTATATTATACTAACTTAACTGGCTATTATAGCACTAATATAAACATAGTGAGGTGTTACAATAATTTACTAATCTATAACTAAGGTATTCCTGGGTCGTGTACAAACATTTATTGACTAACAAGGCGTCCATTTTTTTTCGGAATAAAGTTAATGGGGTAATTCTTTCAGTTAACTACGTAATTTGAAAGTTCTATGGCATGGCTAGGAAAAGTGTCGAAACAACGAATATAATTATTACGGATTTATGAAAGATGGATATGTTATGAAAGATGATATGATTTTAAAGTGAGTGATATGATATAGACCATGTAGGTAGAAGATGTCCTGCTATTACCCCAGTCGGTAGATGGGTTTTAAAAACCAGAAAATCAAAGACTGCTCCCGTAGTGCAAAGAAATCTGTCATTGTGTCGACACAATCTGTCATTTTGTCGATTCTTTCGTCAAAGAAATCCTTGTCTACGGTGGTCATGCTACGGGGGCAGGTGTACAAACCTTGTGATAGTCACTTGTTTCCCTGTTATTGCGATATTTTTCTTGTATAGAACCATATTTCAAGAACTTGCAGAAAGTTTCCCAGATATGGATCGACACTAGAAAAAAATATTAAAGTATTGCAAAGTCAAAACATTATAGTTTGTGAGGTCTATGACCTGTGTGTGTTGCCAGTGATTACATACGGGACCGAAACGTCGTCGCTCACAATGGGCCTTATCAGAAGGCTTAAAGTCACCCAAAGGGGAATGGAGAGGGCTATGCTCGGAGTTTCCTTGCGTGATCAAATCAGAAATGAGGACATCCGCAAGAGAACCAAGGTAACCGACGTAGCCCGAAGAATAGCCAAACTTAAGTGGCAGTGGGCAGGGCACATTGCTCTCAGAACGGATGGCCGATGGGGCCGAAAAGTTCTGGAGTGGCGACCGCGAACCGGAAGACGCTGCGTTGGAAGACCTCCCACTAGGTGGACCGATGATTTGGTGAAGGTTGCAGGGATCTGCTGTATTCGAATCGCTCGGGACCGGTCAATGTGGCGACACTTGGGGGAGGCCTATGTCCAGCAGTGGACATCTTTCGGCTGAAATTATGATGATGATGATTGGTGAGGTTCTTCAGAAAGGTCAGGTGCATAGTACTCGCAACCCGTGTATGACCAGATGTATGAACGTGGACGAGGTGTAAGGTGTATGTAAGGATCGTAGCAGGTGGCGTTTCTGTCTACCTCAATGGGAAAGAGGCGTGAGTATATGTACGCAAACTCAAAAATCCAACGTTTCTTATTTTCACAAAAACACATACATAACTTTAATACCGTTTCTTCTAGCACCGTATAAACCATCTTACCAAGGGGTATGGTATTACCCAGTACTAACTGGGTTGTGGAGGTCAGATAGACAGTGGCTCCATGTAAAATTTTGGTATTCAGCTGCGTCCGGTAAGACTGGAAGCCAACCCAAAGGCTAGGCAGATGATGGTGATGACCTTAGCACCGTAGTGGGTGCGTTTCATTGCTCGCTATCGCAAAAAGCGATTTGTCTCACCATAACTTTTACTCGTTTCCAAGCATTAACTTTTCAGTCTCACTTAATGCTACCTAGTTTGATGAACCGAATACCTAGATGGCTATGGAGGATCTACCTTACCCTTATTACCAACAGAGAATATCTGATACAACGAATTAAACAGGAGAAGAAGTGCCTCGTTGGTCTTGTGGTTGCAAGCGCTTCGGGCAAAATGTTATTAGGTTCTTCCTCAATAGCAGCCACGAGGTCTGTATTTGTACCCCGTTGATCGTCATAGGCTCGCTCCCTATTCCATGGGACTTAAACATAACTGGCAAAATGTGCGTGTACTATTAGATACACCTTGCCTAACCTTTCGAGGATTACAGGCGTGATGTTATGTTAAATACTAAAAATATACTAACCGTTGTTGCTGAGGTAGAGAAGTTATTAAAATAAACCATTTTATAACAACAAACATGTAGATTTATATCGTATAGAAGATCTTGACGTATTCAGAACCCATGTCAACGTGAGTGTACGCCAAGAACATGTTTTGTTTGCAAGATTTGTTGGGTCTTTTTTGCCCGACTGAAAAGAAGGGTTATATTTTTAACTTCAGCGTAAAAGAAAAGGATCGCAATACAAAAATTCAAACATAAAATCATTTATTTGCATAAAACATGGTCAATAGTCTACACTGTATAGGTGTAAAGAGGATTTTTTTTTGTATGTTTGTACCGAATTAACTCCGAAATTACTAGACCGATTTTAACCATTTTTTCACCAATAGAAAGCTTAATTATCAGGAATGAAAATAGGCTATATAAATTATATTTATATCATGCAAATTAGCCGAGCTCTCACAACTCTTGCGGACGAAGTCGCGGGCGAAAAACTAGTGTTAAAAAAAAAATGGTTCAAACATGTTTAGCTAAGATAAAACACAGCAAGCAAAATTTTAGGTTTTTGCAAAATATAACAAGGCATCTACATTTTTATACATAAATTCTTTTTATTATATTATAAGCCTATGTTGTCCCACTGCAGGGCAAAGGCCTCCCTTCCCTCCTTCCACATTTCGCGGTCTAGTGCGATTGTAGGCCAATCCTTTGCGAAAGAGTCCAGCTCATCCCGCCATCTCCTTCTGGGCCTGCCACGTTGTCGTTTCCTGCTATTTGGTATCCACTGAGTGGTAATTTTAGACCATTGCTCCTCCGACATGCGGCAGACGTGACCAGCCCAGTTCCACTTCAACCTAGCAGCTGTAAGGCCAGCATCAGCTATTTGAGTTTTGGAGCGAAGTATGGAGTTTCTGATGCGGTCCGTAAGTTTGACACCCAGTATACTTCGCTCCATAGCTCGTTGGCAGACCCCAAGTGCGGACTTTTGACGTTTTGTAAGCGACCATGTTTGCGCTCCATAGGTGAGGGTGGGGAGAATGCACATGTCCATGAGCTTTCGCTTAAGTGCGAGAGGGAGAGATCCCTTCATCAAATGTTTCATCGACCAGTAGCTCTTCCAGGCATTCTCGGTGCGTCGAGCAACTTCTTTATCTTGTCTTGCCTGGAAAGAGACTATCTGGCCGAGATATATGTATTCATGGACATATTCAATCACCACACCCCCATTTCAATGTTACGCTTTGTGCTGTTCGTCATCAGTTTTGTTTTAGTCATATTCATTGAAAGCCCGACTTGGAGACTGGCGTGGCTCAATTGATCGAGCATTAATTAGGCCTAGCTCAGCTGCTGAGGAAGAAAAAAGGACAATGTCGTCGGCGAAACGAAGATTAGTTAACCTCTTTCCGCCGACAACAACACCCTTGTCTTGCCAGTGTGGGTTTATCTTTTGAAAAACTTCTTCCAGCGTAGCTGTGAAGAGTTTGGGAGATAGCGGGTCGCCTTGCTTGACTCCTCTCTGAATGGGAAAAGTTGGCCCGGTGGTAGTTAGGCGTATGGCTGCTGTGCTGTTCTGGTATATATTTTGCAACAGATGTATATACGTAGGTTCTATGTCATGTTTGCCGAGTGCAGAAAATATTGCGGTATGTGTTAAACTGTCGAAAGCTTTTGAGTAGTCCACGAATGCGAGGTATAACGGTAGATTGAATTCCTGGTGTTTTTCTATGGTCTGGTTTAAAGACTGTAGGTGGTCAGCAGTCGATAGGCCACGGCGGAATCCAGCCTGTTCTGGAGGTTGATGGAGGTCTAATGTTCTTGAAATGCGATTTTCGAGGGTTTTGATGAAAACTTTGTAAAGGTGCGACACTAAGCTGATGGGGCGGTAATTCCCAATATCGGATTTATCACCTTTTTTGTGTAACAGAATTATGTTTGAATGACAGAAGTGACTAGGGAAGATGCCTGTTTTGAGAATAGTGTTAAAGAGGTTGCAAATATAAGGTAGTAGGGTTGGTTCTCCAACTCGAAGTGATTCAGTGGTGATACCGTCTTCGCCAGGACTTCGGTTATATTTCGTGCTACTAAGAGCCTGATGGACTTCAAAACCAGAAATAACTGGAATATCGTCAGGGCATGTGTAGGTTTCGTTTGCTAAGAGTTGGGGAGTGGTATTTTCAGTGTATAAGGACTTATAGAACTGAGTGCATATTTGTATAACTTTGGTCCTATCTCCTTGCTTCACACCGTTGTTATCCCTTATGTGTGTAATTGTGGACCTGCCTGTATCCATACCGCGCATGGCAGATCTTAGAGAACGGTTGTTTGTTAGAGCTGCATCAGCGAGTTGTGTATTGTAATGTCTAATGTCATGTCGTATGCTTCTCTTTACTTTACGATCAAGCTCTCTGTAACCTAAAGATTGAAAATTCTTTGTCTGTCGTTCTTCGATAAGGAGAATTGTGTAATTGCTGAGTTTCTTTTGTTTTTTGTTATGGCTCTTGATGTTTTGGCTGGCAGTTTTTAAAACGTGTTTTATGTTATCATATTGTTCTTGTGCATCTTCTGAAAATTTTGTTTCTAATAGGCTAAAACTATTTTTAATGTCTAGGTTAAATGTTTCTTTGTTCGAGATTAATGTGGTCTTATCTAAACGTTTTATTGAATTTTGTATTAGTTTGTGGCGGTGAATCTTCATTTCAAAACGTACATCAATACGGACTGGTCGGTGATCGGAGCTAAATTTAATTTGGTTAAGTGCTTCTACATTTTTTATTATTTGTTTGCTGGAAGACAAACAAAAATCGATCTCGTTTTTTGTGTGTCCGTCGGGAGAAAACCAAGTCCATCGACGGTGGGGTTTTTTGTGGAAAAAACTGTTGCTCACACTTAGGTTCTGACCAAAGGCAAATTCTAAAAGTCGGTGACCTCGCTCGTTACGGTTTCCCAAGCCATGTGGGCCTAGGACATTTGTGTTGTCAGATATTATTCTGGGGCCGATTTTTGCGTTATAGTCTCCCATGACCAATGTCCACGTTCCTCTGTTGTCATCACATGCTTTATTTAACAAATCATAGAATTCTTCAATTTCATCGTTGCTATGCGAAGATGTTGGAGCATAAACCTGGATGACGGTTAGTGTTTTGGTCTCAGCAACACGAAATTTCAGTGCGGCAATCCTATTGGAATAGGCGACAAATTCCATAATGTTATTTTTCCAACGCTTGGAAACTAAGAAGCCGACCCCATGATTCGTGCTGGTATCCCCATTGTAATAAAATATATTATCACTTCGCTCTATTGTATTTTCGCCTTCTCGTCTTACTTCTGCTAGACCTATGATGTCCCAGTTGACATGTTCTAGGGCATTTTCTAATTCTAAGAGTCGTTCCTCGGTTCGTAAAGTTCGTGCGTTGAAAGTTAAGATTTTCAATCTATCGGTGTCCTTTTTGCTAGCCGGAGTCGTTTGGCAGTAGACCCTCGCCCGGAGATTATGATCCCCAGCTCCAGGGTGCACCTGCGTACTACCAATAGCCGTGCACTGTCTGTAGCTGCCGAGCACTGGGGGATTGGCCTTAGTTGTGTCGTTCATTTTTGGGAAGGGGTTTAGACAAATTAACCCACCACGCTTGTCTAGTGCGGGTTGGTGGGTGCGCAGGAGACCACCTGACTGGGTCTTTGGGCGCCGCCGTTGACGTCTCTAACATTCATCCGCCACCGCCCTGAGTCATCATCCTGCACTGATGCCGACTGTTCCATCCAGACCTCTAGGAAAATACTTTTCCGAGCCCAAAGATGGCCTAGTGTGGTATGAAGTTATTAGTTAGAATACTCACACGGGTATAGGTGGATGTAGGATGACAGTTACCAACCACCTACACCATCCCTTAGTCGGCTCTTACGACACCCACGGGAGGAGTGGGGTGGTCTATTCTAGGCCGGAACCACACCAAATTCTTTTAAACTATAGAAATTACATTCACTTATCCACTTGTGCAATTTCATCTTAATAATCTTGAATTCAATATACGGATAGATTTATTTATTTTTAATTCCATGGTAACAATTTCACATAACATGATCATCGTTCTCCTACCCTTATCCCAATTCATTTGGGGTCGGCGCAGCATGTCTTCTTTTTCCATACTTCTTTTTTACTCGACATCTCAAGAGTGACACCAGTGTAGTATAGACTACGTTTTTAATTCGTGGCAGTAAGTACGGTTTTCTTGCGTTAGTTAATTTGCGATTTTTGGATTGTACATGTGCTCGTGCGGGTCGTGACAAATTATGGACGTGGCTCCAGACGAAATATCTGTTAGTGTCGGGAGTCCCTAGCAGGTCCGCAGTTGGTCCATACAAGTGCGACTGATCCTTAAAGGTTCGCGCACATAATGTCGGGCCGCAGCGGGTCGGGTCGCAGCTCAAAAATCCGCTCAAATCGCTCGTATGTATTTTACGCTGCGCTGCGGCCCACTCCGCCCCACTGCGGCCCGACATAATGTGCGCGAACCTTTAATGAACTATCTTTTCGTTCCTCGGGGTCGGCGCAACACGTTTTATCTTCGATTCTCTCCTGTCAACCGTCACGCTATCATTTACTCATTTTTCTTTCATATAGCCTGTCACACACAATCCACATTCAAAATCCGTCATGGAAGTCATTATATGCTTCGTCATCATATTTTTATGAGGAATTCGTAATTCTAGTTAATTAGTCGTAAAACATTGATTATGTTATCTATGGTTTGCTGTCATCGTGTCGATCCTTACGACCAATACTTACTATGTTTCTTTACTTCAATTGGAAAACTTCGATCAGGTGTGGTCGTCAAAATAGAGTCGCAATCAACAAGCTTAATTTTTTTTATAGCTTTTGATTGTATTTGACTTGTTTTCATGCAAAGACGGGACAAGGCGACGAAAATTGTAATCTAATTTTTGTTACCACTTAGTAACAAAACGTTCTGTGTACTGACTAACGCCCGCTTGTCAGGTGGCATACGTGTGTCTAAATTGAAAATGTCAGGACCAATATTTTTCTCTATAAGTCTTTTAAATCTCTTTGGTTTCATGAGAAAGTCTAAAGAATTAGTACGGTGCCTACTAACAAATTGCTGGCCGGCTGCGGACAAATTGTGGCCCGTTTTTTTGTATACCACTGATATCTGTCAGTGTCCATACTGGTGGGATTGAACTTATACATGAGAACCGATTGCTCGACTATAGCAGAATAAACTATGTACACGAGCAGAAATAAAAATGTTTAGGTGTACTAACTTAACTGTCTACTACTTCGTTGGTCTCGTGGTGGCAAGCACTAGTGTTAAACACGAGGTAATGAGTTGCCCCAAGTCGGGAATTTTTATTAGGAACTAGCTGTGCGTTATAATGCACCTTTTACTACACTCCCTACATACCTACCTAACTATGCTAAGCTACCCTACCTACCTATCTAACCTACCCTACCCTACCTACCTGCGTGACATGAGCTGTCAATTGCGGAAACTACCAAGCCTAATTTATTTAAAAACTCTTTTTTTTTTTCGTGAATTTTTCAGATTTTTTAATAGTTATTCTACTATTCGGGACGGAGACAAATACAACTAATCAAAAACCATGAAAATCGGTCCAGCCATTCTCGAGTTAAAAGTGTTCGAACAAACCCGACTTTGTTATACAACATTATTTTTAGTAAATGCGAAACCTGAATATAGTTTGTTCAGAATAAGTAACTGAATCGATTCCAATAATTTTTAAACCATGTTATATTTTTTCCCAAAAATATTTAAAAAAGTTAAAAGTTGGATACCGAGTGACTTTGAGTACCTATCGCAATAATTTAGGTACCTACTGCCAAATTATTATTATCAATGAGCTCAAGACGACGCTGGAGGTGCGCGCTGCGTGGTGACCGCGTTTTTGTGCGGACGACTAGGTAACAGAACAAGCTTATAACTTTGTGATTTTTCATGATACAGTTTTGAAATTTTGTAAATAGATTCATTACATAAAAATACTAGACATGTGTATCAGGTTTCGCATATACTAAAACTAATGTTATATATTAAAGATTTCTCAGTAGCAACTTTAGAGTCTGGATTGTACTCGGTTGATGGCAAAATTTGGGTGCACTATAGGTTCATCTCCATTTTCTTTTGATTATAATGGGTGTAAAAAGACCTTTAACTGAAAGGCACTTGTTCTCCCCGTCATTGCGACATTTTATTTTGTTGTGGACCATACCTGGGAACCGTCTAGTTATAGAGATATTGGCTCCAACTTGTATATAAGTCTTAAAAAAACTAGCTGACCCGCGCAACTTCGTCTACGCCACATAAAAGAGATAGTGTCAATCTTAAAAGATAGACATATGCTATCACGGACTTTTTATTTTTTAAGAGGATCTACTCCGTCATACATGATTGTTGCGTAACTTTAACCGTTTACGCAGCGCACGCAATGGAAGCTCTCAAAAGGAATAAATGTTCCCAGTTTTTGCAACATTTTTCATTCATGCTCCGCTCCTTTTAGTTGTATCGTGATGTTTTATAACCTATAGCCTTCCTCGATAAATGGGCTATCCAAAACTGAAAGAATTTTTCAATTCGAACCAGCAGTTCCTGAAATTAGCGCGTTCAACCAAACAAACTATTCAGCTTTATAATATTAGTATAGATGTATTTTGTAAATTTATGTACAAGTTGTGTTAGATACTTTACTGTTAGGTACTTTACCACTATACCTCTTTGACCGTTGTACTATTCAATACATCCATCAGCACAATGTCTTGAGTGCATAACATTGACTCCTAACTCAAACCGTGTTTTTTCACCTCAAAAAGAAGTCGTTTCCCAGCAACCTTGGAGTTTTTGCCGGTTCTTATCCATAGGAAACGACCAACCCGAACCGTGCACCTTTTTTTCGACGTTTTATAAGTGCCCATCTAGGCCTATGTAAAATAAAATATTTTGATTTTGATTTTAACCATTTTTGCGTAGAGTTACTTAGTTTGATGTACATTTCACTTCATTTCATTTATTTCATGTAACAATTTTTACATTGTATCGAAATGTTTCACAATATTATAAAATTAAAAAAGAAAATACAGTAGCAATCAAAAACTAAAACATTTTCAAGGTCACAATAAATATAAAAATGTGATACTAATTTCCATACAAATGTCAAAAATCAGAATAATCAATATCATATAATCAGAAAGGTCATAAATAATCAAATCATATAAAGGTCACATTAAAAATAGTAAGTATTTAATTAAAATCTAGTTGTATTTGTCACAGAGAAACTCGTCAAGGGTGTAGTAGCACTTTTCTATTAAAAAGATTTTAAATGCTGCTTAAACTGATTTAAGTTGTGAATCGACTTTAAATGTACCGGTAGTTTATTAAAAAGTTTAACGGATTGATAACCTGCAGCATGAGTTACTACTTTTAGATGAGGTTGTATCTTATTTTGTAAGTCTCTACGCCTAGTAGCTTCTCGATTACTTCTTTCCTCTAGTGTTTCAAAATTCTGCAGCTTTTTCATAAGGTCAGTAAGAAGAACTAAAATATACAAACAAGGGACCGTTAGTATTTGAAGTTCTGTAAAGTACCCCTACAGGATACCCACTGTGGAATTCTCACCATGGTTCTTATGGCTCTTTTCTGTATAATGAAAGCAGTATTTATATTGTACTCGTAACTACCTCCCCATAGAGTGATGGTGATCCCGGCAGTTTGCTGAACTGGGCCTATTTGGTGCAGCCGTGAGACGCACAATATTATCTCTTTTTATTTTTTATTTTTATTTTTGTTTAGTTTTAACTTTTTTATTGTGTAAATTTAAATTATTTTTATTTGTTTGTTGTGTGTACTTGTGGCATGTGCCAAATAAATATGTTTTCTTCTTTCTTCTTTCTTCTTTCTGATGCTGTACCTAAGTTTTGACTCTACAAGCGAGTAATATACCACTTTTAATTGCTCAATAGCGATCACATCTCGAAGACTTCTTAGGGCATAGCAAGCTGAGCTAATTGAGCTTTCTATAGCTGTCAATTCTTTTTTCCAGTTTAGCCTTTCGTCAATGTGAATATCTAAGAATTTTACGCTGTCTACCAATGTTATTGCATTTTCATTTAATACTATGTCTATTTTTTCTTTATTTCTCGACGTCGTCCTAAATAACATGGCATTCGTTTTACTGACATTCATTTTGAGATTATTGATAGTAAACCAATGATGAAAGAGAGCAAGAACATTATTTACTTTACTACTTAGAGTATCAACATCTTTAGCGGCTACAACAGCATTCGTGTCGTCAGCAAAAAGCACAAGTTCAGAAGCACTTAGTTCCAGCATATAGCTAATTAAATCATTAATGAATAAAATGAAGAAGATTGGTCCTAATATTGAACCTTGTGGAACTCCTTGTTTTATTAGTTTAAGTCCCACTTTGAAAACTTTTTGACTATTTTCTTTATCCACTTTAATTTCCACATATTGCTTTCGATTTTCTAAGTCAATCAATCAATCAATCAATCAATCAACTTTATTTTCTCACCACAATATACATAAATTATTTTACATCTGTCAGATTCGACAATGATACACAATTCATGTAAGTATATATTGTGGGAGACTGGTGCCTAAGCTAGGCTCGTGGCCTGTGTTTCAGGACACCAGGATCCCACCCCTTTACATTTTCATTTTACAAATTATGTACTAGGCGCGCTGACAGATTGTATGGAATCATACATTTTATAGTTTTATTTATTATTATTAAAATCTAGGTTAAGTATGCGAGACGAATGTTGGTAGATGTGTAGCATGGGTGATTGTGTGAGTGTGTGGGTGTGTGTCTGTGTGGGTGTGTGTGTCTGGGTGTGTGTGTGGGACAGTACGTGATTTTGTGTTTAGGTCACTATAAGTATATTTTCAGTATTGTTATAGTTTAATTTTAGTAGCCAGTCTGTTAGCCTCTTTTTGCATTTATTCTTTGTGAGGCTAAAGATATGTAACACCTTGTGAGTTTTATTGTATAAGTAACCACCCAGATAGCGAAAGAAACGCCTTGCGAACATAGTTTTGAGACGTAGATGATGGTGCTCCACAGGGTCATATCGTCTTTTCCCCCTGGACAACGTTGGATTATAAACCAATAGAGAATGCTGTTTCAGCAGAATGTGCAATATAAACAGTTGCCGCACTGTCAGGACTTCATTCTCTTTGTATAACTGTTCAGTGGGGTAACGATACGGTCGAAAAGACAAAACTTCTGGAGAATGCTATGTAATTGGTTTTGGTTGTATTGAGGGTCAACAGATTGTCGCGTAACCAATTGGATACTGTATTAAGTAAGACTTAAATAGACATAAGATCGGTCCTCTTACTCCATAATGTTCCATTTTTGCTAATAGTAGTTTGTGATTAACCGTGTCAAAAGCGGAACTAAGATCGAGGAATAACCCTACGACTTTCAATTTGTCATTAATTCTGTCAACTACTTGCTCCATTAATGTATTAATTGCGTCGTTGGTTCCAACATTTTTCTGATAGCCGAATTGTCTGTGATTAAGTATTTTATTGCGATTTAGATGTCTAAGAAGTCTTATTTTGAGTATTTTCTCAAAAATTTTCGAGATTATTGGTAACAAGGAAATCGGTCTATAATTATTAGGATCAAATTTGCAAGCTTTCTTGTAAAGAGGTAATACTCTTGCCATTTTTAGTTGTTCTGGGAATATATTCATCTTTATACACGTGTTTATAAGATGTGCCAGAGGCCGTACAGAACGCTTGGTTGACGGCTTCGTGAAGGGTCCATTCACATCTTGTACAGGATTACAAGTATGTTAGACATTTTATGTAAAACTGCAAGTTTTATTAATTGCCTACCTACATCACAACAAACAAACAATACATCATAGAAGATAGCTATAGTTATACAATTGCCATTATAATATTGCCTCTCCTAGAAAATTTCTCTGCATGTGTATCGGATATTACCCGCTAAAATCCCTATTGTGTACCGGAATATTCTGCAAAGTGCACTGCGTTTGACAGAGGGATATTCCAGTTACTATATCCATATATTTTGCTCGGTTTACAGCAGTTGCCACCAGTTTTGCTAATGGGCATCATAGCGCAAAATGTGTTTAGTTGACGCAATTGGTTCAACTGATGGTTGACCCACAGTTCAGCTGATGGTTGACCTACAGTTCAGCTGATGGTTGACCTACTACAGTTCAGTCAATATGGACTATGAGGAGAATTCAAGATTTTGCTCACAGTAAGTTTTTTAAGATGCTCTGAAGTGAGAGTATCATCTTTATTCTTTATTGCACACAACATAAAAGAGAAATACATAATTACAAATATAGCTTATGTACAAAGGCGAGCTTAACCCAGAATTGGGTTTTCTTAAAGCAAACCTTACTTAGATTGCGAGATTTTCAGAAGGGGATATGCTTATGTGCATAAACAGTACATTTAAAACTTAAATTAACATAATCTTATAACCATACATAACTAATACATACAATAAAATATATATATTGTATGCATTATGCATACAATAAATCATCAGTTAGGACTATGATAAACTAGCTTATACCCGCGACTTGGCCCGCGAGGAGTTCCGTAAATGTCCCACGGGATCGAACTACCGGGATATAAAGTATCCTATGTGTTGTTAATCCAGGTTATAAACTATCTGTGTGCCAAATTTCATCCAAATCCGGTCAGTTGTTTTTGCGTGAAAGAGTAACTAACATGTATCCATCCATCCATCCTCACAAACTTTCGCATTTATAATATAAGTAGGTCTTAACTTCTTCAAACGCAGACTAAGTTTTTCATATAACGCGTAGAATATATGAGGTGATTTCGTGTAAACTTATGTAGGTATGCCGTTTTTTCATTTGTATATTTAGGTATGAACTGGTGAAATCAAAACTGGATTCTGAACAGTTACGCATGAACTGATTTTGGTTTCAAATGATGGGGTTCAGTTTCATGGGTGAAAACCGTTATTATAAAGTTAATTGTCAAGGTCATTACCGTATAAATGTAAATACCCTGTTGTGTTACACACTTACAAATGTACCTTCCATGGAATGTATGTACAGTACAGTTATCACCCAAATTACAAGATTTTATCTTCAATACTTTAGGCTTAAGAGGAGCTCGTGCTATGTATAACAACAGCCGCTCGAGTCAATCTTCAGGTTAAGCCACGTTTGCCTAGGTTGGTCCGTGGTTGGTCCACCCATAACACACCAAGTTTCCTCCGTGCCTCGGAAAGCACGTTAAGCCGTTGGACCCGGCTGTCATTTGTAGATCTTTGACAGTCGTTACAGGTAGTCAGTGGCTCGAAAGTCTGACAACCAGTCTTACCAAGTGATATCGCATTACCCAGTTCTAACTTGGTTGTGAAGGCCAGATAAGCAGTCGCTCCATGTAAGATACTGGTAATCAGCTGCATACGGTTAGACTGGAAGCAGACACCAACATAGTAGGGAAAAGGCTAGGCAGATGATGATGATTTAGGCTTAGAAGCTTGTGAAGCTTGTAAGTATTTTGTTAGACCTTTGTTTTGAGTAAAGTAAATAACTTCCATTGAAAAACGACACGTCAGAATTCTGAGATTACAAAAAACGTGATCAATCTCTTACTATCAAATTGCCTGTAAAAAAAGAGCAATATCATTAAGATTCCGTACCTGAAGCGTAACCAACGGTACCATATTTACTAAGCCTCCGCTGTCCGTCCGTCTGTCTGTCAGCGGGCTATATCTCATGATCCGAAATAGATAGACAGTTCAAATAAATTTTCACAGAAAGTAAAACTTAAAGGGGGCTCCCTTCTACTATGGTAAGGAACCCTTCATGTTCGAGTCCGACTCGCACTTGGCCGGTTTTATTTTTATTTAACTAAGTGTCAAACAGTATTAAATCTTACCCTTTTAACTTAACCAAGCTTAACTAGGTAAGGCAGTTAATTTATAACTAAGATTCCGGTTACTAACAGGCTTGCCGTTTGACTAGGGCATCATGAGTCTCTAGGGGGTCACAAGTATGGGATTACTCGGGTAGACCATCGTATACTTATGGCTGCTAATAGGGTACTGAGCGGGACATTAAAGCTCTTTAATAAGAGTTATAATGTTCAATTTGAGATTGTGTTAAGAACACTAAAGTAATTTAAAATTTACAGTAACTTATAGTATGTCAATATGGGTATTCATTAGGCCCAAATAAATTAAACTATAAAAAACATTGCCTTAATAAAATTATCGGCTTAATTATATACATACACCAGCACACGAAAGTGTCAAATTTTCCCAATCAACCTTGATCAATCTTGAACCTAAAGCTTTAGCGATAAAGTTAAAAATCTATTAAAGAAATGTATGTACATCTTGACAGCTGTCATTTTTTTTAGCCTGACCTGTCCCACTTCTGAGCAAAGGCCTCCCCCCAATCCTTGCACTTTTCTCGATGTTGCGCCTCTTATCGCCAATTAACGAGAAAGCTATCTATTGCGTCCAGCCATCTTGACCTCGGTCTGCCGCGACCCCGTCTAACTGTCTCTGGGCTCCAGTTAGGGCTATCATTTTAAGAACTATACTTGTAAACGGACCCTTCACGAAGCCGTCAACCAAGCATTATGTACAGCAAAATAAGTAACTTTACGCAAAAAATATTCCTGGGAAAGGACTTTTTTAGAGGTGAAAAATCACGTTTTACGGTAGGACTCAATGTAACGCACTCAAAACATTGTACTGGTGGATGGATAGTAGGGGGGTCGTGGGGGTGTTTAAAGTAAAGTTATAACATTAAAAACTTGTGAAAAAGTTGAAACATTGGCCCCCAATATCTCCGTAACTAGAAGGTCGGTCTTTAACAAAAAAATTAACGCAATGACGGGGAGAACAAGTGCCTTTCGGCTTCGTTAAGGGTCTTGTTACACACTTTATGTACGGAGCTATCGTAATGACCGACCCGGATGCTTGGAACCGACGATTATTACATACCTCTTGTAGGCTTTTACTCCACCTACGTTCATACATCTCGGCATAAACGCGCGCCGGTACTACGCACCTGACCTTTTTGAAGGACTTTTCCAGTAAGGTCGGAGTTTGTCCTTCTAGCGCATTCCTCAGCCTCAGTCTTGGCGTTTCTAGTAACATCCGGGTTTTAAATTATTTTCATGAAATTCTATTAACATGTCCACTTAAGCCCATCGAAATAGATCTATGATACTAAAAAGAGACTATCAGAATTATACAAGGCGTGAATGGACCCTTCACGGAGCCGTCAACCAAGCATTTAACTTACATTTAAAACTTGTACTAGAAAAAAACTTTTTAAAAATTTCCCAATATCTCCGTAACTAGAAGGTTCTCAGGTATGGTCTAGATAAAAAAAAATATCGCAATGGCGGGGAGCACAAGTGTTTTTCGGCATCATTAAGGGTATTTTAACACTTATTCATCCCATGTCTCAATGACGTCTTACTAAGAAACGACATAAGTAATTCCCAAGTCTGATATGTTACACTTGTTCTGACAGCAACCAGTTGACTCTTAAAAGTAACTTACGATTCTCTTTCATGCCATCTTTTTTGGACATGGACTCATTAAGGGCAAATAGTAGAAACCGCTCGTAACTGCCTTAAAAATATCATCATCATCAGCCTATAGCAGTCCACTGCTGGACATAGGCCTCCTCAATCGCACGCCATTCAACTCGATTTTCAACAACTCTCATCCAGTTGCTACCAGCCACCCTGCGAAGATCGTCACTCCACCGAGCCTGAGGGCGTCCCACCTTACGTTTGCCGATTCGCGGTCTCCACTCAAGAACACGTCTACTCCAACGGTCATCGGTTCTACGGCTAATATGACCGGCCCATTGCTAATTCAGCTTACTTATTCTGTGAGCTATGTCGACAACTCGACAACTGTCGATGCCTCAGAGAAACTCCAAGCATAGCCTGTTCCAAAGCTCGCTGAGTGACCTTAAATTTATGGACCAGCCGTACTGTGAGTACCTTAAAAAGATACTAAATGTAAAATGGAACGGTTAGAATTTATGGCTCAAGGAAAGCTTCCTAAGTTCCGGAGGCAAGGGATCTACGCGGTCGTAGCAAACTGCTACGACGCTACGAAAAGCTCGTAGCGAGACATCCGTTTAAAATACATTAGTGCAGAAATGCTATCTATATATCAATAACTTATTTTAATTTTGTCTCAATTTTAAGAATCATTTTGTATCATCATCATCACATTCTGCCTAGCATTTTCCTAGCTATGTTGGGGTTGGCTTCCAGTCTAAGCAGATGCAGCTGATGATCGAAAGTTAAGCTGCGCTTGTCGAGGTCGATCTGCAGATAGGTTGACCGTCCATTACATATCGAGACCCCTACGTGCTTCGTAAATTACGTTAAGCCTTTGTTCCCGGCTGTTAATTGTAGATTTTTGACTGTCGTTAAAGCTAGTCAGTGCCGGAAATTCTGACAACCAGTCTTGGTCTTGTCAACTGGGTTGTGGAGGTCAGATAGGCAGTTGCTCCATGTAAAATACTGTATTCAGGCAGATGTGGTAACACTGAGAGTCGACCCCAATATTGTTGGGAAAAGGCTAGGCAGATGATGCTATTCAAAGATTGTTCAAAACTGACCCCGTAGTGGAAATACTCGAGGAGTAAAACTCACAACAACGGAACAACTCAACGGAACTTATGCAATCAATAACAAAAGCTTTCAAATAATAAAAAACTTTATACTGAAAAGTCAGATACCGCCGTTCCAGGATTAAAGGAAAATAAACACTGCAACTTCAGAGGGTGCTACTTATGTTCGCGTGCATCGGCAATATTGTTGAACCATAGCGGTTGAACCACTGGCGCTAAGGACCCTCATTTACTCTAAGAGCTTGCTGCCGACGGCTATAGCATTTTTTTATTTTATTTATTTATTTTGTACACCAATAGCAGTACATAATAAGAGTTAATGTGAAACAATAAAAATAACATAAATGTACTGCCCCTGTAGCATGACCACCGTAGACAAGGATTTCTTTGACGGAAGAATCGACAAAATGACAGATTGTGTCGACACAATGACAGATTTCCTTGCACTATCATTTTGTCGATTCTTCCGTCAAAGAAATCCTTGTCTACGGCGGTCATGCTACGGGGGCTGGTATTTATGCTTATTATAGGTATACGCAGCAGTCAAAATAGGACAACAACATATAATTTCTCAAATCTTAATAAAATAATACAATTTGAATACATACAGCATAGCATTCCCGCTCTGTTTCTAGGTCTAGCTTATGACGATTCTGTGCTACAGAAAAGGGCATGGATGAAGTGGGATTCCGTGCTGATGTGGCGCAACCCTAGAGCCGACCCGAAACAATCGCTACACATATTTGAATTTCGTTCAACTCGTCCGAATCAATCACAAACTTGGTTCGGCAATTACCATCACTGTATCGTGATCTAGTTCGCACGGCACAATTTGAGACAAGTCTGGCGGCTATTCCGCTAGTATACATACACTACGCTAACTTTTACCCCCGACTTCACGCTCGTGGAAGTCGAAGACACAGGACATTGTGTACCTCTAGGCTAAATGTCATCGAAATTCGTTAAAAGTTAACAGACAGGCAGAGTTACTTTAGCATTTTTAATATTACTATGGAACTGCCTTGTTAGTCGAATGGCCGGAATCGCGACTGCTAAGCATGAGGTCCTGGGTTCGATTTCCGGTCAGTGTTATTGGGTTTTTCCATCAAGAATTTCACAGTAGCAGCCACGGAGTCTAAATTTGCGCCCGGTTGATGGCAATAAGCTCGAACCCTGTTGCATCGAACTTAAAACAGAACAGGCGAATTGAGGGTGTACTATTAGATACTCATCTGTCTAACCCTTCGGGGATTACAGGCCTGATGTTATGTATGAGAACTGTCATGACAATTTGACATGAACATGTAGTATCTTTCAGATCGCCGACAAGTTGCTATCATATTTTCCGCAGGCACAACACAATCCAGTCGTTCTACTACGATTCTCTTTTAACCCATACTTCCCTGGTACAATACTATTACTGCGCTAAAAGCCTTGAGAGCCTTTCTCAAAGAAACGTGATATCGTGTCGGCTTGAATTCAATCTCAGATAACGAGAATGTAATTTCAAACACGTACCGTGGAGGTTTTCAGTTTATTTTCGTCGTTACGAGGAAAAGTTTACCTAGGTTATACTTTTTTTTATAGTGTTGTCAACCCCGGTCTTTCTATTTTAAAACCATGGAAGATTCATTATTTTACAGCATGTACTTATCAGAAATATGTAGTCATGTGAATGTTACTTGTATGGTGTACATAATAAAGTATATTATTGTTTATTCATGTTGTATTTAAGACTGTTAGGGACTTTCAAACTGAACAATTATTTCCATGGGGGATCGTAATAGCGAAAAAAAAAACAACTGATTAGGTAGCGTACTTATTTAGTAAATATATCATCCCATACACCGTCCGCGGTGAATTTTAAAATAGTGAGAATCGTTGCATCAAAATTCGATCTGATTTCTTAGACAGGGAGAAAATTAAATTGAAATAAAACTCAGGAAAATGGTTTTAATATCCATGAAATCGGCTTTATTTGACTGATAATTTTCTGTTTGTCTGTGAATATGATTTCGGGGGTGTGTGGCCATCGCGACTGGCGCGTACATGTCGTAATCTAGAGATCTAATTAGCTCACATTTAACATAGTAGATCAGGCTGCATTTCGGCAATATCCTTTGAATGTTTGCTTCCAAGTGCTCATTTGTTTTTAACCCCCGACGCAAAAAGAAGGGTGTTATAAGTTTGACCGCAATGTGTGTGTGTGCCTGTCACCGTACCGTAGCTCTTAAACGAATAAATCGATTTGGATGCAGTCTTTTTATTTGAAAGCTAGTTTCTTGGCGATGGTTTTTAAATACGTTTTATCAAAATGGGTGCAGCCATTTAGTAGTTATGGGGGATGAAAGTGGGTATAAAAAATCGAATATTTTCAAATAAACCCAAGTAGGGTTTCAATTGAAAGCGAATGATGTGTATATTACAATTAGACTTGTATTGTCAAAATCAGTTCAGCCATTTTAGACATGGGGGTGAAAGTGGTGATGAATAATCGAATATTTTCAAATACCCAAGTGGGGTATCAAGTGAAAGGGCATGATGTGTATGTTTCAATTAGATATGTTTTATCAAAACCGGCTCAGCCATTTAACTGACTTTTCAAATGTTTGTTCGCTTACCTTTCTTTCGGTGGGGGTTTTTTAATTTTAAATTTATAATAAGTCATTGAATTATCAGCTTAGAGATGCGACTTTTCATATCCCCATAGAAAATAATAAAAAGAAAGAAAAAATAATAATTATTTGTAAGCGTTAATGTTGCAGACATGGAGTTTCAGCAATACGTAGCCTCATACCCAACAGCTTAGAACGTCACCATCATCCCGACTTCACCCACTGCATAATCATCATCATCATCATTTCAGCCGAAAGACGTCCACTGCTGGACATAGGCCTCCCCCAAGTGTCGCCACATTGACCGGTCCCGTGCGACTCGCATCCAGCGGATCCCTGCAGCCTTCACCAGGTCATCGGTCCACCTAGTGGGAGGCCTTCCAACGCAGCGTCTTCCGGTTCGCGGTCGCCACTCCAGAACTATTCGGCCCCATCGGCCATCCGTTCTGAGAGCAATGTGCCCTGCCCACTGCCACTTCAGTTTGGCTATTCTTCGGGCTACGTCGGTTACCTTGGTTCTCTTGCGGATGTCCTCATTTCTGATTTTATCACGCAAAGAAACTCCGAGCATAGCCCACTGCATAATATGCGTGTACTATTAGGTACTACTCTACCTAACCTTTCAGGGATTACAGGCGTGATTTTATTCTAAGTATAATTTATTTTACACTATATCTCACCTCCGGATAAATTCCAATAAATCAGCGATCTTTTACAACATTAATTTTAGTATATGCGAAACCTGATACACGTGTCTAGTATTTTTATGTAAAGAATCTATGTACAAAATTTCAAAACTGTATCATGAAAAATCACAAAGTTATAAACTTGTTCTGTTACCTAGTTGTCCGCACAAAAACGCGGTCACCACGCAGCGCGCGCCTCCAGCCTCGCGTCTTGAGCTCATTGATAATAATAATTTGCAGTAGGTACCTAAATTATTGCGATAGGTACTTTAAGTCGCTCGATGTCCAACTTTTAACTTTTTTAAATATTTTTGGGAAAAAATTTAACATGGTTTAAAAATTATTGGAATCGATTCAGTTACTTATTCTGAACAAACTATATTCAGGTTTCGCATATACTAAAAATAATGTTGTATAGCTGATATAATTCCGTTCAAATTCCGAAATTTTTTCAGGACACCGAAACTAGCTTGAAAAGTCATAAAATGGCTCTTTCACGTGATCACTTACGGAATCCAATTAACGTTTAACATAATTGTATTCTGTCAATCACTATAATTGACGGAGACAAAATGAATGCCTCTAATTGTGTTTAGTAGTACAGTCACGCAACATGTATACGCTTACCTAAATTCAAAGATATTATGTTAGTAACAACATGAAATTACAATCAGTACCATAGATGAAAATCACATTTAAAAGTTGCTTAGTGGATACATATTGGTGCTCATGACTGTACATGACAAAACGCCATGGGCGAAATTGTGGTGACGTGACCACATAAGCCACTAATCAGAAATTGAAGTTGAAGTATTTAGTGCGTTGTCGTGCATTCAAGTCATACATTTTGAATGAATGGTCTGCCTCGTTGGACAAGTGGTCACAAACACTGTAAAGCATGATGTTCCGGGATTGATTTTCAGGTCGCGTAGTGTTACTGGAATTTTCCATTCGGAATTTTCAAGAAATTTAATTCTGACTAGGGTCTGAATTTGTGCACGGTTGATGGCAATTGGCACATCCCATTTTACATGGAACTTAGAATCAGCTGGCAAAATGTTGGTGTACTAGTATACATCTCCTTGTAATTACCAACGACGACCAACGGCTTAACGTGCTTTCCGAGGCACGGAAGAAAATCGGTAAGTAATGGGTGGTCAGCCATCCACGGACCAACCTAAGCAAGTGCGGCTCCAACAGCGGCTCGGAACAGCTGTTATTATTTAGCCACGAGCACCTCCAGCCCTGTGCCTTTTAAATATTATTGCACACTACACAGTAATTTTTTAACTATTATGTCCATTTTGCGGGCATTTTTATTAGCTAAGGCCAACCTTTGGAACACCCCTCTCGCTCTGGTTCACTTAAACTATATATTTTCTCATCTCATTGCCAACAAAAATAAATATACAGCTGCTAGGTGAGAATTTCGCTTGACTTCTACAACGCGAGGACCGATAGGCATCTATTGAAACAGCTATCAAGATCTTTGAATCGGATTCCATTACCGAAATCTTGGACTTTGATTGAATTGCTGCGAGGTGCGGTGGGCACAGCAGGGCAATTTGGATTCTGTAATTTGGTTCCTTGGTGTTGTTCTCCTTTGGAACGATTTGTATGATCGACTGTGGTCTATAGTAGAGTGTCAAAGTTATCATTCATTTTGTTCTAAAAAAGAAATGGTGATAATCGTCATCTCTTTTGTACTAGAACAATGATGGTTGTAACTGACACATCCTAGACGGCTTTGAGTTCCTGGTACCTATTGGAGTTTTTGGATGTGTGTAAATGCTGAAACGTTGAACCCATCATTTGTTTTTTTGTAAACAGGCATGTTATGTATAAAAAGGAATGATATCACACCATCTCTTTCGCACGATGACAGCTCTAACTGACACATCCTTGTATGACTTTAGGTTCCTGGTACCTATTGGTATTTGTGCAACTATGATTTTTGCCTGTAACGCCTCTTTCGTGGCAGGAGTAAGCCATGTGTTTAAGCGACGCTTAACCTGAAATATTCTGTTTGTGCAGCCAACCAGTAAGGTTGATAAAGTGCTGCATAGGTCTTTTGGCACATGGCCTTAATCGGCACTAACGTCGCTATTTTGCTTTTGCAATGCACACTGCCAATTTCACGAATGTTTACGAACAGCTGCCTCCTGACAATGTCATGTCATGTTATTCAAGCTCCTAAAGAACTATGCAGCACTGTACTAGTCCTTTGCCCATCTGATAGCAACCAGCAACCTTAAATTAACTAAAATAAAGATCATTTTGATTTTGACAGACTTTACAGAGGCTGCAAACAAATAACAACCTTATTGCAAGGAATGCTCACTGATGTTGACAAAAAATTTCACGTAGCAGTACTTTTAGCAAACCCTTATCCCGCACGCTGACTAAAATACTTTTATTAACGAACCAAAAAACAAACATCAAATTACCCTTCAACTTTAAAACAATTGGCTAATTATTCAAAACATTTTCTCAAAGGAGGCAACTCAAAAAACTCCACAAAGCATTCTCAGCGTTTTACAAAAAGCTTCAGCGTACCCTAGCGGTTTCATGTAAGCCTGGTAGCGGTCCGTGGCATGTTTGGTGGTTGAAAAGACCGCTTAGCAAATACGGTGTCGCTTTATGAAGACACCTTGTTTTTGTGTATGACTGGAATTAGGGATATAATGTATAATGTGTATATGCTGAAGTTTTTGTTTGTTTGCTTTTTTTTTAAACAAATGTGTCATTTCACTACGGGAGCACTGGCTCCTGCAACACAGCTTCAACTATCGCAGGAGTCAGAGAATCTCACATACCGCATACAATGTTTTTATGTCAATTTATATGTATTATTTGTTTTGTTTGTTTGAACGTTTGATTCTATATTAGGTATTTTGTTAAGATAACATGCATGAAATTAAGGATGATGATAAACCCTTGGTTCATATAAAATATAACAACATCGCAGGGAACAAAATAAGTTTCAATGCACAAAAATCTTCTTCATGTTGCTAAATTACAAATATGTTTGGCCCAAAATTTAACTACGTGAGCAAAAAAAATTAAAAAGTGATAAGCAAGTTAGCAGTCCGTAATTATATACAAAAGTCATTTCACATTAAAAAAAAATGAACAGCATTTAAACGAATCGAATAAATTAAAAAGTTTAATGAGTTTATCACACAATCTCTCTACGGAAAAGTAATACTTTGATCTCACGTAGATTACTTGACAATTTCACGCTTTATAGTCCCAAAGCGCTGATGATAAAATGATATGGATGCTGTACCGACTCCCATCGATGACTATCGCAATCAGTTTTATTATGACAGTTCTACTGATAAATAAAATAACATTACTTCATTGAGAGGAGGGATATTTCAAAATATACGAAGCAACAATGAGCTTTATATGTATAAGTATCATAATTGATGTGATGCGGAGGAATGAGGAAAAGGTTAAGTATGAATGTGGATAGCTATAAGAGTAGAGGAAGACCAAAGAAACGAGGGATGGATAGTGTGAAGGATGATATGGCTAGAAAGCAGCTGACTGCTGAGATGACGAGTAATAGAGAAGTATGGAGGAAGAAGACATGCTGCGCCGGCACCAAATAAATTGGTATATGGACAGGAAAATCATGAATGATGATAAATTAAAATGGCAGTTAGGGTGAATTTCGCCAATGAAACTGAACGCGATCAGCGCATCTAAATGGCACTCCAGTGCTGTCAACTGTCAGTGACTGATATTTCTCCAAATATTGACACTAATAGCTCTTCAACGCTGTTTAGATGTGATCACGTTCAGTTTTTCATGGAATTCGCCTTAAGTCAAGTTTTTTCGGTTTTAATAACATTTTTTTCCATTACAATTAATTTAACTTGGATTTTATTACAATGAAAAGGAGAAAATTAGGTTTATCTATCAACATTGAACTCGTATACAGTATCGTGTCCGTGCTAATAACCGTTGAGGAGTGTTCTCCTGAGAAGGCGATCCTGGCTACAGGATCAAGTCATGTCTGTCATAAAAATGTATTATCACCAGAATCAAAGGTGTGTGAAAAATTTCAGCTCACTCGGTTGGAAGACCAGGTTAGAATTTCAGTTGCAAGAGTGGACCTAAACAAACATACATACATTGCTAGTTAAGGCGATAGTCTTAACGTGCAAAACTCAGAAATTCACAGCAAAACAAAAACACATCGTGTGTGCGGGGACCTCCCCCTTTGACACCTAGTCGTACTTAAATTATTTGAGATGATGCTAAAGCTGCTCTACCTACATATTAACCGACTTAAAAAAGGGAAGTTTTCTTTTCCACGCTTATATTTTTTTTATTATTTCTAAGAACCATCATCCAAAGACGTAATAAAAAAAAAGTTTTTTGAATAGGTATTTTGAAGTTCATGATCACTCGTTTTCGGCATTTTTTTTTTGTCTTTCGCATAATGGAACGACGCCTTGCCACTGCAAAATTGTTACAATAACCAATAAGGCGTTTAGTTTAGTTTTATGAACTTTAAAAAAATACGTAGTTGTTAAGTATATAACCAATATTATGGTGCACTAAAAATAATTGCAATTCATTAATAACTTTAGTCAAAATACATTGTAAACCTGCGCGAATATTTCAACGGGCTGTCAATGTACCCGACTGGGGCCTTAAAAAAAAAGTGTGTAAAAAGAAAAGAATAAGTGACGGGCGTGACACCAAATCCACAAACAAAAGCTTTTTCACCCCAAGTGGGGAAAATAATGAAATTCGTACGTGATTGAATAGAAAACACCCTTCTCCCCTTAGGTATCCATATTGCAATAAATTATTCAGCCAATGCCAAAACCCTTTGACATAAAAAGATTTTCTTTCACAAGCCTCTACACTAAAGTACCAGGCTTCCAGAGAGCTGTAGGCGTTAGGTGGCTGTATTTTAAGGGCCGGAAAAAGCTTCTATACCTACTCTCTTAAGAAATTAGAAATCAAAAGATGATATTTTATAATATCATCGTTAGATTCTATCAAAATAGTTTTATAATGAATGTAGGTTATATTTAAGTTTAAATTTATTGTTTGGTGTTACCCTAGTTCTTAAAGAAAAATATCCAAGTTGTTAATAAAATATGTCATGAAAATATTCTTCCATATTCTTTTGCGAATCCGCACACCTACATTTGTCAAAAAGCAATGCTGACCCAAAGAAAAATTATACGAAAGTCAAACAAAGGTCCGGTAAATAATGTTTTATGGAACCAATATTTGCGGGAAAATTCTGTAACAATTGACAAAGGATTCTAAATTACTGGAAGAGCTGCGTGTTCTCATACGGTAATTGATATAAATAAAACTTCAAACACGTAGATTAACTAGATATTGTATTTTTTATAAAATAGTCTACCCTACCAAGCTACCAAAAAAATATGACAAAAATCCAATATCCTTTGGTGTCGTTCAAATTATTTTACGAGGAGTTCATAGCCTCGTAAAGTAAAGTGTGTATGGATATGAATATTACTTGAATCTCGGTGAAATCGGAGCTGGCAGCGTCAGGAAGATTCCGTACAATCGCAAACAATAAAGCTTCCCTTTCAACTCTGTGCTTTCAGGCTGCTCGAAATTACACCTCTTCAAGTTTATAGTTTCCTAGTAGCTATTTATGTAGCTGGGTCTGAGAATTTAGCGTTGGTGCGAAGTAGGTATCGATTTCTGTGAGAAACCCATGTGATAATTATTGTTTAGTACATAATTCGGGTACAGTCGTATTATACTCGTATTTCTGAAGACCAATAATTTTATTCCCCTAATTAAAAAACATTCAAAGTCGCAATCTCATCTCAACGACAAGCAACGTCACAAATCCCATCCAATTTTTACATAAAAAGACTGACTGAGTGATTGAAATGAGAGCATTCTTAAAAAATACGAGAATTGCCATCTGATACCATAACAATAAATCATTCCTGATTACAAATGTCTCATCAAAAGCGATCGGAACATATTGGTCCCATTACCAATATTGCTACAATTCAGCCCCGACCATAAATTCAATCCTGAACTACAGAATACTAGACTGAATTAGATTGAAAGTGTCAAGGCCACCTAATTATTCAGAGAGCTGTCTATTTGAGCGCTCAATCAATCACTGCAGGACGATCAATCTCGTCTCAGTTAATTCGAAGATTCAGAAGCAGAATGTACGGTTGCTTCAATGGATGATGCAATTTATTGATTGTGTTTTGATATGACTGCGAAAGAGGCGACTAAGGGACTTACCAGAGAATGGGCAGCAGCGTTCTCTGATTCTACAACAACCATACTGCGATCGCCAACCCGCCTGCCAAGCGTGGCGATTATGGCAAAACCCCCCTTCTTGGGGGAGGCCTATGTCCAGCAGTGGACTTTTCGGCTGAAATGATGAAAATGATGATGACTGCGAATGATATGTTTGTTGCGTAATTATCTAGGCAGGGTAGCCCGCCACATTCAAACTAAGGTTTTTTTGCAATTTGCAGATCAGCGTCAGGCTATATGTAGAACGAAATATGATTCGCTACTGTAATATGTATGTATTTATAGAATGTATGTAATCATTAAAATCATCAATACAATTTTCTAAGTTTATTTAATCCCATTGAATGACTATTTCATGAAAAAGTCATTCAATGGTGTTAAGTGAATGCGAATCATATTCTGTTCAAGAAACAGCCTGACTCATACTGACCTGGGAATTGCAAAAAAACCTAAGTGCGAATTTCGTGGGCAACCTTAGCGCATCTTAAGCTCTAGGGCACTTTTTAACTGTTTGGAGTTAATGTTACTATTAGACTAAAAGAAAGAAAACAGTTTAATTCTTACACAATTCATCATGCCTGCATCATTTCTTTGTGAGTAACTACACTCAATTAAATAATGTTTAAATTGTCTCGTCATCGCCAGCGCTTCTGCTGAGTATAAGGTCCTGGTACGATTCCTCGGTTGGACAGAGTTTTCGTCAATTAAGAACTTTTCAGTAGAAGTCCGTAGTCCTAGACTTGTGCCGGGTTCTTCCACATGTGACATAACTTAAATGTGAGTTGATACACCTCTGCCCAACCCTTCGGGGAGTATAAGCGTGATATTGTGTTCTAAGATTACTACTGGATGTGCCGCATCGTCTTATACATCCCCCAACTCCTTTCGGATGCTTCACACCTAACTAGGTGGACCGATGACCTGGTGAAGGTTTCAGGGATCCGCTGGATGCGAGTCGCACGGGACCGGTCAATGTGGGACACTTGGGGGAGGCCTATGTCCAGCAGTGGACGTCTTTCGGTTGAAATGATGATGATGATGATGACACCTAATTAAAGCTGAACTTATTCCATGATTCCTCTAACAGGACCCATCGAGTTATTACACCATAATTTATTCAGCAACTGGTATCCCCTGCTCATGAGCGCGTTAATTTCCCTCACAACGGACTGCTGGCAGCACGCCACGGGAGCGCTTAGCAGGAACCAGTGGATTTATTCATTTATTTCATGGCTCTAATTCAATTTCAGAAGCATATCCTGAGGTTTTCTCTTATCTTGAATTTATGGTAGGGTTGCCTGAATGACAAATACATCTTATGGAAATAATTTCTAGATGCTACTTAACTACAATATATACAGTACTGTATGGTGTCGGACGTAAAGAATAGCACCATCCCATATCTTCCCGTGGGTGTCGTAAGAGGCGACTAAGGGACTTACCAGAGAATGGGCAGCAGCGTTCTCTGTGCTTTTTTAACAACCATACTGCGATCGCCAACCCGCCTGCCAAGCGTGGCGATTATGGCAAAAACCCCCCTTTGGGGGAGGCCTATGTCCAGCAGTGGACGTCTTTCAGCTGAAATGATGATGATGATGACTTAACTACAATATTTTTTTATCTATCTCTCACCCAACTGGCCGTTTACAATGTTTACACGGGTTCTTCAATGTATACAACATTAGTTTTAGTAAATGCGAAACCTGATACACGTGTCTAGTATTTTTATGTAAAGACTCTATGTACAAAATTTTAAGAAATCACAAAGTTATAATCTTGTTCTGTTACCTAGTTGTCTGCACAAAATCGTAGTCACCACGCAGCGCGTGACGCCAGTGTCGTCTTGAGCTCATTGATAATAATAATTTGGCAGTAGGTACCTAAATTATTGCGATAGGTACTCAAAGTCGCTCGGTGTCCAACTTTTAACTTTTCGAAAAATTTTTGGGAAAAAATATAACATGGTTTAAAAATGATTGGAATCGATTCAGTTACTTATTCTGAACAAACTATATTCAGGTTTCGTATATACTAAAAATAATGTTGTAAATGTTGGTTGCATAGTTGGTTTCCTGGGTTGCAAGTGCTCGTGAGGTCGTTGAGTCGATTCCAAGATCGGGAAAACATTGTAAGGTTTTAAGGATTTTTTCATTAGCGGCGGATTTGTGCCAAGTTGATGACTGCCTCGTTCGTCTGATCTGTATTCGATTCCCGGATCGGGCAAAGTATTATTTGGTTTTTCCATCAGGAATTTCTTAATAGCAGACACGGAACCTGGACCCCTATAACATGGGACTTCAACACAACTAGCGAAACTTATACTGTCACTTACGGGATATCTTCCGTGATTGTGCATTGTTTTGAGCTCCCGATATTTCGACGCTATTGCAAGCGCCATGATCGCGGGTTGACTGCCGAAGTCTAGCTGTACTATAAGTACACCTTTCCCTCTAAACTTTCGGGGTCTTGGTGGATTCGTAAGCTGTTATTTATAATTCCAAAGGTTTTAAAGTCCTACATGTGTCCTAATTCTCTGTGACCCCTAACAAGCCTCTAAATCATTGCAGACTAGCAAATGCTTAACCACGAAACACTTGATTTACCGACGCTTTAGTTAGCCCAAGAGCATAAGAGCGGTTTCTGACTAGCGTGAGCTTTGAAAAACCGAGCACGTGAGACGTCTCTCACGGTGAGACGTCTCTCGCTCGCACTTATACGCGCGTCAACACTCGCACGAGTTGCACGTGTAGTAATACGCTCTTCTTTAAACGAGCTTATACGCGCCAGAAATCTGAAACCGCCCTAAGGCTATGAAAGTTGGCCGTCTTATGACGACAGGCCGTGTCGACGGAGCGTTCGTGTTCCACGCGCGCCTCAAAGAGATGCCAGCAACAATGTAGGGGTCCGCAATGGCCGTTGTTCGAAAGAGATACCGCGGCCCTGGAACACAAAGGGCAAAGAAGGAACATGGATGGGTTTTAGTCAGTAGAAGTCTGACACTCCATTACGCCCTTCCGCTCAACCCAGAGCAGGGTGGGTCATTTAAAAAAAAAAGCTATGAAAGTTGCTTGTAAAACTTAGTTTAATTTGGAAATAGCAAAAAGAGTACAACATCATTCTTATATTTATTACTGTTTTTGTTAATGCCAATGATTGCCTCCAACATAGTTACGCTAGCAGTTTATCGGCGTGGTTGTTAGTACAAGCTGAATGTGCTAGGTATTTTCTACGCTTATTCTGTAGTTTCCGTGGTGTAGCGGTTATCACATCTGCCTAACACGCAGAAGGCCCCCGGTTCGATCCCGGGCGGAAACATAGCTTTTTGTTCTTTTTATAATTTTTGTCATCATCTGCCTAGCCTTTTCCCAACTATGTTGGGGTCGGCTTTTAGTCTAACCGGATGCAGCTGAATACCAGTATTTTACATGGAGCGACTGCCTATCTGACCTCCACAACCCAGTTAGTACTGGGTAATACGATACCCCTTGGTAAGACTGGTTGTCAGACTTTTTGGGCCTCTGACTACCTAACGACTGTCAAAGATCTACAAATGACAGCCGGGACCAACGGCTTAAAGTGCTTTCCGAGACACGGAGGTAACTCGGTATGTAATGGGCGGTCACCCATCCACAGACCAACCTAGGCAAGTACGGCTTAACCTAAAGATCGGCCCGAGTGGCTGTTATTATTTAGCCACGAGCTCCTCTTTTATAATTTTTGTCACTAATTTTATTTTTTATGTTAATCTGTTCTGTCCCACTGCTGGGCAAAACCCCATATCCTTACATTTTTTTTATACTTGCCTTCACCGTCAGGAACGAGTTCAACACGTCACGCCGAGCGAGTTCGAGCGAGTTCAAATGTTTAACGTGGTGATGACTAGCCTTTTCTCTCCCATGTTGGGGTCGGCTTCCAGTCTAGCCAGATTCAGCTGAATAACAGTTCTTACAAGGAGCAACAGCCTATCTAACTTCCAAAACCCAGTTAGGACTGGGTAATACGTTACCTCTTCGTAAGATTGGTCGTCACAATTCTTATTATATTTCAGCATTCTCCTGCTCTTATCTATTCCGTTCTCAATTTCTTTGGGGTCGGCGCAGCACGTCATTTACTCATACACTCCTGATCGCGACTATAGGCCTTAGTGGAGCAAAATGAAACATGTAGTGGACTGTATACAAGATATAATGCGAAAAAAGACGGAATTACAATTGACGCTAAAAGAAACGCGTAAGCGCAGCCGTGCGTGGAGGCGTGCAGCAGCTGACTGGCGTGGCCCCCGCCGTCCCCGCAAACCTCGTTCACTGCCGCTGACGTGCGGCGATGTTGAGAGCAGCGGTCTCAACACTCCTGTTACTCGACATCGGAATATCTCTCTCTTGATCTCTTTGCTCTTTCCAGCAATATCATCATTTGTTTATTGTTTCTCTTGTCTTCCCCTCTACTCTTAAAGCCTACATTCATCTATATTCACCATCTTATCGACATTGTACTCCGTCCGGTTGATGGCAATTCACTCACACCTTATTACATGTGACTCGAACATAATTGGAGAAATGTGGGTGATACCTCTGCCTAACCCTTCAGGGATAACAGGGGTGACGTCATGTAGTATGTACCTATGTTATTTCGCCCCTCCTCCGCTTTAAAGAATATACCTATACTTACAAAGTGTCCTTGTCGACTGTTTCGTTGGTCTAATGGTCACAAGCGCGACTTCAGCAGTCGCACATGAGCTTTTGGGTTCGATTTCCAAGTCGGGCAAAGTGTTATTGGGTTTTTCCATCAGGAATTTCTCAGTAGCAGTCACGTAGTCATAATCACGTAGTAATGCTCGATGACCTTAGTAGAGCTTCCGAAAAAGTGGGTCTTAAAATGAACATGGACAAAACCAAAATCATGTTGAATACCCATGTAACACCCACTCCTATCAAGATCGGAGACTCTACACTCGAAGTTGTAGACGATTATGTCTACCTTGGACAAACGATCCAGTTAGGTAGGTCTAACTTCGAGAAAGAGATCAATCGTCGAATCCGACTCGGCTGGGCAGCGTTCGGGAAGTTGCGTGGTATCTTCTCGTCCAACTTACCGCAGTGTCTCAAGACGAAAGTCTATGACCAGTGTGTGTTGCCAGTGATTACTTACGGGACCGAAACATGGTCGCTCACAATGGGCCTTATCAGAAGGCTTAAAGTCACCCAAAGGGCAATGGAGAGGGCTATGCTCGGAGTTTCCTTGCGTGATCGAATCAGAAATGAGGACATCCGCAAGAGAACCAAGGTAACCGAAGTAGCCCGAAGAATAGCCAAACTGAAGTGGCAGTGGGCAGGGCACATTGCTCGCAGAACGGATGGCCGATGGGGCCGAAAAGTTCTGGAGTGGCGACCGCGAACCGGAAGACGCTGCGTTGGAAGGCCTCCCACTAGGTGGACCGATGACCTGGTGAAGGTTGCAGGGATCCGCTGGATGCGAGTCGCACGGGACCGGTCAATGTGGCGACACTTGGGGGAGGCCTATGTCCAGCAGTGGACGTCTTTCGGCTGAAATGATGATGATGATGAGTCACGTAGTCCGGATTTGTGCCCGGTTGATGGCAATAACATGAGACTTAAAACGTAACTAGCGAAATGTGATTGTACTATTAGGTACACCTCTGCCTATACCTTCGGGGATTACAGGCGTGATGTTATGCTACAAAGTACCCTGTGTTTTAATAGCTATGAGCAAAAATCACGTAGATCATGTTACACACGGCTCAATATTGTAACAGCAATTCATTCCGGACGTGAAGAACAAAGGGTAAATGTGTTGCCTCACTCAAAGCTCTCGCCGGTCAAAGGATAAAATATGAGAGCGTGTGCGATCATTAAATTCATGTATGGGACGCCATTATGCTGCCAGATTTTAATATAGGTAGCTACAGCTTGTTGCCTTTAATGAAATTTAAGCTATTACAATTTTTTCCAAAGTATTTTATAATTTCACCGAAATCCGTTCAGCCGGTTTGGCTTCAAAACACAGACAGACAGAGTTACATTCGCATTTAAAATATTAATCTCGTGGTCTGATGTAGGTAGATAAATAAAGCAGAAATTTTCTGATTTTTCACTTCGTTATTCTAGGTACTTATAATATAATTACACGTTATAAAAATAAGTGTTTCAAAGCATTAAAAAACCACCTAAGTGCGAGTCCGTTAGTAAGGGAGCCACCTTTAATTTTAAATTTATTTTTATTATTGTTGTTATAGCGGCAACAGAAATACAAATTCTGTGAAAATTTCATCCGTCTACCTATCATGCATCATGACATACAGCCCGCTGACAGACAGACGGACGGACGGACAGCGGAGGCTAAGTAATAGAGTCCCGTTTGTTACCCTTTAAATACGAAGCCCTAAAAATAAACTCAAAACCATGCTAGACAGACAACCCATCCATTATAAAAACGGCCGTCAGTTTAACCTCCTAACATGTTGTGTACTAGGCAATCATAAACAGTGAGGGTCCACTAATAATTCAACGTGACAGAACTACAACAGCGTTCTGTGGAATTTCCATCCAGAATCAGATAAGGGTAATTCCTAATGCGATTTTAAGTGTGGTTCGAATAATGGGTAATGTTGAAGTAGAACATTGCCCACTGGTTAGAAAGACGGTTTCCAGGTCACTAGGGTTTACCTTAGTACTTATTAGTTCTATAGGTCTTAATTACTAAAGAGGTCGACCAAGAAATATAAGAAAGTCGCTATACAGCGACTGTTTTTTTGGATTTTTGACTTTACGCAAAAATTATTGCTGGGAAACAACTTTTTTTTCGAGTGAATTATCACGTTTTACGGTAGGACTCAATATGGCGCCCTCAAAACATTGTGCCGTCCATCGGCATGATGGATGGCACAATGTTTTGAGTAGTACTGGTGTCGTGGAGGTATTTAAAGTAAAGTTATAACATTAAAAATTTTGATTTAAAAAAAAACTTGGGATAAAGTTGTAACTTTGACCCTCAATATCTCCGTAACTAAGGTCCCTCAGGTATGTCTAGAACAATCATCATCATCATTTCAGCCGAAAGACGTCCACTGCTGGACATAGGCCTCCCCCAAGAAGGGGGGTTTTGCCATAATCGCCACGCTTGGCAGGCGGGTTGGCGATCGCAGTATGAATGTTATAAAACACAGAGAACGCTGCTGCCCATTCTCTGGTAAGTCCCTTAGTCGCCTCTTACGACACCCACGGGAAGATATGGGATGGTGCTATTCTTTACGTCCGGACACCATACAGAACAATAAAATGATCGTAATGAAGGGGAGAACAAGTGCTTCTCGGCTTTATTAAGGGTACTTTTACACCCAGTATACAAAAGTGGTGCGGTCATATTTAAGACAGACGGTGGTACTAACCATCAAACTGAACAACTTTCTCCGTGGAACCAACATAATAATTGCGAAAAAAATATCATCTGTACCATACATTTGGGTCGAGTAGGTATTGATGAAGTTTTGTACGGGACAGCTGATTATTATTTAATTAATTGTGACTGTACACGCTGTATATTATTAGATTGAAATAAGCTCTCCAAAAGCTCATGCCATTCCAGTTCAGATTCGAAGAAAAAACGAAA
Organism: Noctua fimbriata; assembly: GCA_905163415.1. Classification (NCBI taxonomy): domain Eukaryota; kingdom Metazoa; phylum Arthropoda; class Insecta; order Lepidoptera; family Noctuidae; genus Noctua; species Noctua fimbriata. Next base: position 16,705,479 of record LR990935.1, read on the forward strand.
CGCTTTGAAAGCGATGGCTCTTGGAATGTATTGGAAAGTGATCCACACCTGCGGACTAACCGCGCCATACGCAGCTTAACCTCGAAATTTAAACTCTCATATTAAATTATCGGTCCATAAAAACTGCTAAACTTGAATAGGGCTAATGTATGTACCATTTTATAAAAATTCGTTCATAACTTTTTTCGTCGTTTTGTCGTAGTGCCAGTTACAAACCCCAAAAAGTTTTCATGTTCATATTTTACGTGCTTACTGGCTCTGACATTCTGTACAGCACTATATTTTAAACTCCTCTTTTTATAATCTTCTCTAGTTTTATGCAATCCTGGTACTAGGAAACACGAAGGCTTTTATTCAATGACGGGGACCTATTTCCTGATCAACCTGAATTTCAAAGCAAGGATTGCTTCCTTTATAAGTGATATCATCAAGTTGCGCGCGCACAAATAATCTTCGATTTAAAATTTGAACATATAGTAGTAAATATTTGAGACTTACCGAACCAGCATCGCCATAAGTCACCTCGCGCGGGCTTATTAGAGCGAGTTGGGCTAATGCTTCAGCACAAAAACCACAGAAAACAAAACCGGTTAAAACTCCAATATATTATAATACGGCAGTTAAATTTCGTGATGTAATGCTTCACAAAAAGAAAAGGAAAAACTTTCCGACTTAAAAAAAGTTATAAAACTTTAGGATTTATTTGGGCGAAAATACAATCTTGAAACTTAGCAAGCCCGAAAAGTTAGAAGTATTTGAATACTTACTGGAGGTACGGATAATAATAAAGTTAGGCCCTGATAAAGAATCATAATGATTTACACTTTTTTTTTAAAGTTTTTCTCAAAATTTGCCTGTCAATAGATGGCGGTGTACGTCTGTACATCACCTCTGAAATGCGCTATGGTTTCGTTCAAAAATGATGTTACATAACACGAATTTATTCAACGTCGCATAGTGCCAAATGTTGTCTATGGATGGAGCAAATTAGATTTTAAGATCTTCTTGATAGCAATGACTAAGTAACGAAGGAAGATAAAATCCATTTCCTTTCAATTTGTACTGGGTAATGAATGGCTAAGAGCTGGTTATCATTTTAATGAACTTGAAATGTAGAATAATACCCGCTTAGGGTACTATATTTTTTATACTTATATAACTTTATAATACTTTATATTTTTATTGGTAGAAGAAAATATTATATACATTAATAAATTAAAATAACGTATATTAACTAACTAACTTAAAAATAAACTTCAAAAATGGCGTCAAAAAACTCTTCCTCAACGCTGTCAACTGGTAATGTACCCAAAAGACTGGCGGCGTTGCCACGTTGTATGGCAACGCTAAGCCTTTGGCCAAGGTCAAAGCCAGCCCTTGGGTCTGAAAAGGCTGTGAGCACTCGGATTCCACAGACCTAGAGTTTCAACCCCAAACGGCTCGAAAATATAGTTACCAATAAGGTTACTATATTTACGCCGCTTGAGGTTCTCTGCAGCCGCAGCGGCAGCCCCAGCACCTCACGATGACCTAGGAAGATGGGATGGCGCAAGAGTATCGACACAAGTTGCATCCCACTCTAAAGGCCTACCCATCTTCCATGGAAACAAAGACATGCAGTCCGGTCTCTTGCCATCGTCGCGTGCCAAGCCATTGAGTTCTAATAAAGCTGGAACGCCGACGTTGACAAGAGCTCGACGAATGATATCATTTAAGTTCGCGTGCTGTGCAAAGCGGCCCGCACTTCGGCTGCATGAAAGGCCGTGGTGTCCAAGGCTGTTGACAGCTTCACCACAGTGACAGCGATGAGGAGAAAAACAAGGGGCGCCTAGGAAGCTTAATCTGGTTGTACAATTTGGTTTTTGGAGTAGGTGTTTGAGGATACCGGGTGTAATATAATAAACGCTAGTCTTCTCATGTGGTGTCTCAGACCATAAAACTGAAAATTTTTTGTTCTACGCCTTTTGGAAATTCATAACTTTTTTTTAGTTTTACCTCACATGTTGATCAGCTGATCGTGTAATTTCCTATACAACATTACTTTTAAAATATGCGAAACCTGAAACACGTCTCTAGTATTTTTATATAAAGAATCTATGAACAAAACAAAACTGTATCATGAAAAATCACAAAGTTATAAGCTTGTTTTGTTACCTAGTTGTCCGCACTAAAACGTGGTCACCACGCGGTGCGCGCCTCCAGCGTCGTCTTGAGCTCATTGATAATAATAATTTGGCAGTAGGTACCTAAATGATTGCGATAGATATTTAGCGTCGCTCGGTGTCCAACTTGCAACTTTTTAAATATTATTGGGACAAAATATAACATGTTTTAAAAATTATTGGAATCGATTCAGTTACTTATTCTGATCAAACTATATTTAGGTTTCGCATGTACTAAAAATAATGTTGTGTAAGTCCAATTTTTTTTGGCAATTTCAAGAACTCATAGAACAGCTGTTCAGTTTTATGGTTGAGAGACCACAGGGAAGTCTTGCGTTTATTATGCCCAGGTTGGTTTGTCCAGTGTTATTGGGTTTTTCCATCAGGAATTTCTCAGTAGCAGCCACGGAGTCCCTATTATATGGGGCTTAAACATATCTGCCCAACCCTTTTGGGATAACAGGCGTGATGTTATGATTTATGACTATATCAGGATAACGGGCCACTTTCTCTCTCAAGCTGCAGATCAGCAAGCCCACTTGACAAATAATACCATAAGGTTAAAAATTCTTTGCAAATGTCCGTTTGAAACCATCAAAGAACCGTAATCTGTCTTCCCTTCAACTAATGAATGACAGCCCCGTCCCGCTGTTTCAGACGAGCTATTACACAAGTTTTCACATCACCGCAGCGCTTGGCACCGGTGGCGTGCCACATAATCATTTGCCAGAGATGTCGCAGAAGTTTCAGGCCTTATCCGGAGAAGGAAATCGATTTTCTTCATTTCCTGATGTCCTGGTACTTTGTATGCGTTCTTCGGTTCTAGGGTTCTACGAGTATAACGCTAATACAAAATCCATTATAGTTCGCAATATTATTAGTCTACTTACTGGTCTCATGGGCTTCTTCTGAGCTATGAGGTCCTGGGTTCAATTCTCAGGTCAAGTAAATGGTTATTTGAATTTCCCAGCGCCCGGTTGGTTGCAATAGCCCCACTATTTGGTATGATATGTACAGCTCTGCATATAGGCGTTAGGATAAGTTTTATTAGTTCATCATCATCATCATTTCAGCCGAAAGACGTCCACTGCTGGACATAGGCCTCCCCCAAGTGTCGCCACATTGACTGGTCCCGTGCGACTTGCATCCAGCGGATCCCCGCAACCTTCACCAACCAACTAGTAGGCCTTCCAACGCAACGATTACGACCGATTAGTTCCATTAGACTGAATGATTAGTTCACTGAGCATAAGAATATGTCAAATAATTTTCGAATGCGACAAACACTCAAATAGGTATACAACAGAGTAATTAAATGAGTGTTGCTTTTACAAACGGCACTGGGTATGTTAAATTAACGATAATTAATTAATTGAGGTCAAATGAGGTAATTAATTAAGACGTTACCCGAAATTGGGTAATTCTGCGCCAGTTTATCTCAATAAATGCAGAAAAATGGGCCGAAGAACGGTCCAGCTGTTTTCTTTTTAACATTTTCTTTGAATTTAAGTGAAATCATGAGTTTTCGATATAAATATATTATTCTGAAGAAGAAGATAGAAAAGCCTCATTTTATACACAACTTTTATCTGAAAGGTAGGAAGGTAAGGCTAAGAAACCAGGGCCGTCCTAAAGCTCGTTGGTTCGACGATATCGTCAAAGTCGCGGGATACAGAAGGGACGCAGAGAACCGGGAAGTGTGGCTGAAAAAAGACAAGGCATCACCCACAGCTGGGTAACTACCGATTCCGGGCTGATATGATGATGATGATGATCAGAAAGGTGTGGTAATTTTTAAAGGTGTGCATCAGACCTTCAAACTGGACAATTTTCTGTATAAGGACGAACATCGTAACCACGTATAAATAAATCAGCGTAGGGAGGCATTGAAGTTTTGTATGGGACAACTGATAATTTTTGGCCGTTGCGGTGTTGGTGTTGGTGGTACTTTCACACAAGAATAAATTCTTGGCTATGTAAACTACTGCTCTTTATGATGTTCGGGTTTCCAAACAGTCAGCTTGCCATGAGCTTGCCGAATGGTTGCCTCTAGGCACGCCACTGGTGTTGGAGTAGAAACGTTATCATTTATTGACACGGTACGGTGAATCTATAGATTAATAAATCTTTGGGAAAACCTTATTAGCACTCATTTTTGTAATACCTAAATACTGTCATAAAAGTCTTAAAAGTGTATCGTATTAGCGAGTACTAACTGGGTTGTGGAGATCAGATAGATAGTCGCTCCATGTAAAAAACGGGCATTCAGATGCAATCGTTTAGACTGGGAGCCGACCCCATCATGATCATCATCTGCCTAGCCTTTTCCCAACTATATTGGGGTCGGCTTCCAGTCTAACCGGATCCAGCTGAATACCAGTAATTTACATGGAGAAACTGCCTATCAGACCTCCACAACCCAGTTAGTACTGGGTAATACGATACCCCTTGGAAAGGCTGGTTGTCAGACTTTTGCGCCACTTACTACCTAACGACTGTCAAAGATCTACAAATGACACCCGGAACCAACGGCTTAACGTGCTTTCCGAGACACGGAGGAAACTCGGTATGTAATGGGCGGTCACCAATCCACAGACCAACCTAGGCAAGCACGGCTTAACCTAAAGATCGACCCGAGCGGCTGTTATTATTTAGCCACGAGCTCCTCTGGGAGCCGACCCCATCATAGTTGGGAAAAGTCTTGGCAGGTGATGACTGTCGTGCCAGGGATACGAAAAATAACCTCTAACTGTTCAATTCTTTAAGATAACTTTAAAAGCAAGTTTACCTACTGCAATAACTTCTGTGGTGTCATGATGTTGATAAATATCTCGCGTCGCATTGTTTCGAGACGAGTCGGGCTCGACTATGACGCCGCACCCGTTGGGCACTGACAGAACTGTGAGTTGGGTGGCTCCTAGCTACATGTGACGCTGGTTTTACTGCCTTAGAAGTGTTAATCACTCTTGACGGCATTGTGGGATAAAAAAGGATGCAGTTTTTTTAGTCCTTCATGGAACACAATATAACTTCACGTCTGTAAGTTCCGTTCAGTTGGGTTCGGTACAGGTGCAAATACAGTAGACCCACACTTCGTCAGTTAATAGCGGCGAGCTTATTGCCATCAACCGAGCAGACTTCGGGCAGCTATCACTTTGCCTGACCTGGGAACCGGGCCCAAGTCCTCACGCTCGGCAGTAACGCTTGCGACCACTACACCAACGAATCAGTTTGCAGAGAACCTCGAAATAAATAATCATAAAGAGATCTACAAACAATTTATTGTTCGGTGTATGTAAGATTTAATAAATTAATGAAGAGTAGGTACATGTTTCTTCCCCTTTTTCATGAGCGGTTAATTTAACTTATTTTGACGTAACGTCAATTTAAACTTTCTCCGTGGCGTCACTATTTAATGCCGGAGAGGCACTTAATTAAGCATTGATTTACTATCAAACGACCCCTGTTTACCGATCCCAATAAATGTCAGTCAACGTTAAATGGCTTTTTCAGGAACATCACTGCGGTTCCCCATTCGTTGTTCGTGTCCGTTCCGCGCTACCAACCGTAACTTCTGCTCTCCTAGTACCATTGGCGTAATTAATGCTTCCATTGCCTTTCGTTTTTCTTACTTTTTTAGGTTATATATATAACGGTGTTGTAGATTGAGTTAGGTTAAATAATAACGCTTAATTGACACTTTCCGTGACCCAAGGGGCTGGATTTTATCTTTGCCAAAGGCCATACAACTTGGCAATGCCGTACCAGGCTCTTGGGTAGATTAACAGGATGACTGCGATGTGGAAGAATTTTTCGACACCATAATTCAGTTTGTTGTTAGGTTTAGTTATGTTAGGATCTTTTATTGGTTTTCATTTTTATTTAAATCTGTTTATAGCATTGATGCTACAATGCATAAACTTGGTTAGTATAAAACATATTTAGTTATATTTTGTCAAATTTTATAGCCCTTCCACGATAAATGGGCTAACTAAACTAAACTAAAATAATTTTTCAAATCGAACCAGTAGTTCCTGAGATTAGCGCGTTCAAACAAACAAACAAACTCTTCAGCTCTATAATATATATACGTAAATATTAATATAGATTTGATCGTACATTCAAATACAGATTGTAAGTGAAGCAGCGTAGCATTTTTCCAATAAGGTTGACTTGCAGTCGGCATCCGGTCTAACCAAATGAAGCAATATTACTATCAATATTTTACTTGAAGTAACTTCCGTCTGACCTCCACAACCAATAGTTTAGACTCCGCAAATAAATGTATTTTCTCTCTTTATTTATTAAAAATATTGAGTGTTAAAATATGATTTGGCGCAGTAGCTCCATGCCAATCGTCACCTCTGTCGCTTTTTTAAGTCTTCAGAAGTGCAGGTGATCAGGTTACTTTGGACACTCCTACATAATTTGAGATATGATTTGGTCAGGACTGGGTGTCGGTGTGGTCTATACGTAATCCACACTTTCGCTAGTATCCAGAAGCTTCTTACTACATTATTGCCAATTACATCCATCGCACTAAAAAACAAAATTGAACTCTATTATTCATAGACAAACGTCTTTATTCTCATTGATGTCCAACCTCCTGCTTACTCCCCAGAGATAGGTAAGTGCTAAGTTTACAACATCCGTGACGTAACGGAAACTATAGGTACAACTTTAAGGAGTAGTTGCTGACACTTTATGTTAGCCTGGTATCCCCGGGCTGTACCTACAAGAAAAGGTTTTATTTAACTTTTGATGTTAGGAAAGAATTATAACTTACTAGCTTATTTATGCCCGCGGTTTCGCCTGCGTGGAGTTCGATAATTATCCCTGCGGAATCACACTACGGGAATAAAAGTATATTTTGTGTAAATCCACTTATAAAGGATTTACACAAAACTATGTGTTCTAAATTTCATCCAAATCCGTTCAGTAGTTTTTGCGTGAAAGAGTAACAAACATCCATCCATCCGCACAAACTTTCGCATTTATACTGCCGTCGTAAGAAAAAAGGGCACAACTAACATTTTTGTCAAAATTGAGTTATATACATATTTAGAATCAGAAAAAAAAGGCACATCTACTCAATTTTTTATAGAATTTTATCTTCAAGGAATTCGGAGATACAGTAGGCTCAAAAGGCACAAATGGGACTAATATTCATGTTTTATAGAACGAAAAGGCACATTTATTTACCATTATATTGAAAAGGCACAAATACGTAGATGTGACTATTACTTCATACAGATTTTTACTAAAAACTACTTTGAAAAGGAACACTTACAACATAACATAAAGAAAACCAATAAAAACTTTAAAGTCGATTTTCTCCATATTTATAAAATGTTAGTTGTGCCTTTTTTCATTATGACGGCAGTATAATATTAGTAGGTTTTGTAAGTAGATTTGTTTTTCTCGATATCTTTATCGTCCAATGGATTGTGCGAGGAATGATATGAAGGAGAAAATAGTGAATGATGTCTGAATGGGAGAATGGAAGAAGAAAACGAAATGAAGTAGTACCCAAGTTGAAAACTTCAAAAACGTTGTAAGACCATCATCAGCATCAGCCTATAATGTTCCCACTGCTGGGACACAGGCCTCCTTTCCTTGTGTGTTGGTGGACGTCACATATCTTCTAATTTGTTGTTCGAACGTGTAGTTTCCTTCACGATATTTTTCTTAACCGTTTTATAAGCAGTGGTAATGAAATAAATTGCCTACCTGCATTAGAACACACGACACGTAAATCGGATCCAATTACCACTGGCACCACTGCTCATGACAATGAAGTTGCATGTCGATCGTACCAGATACGAGACCCTCCCCTTTTAATTAAAAAAAAGAATAATGGGAATCTCTTAACGGCTCCAAAATCTCGTAGTTTGACAGACAGATGCCTCGTACAGGCGCCTTCATTAGATGGATAGGTACACTTCACGTACACAAGCAAAGGGCGGGCCGCCACATAATACAGCCGTATAATAAATAGGTACCGATTAAATAAAAAAGCTCGTTGGGTTGACGATATCGTTAAAGTTGAGGGAAACACCGGGATGTAGGGCGCACAGAACCAAGAATTGTGGCAGATGAAAGTGAGAGCCCAGCTGTACGTAATAATAACGTTTATTTCGGACAAGCAACATCCATAGAAGGTGTGTGTAGTCATTACTTATTAATATTTATTTAGACACAAGCTTGTTGTTCGTGATGCATCTATGAACTATAAGTCCCAAATAAAGGGGAGTCGTTCCTCCCTGGTATCGTATTCAGGATGGAGTTAAAGCTGGTCAGTACTCTGAAGAGTAACGATACAAACTTCTTTCTAACGATGCACTATGGCGTGAAAGTCCTCGACGTGTGCCTGCGTGAACATAGCGGATGCAGTGTAGAAACGGGGCAGCCCATCAACATCCTGAATCCATTATTATACTGACTTATGACTATAAATAAAAAGGGTCAAACAAGCGCCGCCTCCTTTTGTTCGAAGTCCGTTCAAGCAGAAACTACTGAACGCTACCTACTGCGATCCTTGTATACTCCTTGCGCTTCATCCACGTTCATACATCAAGGTCATGCACGCACGCCGATTACGAGTACCTGACATCCTGAAGAACTTCACCATTAAAGTTCTAGAGTATGCCCTTTTTCTAGTGCTCTCTAGGGCCATCGTTGTCACTCACATCTTCCTTGTAAATACTTCTGTTACCATAAAAAACAAACTAGTTAAAAACAACACATAGAACGTTCCGTATGTTGGCGAATTCAGCAAGCGGTTAGACGAACCCCAAAAATAAACGGCGACCTCCTCACGTTCAAATCAGAGTGTTTATCCCCTGAGAGTAGCACCCTGCCCCGAAAAGGGAGCGGGAGTAAATATGAGCAGTTACATAACCTAACGTTACGCCAGCTGGGCTAAAAGCATCAGTCCACATCAAGCTAGGAAAGGAAGAAAATCCACTCGTAATGAAAGACTAATGAAAGGATTAATTAAAAGAAAGAAGAAATATTTATTCGTCGCAGGGACATGACGTGCGTACAAAATGACAAAAAATATCCTTACTATATATGTATGTATGTGTGTATGTGTGTATTATGTTATAATGTAAAATTAAGTTTGTTTGTTTATGACCTTTTCACGCCTAAACCACTGAAGCGATCATTCTGAAATTTTGCACTTGCCCGCGGAAAACAACAATAACGTTTTTTATGATAACAGATGGCGCCAAATTACAAGCAAAGTACAACCCGAACTGATTGTCAAATTCTAAATTAATGCGAGCGAAACCGCGGACAAAAGGTAGTAAACAATAAACATACAACGCATAATAAATATTTTTAAATACAACAGGACGGAACAAAAAAAGTTGACAGCTTTGCACGTCGTGACTGCGACAAGCAGGTTACCACTCAGCATGATGCTGTGCACAGCGCTGGTTTTCAGTGGTCATCCGTGAAAAAACGCACGGAAGCCAAGACAGCATAAATATTCGATTTCATGAATAAGAAAATATCCACTATGGTGAGTTCCTAAAGCACAAAGCAGTAAAGATTATGAATGAATTGTATGTAGGTGGACACAAGCTTCATAAATAATGTATCTAAGTAAAGTACTACATGGCAGGACTGCCTCGTTTACGCCACGGTTTATTTTAATTACTTTATTTTCTTTCATTGTTGATTAATTATTTTACTCCGGACTCTCTTAATGTGCACGTCTTTCTACATCGTTCTCACATATATGTATAATCTCAACATGAAGATTACCAAGATTTTGTAACAATATTTTGATTTAAAAGAGTGTCCATGGAGTTTCTTGCCCATTCTTCTCCATAGAGATCTACACGAAAGTACAGTACAGTACAGTACTTTCGCCTTTCTCAAGTTATTATGCTTTGTGACTGTGACTGTAGCTTCGCTTCTTTTTGTTTTTTTTTTGACATTCAAAAGTGCCTGTGATGGTCTAATTGAAATAAGTGCTTTGAGTTGAGTTGAGTTGAGTTGAGTTGAGTTGCAACTCACAAGCGCGACTGCTGAGCGTGAGATTTTGGGTTCTATTCAAGAGTCTAGCAAAATGTAATTGTATATTAAGTGCCTTATTTACAAATACATTATAATAGACTTCCCTCCTATTATAAACAAAGGCCCGCGTTTCAATACAGTGATCCTTTTTATTTTAAGTGATGTACAATAAAGTACTTAAGGGCATAACATGGCTCAAATCCCAAAAACAGCGTATGTTCAAAGAAATTTGTTGATGAATCCCTTCGTGCGTTTTCCATGTAAAAAAAGTATGTTATAGTTAAGTTCATCACAAATAAATTGTATTGTTTAAAATTTTAATAAACCTTCTCAATTTTTTTTGGTTAATCGTAGAAAATAGGTCCTTTTTCAACCTTAATTGTAAATTATCTCTGTAACGGCTGAATAGATCGGCATGAATTTTGTAACAACAAATACGTAATGATATACTTAACAATCAGTATTGTTTTTTTTCTGTTATTTCTTTTAATATTTTTAAATAATAAATAAAAACCGAAATTTTGCGAAATGTGCGGGGCAAGTCAACAAAAACCAGTACAGGGATCAAATCATCAAGGTCATCGAGCCCTTAATAACGAATTCCAGCGAAATATTATGGGTCCCCTACCAAAATTACCAAGTAAACATTTGATCGTATTTACGTCCAATATGTCAAAAATTTATGGCATTTTTTCATAACTTCCTGTCCACTTGTACAAATAAAATAAATTAAATCTGAACAGAGATGAATTTCCTCGCACGAGCCTTCTGTCCAATATGTCCAGTTATAATTCTGAGGTCTAAGTTTTATTAGCCGAAACGGTATTTTATTGCGCGCCTCGTAAAACATACGTGAGGGACTAGGGTATCATCATGATGCGAGATGTGTCTTTTTATAGGGCTTTTATGCGATAGATGATGGTCATTTCATAGTTAGATGCTTTACCATCGTAAAAAAAAAAAACAAAAAGAATTTTATAATTTTAGAGCGTCTCAGTTGAAAGAACCGCAGGTATTTCAAACATAACATCACGCTTGTACTCCCCGAAGGGTTAGGCAGAGGTGTACCTAATAGTACACCTACGTTTAGCCAGTTATGTTTGTCCCGTGTAATAATAGGGGGCGAGCCTATTTCCATCAACCGGGCACAAATCCAAATTCCGTGGCTGCTATTGAGAAATTCCTCATGGAATACCTAATAACACTTCGCCCGACCCGGGAATCCAACCCAGGACTTCATGCTCATCAGTCGCGACCGCTAGACCAACGAGACAGTCAAACATAATGTCACAATAATTTTGGACATTTTGGTAAGTGAAAAAGATAGTGAGGCATTTTTCCAAGTTGTCATTTTCGCGAATAAAAGATTATATTTAATCTTTTGGGCTAAAACATATCTATACTAATATTATAAAGCTGAAGAGTTTGTTTGTTTGTTTGTTTGAACGCGCTTATCTCTGGAACTACTGGTTCGATTTGAAAAATTCTTTTAGATAGCCCATTTATCGAGGAAGATTATAGGCTATAAAATTTTACGCGGACGAAGGTTGCGGGCAACAGCTAGTCTTATATAATTATAACCGCTGGGTCTTGAAGCACATCCTTTTGCACAAAAGTTCTTTATACTGGGTGTTTTTTTAAACGTGGGTAATACTTTAGCTGCGTGTAGTACTCATGAAAATAAGCAACTTTTACTATGGGACCGACCATGAAATCGCAAAAAAAAAATTTGCTGCTCCACACATATTGATCGTGTAACTCGAAAAAATGTAGGCAACATCAGTTTTTTTAAACTCAATCTCAACTCAAAGCATTTATTTCAATTAGACCGTCACAGGCACTTTTGAATGTCAAAAAAAACAAAAAGAAGCGAAGCTAAAGTCACAGTCACAAGGCATAATAACTTGAGAAAGTACTGTAGTTGCATATTCCAAAGCGAAGATCTCTATGAAGAAGAATGGGCAAAAAACTCCATCGACACTGTTTTAAATCAAAATATTGTTACAAAATCTTGGTTACATCATTCATGTGTGAGAACGATGTACAAAGACGTGTACATTAAATCATAATTCATAGTTAGCCCCACAATGAGAGTTGCTCACAATTATGAGTACATCACACCCTTAATTGTATTGCCCACGTTTAACCAAACACCCTGTATAACGACAGTGAACACGAAGAAAGGATTTTTTGAAATGCTTAGTGTAGAAGCGCCAGGCTGCCCGCGAAACAATCCCCAATCTATTTAAGTCGCGAGTTAATAGGCTTCTTTTGGGTTAGCTTGTTCCATCGTCGACCTCATCTCTGTCCTCAGGACTAGATTGAGGTCAAGAGTAAGCCCATTTAGTATAACAAAAAAAAAAAAAATCTTACGTTTTTTTGAAATATGTAGGTCTGAGACAGGTTGTAATGTTGAACAAAATATGATTCGCGACAGTAACAGGTATGAATTTACAGAAATATAATCATTCAAATCATCAACAGAACCCTCTAAGTTTATTTAATTCTATTGAATGACTATTTCATTGAAAAGTCAAATTACAAAAAAAAAGTAACAAAATTTGAATTTCGAGGGCTACCGTTTTGTTTTTTTTTTTTTTGAAATTTCATTTTAAGTACTACAGAGGTTGTACTTTAAATACCTAAATATTTTTTTCTCGCTAACGTGATTTTTTCGGTTGGTCTCTAAATCTTCTTTTATTCTAAAAACTACGTGTGTTTTGAATAAAAGAAGATTACATTCAATAGGTATGATTTCAACTTAAAATACCGCATTTTTAGGAGAAAAACTTTATTTTTTCTTTATTTAAAGGGGTTTTTCTGTGAGTGTATAACGTCGCGCTATGAGACAGAAAAACTTATTAAAACAAAAATCTTAAATAAGATCACTGAAAATTCATCACTTCAAAACTTGTACTTGTATGACCAAATGTATGAACGTGGACGAGGCAAAAGGAGTATGTAAAGATCGTAGCAGGTGGCGTTCTGTGTTGTTTCTGCCTAACCCCATGGGAAAAAGGCGTGAGTTTATGTATCAAAGTTTGAATAAAAGTTTATTTATTTATTTAATGTAAGTTCGCTTCGTCAATTTTTAAGTCCGAAATGTAGAAGCCGGTATTATCCCCTCTGTTTATTATAAAAAGTTAGTAGTATTATCGTTTTTTGGAAGCTCATTCTCTTATGGACCTTAAAGATCCTGAGAAGTTGCCAATGGGAATTCCCACCTGGCAGATGGCTGGTACCCAAATAAAAACATAAATGTTAGTAGCCCATCAACATCGGGGAAAAGGTCTGAGGAAGGCGCGTCTTTAACGCCTTGCTAATTAATAAATCGCGCAGCTGCGACCTGTTTAGCAGTCGTAGAAACTGACCCGAAGGAAAACTTAAGATATTCGGGTCCAATGTGAAATCCGTGCTGCGAAACGAGCGCTGTGTTTGGGTGCGAAATGTAGAAGGTCACAAAGATCACCTCACGCCAAATCCAAGTTTTCGTCAACCGTCATCTCGATCCCGAATTTATTGGCCCGAGACCATCTCCAAATTAGAGCTGTTGGAGAAATACCACGAGAGCCCGATCGACTGAAAAATCAAGCGTCGCAAGTGGAGATGAATTGGCCACACGCTCTGAAGAGACCCCGACCACATACCCACACAAGCTTTGAACTGGAATCCCCAACGAAAAAGAAAGCGTTGCCGTCCCCGTCAAACCTGGCGTCGCGTCGCACCGTGTTGGCAGAAGCGTCGAGTATTGGAATGACGTGGCGCGAGGCGAAGCGTGAAGATCAAAACCAATCGCGGTGGAGGACATCTGTGGACGCCCTCTGCCCCATCCATGGGACGTAGAATTAATCTATAAAGGTCGTGCGCTTTTAACATACCCGAGACAATAATTACTCATAACATCACGCCTGTAATCCCCGCAGGATTAGGCAGAGGTGTGCTTATTAGTGGACCCACATTTCTCTAGTAATAGGGGGCGAGCCTCCGTGGCTGCTACTGGGAAATCCCTAATGGAAAAACCCAATATCACCTTGCCCAACCTGGGAAGTGATATAGTGATATACTGGGTAAGGGATATAGGATACTTCTAATCCCGGTATTACGAGCCCGTAAGATAATTTCTTATTTCCACACAAGCGGAGTCGCGGACGGAAGTTATACCATATACGCTAAACACAGGTGCTATTCAAGCACGAACTATCACGTCCCAAAACCATCTTCATTCTATTCATACGCGATATTTTCTATCGAGTCCCATCCAACGCGCGCTATATGCAAATGTCATGCACAATTAATATCGCCCAGCGCGCAATATATTACGTGATCGTGCATATATACATAATCTTAGACCTTTTTACTTACCTTCATCGATATGGGAATTTGAATGGAGTGTATTGGGGGAGTAATTCATCGTGAATTTATTGGAGGAAAGAAGAAATTTTAGAAAGATATGGTTTTCTCTTTCTGTTTTACGATATGACTCTCTGTCACGTATGTACTCCTGGTCAATAACAAAATATTTTATTTATTTCTAAGGACGATGTCGTGTCACTTACAAATGATGAAACAAATATGGAACAGTCAAAACGGTAGATGGTAGATGCGACGAGGAGCTCGTGGCTAAATAATAACAGCCGCTCGGGTCGATCTTCATGTTAAGCCGCGCTTGCCTCATCCGTGGATGGGTGACCGCCCATTACATACTCCGAGGAGTTTAATCCGTGCTTCGGAAAGCACGTTAAGCCGTTGGTCCAGACTGACATTTGTAGATCTTTAACAGTCGTTACAGTCAGTGGCCCGAAAGTCTGACAAGCGGTCTTACCAACGGGTACCGTATTACCCATTTAGTTGTGGAGGTCAGATAGGCAGTCGCTCCATGTAAAATACCGGTATTCAGCTGCATCCGTTTAGACTGGAAGCCGACCCCAACATAGTTGGGAAAAGGCTAGGTAGATGATGAAATTGTAGTAGCCCTCTGTGACATTGGGCATTTTATTTTACTCAGTGATGTTAGCATATTGCATTTTCACTCAGTTGCTACCAGGCGCCCAGGAAAGAGCCAGGTCGTCCTTTGTTTACAGGTTTGCGATATCTACTCAAGAACCCAAATACATCGTCTTAGACCAAAACCACACGGAGCTCCTCTACTATCTTGGACCGGAGTGCTAGAGTACGTCATGCTCCCTCGGCCAAGTTTTGACCCACATATACATGTGGCCCTGACGGTGATAGGTTTCACGGCTAATACGGGATGGAAGGCACACCGACGCGAAAACGGTTACCACGTATTCAGTACATTATTCTGAGCCGGCCACATAGAAATTTTTGATCGATAATTAAAAAAAAAAACAGCTTTTGCCGTGCATTTTGACCGTGTAGGTTTTGGGTTTTTTTTTTTGGAAACAGCTGTATTAAAAAAAAAAACAGATGAAAAGTTTCTGTGAGGGTCAGAATGATGTACTGAATACGTGGTGACCGATTTCGCGTCGGTGTCCCTTCCACCCCGTATGGCCGCTCATGAAAAATCACAAAGTTATAAGCTTGTTCTGTTATCTGGTTGTCCGCACAAAAACGTGGTTACAACGCGGCGCGCCCGCTCGCGCGCGTCCAGCGTCTTTTTGAGCTCATTGATAATAATAATTTGGCAGTAGGTACCTAAATGATTGCGATAGGTACTTAATATCGCTCGGTGTCCAACTTGTAGCCTTTTTTAAATATTTTTGGGACAAAATATAACATAGTCTAAAAATGATTGGAATCGATTCAGTTACTTATTCTGAACAAACTATATTCAGGTTTTGCATATACTAAAAATAATGTTGAATACTTAGCTAAAAATCGTATCATAAATAATTACTTTAACACAAGTAATCACTTTGACTTGTTTATAGATACGGGTGTAAAAGACTAAAACAGATATTTGTAAGACAAACGCGACCAACAGTCTATCGCAAAAATATTACTTATAATAGACCATCCAAGGACTGACCATGGCAAGCGCAGCTTACCTTCGCAGATTGAAGGTTCCATTTATCTGTAATTTAACCTCGAATCCCTGTAGTAGTAACTATGTTATCTGTAGATAGATATCTTCTTTTTACACTTGGCTACACCAGATGCATCATTGGATGTGACGCACAATTTTCCTCCTAAGTTGTTCTTTTTGTGAATTTGTGCTCTTTTTTTGCTGCCTTGTTGATCACTAGTCACATTTACTTCTGCCGAACATGAGGTCTTGGTATCAGTTCCCAGCTCGCGCAAAGTCATATTGGGTTTTTTATCTGGACCCCGGAATCCATTGCCACAAACCGTGCATAAAACCTTATTTGTGCCCGGTTATTGGCAATAGGTTTGCCCCCTATTACAAACATAACTGGTGAAATGTGTTTCTGTCATAGGATACACTTTTGCCTAACCCTCGGAAGGTAAGTAGACAGGCGTGAAATTTTATTTTGATAGATGTATCAAAATAATGAAATAAATAAAGTGTGTGTTTTAGTGTGAACGTGATGACGTTCACTGTAAATCAAAGCTCTTTAATTTTCTCTCTCATTTTCATTTTTGTAGTTTTCAATTTAACTAAATATTTAGTTCATTAGAGAAGCCTACTTAGCTCAAAATTCCACGGGAAGCGCTGTCTAGAGGTGGTTAGTGGTCACACTAACCTTCCGGTTTTTTTTATTTTCTTACTATCCGTTCTGTATACGTCCGTTTCCTTATTTCTTTTAAAATCAATATGATTACCCTGGACAATAGTGTGGGTTATGCGTTTGTTTACTATTACACATCATCATCATTTCAGCCGAAAGACGTCCACTGCTGGACATAGGCCTCCCCCAAGTGTCGCCACATTGACCGGTCCCGTGCGACTCGCATCCAGCGGATCCCTGCAACCTTCACCAGGTCATCGGTCCACCTAGTGGGAGGCCTTCCAACGCAGCGTCTTCCGGTTCGCGGTCGCCACTCCAGAACTATTCGGCCCCATTGGCCATCCGTTCTGCGAGCAATGTGCCCTGCCCACTGCCACTTCAGTTTGGCTATTCTTCGGGCTACGTCGGTTACCTTGGTTCTCCTATTACACCTAAGCTAATTATTAATATTGTAACATATAACTGTATTTTGTCCCAAATAAATAAAATAAAATGAGGTTACATTTTTGGTTACCAGGAAGGGATCAACCCTCACAAACCAAAGGTAAATTGAATTATCTTTAGATGTATGAATGTACCTACCAGTACCGAAGCGTCAATTTTTGTAAGAGGTAAGCCGGAGTACATATCTTTAATGTGATTATATTATTTGTCTATAGAATACTGACTTTGCCATTTTTCAAAAGGAAGCCGGTAGGAATCGAGTTCTATGGAACCTTCGCCACTGGTGCCTACAGATAAATGCTACAACATGTTTTAATGTTGTCAAATACCACGGGATCAAGTCTTAGATTAACATAATTAATTTTAGCTACGTCCAAACTTACTCCCACTCCGTTCTAATTACTTCAATGTAGATGAAGATAAATGTACTGTTTTTGCTTCACAAATCGACAATATACAATAAATTGTTGATTTGTGAAACAAAATACAGTACATTTGTGTTCACCTACATTGACAAAACATCGAAACAAAATACATTGTTTTGATGTTAAGAGGAATGACCATTTTAGGCCAAAGAATGCCCAAGAAATTTGTTTTATTATAAAACTTATGTGAATTTGACGTAATTAACCCTGCTATTCACAAGGCGATAGAAGTCGGAAACATATTTGAAAAAACAAAAAATATTGAAACAAAAACGAAATTCTGTACCTGTGGCTTACTGAATAAAGTAGAATTACATTTTTTTGTGCAAATAGAAAATCTCAGTTTCATTCAAATAGAATCCTAAACCTTAATAGCGAAAAATTAAAGATTTGTAGCAAAAAAATAATTTGAGCGTTTACACATACTTATATTTTGTCCTTTTATGTAAAGTAATTCCAATGCATTTATGTATTAAATATTCATTTACAATCGACTTTCAATACATAATATAATAAACTAGCTGTTGCCCGCGACCTTCGTCCGCGTGAATTTTTAGCCTATAACCTTCCTCGATAAATGGGCTATCCAACACTAAAAGAATTTTTCAAATCGAACTAGTAGTTCCTGAGATTAGCGCGTTCAAGTAAACAAACAAACAAACAAACTCTTCAGCTTTATAATATTAGTATAGATTAAATTATCTACATAATGCTCGGCGCATTATATAGATACTTTAATCTATACTCGAAAAAAATACTTAAAAATTTAAAAAAAAACCTTGTAATTTGGAAACTCTGAGTCTTTTCAATAATTTTCTTTTATCAATAAATTATTTGTGGTGTATACTAATATTAGCATTCGGTCTTACATGTGGGCACTCAGGGCCTAAATCACTATGGCGGCCTGCCATTCCCCTTTGAGGGTAGAACCTCAGAGGAGTAATCACTGCATAATAAAACAGTCACCCAGCTATGTTAAATAGATACATACATAATACCATATCCATTCTCTATCAGCCACCATCAGTAATTAACTAACCTTTGAACAATACGTATAGCAACGAACAGCTAGTGTAAATAACTAAAATCATTCATTTTAATGAGATCCGTCACGAATAGTCGCGAACCGCGATACCTGTGTTCAATTCTAATATAATTATTAAATACTTGCGACGCACGTACGTAATGAAGGGGACGGGATTCACATGAGGAGATAGTAAAAGGAGTGCTAGCTCCAAACAAAAGTTTTTTATTTATTTATCACAAACAGTACTAACATTACAGGAAATTCCGCTTTACATTAATGCGCTAGCGTGGTCCTAAATTAAACTATCTTATATAACTATGTTAAATAACATAACACATACAATAGGTGTGTGGTTTACTACATGCATGACGCAGCTATGTGGACTCCAAGCCTCTCATAGGCTTGATAACGAGGTACAAGCTCAAGCAACACGGATGTTGGGACAGTGACAGCGAGGTAAACAAATGAAAGAAGCAGCTTTGAGTATAGCATGATATCTTTGTTGAATTATATTAGGCACATGAGGAAATAGTAAATGGAGACCCCACTTCATTCCGTTGCGAAATTTTGTACTACTTATTTCATGCCATAAGAACTACTTATTTCATGCACAGAGCGCTAAAGTTGTCACCATAGCTCACAGAATAAGTAATCTGAAGTAGACGATCTTCACAGCGTGACTGGTAGCAACTGACTGACGTGTGATTGAATAGGCTTATTATATCCAACAGTGGACTGCTCTAGGCTAATGATTATTTCCTGCCATGTAAAGTCAGTCAAGCAAGACCTCAATTCATAACTTCTTCCCGATAGCAATTAAATTCAAATACAAAAACTTTATTGCTAATATTACGAAAACGTTTCACATTAGCCCCAAACTAGGCAAAGCTCGTATCTTAAGAAGGGTCGCGTATTAGGTTATAGCTGTCATTTTAAATTATCTGTAGCGTTTTACGAATATTTTGGAAGGATTTGTACAGAATTAGTTGATCTTACTAATTGAAATAAAATAAAATATTCAAAATAGCTTATAAAATCTATTGAACGTAAAAAGTAATAAAAATCTGCCATTATTTCACCCAATGCGCCCATTTTCTTCCGTTATGCCTTTGGTCTCTGAGTTTCTCGAAATATTGATTTAAATAAAACCAACTTGTTTTAACAGTGTTCACCACACAAGTATGCATTCAAGTTACTATTTTAGAACTACACACAACGCTGACGTAGACTCTATGAGCTAAATATATAACCGTATGAATAATTAATGAGCTCTATCTCTCGATACATTTGATTCATGACGTTTGTCCAAATCGAACCATTCTTATAACTATAAAACCGCGCAAGAAATTATTAACGTGAATATGAGGGGTACATGTCACAATCGAATAGACTGTGTCGATAACATACAATCGTGAAAATGTTGTTCGGTTTTAGCCCGAATTGTGCAGAGCCGTACCGAACACAATTCAGCAATGGTAGGTACTAAGATAACGAAGTTTGAACTAATACGTAATATGTAAACTTACACTGTCAGTTACGAGATATCTTCCGTGATTTTCAATTATTGACAGCTCCCGATGTATTTCGACGCTGTTGCAAGCGCCATGATCGCGGAATGACTGGAGAATGCGGGTGGATGGTAAATAAACTATTAAGTGCAGACAAATCGGTCTACCCTCTTTTTTAGTCTTTTACTACGCGCAGTACTAGAACTCGATATAAAGTCACGGCTAATCACGGAAGATATCCCGTGATTTGTGTTTTTTTTTTATAAGTGACAATATAAGTGTAATTATAAACAGTGAAAGCTTATAACAGTGTTTATTGTGGTTTGAATCGACACTAATTTTCAAAAACTACCGCCAAATCCAACGAAGGAACCCGCACTAGCGTGACACATCCCTTATTTATACAAATGGTTACTTTAGAAAATAAAAGTTTTCACGTGGGCCCCATTGAAAACTTGGCTACCAGTAGCAGCAACAATTTATCGCCACTTATATATTCGTTTAAAAAAAAAGTGAATTCGAATGTGTTCGAGTTGGTACCATGAGTAATAGACGTGGCTTATCGGACTGCAGTGCTGCCATCGTTAGTTTACGAGGGGGGTTACCATGACGTCTTAAAGCAGGAGTGATGCCAGCGTGGGAATGAGACAGAGCTATACAGGTCGTCTAGTGCCATGTCTTTCCCACAGTGGAATTACTCCTGCTATAAGACGTGATGGTAGGCCACCTGTTCTTATTAGCGTGTCGAAGGTAATCTAAATTGATTCACCCATTTGGCGACGAGTTTGGCACTTTCAGTAACGTCCATGAGTTCCTATAATGTGCTAACAACAGGGTATCATAATCTGCCTAAACTTTTCCCAGCTCTGTTAGAATCAGCTTCCAGTATAACCGGATGCAGCTGCATACCAATATTTTACGTGGAGCGACTGCCTATCTCACCTACACTACCCAGTTAGTACTGGGTATTACGATACCCCTTGGTAAGACTGGCTGTCAGAGTTTCGGGCCATTGACCGTAACGACTGACAAAGATCAATGTCCCCTTTTTTTTTTTTTCATCATTACGTTCTCCACCTGTCTAACAACACCGACTACGATTGCTATTTACCAAACTGTGTTCTGATTTGAAAGAGTGTCCATGGAGTTTCTTACCCGTTCTTCTCCATAGTGATCTACGCTTTGGAATGGGCAACTGCAGTACTCATACAGTTACTACGCCTTCTAACTGGGACTGTAGCTTCATTTTTCTTTTGAGTTTGGCCTACCTGAAATAAATGCTTTTATTTTGATTTTATGCCGGACGCAAATAGTTTACAGTAACTTAGCGTCTACAATCAAGAACTTGACCAAAACTTCTCCTAACTCAGACAAAGTACAAGGTTTCGTCGGTTTTAACCTCGATTGCCTTTCCAAGTTGTGATAGAGAAACTAAAGCACCCAACAAGTCGGTAAATAATACAAGTAGGTCGTTATTACTTCGACGCTCTCAAACTTGACCATCGGACTTAAAGGGCTCTTCAAACTTATGAGGGTTTGATCACTTTGCAGTTGCTATGGCTTATAAGATGTCGGTATGGTCAAGGTGAGGTCGTGAGTTCGAACCTTACAAGTAAATCTATTGTCGTGACTCCTATTAAAATTATTTGCAAACTTAGTTGAAGGGACAAATGGGAATACTACGTTTTTACATATAAGGTCTATCTTTTCATACTCGAAATATTTTAGGAGTAACTTCTATCAGCCGTAAAGTCGCCATAACAACGAAAAAAAATTAATCGGAGTGTTTTTGTTTTTACAAAATTAATATAATTCTAAAATTTCTTGAGACTTTTTGTATAAAACCCGTTACTCCCTATTCTAACAATGTCAGTAGGTAAATACGACGTAGTAAACTAGCGTAATTGATGTTGAAAAATAAGGAGCCAGTATTTATTTTGTGGGTCAAGTAATTTTAAATTATTTAATTTTTATAAAAGTACACTTACATAAAAAAATATCCCTTGAAATGGCTTCGTTAAAGCCGTTAGATGATTCTCTGAAAATATTTCGTATAAACAGTCAGACATCATATACTAGCCACTGTCTCGTTGGTCTAGTGGTCGTAAGCGCTACTGTTGAGCATAACGTTCTAGGTTCGATTTCCGGGTCGGACAAAGTGTTGTTGAGTTTTTCCATCGGGAATTACTAAGTAGCAGCCACGGAGTCTGGATTTATCCACGCTGGATGAGAATAGGCACGCCACGTATTACAGTGCACTGCAAAACGTACTACAACCGGGTGTGCTTCGTAAATTACATGTATGTACGTTTACATAGGTTTCTCCGCAAATGGAGAACTGACGAGTACTTGTCAACTCGTTTGCTGAGTGTGTTAGTGCTTTATTTCGTGGGTACGTATATTTGCTAGTTTTAACGATACATACATCAGACTTTTGGATGTTGACACGATATGATTTATAGTGAAGGGTGTGTTGCGAATAAACAATAATAAACAAAGTAAAATATAATAAATAATAAAAAATAAAAATATAAAAAAAATATATACAAAGTGTGTCTGGAACCACGACAATAAATTAAAACGAACACAGTACTAGTCCATCTAAACATTTTAAAACACGAAAATTAGTAGATAATGGAAAATTCAAAAATTTTAATTTTCAAACAAAATAAATAGCAGAATCAACTGCATAAAAAGCAAACACGCTTCATCTACGAAAAGTCACTGACCGTTGCGCAGCGCGGTGCGGGCGCGGCGCGGTGCGGGGCGCAGCGATGGCGGTAGGTAGTCGAAGGTAGGTATTTTAGTCGGAGAACAACAAATTAGCGGGATAAACTCACTAAGTTGCACGTTGTTAATTAAAAGATCACTGATTGAATAATTAATCACATAATATCACATCACAATCAGAATTTACACCATCAAACGTTTGTGTGTCACCATATCTCTCCCGATATGTATGCAATGGTAAAGCTGCATTTTGGTTACATTCTCCTTACGTAAGTACCATGTCGGTGTACTCGGCAGCTGGGTACCTTATTTGAGGCATAATTAAACTACAAAACTTCAAACCTAACCTAAATCACGAAACTATACCTATTAAATGCTTAATTAACTAACTAATATTACACTAACACTTAACAATAAGTCACACTAACCTATGCACTAATCCAACTATCACAAATCGTCTTTAATCACAATAACAATTAAAACTTTTTAAAAATCACGACATTGCGCGCGCGGCTCGTTTCGTGATAAAAAAAATTGGCGTGTGCTCTCCTCAAAGGGCGCCGCTATGCACTGACTGCGTAGTTACCGAGTCAGAGACTTTTTGCCAAAAAATTCCGCTCACACACGCATACGCAATGGTCTATGCACCACTAATGCATAATTTGCGTAAGTAATATTTCTTTTTCTTTCTAATTGTAGTATTTTGTGTGACTGGGCGGGGCGCGTTAGACTGAAATAGTATGACACCTTTCTCTGTCTTTCAAGCATATTGAGACGTAGAGAATAGAATCGTACGTTTTGCACAGGTTCTTGACCTTACAATGTTTACCTATTATTGCGGACTCAGATCTACATCATGTTGTAAAATAAGAAAATGAAAAATAATTTCCTGTGGCTAAAGTATTCATTGGATTTGATTGAATTTTTGTATACGGGTAAAGAACATGACACTCTTTCCGTGGTTTGAAGGATTGTCAATCGTCCTGACACACTCTGTATATATATATATATATATATTTAATAAATAATATATAATTCGACATAAACGAATTGTGAGTTGACAGACGGTATGACTGTTAATATTAATTAAAATCATATCAAAAAGTATCAGTTTTTAAGTGAATCTTTTAAAATCATACTTATACAACATTAGTTTTAGTATATGCGAAACCTGAAACACGTGTCGAGTATTTTTATGTAAAGAATCTTTGTACAAAATTTCAAAACTGTATCATGATAAATCACAAAGTTGTTAGCTTATTCTTATTACCTGGTTGTCCGCACAAAAGCGTGGTCACCACGCAACGCGACCGCGCGCGGGTCTCCAGCGTCGTCTTGAGCTCATTGATAAACATACTTTGGCAGTAGGTACCTAAATTATAGCTATAGGTACTTAATGTCGCTCGGTGTCCAACTTGTAACTTTTTTTAAATAGTTTTGGGACAAAATATAACATGGTTTAAAAATTATTGGCATCGATTCAGTTACTTATTCTGAACAAACTATATTCAGGTTTCGCATATACTAAAATAATGTTGTATAGGATTCAACTCTCTGACGAACGAAGAAGTGTTTAGAGTTTCTATTGAAGTACTTCCGAATACAGTCTGTGTATAAGTTACCAACCATTACAGACAGACAATGCTGTAATTTTACTGACAATCGTAGTAGGCAGAAGCTCTAATTCTTACCAAAATATATCCCAAATTTTACCAAATAACTAAATTGTAGATGTTGGGGTCAGATAGGTATTCACTCCATTTTACTATACATATTCAGCTGCATCTAGTAAGACTGTAGCGACCTCAACGTAGAAGAGAAAGGCAAGGCAGATGCTGACCCAACTTCAAACAAGAAAATTTCCGGTCAACTTAATATTGAGATTCCTATCCGAACACAGCCATTTAACCAGGTATAACGATCGATTCTGTATGGTGTCCGGACGTAAAGAATAGCACTATCCCATATCTTCCCGTGGGTGTCGTAAGAGGCGACTAAGGGACTTACCAGAGAATGGGCAGCAGCGTTTCAAACATACTGCGATCGCCAACCCGCCTGCCAAGCGTGGCGATTATGGCAAAACCCCCCTTGGGGAGGCCTATGTCCAGCAGTGGACGTCTTTCGGCTGAAATGATGATGATGATGATGATGAACGATCGATTCGGGCAGGGAACATTCTACCGTGTTTGTCCTTTTCCTGTACAAATCTACCTACAAAACTCCCTTGATATCAAAACATGAGCTGCTATCTCTTGGATAATATTTTCGCTGTAAGCAGAACTAATTCCGAGCACTTCCGAGCAATTCCGAGTATTTCCGAGGCGTAACAAAGTTAAGCGTATTAGTTTTGTTTGTATCTCTGCGTTGCACGAACTTGCTTGGCTTAGGACGCGTTTAGATTGGGAGAGTAGCTGGTCCTTTATGAGATGCATCTTGAACATTTACTAGGAGGCCAGAAATTCCTAATACAAAATGCATGCAGTATCGCTTGTCCACATCTATCATTATAATTATTGGTAGCATTTTTCCAGTCACTGCTGAGTATAAGTCGCCCCTCTTTTGGGTCATACTTCCCTGGTCTGCGCGAGTGTCAACCAGATATTACCTGAAATCTTTTGAACTTATCTCCGTGACGCTGTTGGTTTTAAAACTTTTTCTACCGTCTCTCGTTCGTCTTCAGTCTACCACCTTCATATTTCTGGTTATCATAATTATCGGCCGCATAATTTCATACGAATTCTTTTCCAATATTAATTTGTTTACCTGGTTAATGTGATATTTTAAATGATCTGTTCCATATCTTTTTTTTCGCGTAAACGCGTACGTTATAGACAGTAACCGACGATTATGATAAAGCCGAAACCATGCTCGCGACTCGATAAATCTAATCGGGATGTTAATAGGATATGCAAATATGAACTGTAATCTCCATAAACATAGATCACAAGATATACTGGCAATGCAAATAAGGATTTAATTAAACCAAAGCACACACTAGATTATGCACATAAGATGGCTTAGATGGCTATGCACCTCCGGTGCCACTGGTACTGATGTCTATTAGATGACTTAATATCAAGTGAGCTCTAGTTTTTTTGCATAATCAAGGAGAGAAAAGTAGGCCAAAGTAAAGATGTATGGATTGTGTGAGTTATCATAAGAAAGAGAAAGGAGAAAATGATGCCGTGACGTCTGGTAGGGGAGAATGTAAGCAGAACACGTGTTGCGCTGCTTCCAGGTAGCACGCAGGTAGAATGGGACAAGGGCAGGATGATGATCATGAGCATAGCATAATCAGCTAATAATGTTCCCACTGGTAGCCACAGGCCTCCTCAATATTCTGAGTGAGAGAGAACAAGCTGTAATTCACCACGCGGGACAAGTGCGGGGCAACGCCTTCAATTTTTTTGTTTTGGTACTTTCTCACGATGTTTTCGTTCACCGATTCAGTGCCACAATTTTGCCAACTTATAATAACATGTTCTTCAGAAAGGTCAGTTACTTAGTAGGTACTCACGTGTAAACGCACCCTAAAAGCTAATAAGATAATACGCTTGCCTCCCGCAAGCAGCTAAATAATGCATTCAAAGACCTCGTTTATTCATAAATGAGTGGGATGACGGTACAAATCCTTTTTCGGATACAGATACGGAAATTTTGCAAATGGAAACGGTATTAGGGATTAAGCAAACAGGATAGGAGGCCTTATCTCGTGGGTTTAATAACCAATACTGTGAATCTGTGATCACCAATCTGGATACCCAGCCAGTGTGGTGGTTTTGTCTTTTGTTAAGCTCGTGTGGGTAAGAAGATGTTTATTATTCCATTTAGTTTAGTACAATTATTATGATAATTAAGACTGTTTGCAGAAAAATTTGAATTTACCTAAACTTGTACTGTCACTTACGGGATATTTCCGTGATTGTTCATTGTTTTGAGCTCCCGATATTTCGGCGCTGTTGCAAGCACCATGATCGCGGGTTGACTGGAGAATGCGGGTGGATGGAAAATAAATTGTTAAGAGCAGACAACAAGACAAGACAGACAGACAAACAACACAACACACACACAGACACAGACACACAGTACAAGTTTAGTTGTAAACCGTGAAAGCTTAAAACAGTGTTTGAATTTACCTATTCAATTTTTTTAATTAATTACATGATTTCTTATTTTGAAAAGCTATAGACCGTCAAGAATCGACTCTCTTTCTGGGTCATGTGTGTGCCAATCATAATGATTACAAAAAATAACACATACATTATACCTGCCACCTACCTGCCTGCCTGCTACCTCTATCTGCTTCAAAAATATTTTACAGTACAACAGTTGTATGAGTTACTAGCGTCAAAGTAATTACTATAAGCACAACTGTTCAAACACCAAGGTACCAGGACCCCATAACAAACAAACAAGTAAACATTATTTACTCAGTTCAAATTACATTCGAATAAACATACAGTATTGATTGATTGTGCCCCACCTGCGACTCGAAGTTTGATAAATTACGCTCACTCAAAGGAATTTGTATTAACTGATATTACATTACGATATGGAAGGTATCCAAATAAGTTTCCTTCCGATATGATATATTCGGGTGAAGATTAGAAGTACGTATGTTTTCGACCGTGTGGTTAATGGGCAATTTTAGTTCCGTTTTGCCGGGATATCGGAAATGAAACTAATGGCCGGGGTTTGGAAAAGCCTAACTTTTAAGTGTCAATTGAGGCTGTGCCTAGGTATAGTGCTACCGGGAAATTGATTTGTCTGAAAACTGAAGAAACACGTAGTAATTTTTTTAGGTTTATTTACCAAATCCGGCTATAATACAACATTAGTTTTAGTATATGCGAAACCTGATACACGTGTCTAGTATTTTTATGTAAAGAATCTATGTACTAAATTTCAAAACTGTATCATGAAAAATCACAAAGTTATAAGCTTGTTCTGTTACCTAGTTGTCTGCACAAAATCGTGGTCACCACGAAGCGCGCGCTTCCAGCGTCGTTTTGAGCTCATTGATAATAATAATTTGGCAGAAGGTACCTAAATTATTGCGTAAGGTACTTAAAGTCGCTCGGTGTTCAACTTTTTACTTTTTTAAATATTTATGGGAAAAAATATAACATGGTTTAAAAATTATTGGAATCGATTCAGTTACTTACTGAACAAACTATATTCAGGTTTCACATATACTAAACATAATGTTGTATAATAAGTATTCGACGATCAAGGGACCAGGAACACATATGTAGCAAAGAGATGTTGAGTTAATCTTTAGCGCACATAAGGCGCTCGACTTTTTTAATCCTGCCCTTACATTTTGCCATAAAAAATCGCAGCAGTTCGCGCGTCTGCAGGAAAAGGCGCTTACTTCTCGTATAAAATATTGTGTGCCGTAATTGGGGTGGCTTGAGCCCAATGGTGTAGGCGCGAACTGGTTAAAACTTAACCAGGTTGACGACTCCTTAACCGTTAAGGAGTGGTCGGAGGAGGTCGTTAGTTCGATTCCAACCCGTTGCATTATTTATTGACTTCAATCGAACCACCAAAAATATAGGCATTTACTTATAATTGGAGGGGTTACAGGAATAAAGGTTTGGTCAAATCAGTACAAACAGATTGTCGTTCGACTACGGACAGCTTCTTTAGTGCATTAAATACGTAGTGGTTGCAAGCGCGACTTCTGAGCATGAGGTCCAGAGTTTGATTCCCGGGTCGGGCAAAGCGTTAGGGTTTTCCATCAGGAATTTCTCCGTAGCAGCCACGGAGTCTGATTCATACCTGGTTGATGGCAACAGGCTCCCGACCTAAACATAACTGGCGAATTGTGGGTGTACTATTAGGTACACCCAGTCTCCCTCCTCCTTGGGATTACAGGCGTGATGTTATGTTGTTTATTAAAACATGTTTTTGCATGAAGTTTCTCTAACTCTGTAAGGACTCATTAGCTTTTATTTAAGCTGTAAAAACTCTATAAAAAAAATAACAACAAACAATACAACAACAACAATAAACAACAACAACAAACAAAAACAACAATAATTACAACAATTAATTAACACCGATAACAACAACAACAACAATTTATTTTCCATCCACCCGCATTCTCCAGTCAACCCGCGATCATGGCGCTTGCATCAGCGCCGAAATATCGGGAGCTCAAAATACTCAATACTCTTCCGTGATTATTCATTATTTTGAGCTTCCGATATTTCGACGCTGTTGCAATGAACAATCACGGAATACAACAACACAACAACTAGTTTAGTTGTAAACCGTGAAAGCTTAAAACAGTGTTTCACTATCAAAATCTCCGGTCATTTCGAATTGAAACCCGTAAACAAGAACATACATAATAGTCGAAATAAAAATACATTCCCCGTTTGTGTCTGTCACAAAATGGTGGACAAAGTAAAAAGCAACAAATCGCTATGAAAGTCTTGTGAGAAAAAGTCTCGCTCGATATAATTTTCATTTGGCAAAACATTGAACGTTTCCGCTGGGACATAATGAAATATTGTTTGGGCAAATATTTAATTAGTACGGGAAATTATTACTACCGCGCGAGCTTCCTCTATAAAATGAAAAAAAAAATCACATAAATCGAAAAATAAAACATGCGGATAGAATACATAACCTCCTCTTTTTTGAGAATTCGGTTAATGAGACCAGATACGGACGTAGGGATATAAGCTTCCACGCTCGTGAAGTTACTAGAATTTATTGAATAAGGAGATAAACACGATAATCAATTCTTAGAAGATATAAAAATGACGTAAGGACGGAACCCGACAGGACGCGTCAACATGCAAAAAAATGAGAAAATGTAGCTCCTGCTAGGAATAATTACCTCGATTGAATTCTAAACGAGCCGTATTCGAGAACTTGAATACAAATATACAAATCTTCCTTTAATAGTATATGATATGAACGTTAAGGATAAAATAAGAAATGAGGATATAAGAGGAAGTCTGATAGTGGCGCCGGTGACTGAAAAGTTGTGTGGTAATCGGTTGTCGTGGTATGGGCATGTGATGCGGAGGAATGAGGAAAATGTTGTGAGGAAAGTTTTGAGTATGAATGTTGATGGGTATATGAGTAGAGGAAGACCAAAGAAACGATGGATGGACTGTATAAAGAATGATATGGCAAGAAAGGAGGTGTCTAATGAGATGACGAGTAATAGAGAAGTATGGAAGAAAAAGACATGCTGCGCCGACCCCAAATGAATTAGGATAAGGGCATGAGAATGATGATGATATGAACGTTAAGTTCTTAACTAAGGTCTGGGTAGGCACAATTTAGAAACGCCATCGACACGCGAAGAATAAAGCATATATTTCTGTCAATTTTTTAATGGGTTTTGAGTTCGAGTTTTGAAAGGTAACATAATAAATACCACCATTTCAACAGATTTATTTAACAAGATATGCGGCCATAACTTCACAATCTTTGGGCAAAATTCCAATTTGAAACTTGTGAGCGACAAACAATACTAAAGTACGGATTTAGTCTTACCAAGGGGTATCGTATTACCTACTAACTGGAGTTGTGGAGGTCAGATATGCAGTCGCTCCCATGTAAAACACTGGTTCAGCTGCATCCGGTTAAACTGGAAGCCGACCCCAACATACTTGGGAAAACTCTAAGCAGATGATGAGGTCCTGGGTTCGATTCCCGGGTCGGCCAATGTGTTATTGTGTTTTTCTTTCGGGAATTTCTCAGTAGCAGACACAGAGTCTGGATTTGTGATGGATCTCCGGTTAATGGCAATAGGCTCTGACCCTATTACATGGCACTTAACACGTTCATTGCCAAGCCAAAACACTGAACTTTTGGTCTTTGGTCATCTAGGTAAGATGACCAAAATAAAAAATTCAATTGTATTTACTCTAGGTCTGTGGGGTCCGAGTGCTCACAGCCTTTTCAAGGACATTTCTAAACGTTTAGTTGACTCTTCCCGTGACCCAAGGGCTGGCTTTTACCTTGGCCAAAGGCTTAGCGTTGCTATACAACGTGGCAACGCCGCCAGTCTTTTGGGTACATTACCAGTTGACTACGTTGAGGAGGAGTTTTTTGACGCCATTTTTTAAGTTTATTTTTAAGTTAGTTAGTTAATATAGGTTATTTTAATTTATTAATGTATATAATATTTACTATGAATAAAGTCCCCTTTTTTATTGTATTTAATATTTCAATAAATTTTGTTTTTGAGTTTTCGTATAACAAATACCAAAAGCCGATCATTATTATTATTATATTATTATATACATAATTATCACGCGACGTCGCATGAACGGTCAAAGCAATACAGGCTTAGGCACGCCTCTGCCGAACCCTGCGAGGATTACAAGCGTGATGTTCCGTACGTAGGTACGAATACCGACGCAACAAAATAGACTAAAGCAACTTATTATTAATCTATGTAATCATACACAACAATAATGTGTTTGTTTGTGTATTTTCGTGTATGTTGAAACACACCGCCGAGACTTTTATGAGCTTTCACCTTTATCTTTGTGTAATAAAAAGTTTTTTATTGGAGATTTGCGAATGAAATACACAGTTGGATAAACTTATTTAAGAAGTGTGTTATACAACATTATTTTTAGTATATGCGAAACCTGAATATAGTTTGTTCAGAATAAGTAACTGAATCGATTCCAACAATTTTTAAACCATGTGCATGTGTGTGTGTGTGTGTGTGTGTGTGTGTGTGTGTGTGTGTGTGTGTGTGTGTGTGTTGTGTATGTCCATGTGTGTGTGTGTGTGTGAGTGTGTGTGTTTTTGTGTGTGTGTGTGTGTCCATGTGCATGTGTGTGTGTGTTTGTGTCTGTGTGTGTGTGTGTGTCCATGTGCATGTGTGTGTGTGTTTGTGTGTGTGTATGTGTGTGTGTGTATGTATTTATAACAAACGCTAAATACACATCATCGGCATCTTATATTGTCCACAACAATATAATGTCGGATGACGTCGGGACAGCGTGGATTGGAATCGTACCGCGGCTGAGCTACGTCATCGTGACGTATGGAAGGCGAGTGAGGTGGGAGGCAACGCGCGAGCGTTGACGGCCTTACCTTGACCTCTAGTCGGAAGCGAACATCCTATAGACGCGCGCGCACGATTTCGGTGACGATTCCAAACCGCATGGTTTTAAGTTTCTGCCTGCAAAGACAATATACGTGTTCTGTGTTTTCTGTACTATCGTGACTCTGTTCTCCTTCTTCTGTATTGTGTTGTGCGTGTGGACTAGTAGAAATAGAACTGTGAGTATTGGCGTAGTGACTTTTATTAATTTACGCATCTACCTACACACCCGATCACACGCAACTATACTGGTGACCCCGAGTTGAACAGTATAATAACTATGAGTGATAGTGAGTCCGAGCACACCGCGTCGTCACAGCCGGCGGAAAATGTCACACGGAGACCGCGCAAGGCAAAGCGCGTTTCCATTGAGGCGTCGCACGAGATTTACCGTGCGCCGTTAAAGTTGCCACCGTTCTGGCCAGAAGAGCCAGATATCTGGTTTGCTCAAATCGAGGCACAATTTGAGAACGCAGGGGTGACGAATGACGTCACAAAATTTAATTACGTGGTCGGACACCTCGACCCCCAATTTTCCAAAGAGGTGAAGGACGTCATCATGTCCCCTCCCGCGACCAACCGGTACGAGAAGCTGAAGACCGAATTGGTAAAGCGCCTCTCAGCCTCCCAGGAGAAGAAGGTCAAGCAGCTGCTGATGCACGAAGAGCTGGGAGACCGGAAGCCGTCGCAGTTTCTTCGCCACCTGCAGGGCCTAGCAGGACCAAGCGTGCCAGAGGACTTTGTGCGCACCATTTGGAGCAGCCGACTCCCCAGCAGCATCCAGCCCCTGCTGGCATCCCAACCGCACAGCACCTTGGAGGCGCTGGCTGAGCTAGCGGACCGAGTCCAAGACATCGTGGCACCGAGTCATGTCGCTTCAACATCAGCGGCGGGACCCACAATGAGCGAGATGGCAGCCGAGATCGCAGAACTGAAGCGTGCCATGAAGGACCTGACGATGCAGCTGCGTGACAGTCGGTCGCGTAATCGCTCCCACAGCCGTGGTCGAGACACGCGACGCAACTCACGCCAACGTTCTTCATCCCGGTCAGACGCCAGCTACAGGAAACACCCGCAGTGCTGGTACCACTCGACGCATGGGGAAAAGGCCAAGCGTTGCGTCAAGCCCTGCGACTACAAGAAGGGAAACGCCGCGGGCAGTCGGTAATGGCGACAGACGATTGCCCCGCCTCTACTGGTCGTCTATTCGTGACAGATCGAAGAACAAACACGCAGTTCCTGGTCGATACAGGAAGCGACCTCTGCGTGTACCCTCGTCGTCTGCTCAGCGATCGTCGTGCACCCACCAACTACCAACTAGTGGCCGCGAATGGAACGCCCATTCCAACGTATGGTTTCCTAGAACTCAACCTAAACCTAGGATTACGTAGAGACTTTGAGTGGCGTTTTGTGGTAGCTGAGGTAACAAAACCTATCATAGGTGTAGACTTTTTGTGTTTTTACTCGTTAGCCGTTGACTGTAAGAATCAACGGTTAATCGATAGTAGTACCAATGTTTATTGTATAGCCTCGAGTCACTCAGATTCGTCTTTATTCTCTGTAAAGGTGACAACTGGGGACTCGAGGTATCACAGAATCCTCGACAGCTTTCCCGACATCACCCGACCTGCCGGAACACTACGCACCACACCACATAACACCGTACACCATATCCGCACGACCCCAGGCCCGCCAGTATCATCTTCGTTTCGCCGACTAGCGCCGGACAAATTAAAAATTGCTCAGCAGGAGTTCCAGCTGATGCTGGCCAATGGAACTGCCAGACCTTCGGAGAGTCCCTGGTCATCACCACTCCATCTCGCCCCCAAAAAGGACAACGGATGGCGACCTTGCGGAGACTATCGCATGCTCAACGCGCGAACAGTCCCTGACAGGTATCCGATCAGGCACATACACGATTTTGCACACAGCATTTCAGGCTGTCGAATATTCAGCACTATCGACCTCGTGAAAGCCTACAATCAGATACCAGTCAGTCCGGACGACATTCCCAAGACCGCAATCACCACACCGTTCGGCCTGTACGAATTTCCGTATATGACGTTTGGTCTACGTAACGCAGGCCAGACATTTCAACGTTTTGTCGACGAGATGACCAGAGGATTAGACTTCTGTTACTGCTACCTGGACGACTATTTGATTTTTTCCAGGTCTGAAGCAGAGCCCGAGGAGCATCTTCGCATAATTTTCAACAGGCTGAAAGACTTCGGCATGTTAATCAACACGTCCAAGTGTGTTTTCGGTGTCCCGGAGGTAACATTCCTAGGTTACCATATCTCCGAGAAGGGCACAAAACCACTGGACACCAAGGTCGAGGCCATTAAGACGTTCCCACAGCCCAAGGACGTTCGTCAGTTGCGCCGATTTCTGGGCATGATCAATTTTTATAGGCGTTTCATGCCCCACGCAGCTCAGATACAGGCGCCACTTCACAACCTCTTGATTGGCAACGTAAAGGGCTCGCACCCCATATGTTTGGCGGAGAGTACTTTACAAGCATTCGAGGACTGCAAGGAAAGCCTAGCTAATGCTGCATTATTAGCCCACCCCGATTGCAATGCCAAACTCGCATTGGTTACCGATGCGTCGGATACTGCAATCGGTGCGGTGTTACAGCAGCTTAGCGACGACGGCTGGCAGCCATTAGCTTTCTTTTCCCGGAAGCTTAGCCCTTCGCAAGTAAAGTATTCTCCCTATGACAGGGAGCTGCTGGCCATTTACGAGGCCATCAAATACTTTCGCCACATGCTGGAGGCTAGGCACTTCGTCGTGTACACGGATCACAAGCCGATCAGTTTCGCATTCCACGAACGGAAGAGAAACTGCTCGCCTAGGCAGTTCCGGTACCTTGACTTCATAGCCCAATTCACCACCGAGATAAGGCACATTGCCGGCAAAGACAATGTTGTCGCCGACCCCTTATCTCGTGTGGAGGAATTACAGGTGCCGGTCAGCCTCAGCACCCTCGCTGACTCTCAAGCATCAGATCCAGAACTGAAGAAACTCCTTCAGGAAGGATCTTCACTGGTGCTTGAAAAGGTGAAGGTCACTGGGGAGCGTACGTCCGTGTACTGCGACGTCAGTACAGCGTCTCCCAGACCATTTGTGCCCAAAATGCTGCGGAAGCAAGCCTTCGACAGCTTGCACTCCCTCAGCCACCCAGGTGTCTCAGCGACCGCCAAATTAATCGCAGAGCGCTTTGTTTGGCCAGGCATCAGGAAAGACTGCAGGGAGTGGGCAAGAGCATGTCTCGCATGCCAGCGGGCTAAAGTGAGCCGCCATGTGTCTGCGCCATTAGGAGCATACCATCTCCCACGCGCCAGGTTCACCACCATCCACATTGACCTTGTGGGCCCGCTCCCAATATCACAAGGCTTTAGATACTGTCTGACGGCAGTCGACCGATTTACCAGGTGGCCAGAGGTCGTACCTATTGTCGACATTACTGCCGAGACAGTAGCTAAGGCATTGCTGTCTGGATGGATCGCCCGGTTTGGCTGTCCTACCGACATTGTCACGGACAGAGGCCGTCAGTTTGAGTCGGCTCTGTTCGAACAATTGTCCAAGATTGCTGGTTTCCAGCACAAACGGACAACGGCATACCATCCAGCGTGTAATGGCATGGTGGAGCGATTTCACAGGCAACTCAAGGCGTCCATCACGTGCCATGCCAATGACAAGTGGACCGAGTCCCTGCCGTGGGTATTGCTTGGTATAAGGAGCGCATTCAAAAAGGATGTCCAAGCGTCTTCTGCCGAACTAGTATACGGCGAACCGCTAAGGCTCCCAGGAGAATTTTTTTCTCCCAGTGATGACGGAACGACCGACATCACGGAATTCACCGCGCGCATCCGTAAGTTTGCTCACAGCTTGCAGCCAACTCCAGCTTCCCGTCACAACAAGGCAAGCATTTTTATATTTAAGGATCTGCAGACCACTGATCACGTGTTCCTTCGTGAAGACGCATTACGTGGTTCGCTGCAAGCAGCCTACACAGGTCCTCACAAAGTTCTGCAAAGGGGTGACAAAATTTTTAAAATATTATTTAAGGGTAAAGAGGTCACGGTCTCAATAGACCGCCTTAAACCAGCCTACATATTGGCCGACAAAACTGACCCCCACGAAGATACTCCACCTGGCGACAAAACAGAGTATACAACTCGTTCTGGCCGTCGGGTTAGGTTTCCAGATTTTTATCGCCCTTGACGGTCTCTGGAGGGGGGTGGTGTAGGGTATACACCTTATGTCTAGTACATGTATTTGTATTATATATTACACGTCACAACACATTTACACACAGACAGATTTATTAACATGTATTTATAATAAACGCTAAATACACATCATCGGCATCTTATATTGTCCACAACAATATAATGTCGGATGACGTCGGGACAGCGTGGATCCAATCCACGTACAATCGTACCGCGGCTGAGCTACGTCATCGTGACGTATGGAAGGCGAGTGAGGTGGGAGGCAGCGCGCGAGCGTTGACGGCCTTACCTTGACCTCTAGTCGGAAGCGAACATCCTATCGACGCGCGCGCACGATTTCGGTGACGATTCCAAACCGCATGGTTTTAAGTTTCTGCCTGCAAAGACAATATACGTGTTCTGTGTTTTCTGTACTATCGTGACTCTGTTCTCCTTCTTCTGTATTGTGTTGTGCGTGTGGACTAGTAGAAATAGAACTGTGAGTATTGGCGTAGTGACTTTTATTAATTTACGCATCTACCTACACACCCGATCACACGCAACTATACATGTTATATTTTTTCCCAAAAATATTAAAAAAAGTTAAAAGTTCGAGCGACTTTGAGTACCTATCGCAATAATTTAGGCACTACTACCAAATTATTATTATCAATGAGCTCAAGACGACGCTGGAGGCGCGCGCTGCGTGGTGACCGCGTTTTTGTGCGGACAACTAGGTAACAGAACAAGCTAATAACTTTGTGTTACATTTTTATAGTGTGGCCAATCCTTCTGAACCGTCTACTCGTCACGCTAGCGTTTTCTAGGCCTTCCTCGGTGACGTCACACATCAGCGATTCCCTATACAAATAAATCAGGAGTCAGCTATACCTCAAATGAGAAAACGGAACCCTTTTTTGAAATCATCAAATGACCCCCCCGCTCTGGACGGAGCGGAAGGGAGTGTCAGACTTGTACTGACTAAAACCCATCCATGTTCCTTCTTTGCCCTTTGTGTTCCATGGCCGCGGTATCTCTTTCGAACAGTCCCGCAGCCCTGGCAGGCATCGGCCCGTGCGGACCCCTACGTGGTTGCTGACATCTCTTTGAGGCGCGCGTGGAACACGAACGCGCCGTCGACACGGCCTGTCGTCATAAGACGGCCGGACGGCGAGCTAGCCCATAACTCGCCGTCCACAGGCCCGCGCTTACGGTGGCCGGGGGCCCCCACGTGACCCCCGACGCCCAGGGCGTCTCCCGCGGCGGCTGGGACGTGAGGCTCTTTCCCTCTCACGTTCCGCCACCTCCTTCACTAGCATGACTGCTTCGCAGAAGGAGGTGACGGCTTCCCATTCCCTCTCGCTCCGGACCATGGCTTGAACCAGGGCCGGGCGCGAGAGGTCGCCGCCGCCAATCGCCTCTACGAGGACACGGCGCTGCTCCGCCCAAGCGGGGCAGACGTCCACAGTGTGCTGCACCGTGTCCTCCGGACGATCCTCACAATGGAAACACCCGGGCGTTTCCGCCCGCCCGATTCGGT
Source organism: Noctua fimbriata (assembly GCA_905163415.1). NCBI lineage: Eukaryota > Metazoa > Arthropoda > Insecta > Lepidoptera > Noctuidae > Noctua > Noctua fimbriata. The sequence goes on from LR990935.1 coordinate 16,743,298, forward strand.
GCAGGAACCTCCCGAAACAACCGTGAGAAAACGGAACCCTGATATTACTCTACCCATTATTCCTGTGGCATTAATTTTGTTTCCATAAACGTTTCGGACACCACATAAGATATGGCTACATTTTAACATGGAAAATTGCCAATTTAGTTAATTGCGTTTTGCAATTAGCAATGCATGATAAATTAGGTTGGTGATAAAATTTATTTTTGCGTAGAGAACATTATAAATATTTTCTTAAAAAGTCTACATTTTCTCCAGTTTCTCAAGACAGATATCTCATTTACACCACTATTTTTTAATTAGTACAAATACTTAAAGGGCTTATTAGAGAAGGTCTTGTTATTATATATATAAAGTCTCAATAAATAATATTCATAAACAGCAAAGTTATAAGCGTTTGTTTATATCCCAAAATGTCACTGAATTTATGGAAATATAGTTTGCCGGGACCCATGAATGGCGACAAGAATGGAAAAGCACTGCGCGTAGTATTTTCTAGTGGTAATTGTTATGAATGATTGATTCAATTATGAATTTACCAGTTATGACAAATTTTCGTGGACAATTTTGGGATTTCGTTTTTTTTACTTTTGATTACACAAATATGAGTACGGATAGAGCTCCATTTTTTTTTGTACTTATTAAAAAATAGTGGTGTAGATCAAGCTTGCTTTTCTCATAAAATCGCTCTTTTGATTACATTACATTCTACAGCATAAAGCATAATCATCCTATAATGTTCCCAATACTGGGGCACAGGCCTCCTCTCTATTAGAGGGAATGGACTTTATTCCACCACGCGATCCCAGCGCAGGTTGGTAGATGTCACATGTCCTCGAATTTTTGGTTCTAGGACATGCCGGTTTTCCCTACGATATTTTCTTTCACCTTTTTGAGAGCAGTGATGATGAAATAAATTACAAAAAGTAATGCGTCTGTCAGGGTTCGAACCCACGACTTCTCATTCTATAGCATATTCCTAAAATAAAATAGTTCCTAGAATTACTTACAATAGACGGTGAAACAACGATCCAATCAATTCAAAATGATTGCTACGCTAACATGATGATAAATTTCTATTGATTGAGCCATTTCTGTTAAACGTTTTGTCTTGAATTCGATTCTTAGATCGAACATAATTTTCTAAATTACCATAAGTGCCTATAAAACGGAAACGGTTCATAAAAATTCACGTAAAAAATTCCAAAGTTTTCTTATTCAACCTCTTTGAAAAACATATTTTATCGACCCTCCTAGCTATGTCTGTCTCTTTCTCTCATACCAACCCAACTCCAAATTCAGATTAAATTAAATAGAAACCTTTACTAACACTTTATTACGGAGGCAGCCGAGCGCCAATTGGACTTTCCCTTCCAACGCAAAATGATTTCCGTAGGCGAGCGAACGGATATGGAATGTTGAACATTTTCAGCCATATCTTGCTCATGGAACTGTATTTTGCGAACACCTAGAATTCATGATTGCCTAGTACCTACGTGGTCTGATGTACTAGTTGCTTGGAAACCGCTAAGTTCGATTCAATTGAGAATATTGGTTGGAAAATTGGAAAGCTTGTAAAGATATGAACTTTAGCGATTTTATTCGGAATGGCATTTATTTGGCACGAGTTTTACTTGTTTGGAGATACACTCGCGAGCAAAGTTTCAAGTATGAATACTTTGCATTCATTTAGCAAAATTATTTCGAAAACCTATTGAATTCATCTAGTCTTTTTAAACTAGTGACTGATTAATGTTTTGTCACTTAACTCATCAATCCCACAATATTTCAACAGCAACTTCAAAACCAAACCTACTTAAAAACTAAGAGGTACTAATTGAAAAATGAGCGATTGTCTAAACCCTGAGGAAGTAAAAATAAAATGCTTCTCAAAACACCCAAGGTAGATGTAGACAGAACCATGTTTTTCTTCCATTACTACCGAAAAGATACCCTTTAAACCGCTGGATCCAACAAAAAGAAACAACTCACATACCTACTGAGACAGAGTTGTAAAGAATAATAAAATAAATGTACTGTTAAACGTTGCGTAACCCGTAAAACTGGAAGAAAGAGCATTACATTTTCTTCAGTTGACGTCCGTGCGCAGAAACGTAAGAGATACACGATTTTATTTCAATTCGATAATAATAGTAGTCTGACCGATTTCAGTCACGGCAGTCAATCTCAATCAACGGAGATTAGCCATCGGCGCGGGAGATATTATAGTGCACAAGTGTGTGCGCAGACACAGGTACACTCCCTCTTCCTTACTCTCATAGTCCGATGGGACGGCAATCTGACAAGACCGGAGAGAGGTCAAGCGCAGGACCAACGGCTTAACGTGCTTTCCGAGGCGAGGCGGTATCATACCGCTAACTTCTAAACTCCGGGCTACTACTGAAAAATTCCTATTGGCAAAAGCCAATAACACTTTTTTCCCGACCCAAGAACCTTACGCAGGACACCAGGACCCCGACACTCGGCAGTCACGTTTGAGCCCGCGTGACCAACAGAGCAGAGAGCAATGCAAGAATAATACGTGATCATTGATCAATACGGCAAGCCCGTAAGGCAAGGAGACTGTTCAGAAAGAAACCCTTACATCATGAAGAGAAGGTTATAAGGGCAAGTCAAGCTTGTAGGCTTGAATGAAAGTACCGCCAAGTAGTAATCAAAACTCAATTTTTGCTCAAAGTCAAAGTCAAAAAATGCACTTCAACTAAGCTACTGAAAGATAATTTTAATTGTCAAAACTTACAAGGACATAGAATTGACTGCCTTCCTGCCGCGGCTTCGCCTGAGTAAATTATTTTTTTATAGAATTCGTTTATAATTTACAATGACTATGTTAACCTGATGTATATTGCTGTCAAGTTTAATCAAATCCGTATGAGTGGTTTTTGCGTATTCTCTAGCAAACATCCATCGTTCCTTTTTGGTAAAGAATGAACAAGAAATTCGTGGTTCTTCTTCTTATGTTTTTGCAGTATTTTGTATAAATAATACCCATTTTTAAAAACTCATAAACCTTGTCTAAAAGTATTCTGAAAGTATGATTACCCTGAACTATTTGAAAATGTTAATGTTAATGCCGCGATAAAAAATAACAGCAAGATGGTGTCTATCCGTCAAGGGGTGTACTGGACGTATACTTAAGTGTCGGCCAATAGTGGAGGCTACTTTAATGGGCCATGTTTGTTAACAGAGATACAATAAAGATAGACGATTTATCTATGTTCACTTCAGAAGTTCCTATCTCATCTGGAGTAGCAAAGAAAGTTATGAAGAAATATGACATATTTTAGCACCTCTCTTTCTAGAATGAATATTCATTTTTGTTTTATTACACGTTCATTTGATAAATTGATGGCGACAAAATTAAATATGTCGGATCCGGTCATTACTACGGACATAAAAGTCTACTTACAAGTCTACCCACACCACAGCGTGCTTCTACAGAGCCCTGATGTTCAACTCGAGGCGAGGGCGACAGTCAATGTTTGATCGCGGCGGAGTTGAGACGTCTTGGAAAAATACCCGATTCATTGTGCCTCGCGTTATTGTGTTAAGTCAGTAATTTATTAGTTTGCTAGAAACAGTGTATCGCACCCAGTTTTCATAGCACGAAACCCATCGTCTGCCCACCAGCCACGAGCCCAACGGAATAAATCCTGACATATCCGATAAACACAATAATGAACTTTCATAAGCTCATTTGATTGAATTTTTCGGTCATTGGGACCGCGAGTGAGGTAATTACAGCCGCTCGGAGCAATATTCAGGTGCCTAGGTTGGTTTGTGGATGGGTGACTACCTCTTACCCTTTACTTGTACTGACTAAAACCCATCCATGTGCCTTCTTTGCCCTTTGTGTTCCAGGGCTGCGGTATCTCTTTCGAACAGTCCCGCAGCCCTGGCAGGCATCGGCCCGTGCGGACCCCTGCGTGGTTGCTGACATCTCTTTGAGGCGCGCGTGGAACACGAACGCGCCGTCAACACGGCCTGTCGTCATAAGACAATTTACCCGACCTGGGAATCAAGCCCAGGACCTAATGCTGACCAACTAGGCAGTATTGAAAATAAAGTATAAATAAATGAGATCTGTCGATGTATCAAAACACGCCTTCCATCAAGTGACCTTGTCCCGCAGCACTGGCCCGTCAAATTACCAGCCATGCTGCGTTCTCTCACATTTTCCTTCATGATTAATGTCGCAGTAGCTTTTAAGACACTTTAATGAGTTCCCAGCGACTAGCGAGCCCGAGAGTGATTGCGTGGATTCTCTTTTCATGATCATTTTTGTAATTACAGTGGTGTATTTGGCGGGCTAGTATGCTCGTAATATTTTATGTGCGCTTTATTGCGTGGGTAGTATGGTCTATAATGAAATATGACTATTTTTCAGTTTTAGTGCCATTTTAATTTCCCCGTGGGTGTCGTAAGAGGCGACTAAGGGACTTACCAGAGAATGGGCAGCAGCGTTCTCTGATTCTACAACAACCATACTGCGATCGCCAACCCGCCTGCCAAGCGTGGCGATTATGGCAAAACCCCCCTTCTTGGGGGAGGCCTATGTCCAGCAGTGGACTTTTCGGCTGAAATGATGAGTGCCCTTTTGAAACTAAAACTCAAAGAATCCCGGTTGATGGTATTACATGGGACTTAAACATAACTGTGTGAAATGTGGATGTACTGTGAGCTACACTTCTGCCTAACCCTTCGGTGTTTACAGGCGAGATTTATCATTAAAAACTCATTATCAAAGCATTTACTTCAAAGGTGCAATTTATTAATGAAGAAAACAAGAAGTTTGCCTTTTTATTTTTCTTAGCCCGTGTTGTCTCACTCCTGCTGCTCAAAGGCCTCCCCCCATTCCTTCCACTTCTCTGGATGGTGTGCTTCTTCTCGCGAGGAAGCCGTCCAAGGCGTCCCACCATCTTCTCCTCAAAATAAGTATAAAGAAGTGCGCTTGGCAAATTAGATTTTCGGGCCACTGACTACCTGTAACAACTGTCAAAGATCTACAAATGACAACCGGGACCAACGGCTTAACGTTATTTCAGTCACGAAGGAAACTCGGTATGTAATGGATGGTAATTCATCCGCAGACTGACCCTGGCAAGCGCTGCTTAACCGTGAAGATCGACCCGTGCAGCTGTTATTTCTTCGCCACGAGCTAGTTTTCTTAATAATGTTATATCGAAATGTGACTGGTTTTATCACCCATCGCCGGTGACCACTATCTTCTTGTTCGATTTGGAGACGACGTCATAACAATACTTTATAGCCCACACTAAAATGTTTCATGTGTAATGTAGCATTGTTTTATTGACACAGACATTTTATTGCAATGAAGAGTATAAGATCGGCACTTAGAAATATAGAGGAAATTGTCGTGAGGTTAGTTTTAAATATGAATGTGGATGGCTTTATACCTTTTTAAGGCGCAAATTACACAGAAATAGCGTAAGGTGAAGGCGCGGCGCAGGCATGATGCCGCTTCAAAACGTTTTCATACAAAATGTACGTAGGCGACGTGTCGTGAATTACACAAGCGGCGCGGTGCAGTCTTACCGTTCATTCATTTCCTCATAAATTACACGCCAGCGTTGCGCCTGCGCCACGCCTTCACCTTACGACGTTTCTGTATAATTCATATCGCGACTTTAATATGCCCATATTAAAGTCGCGATATTTGTGTGTGTGGGGGACTATACTGCTACCAAATTTTTCACATACTTTCCAGTGATTTACAAAAAAATATACAACATTAGTTTTAGTATATGCGAAACCTGAAACACGTGTAAACAATGTAAACAATGTAAACAATCAACGTACAAAATTTCAAAACTGTATCATGAAAAATCACAAAATTATAAGCTTGTTCTGTTTGGTTATCCGCGCAAAAACGTGGTCACCACGAAGCGGGTCCGCGCGCGCGCCTCCAGCGTCGTCTGGAGCTCATTGATAATAATAATTTGGCAGTAGGTACCTAAATTGTTGCGATAGGTACTGAATATCGCTCGGTGTTCAACTTGTAACTTTTTTATATATTTTTGGCACAAAATATAACATGGTTTAAAAATGATTGGAATCGATTCAGTTACTTATTCTGAACAAACTATATTCAGGTTTCACATATATACTAAAAATAATGCTGTATAAATAAGTATATTTTTTATTATTATTTAAAAAACAAAAACAAAATATAAATATAATTTCATTTATTTAGGTAATTTACACCCATTGCCAATTAACACAATACAGTCAGACCATAATCACACTACAAACACAAAAAACAAAAACATAACAATTTAGTTAAAAATAAAATAAATTACATTTCAAATACAATTAAAATTTTAAAAATTCAACTAAACTCAACTTAATTAAAATTCAATCTAAATTAAAATGCAATACACAATTAAATAAAACTTATCCATCAACAATACATTATGGGTCAAAAAATAAACAATAAGTACAATTTTATCACCGGCACTGGAACAGCAACATGCCTGCCACAACCATGCCGGACATAAAGGCAGTCCAGCCTGTTTGCGATCATTGTCAGGATACAATTGGGGCTGGCCCGCACCCGGCGCACCAGGGACGCGCACCGCGCACCGCATAGAAGCGTAGAAACAATCATTGCGTGCCATCGCGAACATCCCTGATGCGCTACAGAAACGGCGCAGCCCCAACACCTCCCGGAACGCGTTGTGGTACTGGACACGGAGGGCACTGTATGCCCTTTCACTATAGTCAACCCACAGGCTACACGTATACAGGGATGTGCAGTACGCTCTAAAAAGCGTGACTTTCACACCAGTAGTACAACGCGAAAACCTGCGGGCTATCATGATGGCTTGCTCCGACAGTGCCCTCCGCTCCCAGTCCATGTCAGCATGGTCTTTAAGGTCCTCGGTGAGTAGATGTCCTAGATATTTAAATTGGTCTACTCTGTCTATTGGAACACCATTAAGAAAAACATTTTTTTTTTGTATTCTTATTAACCATACATAAATTTAGTTTTTCTACCACTTCCGGTTTTCTCTTTCTTATAAAGGGATAAAAGTAGGGGATTTATTTATTTATTTATTGGCCTATCTACAATTGTTACACTATTGATCCCAATACTACAAGCAATATGATGCAAGCCCAAGTAGCAAAATCATGTCATATAAATGGTACAATAACGTTTTTTATTTAACTTTCAGCCATAAGAAAATGGTTTTATAATAGTTTTTTTTACATAAATATAACGGGGGTTTGGGCGCAGATTATACAACATTTTAATCACGTAAGGTTCGTTTTGCAGTCGCATCAGCAACAATAACGTTGAGTAAAAATCACGTAGACATTGTAAGTTTAACTAGTAAGGTTTGTAATAGTTTCTAGTAATACTCTAACATAACTATATCATCGTATAGACGTTTTGTTATTCTGGTGATCGGTCTGTGGTACAAGCTAGACAATTTGTGTGTCAATTTATTGTGTTGTTATAAAACTTATAAAAAAAGTATAAGTCAAATGTTTTAATATTATTTATTAATTTAATGTAAAGAAAGCTTATTGTGGTGGAAGGTGACGAGCGGTGACTTATAATTGGGAATTTCAAATTTTCGATGATATGTATGGTTATCTTCGTTAATATTTTAATGGGCCTCCATAATATTGGTGTTTCAATATTATTTATAAAAATAAAATACATAATTGTCATTAATAGTTTCCGCCATATTGCCAATAGACATTTGGCGACTGCATTTAGACATCTATATAACCATTGGTTTTATACATGTTTTTTATATGATCGATGGCGTCCACCATGACGGTTGCAATTAGAGTTCGTAAGTTATATTAGAGTAACGTTTTAACCTAAAAGTTGCTTAAAGGTGGAATATACGACCTATTATGATGATTCTATAATAGTTAACTATAAAATCATTACATAACAGTTTGTTATTTAAGTGTTGAATAAAAGGTTCTAAATTTACAAAACATGGCAACTCATCACTATTTTCTGACTGAAACGTTTACTCGAGTTAAAGTTATATGACCGTCATATAAATTATTGAGATGACGTTTACCAGACACATTAATATGACTTAAATTATAAATTAAATTATATAACTAATGCGTCGAACTGAATACTACTTTACCACTGTTTAGTTGCTGCAAAACTGTTATAAAACCCTTACAGGTCTGTTAGTTGTATAGTTCTAATATTATATAACTTTTTTGCTAGTTGGGAGTGTACAATATGATGCGATAGACGCAGCATGTAAAAAAACTAAATTGTAACTTTAAAAAAAATACAATAATAGCGAAAAAATAACACTTTCAACAACAGTGTGTACTTTTAGAAATACAAAGATGAAAAGTAAAGAAAAAAGTCAATATGGTGGTTAGTTTTGATGGACTTGGCGCTTGAATTTTTAAAATGTTTTAGAAAAAATATCTATTGGGGAGTTGGATCCTGATACAGTTTTGCGGAATGGGGGACGTCATAGTTTTATAGGGTGATGATGTGGGGCAGATTAAAATTAAACTTAGTTAACAACTGGGGACAATCTATTTTGCTTTGAACTGGGATGACCAAACAAACGATGGCTGGACTTATAGTTTACACATGGAGTAGTATGGGTAGCCAATGACTGTGTGAAGAATGATATGGCTAGAAAGAAGGTGGCTGCTGACATACTGATAATAGAGAAGTGTGGATGAAGAAGACGTGCTGCGCCGACCCAAAATATATTGGGATAAGGGCAGGAGAATGATGACTATGAATAATAAGAATCACCGAAAGCGAATAAACTATAACATAACATCACGCTTGTAATCCCTACTGGGTTAAGCAGAGGTATAACTAGGTACAACACCGACATTCCGAAAATTATGTTTAAGTCCCATATAATAAGGGGCCTATTGCCGTCAATCTGGCACAAATTTACTATAAACTCCGTGGCTGCTAATGAGAAATTCTTGATGGAGAAATTCAATAGGTTTAAAACACATTGCCTGACCTAGGAATAGAACCCGCGATCTCATGCTCAGAAGTCGCGCTCGGGACCACTGGACCAACGAGGCAGTTAACTGAAAGATAGTAAAACGTATTTTACAACGATTTCACAAGGATTGACTTTATCAGCATACGAACACATTTTTGAAATTGCGATGGCCGTTATCGCTCATAGAATATCTCTTTGCCTAGTCCCTTTTGTCGTAGTTGTATATTATACAGCCTCTTAAAAAAAAGGTAAGATTATCTTTTACGCGGTAGAGGGATGGACCATTCCTTTTCCCCTAAGTGTTCTAAAAGGGATAAAAAGCAATAGGATTTTTAATCTGTTTTCTGACAAACTTATGAACAACGCACTGAGATCAACAATCTGTTTGGTTGTTGTAAACATTTTGGATAATGAACATTGTAAAGTGCTGCATGGCTGTTTTGGCGCGTGGTCTTAATGACCATCATTTTGTTTTTTACCCGACTATGGCATAGCTAGAGAGACGAGTTATGATTTTTCAATATTTCCACAGATATATATATTCATAAATGTTAACCAAACAACGAGGTACCTCATAATGGCATTGAATTGCCAAAAGCACGATTCTTATGTTGCACTCTTGCAATGTTTTAAAGTATGTTCATTTTTAAGATTAATTATGTAAAGAACCAAAATGATTATGACATGACCTTTTGCAAAAATGCCCAAAGTCCACCAGCAGACTAAAAAGGAATATTCTGCACAAAATCCTTTCGTATCCTGTATCGAGGTACCAGGAGCACATTCCTAGTAGGAGCTAATTCCGTCGCTTCAAGTAGTCATATCGATCCTCCACTAAAACGTTCGTATTATTTATTCAAAGCAAGTGACCCGTAAATAGTCGTGGGTTTGCTCACATCCGGGACTTTCCTTCCGTTCTCCTTTAACAGGGTAGCATAAAATTAAGGGTAATGTAGCGAAAGGGTAAACCTTAGAGTTATTTTCATTGCTTTATCGAGTAAACTTCCATTGCTAACAAAATATTATGCGAATCTTGTTAAAATAGTCGGTGAATATTTTGCAATTCGTAAAGATCCAAAATGAATATGTTGAATTGGCTAAAAGAGTCTTAATAAACTAACCATTGTGCTAACAAAATATTATGCGAATCTTATTAAAATAGTCGGTGAATATTTTGCAATTCGTAAAGATCCAAAATGAATATGTTGAATTGGCTAAAAGAGTCTTAATAAACTAACCATTGTGCTAACAAAATATTATGCGAATCTTATTAAAATAGTCGGTGAATATTTTGCAATTCGTAAAGATCCAAAATGAATATGTTGAATTGGCTAAAAGAGTCTTAATAAACTAACCATTGTGCTAACAAAATATTATGCGAATCTTATTAAAATAGTCGGTGAATATTTTGCAATTCGTAAAGATCCAAAATGAATATGTTGAATTGGCTAAAAGAGTCTTAATAAACTAACCATTGTGCTAACAAAATATTATGCGAATCTTATTAAAATAGTCGGTGAATATTTTGCAATTCGTAAAGATCCAAAATGAATATGTTGAATTGGCTAAAAGAGTCTTAATAAACTAACCATTGTGCTAACAAAATATTATGCGAATCTTATTAAAATTGTCGGTGAATATTTTGCAATGCGATTTTCTTTCCACCGTTGGTCATATAAGTTCTAAGGTAAAATTGCATAAGATATAATTTATGTAATTTTTAATGAGGAAGTGTTGCTACCTGCTCGATAATTTTACCGTCTCGGTTTTAATGCAATTTGTCAGCAACGTAGCTAGGTAGGTAGACAGGCGAGAGATAATTCAATATACGCTCAAGGAACCTGTGACCTCGGCAAATTGAAACTTAAGCATAGGTTAGTAGGTAGGTACTACTATTGTTATAACGCTAGTTTAGTACGATACACAAGAACAAACCGAGATATAAATAATTTCGTGAAAACATGGTTCAACTTTGAAAGGGAACACCGTGAAAAAAGAAGCATATCCTCGTCATTCCCCTGCCCTTATCCCAATTCATTTGGGGTCGGCACATCATGTCTTCTTCTCAATTACTAGTCCTCTTCGCAAACACATCCTTCCTAGCTATATCATCCTTCACAGTCCATCCATCGTTTCTTTAGTCTTCCTCTACTCTTATAGCAGTTTACATTCATCCTCAACATTTTTATACCACAATAACCGATTACCACACAACTTTTCAGCCACCGGCGCCACTTTCAGACTTCCTCTTATGTACTTATTTCTTATTTTATTTATTCGCGTCACCACACATTCAGTTAGCATTCCCATCTCAGCCACATGCCTTTCATTCATCCCTTTTGTGGCCCATCATTCTGATCCATATAAGACAGCAGGTCTAAAATCATGGCACTTCGATAGCTAGGTCGTTTTAAAACATCGTTTTTAAACGCATATTATGCAGCCATAGAGTAATAGTCGATGAAACCACACATTATAGGTAATCATAGCCGTTGTCTGTCCGCAGTACGTTGCATGCAGCTGTCAGTATCCCAGGCTGACTGTGTCCCTAGTAAACATAGTGGGTTATTTATGCTACTAGCTTATACTTGAAAGAGATAAATTCTTAAGTTTATTGCCATACTTGGTTTCTAGAACTGTGGCTCTTTTTTATTTTTATGTTATCACTGGTTTTTGAAAATTACTGTAATTGGCGACTGTAAAAGTCCAAGAATAATAAAACTATACTTAAAATAATGTTGTACAAAGAAGCAAAAATAAAAAAATAAAACAAATAAAAAAAAATACTTTATATTTTTAATATTTAAAAAACGAACTAGCAAAGAGTGATGACGACTAATAGAGAAGTATGTGATAAGAAGACATGCTGCGCCGGCTCCTAACAAATTGGGATAATGGCAGAGATATGATGATGACGATGAGGTATCTATGAGTTAAACAAATTAGTTATGTAAATAGCAGCAATGTTATTATGTGTCGATAAACATGCCAAAAACTTCAGTTTTGTGTTCGTAATGGTCAATGAATAAGCTACTGACACAGTCGAGAAGCTCATGATTTAGGGATTCACTCATGTAGTCCCTGCGATGACCAATCGGTTTCGCATAATACTCAGTATCTTTTTTTGAAATCCAAGGTGATCTATGACATAATAATTTATTCCTAAGATGGGGGTCTATGCATGACCCATTTAGCTAGTGAACTTAGATAATTTAATTATAGGTAATAGGCTGGTAGCTATAGACTGAATCGTAGGTCTAGCGGTCGCAATCACGAGTGCTGAACATGTGGTCCTGGGTTCGATTCCCCGGTCGGGCAAATTATTACTATGTTTTTCCATTAGGAATTTCTCAGTAGCAGCCACGGAATCTGGATTTGTGCCCGGTTGATGGCAATAGGCTCGCCCCCTATTACATGGGACTTAAACATAACTTAAACTTCTGCCTAAGCCTTCGGCAATTGGAATTATTGGTTAGTCGTGGAACTACCCAATGTTTTCAATGCGTGGGCAGCATCGTGAGTGCAATAACGCGTATACAAAACTGTTGGTGTAAATACAAGCAATAGCGAAATAGACGCACGGTAGAGCCCACGTCAGTGATTACTAAACCAGTATAACCTGGCCTCTTATTTTTTTATAAGGCCATTCTAAAATAGGCCAGCTCAAATCAAAATGTTACCACAGACTTGCGATCGACTGCACCACTCCCTGCCCACCTTCCGTGTTGTAAATTGTAAATGTAACATGAATTCGTTGCACCGTGTTGGTCGCGTGCGTGCATGCATGCATCATCACGCGACCTGCACCAGTCCGCATGTTAGAGCTCATTAAAATGTATCAGATGTGCCTGTTTAATGGACAGATTTTCAATGTTACTAATTCATCTATACAAGCTTTTCTGTGGTTGATAGTGACAAAAACATTAATCAATGAAGATTCAACCGTGTTTATGAGTAGGTAGAACTTAATATTAAATACTTGATCCATAGTAACACTACACCATTTCTGGAAGCCTTTTCAAGACTTAAATCTCAGTTTATAATTCAAGTAATTCAATTCATTTATTTCAGACACAATGAATGATCCACAATTTAGTTAGCAGTTACACTTAAAAATAATTTTAATAATTAATTAATTAATTAAAATCAGAGACACATAAATACACACCACACACTACTATTATAACTAAATTTAAATAATATATGAAAATAAAATTAATACTTTAAATAAAATGTCCACAGAATTAAAAATTAAATAAAAATTAGTTAATTAATAAAAATAAGGTAAATTTGAATCTACATTATGCATTAAATTAATTACAATGACATGAATAAAAATACAAACAAAGTCCTTTAGAAAAAAGAATACTTTTTATTTATAGTAATTAATACTTGACTAAAATACGCATTCCCAGCGGTGGGACACGAGATAGGCTAGTAAAAAACAATAGCCAATCAAATGTCAGGACAAGAGATTTATTGAACTGAATAGCCTTTTCAGTGCAACTGGTAAATTAATTGAAAAAAAAGTAATCTAGTTCAGGTTGTATCTATTGAGAAACAACTAACCATTTTATTATTTGCGAAAATTTCATGCCACAACAACACCATTTATTTATTGTGACAGACAAACAAACATCTTTAAATAATGAAAAGGTTTTTTTCTAACCGTTTATTATGGCCTTACGGAACCCTAAAAATCGTTCCAAATCTGCTATTAAAACCAACAATAACTACCACCAGCTACCAGGCTAGCATAAAAAGTAAGCGTACAGATTCAGCCAATCTTCCCAAGAGTAAAACATAAATCTTCGTAAATCGGGATTACCTAACCAGTTAGCCTGAATTTATTACCCGAGCTCAATTTAACCCTTTCTAAATAAATAGGATTACAGGGTGACAGTTATGAACTCTGTTGGGACTTGATAAGATCTTGTTTTTTTTTTCGATCGTTGAACTATGCGGAACTATTGAACTAACAGCCTCTTTGGTCTGTTCTTGCCATGGTTACTTCATGGATGGGACTTCGGAGGCAATATTAAGTAGGCGGTCTCGACTGTCATACGAATATCGATCTGTGGTAGACATTACTGGTCTACCTTGCTTGTCAAAAACCCAGAAATCTAACAAATCTTCCTACGTAATCAGTCTGGCGAAAGAGCCAAAATGCCGTCTGACACACGACACCTTTTGCACATAAATACCCTCGTATCGCAAAGGCTAAAAAGCCGAAACAGACTCCACTCACGGGCGAGCGGTCTATGGAAAGACTAAAGCTGTGGCGAGGTACCTTACCAAACCAATTCGTTCCACCTGCTGAATATCTGCCACCTGGACAAGAGTTGCCATGACTGGAAAAAGTAACGCAGAAGGCACATTCAAACAATAACGTAATATAAATAGACGCGTCACGCATGAACATCACGGAACTCGAAAACAGCGTAAATACTATCGGTAGCTAGATAGCTACTTAGACGCACGAAGGGACAGAAAATTAAATGTTATCTACGGAATTCCTATGTTGTTAGAGAGAGATAAATATATTTCTTTAATTACGTTGCCATTCTGTGGTGCTGCTCATTGGCCGAGCGCGTATGGCACGTGAGTTGCCTAGGTGCCAGCCGCCATTAGAAGGCATCGAAAAAAAAAAACCTTTTTCTTGAATTTACGAATGAAATGTTAATCTTTTATCTTTCATAGTTGCAGTATAATTTTTACATTTCCTAAAAACACAGGGCGGCATTTATTTTTGTTATTTGAGGCAGTTTTTCACACAAGTTATTTTAATGTCACGTTCAGCCGCGGCACTGGTCGGTACGCGACTAAATGGAGGTCCGGTAATTACCTTGCATTCATATTGCCACTACAGAGCGCGGGCAACGTATTTATAGTTTATTTAACATTGCATTCAAAGACTTAAATCTTTGATAACTGTACATAACTTCCGTACACCCGTCTTGCTCTGTTTCGTGCAAATGCGCTCTGTTCCTAAGTCGTTTTAAAGTAGAAGCTAACATTAGCGTTGCGTGCTGTGCAATATTTATTGAGTTTACTGCCGGCCGCGCTGTTAACTTAAGTAGTACCATTTACACACGACAACTATTTAACACTAGAAATTGGGTTAGTTTGAATGAAGTGGGAAAACTGGAGAATTATGATAATGTTTCTACTGAATTGTTAACTGAAATGGTTTTATTTCAAATATAGATCGTGGGAATCGGTTGGCTTGGTATGTGATGCGGAGGAATGAGGAATATGTCGAGAGAAAAGTTTTGAGTATGAATGTGGATGGGTATAAGAGTAGAGGAATACCAAAAAAAACGATGGATGGACCGTGTGAAGGATGATATGGCTAGAAAGGAGGTGTCTGATGAGATGACGAGTAATAGAGAAGTTTGGAGGAAGAAGATGTGCTGGGCCGGCCCCATATAAATTGGGATAAGGGCAAGAGAATGATAATGATTACGGGAATACTTTTGAGGATTAAATTTTCTTCTTTCTTAATTCCTTGAATTATACAACATTATTTTTAGTATATGCGAAACCTGATACACGTGTCTAGTATTTTTATGTGGAGAATCTATGTACAAAATTTCAAAACTGTATCATGAAAAATCTCAAAGTAATAAGCTTGTTCTGTTACCTAGTTATCCGCACAAAAACGTTGTCACCACGCTGCGCGCGCCTCCAGCGTCGTCTTGAGCTCATTGATAATAATAATATGGCAGTAGGTACCTAAATTAGTGCAATAAGTACTCAAAGTCACTCCGTGTCCAACTTTTAACTTTTTTAAATATTTTTGGGACAAAATATAACATGGTTTAAAAATGATTGGAATCGATTCAGTTACTTATTCTGAACAAACTAAATTCAGGTTTCGCATATACTAAAAATAATATTGTATGATTAATTTTCTACGTAAATTGTAAATAACGGGCTAGGTTTAACACGAGGTCGTTATACATACAAAAAATCACACTTTGTTCCCATGACAGAAAACACTGAACCCCAACTGCCTCGCTCATACATCTGGTCAATACTTCATTATAACCTGGTGGTTTTCAATTTAACGTTTCAACAGTATTTACAGTTTTTCTGGATAAGAGACAGTGCATCGTCGAACGCATCATCGCTTATCTTTAACTTACCTTATTAAAAAAGCATATTACAAAATCAAGGACTACGTTGAAGATAAAGAAGTATGGCTTTAGTTCCTTCTGCGCATGCGGCTTCCCTGGTAGCTCACGGCACGAATATGTGGATGTCTCTAACTATTCTCAATCTCATTTTTTCTCCTCTTTCGAATCAGATTTTCACAATAGTTTTCAAATCCTTTATACATCTTTTGCTCAGAATAGTTACAGCTGACTGATACAATATTTGTGTCACTTGTTTAATTTAGTACTTTACAATTCTTTTGTTTACCTTTGTATAGATTCTTTTTTATCAATTGTTTGTAAATGTGTGAACATTGTAGGCTTTGTAGATTCCCAGCTGCTTGTTAACTTTTTATTTTGTTCTACATTTTTTGTGTAGTAAGCAACGACTTATTGTCGGGCCTACGCTGTCCCCCATACTTAAGTACAAATGCTGTATCAATGATATTAATGTAACACCAAATGATTTGAAAAGAGTAACCATGGAGTTTCTTGCCGGTTCTTCTCCATAGGAAACGACCAACCCGAACCGTGCACCTTTTTTTCGACGTTTTATAAGTGCCCATCTAGGCCTATGTAAAATAAAATATTTTGATTTTGATTTTGATTTTGAACTGAGATAATATTCAAAACAGTGCAATATTCTGTTCTCGACAGATTGATCATATTCTAAAACGAAATGCAACTTTCCAACACGAATATGTGTTAATGGAGAACAACAATAAATCATAGCCAAATAAATCCGTATCAAATTGACACTTATCCTGCAAATTGATCAATTACAGTAGCCGCAGTAAATTAATGTCCAGCAGTAATTGAATTAATAACACATCAAGTTAGAATTAATGGGTGAAACCTTTGAATAGGTCTTATCAGAATTTCAGCACTGCAATAGTGTGTGTAAAAGTACCCTTAACGAAGCCGAAAGGCACTTGTTGTGCCCGTCATTGCGATTTTTTTTTTTTGTTCTAGACCATACCTGGGAATTTTGTAGTTACGGAGATATTGTGGGTCCTAAGTTCCAACTTATTCACAAGTTTTTTTTTAAATACAAGTTTTTAATGTTATAACTTTACTTTAAATACCTCCACGACCCCCGTACAAGGCATCTATCAGCACAATGTTTTGAGGGCGTTACATTGAGTCCTACCGTAAAACGTGATTAACACCCCAAAAAAAAGTAATTTCCCAGTAATCATTTTTGCGTAGTTTTTCGTTGGAGAAGAAATTTTCATCATAAGAGAAGAAAATAAACACAACAATCTCCCAATCGATCGTCGGTTTTCCTGATCCAATTTGTTTAAACGAAGTCAATTAACGGCTGTCAGCGTTTCATCGGCTTTTGGTATTTACGGCTGGTGAGAAATCTAATCTTCTGCCGAATCTGGAGTCCTGGTAATGGGATCTGACTATATGAGAGTTCCAAAGACAAAAATGTTTTAAGCCTTATTTTTATTATATTTTCGTGGCTCTTGAAGATTAAGCTGCACTTGTCGAGGTCGGTCTGTAGATAGGTGACCGTCCATTGCATATCAAGACCCATATGTGCCTCGGAAAGCACGTCAAGATGTTGGTCCCGGAAGTCATTTGTAGATCTTTGACAGTCGTTACGGACTCAGAAACCCGAAAACCTGAGAACCAGTCTTAACAAAGGCCAGTTGTCATAGACAGTAGCACCATGTAAAATACTTTTATTAAACTGCATCCAGAAACGGATATGACTATAAGAGTGATGGAGAGGAAGCGGAAGGCCAAAGAAGAGATGGATGGATGTGTGAGCAATGATATCAAAGAGAAAACAGTAAATGATGCTCTGACAGGGGCGAATGGAAAAAGAAAACGTGTTGCACCGATCCCAAGTAGAAAGGGACAGAGGCTATAAGATGATGATGATACTGTATCCAGAAAGACTGAAGGCCGATCCGATCATAGTAAAGCAAACTCTGAGCACATGATAATAAATAGTAATACTGCTATTCAGCTGCTCTGGTTAGACTGAATCCTAACATAGTTGGGAAAACAGGTGATGAAACTTGTGCTTATGATAGTCATTTAAATAGTTTATATATAAAGGGAGCAACAAGACCCTTGACCCTTGGTGTGTTCGCAGATCGGTGGGATTCCCCGATGTTGCGAAGGTGGATGCGGCTCCATGCTGTATTTTAACGTATATATTTTCATCTGTGTCTGTAACCTACTAACACTAGAAGTTAAGTAAAATTGTTACTAACCCTATGGACCCTGGTCTGAAATAAAAACCTTCTATTCTATTCTATTCTTAACGAAGCCGATAGGCACTTGTTCTCCCCATCATTGCGATCATTTTTTTTTTGTTTTAGATGATACCTGGGAACCTTCTAGTTACGGAGATATCCATCATTAGAATGTTTTGAGTGCGTTACATTGAGTCCGTAAAACGTGACTTTTCACCCCAAAAAAAAAAGTCGTTTCCCAGCAATAATTTTTGCGTAGTTACTTAGTTTGATGTACAGAATGCTTGGTTGAGGGCTTCGTGAAGGGTCCGTTTATACCCTTAAAACATACATTGATAAACTCTCCCTTTTCCCATAGGCACATATTACCGCACACCATCTGCTACGATCCTTCCATACTCATAACATAACATCACGGCAGTAACTCCCTAAGGGTCAAGCAGAGGTGTACACCCCCATTTCGCCAGTTAACTTTAAGTCCTATACAACATAGTTTGTTCAGAATAAGTAACTGAATCGATTCCAATAATTTTTAAACCATGTTATATTTATTCCCAAAAATATTTAAAAAAGTCAAAAGTTGGACACCGAGCGACTTTAAGTACCTATCGCAATAATTTAGGTACCTACTGCCAAATTATTATTATCATCAATGAGCTCAAGACGACGCTGGAGGCGCGCACTGCGTGGTGACCACGATTTTGTGCGGACAACTAGGTAACAGAACAAGCTTATAACTTTGTGATTTTTCATGATACAGATTTTGTACATAGATTCTTTACATAAAAATACTAGACACGTGTATCAGGTTTCGCATATACTAAAACTAATGTTGTATAATAGGGGGCGAACCATTGGGCATTAGTCTAGACTTCGTGGCTGCTACTAATAAATTCCTGATGGAAAAACCCAATAACACATTGACTGACCCGGGAATCGAACCCAGGGCCTCATGCTAGGTAGTCGTACTTGCGACCACAGCAATGAGGCAGTCACCTTACCTACCTTAACTTTTAATAGCCTAATCTAACAGCTAGCCATCAGCTTATGACCACACACTCACCTAAACCACTGTGTTATTACAGCTTAATAATACAGCTTAATAATACATGAATAAACAATGAAATGAAGCCCTCTGACCTCCACGGCCGAAAAACCCTCTGACAATACTCCATTACAAGATTACCACACAATATTTTAATTATACTTAATTGGCTTCTAAACGCGCCGTCAGTCTGTTGGGACATATTATATACGTATGTATATGGGTACAGTTCATAATGATGAATATCGCGAAATTTGACCAATGTACGCACAAATGGGATTAATATAATTGGTAGGCTGTTTTTTGAACACATTTTTGCGGAATAAAATGTGTGGTAGTGCTTGAAATGTTTATTAAAGAGCACAGATATATGTAGGCGTCGCAAGTCTCCTAGTACACATAAACCGTGATGACAATTTTAGACTGTCATATTTCGATTTGTTCAGGATTTTCGTGTTCAGAAATGGCGAAATGTGGGTGTACTATTGAGGTGGAAGCGCCAGGGTAACTCGCGTAATATAATTTTCTTCCTTTTTTTACAATTTACAGGTCAGTGTCAGGTTGTATGTTGATTGAGATATGATTCGTGACCGTCACAAATATGGCTTTACAGAGTTATAGTCATTAAACTCATCAATACAACCCTCAAGTTCATATAATCCCATTGAATGAAGTAGTCATTAAATCTATACTAATATTATAAAGCTGAAGAGTTTGTTTGTTTGTTTGTTTGCTTGAACGCGCTAATCTCAGGAACTACTGGTCCGAATTGAAAAATTCTTTTAGTGTTTGATAGTCCATTTATCGAGGAAGGTTATAGGCTACACAACATCACGCTACGACCAAAACGAGCGGAGCATTTATGAAAAAGATTGCAAAAACGGGGAAAATCCGAACGCAGACGAAGTTGCGCGGGTCAGCTAGTGGGATTATATGAACTTAGAGGGTTGTATTGATGATTTTAATGAGTATAATTCTGTAACTACATACGTGTTACGGACAATGATATTTTGTTTCACATATAGCTTAAAACTGACCTGAAAATTGCAAAAAACCTAAAATCAAAATCAAAGCGTTTATTTGAAGTAGGCCAGTTACTTTTGAATTGTCGAAACAAAGACAACAATGAAATGTAGCTACAGTCCCAGTCACAAGGCATAAAAACTGTGAAAGTACTGTAGTTGCCCGTTCCCTAACGTAGATCTCTATGGAGAAGAACGGGCAAGAAACTCCATGGACACTCTTTTAAATCAGAATACTTTTACAATACCTTGGTTACATCATTTATGTTGAGATGGTAAATTATGTAAGAACGATGTAGCAAGATGTGTACGTTAAAAGTGTCCATAGTAAAAACAATTCAAAAATAAAATAATTAATTCAAATAAGCCGTGACAACCAAGAGATGACCAGTCACAACTGACGGTATCGGCACCATTTAACTCAACCAATTTGAAGGGAACTAAATGATACGACACACGCGCCACCATCAGCGAGACATTTGAGTGAGCATGACATACTCTTAACCGCCAGGGCACATTCAAGTCAAGAAAAGACGTAGGTTTCCAGCGAATGACAGCTTTCTAATACATAGTAATCTAAAGAGATAGAAGTAGTAGAGATAGTAGTAAAACCCTCTAAGCCTCTGCCTATCCTTCGGGGATTACAGGCGTGATGTTATGTTATGTTTCGTGCTCAGAATAAGCTCGACTTCTAATTTCACAAACAATGCCTGAGTTCACTGTAATGAGTCATTTGAGGGTTGAATAACGGATATTAAGTATACATAAGATTACACGTAAGGGTTATAATGCGTGTAAAAATACCCGTAACGAAGCTGAAAGGCACAGGTTTTTCCTTTCATTCCGATCATTTTTTTGTTCTAGACCATACCTGGAAACCTTCTAGTTATGGAGATATTGGGGGGTCAAAGTTCCAAGTATTTTTAAAATACAAGTATTTAATGTTGTAACTTTACTTTAAATACCTCCACTTGCGATACATTGAGTCCTACCGAAAAACGTAATTTTCCCCCCAAAAAAAGTCGTTTCCCAGTAATATTTTTTATGTAAAGTTACTTATTTTGATGTACAGAATGCTTAGTTGCCGGCTTCGTGAGGGGTTCCATTTACACCTTGTATATCCTGAACAGCACGTGTTTGCACCCATTTGTTTGTTGAGCTAGGTACTTAGCTCACCGTTCCCTCTTCACGCCCTGCCTACACAGCTATCAAGTTTTCATGCTCGATAAGGTTGCCGAAAAACCGTCTGGGCTCCCCTACTATTGATATTGTTTCGTCCATTGACATTGTCCATTAACTCTTTGGTATACATAATTATGACCAAATTTTGGCTACATCTCGTTATTTTGGCTACGTCGCAACTAAAGGAAATACCATCACTAAAATGACATTTCGTAACTATTTTGATCTTCATACGTTGAGTCTCGTTTCGTCAACTTTTGTGTATGCGCGTATTCATTTCCGTGTGGTAAACTTTTTGTTCGGCAAGTACGCACGACGGCCAATCAAGCTGTACAAAACCAGTTTATGCGGATCTCTCATTGTATAGGAAATCTATACAAAGCGAGGCCATGTTATACTGGAAATGTATAGCTTGATGTGCCGCCGTGTGTACAGTTAGGACTCAGGCGAACTACTAAGAAATACAAAAATTAATTTTCTGTACGCTTTTACTTATTTTCAACTTACTGTTAATACTCCAACAAGGTAGGTAGGTACACAGAAACAAAACTTATTAAATTAAATTAAATTAAATATTTGTGTATTTATGGCAACTAGGCCCAATTGTTAGTAACATTGTTCTTAAAAACTATTGTTAGTAAACAAAAATAAGCAAAATACAAAATACAAAAAAAACAACATTATTTGGTGTGGGGTCTTCTGACCAGTACCTCCACAGCGTGCGACAACCAAGGTGTGTCATACTTCTCCATCAACATACTTAGGATGCTGTTAGAACTAGACCGCGCTCTTGACAAGATGGAGTTTGTTTTTTTGCGCATTATGGCGTAAAAATCATCAGTATGTGCAAACGAGAACATACCGGATGCACTACAATAGCGCGGCAGTCCCAACAGCATCCTGAAGCAGTTATTATATTGAATACGCAGGGCGTCTAGCGACCTCTTAGTGTGCCTTTCCCACAGGCCGCTCGTGTAGAATGATTGGCAATATGCTTTAAACAGCGTAATCTTAACCCCAATACCACAACGAGCGAACCTGTGTATCAGCATGTTGGCCCTGACCGCTAGTGCCCTGCGCTCTCGATCTATATCTTCATCATCTTTGAGATCTCCGGTTAAGAAGTGTCCCAGGTATTTAAATTTGACAACTCTTTTGAGTGGCATCCCGTTCAGCATTACTACTGGGTCGCTGTGTACACGTCTACCGGAGGCCTCAAAAACCATGTATACACTTTTGTTTACATTGTAGAGAAGCCCATGACTAGTGACATACCGCTCACATACGCGTAACAACTCCCTGATCGAGCCGGCCGTCGGGCCCAGAAGCACCATGTCGTCTGCATAACTTAAGTTATTTACACAAACGTTGTCTATCCAGCATCCGATACGCATACTGCTGAGCCCGGCGACCAGCCCGTTTATGTACAGATTGAAGAGCTTCGGGGAGGTCAAACCACCCTGCCTCACCCCGCACTCCAACCTGAACGTTTCGGACAGAGACCCTCCCCATCGAACACAATTAAGCTGATTAGTGTACCAATACTTAAAGATCTCCAAGAGTTCCATTGCTATTCCCGCTTCCCTCATCTTCTCCCATAGGACATCATAGGCCACAAGGTCAAACGCCCTGGAAAGGTCAAGGAAGCAGGCATAAATGGGGGTGTTTCTATCCGTGTAGTATCGGACAGTTTGCTTGAGGCCAAGAATTGCGCTTTCAGTGGATAGCTTGGGCCTAAACCCAAACTGTGCGTCATGTAACTGTAAAATATTACCTAATTCTTTATCAAGCAAACTGTCCAACACTTTCGCTATTACAGTGGCAAGCGATATCGGTCTGTAGTTGGATGGATCAGAGATATCACCAGTTCTGCTCTTAACAATGGGGACCACCACTGTTTTCATCATGTTTGTTGGCAAGTACGAGTGACTGATACAGAGCGTGAAAAGCATGGCCAGTAACCTAGGCAAATGCACACCTGCATGTTTCAGGTGCTCAATACTGAGGCTGTCATGTCCAGGTGACTTCCCTCTACACATTTTAATAATAACCTTAGTCACCTGCTTAGCAGTAAAACAAGAAAGAGACTTACCCTGGCAAGCCCCAGCAATGACACCCTCGTTTGATGGTCCCAGTGGTGAAGACACTACAAAACGATCCTTGAACATATTGGCTATATCGTCCGAAGTATCAAGGCCCCCGACACTCACAGGAAGGCCCGGCTTAAGGTTAAGCTTGTTGGTTGACTTCCAAAACTGAGCAAAGTTTTTCGATGACCTTTGCGAAGCTAAAATGTCCATTTTAATTTGGTCTTGATTTTTCTGGCACCATTTAAGCCTGCTTCTAAAAACTCTTTGGCTCTCGCGCATCTCATCCCATACTCGACCGAACTGAGGTCTGCCGAGTTGTATCCAAACCTGATGCCTTATCCGAGCCTCCCTGTGAGCCTCGCGCACATGCTTGTTCCATCCAACCACACGACCTTTCATTCGTACCTCATTCTGCTCACAGGTATGAATAGCTGACTCCGATAACACAGACACAATATCACTATACAACTTGTCCAGTTCTTTTCTATGATCAATGTTATTACACATTTTATCAGCACATGTTAAAAATTGCTCGGGAAAGTCAATGTCTCTAAGTTTACTATTACACAGATCATGGTATCTTCTGATCTGACTGTTATTTCGCTCGCGCCATAATACTTTGTTAGGGGCTTTTTCTAGAGTTTGCTTGGCCTTTGGCACGACAGTGTCTAGATTGCACTCAACAGTCAATGGCAGGTGGTCCGACCAGAAAACACCATAGTCTATGCTTACACTATTAACAGACTGCCATGCCGCCTCAGTAACAATACAATGATCAAGCCACCGTCTGCTTCCGTTAATATCACTGATATAGGTATAATTTTCAGTGTTATTATGCAGCTTTTCATGATCGGCGCATATCCACTG
Organism: Noctua fimbriata; assembly: GCA_905163415.1. Classification (NCBI taxonomy): domain Eukaryota; kingdom Metazoa; phylum Arthropoda; class Insecta; order Lepidoptera; family Noctuidae; genus Noctua; species Noctua fimbriata. The sequence goes on from LR990935.1 coordinate 16,767,882, forward strand.
TTGATCAGAGCAAAAGTTACATAGTTCTTTCCAAAAAGGTTGATTAGGATGCGAGTTAAAATCACCTAGCATAAATATGGAATTTACCTCACTATTATTAACTATAACACTCATCTCACTTAAACAATCTGTGAATTCTGACATATTTTCTACATTATCTGTAGGCATGTACACACTAAATACTATAATAGATCGATCACACAAAGACGCTTTTATAGCCGTAAGTCTCACACTTTTGCACTGCACTAACGAAATCGACTGAAAAATGCCTTTCCTCCATAATAAAGCCACACCTCCGTACGGCCTTCCTATAAGAATATCCGCAGATGTGTCAACCGCAGACTTACCCGTGTACTCGAACTTCTCATCAATTGTTCCCAGCAATGGTATATCGTGAGGCAGCAACCATGTTTCTTGGAGCGCAACTATATCGGCGGTTTTACAGATACGTCTCACACTTTCAATAGAACGTTTAATGGACTTACAATTGAATGTTACCATACTGCATTGTTGCGTTGACTTACTACTTTTGGGATCCATAGCTATTTATTTGGAATTCATAGCATTATCATATTTAATGTTCTCTTTAGTTTTCTCATTAAATACCACAAAGCGTCTAAAACGCGTCTAAACTTATATGAGAAAAAAAACACCAATACAACTTTAGCTACAAGGTGTTTTTTTACTAAACAAATAGTTCCAAAACTATTTCTACAACTATAGTAAACAACAAGCCTTTACATCTTTTGGATGCAAACGACAAACGAAAATACAAGACGTTTTTATACGTCAGTGTCAACGGTGGGTAAAATAGTTTCCATTTCTGGTTTTCACTCGTCATGATATGAAACGCTAAGAGCTAAGCCCTTGTGATGCACCTTCCAGCTCTCTCTATTGAGAGCCAGACCCTTGACCCGCTTAAGAGGAAGTGAAGGTCAAGCCCTATAGGGGCGTTTTACAGGTACCAGAGGTGACCCAGTGGTAATTAATCCAAGCAGACACTTTGTGTAAATTACTTCATCACCACTTCTCTCAAAAAGACATGTTCTTGGACCAAAATTTCGAAGACATTCGACATTCATGCTGACACAGGGCCCGCTTAGTGCATGCGTGCATGTTGCAATAACCGGATACAAATAACCTGCTTTCCAAGCCACGGAGGGAAAATCGGTATGTAATGAGCAGTCACCCACCCATCCACGGACCAACCTAGGCAAGCGCGGCTTAACTTGATGATCGACCAGAGCGGCTGTTATTATTTATATAATAGCCACGAGCTCCTCGAACCACCACTAAACACTACACTACCAGAACTCTATAACAACTTGCAGGCAACTGGCAGGTTTATTCGGCGTGCATACAAGAAATGAGACCATCAATCAATCAACTCAGACTGGCGTGGTCCACTGATGGACATAGGGCTCTCCCAAGCCGCACCACAACACCCTGACCTCAGAAATGCTACTCTAAGTAATTTTAATTTAAGGCAGAGAGGTACTACTATTCAACCTTATTGCCTAGAGCATAAGGGTGACAAGTGGTAGACCGTCAGTGACCGAAGTAACTACGGTAAAAAAAGATGTCCTTGCTCTGGTATCAAACCTCGCAAATACTTTAATCCCAGTGAGTTATATTCTTCGGCGGATGGTGCCGCGGGCACAAGTAATCTTGCTCCAAAATAATATTTTTAACAGCAAAGCCCGCTTTACTTTTTAGTTAGAGTGACCTAACCCAAAACTTTGAACACAGCTGCGTTTAATGCCAAGTGATAAAATATAACTAATTAATTTACAGCTTAGGAACATGAATTTGTTCCATGTTCAGTTAAATTTAAATTAATAATGTTTCATTTATTCATTTATTGTTACTTTACTCAAAAAGGATGAATGAAATACATTTGCATGTTACTGAGATGAGAATGCTAAGGGGGATGTGTGGTGTTACGCGAATTGATAAAATAAGTAATGAGTATATAAGACGAAGTCTGAAAGTGGCGCCGGTGACTGAAAAGTTGTCTGGTAATCGGTTGTCGTGGTATGGGCATGTGATGCGGAGGAATAAGGAAAATGTCGTGAGGAAAATGTTGAGTATGAATATAGAGGGCTATAAGAGTAGAGGAAGACGAAAGAAACAATAGATGGAATTTGTTATGAATGTTATGGCAAGAAAGGAGGTGTCTGATGAGATGACGAGTAATAGAGAAGTGTGGAAGAAAACATCCTACGCCGACCCCAAATGAATTGGGATAACGGCGAGAGAATGATGAAATCAAAATCAAAATCAAAGCATTTATTTCAAGTAGGCCAGTTCAAAAGTGCCTGTCACTTTTGAATTGTCGAAACAAAGACAACAATGAAATGTAGCTACAGTCCCAGTCACAAGGCACAAAAACTGTGAAAGTACTGTAGTTGCCCATTCCCTAACGTAGATCTCTTTGGGAACGGGCAAGAAACTCCATGGACACTCTTTTAAATCAGAATACTTTTACAATAACTTGGTTACATCATTTGATGATTAAAAGTAACATCATCCCACCGAGGTACCACCTGGGTTCCACCTGCGAACAATACTTGCCCGCCAAACTCATAGCTGTGGGAAATGAGACCAAGGATGTAGTAGGACCTTTCACGTCGTGCACCGTGAGCCACTTACCGTCACTCATCTCCCTGCCCTTGTCCCCTGGTACTTGCGGTCGGCGCAACACGTTTTTATCTTCCATTCTCGTCTGTCAACCATCACGCTATCATTTACTCCTTTTTCTTTCATATCATTCCTCACGCAATCCATCCATCGTTTCCTTGGTCTTCCTCTCCCTCTCCATGTTAATGGATTAAACGATGGATGGATTGTGTGCGCCAGTTACCGTCACTGGCAAACGTAAATCATTCTGCCTACATCGCTGCTATTTTTTTATGAGAATCTGAGTAAGTACAACCACGAGAATAAATACGTTAAGACTGAGCAAACTTCAGAAGTGCACTAGATTCTCTTAACGTATTGAACTACCTCTTTGGTCGTAGTCCTGGGCTCGATTCCTAGGTCGGGCAAGGCTTTATTTCTCAGTAGCAGCCACGTAGTCTGGATTTGTGCCCAGTGGATGGTAATAGGCTTGCCCCATAGTACATAGGACTTAAAACATAACTGGTGAAATGTGGGTGTACTATAGGTACACCTCTGTCTAACCCTTCGGCTTTACAAGCGTGATGTTATTTTAGAATTGATTCAAATTATAAATTCGTAGCGAGGAGAGGGTCTTAGAACCCTTTCCTTGTGTTTATGAAATTGGTATTTTAATAAACTCTCTATTATTTCACATAACGCGAGCAAAACCTAGTTACGGTGTGTAAAGGGGCCCTTCACAAGACCGTCAACCAAGCATTCTGTACATCAAACTAAAACATTATTGCTGGGAAACGACTTATTTTTTTGGGTAAAAAAATCACGTTTTACGGTAGGACTCAATGTAATGCAGATGAATGCATTGAATAGTTGTAGTATGGAGGTATTTAAAGTGAAGAAATAACATTAAAAACTTGTGTTTAAAATAATACTTGTGAAAAAGTTTGACCCTCAATATCTCTGGAACTAGAAGGTTTCCAGGTCTGGTCTACAAGAAAAAAAAAATATCGCAATGACAATGAGAACAAGTGTCTTTCGGCTTCGTTACGGGCACTTTTACACCCATTATTTTTTTTATAGCAATTCTTAACTCAATAAGTCCGGATAAACGACAAGGCCATGCCAAGTACGGACGGAGAAGAGTCCAAAATCCGGACATTTCCGAACAAATCTGGACGTCATGTAACCCTCACCTAAGATCGCCCGCTCATGATCAATATTTCGTGTTCACTCATAGTTTATTGTTTCATAAGGCTCATGTGGACTAGCCAACGACACGCACACTTACAACCCGCTTGAAGTGTGCCTTGACCGTTCAGCCAATGGAATATGCCCACTTCAAAAGATATAAATCAAATCAAATCAAATCATTTATTCGCATAGAATGTAGGTGTTGTATTATAAAGTTGTTATTAAATTTAGTGGGCCGGGTACATTCTGCCTGAGTTTTGGCATGCAAAATTATCAAATAATGTCAGTATCAATGAAATTATGAAATAATAAAGAATATGATTAAAGTACTAATAAATTATTTTAACAAGTCTATAGACACACAAAATTAGAAGATGTCAAATAATAATGTCAATAATATTAAATGGATATGAAATGTCACACACAGGATCAAAAAGATAAAAAGAGATAGAGTAGATATTAAATAATGTCAATACTATAAAACTGTTGAAATGTCACACATAGGGTCATTCAAAAAATCACTTAATGAGTAATAACATTTCTGTATCAAAAAATTCTTGAGTTTGTTTTTAAATTGTTGGAGAGTGTAATTCTTTATGCTGTCTGGTAGTTTATTAAATATTATTGGACCCATGCAAAAAACACTCTTCCTCAGTAGTGCTGTTTTATAACCACCGACAATTAAAAGGTTTTTGTATTGACTTCTCACGGGACCTTTCTTGGTGTCCGAGACCTTAGCAAACAATGTTTTATTTCTTTTTACAAAAATTGCCATTTCCAAAATATACAACGACGGAAAAGTAAGAATTTTCAAAGACTTAAACAGAGGTTCACAGCTATCTCTAGTTTTAAGACTACACATAGCTCTAACACAACGCTTCTGGGCTTTAAATATGTTATCTCTAAGGCTACAATTACCCCAAAAAAATATTCCAAACCTCAAGACCGATGCAACTAAACCATGATATGCTACTAAAGCAGTATTTATGTCAACTTTTTTTGTCAAGTTAAAAAGAACATATGCTGCAGTGCTTAACTTTTTGCACACCTCTTCTGCTTGCGGTTTCCAAGTTAATTGATCGTCGATATGAATTCCTAAAAATTTTGCGACCTTTGTTTGATTTATCACTTGTCCATTGTACTGTACTTTGACCTTCGGTGGAATTGTACGCTGGTGAAAATGCATCACATTAGTCTTTGGTAAGTTTATTACCAGGTTGTTTTTATCAAGCCAATCAATAATATTTCTAAGGTTAATGTTAATATCCTGTTCATAATTGGTAATATTTTTACATTTTATCAGTAAGGTACTGTCATCGGCAAATAGAACCATTGGATTTGGTATCTGGCGGGGCAGATCATTTATATACAGCAAAAATAGCGGGGGACCGAGTACACTACCTTGCGGCACACCGAATTTAACAATTTTACTTTCAGATTTATATTTTTGTTCACATTTAGATTTAGGACAAATTCTGGAAATCTCCGTATATTGTGTGCGGTTATTGAGGTAGGATTTTAAGAGGTTCAGCACATTTCCCCTTAGACCGTAGCTATTAAGCTTGTTTAATAAAATATCGTGATTGACACAGTCAAAAGCTTTAGTCATGTCTGTGAAAATGGCACAAATAGGTGTTTTATTATCTACATTTAACATTATTTCGTGTAAAAAATCATATATTGCCGTATTAATATTTTTATTTTTCCTAAAACCTGCTTGTTCATTACATAATATGTTGTATTTTGTCAGAAAGTTGTTGATTAATTCATATATGATCTTTTCAATCACCTTGAAAAACACAGGAATTAAAGCAATCGGTCTATAGTTAGCTATATCCTCCTTGCAATTCTTTTTGTGAAGCGGTTTGACTATCACTGTTTTTAAACCGTCAGGAAATACACCGGTGCTGATGGCTAAGTTAATAATGTGGCTTATATGTACGATTATATTATTTGATACAAATTTTATAACTTTCGTTGCTATTTCATCAAATCCTACGCTATTTTTATTTTTCAATAATTTGATTGCCCTGAGTACGTCTTGAGGTACGACTGGACTCATAAACATTGTGTTAGGGTTTTCGTGTATACCACTTGTTGCGAGTGATGCTTTAGGTGAGTTTTTAATCTGATCAATGAAGTAGTTGTTGAATGCGTCTGCAATTTCTTGGGGATTATTAATAATTGTATTATTTATTTTTATCTTAGAAATGGGTTCATAAGTAAAGATTTTATTGTTGATAACCTGCCAGGACGCTTTTGATTTATTTAGTGAATTCTTGATAAAATTGCTATTTTGAGCCTTTTGGGTTAGTTTTATAATTTTCTTAAATCGCTGGGAGTAATTTTTAAATTTATGTTTGTTTTCATTTGATGGTCTAAGTCTGTGCTCCCATAGAAGGTGACGCTGCTTTCTACTACATAATCGTATTCCCCTAGAAACCCACTTGATTTTTTTATTAGGTTTTATTTTAACTAACTGGAAAGGAAAACAAAGGTTATATAACAAACTAAAGTGCTGTATAAATATGTTATATGCTTCATTAACATTTTCTGTCTCATATATTTCAGCAAATGAAAGGCATTGTAGATAGCTATTGAATTTTGACAAGTTTTCCAATGATAGGTCCCGTTTCTTTACATGCCATGAGTTCAATCTATAGGTTTTGTTTACTTTTATCTCAAATATTTGTGCAGCGTGATCAGATAAGGCAAAGTCTATTACTTCACATTTACATTTATTCTTAGAATTATGAGCGAAATTATCTAGACAGCTGTTACTGGAGAGCCGAGTTGGTTGATCGAGTTCCAGTCTGAGGTTAAATCCCAACAGAAAATATTCAAAATCTAAACTAATATTATTTCTTTTCAACCTGTCGATATTAAAATCACCGCAAACAACAATTTTTTTCTTAGGGTTGGTACATAATGTTTTTAAAATTATTTCTAAATTATCATAAAAAGTATTTAAATTGCTCGACTTTGGTGGTCTGTATACACATACAATTATCAATTTTTGTTCGACCAGTTCAATAGCACAACATTCGATTACACCTGTTATTGAATATTTTGTTGCATCTCCAAGTTCTATGTATTGAAGAGACTTGTTTACCAGAATGCAGGCGCCTCCCCGTTTTTTCTCACGTCTTACATAACATGCGGCGAGCTTGTAATTAGGTATCTTTAATAGGTGTTCTTGACCATGCATAATAAAGTGCTCGCTTATGCATATAACATCTATGTTTCTTCGACTTACCGTTAGTTCTTGTAGATGAATTGTGAGTAAATCTGTTTTGTTTAAAAGTCCGGCGATATTTTGATGTAGGATTCGCATACTATTGTGTACGAAAAAAGTCCATATTATTGGTTGCTAAATCTGTGTCATTGAAGTTAATTTGTAGTTTCTTAGATGTCATATTGATTTCTGGTAAATGAGTTATTTCTAGGGTATTTTTGATAGGTGTGTTAATTAAAATGTCTTAATGATCACATATGTTTTTCATTAAAGTGTTATTTAATCTGCCGGTATAGTAGGAGAACATTTCATATGTAAGTTCTAAATTGGAGTCCAGAAGGATGGCGTATTGGTGAGTTTGGTTATCCAGGTACAACATATTATTAAACATCTCTATTCTCCAATTGAACATTGAGGTGTATTCGCTGCATTTATACGTAGGTAAGCAAAGGACAACGTTGGTATGACGTATAGCTGTTAAGGTTTCTCTTATGTTTACAATGATGTTCGTGTAATTTTTTGTTATGCGAAAGTCTTCTTCTGCTATGAAAATTATGCAGAAATCTTTTTCAGAGTAGTTCACCAATTTCGTATGTAAATCGTTAATTAAATTCTCAACGCCACAGTTAGGTTTAAGGTAGTGACATAATTGAAAGTTAGAGAATGTGTCTTCTGCTATAGGTAGTATTTTATTTATTTTGTTGCTGCTTATAATACATAGCTTATTTCTGTTGCCTGTAGTATCCGCTTTGTAGGGCAGATACGGTGATACTTTAGGTGAAGTTTGCTTTAACGTAGAACAAAAGTTATCACGACTACCTGCAATGCTATGTTGTTGAATTTCTCTTACAGTCGTCATTTTTTGTATGTCAGTGGATGTCATCTCATGTTTTCGTTTGTCAGTCGTAAAGGAAGGATCTGTTTGTGTTTGTTTGTGGTTTTTCAGACTCTTCTTAGATGGGGTTGAGTTTTTAAGCTTTTTGACGGGGCTTTGTATTAATTTTTTATACATATCGTTTTTTCCTTGCAGATCAACGTTTATTTGCTTTAGGTTATTGTTTTCTAAAGACAATGATTCGATTTCCTGGTGTGCGCTATTTAATTGTAACTCAAGGTTGTCAATCTGTTCTTTTAATTTCGATATTTGTTGTTGTTGGGTATCGTTAATGTGGTCACTAGATAGATCAGGTAGGCTGTTAACGGTATCTTCGAATGTTTCATTTTGTGATTCATTAATGGCGGTAATCGAATCTGATTTAGTTCGCGTACGGCGCATCGTGATATTCTCAAAGAAATTCATTTTCGAAGTATTATTTGCTGTGTTAACAAATCAAGATCCCAGAATAAACTATAGAGGCCAATGTAATTTTGATATGGCAAATTTATTAATTTACAAAAAGTGTTGCAGATTGTGGGATTCGAACCAGCAGTCTCAGTATCGGGAATCCGAGAGACAACTTACTTAGCTATTAAGCAGTTAGCAACTGTGGTTGAATTTCATTAACGTTTTCTTGAGGTTTGATGGAGAAGATCGTTATGATGTTTGAATATTTTTTTCAAAAAATTGACGGTGTGTTGTTATTATTTTTCAAGAACGTTTGGTATCCTATTTTCTGGTCAATTTATTTGTTTCACTTGATTATTAAATGTGGTATTGAGTTTTTGCGAGATAATGTTTACACTGTCTGATACAATATTCTCACGGGGTAGATTATTGATATTTGAGTGATAACATATTCGCTATTGTGCTTGTAAACACTGTTTCATAGTCACTGTTTTTTTAAAGTTTGTTTTTTTACACTTCTTCTTAATATAACCCTTGGATAACACTTGCACTCGAGTATTGGACTATTAAGACTATACGGAACTATTTATTTGTGAATAAACTTTGTTATAGCTATTTTTAAACTATTCAAATACGCGGAGTCGATGCAATCCGTGGCACTCTTCGATCTCAATAAATAGGACGCGTTATTATAACATCACGCCTATTATAAATAGGACGCGTTATTATAACATCACGCCTATTTATGCCTGAAGAGGTAAGCAGAGGTGCGAGTGATGCTTCGCCAGCTATGTTGATATCATCATCATCACTGTTAAGGTAGTCATACACGCTAGGTTATGCATGACAGTTTTAAATGTGCATGCAAAACTTTCATGCAAAACCGAGTTCTATCCCAAGGTATGTTCATATGTATGGTATACGGCTTGACTGTACACGCAAAACTGCACATGCATAACCTATCATCTATGGCTGGCTTTTGCCTTGTTAAACCATCTGCTGAGTGTAGGTGACCTTTGGTGTCATTGCTGGAGATCTTCAGAATGCATCTACCCATTTGGCTGTCGAGCTGCCAACAATTCTAGTTTGTTTTAAATCCCATGTTATATGGGGCTAGTCATCACACGAATCTAGACTCCTGGTTAGCGCCATTCGGTTTTTATGTCAAACTCAGTGATTGATAAACCGAAAACCACTGCGCCATACCGACCAGACATGCATGCGTCCACATAACCAACGAATTTTATTCATGAACTTTGTTCATGAAACAGTGCCTCAACTGTAAAATCAGATAGCACTCTGTTTGGGTATATATTCTGTGAGATTGGTGTTGTCTCCGAAGCAATCGGTTGTTTGGCTTCCCACAAATTACTGACAGTCGCGAGAAGTGGGTCGCTTGATTGTTGTGTCGTGTGTCAGTTTGCTAGTTAAATGCTTTCTGGTTCTTGCTTCTCATAGAGGTAAATCACATTTTAGGGTCCATAACTTCAAACCTTTTAATAGAGGAAACAATAAAATACAATATTGCGAAAAGCTATGTCAAAAAAACCACTGCTCCCATAAAACCCGAAAGTTAAACTTATTCATACGAATCGTAGGTTTTTATTTGCTTATAAATGAAATACCCACCAAGACCCCATAAAAACGAAGAGCTTTATTTACACACAAGTCCACCCCGCTTGCCACAAATGGCGCGAATACTTCACGTAAAGATGTGCCCGCCGTAAGCAATTTAAAATAGAAATTCTCCGCATAAAAGTACTGACCGTAGGCTGCTCATGCATAAATGTATACCACGATAAGGGTTTCAGAAGTTTACCTATACCGCTGCTAAATCTGATAGTGATATCCGGGAAATGCTTTGAATGGCAAGAAAATAGCTGATACCATGCAAAATGTACATTTTACCTAGTCTTTCCGTGTCTTGGACTTCAACCACCGGTCCTAGTTCTTACAAGAATACAGGGTGTAAACGGATCCTTCTCGAATCCGTTAACCAAGCATTCTGTATGTACATCCAACTAAGTAACCCTACGCAAAAAATATTGCTGGGAAACAACTTTTTTTTTGGGGTGAAAAATCACGTTTACGGTAAAACTCAATGTAACGTACTCAAAACATTGTGCTGATGGATGTTTTGAATAGTTAACAGGTCATTGGAGTAATTGAAGTCAATTTATAACCTTACAAAGTAGTTTTTTTTTTAAATACTTGTGAAAAATTGGAACTTTGATCTCAAATATCTCCGTAACTAGAAGGTCCCAGGTATGGACCAGAACAAAAAAATAAACATAACATTACGCGTATAATCCTCGAAGAGTTAGGTAGAGATGTACGTCCCATAGTAGTCCCACATTTCGCCAATTATGTTTAAGTCTGTAGTAGACAGCGAGTCTAGCTCAAAAAAATTTGTTGGAAAAACCCAAGAAACTAAATGACTGGGAATATTTTTAACTAATAAAAGCCCAAAATCTAACAAATTGATGGTTTCAAGGTAACAAATTGCTTTAAAACCATGCAGCACTACTTTTAGCCATAAAGCATACCAGGTACCAGGCTATCATAACACGCAAGAGCTTATCTACCGAACAGCTGACGTACCGAAAGTGCCACGAATGTCATGTAACAACGAAAACTTTCGGCGTCCGAAGTGCTTGCAATAGTTATGAGACTTTATCGACTGTCTATATCGATGTCCCGGGGGAAATAGAGGCTAGGTAATGTAATTCATTTACTTTGGAAATACGTTTGATGTATAAAAGTTTTGTGAAGAAAAGTGGATTCGGTTGTTTTTTTTATTATGTATACGGGGTATTTTTTGCTCATAGCTTTTCTACAGTTGACCTATTCAAAAGTTTGAAATCAGTCACTCAATAGATGATCTACTAGCTCATTGTCATCCAGAGCAAACAACCCCTATCGACTTTACCTATTAATACATTTGACCCCATCACTAGTATTGCACGCCCGTAGCTTGCAACTAACTTAAATTTAGCTCTGACCTACAACCTATTTTAGCCTCTGTTTTAGCCTAGACGGAATAAATACGAAATAAACCTTTTTCAAGTTTTTCAGACTGTGTTTTGGATGAAAATTATGAAAACGTGGCCTGAAATATTCAGTTCGAATATGGAATTAAAAAAGTTTTTTAAGACTTCGTTAAGTTTTTCGTAAATTTACGTAGTTTTTTGTGAGAAGTATTAAGAAGAAGTAGAAAGCTATAAGAACTTAAGCTATCGCTTGGGGCACTTTGTTTCCTATCAAATCGGTACCGTTTATATTGAGAACAGCTCGTGGCTTGCTTAAAACTCAAGCGCTTCCGTTGAGCATGAAGCCTACCTCGGGTTGAATAAGTCCAAGGTCGAGCAAAGTGCAATTTCTTAGTAGCATTTTGGAGCATGAACTTGTTCCCGGTTGATGACAATAGGCTCGCCCTATTACACAACACTAAACTGGAAGAATGTGGCAGTGGTGGGTTTAGACAGAGGTTTACGTCCACAGGTTCACCTCTGCCTAATCCTTAGGTGGCAGTCAGCCAGTTTGTAGAGTGGCCCAGTATACCAGTAGTCATCTCCCTGCCCTTGACCCGTGATATTTGGGGTCAGCGCAACACGTTTTTTTTCTTCCATTCTCCTCTGTCAACTGTCACGCTATCATTTACTCCTTTTCCTTTCATATCATTCCTCACACAATCCATCCATCAAAATTATTTTATATTCCTTACTCTTTTAGTCACGTATTTCATCCCTCCTCATCACATGTCCATACCAAGACAGACGAGTCCCTTTCATATTTTCTGTAACAGGCGCCACTTTCGAACTTCCTTTTATATGCTCATTTATAAGAGGAATGATCCTTCCACCTGGGCACGCATTGCCGTGGCCGACTTGGAAATGTTTAAACAGACTTCGAACCCAAGTCGGCCGGACGAAAGACAATCTCTGCAGATGGGGGTTTATGGACGGCTCAGACTTCAAGTGCGTATGCGGCGTCTCCCCACAGACAATGGCCCACCTTCCATCTTGCGCCGCATGTCCTATCACCTGCGCGCTTGATGATCTGCTTACTGCGTCAGTGAGCGGGGCTCGCGTGGCTGAGTTTTGGGCTAAACATGACATTTGAACTTTTTGCCATCGACAAGCAAAGAATAAGAGAGGAAGGAGGATCATGTAGTGCGCCCCATATAACACAGAGTCACAGACATAACACAGACAGTCGTTAAATCCGTCTGGAACTATTTTATTCAGTACCACCGTGCGCGCGCGGCTTTGCTCGCCTTGTGGTCGGAAATTATCATAAATATAGCATAAGGCTATGACAGACAGTTGAGAATAATGTAGTTTCTCATTACAGAAAGAATTTTCAGAATCGGATCTTTACTTCTGAAGATAACCCCCCCCCCCCCACTACTTTCATACTCACGAACTTTACCTCTTTATAATATTAACAAAGTAGGTACCTACTGTTCTTATCCATGTTTCTGTTCAAACTCAAGAATATTATTACACGCACGGACGAACGCGCGAAGTGACTTTGTGAAAGCGTCCAAATTCTTACCGCTCAGCCACGAATGTAGGAGAGTACCAGGGAAATATAAAATGTAAGTGATTTCAACGACCACTCCAGTGTAAAGAGATCGTCTAATCATGAACACTCAGTCAGATGGCTGTTGAAATGTATTTTTACATTTTAAATGGAATCGGTTGAAAGATAAAGATTTGTAATTCATTTTTTATTTAAAACAGTCCATACATTCTTGCCCGTTCTTCTACATAGATATCTACGCTTTGGAATGGGCAACTACAGTACTTCCACAGTTTTATGCTTTGTGACTGGGACTGTTGCCCCCTTTCGTTCTTCTTTCTCTTTTTGTTTTTGACTGAAACCTCGATGACAATTCAGAAGCGACTGTAAATGGTTTAATCTTAGTGAAAGTTGGTATTATAAACAACTGATTGGTTTTTGATGAAACATTACTAGTAATATAGCTTATACATCAGAATAAGACCTAGGCTATGATTTATTGCCTGCCAGGGCTGCGGGACTGTTCGAAAGAGATACCGCGGCCCTGGAACACAAAGGGCAAAGAAGGAACATGGATGGGTTTTAGTCAGTACAAGTCTGATACTCCCTTCCGCTCCGCCCAGAGCGGAGGGGGTTATTTTTTTTTTTCAAACATGGATTGAAGCGAAACCGCGTGTGAAAGCTAGGTGAAATAAATGTTCTGTGTTATAAAAACACGAGTAAAGGACCTACACTAAAATACTAGTTAATTGAAATTACATGATTAAATCACTAAAATCAGTTATCACCAAACGAATTTCAAACATTATTCCTGTCCATTGATTGAACATGATGTTATAAATGCGTTTAACGTTAAACGTATTTTATTTTTCTGCGGAAAAGATAAGAAAAAAATATCATTGTACTCGTATAAGCACATTTCTGAGCTATGGCTTATCTCTTACGCATTCTGGCTTCGGACCGCAAAGCAAAAAACATGCGAAGCGCCCATGCGTAGCAACCGCAATTCACGAATGGCTTGCTCCTCTTATCCCAAAATCTGTAAAAAATATTAATATTGTACTGACTTTACTCTTAGATGTATATCCACGCGTGTGAAAAGCACGAGCTCATTAAAATTGCCATTTAACTGAGCATTATGTTGCTATCTGACGATACAGTTCGCGCAGTGGCTGAGAGATTGACTTCTGCGCTGCGCGTCGCGGTTTCGATTCCCGCACGGAACAAATATCTGTATGGCCTACAGGTAGTTGTTCCGGGTCTGGCTGTTTATTTATGTGAATTTAAATGTTTGTAAACGCATCCACGATAAGGGAGAAATTCATAGTATGGGACAAGGTTTAAAAAAAAAAAAAAAAATAGCTGCCGCATGGGGCGGTCTAAGGCCTGTGCATGAATGACTAACCCCCATATAACGAGACCTCTCCGTGCCCCAGAAAGTAGTATTTTGTTAGTAGATCTTTGACAGTCGTAAGCTTGGGTAGTAGAGAAAGTCTGACAACCAGTCTTACCAATATATTACCCAGTGGCTGATTTGTGGAGGCCAGGTAGGCAGTCGCTCCATGTAAAGTACTTCTATTGCAGTGCATTTGGTTGGACTGGAAACCGACTCCAACATAGTTGGCAAAAAGGCTATGCCGATTGTTTTCAATAAAAAGCCCATTTTGAAACATAAACTGCAGACAAAAATTAAAATCTCGAAATCTCCTCCATATTAAATCGATTTTTATCCCCGTCCTTCAATATATCCGAGAAAAATAAGATTAAATTCCTGTCCATTTTTCAATACAAGTCAAACCTAACCGTATTGAACATCGTCCCGGGTAGTCCGGACCGACCCGAGTCGTGTCCCGATCAATTTGTTCCGACGCTTCGGAAAAAGTTTCACCTATCTATAAGATTAGTTAAGACTTGCGATTGGCAATAAACTTTGAAGGTCAACTCCCGGATGCTGTTTCTTTCATGAGTTAAGGGGCGATTCCATTGGATAAGAACGATGAAAAACAAGACAATTTAAGGCTGGTTCACTACGTCATGCTATGCCACGACCTGCCAGTACCAACTGCAAATTGTCACACGCCAAATCGCTCGTCACATGTTCTTGCCACACGAATAATACGCGCCAGTCGCTCCGCACATCGTGTCGAATTGTAAACTACTTGTGTCTTTTGTTTTGCAGCAGTCGCTACCGCTAGAGGCTAGAAGTGCATCGTTTGATCGTGTCGTCTGTCGTGTGGTCGTGGCCAAGAGGAACCTATGACAATTTCCTTATCTAGATTTCTAGCATTATTATATTCTGCATTTCTGCGCAGTAATAGCCATCCACAGATTGTTTAATCAATGTAAGCTGCGTAGCATTTGCATGTTTAAGCAACATTTTTGACCCCGATAACTTGGGGTCGAAACTGGATCTTTTTCGAGAAATTAAACTAAATAAAAATTACAAATTAGATCTACTATCACCTATTTCAAGGATTGCACCTTGTTACCCGGCACTCCGCATAAATCATCTACCTATTTATAGTACTTTGTGGTTCACTGCTTTGTGCTCATTACATTGTGAATCTCACAATTCTGCGTGTAAACCTACCGGTGCACATTCACGAAACTCAAGAAAATGTTTTATGGAGGACAAATTAAATAAAAAATGCGTATAGTATTCCTTTGAAACCACACCTTAACAGAACAAAACGTATTAGCACACAGCAGGCATCTCGAACTCGCTTAACTATCGTTAGCTTGTGATAAAATAGAGACAAAATGGCCGCCGGACTATAACCGGAGGCTGGCCACTTATGCGCTAATGGCCCTGTACACAATGGACAGGAGATGGCCATCGACAGCGACGTATCAGATCGTTTTCTTGATAGTAATGAAGATCTTGTATATTGTTATGGACAAAATTGCTTATAGTATCGAAACATTCTAACTAATATGTATTACATATTATAACATAGTATCACGCCTGTAATACCCGAAGGGTTAGGCAGAGCTGTACCTAATGGTACACCCACATTTCGCCAGTTATGTTTTACTTTCTGTCACTAATTCACCATGTTCGTACACCACTTTAATCTTGAAAACCACCGGACCGATTTAAATGAAATTTTGAGAATGTGTATGGTTGATTCCAGGTTGAAAGATAGGATAGTTTTGGATCCGATAGGTGGCGCTATTGTTAGCAAATTTCACTCGTGCGAAGCCGGGGCGGGTCGCTCGCTAGTAAAATTATAGATGCCATCTATCTTTTTTTTAACTGCTTCTACACCAACATATTTGATACTGATACTGATGCTGCTAGCCTGCGTCATCCCACTGCTGGGCAAAGGCCTCTCCCCATGAGTTCCAGTTGCTACGATCCAGGGCTAATGTGGGCCACTATTCGTTTGTTTTGTCAAGTTCGTCCCACCATCTTCTGCGAGGTCTGCCGCGACGCTTTCTGGCTGTGTCAGGGCTCCAGAAAGTGGTTATTTTGGCATATTTGAAGGAAAAGCAAATCTTACCACTAACTTTTCTTAATTATTATCTTAACCAGAGCAGTGTCCATCCCACGGTTCTACGTATTCAAAGAAATCTTCCACGAAACTCAAACGCGCTGATTCACGACGAAAATGGTCGTCCGTTTGCTAATGAAAAGCTAATGACCGTGAAACCAATTTCCTTGAGATGATTTGCGCATTCTTAGTTAGAACTTAGGAAATTCTCGCTTTCAAAGATTGTTTAGCGATAAATTCAATTAAATTATGCACAGGAAAAAGGTTTCGCTAAAAACTTTTTGGTTTTGAGTATTACAAAAAAAGAATGGATGATGAATGAAAATCGCGATACGGAACTCAAATGGAGTTGGACAGGACACCTAGCAAGGCGTAGTGATGACAGGTGAAATAAGATTGCCACCGAATGGCGTCCAAAAACTGCCAAAAGAAATGTGGGTCGTCCAGGGGCGACATAGTTGCCTTCGGGGATAAAAGCTGGATGAGGCTGTCGCCAGAAAATGTCGCAAGAAAAGAGAGGCCCTCTTTCATTGTGCCAATTTCCCAGCAATTGGTGAATTCAGGCTGTGGTCTGTTTGTGTCCGGTGTCCGCTGCCTGGTCGCAATTTGTTCGTATCAGTTTGACTTTCTCTTTCGGTAACCGGTTCTTTATGTTCTGTCTTTCTTATTTTGATTTACCATTCTTTGGATTGATAGTAGGTATTTTCTATTGGCTTCTGATTAACTTATACACTAGCGGCCCATTCCTACTTTGCACGTTTTTCACGGGTTCGACAAAATATCGAAATTTATTTGCTATTTCATCATCATCTGCCTTTTCCCAACTATATTGGGGTCGGCTTCCAGTCTAACCGGATGCAGCTGAATACCAGTATTTTACATGGAGCGACTGCCTATCTGACCTCCACAACCCAGTTAGTACTGGGTAATACGATACCCCTTGGTAAGAGTGGTTGTCCGATTTTTTGGGCCTCTGACCACCTAACGACTGTCAAAGATCTACAAATGACAGCCGTGACCAACGGCTTAACGTGCTTTCCGAGGCACGGAGGAAACTCGGTATGTAATGGGCGGCCATCCACAGACCAACCTAGGCAAGCACGGCTTAACCTAAAGATCGGCCCGAGCGGCTGTTATTATTTAGCCACGAGCTCCTCCTGTTATTATTTATTTGGTATCTGCAAGTTCAATATTAGAAAAAGTTATAAGCCCCCGAAATAACACCGTTTTGTAGTTTAAAAGAAGAACGCAGTCACAAACAGACGCAGAATGACTTTATTTTGTAAAATGTTTAGATTATAATTATAGAATTTAAAAGTAAGTATACTAAATTAATAAAAACTTTACGAAAAAGCCCGAAAGAGTTTCGCTTTTTAACTTAATTTACACTACTTCCCTTTGAGCGTGGTCTCATAAATAATATTTTCTCTGACAAAACGACTTCCTGGTACCAGGCTAGCATAAAAGCCAGGAGTTGTTAGCATACAAATGAGCGTAATCTGTGTTTGGTTGCAGGAACCGCATAGAGAGAACTGCGTCGAAACGATGGCGGGGTTCCGTACGGAGAGTGGTGTCTGCTGCTGTTTGTAAGTACTTTAATAAACTTATAAAAATGTAGTAATAATAAAATAAAAACCGGTTATAAGAGACATGGACGCACTAAATGTTATCATGGATACAGTACACGATACTAGGGAATCACGAGGAAGGGATATATTAAAAGTGTTGACTGCTGAGATGACGAATAATATGATGATGACACAATTCTATATCATCCTCTTATTCCAGCCCTTTTCCATTCTCCTCTGCCTTGCTATTTTATACCATCCAGTAAAAATTTTAGGTCAGTTTTAAAAAAAAGGTTGTAAGTACATTTTGAACGTGTAAGTATTGCACTTTCGTATGAAACAGCCGATTTCTTTTTTTAAACCGACGTTAAATTTCTACGCTGGACTGTGATCATGTACTGAATTCGTAGTAACAGTTTGTACAGACAGACGCCAGCACATCTAGCTATTACAATCTGTCAAACTTCTCTAATAGATTTTCAACTCTACGCTAAAGCTGGTCCAAGGTTGATTGGGAAAATATGACAGTTTCGGGTAGCTTGATGTTACACTGACACCCTCCCTTTGTAGATGTCAAGTACAATATTAATTACTCAAAGCTTTTCGCTCATTAAACATTTCACTTAAAATAACACGCTGGACCATAAATTGTAAGACAAAAGTCAAGTTTACTTAACCTAACGTCGATACTTGTTTACACTCTAAATACGACCGCCCTACATAATTCACAAACTTCATTTGCCAACTTGAGCACGAAAGTGGTAAACTAACTAAGTACACCTCTGGCATGAAACTAATTTATTGGATAGTTTTCTATTAAAAGACGCTTTTATAAGCATCCTTTAGGATTCATACCTGGCCATTTTAACTGTAGAATCGGATGACGCCCTCAGGAGCGACGATATCCGTAGGGTGGCTGGTAGCAACTGCATGCGAGTTGCCGAGAATGGAGTTTAATGGCGAGCGATTGGATAGGCCTATTATTAATCAGTTTATTTCAGATCAAATTAATTAATCCATACAATTACAAATGATTTCAATACAATTAAAAAAAAATACAGAAAAATAAATTAAATTATTGGAATTATAATACCTATTGTGTTAGTAAAACCTTATGCACTATGTTAGTCAACACCCATCACAATATGCATCCACTTGTTCTGGATAGGGCAATCCGCACGAGATACAACCATCTGCAGGACACTGTTGCTACTGCCCCGCACGCGCTGCAACAAGGAGGCTGCTTACTTCCGTATAACCGCGTGAAAGCCGTCGATTAATCCTCCGCAAACATTCCGGATGCACTACAATAGCGAGGCAGCCGCATCAGCATCCTGAAGACGTTGTTGCATTGGACACGCAGAGCACTAGCAGCCCGGCGAGTAAAGGTTACCCACAGACTGCTCGAGTATAATGATTGGCAGTACGCCTTGAAAAGAGTAATTTTCACTGCCCCCGAGCAGCGAGCAAACCTGCGTGCAACCATACTCGCCGTGACTGCCAATGCTCTGTGCTCCCTCTCTATGTCTGCGTCATCTTGTAACTCTTCTGTCACAATGTGGCACAGATACTTGAAACTGCTCACCACCCTCAGAGCCGCACCATAGGCGGAACATGCACTGGTCCTCGCTTTCCACTCTTGAAAACGAGCACTTCGCTCTTCTTCGAGTTATACCTCAGTCCATGTTCCACAGCGTACGCCTCACAAATTGACACAAGTTTACGCACCGCCCCCACCGACGGTCCCAGCAGTACCATGTCGTCCGCATAACTGATATTATTTACGCTAACTCCGTCTACAAAACAACCCACATGAATACTGCCGAGCTCGTCGATGAGGTCATTAATGTGCAGATTGAATAACAGAGGAGAGGTTCTACCACCCGTCCGCCCCACTCCATGCCATATGCATCAGATAGCGCACCAGCCCATCTCACCTGGATCCTCTGACACGTGTACCGTTTTAAAATCTCTGGCAGTGTGGTGTGATGCTAGAATATCCATCTTAATATGCTCCTGTCTATCTTGACACCATTTTAATTGTTTTTTGAAAGCCTTTCTACTCTCACACATATCTAAATAAAGTTGACGATTATTAGGCTTCCCCAGTAAAAACATTTAACCTGACTTGAAAATCTGCCACATACCTATTCCAACCAGCAACATAGCCGCCTCTCCTCCGTGACTCACCTTGCTCACTAGAACTGGCAGCAACCTTAGACAGGATAGAAACTAATTTTACATACTTGTTTCTCAGTATGGTCCTGTGTTCCACATTGTAACAAATACCATCACAGCAAGCCGAGAGCTCTCCAGGAAAATCAATTTCCCTCAGTTAAAAATGACACCTTTTATGAAAATTTTCAATTTCGCCTTTCGTACGCTCGCCCCATAGAATCTTATTAGAAGCCAGTGTACGGATGACCTGCTCTTTATTACTAACCTGGCCCAGGTCACATTCAATAATGAGTGGAAAGTGGTCACACCACTGCACATCCCGCTCTACCCATACACGCTTTATAGATGGCAGTGCAGCACTCGTGAAAATTCAATGGTCCAACCACCTGGTACACCCGTGCGCCTCACTTACAAAAGTGAACGTATCAGATTCGGCGCCAAGCACTTTTATATCAACACAGGTCCAGTCCTGATCATTACAAAAACCCAGTATTTCATTACAAAAAAACTCTTTAAGATGCGCATTGTAAATTGCTTCTGTCTCTATTATCGTCAATAATTAAACAAATTTTACTTAAACATTGTGTAAACTCAAGTACATTTTCAGAACAGTTAGTAGGCATGTACACACTAAATATTATCACAGATTTATCACTTACATAGTTTATCTTCACAGCCGCTAAGCGAACGTCGTCGGACTCTAGCACTTTAACTGACTGAAAGGCAATATTTCGCCATAATATGGCAGGCAACACCTCCAAAAGGCCTCCCCGTAGTAGGCCCGCAGATGTGTCTACAGCAGACGTCCCCGTGCTCCCAAACTCATCGCCTACAGCATTCAGAATCGGCAGGTCATGCGGTAGTAGCCAGGTCTCCTGCAGTGCGATGACATCAGCTAACTTACAGAAACATTTAACGCCATGAATGGATCTCTTCAGCGACTTACAATTAAACGGATATTAAGTTTTATAGACCTTTTCTACCATTATCAGGTTTAGTGGTATGCCTCTCACCCTCGTCAAGGGTTTGATGTATGTCCAGCTGGACTGCTGTACGCTGATGATGCCGAAGATTGCAAACTCGTCTATAGTACCGTATAACAACAACACACAACTACAACAACAAAACACTCAACACAACACAAACAACACAACACAACACAACACAACACAACACAACACAACAACAACACAACACACAACAAGAACAACTTATGACTTACCTGTCCTGCCTTTACTTCGAAACAAAATATAGGTACTAGCGAGTTCACTGCGCGTCTGCCACTTTTCACCCTTATGCCCTAAGTAATAAGGTTGAAAAGTGGTCGACCAGTTCGTCAGTGAACTGAGGAGTACCTACAAAGTTCGATTGATTGGTCCGCGTAGTGGGTTCGTAATTTGCTACGACAATGTGGCTGACGTTAGTTTTCGCATTTAGGTACTACGCCGCGCACCGCCGCCGCGCTGTAGCAATATTTCAATCTTTTGACGCAATAGTTGGAACACACTTGTGCACTATAATATCCCCAGGGCCGATGGCTAATTAGGCAGTTGATCCATGTAATCTGTCCAAAAAAATTTTTGGAATATGGCTAGGCAGATGATGAAGCTAATATCACGGATTTAAAGAATTTTCTGCAAGAAAATAGAAAAAGATAGCCAAGCATAAAACTGCGCACTTCAGTCTAACATTATTACTTAATTAGTTTACATTGTTTATGTTTCATTTTAGTTTGAAATATCTCTACAAGAATTTGTAGCGAAGTTGAAACGATTAATATTTGCTAGAATACTAGCAATATGTACCTAAATTCTGGTTAATCGCTTTTATTTATTTATTTATTTATTTATTTACAGTATACTTACCTTGTTCATCATCATCATCATTTCAGCCGAAAAGTCCACTGCTGGACATAGGCCTCCCCCAAGAAGGGGGGTTTTGCCATAATCGCCACGCTTGGCAGGCGGGTTGGCGATCGCAGTATGGTTGTTGTAGAATCAGAGAACGCTGCTGCCCATTCTCTGGTAAGTCCCTTAGTCGCCTCTTACGACACCCACGGGAAGATATGGGATGGTGCTATTCTTTACGTCCGGACACCATACAGAACCTTACCTTACCTTGTTCCTTGTTCTTTATTGCACACTAAATTTAAAGATACATCATCATCATCTGACTCGCCTTTTCCCAACTATGTTGAGTCGGCTTCCAGTCTAACCGGATGCAGCTGAATACCAGTATTTTACATGGAGCGACTGCCTATCTGACCTCCACAACCCTGTTAGTACTGGGTAATACGATACCCTTGGTAAGACTGGTTGTCAGACTTTCGGGCCACTGACTACCTGTAACGATTGTCAAAGATCTACAATTGACAGCCGTGACCCACGGCTTAGCTTGCTTTCCGAAGCACGGAGGAAACTTGGTATGTAATGGGTGGTCACCCATCCACAGACCAGCCTAGGCAAACGCGGCTTAACCTGAAGATTGATCCGAGCGGCTGTTATTTTTTAGCCTCGAGCTCCTAAATTTAAAGATAAATAAATTGCAATAAACAACGGCAGTGAACCTTACTTCGATTGCGAGATTTGCAAAAGAGGACATAGTTATATACGTACCTACATCAACAGTACATTTAAAAACTTAAATTAACTAATTACTAATAATTATTTTCTTTCTTACATGCATACTCAAACTCACGCCCACAGATATAGATAGACCTAGATAACGCGAGAGCAACTACTTCGCGTGCCATATTATTATGTAGCTTACGTACAAAAATCGTAAGTGGCCAATTTCGAACTCAGTCTGCATCGGAGCATAGCGCTAGTCGGACGTCAGTGGGCGTCATGGCGGGGGGTAGGACAAGGGGGGCGCCGTCCGCGACGGCGTCTTTGAATCGATTTGATTTTCCCATCACTAAATAGTGCTTGTGACGTCATAATAGGTAGTCAAAAAATGGCACGCTTGGTTTTCATACAGATCGTGATACTTGCGTTATCTAGGTCTATCTATATCTGTGCTCACGCCTTTTTTATACATGGGGTATGCAGAAACAACAGGACGCAACTGCAAGCGCAACCAACCCGTCAACGATCCTTACTTACTCCTTTTGTTTTATCCACGTCATATGATCATACACGCCAGTTGCGTGTACTGCGCATCTGACCCGTTCTGAGGAACATCACAAAGAAGGTCGGTGTACGAGTATGTCCTTCTAGGGCGACCCTCCCGGCGTTTCCACACATGTTTACCTCGTAAATAAGGTCTGTTTGTCACCTTTCATGCTGACTGTCAACATGCCCGATGGTCCCTGATGTGGTTGTGTCACTGGGAATAATATTAATAGGTTATGTCATTGGTGGACAAAGAGAATACTCATATTTAAAATCCACCGTCCGCCGTCCACCAGCGGTGGCCAACAGAATTATTTATAAAAAATCGTGTCGCTGTCCAGCAGCGGCGCTTAAGAGGAAAAAAATTCAAATAAATTCTGACGACCTTCTGGTGGACAGCGAGAATTATTTTTGGAAAACGTGTGTACATAGGCGGACTTATTGCCACGGGGAATTCTCTGCCAGTGAACAACTCAACATTGACTTCAAAAAGAAACGCATTTCACCAATTTTCCGCCATATCTGAAGCGAAACGTGATTTTTTTTTTATTTTCTTGCAACATAGCTCCCACGAATTGACTTCCAAAAGGGTTTGTATTACAGAAAAAAAATCCTGGCAATAAATATTTAATGGCAACAACGTCTCAGCTAATTTATTATACGGCGCGCGTCGCAGTTATCTGGCGTATCGGCAATCGGAAGTAGCATTATGGCTATCTTTGCATAAGGCGTGCCGTGACTTGAAAATCTTAGTAAACCACGTAAGAATATGGATTAACATTAAATAATTGGGAGTTTTTAAGAATGATTTATTTTACTATTAGTATTTAAGTACACAAACTAAATAGTTCCGATGATGTTCTCGTGAAAAATATTAAGGTACTCAAAGGTATGATGAACATGACGCTGCAGTAGTCAAACCCCCAAAAGTCTAACTACCAGTCTTACCAAGGGGTATCGTATTATCTGTAAACTAGATTGTGTAAGTCAGAGTCATCTAGTTAAACACGAAGTCGAATTCAACAAGGAGGAAAAAGCGGGGCAGAAATTGATCAATGTTATTTCCAAATCCAAGTAGGTATACTATTTTCGATTGTAATGTTTTCGATAATCCCTTTTGTATACGACATTAGTTTCAGTACATGCGAAACCTGAAACACGTGTCCAGTATTTTTATGTAAAGAATCTATGTACAAAATTTCAAAACTGTATCATGAAAAATCACAAAATTATAAGCTTGTTCTGTTACCTGGTTGTCCGCACAAAAACGTGCTCGCCGCGCAGCGCGCCCACGCGCGCGCCTCGAGCGTCGTCTTGAGCTCATTGATAATAATAATTTGGCAGTAGGTACCTAAATTATTGCGATAGGTACTTAGTGTCGCTCGGTGTCCTAATTGTATTTTATTTTTTTTAATTTTTGGACAATATATAACATGGTTTAAAAATTATTGGAATCGATTCAGTTACTTATTCTGAACAAACTTTATTCAGGTTTCGCAAATACTAAAAATAATGTTGTATATAAGCTTATAATTAACTTGCCTTGTTAGTTTGTTAGTATGTGTTGGTTAAATCTTGCAACTGAATTTCAAACCAGTGGGACCCAACGGAATGAGCTGAAATTTTGCACACAGCTTTCGTTCTGGTTACAATACATTTTTACGACAAACAATACTTAATTCTGCAGCCAGGATCGTCTCCTCACGAAAGAACTCTTCTCTTAAGTTTTTTATTAATCATTTTATTTAAACACCCAGGGAGATAGTTTGATGTGAAATCACATGGCAACCTATATGATTGGTTGCACCTATATTGGTCTACCAATCAGCAGCTAATACCGTTGGACACTGCAACGAAATTGAACCGAAATGAAACACTAGCAAATTGCACAATTCATTTCAGCATGTATGTTTAGCGAACCGAATTAAGTCCGCTTCCGTGCCGTGTGTTGTTGGGTACGACGCGCCATTTTGAAATATACTATTCCATCTATAGGTCATCATCTGCCTAGCCTATTCCCAAATATGTTGGGGTGGGCTTCCAGTCTAAGCGGATGCAGTTGAATACCAGTGTTTTACATGGAGCGACTGACCTATCTGACCTCCACAACCCAGTTAGTACTGGGTAATACGATACCCTTGGTAAGACTGGTTGTCAGACATTCGATCCACTGACTAACTATAATGACGGTCAAAGATCTACAAATGACAGCCGGGACCAACCGCTTAACGTGCTTTCTGAGACACGGAGGAAACTCGGTATGTAATGGGTGGTCACCCATCCACGAACAAAGCTACAAGTACGGCTTAACTTAAAGATCGGTTCGCTCGGCTGTTATTATTTAGCCACGATTTGCTCCATCTAATTCCATCTGTAGTTAATGTGGCTAAAACTATATGACTATTTATAATACCAAATGACAACCTAGACTAGATAAAACCTATAAATAAAACCAAATTATTACATACTATTTGTGTTTATATTTTACTTCAATCTAATATCCGTAACCGAAACTATCTGAAACTAACGGATAATCCGAAATAATTACATATCGACGGTAGCAATCATTACCGTAACTTTAGTGTCATAAAGCCATAGCTTTTTAAAGCGAAGGCCACACCGCCAGCTAGCGAGCGAGCGAACGAAATATCAGATGATACCAGCGATGCTATTCGTTCACTTCGCCCGCCTCGCCCAGTGCGCCCGACCGCTCGCTCGCCCGGCCATCCATAGTTTGCGGTGTGAACCCATATAGTTTAGCTCGCCAAAGCTTCGCTTAGTTTATACAGTTTCCCTCGCCTTCGCCCGCCAACTCGCTCGCTCGCTCGCTAGCTGGTGGTGTGCTGAGCTTTAAACGGCTAGGTACTTTCTAATATTGCACGTGTCATGTTTCCACCCTCTTATGGTATACAATAAGGTTACCTGCTCTCCCCATAACGATTAAATCTTATTTTCGAATCTCGACCCACATCTCGTAATCCAATTGAGAGGAAATTTTGCACGCACGTGTACCTATCGATGACAATACAATCATATTGTGATATTATAATAGATCTGATATTGTAAAGTCCTTTGGCACGATCTGTGAAGAGCGGGCGTTTATGTGGACCGTTATGTAATTGGGTCATTCAAAAAGTCCTGACTGTCAACCTAATTTGATTTATAATATACATATATATTTTTATAAATTAAAATAACCTATATAAACTAACTAACTTAAAAATAAACTTAAAAAATGGCGTCAAAAAACTCCTCCTCAACGTAGTCAACTGGTAATGTACCCAAAAGACTGGCGGCGTTGCCACGTTGTATGGCAACGCTAAGCCTTTGGCCAAGGTAAAAGCCAGCCCTTGGGTCACGGGAAGAGTCAACTAAACGTTTAGAAATGTCCTTGAAAAGGCTGTGAGCACTCGGACCCCACGGACCTAGAGTTTCAACCCCAAACGGCTCGAAAATATAGTTACCAATAAGGTTACTATATTTACGCCGCTTGAGGTTCTCTGCAGCCGCAGCCGCAGCACCAGCACAGCACGATGAGCTAGGAAGATGCGATGGCGCAAGAGTAAAATATACTAATTATACCTAATTTGATTAAATGACTTTTGATCTTAATTTTAAGACATTGAAATAACACATTCCATCAGGAATTCCTCAGTAGCTGCAACGGAGTCTGGATTTGCGCCCGGTTAATTGCAATAGGCTTGCCCCCTATTGCATGGGACTTAAACATAACTGGTGAAATGTCGGTGTACTAATAGGTACACCTCTGCCTAACCCTTCGGGGATTAAAAGCGTGATTTTATGTTATGAGATAACACATCTGGCTAGCTTTTTCTTGACTATGTTGGAGATACTTTTAGTGTAATGGGATGCAGTTTTATGGCGGTATTTTACACGGAGCGACTGCCTACCTGACCTCCGTAACCCAGTTACTGAAAAACAGGCTAAACCTTGGTAGTAAAGACATACGACGAACGTAAACTTAAGTAGGTATTAATTTATATATATATATACCAAAAACTAACCTACACAAAAAGAGAGACCACAATCTCACCAAGGCCAGGAAACATGTTAACAATACAGCAAAAACGGACAAAAGCCGACAATCTGCATCCACAACGACTGTTCCGAATTTCTAAATGTTTCCGGATGATAATATAAACAGTGCTTTTTGCATTCTCTGCTTTCCTAGTCCATCCGTTACTGAATTTCAATTTGATTTTGCAATTCAAAGTAGATTGTTTGAATTATTTTGGAGGTTTTGTTATAGCTATGCTTGAAGAGCTCGTGGCTAAATATTAACAGCCGAACGGGTCCATCTTCAAGATAAAGCCGCGCTTGCCAAGGTCGGTTTGTAGATGGGTGACCATCCGTTACATAATATAGTTTCTTCCGTGCTTCGGAAAGCACGTTAAGCCGTTGATCATTTGCAGATCTTTGACAGTCGTTACAGGTAGTCAGTGGCACGAAAGTCTGACAACCAGTCTTCGAGGGTAAATCGTATTAGCAGTACTAACTGGGTTGTGGACCTCAGATAGGCAGTTGCTCATGTAAAATACTTGTAGTCAGCGGCATCCAGTTTGACTGGAAACCGACCACAACTTGGGAACATGCTGGGCCGTGGCCTTTGTACACCTATAAAGAATTCTTCATTGTCCCTTTGATCATCTTACAATACTTTGAAAGGCCGCAAGAAGTCTTAGTTATTTACATAATGTCATCTCTTTAATCATGTCATTATGTAAATACGGACTTCAATCTTTCTTAAGGCTAAGCAAGGGATGATTATTCTACAGTGTTCAGTGTTCTACTTAATTCACATGACTGACATTTTACGTTAGGAGTTCATGACTTAGGTGCACAATACAAAGGGGAATACGCAGAAATCGGTTCTCATAAGTGTATTTATTTATGACCATGCTAGTTTTTGTTCCCGCTCTACTTAGGTCATACACAAAGATATTTAAAAGAGTTAAATAACGGACACTGGGAATATTTTCATTCAAAAATGTTGATCCCGAACATTTTAGATTTTGACACACGCATGCTACCTGACAAGCGGGCTTCTGACACTAGACATACCGAATTGTTAAAAAGTAGTCACATTATTTGTTCTGTATGGTGTCCGGACGTAAAGAATAGCACCATCCCATATCTACCCGTGGGTGTCGTAAGAGGCGACTAAGGGACTTACCAGAGAATGGGCAGCAGCGTTCTCTGATTCTACAACAACCATACTGCGATCGCCAACCCGCCTGCCAAGCGTGGCGATTATGGCAAAACCCCCCTTCTTGGGGGAGGCCTATGTCCAGCAGTGGACTTTTCGGCTGAAATGATGATGATGATGATGAGTCACATTAAGACGTAGTAGACGTAGATTTACACACACCCATCCAAATACATTAAAGTGTTTAGGCGTGAGATAGTTACTATCAAGTGTTCACAAGAAATTAGAGAGGTTTTAATTATTTTCCCAGATAACCTATCCTGTTTCACCCACGGCTGCAGCACCGGCTGGGTGTCCGGGGTACTAGGGAGCGAGGCTCTAACAGGAGGTGCCTGGTTGGCCGCGCTACCGTGTCTGGTGGCGTTGCCAGCGGCGCCCTTCTTCGCTGTACTAGCTGATGCGAGGGGGCGCAAAGCTGGAGCGTTTTGTATCTGCGTTAGTTTTATTGTGAGTACACTATTTATAATAATCGAAACCTGCTTTGTACAAGACGTTTCAATAATCGAACCATAAAACCAGTAATTTTGTTCAGTTCCCTTTTGTAGGTGTACAAAATCACTTTAGTAAGTAATGTTAGCTCTGGACGGTAACACCAAACTAGCAGGAGTAGTCGAGGACTTTGCCCACCAGAGGATTGATAAAGACTGTGAAAATAGACTTCAATTATTAATTTTTGCTAGCCTATTCTGTCACTCTTAGTCCAAGACTTTTGAGGCCTTCTTCATACATTTTTCTTAATAGGTACTTAAAGTTTTACTCCTTCTGGATTATACAATACTATTTTTAGTATATGCGAAACCTGAATATAAATAGTTTGTTGAGAATCGACATCTACTGAATCGATTTCAATCATTTTTAAACCATGTTACATTTTGTCCCAAAAATATTTTAAAAAAAGTTACAAGTTGGACTAAGTACCTATCGCAATAATTTAGGTACCTACTGCCAAATTATTATTATCAATGAGCTCAAGACGACGCTCGAGGCGCGCGCGTGGGCGCGCTGCGCGGCGAGCACGTTTTTGTGCGGACAACCAGGTAACAGAACAAGCTTATAATTTTGTGATTTTTCATGATACAGTTTTGAAATTTTGTACATAGATTCTTTACATAAAAAATACTAGACACGTGTTTCAGGTTTCGCATATACTAAAACTAATGTTGTATATCCTTTCAGAAACCAGTGTCAAAAATTTTAAAGATCATCCATGCCAACAGTAACATCAACTTATGATACCATAAAGATCGACTATGATTCCAGATAAGCTGGTCGCTAGCAGCATGGTGTGGCCCTCGAGGAGTATGGGCGGCCCGTGTAGCAGCGGGAGCAGGAGGTGCGGGCGCGCTCTCGTTAGCGCCACTGTACTGCGCAGAAATTGCTCCAAGAACCAGAGGGTTGGCTGCTATGCCAGCTTTGGCTTGCAGGTATGAACCACTAGTCTATTAATAGTAGCTTACAGGCTAGCTAGTTGAATACTTAAATATTATTTATGGCTTTACAATAAAAAATCTCATTCCACAGCCCACGGAAATAAGGGTAACAAAACAGACTTGAAATCGATTGATTTATACCAGGACAAAATGTATCACAGGAGCTTCAATTGAACCTGAAAATGTTTTTAAAATAACGTTCCAGTTGCGGCATTCTATTCGCCTACGCAGCTGGCGGTATCCTGTCCGCGCATGCACTGTCTCTGTCTATGGCAGTGCCCCCTGCTGTACTCCTAGTATCACTTATATGGCTGCCGGAGACTCCATCGTTCCTCATCAGCGTTGGAAGAATACAAGTAAGAGTTTTGGTCCTTTGTTTCACGGGGGTTTGAAGAAACTTTGTGTCGCCCTACTAAGACTTCATAGCTCTCTAAGTTTATCTGATAATAACTACAGCTTAGAAGAGTTTAAGGCTTTCTGCTTCCAAAACGGCATGGCCTAGAATTAAAAAAAGAAGACATGTATAATCTACCAACCCGCACGGGTCCATCCATGGTGGTCACAAAATGCGTTTAGGGTTAAGTACTTAAAATATATGGTTTTATTTTTGACACACGTAAAAAGATGACAAAGAAAGAACAATATTTTAAAGAAAGTACAGTTTTCACTTACGATTTAGTGACTACTATGAACAGGAACTATAATATGAAAAACAAAAACATGGAAAAAAACACAAAACACAAACAAAACAAAACATGGTAAATATCCCGTTTCCTGTCTAAATAATAATATAATATGAAAATTTAGAATAGCACTTACACTGCGAAGTTTTGCCACTACACTGTTATATCAAGACTCCAATTTAATTTCAGGATGCAGCAAAAATCATGTGCTGGTTCGACGGCTCCGACTTCCGCGAAGACCTGACAGATGTGATAGAACAGCAAGAGGTGAAGATCAGGACTTCGGACTGCTACGGCAGACGCGAGCCGCCGCGTCGCCAGGACTCCGACACCTTCCAGCCGATGCTGAAGAGGAGCAGTGGACTCGACTCCTCCTCGGAGAAGAAGAAGGAGCAGTCGGCTTGTAGGGAGCTGTGTAAGTTGAAGCTTTCTTCTAATAGCACGACAATGGTAAACTTAGTTGTGTCAGTTTACAACATTATTTTTAGTATATGCGAAACCTGAATATAGTTTGTTCAGAATAAGTAACTGAATCGATTCCAATAATTTTTAACCCATGTTATATTCTGTCAAAAAAATATTTAAAAAAGTTACAAGTTGGATACCGAGCGACATTTAGTACTGATCGCAATCATTTAGGTACCTACTGCCAAATTATTATTATCAATGAGCTCAAGACGACGCTGAAGGCGCGTGCGCGGGCGCGCTGCGTGGTGACCACGCTTTTGAGCGGACAACCAGGTAACAGAACAAGCTTATAACTTTGTGATTTTTCATGATACAGTTTTGTCTTTACATAAAAATACTAGGCACGTATTTCAGGTTTCACATATACTAAAACTAATGTTGTAGAGCTGAGCTATTCCTGTAGCATACATGAGTCCTCTTGTCACGCAGTTACACAACCTATTCCTTTCATATTTAATTTCTTAATTTTATCCGTTGTACTAAATATTTATTTGCGTAAATTGAAAAGACTTTCTTTACAATTCAATGTATGGTCAAACTCATTCAGATGATACTTTAACTTTTTAATACTAAATAGACTTGCATTTCGCCTCAACTCGTCTGATATGAAGCGATGACGCGGCCTAGGGGGGGAGCACATTTGCCTAGAAGAAACCGATTTACTCGAACTTTAAAGAGATCTAGATTATAATGATCGGGATACAGAGAAGCCGGCCGTGATTTCCACAGACCACTGGTTCGCACAATAAATGGGAGCATACAGCTTTATTCGTGTCCGTGGAACTTCAACCATATAATGGTTCGACCAATTAAGATTTAACAACAGGTTTCTCTGATTAGACACTTAATCAGTTTTCAGAAAATAGTTTCAGCGAGACAAACGACGCTATGTCACTATTATCGACCACACAGTTCTAATTGTAGGTTTATTAATACTAACAAAAAAAATTACCTCCGTCCCCCAGTTCGTCACCGCCGCTCCCGTCGCGCGCTATTCTCCTGCCTGGTAGTGCTGAGTGCCGCTGCGGGCAGCGGCGCCGGTGCGGTCAACAGCTTTGCCGCCGCCGTGCTGCGACACTCCACGCATAGCGTGCCGCATCTGAACTTGACAGCTTATAACTACACCATGTATAACGGGTAAGTTAATAGCTGACCCACGATGTGGTTTTAGAACACATAATACCCACCTAGAAAAGAACTTGTGCGCCATACCGGCAATAACAAGAATAGGGCGTTTGACAGCTGTCAAACTGAGTCGCACTAAATAGGATTGTGTCAATAGGCTCATGGTTCACCGCCGACTTTGTAGTTATACAGTGTTTTTTTAACGGTTACCGATAATTTAAGGGTATCTTATATACTCATTTAAATCGATAAATACTCCTAACCCAAACCCCCTCAAAGAATGGTGGCCATCTTGTTTTTCTATTCGGCGAATCTGGAATATTTTCAATGAAATAATATCTTTGAATCTAAGAGACGTGCAAATAACCTTATTGCAAGGCGACGTGGTTATCGAATTATTAAATAAGTCTTCCTAATATACCAAATATAAATAAAAAATAAGAAATTTTACACAACATTCTTCAGCAAGATAGTGCCTATTCTCGCTTAAGAATCTTACAAAAAGATGGTAGATTCAATGACAGTAGTGAGAAATGTACATAATAATAATATATTAATAGTTGTTCGTTGACTGTTGTGTCTTCACACTGCCAGCTATAACTCTGACAAAAAATGCTCGTTTTAAGTTGCTAGCTCCACCAGCTTCTTGCTAATCACCTTAAAAAACTTTACCAAGAAGAGTCAATGAGGCAGTCTACATAGAATTCTTGGTCAACCTTCTCATGTGGGAGAGGTTCTTATCTAGCAGAGAATTTTGTAGGCTTTATATTATGATTACATGTGGTGTAAGTTTGTGAGTCTTTTCTAATCAGTCTTTCTCATCAATCAATCAATCTTTTGAACATTTTCAGGTCTGCCCCTCGCCCACTATTTGAGCCTTCTGAAGCTGGTTCTATACTATGCGGCACAGCACTGGTTCTGGGAGCCGCAGTTGCAACTGTTTCAGTAGACAAACTTGGCAGAAAGGTTTTGCGATTCTATCAATTTAATTTATCGAATCTCTTCTTTCGTTCTGGTCATAAATAAATGAATGGTCCTTTACTTCTTTTAGATGCTGCTGCTCTGGTCCTGTTCAGGTATAACCTGTTGCCTCGCCATCCTAGGCGCTTACTGCGACCCCAACCTACGCCTGCATTCCTGGTACTCTCACCGCTTGTGGCCTTACAAACGCACGAACAACCTGAAGGATAAGGGTCTGCAACTGACTGAGAACTTCACTGATATCAATACAAATCTAGAATGGAAGAATTATTCCAATGACATCTCCAGATACAGATTGAATCTGGATAATGATAGTACTCGTGAAGAATGGAGGGTCCAGAATATAACGAATGGCGAAGATGCGGATACTGCAGTGGAGACTCTTTGGGCGCCGGTGGCTTTAATGTCAGTGGTGCTGTTTTTGTACAATATTGGATTGGGATCCGTGCCTTATGTACTTATTTCTGAATTGTTTACCATCAATGTAAGTCCAAGTCGTTTAACTTCTCGTCATCTCATCATCATCATCCTCATCATTCTCCTGCCCTTATCCCAATTAATGTTGGTGTCGGCGCAGCATGTCTTCTTCTTCCATACTTCTCTATTACCATCAGACACCTCTTTTCTATCCATCCATCAATCGTTTCTTTGGTCTTCCTCTACTTATCGTCACCTCAACCTCCTATATACATGGTAAGAGTATAATTAACCCAATTAATCTTCATGTCCCCAGGTAAGAAGCCTCGCATCCAGCCTCCTAATATCCTGGATGTGGCTCAGCAGCTTCTTCATCCTCCGATATTACGGCACCATCGCCGTCTCCGTAGGCCTCCACGGCACCTATTACATATGCGCCTCCATCACGTTCCTAGGCTCCTTATACATATTCTTCATCATACCAGAGACAAAAGGAAAAGCCCAGGAACAGATTCATGAAGATCTAGATGGTCCTCTATTCGTGCTTAAGCGAAAGAGGAAAGACCGTGATCAACGATGACAGAGGTTGCCTAAGGTGTTCACTGTGTTCTCATTGTTATAAGCTACTGTCAGTTCATGTTGCCCTGGTAGGGTAGGACTTTGCCAAAAGATTGTCGCTCAAGATTGATAGTAGCGATTGATAAACATATCGAGGTAAGAGTGTTTTGGATAATGTTTTAGTTCTTAAAAGTTAATGGAGGAAATATTTTGTATGCAAGTATGCACAATACGAGGTAGCAGAAGGGTGAATTAACATAATCAATAAGTATTTTATGAACGCTTGTAAAAAGGAATTCAAGTTTCGTTTTTCCTTCTGTTTCGAGGCTTCATAAAAGTTATAGAAACCACCAAACGCAGTCATAAATTATAGTATGGTCCCTGTTAATTTCACCTTTCTCTTACACTTGTATGGACAGCCCCAAGATGATTGATAGAATATTCAATGTTTGATGTCAAAATAAAATAGGCAACAAGGCCATTAAATTATTTGTGAGAGATAGTAATTTATGTATCGGAATTGATGTAAAATAATGCACCAATGATATTAAACGTAAGTAATATGCGATCACAATAAGCATAGGACCTAGCCTTGGGTTTAATAACTTCAAACGTATTGTTGACAACTCTTGATACAAATCGTATTTACAGTTTTTTCACAGTTTAGCTTCACTGTGAAAATCACAGTAATTTTTACATAACATCACGCCTGTAATCCCCGAAGGTTTAGGCAGAGGTGTAGGTCCTAATAGTGGCTCCACTTTTCGCCAGTTATTTTTTAAGTCCCATGTATAGGGGGCGAGCCTATTGCCGTCAACAGGGCACGAATCCAGACTCCGTGGCTGCTACTGAGAAATTACTAATGGAAAACACTTTGCTCGGTCGGGGAATCGAACCCAGGACCAGGCTCAACGGTCGCACTTGCGACCACTAACCCAACGAGGATAAACACAATTTTTTATTAATTTAAAATTTGACGGTATTGAGTTGCGGCTGTAATAGGTAAATGAAGTGTCCAAGGGCTGTAAGTTTAAGTGAGACTTAATTTGACAGCTGTCAAAATGTCCTATTCTTGTTGTCATCAGCATTAAGCATAGTGCATAAGTACTTTATCGTACTGCCAACTAGGTAGGTATTATGTGTTCTAATGCAATGTTAGGTGTACTAAGCGCCGCCCGGTTGCAACACAAATGACTAAATGCATTTAGAAATAAACATAATTATTTTAAACGTGATTCTGTCTTCTACAAACGGGTGACAGAAGTAGAACGATGTTTAAATGTAATACTGTTAGGTGGAAGCGCTAGGGTCGTCCGTGAAATATAAAATTTTCTTAGGTTTTTTTGCAATTTGCAGGCCAGTTTTTTTCAGGCTATGTGTGAAACAAAATATGATTCACGACCGTAACACGTATGTAGTTACAGAATTATACCTAATCATTAAAATCATCAATACAACTCTCTAAGTTCATTTAATCCCATTTAATGACTACTTCATAAAAAAGTTATTTAATGGGATTATAATATAATCCCATTAAATAACTTAGCCGATGCCTGCCAGGGCTGCGGGACTGTTCGAAAGAGATACCGCGGCCCTGGAACACAAAGGGCAAAGAAGGAACATGGATGGGTTTTAGTCAGTACAAGTCTGACACTCCCTTCCTCTCCGCCCAGAGCGCGTTTGATGATAAACCAAACTAAAAAAAAGAAAAAAAAGAAACAACGGTCTACGACAGGCGGTGTTAAACAAAATTTGTTTTTTTTTTTTTTTATTTGATTCGCGACCACTTACGTGGTAGCCCACGTAAGTGGGATTCTGCCTTAAGAGTGGAGATTCGTTCCTGGATAAGAAAATACTGTTTTTTATAGAAGCAAAGGCGTGTTATGTACCAAAGTAGATGTTGCTCACACAATGTCAATATTTTAAAGTAGGTGTGATAATATTTTTCGATTAGTCTGTTTGTGATAGATATACATCATTATCGGGCTAGTAATTAGGTAGATATTTATATGAAATAGAAGAAAATTTATTTTACAAGGAAAGAGTATTTAAGGTAGTTTTGTTAGAAAATTAACATAAATATTAATATTTTTACACTGTGACATTACAATATTATTTTTAAAAGATGACCACCAATTACTTGCCTGATAACGATGTAAACTACAATTGTAATAAAAAAAATACCAAAGATTTTATGGAAATACATAGCTTCAGTGGATTTAAAAAATGTTCTATAAATGTTTATCAGCGAATCATTCGTTGTTTTAGTTGGGCAAAATATTTAACATTGTAAAATACCATAAACGTTATAGGTGCAGTCGCCACCGCACCAAGTTACCACAAACTGTCAAATTTTCTCATTCGATTTTAAACTTAACTGTCAACATTTTATGGTTTAAAACCATTTGGAGGAATTTGACGTTTGTGGTAACTTGATTTGCTGGCGACTGTACCCAACTTGGAAGTAATTATTTTTGTCCCTAGTTTTTGTTAAATCGAATTATTTATGTGCCATAATTATTTCCAAAAATAATTATTTTAGTCTTCACTACTATTAAGACAAAAAAAAACTTCTTCATTATATGTGCGACTTAATAAAGATTTTTTGTAGTAACATGACAAGAAATAATTATGAAGTCTTACAAATTATTACTATAAATAATTATAATTATTACTCTAAGAAATTATTATACTAAAAATTCAGTGTGCCCAACTATGTTAAAATTGTTCAATTCGCACAAAGTATGTACAAAGTTACATAATCTAGTATATATCAAGATAGTAACAAATATAGATGGAACATGATTTTTAGCCAAATTTTATCGAAAAATAAACATATTTGTGGAATTGGATGTTGATATTATGTACTACATTTTGTATGGATGATTAAATAAATGGCTTTAAATGTGCGACGCGATTTTTACTGAATATTTTGCATAGCATAACATCACTCCTGTAATCTCCGAAGAGTTAGGTAATATAGCTAATAGTACACCCACATTTTGCTACTATGTATAAGTCGCATGTAATAGGGCCTATTGCCATAAACAGGGCACAAATCCAGACTTCGTGGCTGCTACTTAGAATTGGTGGAAAACCCAATAACACTAGTCGATTCGGGAATCGATAGCCAGGACCTCATGCTCAGCACTCGCGCTTGGGGCCACTAGCCCAATTTCATATCAGCGAAATGAGAACTACTATAAATACACACATAAATACATATTAAACGAAAATAGTCCTACGGGTCATTAAAATACGGATAGTTATTATAAACATTTTAATTTCCAATAATAACATTACATAAATGCGTATAAATTAGCTAGTTCTTACAATGAGATTCTCCGTTGTAAAATCTCTCTAATTACATTTACTTAAAGTTCATATTTACTTACTTATTAATAGCAATCTCTAAAATACATTGATATGTTCGCTTTTTTCTAACGAGAGACTTGAAATCTTACAAAATAAACATAAAATTAATTATTCTAATTACTTTTGAACAATTTCGATGTATTTTGTGCGTCATTAAATTAGTCTGCTCGTGCACTTCACTTAATATTACTGAATATCTAGAGACCAGATTATATATGGAACTGCCAAGCCTTTTCCCAACTATGCAGGGGTCGACTTCCAGTATAACCGAATGCAGCTGAATATCAGTATTCTGCATGGAGTTCGTGACTAAAACAATAACAGCCGCTCGGAGCAATCTTCAGGTTAAGCCGCGCTTGCCTAGGCTGGTCTGTGGATGGGTCATATCGAGTTTCCTCCGTGCCTCGGAAAGCACATTAAGCTGTTGGTCCCGGCTGTCAATTGTAGATCTTTGACAGTCGTTACAGGTAGTCAGTGGCCCGAAAGTCTGACAACCAGTCTTACCAAGTGGTATCGTATTACCCAGTACTAACTGGGTTGTGGAGGTCAGATAGGCAGACGCTCCATGTAAAATACTGGTATTCAGCTGCATCCGGTTAAACTGGAAACCGACCCCAACATAGTTGGGAAAAGGTTAGGCAGTTGATGATGACATGGAGCGACTGCCTATCTGACCTCCACAACCCAGTAACTGGGTAATACAATATCCTTTGGTAACACTGGTTGTCAGACTTTCGGGCTTCTGACTACTCAGAACGACTGTCAAAGATTTATCTTCAAATAACAGCCGGGACCAACAGCGAAATAGTCACAAATGCTCTAAATATGCAACAAAATCGAGAAACGATGCCAAAATATGCAAAGTTTAAAGTAAAAAAGTATTTACTACAGTATAATGTTATTTTTTTTTTAAATAGACTTGTTCTTGTAGTTGAAAACTTTATGATCGAGTACTGTTTCAAATTCTAAGTAGTACGATTGAGCATTCTACATAGTATTCAAAATGTTTATAGAATTTGAAAACGATCGTACTACATCCACTGAGGTCACGGAAGCATTTAAATTTAGGTGCTTTACTAGAAAACATCACCTCAGCTATATTTTTTTATTTTTCTAGTTAAAATTATAGGAAACATGCTCAAATTATGCACAGACAGCCAATTTTTACTAAAATATTCAATAACTTCAAAAAATTGCCTGAATATGCCATGCATATGCAAATATGCATTGGCATATAACCTGATCTCTATTAATAAAACAACTCTTTCATTTCATTCGAGCATCCAATAGTTATATCACTTTTAGTGTATGAGCTCCTGGTACCCAATTCATACTTTAACACAGCCTTTACCATCATCATAGCGTATATTCGTCTCTAAAAAACCTATATTTTTCATTATCATTAGGAAGGACCAAAAAGGACCAAAATAATCTCAATAAATTAAGAATAATGAAAAAACTGAATGAATAAACTGATCAACTTGTCCAATGTCTCTTGACAGACTAAAAATCCTTAAAAATAAAATAGGTACTATTAATATTTTGTCCTTTGGATCACTGAATCTCGGATACATAATGTTAACACAAAAACATTTTGTTCCGATTCAATACGACGTATCTCAGTCTACAACACGCCTCCTGCCTCTTACGACTAACGGAAAACACCAATTTACAGATACCTTTACTTAAAATACAGAAGATTACACTTAAAATAATGATCACTAATACATTTCCTAAAAAATATACCAAATCAGCGTAGTTCTGCCAAAACCTTCAAAATGTCTCCTATTTTCCGAAGTAATTGCAATTATATTTACTGAATATTAGTATCCCACATTTAGATAGAGTTTGACATATTTAACAGAATTAATAAGAAATTGTGGGTTGGTGTCATTGTGACAGAACTACGTCCAATTATGCTTTGGCATCCCCTCATCACAGCCTGATAAAACCCTGCATTAAATCATCGAACAGTTTTTGAGTTAAAGGAACATATTCCGCGGTCTTTTGGTCCAGGAAATATAAAGGATCACTGATGATTTCTACATCAAACCCTTGTTCCATTAGCTCTTTCTTCTTGAGCTTGAATGTGGCAGTGAGCGGTGATTCTGGCAGGATTCTGACGAAGAGTGGTCGGGCGAAGGCCGGTAGTGAGGAACGGACGCCTTGGGCTAGAGAGGCGAGGTCGAGGGTCTTCTCTGGGTCGGCAATCGCCGCCATCCCTGCTTTGCCTTCGATGTTGGGAATCTATAAAAAGATTGAAGACTGATTGTTTCTGGACTTAAAAGAACGAATGGACACAAGTATCAATCAATTGCTGTTTTAAGCTTAAACGGTTTACAACTAAACTTATACTGTCACTTACGGGATATCTTCCGTGATTGTTCATTATTTTGAGCTACCCATAAAATAAAATAAAAATAATAATGAACAATCCCCGTAAGTGACAGTATAAGTTTATCAATCAATTGGTTTGGAAACGATTCATAGCATAAGCATAGGCAAAATAATCAATGTGGTGCTGTTCCACATACGATGGGGCACTTAATATAGTGTACTGCGTGTCCTGTTGTTGGTTCATAACAAGAACTGATGGACACTACTGAAGGCGCTAAACTAGTAGCTCAGTTCTGTGCTGACACAATTTAGATTGCCATCGACACGCTAAGAAGGAGAAGCATTTACTGTTCCCGCTGCTGGGACATAGGCCTCCTCTCTGTGAGAGGGAATGGCATGCAGACCACACTAGCCCGCACTAGGTCTATGGTAGATGTCACATGAAAACGATCTATATCTAAGTCTATTAAACTTTTGGTCACGTGCAGTACATAAGTTACCATTGACAGGGACCGACGGAGTTCCCCAGTTCCAACAAAAATCAGATCACTTTAAAATTGTTTCATGTTATTATTATATGGACTATTTACCTTAACTCCATAAACCACCGCATCCTTCAGTCCCACCAATGAGCTGATGACTCCTTCCACTTCTGCTGTCGATACATTTTCTCCACGCCACCTGTAATTAAGGATTGACAAGCCGTGTTATTCCATTGGCAAAAAGTATTTCAACCTCTCTAGGCCTTTTGGGTGTGAATTTTCAATTTTTTCTTTCAAAGTTTGCCCTTCGTAAAACAAAAAAACTCCTATGAAAAACTTCATGCCAGCCAGCAGGTCTAGCTGTGCATTTTCAGTAGGTGAAAAAAAGATGAATTAATGTTAGGGCTGAGAAATAAATGAGCAATAAAATAATGGCTAATAGAATCGTCTCTGTACTTATCATAAAATTGTAACAGGCCGACGTCTGAGTACATTAAAGATATTGAAAAGAAAATATATGGGGAGTCTTTATTAGAGCAACAGAAGCCAAAACAGTTTTTTGAATTTTTGTCAATCTGTATATTTATTTGTTACGCGCATCACGCAAAAACTACTGCATGGATTTGAACGCAGCTATCACCGCTCTAGTGTCCGACCCGATAGGTGGCGCCGTGCGAAACAAGGGCGAGTCGCTAGTGGAACATAAAACTGCACTGAGTCCATTAAAATTGAGTTGGAACGCAGACCAGAGGGTGGGCAAAGTATTGTAACTACTAGGCTAACATAAAATCAAGGAGCTCACCTAAACGTGTCTCCAGTGCGATCCTTGAAGTAGAAGTAACCATAGTGGTCCATGACGAGAACATCTCCAGTATTGAAGTAACAGTCACCATCGCTCCTCACATTGCGAACCATCTTTTTCTCAGAAGCAGTCTTGTCTGCGTACCCCGCAAACGTGAGGATGGCTTTCTTTGGATCTATTTTACCTAGAAGGAGACCTGGAAAATGAAATTTGGTCAGTTTTCTGTAGAAATTTTCAAAAGATACATGAGGGATCTCAAATATTCAAAGTGTACCTGGCTCATGAGGGCCGCAGGTAATACATCTTCCATTGGCATCCCTCAGGATTTCCCCAGTAATCTCGTCACATCTGAAAAGAAAAAAAAATAGTTTTTTCCTCATACTAGCCCATCTACATGAAATCTGAATAGTTACCACTACATACGCGGTGGAAGGGATACCACGTATTCAGTACATCATTTAGACCCCCCATCATTAGATATTGCACTTTTGTAGGAAAAAGCCTTCTTTTTCTTTTTTTAAAGCAAAAAAAACGACACTTAAAACTTAGAATGTCTAGGCGTAAGAAACGCGATTTTCGATTCATTGTGCGCCGTGACTGTCTGTCTGAACGCGATAAACTCAAAAACTACCAAACAGATTTTCGTAAGGCTTTTACTACTATACGAAGTGATTCATAAGGAAGGTTTAGGTGTATAATTTATTAAGGTTTTGTGTAAATTGACTGAAGTATGATGATAATTGTTAAAGATGTCGGAAAAAATATAGGCCTAGGCATATATTGCTCTGCTACCCGTGCGAAGCCGGGGCGGGTTGCTAGTAATTAAGATTTATTTAAATGATATGCTTACCTAACTAAACTAAGCGGGTATATGGTTGAGAATATTCTGCTCAAAAAACCGATGGCTCCCACTTTTGAGTCCAGGTTTACTGAAAATGTAAATGAACTATGAGTGCCAAAAAATTAAAGAAAAATACAATCAGAAGAAGTTAAACAGCCATATAACAGGGGGCGAGCCTATTGCCATCAACAGAGCACAACGGGGCTGCTACTGAGACATTCCTGATCTAAAAAATCCAGATTAGATTTTATTGGAATTTTAGATCGAGAGTTTGACCAACCTAGGAATCGAAACTAGGACTTCATGCTCAGCGGTATCGCTTGAGGCTACTCGACCAACGAGGCTGTCGGAGTCAGTTTTTCTAAAATATTGTGTGTTTATCAAAAGTAAGTAACTCACCAAGATTGCTATTCCCCTCAGTAGCTCCATAGAACTCCATGACCCTTTTGATGCCGAATCTCTCCACGAACTCTGGCCAGATCTGCGGCCTTAGTCCATTGCCGAAGATCACGTTGACTTTGTGAGCGCGGTCGTAAGGACCAGGGGGCACAGCAAGGAGGTAGCGGCAAATCTCGCCTATGTACTGGGTTGCCTGAGAAGAAAAGGTAATCATAATATCTTATTGGGTTTAATGTGGTGTTCCAAAACGCATGCTTAAAAAATAAAGAATATATGCCTAGGTTAAAGCATCAAGTTTTAAGAATGATAGTGTAGCGGCTCTACAAGGAGTACTACAACAACATAGAACAAAAAGTACTACAGCGCCATCTATGACACAAACGATGAACTAAACATCGAAATACCCCTAAATCCTACATCGCGGTAAGTAAAGTCCGCAACTTAAGACTATACATATAAAAGAACCCGACAACAACTGTCGGGCAGTAGCCCACCAGACAATAAACTCGTCTGGTCGGTGGATCCTCCCTTTTCTATGGGGGGTGAACAACTTTACAAACGTGTTCTCCATAAATGTGATTTAGTCCACTGTCAGGGAAAGACCTCTTGGTTAAAACCCAACCCGACGAAAAAAGAGTGTATATCTGCGGATGTATATGTGTGTTTGCTGTGTCATCGTAGCTCCCAAACGGATGAGCTGATTTTGATTTATTGACAACGATCTTCTACCCGCAAATTCGCCAGCGTGAAAAACACATTCTATGGCACTTCGCAATAGTGAAGATTTTTGAAATCGGATGAGGATTTTCCGAGGTTATCTCCTACATCCAAACTAACAAACTATACCTCTTTATAATATTAGTATTGATTACTTTACAACTGTAGTTATGAAAACTTACAGTGCACCCATACTTTGCCGCATCACTCCAATAGTTAGAAGCAGAGAACTTTTTCCTGAGTACGACGGTACATCCAGTCACAATCCCAAGGCCTGCTCCTAGTACTCCGCCTGCCGTGTGGTGAAGAGGTAGCGGATCGTACACCACGTCCGAAGGTTTGAGCTGCGCTGAACTCTGCACTCCTAGTGGAATTAGCAGGTATCTGGAAAAGCAGAAGGAAATACGACATAATATAATTAATGTTCGTAAGTGGCCCAAATCATATTTATTTCCGAGTGGCTTATTATGATCCCAGTATCAATCAATCTCAACATTTTGTAAGTCTAGCCATCGTTCGCATGACATTAGTACAAGAATAATACTTTCCTATTTGAATCGGATTTTCTTAATCATCATCATCATCATCATTTCAGCCGAAAGACGTCCACTGCTGGACATATGCCTCCCCCAAGTGTCGCCACATTGACCGGTCCCGTGCGACTCGCATCCAGCGGATCCCTGCAACCTTCACCAGGTCATCGGTCCACCTAGTGGGAGGCCTTCCAACGCAGCGTCTTTTATTTTATTTTCTTAATAATTTCAAGATTTTCAATATTTTTGCACGGAACCCTAAGGTACTCCTTACAACATCAGCTAATTACAAGTAAAAGTCCCGTCAACGACAGGTAGTCAGTGGCCCGAAGGTCTGACAACCAGTCTAACATCTAGGCCGGTACTTACCTGATATTAGTAATAATAGCTGCCTTCGGGAATCCAGTAGTTCCACTGGTATAAATATACAGTAGCGTGTCCCTTGGCTTTGCTTGTCCACAATCGTCATCCACAGGATCTATGGACATATCGCTTATTTCCGTTGATAGAGGAACGGTATCTGGAAGAGTAGGTTCTAAGTCCCTGTCAGGGGAATTGTACTGGTAGAGAGGTATATCTGGTATCTCTGGCTGGATCTCTTTAATGGCTGCAATTGAAAAAAGAAAAAGTTAACTTTACATCATGTCTCTGTTACCCGAAGTGTTAGGCCGATGTGTACACCCACATTTCGCCAGTGGTTCATAAGCCCCATGTAATAGGGGGCGAGCCTATTGCCATATATCGGGCACAAATTCAGACTCCGTGGCTGCTACCGAGAAATTCCTGATGGAAAACTTAATAACACTTTGCCCGACCTGGTAATCGAACCCAAGACTTCATACTTAGCATTTGACACCACTGAGGGCATG
Organism: Noctua fimbriata; assembly: GCA_905163415.1. Classification (NCBI taxonomy): domain Eukaryota; kingdom Metazoa; phylum Arthropoda; class Insecta; order Lepidoptera; family Noctuidae; genus Noctua; species Noctua fimbriata. Next base: position 16,812,333 of record LR990935.1, read on the forward strand.
ATTAAGGAGGCTGTCTAATAAAGTGTTGATAAATTATTAACATTATGCTCCGCCCTCATACTAATCTAAACAACTGTACATATATATTAATTATTTATTTATTTATTTAGACACATTTGGATGACATGATAAGCACAACAAATAAAAGATAGTAAAAAATAAAGATATTGTGCAATAAAATAGCGCTAGACCCCACACTAGGTTACCCTGTGTCGTATACATCTATATAAATAAATAAAACTCATGTGTCTGTTTGTAATATCAAAATAACAGCTTTTTACCGAATGCATACGGCATTACGGCACTTATAACAAAAACACTTTTTTAGTTTTTGTCGGTCTGTCTGTCTGTCTGTTTGTTCCGTCTTATCTCCGAAACGGTTGGACCGATTTTGACGGGACTTTTACTGGCAGATAGCTGACGTTATAGGGTCTAACATAGGCTGCTTTTATTTTGTAAAATAATTAGGATTGAAATTGGTAACAAAATTCGATTCAAAAAGGGAAGTAATACTTTTTTATAATAATTTCACACGAACGAAGGTCGCAGTTTACTTATGAATATATTTTTTTATCTGCCGTCTACATCATAATAGCATAGATGAGTAATTATAGTAACAATTAATTTAATATGTTGTGCTAGACGTCACGGTCATTAATTTAACAATAAATGTTCTTTTTAAAATCGGTTCACTGGTTAATGAACACGTGCATTATCTAAATAGTGTGTGTGCATTGTGTGAGTTACATTGTTCATTTCAAGAAAATCACACGTAAAATAATGCGTTAAAATATTATTATTATTTATTGTCTAACTATATGTGCTGTCCTGAACAACGTGATTAAGTATAAGTTTTTCAAAACAATGCAACAAGTTTTTATGTTCAATAATGTTTTCAGTTTCTACACTTAAACCAATATAGATATTACCCGTGTCTTCGTCCGCGCGACTTAACATTAAAAATGTATTGAAGCAAAGCATAAGGCGCAGGCCACACTGCCAGCTAGCGAGCGAGCGAGGCGGACAAGGCAGTTTCACCAATTTTAATACATTGGTTCACACCACGAACTACCGATAGAGCCGAACGAAGTATGAAAAGAGCATCACCCACCTCGCTGGCTCGCTCGCTCGCTAGCTAGTGGTGTGGCCTGCGCTTTAGGTACTGACATTCTACGACAATCGGTGATTGTGTAACTTGTTTTCAGTGAAAGATTTTTTTGTAATCGGAACAATTCTTCCAGAGAGTGCAGACGCCAGCAGATCAAGCTGCTAGAATATGTCTAATAACTTCAATAGATTTTTAACTTTATCAGCAAAGCATTAGGTTCAAGGTTGATTGGGGAAATTTGACAGTTTCGGGTAGTTTTATGTGCTCGTCTGTAGCGAACAGAAACAAACAAACAATTTACTTTTTACAATATTTGATTAGGTAGATGAAGAATTTAGTTATTTTAAATACATAATATCATGCCTGTTATCCTCGAAGGGTTAGGCAGAGGTGTACCTAATAGTACACCTACATTTCGCCAGTTATGTTTAAGTCCCATGTAATAGAATAAATATAGGCGGGAATATTGCCATCAACCGGGCACAGATCCAAACTCCGTGGCTGTTAATGAGAAATTTCTGACGGAAAAACCCAATTACACTTTGCCCGACCAGGGAATCGAATCCACGACCACATGCTCAACAGTTGTGCTTGCGACAACTAGTCAGTAAAAAAAAACAAATTAAAACTTACCATCTTTCATTTCATCTCCGAAAATAACAGCTTTGCATCCTGCTACCCTGATACAATGGATCAGCTGGCCTCCCTTCAGATTAGTATTTATTAGAGCTGTGGTGACCCTGATCTTGGCTAAACCGAGCCAAATGAAGACATATTCAGGCTGAGTCTCCATGAATAGGGCTACCACCTCGCCAGGCTTGTAGTTTTGAATTTTGAAGAATTGGGATACGCGGTTGCTGAATTCGTCACCCTGGAAGTAAATTTTTAGTGTGCTTAGTCTTTTTTTGGATGCAGCTTAATTTTCAATTCATGCTTTAAGGCGGAAGCTCAGGGTAGCCCGCGAAATGTAATTTCATTAACCCCTTTGAACTACGTTTTCATGGAATAGTCATTCAATGGGATTAAATTAACTTAGAGGCTTGTACTGATGATTTAAATGATTATAACTCAGTAAACCCATATTTGTTACGGTCGCCAATCATATTTCAATCAGCTTATAACCTGACACTGACCTGCAAATTGACAAAATTTAAAAAAAAATGAATTTCGCGGCATACCGCTGTCGCTTTCACCTTAAAAGAAATCTCCCCCCCATCTCTGTCCTCAGGACTAGATTGAGGTAAAGAGTAAGCCCATTTAGTATAAAAAAAGAACTAACAGTAATGTCATTATGATAGTATATTAAAAACAGTATTATTCTGGGGCTAATTAAATTTCAATGGATTCAATGGATCCTTACCTACTATTGAATGCTGCCCAGAGACAAACAAAAATCATTATTCAAAAAATTGGTCCTTCGAGCCGGATACTTCAGAATAGGATGAAAGTATTTATTTTTTTTACTATACACGGTGGAATTGGGAAATATACTTTAACCATTGATTCAGTACCTGATTCTAGTACCCCTAGAGCTAGAATTTTTCGTCATCCATAAATAAAAAAACAACTATTTCAGACAAAATTACAAATAGCATATCTACACGGTCAAAACTAGCAGCTGAATATGTTTGGTCAGATAACCTCAACAGCCAATAGGTAAAGTAGGTAAACGTGTATAAAATACTAGGTTATCATAAGAGTGAAGAGTTACCTCGCGGAAAGACAGTGCCCTGTCTTCCATTAGGAAAACTTTCTTTTCGGGGTCCATCCGGACAACTTCGGCCCACCGTGTAACAACCGTCTTCCCCTGCCGTTCCCACATCGTTATCCTGAATATTGTGTATAGCAGCACTCGCAGCCCTCTGAAATGAAGACAAATATTATTATTAGACTATGGTCTGTTTATCTGGGGTCTCAATGTTTTCTTGGTGGCGCCGAATGGAGTAAATCTAGCACTGCCAAAAATGCAAAATAGGGAATTATAGTAGATTATGCACCAAGGGGATAAAGCAGTACCTTACGTCACGGGCGCTATTTTGAGTCCCGAACCCAGCGAGTGATTCTAGGGCTCCCGAGTGGAGCGAGGGAGCTCAAAATTTAATCCGGAGCAAATCGAGGGAGTTAAGACTAGAATCTTGAGAGCAGTGAGGAATTTAAGCCCAAGATAACGAAAACAACACACTTTTGTCCCCGAGGAGCGTTCTCTACTTTTCACACTACTGCGAGAAAATAAAATACAATTGGATTTTTTAAATATGGTACGGTCAATTATTTAATAATAATGGACTTGACCATTTGCAGAAAACAATCGTTTCTATTGTTCTAAATATTTTTGTTTGGCGTATTTAATTAATTTTTATTATTGTTTCTTATTATCCCACATAATATTACGATTACGTTGCGTTATTTAATTATGTTGGTCGTCTACGGCAACACCAATGACGTGAAAACTCTTTGATAAAAGTTTTCATACAATTTTTTATGGATGGTATTTAAAAGTACTTCAATTTATTTCCATTTCATTTACCTAATTTTGCCTGTGTTCCACCAAATATACTGAATGTGCACCAAAATATGTTCATTAAAATATGTCATAACGAGCATCTATTTAACAACTGTTGCAAATTTGTAAAAATAGTAATACACCTAATTTTAAAAACAAGCATTTATTTTTTTAGTTTTACTTCAGATAATGCACTGCAAAATGTATTTGAATCAAACACCAATTAATGTCCAATGTAGCTTTATTAATAAAAAATGTAACCTAACCTAACCTGGTATACCCAAAAAATAAGCAAACAATGTAATTTAGGTAAAAAAGAGCGCGGACCTCCATGTCTGCGGTAAACAACTCATTTAAAAAAAAAAAAAAAAATATTGTTACAATAGAATATTTGCAGCGCACTACAATAAAAAAGTGTTATATCTTGGTGTTAATTTGGAATTTGTTTGATGTAACATATTTTGTTGGCCGAGTAGTTTAATTATAGTAAAACAATTAAACGGGTTTAAGATCAATATTTTAGAAATGCATACATAGATGTACCTTTAGATTTTTGGTGAACACAAAAATATTATCCATTTTTTATTTGAGGTTCCAAATTCAAATTACATTATTGACCAGCGGGCAGTAACGAAATTCATTACAATATTAATGCCCGGCTAGGGCTTTAATGACTTGCTTTATGTTGGGATTTCAGGTTTTTTGGTGTTACAATCACCGCCGACTATAAGAATTGAACCAATTTGGACTTAGTATTAGTATAGTATCTGTGATTATTTAATTTCTGCACTAGTTGTGATAAATGACAAAAAAACCCCACGGCTGAAATACAATGCATGTTGAACCTAATCACAGTGCGATAAGAGCCAGTTTTCGAGGAAGTGTATTGAAAAATAATATACTACCCATATATTTGCCCATTTGTGCATTCAACAATCTTGTTCATCTACGTGCAGCTCCAGTTCTAGCTACGCTACAGCTAGATGCTGTAATCTGCTCTCGCAAATAGGTGAACGAGGTCCGAGACGGGAGTTGATTGCTCGTCCATTCTTCACATCATATTATATTGTACGTTAACTATTGCACTTCAGCATAATAGCATCGTACAGAAGTCACATCACAAAGATCTAACCAGTGCATGTTATCGTGGCGTGTTCCGATGGAAAATTTACATACAAAAAGTCATCCGCCCCGCGGCCTGGGAAAAAACCACGGTGATGGGAAGAGACAACAGGGACGCCTGCCAGGGCTGCGGGACTGTTCGAAAGAGGTACCGCGGCCCCGGAACACAAAGGCAAAGAAGGAACATGGATGGGTTTTAGTCAGTACAAGTCTGACACTCCCTTTCGGTCCGCCCAGAGTGGGGGGGGTCATTTAATGATTACCCATCCTAAAAAAAAAAAAACAACGTGAGCGAGCTGCGGCGAACCACACATTCTTCTTTTACTCAAAGATCTGAACACACACGCCGACCGGTTGTCTAAAGAATATCACTAATGAGGTCAGTGTATGTCGCTCTAGCACGCGTGGCATGACCACCGTAAAAACAGGTTTTGTCGACGAAAGAATCGACAAAACAACAGATTTCTTTTGTTGATCTGTTACTTTTTCTATTCTTCCGTCGATAAAACCCGTTTCTACGGTAGGCATGCTACGCGTGTAGGACAGATCCGTCTAATATACGGCCCCCGGGCCACCTAGCGGCCCGCATAGGTGTTTCATCCGGCCCGCGAGCTATTTAAAACTTTATAAGACATCAATAAATATAGCGCGAACATTGTATAAAAATGTCCCTAAGTTATTCCCGCGCCATATTTACCTACCGGCCCCACCTCACCTACCCGCGAATGCAGACCGCATCATCGCAGTCTAGTTCGGCGAAGCTTATTTTATTTAAATTTAGAGGTCACTTTGCATTTCTTTTGGCCCGCTACGGTTACAAAAATACTAAACTTGGCCCTCCATAAAATTATGTTGGACACCCCTGCTCTAGGACGTCTCCTTTCTAAATTAGCAATTTATTCGCGAAAAAAAATTGCGTAAAACGACTTCCATTAATTAGTTGTGTTCCTTGATAACATTACAGGGCGGAACGAGCTGGACCAAACCAACGACTAGTGGTCCACATTAGCCCTGGATAGAAACAACTGGTAAAGACAAGAAAAGTCATGGGGAGAGGTCTTTGCCCAGCAGTGGGATGACGCTAACAGTGTCAGTAACATTACATCACACCTGTAATCCCCGAAGGCTTAGGCACTACCTAAGGTGTACCCTAGGTGTACCTACAGTGCACCCACACTTCGCCAGTTATAATTAGAGATAGATATAAAGCAAGCAATATCGACTCTTAAGACCCATCTAATAATGGTCGAGCTGATTGCCACCAACCGTGCTCGAATCCATACTCTAGGCTTGTAACGAGAAATTCCTGATGGAACACTTCCCGCCCTGAGAATCGAACGCAGGACCTAATGCTCAGCAGTCGGCTTTGCAACTTCTAGACCAGCGAGTCAGTTCTTTTCCTTGATATTCCAAATATTTAGTAACAAGGCATTGTTACAATTCCCAACGCAAAGTGGCGATACGAAAACAGCAACTATCGTGTTGCTAAATATTAGTGTCAACTTCCAATGCATATGCTATTATACAAGCGGTAAATGCACGGCAGTGGAAACAGAACCAGTATAAGCTGGCCTCATACTGTATTGAAACTCCGTACTGCGCTAGGCCAGGTGCAGTTAACGTAGTTGCATAATTTTGAGCTTAGTGGTGTCACTTAGTAATGTAACATTTTGGTTCCCAAAAGCTATTTATTGTGGGGTTGCCTTTTTTTTTTTTAGGATGGGATATCATCAAATACCCCCCCCCCCCCCCCCTCTGGGCGGAGCGGGAGGGAGTGTCAGACTTGTACTGACTAAAACCCATCCATGTTCCTTCTTTGCCCTTTGTGTTCCAGGGCCGCGGTACCTCTTTCGAACAGTCCCGCAGCCCTGGCAGGCATCGGCCCGTGCGGACCCCTACGTGGTTGCTGACATCTCTTTGAGGCGCGCGTGGAACACGAACGCGCCGTCGACACGGCCTGTCGTCATAAGACGGCCGGACGGCGAGCTAGCCCATAACTCGCCGTCCACAGGCCCGCGCCTACGGTCGACCCCTGACGCCCAGGGCGTCTCCCGCGGCGGCTGGGACGTGAGGCTCTTTCCCTCTCACGTCCCGCCACCTCCTTCACTAGCATGACTGCTTCGCAGAAGGAGGTGACGGCTTCCCATTCCATCTCGCTCCGGACCATGGCTTGAACCAGGGCCGGGCGCGAGAGGACGCCGCCGCCAATCGCCTCTACGAGGACACGGCGCTGCTCCGCCCAAGCGGGGCAGGCCTCCAAAGTGTGCTGCACCGTGTCCTCCGGACGATCCTCACAAAGGAAACACCCGGGCGTTTCCTCCCGCCCGATTCGGTGCAGGAACGTCCCGAAACAACCGTGTCCGGTAAGGACCTGCGTCAGGCGGAAGGTGAGGGCGCCGTGGCGCCTCTCTAGCTACTCCTCAAAGAGGGGACTTATCGCCACTATGGTGGCGTGCCCTGCACGGGGTTGCGACACTCGCTCTCTCCATGTCAAGCGGATTTTAACCCCGACGTAGTGCCTCCGCGCGCCATTCGTGAAGGCGCGCGAGGACTATCGCCTCCAGATCCCATGGCGGCAATCCGGCAAGGAGGCTCGCCGCCTCACCGGGTGGGGTCCATGCCTAAGAAATAACAGTGGCTGGGGTCGAGCTACGCTTACCGAGAACAACCCATCCATGGTCCTGGGACATTTGCGCGAAGGACACTTCCGCCAACCCACTTCCGCGAAAAGACATGCGCGTATGGAGTTTTGCGCGATTGGAATTTTGTGCGAACGGACATTAGTGATAGTGTCCATGCGCCCATGTCTTTTTGCGCAAGTGTCCTTCGCCCAAATGTCTTTCACGTAAGTGCATGTCATTCTTACATATTTGACTGTCGTTTCGTTTGTCTGAAGTATAAAAGTCTGCCAACGAAAACAAGAAGAGTCATCCTGTCGATACTCAGTAGATTGTGGAGATTATAGGTCCTAGCACGAGCGCACGGTGTAAACGTAACGTACATACTTCGATTTCTAAATTAAAAATACTCGTTTCACATATAATATTTTCATTATTTTAAGAATTTATTCATGTCTTTGGCTGTTACTGATTGTGCTTGTCGCAAATATCTATACATATAATAAAGTTGTAACAGGCCGATGTCTGTACATTGAACGTGTTGAAAAAAAATATATATGGGGATCTTTAGTACAGCAACAGAAGCCAAAACAACAGTTTTTAGATTTTTTTCTGTCTGTCTTTCTGTCTGTATGTTTGTACGCGCATCACGCAAAAACTACTGCATGGATTAGAACGCAGTTTTTACCGCTCTACTGCTAAATGCTTAACTTAAAGTATAGGCTACATTAGATATAGTTTAGAACCCGATAGGTGGCGCCGTGCGAAGCAAGGGCGACTCGCTAGTATTTAAATAAAATGTTATAGAATAATTGTGTTTTCGATTCAAAAATTGACGAATTACGACCGTGCTAGGATCATAGCTAGGCACTCACTCCAAGTAAGAAATCAATATAGATACGAAAAGGCTAAGCAGATGATGAAATATTTTCGCCGTATAAGTTATAACCACAGATACTATATCTGTGGTTATAACGTTTATAAAGCGCCTGGCGTTTATAGTGAAAGTGCAGAATAGATTATTATTATCTACGATTATTATTATCAGTTAAGTACCTGATAAGCTGCGGTATTATATTTATCATATCAATCAAAATATTGATTGTTATGTCCAAAAATATAACAGTTCAGTCATGACCACCTATAGTTTCACTTACACTAATTCAAAATTTAAGCCATTTTCTCTTGGAATAACGATTACAAATTTTTTGATCCGATTTAAGACCGATTACATAATAATATGGCTTCCAAAGTGAAACAGCATGATTAGCAAGTCATGGGGTAGGTGAAAATTACTCTTAGAAGTTGCTAAGTGTGTGTGTGTATGTTATTGCTGGTGATTGGGTATCGGGACACTTGCGCAGAAGATATTTGCGCGAAGGACACTTGCACGAAAAGACATGTGCGCACATGGGCTTTTGCGCGAACGGACATTAGCGCGCATGGACACTTGCGCGACTGGAATTTTGCGTAATTGTAGAATAATTAGCTTAACATTCTACAATCTGATTAGCAAATTTTCAAGAAGGTTTGATGCATATCCCACATAATTGCTTTTATCTTGGCCAGAGGCTAAGCGTTGCCATAAAACGTGGAAACGCCATCAGTCTCTTGGTAACACTACCAGTTGACAGCGTTGAGGACGAGATTTTTGACGCTATTTTTAAGTTAATTTCTAATTATTTCAATTTATTAACGTTATAATACTGTTTTGTACAATATCAACGTTAAGGGGATGTTATTTCAAGAAAAATGTGACTCAAGCCATTTGCTACCCTAGCTGTTTCATAGTTCTTGGCAAAAGTTGGTTTTTCACAAAATGTGTTTAAACCTTGAGAGACTTCAGTATAAATTGCAATATAAGCTAAGCGGTTGCCACCGACAATCTTTATATGCTCGGTTGGAACTCTGCTCTCCCCACAATACAGTAACGTACATACACATACATACATTCCCACATGCATCCACCAGGCAATCATAGAATTACATAACACTTCGATGACGAGCGCACTCGCATGTTCGAGCTGGCCAATCATTCAATAATTGAAAGCAACTACAGTGGACTGACTGACTGACACCTCTTACTAGTACCTACATCTTGCTGCTCTCCTGGTCTAATGGAGTGCGTCCGGTTTGTAACTTTATATTGAGAGTTATTCGCTACATGTCTCGTCAAATCTTGATAGATTTGATAGGAAGAAGTCAAAAATTATCAAACTGACCAAAATACGCGTCAACAGTGAACAAATATATTTCAAGAATTTCTTGTGAAATTACAAGTGCCGTGTGATGTGCTGGTGACGGTGAATGTTATTGGATATCGTCATTACACAAAAACTCAAAATATGAGATAGGAGTATTTTGAGTTTTAAGGGTAGCCCGCGAAATTAAAATTTTCATTTTTTTTTTCAATTTTCTGGTCAGTGCCGGGTTTGTATTGTATTGCACTCACGGTCGGACGGGCAGGGTTGTATGTTGATTTTTATATGACCGTAACAAATATGGCTTTACAGAGTTATACTCATTAAAACCTTAGAGAGTTGTATTGATGATTTGAATTATAATAATTCTGTAACTACATACGTGTTACGGTTGCAAATCATATTTTTTTTAACATACAGCTTGACACTGGCTTGCAAATTGCAAAAAAACACCATAGAAAATTTGAATTTCGCGGGCCGCCTGGCGCTTCCCCCTTAAGTCTGTCAAAAAGTAAAAACTTAAAAAAAGAGGATTGCAAAGTGAGGTTGGACAGAAAAGCCGATACTTTACTCGAGTTACACTGACTCGATCGTTTTATTTCTTTAACGCTTATTATTATTTGGAATCAAAAAGATTGTCACTAAAAACGGCACTAACTTAGATTTTCGAAATACCCGAAACTTGGTCCTTTGGTCCACAATATTCTTAGTTTGATTGATGTACAGAATGCTTGGTTGACGGCTATGTTAAGGGTCTATTTACACCCTTTATTTAAGGTTATAAAAACATTATCCAAATTCCTACATAATCCCTTACCCATCCAGGATGATACCAGAAACTGCTAGAAAAATTTCGCCTTGGAATGTTAACCGACCGCGGCCCCCTTGTAAACAGTTTATGTGCTAGGACATCAGGAGAGGCCAAGGTCCAACGAGCAAATTGCTGCAGACACCTTGTGGCACAATGGCGAGCTATCAACTGCGTCCGGTGTTTCACATTACTCGGCACGGGTTCTGTGTGCCTAGTACTTTTATGACAGGAATAAAATAAAATTTGCCACGAAATTTGTCACTTTTATTGTAATTAAAATAATTGAATGATAATAATGGTTTTTTTGAATCATCTTCATTTCACCCTGCTAAGATTTTCGCAATAGTCAAGTTTTCTCATTTTTTTTTCCTTTATTTAAAGAAGGCATAGTTAATAGCAAAAAACATGTACAGATATTTAAAAAATGTAACCGCCAATGTGTGATCTACAGGGTGTAAACGAACCCTTCACGAAGCCGTCAACCAAGCATTCTGTATATCAAACTTAGTCACTCAATTTTCGCGTAGAGTGACTACACTCTACGCGAAAATTGTTGCTGGAATACGACTTTTTTTTGGGGTAAAAAAAACACTTTTTACGTCTGATAGATGCATTCAATAGTACAGGGGTCGTGGAGGTATTTAAAGTAAAATTATAACATTAATTAAAAAGGTGTATAAAAAAATAATTGCGAAAAAGTCGGAACTTTGACCCCCAATATCTACGTAATTAAAAGGCTCCCAGGAATGGTCTAGAACGAACAAATGATCGCAATGACGGGGAGATCAAGTGCCATTCGACTTCGCTAAGGGTACTTTTATACCCATTATGTTAGTTAAACTAAATCATAATTAATTATGTAATTAATTGTAGTTTAACTTGAAAGTCATCATTTTGTCATTATTTTGTTTACAGCCCGCCCGTACGCAAAACACGTGCTTTGGACGCGGAGTTGCGGGCACCAGCCCGTTATATAATACAATACAATACACGTATTGGCTCTAGTTATTTGACAGGACGAGAATCAACATTAATTGCAAGGATACGACACATTAATAAGTTTGAATTGCATTTAGCTGCACCTGTCTAAAGTTGATGGTTTGATAAATGCTTATTAAAGTGCAACGTGTTTTATGAGAGGTAATCAAACCAATTAATTACTCGGAGTTTCTTGAGTATTATTTTTGAAAGTCCTACTTAGTTATTGGTCTCAACCGAGTTATACAAAAGCAGTAAGGAAAACAGTCCCAGTAACATTATCATACTGCAAGTTGCAAAAACTCATCTTCCAGCTCACTTCGGCGGAACCAGTGCGTTATTTTTAGGATTTCCTACACAAAGAAAGCAAACGAGATTATCAGGAATTTAGCTGTCGTTTATGCTCTGTCTTTCTTTAAAAAATTCTTCGTTTCATGCTTATCCTAGGGCATGGAAATCTTATTTTACTGAGAAGAGCGTACCCCACAGTTGTATTGAAAAATAACAACCATACTATATTTTATTTTCTACAAGAAATTGCATAATGATAAGCACAAACATAATTATTTCAATTAATAGGCCTGTTTACACCTTTTCTATGGCAGAAATTCTGCAACAAAACCCAGGCATTGTTAGGAATATGAAAGAATGGTGGACTTCGAACGGTTTACATGTACTAGGGGACAATGAATGAACAGAGCGTCGAAGACATGCGACACCGGACTGACCCTTGCACCGTTGATAACGTGCATTAACAACATGTGTGCCGCAATTGGGGTACTATTCTGTAACTTTTGTTAAAGTGGTCCTTTTGTATGCAGATTTACGTTCATCAACAATTTAACCTGTTACGTTGCCCGATTTTTCTTTGCATTTTGAATAAGTTCCCGCAAGACATAACAGATGTCACTCTACTATTATAACTTTTATGCGAAAGTTTGTATGTGTGTGTATGTTTGTTACTCATTGACGCTGAAACGGCTCGACGAATTTGGATGAAAGTAAACAGAATAACAGATAGATTAAGTACTAAAATCGAATTTAACGCGACTGCAGCCGCAGGCAAAAAACTAGTATCAAATTAAGAATGATGCAAAGAAAAACTGTTTTCTTTGATATATCAAAAAAGACTGACCCATCAGCTTAGTATGCGGCGTAACAATACCTAATAAAATTAGCAATATTATAGCTACTTCGAAGTCACTGCCCGTTTAAGGTCGCAATTAGCAGAAATCAAGGTCACCTGCACCGATTTAACTGGTTTACAGACAATTGCAGTCTAGAAACTGGTACAGGGTTCGATGATATCCATAAAAGTAAAAGTTAAATGAAGGCACAGCATTCATTCAGACACGCACAAAACGAGTACCTACCAGGCTGCCATAAATACAGAGAAGCCACGAATTGAAGCTACAACCACGTCTGAAGAAACTTACTACAGTCATTTGACCACTTTTTTATCTTCTGAGAACAGCAATCCAATAGCACCCTTATTAGTTATTACCATAACAAGAATAAAGATCAATGTATTATGTCTGTGTCAGTTGGATTGTTGGTTGGCAAGCGCTACACCCAAGTAGTTTGCATCAAATCGCCTGTAACAAACCTATTTTCCAGATGCCAATAACGTTAATCACTTTTTGATGAGGAGTTTCGGCTAAAAATAAATTTAGCCGGCCATCAATAAGATTATTTTCTATTTTATTTTCATTCATTTACATGTTTGTTAACAAAATTTCAGATATCATTGGTGGAGGTACTTTAATACAAGCTTATAAGCTTGGCTTGCCTAAACCTATTACTCTTCATTATGTTAGTGTTTCTGAACATTTATTATTATTATTCTGTTACTTTACAAAGGCTAAACGCCAAAATATTTACAGAACAATCGAGCAAGAGATTGTGAACTAAAAACTGGCGCACCTTATGACCCGCAAAACTATTTGGGATATAGTTGTTTTTTCAGCTATTCTCAGGCTCTGCAAGCTCATGTCCTGCGGTTCGTAGTAAATACTCTGTGGTACTACCCCACTCATTCTCATAATTTGAATTGAATAAAATATTGATGTTAGCGGAAAAAGAAAAAAAAAATATAACAACAGACCTGTAACCAGCGAAATAGACACTTTTGAAATGATTCTTAGTCTTTTTGATTATAAGTTCCCAAGACTATTTTATATTGTTCCCTATCAATGAGATTAGATTCACATGAAATTAGAAACCATATAGTGTGGTCTGAGTCTGTAGCTACTGAGTCAACCACAGTCGAATCAAATGTGTTGTAATGGACAGGAAGTATTTCATTCGCTACTACGTACGGAAATGAATTGAAATGCCCGTTCGTCAACACTCTGGAAAGTTATGCGCACTTAATCCTAGTTTTTACAATATATGGAATTAAATGTCCCATTTAGCCCACGAACCGAGCATGAAAAAAATTAATAACATATTCATTAGTCTTTCAAAGTTATGTAATTCTTCATCATTTTAGTGATAATGCATAAAATAAACAAAAATGAATAGGTAAATACTCACAGAAAATCCCTGTAATGAGTCTTCTTCCATATATAAATCCATTGATATCTGTCGCCCGTCATGAAAAACGTGCCAATTAAAGCCACTGCTCCCATCGTGGTTGGGGACCCTCGCGTCAGCCATCCTAATGCCGCACAAGTCGCCGCTATCGATGTCAGAATAACCCCCTTGCACTTCTCCGCCTCTTCGAAACGTACTCCTTGCTTTTCTGTCATCCTGGTAGTTTCATTTGGCGTGGTGCATAGTTGTTGGCTGTAACAAAAAAAAGTTTCTTACTTCACAATGAGCTTTAATTATATAAAATACTGATCGCATTATAGTTTTATCAATCTTCAGACTCTTCAACTGAGTAATCATTTACTCTACATCATGAGCTCTTAGTCTTTAATTCACGAACGTTTTGTACAGGAATTGAACCAATTTGGACTGAATATAGTTATAGATGGAAACTTTTATTTCTGAACTAATAGAGATAATTGAAAAAAATCCACGAGTGTGAAATACATTGTATGTTGAACGTAACCGTAGTGCGATAAGAGCCAGTTTTCAAGGCTCGAGTTCCACATTGGTGCTGGGTCAGACCTTTTTTTTAGAGAACGCGTTAATCCACAACTAGGGCTCAAAGCGAGTTGCTGAACTATGATACTCATCGTAAAATAATCTCCAGTGACCGCCACACCTTATGAGCGCCTAGTAACTAAACATCAATTAACACGAATGTCATTTATGAAAGCTAATTAATAACACCCCACCTTAATTAATTACCTTCTAATCATCGCTCTTTATTATACATGATAGGCATTTGCAACGTATCCTGTGTATCTACTGTCTTATCAGCAGTGTTATATTTTCTTGTTATTATTTGTGATAACGTTATCAGTTATGCAAGAGTCTTTCTTTCCCTTCGAGATAAAGATTGGCGAGTTGACTTTGGTTTGTTGCTGTGAAACAGGACTGAATTTCCTTGTTTCAGACCCGATTTCAGACTTAGCGGCACTTAAAAATATTATTTGTTAGATTAACAATGGTTAAATAATCAGATAATTACACTCTTATCTACCTACGACATTATTAAATAAAGTCCATAATATTGCCTCACCCACCAACAAATCATGGAATTATATAGTAGCATCAAAAATTCGTCCCCAATGCTGTCAACTGCTAGGGAATTTGCCCAAGAAACTGGCGTCATTGCCACGTTGTACGGTAATGCCTCTAGCCAAGATGAAAGCCAGCTGCACTGAAGGTTCGGTCAAAGCGGTACGGCAACAACAAAACACAATGCAGTTTGAAGCACACTATTCCTCCATAAAAATACTTTTTGAAGTATCTATCAGTGTCCGGTTCAATTAAGATTGTTATCGACACGCTAGGAAAAAGTGTCCGGTGTCTGCTGACCCGCAATTTGTCCGTGCCAGTTTCACCGATCCTTTTGTATTGTATAACGGGCTGGTGTCCGCAACTCCACGTCAAAGCGCGTATTTTGCGTGCGTTCGTTTCACCGATCCTTTACTCATGTAATGAGTGTAAAAGTACCCTTAACGAAGCCGAAAGGCACGTCTTGTTCTCCCCGTCATTGCGATCATTTTTTTGTTCTAGAACATACCTGGGAACCTTCTAGTTGCGCATATATTGGGGGTCAAAGTTCTTCACAAACTATTTCACAAGTTTTTTTTTCAAAACTAGTTTTAAATGTTATAACTTTACTTTAAATACCTCCACGACCTTACTATTCAATGCATCCATCAGCACAAATTTTGAGCGCGTTACCCGTGCGTTGTGTGCGTTTAAATTTTTTTTACCCCAAAAAAAAGACGTTTCCCAGCAATAATCTTTGCGTAGAGTTACTTAGTTTGATGTACAGAATGTTTAGTTGACGGCTTCAAGAAGGGTCCGTTTAAACCCTGTTTATGTAAACCATATAAAATGTTACGCAAAAACGTGTACGTGGAGTAGCGGACAAATCAAATCGAATCAAATCATTTATTCGCATAAATGAAGGAATAAAATGAAAGTATTGTACAATAAAGTTGTATTAAAATATAGTGAGCCGGATACATTTTACCTGAGTTTTGGCATGCAAAATTTAACAAATAATGTCAATAAAATTATGAAGTAATAAAGAAAATGATTACAAAGTCCAGATTATTGTGTAACTATAGTTGTATGCCTTTGTGAAACTGCGTGTGGGTCTGGTTAATAAACAGGGTTTGTATAAATTGTTGTGTGTGTGTGTGTGTGAATGTTCTTTAAAGTGCCGATGTGTTCGAAGCAATTTATAGATTATACTCGATGAGTATTACATTATTGATACGGAGGGAATAAAAAAGAAATTGTTTAACCAAATCTAATCAAAACTTGCTCAGTTTCCTCGTATGTTAAGGTTTAAAGCCACTCGGTTATTACCTTTTTGCATACACCTGTAAGGTTTAAAGCCACTCGGTTATTACCTTTTTGCATACACATACTTGAAATCGAATGACGTAAGATCGAATAACACTTGCTCGAAAACATTAACTCGATAGTACTTGATGGAACCTTATTTTTTTGTATATTTTATTATAAATGTAGGTTGATTGTTGAATACTGACGCCGTGCAAAAGCGGTGCGAACCCACGGACAGTAAGCCACTATATCCTTTCGTCTTTTCTCGTGCCTGTCTTGGTTAAATGGAATAGATTTTTGTAAGTATAGGGTCGCAATTAAAAAGTATAGTTTGTTGCTGTAAGCAACTGATTCTATATAGGTCAACTGTGGGGTATCTGTATGGTTTATAGTACCTACATGACTTTTGTGAGTGACCTTTGGGCTCTTTCTAACTCAAGAAAATTTAGTTTTAGTGGTTCCTCCCCAGACTGGTAAACAGTATGTAATAACTGATAGCGTGAGCACAATATAGATGCTATTTAATGTATTCTGGGGCATCACATATCTTAGATTATTCAAAATCCATATATTTTCATAATCTCAATATGCGAATGCCAAGTTAAACACTCGTCAACTATAACACCCAAGTATCTTGTGGACGTTACATGTTTAATGGTTTGACATTACAATTTTGGTTTCTGTAGTCCTTACACGTGTGGATCGAATTCTAAAATTAAGGCCTGGTACAGACCATCCACTAGGAGAAAAACAAATATAGTTTGTTTTAGGAAAACTAAGGGTTAGTAGATTGGCTTTGAGCCATCTATCTATAGCAGCCAATCCTTGCTCGGCATTATTGCAGACGGCTTCCCACGTGTTCCCAAAGTAAACAATAGCCGTATCTTCCGCATAAGAGAAGATTTACCCCCCACTGTTTCGTAGGTTGCAGAGTTCGTTAATATCCACTAGAAACAGTAGGGGGGCGAGGACTGACCCCTGCGGGACACCGAAAACAATGTTTTCCTCCTTACTATGTGAGTTACCTATTTTAACTTGCTGTCTCCTACCTCGGAGGTAACTGTCAAAGAGCTTTACCTCTTATCCCTATAGCCTCAAGTCTCTGCACAAGGATGGGGACAGAAACGGTGTCAAAAGCCTTTTTCAGGTCTAGAAACACCGTAACGCATTTATAACCCTTGTCACCCTTATCAATGATTTCAGATGTTAACGCAACGACCGCATCCGGAGTCGACCGTCCGTGTCTAAACCCGTATTGTGAATCGGAAAGAATGTTGTATTTACTTTAATAACTTACTAGACTTTTATTAAATGTTTTTCTATTATTTTCGAAAGGGATGATAAGACGGATATCGTCCAATAATTGTTGTCATCACTCCTTGTGCACAGGCGTAATTATAGCACGTTTTAGCGTGTCAGGAAATATACCCGTTTCGAAACATGCAATCGCCAGATAACACCGTGGCTAGTAGGCTTAAGTCCGAGGAAATTATCATAATTTACAACTCTAATATTTTATTATAATAAATTATATTGGTGAAAGATAAATACCGTTTGTCATATCTTTATATGATTAATACCCTGATTACTTCATGTATTAAAAGATCTTTTAACAAATAACTACATTTTAATTTCAACTGCATCGTAAAAATACCTATATAGATTTGGTCATCAATTAGGTATTGCATTGGAGTTTGGACCAACTTTAGTCAGATATTTTTAGCTGATTACTTATACTATATTTTAGTTACATTAATTTTGTTGTTTTTTTCCCCCCTAGTAACAATTATCATAAGTAACTTTTTAACTTGTATGTACGTGTCAATCTTTATATTACGCAGTGACAATAAAGTAAAACTTTTAATTAGGTAGGTACTAGGACTATAGACGATACGATTTCTTTTGGTCACTTTTGTGAAAAATGAATTGGTGGTCTAGCAATGTTACTACAACCCAAGGGGGATGATGACATTAGTTGTAAGTCTGCACTTGCAACTGCGGTTAAAACTATTGCGTACTTCAACTGACAAAAAGTCTTCAATAATTCAAAATCTTGCTAGTCATAAAATAAATAAACTTCATGCATCTCACAAACCGCTATGTTCACCAACTATTTATTATATCTGTATTTTCGATCAGAAAATACTTTAAGAATAAATTAAGTTTTACTTCGTCGTTGTTCTAGTGGTCGCAATCCCGACTGCTGAGCATGTGGGCCTGCGTTCCGTATCGGGCAAATAGTTATTGATTTTTTTTCCAATAGGAATTTCTCAATAGCAGCCACGGAGCCTGGATTTGTGCCTGGTTGATGGCAATAGACTCGCAACCTATTACATGGGACCAAAACATAACTCGCGAAATTTGGGTGTACTATAGGTACACCTCTGCCTAACCCTTCGGGGATTACAGGCGTGATGATATGTATGTAAATTTTAAAACTAGATGTGGTCGGCGTTTCTTATCCGACTAATCTGAGAAGAAATATCAAAAACTCACAGGTCAACAGTTTTTTAAACTCCTGACATAATCTAGGTCAAGTGATATGAAGACCATGCAGATTAGTGTCTGAGAAGACTATTCTTCTAAGGAATGAACTACACAGATTTGAGCGAACCGGTCCATTATTGACTATGGTTTGTTTAATCTGAGACCGATTTACATTGGTCAAGTATTTAGCGAAGTAGATAAGTACAGTATGTAAGGACAGTGGTGTAAACCGATCGGACAGCAGCGAGTCAACAGTTACTGTACTTGTAGTCGCTACTCGCCACTGTCCTTAACTGCTGAGAACTTAATAGGATAGAAAATAATTCAAACTTAAGGGTATTACATTGCTCGATGACCTTCATGATTTGATCCCTGTACTGGTTTTAGTTGACTTGCCCCGCACATTTCGCAAAATTTCGGTTTTTATTTATTATTTAAAAATATTAAAAGAAATAACAGAAAAAAAACAATACAGATTGTTAAGTATATCATTACGTATTTGTTGTTACAAAATTCATGCCGATCTATTCAGCCGTTACAGAGATAATTTACAATTAAGGTTGAAAAAAGACCTATTTTCTACGATTAACCAAAAAAAATTGAGAAGGTTTATTAAAATTTTAAACAATACAATTTATTTGTGATGAACTTAACTATAACATACTTTTTTACACGGAAAATGCACGAAGGGATTCATCAACAAATTTCTTTGAACATACGCTGTTTTTGGGATTTGAGCCATGTAATGCCCTTAACAACAAGGAAAACTAATAAAGCGCTCTTCCTCTCTCTACTTATTTAAAAATTTGCTGTGCCCGACAGGGTCCATAGTTGTTTCTATTATTTTATTTACCACCTGTAAGTGTACATTATGGATATAGCAATAAACGATTTGATTTGATTTGATTTGATTTGAACCTCAAGCGGCGTAAATATCCTTATCCTACCTTATTGGTAACTATATTTTCGAGCTGTTTGGAGTTGAAACTCTAGGACCGTGGGGTCCGAGTACTCACAGACTTGACAAGGAAATTTCAGAACGCGTAGTTGACACTTCCCGTGACCCAAGGGCTGGCTTTTACCTTGGCCAGAGGCTTAGCGTTGCCATACAACGTGGCAACGCCCCCAGTCTCTTGGGGTCATTCCCAGTTGACAGCGTTGAGGGGGAGTTTTTTGACGCAATTTTTTAGTTTATTGCTAAGTTCGTTACTGTATAAATATACATCAGTAGTCCCTAACTAACGTAATTCGGGCCTAAAGGAACCCAGATAAGCAAGACTCTCGAATCACTAAAGTTCTAGTTAGATAACAAACGAATTCTGTGCCGAGACCTTGTAGGATCGTAGGCCATGTGTATTGCATGTGTCCCACTGCGGATGACAAGCCGTGACATTTGATGGGCACATGCACCTTGCGCCTCAATTAGCATTGCAATGCGAATTCATTGAAGGTCATTACTACTTATAACAGATAAATTGATATTTGTAAATATTCAGGTAGCCAGAACCGTTGTTAGGGTTCCGTAGCCAAATGGCAAAAAACGGGACCCTTATAGATTTGTCTTGTCTGTCTGTCTGTCCGTATGTCACAGTCATTTTGAAACCTATACATAAAAGTTAAGTAATTAATCTCTCATCAGCCAGTCTTCTGGGCACGTTTCAAGATGACAGCGATGCGGAGGAATACTTTGACGCCTAAGTGTCCTATTGTCGTCGTTGTTTAGATGTTTATATTTTCTTACTTTTAGTCTTATTTTTATCATTACTTTAGTTCTTTTTAGTCTGTAAATAAAAGTTGTAGATAAAGTTAAGTAAAGTGAAATTATAGAAAAAATTAAATTGGGCTGGCCCTCCAGACAAGGAAATAAGGGTTGAAAAAAAAATAACTATAAGTATAATGTGTGGAGTTCGTATCGATAGCTCTTGAAAAATTATAACTAGGTTTCTAAAATACTTTTCTTCTCAGGTTGATCAGATAAGCATCTAAGCCGAAGAAATTGTGGTCTTCCCACCCCTCTAATTAAGAATGATTTTCTTTGCAATTCTACCAGGGTAATATGATTGTGTAGAAGGCCGATGGAGCAAGCGACTCCTGGCGTGGAGAGCGGAGACCACGTATCGGCAAACATAGCTCCAACTAGACGGACTGACGACAGGCGTCAGACAGGATGCAGATGGCAGAAGACAGGATGTGTGGCGCAGCTTGGATGAGGACTATGTCTAGCAGTGGACTGCAATGGACCGAGTTGATTGAATAATACAGGGTGGAGTTTGTGCGTCGGTGTCCCTGTACTGTCGGTGTACTTTTCAACATTCATAGGTACTCGAAACTTTCCTCAAGACATAGAACCAACATCGAAATCGGGGGAAAAAAAATCTGTGGTCCCATACATTTGCGTCGAGTAGATACCTATTGAAGTTTTTTATGACAGTTGATTTTTTTTTTCGCGATTACGATGTTCGCGCCACGGGAAAAGTTGTTCAGTTTGAAGATCTATACCACACCCTTCAATATGACCACACCTTTCTGGTCCACACTGTATGATTCTGAAAGTAGATGGCTTCCAGAATCTGAAAGTGCCGCCGGTGACTCAAAAGTTGTGAGGATATTGGTTGTATGGGCATGTAAAGCGGAGGAACATCGTGAGGAGTAGAGCTATAAGAGTAGAGGAAGACCAAAGAAACGCAGGATGGACTGTGTGAAGGATGATATGGCAAGAAAGGAAGTAACGAGATGTCGCGTAATAGAGAAGTATGGAAGAAGCAGGCACGCTGCGCCGACCCTAAAATAAATTAAGAGCAGGAGATTGATCATGGTGATGACGAAAACATCTACAGAATGCTTTGGGAAAGCTGAATAAGGATCACCAGATCATAGCAGACGGGGATGGACTGCATCGCAGAGGCAGGACGCGGAAAGATCGAAATATTTAAATTCAAATTCATTTATTGCAAATATGGGTAGTTATACAGGTGGGTTTTTGAAAAACAGGAAAGTTGTTAGTGTCACCATATTCTGCACTAGGCATGCAACATTTAGTTCGGAACGTGGTTAGTCCCTAAATTAAAAATTTAAATACATTAAAGTTCAAAATTACATGTCTATTAAATTGTCAATTAAAGTCAAAGTAATAATGTCAAAGTTAATCTATTATGCTAAAATGTCAAGAATTAATAATTGTGAAATACGCAATTTATGTCAAACTTTAGTAATAAACATTATTTAGAGTTTGTCACACAAATATTCATTAACACTATAATAAGATTTTACCAATAACTTTTTTTTTACTTTCCATTTAAATATGTCCATACTTTTTAAGTCTATAATACATTTTGGTAGATGATTATAAAGTCGAGGTGCCATCCAAAAAATACTATTGCTAAACAAAGTAGTTCTACTGCTGTCAGGGAAATATATTTTTTTATTGTTACGTTGACTTCTATATTTTTTTAAATAATGCAAGTTGCATTTTACAAAGACTACGACTTCCAATATATATGTATATTGTAGTGTTAATATTTTTAAACTATGAAAAAAGGACTTACAACTATCTGTTGGTTTTAAACTACATATTTGCCGCTATTAAGGTCATCTTGTCTTAAAGATACTCTTTTACAATGTCACTCTATTTAAATAGAAAAATAATTGCGAAGAACTTTACCAATTTGAGACAATAATGTCTAAAAAGTAAAAGTTTGAAGAACTAATGTAAAAGTCCACACTAGATAATAAGTAAATGTCTTCGCTTCTTCCTCATCTCGTATAGGTACCAAGGCAACAGGATTCTCCAGAACCTCCCCTCGTCTACATTCATAACACTATTTGTTACAGTGACTAGATCACACAAGTTTGTCGTCTACACACATGAGACAATTTCGGCCGGAAATATAGCCACTTCAAAAGGCTGTGTATGAACGCATGGTATAATAATATACTTCGCCTGGTATTCTCTTCCCACGATGGCCCAAGACTACGTCACGATAAGTGTTACCATTGATTGTCCTTTTCAATAAATTTAGAGAATCTCACTTAGTGAATGAAAATAATATAAATTACTAACTAGCTTAACTATTTAGTAACTCGTGTGATTCATCTATTTGGTTTTAAAGTAATTGAAATATTAAATTATTAGTTCATAATTGCTTTGTTAAGTTAAAAAATGCATTTTGCTCGGGTAATTCAATCACACACCGTGGCAACACATTGACAGCATCGCAACTGATGACGTAATTGTTGGGTCAATCACGTGACCCTGAATTCAGGGGTTGAGAATACCAGGTGAAGTATATTGTTGTACCATGCATGAACGTATCTCCCAAATTATTATACTAAGGCTCAACCACAGTTGGCTAATCTAGCAAGTATTCATTCATTTGATACCATTAACAAGTACTGTAATAGTATTAATTTAATCTTCAAAAAAGTTTTTCTATCAAACTTTATTTAACACTAGCCCTTCACCCACGACTTCGTTCGCAAAAGTTGTGATAGCTCAGCTAATATGCATGATATACAATATTGTATAGCCTATATAGCACCCACGAATAATGTATCTCTCTATCAGTGAATTTTTTTTTAGAATTGGCTCATTAGTTCCGGAGATAACCCCTACATACAAACTTACAAACAAATTTTACCTCTTTATAATACATAATAGTACAGACAAATTTTCAATACAGTTCAAATAAAGACCTCTACTTAAAATTAACAGAAAACGTAACCCCAAATAACGGATATTTTCAATAACCCGCAGTTATCAACAGATTCTAGACAACAACAAAATATTATCATAGAACTTACCCGAAACAA
This sequence comes from Noctua fimbriata, assembly GCA_905163415.1. NCBI lineage: Eukaryota > Metazoa > Arthropoda > Insecta > Lepidoptera > Noctuidae > Noctua > Noctua fimbriata. The sequence goes on from LR990935.1 coordinate 16,835,890, forward strand.
AAAAAAACTGATAACGAACAAACACTTGTAAACACTGGCGTGCGATTCGCGCTCTGGCTAGTACTGGACTGGCCGTGAACTGCCACAACGTAAATGTCATCAACGCATAGCGTTGTAAACGAGTAACTGCTTTATGTTGTTGGGGTAACAGGTTTTTCGTTATTTGTCGTTATTGACCGGTTTTTTTGTAGGTACTGCACAGTAAAATTACATAACACACTAATAATAGCCAAGTCTTTCATTTTAAGAATTCAACAATATTTTTTCCAATGCTTCAACTCAATGAAAACGGGGACAACTATTTTTGTTTTCAATAAAATAGGTTTAACTTTCAACACTTACGTCTTATATTTAACACGCTTTTTCCTTATGTTTGAGACCAACCAATTCCAGAATCTAACCTTGACTGTTTACGCCTATAATGAATTCTTAAAGTTGTCACGACTACTTGTTGTCTACTATAGACCGACCGCTTTAATGAGTCCTCCGCCTTGCCCCATCAAAGGCACATTAAGCGTCCAGAAAGTCCTAACAATATCCCACCTGTTATTTGCTCTAAAATAACCATAATCCACGTAGGTATTACTGTACTAATTGAACCATTAAGTGATCAACCTTCAGAATATTCCATTTAAATTGATACCTTCGCAATGAAATCGCTTAAAGCGGTTGGTCTATAGCTATGCTGGTTTGAATGATAATCAACTTGTATTAAATTAGCGTGCGCGTTTGTGTTTTTTGTTTATTAGTTTATTTTTGCTTTTTTTTTTTGTTTTTAGCTTGTATTTTTTGCTTGTTTTGTGGTAGCGGTACTGAGTGCAAAAAACGAACAAGAAAGAGGGTAGACCGATTTGTCTGCTCATAAACACCCACCCGCAATAACTTCAGTTTATCCGTGATCATGGTGCTTGCAACAGCGCCGAAATATCGGGAACTCGACAAAAACAGTAAACATGGTAAATATCCCGTTTCCTGTCTAAGTAATAATATTGTATTAAATTACTTACGCACGAGAACCCATCTCGTTCCGATCCAGCCTGTCCCCTGCTGTCCTCCTCCAGCAACGCCCTAAGCCATGGCTCGTTACCCCACAGGGGGCGCCCTTAGCGTGTAGTCGCTTAGTTTTTTGCCCCTGGCTAGAAGCCTTACATTCAAGGCACCCACAGGATAGTCCGGTTAAGCAGACGACAACCTCCTATGTCTAGGTTGACCTGCGAGATGCCATTTGCAAAAACAAAAACCCACTCCTAAAACAAAATATTAACCACTAGCTTATGCCCATGTGAAGATCGGTAATTGACCCACGAGATCGTAGTACCGGGACAAAAAGTATATATGTTAATCCAGGATATAAACTATCTGTTAATACCTAATTTTCATCCAAATCGTTCAGTAGTTTTTACTTGATAGAGCAACAAACATCTATCCATTCATCCATTTCGCATAGCAAGTAAAAGTAATATAAATTGCTTAGTCTCTGGAGTTAATTAGAAATACACACACAAACACATAATTATGTTCAGAACTCTCATTTAAAAAGAAAAAATAAAAAAGTGTGCACATCCAACTAACATCGTTAAAAATAGCTGTTACTAAAAATAACGTTATCGTTGCATCTTGCCACAACACTATAACTGCTGGACAGGGGACACAACGATAAAAATAATCATAATCTACAATAAATTCTAGTCGCTTACGTCTTTTTTAACGACACTCATGTTTTAATATCTAAAGAGTTGGTTGGTTTATGTTATGGTTTAGTTTACTTAAGTGCAATCTCATTCTCATTCAGTAGGTATTAAAGTTAATATCTATCTTCTATCTATCTATCTATCTATCTATATATATAAAAATCAATTGCTGTTCGTTAGTCTCGCTAAAACTCGAGAACGGCTGAACGGATTTATCTTATCTTGGTCTTGAAATGTTAGTGGAGGTCTAGGGAAGGTTTAAAAGGTGAGAAAAATTCGGATAATTGCCGGGAAAACCCTAAAAACAGCCCTTTTCTTTTTCCCATATAAACGTTTTCTAAATAAAATGTAGAGTCAATTTGAACTTTATTGCTATTCAATAAAGTTTAGGTAGGTAGGTAGGTAGGTAGGGTAGGTAGGTAGGGTAGGTTGAGTAGGTTAAAAAAGGTGCATTGCAACGCATGCCGGGCACAGCTAGTAATTAATATAATATTGTGGTGTAAAATTAGGTTGTAGGTTTGAAAGTTTATACGTAGGGGATAATCTCCGAAACTAATTATCCAATTCTAAAAAATCTTTCACTGGCAGAAAGCTACATTTTTGGTGGGTGCTATAAGCTATAAGTAAATTATATTTATATCATGCATTTAGCCGAGCTCTCACAATTTTTGCGGACGAAGTGCTAGTAGTTAATATAACAATAGGTGTAACCAAATATACACTCCTACTGCTAATAAATACAATGTGATCATAAATTACTAATCAATGTTTAGGCGTAACCGTTTGAATTTTAATTGAATAAATAATTTATGTTTGAGCGTCATCATTCATCAATAAGGAGAGTTACAATTTTGAAGTGTATGTTCGGATGTTAGAGTCTATCTCCTAAACATCTTAGCCGATTTGAAAGCGGTGATCGTTTCAATTTTGCAAATTGTGGTACTGTTTACCTACTTTTGTGTTAATTATAATTAAATTTGCGACATTTTAATTAAAGTATTTAATCACTAAATTAGAATTATTTAAAACAAATCAATAAGCAACGCTGTATTATATTTTGGCCGTGAACGATTTGTACCTTAAAACAGAATAAATTAAAAAAATAATGAAGGAGAATCAAGGTGGCAGTATTAACATCAACTCAAACTCAAAGCATTTATTTCAGTTAGTTCATTGTTTAGTATGAAACTGAATGCAGCGTAAATTCCGCGACTCATTTTACGCAACTAACAGCTCAAAAAATTACGCTCGTTGAGCCTCAGCTTAAATCACCAGCAATCACGGAGAAATCGATGAACATACAAAAAACAAATACACATCCTTTTTTTAAGTCGGATTAAAAACTGGCGAAGCTTAGGTGTAGTACACGTCTGCCTAACCCTCTGGAAAATACAGGCGTCATGCGGACTCAACCATAATCTCGTAACAGTTCAATCGATTTGTCAGTAGCGGGTTAGCAGCCCCGGAGTCTGAATTTGTGCCTTTTTCTTGTTTTAGAATGGGAATTCATCAAATGACCCCCCCCCCCCCCCCCGCTCTGGGCGGACCGGAAGGGAGTGTCAGACTTGTACTGACTAAAACCCATCCATGTTCCTTCTTTGCCCTTTGTGTTCCAGGGCCGCGGTATCTCTTTCGAACAGTCCCGCAGCCCTGGCAGGCATCGGCCCGTGCGGACCCCTACGTGGTTGCTGACATCTCTTTGAGGCGCGCGTGGAACACGAACGCGCCGTCGACACGGCCTGTCGTCATAAGACGGCCGGACGGCGAGCTAGCCCATAACTCGCCGTCCACAGGCCCGCGCCTACGGTGGCCGGGGGCCACCACGTATCCCCGGCGCCCAGGGCGTCTCCCGCGGCGGCTGGGACGTGAGGCTCTTTCCCTCTCACGTCCCGCCATGGATTTATGCCTGGTTGATGGCTATAGGCTCCCCCTCACGTGGGACTTAACATAATCTGGCGAAATGTGGGTGTACCATTAGATACTGGCTCGTTGATCTAGTGGTAAACGCGACTGCTGAACGTGAGGTCCTGAGTTCGATTACCAAGTCGGCAAAGTAGCAGCTGCGGAATGTGAATTAATGCCTGTTTGAGGGCAATAGGCTCGCCCTCTATCACAACATAACTGGCGAAATGTGGGTGTATTATTCGGTAGGAACACCTCTGCCTTAACCTTCGGGGATTACAGGCGTGATGTTCATATGTTATGTTAGTTCAATCGATCGTGTTCGATCAATAATATTGAGAGTTCGCCTCGTCTGATCGAGAGAAGTCCTTGACCTCATTGCACGGGGTCAACGACCGGTAACTCTCAGACAGGCGTAGATAAAATATACTGTTTGTAAATATGGATTTGATAATGTTGTAGTGTGGGTTATTTTTTATATTAAACAGTAAATAATAAATCAACATTATTACACTAACATAGTACTAAAGTGCACGTGCTTGATGATTTTGTTAACAATATCAAGGGTTTTATTTTTTTTGCAGCATGTATGTTCCTTTGAGAAAGCCTGGCGTCCATACTAGAATACCCTGTGTGACGGAGGCCCTCTGCCTGCGGGCCTGCTTCTGCCCTCTCACCTCGAATTAAATATAGTTGCTAATTTTCATAATCAGACAAATGATTTATTGCCGAAGGAAAAAAAACAGGCATATTTTAAATTAATTAGGTGGTATTTGGCGAAGGTTCCATACAACTCGATACCTACCGGGTTTTCTTTGAAAAATGGCACAGTCAGTATTCTATAGACAAATAATATAATCACATTAAAGAAATGTACTCAAATGTACCTCTTACAAAAATTGACCCTTCGCCACTGTTAGGTACTCTTCATATTTACTCGGTCTAATTAAACAGATTAGAGTCAGCTTTCAAGCATGTCTTCACAGTGGAGATAATTATGGAGCCAGCTAACAATGTAATGCTTTAGGTAGATATATTCTCGTTCTGGGCTGGCACAATAGATTACTATCGACACGCTAAGATGTGCAATTACTGCTGCATGTGATGATGATGATGCCATCTGGCCGATTTCGGCCACAGCGACTGCATTCGGTGGCTTTCTAGGGAGGTTGTCGAGCTTTGGTATGCTGCTCTATCATGTGCTCTCAAGTGGCTAGCATACCCAACTTTGACCGAAAAACTCCGAGCACAAAGCGGACATGTCAGAACACCATTGACGAAATTGTAGGGTATAGCTGCAGGTGGCCTAGTTTTAAGGTTATTTGCTTAAGAAATCAATCAAATGAAATAGCTAGTTCAGCTAGCACTAGACATTACAGAACACAAGCAATGTGAAGAAAATTTATATGGGACCTCCGCGCGGGCTTCCTCTACCAAATGAAAAGAAGGATCACGTGAATCGGTCCAGTAATCACGGAGAAATCCGTGTACAAACAATAAAATAAAATTGATATTTGTGAGAAAACGGGCAGAATATATTTAAATTAAGGTACGGCTTAACGTGGTTTCCGAGCCACGGAGGAAACTCAGTATGTAATGGGTAGTCACCCAATCCAACACTAGGACCAACCTAGACAACAAGGCTTAACCTAAATAAAGATCGACCCGAGCGGCTGTTATTATTAAGCCCCAAGCTCCTAAACTACGTCTACTGATTCCTAATTCCTGTGTATAACCGGTTTAAAGATAATGTGTTCAAGGTGAACACTGCTTATGTAATCTACAAGAAGCATATAGTTATCTTGGCAAATGGTTTCGCAACACTGCTACTCGCAATAGTCTTCCTCTCATTCATTCAACCATTCATTTATCCTACAAGTTTAGGAATTTACCATGACAACCAGATCCTCAATCATTACGCATTACATGGGTATTACAATGATAAATGAAGCCACAATTGGCAGTTCAAAGCTTGTTTGCTTTTCCGGCAACAAAGGTTGCCCTTTCGCAAGGACAGTGCCTGCGCATTAGTGCGCATTGTGTCACACAGTCACAAATTTTACTGTACCGGCCCTATTTTTCTGAGCGCGTATTGAGTGAAGGTTAATCTTTGGCCTGATCTTAGACTTAATAGTTTGATTTTCAGCGTATAAACTTGCTAGTCGAGTAGGTAGGGCGTGATGAGCACCCGTCTGAAACTTTTCGTAGTATAGTTTTAGCGTTGCCTGCAGAAGTGCATGTACCTGTGCCAAAATTCATAAGTTTCTAATACCGTAAACATGAGAGTGATAATATCCGATGTATTCCGAGGGATTCAGTACCTATAAAACAGTAATTGAGCCTACAATAACTTCGAGTTGGTATTATATCCAGCAGTATTTCGTAACTCTTCTAGTCTTGAGTTGATCCATTCGTTATTCTTATCACGGTCCGAAAAAGGCAAGCATAGCTTTAGGCTTCGCTAGAAAATGAATTTAAAAGGAATTGAAAACAACAAATGCAGCACACATACACCATTTTAAACGTTTATTAACAAAAACAGCGACATTTAAAACTTCCTATTCTAAAATCTGGGGGAACGTCAATGTGCCAATCTATTCTTCTTCATAAACAGCTCTTGAATGTCATAAACTGGCAACCCTTTCGTCTCCGGCAAGCAATAAAAAAAGAACACCGCAGTAGAGAAACAGGCAAAAGAGAAGATGTAGAAGACAGGGGGCAGGCCTACAGAAGTTACGAGGAGGTTGAAGACGAATAAGACGAGAAAGTTGAGTATCCACGCCCATTCTACTGCTAACATCGACATGATGCTTTTTACCTGAAAAGCAGTAAGTACTAGGTTAACATGATTACATGAGGGCTTAATTCTAGGAATAAACCTAAAACCGAAAATACTAACCTCAGGTAAAAACACTTCAGCCAATAGTACAACGGTCACGGTCCCGGCCCCAAACGTGTAGAAAGTCGTGAACGCGTAGATGAACATAGGTATCGTCCACTTTGGCCCCCACTCCGTAAGGATCTGCGTCCCTAGTACTATGCAGCAGAAACCAGCAGCGATGGATGAGTAAATTAGGAGAGGCTGGAAATATAAAAAATAAGAAGAAAACCTTTCTATCACTCCTCGTAATTGTCTCAACGAAAAAAAAACATGACGTCTCACGTGTTGCATAGCATCATCTCTTTTTCACAACGGAATAGAAGTATGGATATCAGACTTGATAGATAGCCTACTTTCACTGATCTCTTACTATGTGTGACTCTGTCCCTCTCACACCGAATAAAGATACTGGGGAACCAGGAATTAAGGCATAGTAGAATTAACTCATATCCTCTGCCCATGTCCCCCAACTGTTCTAATTACATCTGTCACGTGTGAGGATTACCAAGTCTCTGTAACGCAAGCACGACCAAGAGATCCATCTCTTGGTCGGTGGATCATAAGGACTAAGGAGCATTATATCAGATAGCTCTTACCCGTCTCCCAACAACATCAGTCAGATACGCAGAAATGGAACCGGAGATAATCATGACGACTCCCATTAGAACACTACATAGATTCGGAGAGATGACGTCAGGCGGTAATGCTTCTGCGAATAAGGGTTCTGCGTAGACCATCACAACCGGGAGGCCTTGGAATACGAAGGCTACCGTCAGGATCATTATGACGAAGAATTCACGTTGTGTTGATGGCGAATTTTCTGTGAAAACAAAAAAAAAATGTAAACTATAAAAAAAAAAGCCATAAATTAGAAAAAAGCCTGAGCCTTGCTCTTGGCCTCGATCAAGCCTGATGGAAAGCGATGGATAAGGATCTTTCAAGTCGGTGAGGACGCATCATTTCCTGATTGAAATCTACTTACTGAAAAAATGCCAGCATGACATTTTTTATTTTTCTTTGCCGTTGGAGCCAATTTTTCTTCTACCGCAGTCAATGATCGAACGTCTGAAAAAGCATTAAAAATATAGCATCTCCACCTTCCTATCCCTTCAGTTTATAAAAGCCATGAAGAAGGGAGCAGATAAATGAATGTCTATGTTTTTTTACTCAAAGCCACTGAATATCCAAGAAACCTTCTGAGTGAGAATTGAAAATCCGTCGTAGCATATCCAACTCTTGCACTACTTCTTTGGATATAGTCTTTTTCATCATCATCATCATCATCATTTCAGCCGAAAGACGTCCACTGCTGGACATAGGCCTCCCCCAAGAAGGGGGGGTTTTGCCATAATCGCCACGTAGTATATAGTCTTTTATAGTCTTTTTACTTCTATAAAATGCTATAGATTTTGCAGCGTCCTGAAATAACGAGAAGAGCAACAGATTTCAGCAGGGATAGAAGACAAAAAAGTACTAGGGTTGCAGCAAACCCCAGGAGTAATAAAACCGAGTAACTTCATCAGCCCCATCTTACCTCCTCTCGGCCTTTCGCCATAAGAGTCAAAGGCGACTCCTTGAGCACAGAAAGGAGTAGAACACCAATCACCGATAAGAATAGACAGGCGTAAACCATCTGGCGGTAATTCAAATATCCTCCCAGGAGATAGGAAACAAGGATCCCGAATCCATAGAACTGCATTGGTCCCGAAGTCATGGTGCCTGAAAAGTAATTCAATTTCAATTTTATTCACAAACAATTTACATTGTGTTTGAAATAACAAAAATCATAGTAATAAAAGTAAAAAAAACCTTTCGAAATTAAAGTAACAGAATTAAAAATTAGCAACATAATTACTATCTCACATCAAAATCCAAACCAATATCAATATCACGATCAAAAAACAATAATAATTTATAACAATAAAAAAATTCAAAAATATAAAAAAATTATTCAACGTCAACTTAATAAATTCAAAAATGTAATAAAATTATTCAATGTCAGCTTGTCATTTTAAAAATAACTTAGAACATACAAAAGAACAACAATATCAGTCGGCTCAGTAACATAGAATCACAGATATAGATAGACCTAGATAACGCAAGTATCACGATCTGTATGAAAACCAAGCGTGCCATTTTTTGACTACCTATTATGACGTCACAAGCACTATTTAGTTGGGAAAATCAAATCGATTCAAAGACGCCGCCGCGGACGGCGCCTCCCTCGTCCTACCCCCCGCCATGACGCCCACTGACGTCCGACTAGCGCTATGCTCCGATGCAGACTGAGTTCGAAATTGGCCACTTACGATTTTTGTACGTAAGCTACATAATAATATGGCACGCGAAGTAGTTGCTCTCGCGTTATCTATCTATATCTGTGCATAGAACCTTACTTAAGTTGACTGGAGAAAAACGCATGGTTACAATATTAGATGTCGTCAACAGAGTAGAGACACTTATCCAGTAGAAATGCTTGAAGCTTAGTTTTAAATGAAGATGTCTAAATTAAGGTTTTTAATTGTAATGGTAACTTATTGAATAATTGCACTGCTTGATATTGTGAACTCTGCTTCACAATGTTGAAATGAGGACTTATCTTATTTCTCAAATCTTTCCTACGTGTACTCTCCCTGACCAGTCTTTCCCCATCCGTCTCATATTCATATAAGACTTTAATTTAGACTACATACTTAAGGATCATCATAATTCTCATAAATCTTGAAGTAATAATGTCTCACCTCTTATGGAATCCTGGCAGATCTCAGTGATGTAAATAGTGGTTTCTAGAAAGACGGCGAAACCAAGTCCTCCTATCAACATCGCGGTAAGAATCACTTCTACTTGGCTCGTCAATGCTATTATTGACCAGGCGATCTGGAATCACAAAGTTTTCATATCAGAAAATTCAAGCGACGAAGACGTTCATATACTTAAACTGCTTGCGCCCAAAATACCTCTTAACACAGTATGCTACTCTGGTACTTACCACGAAAATCAACGAAGTTAATATGACGAACTTCTTTCTTCCCAATCGATCTAGCACCATTCCAGCAATTTGATTGGCTATCAGCGATCCTATCAATCAATCAATCAATCATTTTATTATCAGGCAACTGAGGCCCATAGATAAAAATACACAAAATAATCTTATAAAATAATAAACTAATACATATAAAAAAACAACCTTATTTAACTAAAACTAGACACGAATCGTTGACGGCGTCGTGTTGCGTGGTGTCGCGTAACCGTCCTCGGAATCGTCGGTATACGACACCTTTCGGCCAAAAGTCCTCTTTCAAGAAGGTCTGCAGATGGTGAGTTGGAGCTCGAACCACGAACGACTTGAAGTTGATGTTGTGGCGCGATTCCAACCTTACGACCCTCAGAGTCCAGTTGGTCTTCACTCTTAAATACTCCACGACTTCCTCAACCTTCGTGGAGTAATGCAGGCGCGAAATGTACAGCTGCGTCGTAGGCACAGCAGGACGCAGCAGCATGTTGGGTCCACTCGGTGCGGTACCGCACTGGTTACGGGAACAGGGCTTCCTCTTCTTCTTTTCCACCTTAGTGAAACCCTCTTCATCAACTTGGCCCGCTCTCGGCAAAGAGCTATGGACCGCAGTCAGGGCAGTTTGAGCACCCTTTTTGTCCCCTATTTTGAGTGGTCGCTTAGGCTGCGACACATCAGATTTGCCGGTGGTGACAATAGCAGCGTAGCCACGTAGGGTCGTCGTACCTACGCGTGACGTTTCCGCAGCCGGTGAGGTATGGCAGGTAGGCTTCCAAAAAGAAGTTTAAGGCATTTAAATTTTGATGAATTAGAGATGAAGTGCCAAAACGATGACTCCAAATCATTAATTAAGAAAAAGAAAGATGAACCCTTTTGTTGGCATGACCAGTTCACTGTGTTAAAGTATATAAGCGAAAACAACGCAGGCGACTTTACTGAAGATGAAAGAAACTCATTGCGTGAATGTTTTGAAGTGTTAAAACCGTTTGAAGATTTTAACAACAAGATGTCTAGTCAGGAGTACCTACCCTTATCTTATTTTATTCCTCTTTTACATGGCTTAAAATTGAGAGTAAGTGAATGCACTCCATCTACTCCACAAGCAAAAAAGATTAAGAAGAAGTTACAAGTGGATTTCCTTTCAAATTTTAGTGACCTTGAGTTAAAGGCAACATTTATGGATCCCAGATTTAAGGCAACAGTTATAAAACCTTTAAAAAAGCCACAGGAGTTACAGCAAGAAGTTGAAACGGAATTAAATGAGTGTTTAAGTTTATTTATTAAAAGAGGAATAAAATAAGATAAGGGTAGGTACTCCTGACTAGACATCTTGTTGTTAAAATCTTCAAACGGTTTTAACACTTCAAAACATTCACGCAATGAGTTTCTTTCATCTTCAGTAAAGTCGCCTGCGTTGTTTTCGCTTATATACTTTAACGCAGTGAACTGGTCATGCCAACAAAAGGGTTCATCTTTCTTTTTCTTAATTAATGATTTGGAGTCATCGTTTTGGCACTTCATCTCTAATTCATCAAAATTTAAATGCCTTAAACTTCTTTGAATGATAAAGTTTAATTTTGATGCTACACAAGATACGAGTGGTTTTCTTATTGGTATAAAAATCTCAGCTGCATCCAGCATATTAAAATGCCTCTTAAAACTTTCACTTACAATACACGCCACTTTCTTGTAAACCTCCCAATCAATCAATCGTTTTTTTATCGCTTTACCAATTTTGTCTGGAAAAGCCAACTGTTTTAATTCTAATGTGAATAAAATCTGAGATACGATTTTTAATTGATGAACAAAATGTGCTGTCACAGTGAACATATCCGTATCCCTATTATCCGTCCCCCATTTCCAAGTTTCTATTGAGATCGCCACATGATGGACCGACTCCAAGGTTTTCATTAACTCTGATCTTGCTCTGTTGAATTCTTGAGGAATAAGTTCTTCAGAGAATTTGTCTTCAGATGGCAAACCAAAGTGTGATACTTGTGCAATAAATTCTAGCAAGCCATCGTTCAGTATGTAGCTAGGTCGTACATCCAGGCAAAACATTCTTACCAGCTGTGAATCCCTGTTCGCCTGGTCTTGCGTTGAGGGCGAGGCTGATGACGCGTTACTGTTAATCACAGGTCTTATAGCAGAAATCGAAGCAGCTTCACTGTTATGTGCCATGGTCAGGGAGGTAAATTTATATTTCAATATTTATAAATGGATGCAAAAAAATAATTGGTATATTTTTTACGACTGCACTTTTTTAACTACACTGTATTCGCAAGTTTGGTAATGTCGAAGAAACAATGTTCTATGAGCAAATTCAAACTTGTATCTTTTATCTTTAATACTTGATACTGATAACATAATTATGCATCGAACGTTCTAGCTAAATAATTGTGATGACAAACTGCATACTGATATTACCTACTTATTAAAACCACTTCACGGACTAAAAGATAAATGATGTTTATTATGCAAATAGGTTTTTACAAATACTTTTACACGATTTTCATTTTTCACTAAGAAAACTTGTTTCTATAACGACTATTAAGAATACTCTAGAATTCTAGATCAAGACTGCTCAATTGCCAGGCCCGCGGGCCACAATATGGCCCGCCAACGCATTTGAATTGGCACGCCAACAGTGGTCTACTTCTTCTGCCTAACCTGGTGTCAAAGTTTTTATGCCACCCATGGTCCTCTGACTTGGCTTTATATGCCGTCGAGAGTTATCTCTCAGGCATGCTGGTTTCCTCACTATGTTTTCCTTTACTGAAGCAAGTGATAATTATACAATACGCACATGGGATCCTTAAACAGAGTGGAATTTTTCAACCTCACCTGGAGGGAAATTACTCTAAATACTGGAGATAGCAATTTTTTCTCAAAGGAAACATTCCTTTATTTTTATAAAGAAACAAATCTGCATTCAAAGATTTTCGAAAATTCGCTTGCCTCTTACGGGAATCGAACGGACTAAAATTAAAAAAATAACTCCTGTAATTTATGACATCAATCGATAGGATCAATCATACGTGGTAGCTCCCAGCCATCCCGTAGGCGCGGGCCTGTGGACGGTGAGTAATGGACTAGCTCGCCGTCCGGCCGTCTTATGACGTTCGTGTTCCACGCGCGCCTCAAAGAGATGTCAGCAACAAGGAAGGTTAAAGGAATGTTTCCCTTAATAAAAATTTGCTACTTTATTTAGATTACTTTCCCTGCAGGAGAGGTTGAAAAATTCCACCCTGTATATAGGTTGACTGCGGGTAATTAGTGATCGATACTTAAACACATGATTATACTCATGATTACAAACAACTTCCCCAAAGAAACTCTTTTTTATACTGGTTCACTTTTATCCCAATAACACAACAGCGCGGCTGTGACCTATCAGCAGTTAGCCGCGTGACGCTGTTCTGTCTCCCAGTGCTCTGCCTATCCACTGTTGCACGGTACCATAATAATGAGAGTTTTTTGTTATGAGTAAAATCATGTGTTTATATATCGGTCACTAATTACCAGTCACCCTATATAAATCTAGAAATTACATTTAAAGTTAGAACATTAAAATGTGTGCAAAAGGTGGAACTTTCCGTCCAGTATGGTAACTAGAAGATTCTTAGGTAAGGTCCAGAACAAAAAAAATATTGCAATGACGGGGAGAACAAGTGCATATCGGCTTCGTTAAGGGTCTTATTACACCCATTATAATACACAGGTCCTGTATAGATATTAATATAATTATATAGATAAGTGTCTGTGCAAAAAATAAAACACAATATAAAATAACAAATGTGACGTTTATATTATTTATTTCTTCAATACTAAATCACATTAATAACACACACAATCTAGACATATTTCATGTCATTCATAGGGAATGCGATGAACGCACAATACTTGCACATGCTTTTATGGTCAACGGCATTTGCGAGGGAACAGGGACTGCGAAGAATTTGAAAAATAGGTATTTGAAGAAACTACTGCCGTCGCGCTGCGTCAAGCCTGCTCCCCTAGAGTGCGATAGGGACAGCTGCAGCTCAGACCAATTAGATCACAAAAATTTTCACGAGGTCGACGTTGTGTATTCCCCCTTTTAGGGTTCCGTAGCCGAATGGCAAAAAACGGAACCCTTATAGATTCGTCATGTCTCTCTGTGTGTCCGTCCGTCCGTATGTCACAGCCACTTTATTCCGAAACTCTTAGAAACACAGTTGAAACTTGGTAGGTAAATGCAGTCTGTGAACCGCTTTACGATTTTTATACAAAAAATTAAAAAATAAAAGATTAAGGGCTCCCCATACATGGGATTAAACTAAAATAAAAAAATTCTATACTTGCGGGGTACTATATGTTTAATAGGTAGTTAAAAAATAAGAGCTTCTAATGAAGTCTATAGATAGGTCTTTAAAAATGCCATTGAGGTTCATAAAATAATTTTTTCTCAAAGTCAATCGTTTGAAAGTTATACTTCCAAAGTGGTAAAATGTGCCCCCCCCAAATGGGACGTGTAGACACGTCCCTGTAGATATAGATTTTATGAAAATAAAAATGCCCCAGATACATTATTCAGGAAGCAAAAAGGAGAACACATTTGTTATGAAGAATCGCAGCCCCTGTTCCCTCTTAAGTTATTGTTCAACGGTTGTTCTAAATGCATTTTACATTTAAACTAACACAAATAACAACACAAATCTCTAAATACATTTAGTGATACATTTAATAATCATTCTATAGACTGGCCTGTTGGTCTAGTGGTCAGTGACTCTGACTGCTATGCCGGAGGTCGTGGGTTCGATTCCCACCCAGGACAAATGTTTGTGTGATGAGCATGATCATTTGTTCTGTGTCTGGGTGTAATTTATCTATATATGTATGTATTTAGAAATATATAAGTATGTTTATCAGTTGTCTAGTACTCATAACACAAGCTCTGCTTAGCTTGAGACTAGACGGCGTTGTGTGATAGTTGTGGAATATTATATTATTATTATTATTATATTATATTATATTATATTATATTATATTATATTATATTATATTATATTATATTATATTATATTATTATATTATATTATATATTATTATTCTATCATATCATAAGATTGATAGAAACAATTTAAATATATAGAAATACGAACTATGTAAATTAAATATATAATTTACATAGTTCGTGTTTTAATTTCCCATAACTCACTCCCTCCAGTTTTGTAAAAGAAAACTATTCAATGGTTACGTCACTTCGTCGATCATTGGCTCGCAATAACTATCAACAATGACATTGTAGGTACAGCATAAACTGTTTGCGACCCGCTAAATCAGTCCTTAGTTAAAATAAATAGTATTAATAGCCCCGTTGGATCAGTGGCGGATCTATCATACAAGCCGAAAAGCCCGGCTTGCCTAACAAACTCAACAAATAAATTAAAAAAAACATTCTTACAAAAACACACGTCAAACACTAATAACATTCGGTTTCCACACAACTGTATCAATCCATAACAGACATTATTTCATTTTCGCGCTCTGGCTCGCTCCGAAAGCTGTAGTTATCATTGGAAGGGAATTCGGTTTTACGTGAAGATTTAGCATGCACATTAAAAACATAACATCACGCCTGTAATCCCCGAAGGGTAAGGCAGAGGTGTACCAAATAGTACAGGGTACATTTCGCCAGTAATGTTTAAGTCCCATGTATTAGGGGGCGAGCCTATTGCCATCAACCGGGCACAAATCCACAGTCCGTGGCTGCTACTGAGAAAATTCCTGATGGAAAACCCATTAACACTGAAATATCCTAAACTAACCTAATGTACTGTTAAGTATTTTGTGTGTACATAAATGAATAAACACTTTCCCCCACCCGGGAATCGAACCCGGGACCCCATGCTCAGAAGTCGAGTTTGTGACCACACGACCAACGAGGCACATTAAAAACTGACATGTATAACCTAGCGTGTGTGGCTTGCTTAAATAACACTATGAATGGTATGCTAAGGCGCGTCAACCTTGACGGTAAGTATCTGCCAGAATATGATCCAGATCGGCAGCATTACCCCACTCGATAGGTTGAACAGCCAATTGCCATATATCTGGAAAAGGAAAAATAAAGTCCCATTAAAATAGATGGACAAACTTATAGAAATAATTCAGACCACCAATATAAGGACAACAGTAAAAAAAAAAACGCATTAGATACTTGCAAGAAAACACTCAGTTAACGAAAATACACTAAAAATGTTGGTTACCCAATGATTTTAGGTCTAAATCAAAATCACTTTTTTTGCTTGGATATCTTTGGTTAGAGGTACTGAAAACGCTGTGTTAAAACTTGTTCATCTATTTTAATGGGACCTTATACAACATTAGTTTTAGTATATGCGAAACCTGAAACACGCGTCTAGTATTTTTATGTAAAGAATCTATGTACAAAATTTAAAAACTCTATCATGAAAAATCGCAAAATTATAAGCTTGTTTTGTTACCTGGTTGTCCGCACAAAAACGTGGTCACCACGCAGCGCGCCCGCGCGCGCGCTGCTTGGTGCTCGCTAATTTGGCAGTAGGTACTTAAATTATTGCGATAGGTATTTAATGTCACTCGGTGTCCAACTTGTAACTTTTTATAAATATTTTTGGGACAAAATATAACATGGTTTAAAAATTACTGGAATCGATTCACTTACTTATTCTGAACAAACTATATTCAGGTTTCGCATACACTAAAAATAATGTTGTATATGTAATGTTAATTGTTGTTTGTTTGCTCTGCCGAGTAGAGCTAACTAACTGCGCGTTACGACTGGCGAAACATTCACGTTAAAACATATTGTCTGATGAGTCAAAAGATTTTAACTAAGAGAGAAAGAGAGATAAAATAGAGATTTCAAAATGTTTTGTAAGTGAATGTTTCGCCAGTGTAAACAAATAGTAAGAAATCTACTTCGCCGGATAGAACCTACCAGGATGTCAACTATAGTAAGGAGTTTGTCACTTACCATAAAATCAACGACGGAGAATATAGTGGCTTGCATGTCTGCATCAGATACAGACTGCAAGAACCCTTCCTCCGGGAACGGGACCTATACCAGGCTGGTATATTCCAGTAGAAGTTCAATACAATACCATATAGTCAACAATGGAGAAAAATTGGCCCCGTCAGATCCTCGTCCCGCCATTTTCTGAGATTAGAACCTACCAGGCCTACATGAACCGTAAGGAGTGCAGCACTTACCATAGAATCAACGATAGAGAACATAGTGGCCTGCATGGCTGCGTCAGACCCTCTGCCTAGCATGCCCAAGAAGCCTTCCTCCGGGAACAGGACCTTGCTGTAGATGATCATGCAGAGTGATACAGCCGCCAAGGGGTGCACGAGGAGGCAGACTATGCGCTTTATCATAAGGTAGAAGGCACTGGAACAATTAGAACGGATGATTAAATGGTTTGACAATTCGGAAAAGGTTAAGATACGAAGGCCGAAGGTTGAGGGATCCGCTGGATGCGACTCGCACGGGACCGGTCAATGTGGCGACACTTGGGGGAGGCCTATGTCCAGCAGTGGACGTCTTTCGGCTGAAATGATGATGATGATGATGATGACTAAGGCGGAAATGGACTCGGGTTGTCAATGTTTTTTGTTTTACGATTTTTATATTTCAAAAATCATGATTAATTTTTGTTGTGCTGCGTAAATAGGGATGGAACTTATTATTTCTGTAAAGTTCTGAAAAGTATTTTTTTTTAATACACCCCACACACACCACACTAGGAATTTCTACTGTATCGTGGGTGCGTTTACAGACATTTAAAATCATATACACAAACAGTCAGACCCGGAACAACCACCCAGCCCATACAAATTTTTGTTCCGTCTGGGGATCGAACCAGCGACACGCAGCGCAGATTAGCCACTGCGACAACCGTACTAACTTGTTAACTCTTTTTCCAAATTTTGGCATTAAAACTTGTTTTGGCTACGACCCCCCCCCCCCCCCCACTATAATTCATCGGTACTAAATAACAAACAATAGTTACCAGGTAAACATAATTCACAAAGAGTACCCACCTCCCTTTCCCCGCATTTTTAACCACCACACTGCACGTCTGTGCCAAAGGCGTATACACAACCGCTATAACGAATCCTAAGGAAAAGTTATGCATGCCGACAGCCAGGCATACTGTTGACAGCTCTATGAGAACTAGAATGTTGACCAAGCAGAGCTCCTCATAAGTTATGCGACCTTTGCGTAGGAAACGCGGCATTAGGGGCGTGACAATAGTCAGGAATACTGATATGCCAATCAAGCCGTAGTACACGGAGTACTCTGCTGGCTTGTCGTAGTAGTTACCTGAAATAAAATAAGAAAAAATAAGACATTACACATTTCAATTCCAGTGTGGGAAAGAGACAGAGCTATACAGGTCGTCTAGCGCCATCTCTTTCCCGCACTGGAATTACTCCTGCTTTAAGAAGACATGGTCGGCTGGTAAAGTTTTTAGTGTATGGTCTTGAACGAGGCTGCTCAATTGCATGTCAACGGACGGGCCATCTTATAAATAAAACTTAACTAAAGTTATGGTAGAATGCAGTCTAAAATATGTATGTTATGCATTGAGTGTAGTACAAAACAAAGCGCAGAGATAAAAACCGGCCAAGTGCGAGTCGGACTCGCGTATGAAGGGTTCCGTACTATCGTAGTAGGGGAGCCCCCTTTAATTTTTTTTTTATTATTATTATTTATTATAGCGGCAACAGAAATACACATTCTGTGAAAATTTCAACCGTCTACCTATTATCTACTATTTATCCGTCTACCTATTATTATTATCTATTACGGAGCATGAGATACAGCCACCTGACAGACATACGAACGGACGGACGGACAGCGGAGGCTTAGTAGTAGATAGGGTCCCGTTGGTTACCCTTCAGATACGGATCCCTATTTACAGCGTTTATAACGACCACAATATTTTTTCGAAATGATTTGTAAACCTGAAATCTGTTTTGAAAAGAATGTCGCCAGCTGAGCGCTGTTGAAGAGTTGGCTCTTCAACAGCGGTCAGCTGGCGACACGCATTTGATTTGGATCAAATGCGTTGGCAGGCCACCCTTCAACAGCGGTCAGCTGGCGACACGCATTTGATTTGGATCAAATGCGTTGGCAGGCCACCCTTCAACAGCGGTCAGCTGGCGACACGCATTTGATTTGGATCAAATGCGTTGGTAGGCCACCCTTCAACAGCGGTCAGCTGGCGACACGCATTTGATTTGGATCAAATGCGTTGGTAGGCCACCCTTCAACAGCGGTCAGCTGGCGACACGCATTTGATTTGGATCAAATGCGTTGGTAGGCCACCCTTCAACAGCGGTCAGCTGGCGACACGCATTTGATTTGGATCAAATGCGTTGGTAGGCCACCCTTCAACAGCGGTCAGCTGGCGACACGCATTTGATTTGGATCAAATGCGTTGGCAGGCCACACTGTGGCCCGCGGGCCTGGGGTTGATCAGTCTTGCTAGTACAGTGAGTTATAGCAATTAGCTGACCCACCTTTGCATAAATGGTTGAGATATTAAAGAATACGAATCGAAAGAATTTTATTATTATTTTATTTACTAAGCTCTAAACTTCGCTCCAAAACCCAAATAGCTGATGCTGGCCTTACAGCTGCTAGGTTGAAATGGAACTGGGCTGGTCACAGCTGCCGTATGTCGGAGAAGCAATGGGCAAAAATTACCACTCAATGGATACCAAATAGCAGGAAACGCGGCAGAATAATTGAGTGACCGCGGTTATCGAAATTGCTTTGGAGCACTAGAGCAAATCATTCCTGCTTATAAAATTTATTAAAATAAACGATTTTGTTATAACTCTGTTCTTACCAATATAACTTAAAATAAAAGGCGAACTCATAACACCATATCCAATCAAATGTACTAAGAGATAGTTGGCGCCGATATTCACGACGCTCATACTCATGTCGTCCACTTTTTTCTTCCCTTTAGTTTTCGTTACTTTTTTCACCTCTTCGACTTTCTGGTCGCCTGGTTCCTCCGTGTCGGAATCTTTCTCTTTGTCTAATTTATGTTTGCTTGCTTTTTTGCTCGCTTGCTTGTCTGCTTCCTCGTCGCCATCTTGTTGGATGGTAGTGACCCATAAGGATAATGCTCGGATGAGCATGGCCACGCATAATAAGCATAATGATGGCATATATTGACCTGAAAAATGGATTTTTATTAGATTTCACAATTTCAGCGGTAGAGGTTAGATCTATGCTCATAACTAGATTTCAGCTGTCTCTGGATAGACTGGAAGCCGACCCTGACAAAGAAGACCAAGCAAATGACGATGAACATGGTTGATTTTCATTTTGATTCTCTCAAAAAACAAAAACATAATTTCTGAACTGTTTATCAGATTTGTTGTAAAAGTTTTTGAACTGTGTGTACGTAACTTTTTAGCCCATCTAGCCAAATTGGATCGGCAGCGACCAATTTGAGAACGCAGTCGATTTAAAGATTTAATTATTAATTACCGGGAGTCAAATACCCATAATTAATCACCAAAATCGTCACTCACCTATGGAAATGAACCGTTGCGTGGCCGCTAGCAGGTAGAAGAAGTAACTCTGGTGGAATCTCTCTAGCAAGTTATTCAGCGAGCGCAGTATACTCTCCAAGGCAACTCCGAGCCTGTAGAAGTTGGCTGTGGACAGAGCGTGCGCCCGGGGTGCTGCGCCCCCGGGGTCGTTGGCTTCCCGGCCTTCCAGGGTCACGGCTTCGATGCCGAAGCGGTGGAACAGACCGTGGTTGCCGTCTGGCACCTGAAGGCGGTTAAAAATAGTTTGATTTTGGTTTACAAACAAATTAATAGTGAAAAGACAATTGGCTGCAAAAACTCAGCTATATCGACCTCGATAAAATTTTTGATGGAAAAACAAAATATCACTGCCCGACCCGGGGAGAATCGAACCCAGGACCTCACGCTCAGCAGTCACGGTTGCGACCACTCGACCAATGAGGCAATCAACCGATACGAGCTGAAACCGCTCTTAGGATCTTCAAATTGTACTTACACCATCTATCTGTGCTAGTACCATGTCGAACATAGTCTTGAAGAAGTTAGTCCAGTCGTCCATCTTATTGCGTCCTCGCATCCATGAGTAACTGCACAAACCAAACATTGCGTTTGTTATTTATTTAATTTTCCAGAGGGTAAGCGTTGCCATACAACGTGGCAACACTGCGAGTCTCTTGGGCGCTTTACCAGCTGCCAATGTTGAGGAGGATCAGCATCCGGTAAGCTGACCCCAACATAATTGGGAAAAGGCTAGACAGATGATGATGTTATACTTAATAAGACGTTCTAAAAACTTATTGTTCAAACAGCGTTGTTGTCCTTAAAACCCTTACCATGTGGATGGACCTTAGTGTAGTTAAGTGTTTACGATGTCATCATCATCTGCCTAGCCTTTTCCCAACTATGTTGGGGTCGGCTTCCAGTCTAACCGCATGCAGCTGAATACCAGTATTTTACATGGAGCGACTGCCTATCTGACCTTCGTATTACCCAGTTAGTACTGGGTAACACGATACTCCTTGGTAAGACTGGTTCTCATTTTCGGGCCACTGACTACCTGTAAAAGCTGTCAAAGATCTACAAATTACAGCCGGGACCAACGGCTTAACGTGCTTGCCGAAGCACGAAGAAAACTTGGTATGTGTGTGATCACCCATCCACAGACCAATCTAGCCCAGCGCGGCTTAACCTGATTGATCCAAGCGACTGGTAGTAGTTAGCCACTAGCTCCTACAGTTTACGATGTAATAAAATAATGATTACCTGTTTCTATAAGAGTGGTGTATCCCAGACTTCAGACATAGCTTGTGTACTAGGTTCACTAGATCCAGATTAGGTAGCTGCCCATTCAGCCCTTCAATTTTCACCTCTATGTATTCTGAAATATACAAATACCCATGATGAGACACTGATGATAATACCTAATAGATGTGTATTTATACTGTGGAATGTACCCTCAGTGCTGCGTCGACCATTGAAATTCTAACAGTGAGTTTTGTGTTACTGAATATGGCGTTTTAAGATTTAATTGATTGATAAATTAATGAAATTATACTATTCCGAATCTGGGCGTATCATATTTACTTAGCGATGGCGATCTAAATTGTGTCAGCCCAGAAATGAGCTACTAGTATAGCGCTTTCGGTAGCGTCCATCAGTTCCTGTAGCAAACAAACAACAGGACACGCAGGACACGATATTAAGAATATATGGGGTGGAAGGGACACCGACGCGAAAACGGTTATTAAAAATGAAACAGCTGTTCCATTCATTTTGACCGTGTCGCTATAGGTATTGCACTTTTGTAGGAAACAGCTGATTTTTTTCCACCCTGTATATCATATCATATTTATTTAACACTTCAAGCACAAAGTACAGAGGTGGACTTAATGCCATAGGCATTTCCTACCAGTCAACCTTTGGGTGATGCCGAGACAAAAAGTGGTAGGTGTATCTGAAAATAATTTTAATTTATACTATGATACACTACAAGGATATATAAAATACTATCAATATTTATAAATGTAAATAACCACCATCATACGGCCTGAACTGTGGTCTGACAACTCAATTTAGAGTGTGTTGTAAGTGATAGTTTGCTTTTTACAAGTACTAATTCTTGTTATTTCTATGGTAAAGGACACAGCAGACAAACAAGCAACAAGCGTGGAAATTGTATTGTTCTACATAAACAAATAAAGTCGTGTTCTGCAAATAAGTCTCAGAGAATATAATAAGCTTCCTAAACAAATAAGGGAAATTGAAAGACTAATTTGTTTTAAGAAAGAATTAAATGACTTCCTGGTGAATAGACCATATTATACACTGCATGAATTTTTGTCCGACAGATTCGTGAACAGTTAGAGCCAAACTGCCATTTATGTTTTGATGCAAAATATAATAAATATAATTAATATGTTTTAATTTAATGTAATTAATAATGTAATGAAACTAATAATTTTTAACTGAATATAATTAGCAATAAAAAATAATCAATAGCATTATAATTTAGAAATTAATAACAATGAATAATTTTGTCACAATTATTGTATGCCTAACATAGTGGAGCAGTGCAAGAGCACAACAACCTCTAGAACAACTTTTTAAACTGCTGTCTCACAATAAAAATCTTTGACTTTGACTTTGACTTTAGAATATCATCATCATTCTCTTGACTTATTTGCAGACTTACTCGACATCTCATCAGACACCTCCTTTCTTGCCATATCATCCTTCACACAGTCCATCAATCGTTTCTTTGCTCTTCCTCTACTCATATATCCATCCACATTCATACTCAAAAGTTTCCACACGACATTTTCCTCATTCCTCCGCATCACATGCCCATACCATGACAACCAATTACCACACAACTTTTCTTTTCTTTCTGACTTCACATCAAAAGAATATGTTGTCACATAATTTCAGCTTGCTTTTTTGTTAAATATATTAATTAGGTTTTAGCTGGTATATCAATCCTAAAGTAAAGTCAACAATTGACTAATTCTTAGATATAAATTATTACTTCATTTATAGTGAAAAACTGATGGAAAGAATGAATCTTTGATAAATAACACTTACTTATTTTTGGTGTGCTGAATTCCAAATTAATAGCAGCCTGAATAGATCCAGACCGACCCTTTAGTTTCCCCGGGTTCAAACACTTTTTGTGATCACCTTCAGTACCAAAACCAGAGAAGTAACTTCCAAAATCCAAGTTGGGACTACCAGGCTTCCAGAAACTGCCAAGACTAGTGTGAAATGTTTCTGCATCACTCTGTAAGCCATGGTAAGCTTCTAACCATGCTTGCATTCCTAGTTGTTCATGCTCGGTGATTAGAAATATAATGTCTTTCGCCCAGTATTTTTGTGCTGGAAGGAAAATTAAAGTGCTTTAAAGAAAATCGGTAAAGTTCTCTAGAAAAATTGAAAAAAAAAAAATGGGATTTTTGTATGAACTCAAGACACCCTATAAATCACGATTCACACATTGGATATAACTTTTTAAAATAAGTCAAAGGCCACCTCAACATAATGACAGATTTGTGCTAATTACCAGGACATTATAAAACAATAGGTACTCACGTCTTGCAAACTTAGCAAAGGCCAACATGAGAGCTATGCCGGCCGCAGTTCCTTTCTGATGAGTCGACAGTGACCTGAACGGCGCTGTCACCACCAATGCTTCCAGTGATGATGTACGAGGGGCTCGCAGAATACCGTACACGTTGGTGCCTTTGAATTCCTGTGGGAGACATCATCAGTTTAATTTTATGTGTATGAGCCGCCAGTAAAGAAGAGATCACAACAACTCAAAAACTAAAAATATGTAGTAAAAACCTGGCCGTCAAGGTGCGCGTGGTGTGAAGATCTGACTGTTTGCAGGGCGAACATGGCCATGGATGGCACAATATAGAGCGCTTTAGAAGGAGGAAGGGGAGGTCTTAGCCCAGTGGTAGGACAACATTTTTTTTTTTTTGGCTGTAGAATTAACAAATGTCCCCCCTCCTGCTCTGGTCTAGGTGGAAGAGATTGTCAAACTTGTTCTGACTAAAACCCATCCATGTTCCTTCTTTGCCCTTTGTGTTCCAGGACTGTGGTATCTCTTACAAACAGTCCTGCAGATTCTTTTTGATTATATCAGTAGGACACTTAAAAAATCTAACTAACATGAACATCAAATCCATGAATTTCTTCAAATTGGATAATTTAAATTTCCAATGAAGGCTGATCACAAAGAATAATTAAACATTCAGTTCATGAAGCACGACTCACCTGCCCTTGTCCCATCGGGTAGTTGAGTGTAAAGTTGTGCGTGTACACTTCAAGGTGCAGCTGAGACATCTTACCCACCAGCCAAGGTACGGGCATGTCATCTAAATCCTCGTATTTGTCCTGAAAATTTGAATAAGTTTTGTCTGAGACTGTAAGACTAGTTTATGTCCATGTGGAGTCTGGTAATCATCCCACAGGGTCTTACTCTAAGATTTAGATATACCTAGATAAAGCAAGTATCATGAACCATATGAAAACTAAGCATGGCATTTTTTTACTACCTACTATGACGTCATACGCACTATTTAGTTACTATAAAAACAAGGTACGTAGCTTGCTGCAACAGTAGCCACGTTAAGCATAAAATACTTAAGGTGTGCACGCGAAGTAGGTACTCTTGCATTATTTAGGTATAAATCTCTCTCTATATCTGTGGTCTTATTCCTATCCTATGTGTAAAATCCTGGTTATAAACTATCTGGGTGCCAAATTTCAAAAACTCCTTCACTAATTTTTGCATGAAGAGTGACATCCATTCATCCATCCTGACAAACTTTCCCATTTATTAGTCATAAGATTAGATGCGGTACCTTATCAACAAGACTTGTAAAAGAGTTGGCAATAACCAGGTTGTTACATCAGCTCTATATTAAATTAGATCTCATTGTGTGAATGTATTCTGATGATAGACAATGATTTTCAAAGAGTCATCTTTCCAGGTCTAACTGTAAGTACATGTATTGTTAACTATTTTGTTCCCCTTTTCGAAAAGGATTATTTTAACCTTGTACTAATGACAACTATACTTTGACCATTCTTAATCCATGCAAAGACGCCATCAGTTACTCCATTGAATCTTGCTCCCCGCAACACTATCATTCATTCATCAAGTATAGGCACTTTTGTAAATAATATATTTGGGCTCTAGCTAAGTCCAAACCAAGTCTCTTCAACAATACAAAGCTGTGTTTGTATCTATAATAGAATGAAAGGATTTAAAGTGACAAATTTTGCAGTCTTGGTTATGTTTAAAGACTGTCACCATAAAATTCCCATTATTAACCACATCCTTTTCACATCTATACCAGAGCAATACAATAAAAAATTTATTTACCTCCATTTCCAATAAGAATTCGTTATAAAACTGTTTTGCTGAGTTTTCTGCATTGAATTCGTTGGTTACCAAGCCGGGTAGTAAAGCGTTCTCAGAGAAATACGTCTCGTTGTTAAACTCCTTGTTTCCAAGCATCACGAACCATACCAGGGCACCAACATAGCATAGGAAGCAGAGCGGGCCATGTAACTTCTTCAGAACCCTCACCCATTTCACAGAACCGACATCAGGGTCTGATAAAAGACCCATTTTGAACTATCTACGCTAAGTTTCTAACTAAAGTTTATAGATTGCGCGATTTTATAATGATTTCTTCATTATATTTTCAATTTTTCAAAAACCAAGAATGTTATCAATTTATCCACCACACCGCTTGTGTTTATCGACAAATGTCACTAGAGTTGAGTAATGAGTTTGACATTGACGTCACTTGTTTTTCTCGGATAGGAATAAGGACATAAATAAAAGCCTTTTAAGGAAAAAAACAACTTTGTAAAAAAATATTTTTCAATTATTTTAATTCATAAAATTTTCGCCTATACAAATATCCTTGTTCGAACATATTTTGTACTACTTCAAAAGGTATTCTTCTTGTCTCCCTCATGACCAAAAACGCTACCGCTGCAGTTATCAACCCTATGATGGCAAATAACAGGAACACTCCTTCCAACCCGAGAGAGTCTACAGCAGGTTTGAATATAAATAATACTGCGAAATTGGCCAAAAACATGGAGCTCATAACCACGCCTGTACCAAAACTGTTCATCTGCAAAAATTAAAAAAAAATTTGCTTAATGGGAACACCAAATAAAGCTAGATTCTTCAAAACAATGCTTACCTGTGGAGGAAGACACTCGGCAATCTGTATAAACGGTATATTTACTGCGCCAATGTGGTAAACAATGCAATATAGCACCATGACAAGCGGTATGCCCCACTCAGGAGCCCAGGCCCAACGCAGCATAGTGGCTAAGCAAGCCATGCAGCTAGCAGACAAGAGACATGATACAATCATGAGGACCTGTGGATGACGAAGAAAGCATGAATGGGAAAGGTCCGTCAAAGCATTTTGTAGATAGCGTGCTACATAGCTACCGGCGCGGCGCCATTAGTTTCAGTCATTATTCATCATCATCATCATTTCAGCCGAAAGACGTCCACTGCTTGATATAGGCTTCCCCCAAGTGTCGCCACATTGACCGGTCCCAGTCACGTTCACGTCTATTTACGGAATTTTGTTAATTTTTTGCGAAAGGGATCCACAGACAAACAAAGCAAAGTCAATGCAAAAAAAAATCTGGAGTAGTCGGGTAAAAATGCTGTAGGTAAAAAAATAGAAATGTAACTTTGTTAACTAACCCGCCTAGAAACTAAATCAACGATAATAACAAACAATCCACTAATAATTGTCACGACCACTGCCAGGAGAACAGAACAGAGATGTGGTGACAGACTCGGCGCTGCCTGCATGAAGAACTGCCCAGCGTACGCCTGCACTGCGATCATGCCCATGAAGACTGCCAAGCTTATGTTAACAACCAGGATTATTAAGGCTCGTTGGGCCGATTTTAATGTGCCTGAAAATAGAAATTATTTATTTAATGGGCCGAAAAAGCGCCAATATATTCTAAGGGGCTAGGCCACACCTTGGAATTCGGTGTGACAGTATCACACCCAACAACGACAAACGCATGATCTCACAAAATATGCGTACACTCAAGTGCCAATAATTATTCGATAATTTTATTTCAAAGATAAAATAACAAAAACTTTTCAACTGTCTGACATAAAATTAACTTAGTAATTAATAAAGACGGAAGAGCCCAATTTATCATTGGATTACTCATACTCTACTGTCTAGTTACATAAATACATACATAATTATATGTGTTGAGTGGAGACGGAGTGTGTTTATCTTATTTTATTTGCCAGTCGCCTAAAGCTTAGCAAGGTAGCATGTTGCGAAAATCGTTGGCAGCGGTCGCTCGGGTGATCTAACTGAATCTTTTGTAACAAATGCTCCTTTTCTACTAGGCTCTCATAAAACGTTAGAACTATGGTGTAGGCACGTTCAGCGGGAACAGGCACAAAAAGGCAGTAGTGTTGTGCAACAGAGACTCCTCGCAACGGAGTCGTATGTGGAAAGCAAAAAGTTTCAATGTACTAGGAGATTATGAAAAGTAAGACAGTTTTAGTTGCTTGAATATTGCGCCAATTTCTTATCGAGTTAGCGACGCGAGTCTCGTGACGACGACGACGAAATGCGACAGCGCAATCCGGCATTTTGTCGACGTCAACGAGGAATCAATCGACTGTTATTACCAGGCGATCATAAACCGTAGACACTTTGTTGTTACAATAGCGGGGTCAATCGAAGTACGTGCTAACTAGTTAGCTGCCAAGGGGGTTATCATGTTATACCGCAGACAGCTAGGTGCTCAAATATTTACTTTATTTATTTTTCTTCAAGTAGTAAATGACTCTCAGAAAATTATCTTCTTGATCAAATACTACCTACTTAAGGGATTTGCTGTGAATTAATAAATATCTCATGTTTGTAACTTTAACGACTCTGGGTTCATTTTTATTTTATCAGCATACATAATAAAACGCAAAACTTACGCAATGTGCTCCAAACACTTTCTTGTTGAGTAATGCTTATGTTTACAGTTTCTTGTTTATTTAATTTTTCTGTTTCATTTTCCATTTGCGATGTTTCTAAATCTGAAATATTATTTATATGTAAAGCTATGTAGTTCAGTTTACCTATTACAATTCATTTTGATATCATTATAACAAAAGTATGGGATCTTCTGATGGTCAGTGGGCCATACTATACCGCTTATTGTACCAGGGTCGTTGATCGGCGATCGTGCCAAGCGAAAATAATTACCGCGCGAAGCCACGCCCGTTGAATACATCACCAAAATAATTATATCTGTCTCTTTCTGCAGCACTGTTTACTATTCGAGTAAGAAAGAGATAAACATAGGTGTGCGTGCAGGGGTCCTATTATGATATCAACATGTTTTTTGGCTTACCAGGTTTGACGATATTATTAACATTCGTTAGTTGACTTTTCATGTAAATGATTTCGTCTAATATTTCTTGGGTTACAGTGGATGCGCCTCGGTAAAACTTCAGTGACTTTATTGCTTCCTGAAAATTATGACAATAATTCGAGTTAGGTAGGTATTTCTTTATCTTTCCGCACGCAAAATACGCACTTTGGACGTGGAGTTGCGGACATCAGCTCGTTAAACAATACAATTCTTCATCTTTACAAATAAAAATAATTAAGTAATGCATTAAAAAAATAGGTAAATTATCCACAACTTTTTATTTTTGTTATTACAATTTAATTGAGTTAGTTTTCATCTTTTTCCACTAAATAAGCAACTTGACTAGCATTATTGTTCTTCATTTATCTACTTTTTTGTTTAATAACATATTCTGTTCCACTGCTGGGCAAAGGCCTCCCCCATTCCTTTCCAACTTACCTACTTAGATACTGTAAAAATATAACTGACTTGAAGATACGACTCACCTTCTCTTTCCCTATCCTTAACAGGTAAACAGGCGTCTCTTTCATAAACAACAGTACAACAACAAAACCGACGGCCACAGTCAAATTCAAGTAGTTGATGACTTCGTAACTGCAAAACCATCCTTCAGTGTACGAGATAAGGGTCCCCATATTATACATGAAAGACATGATGCTGAGGAGTGTTCCTCTGATAGAAGTCTGACTTATTTCTCCTATGTAGACAACTCCTGTCACGAAATGCAGTCCTGTTCCAAATCCAATCATGTACCGACCGATTAGAAGTTGTGTTACAGTTTTTGCGGTTGTGATGATTGACCAGGCTAGCTGAAAGTAAAAGAGATTTTCTCATGATCTTTCAGTAAGTACTTGCTGAATAAATAGCCTCGTTAATTATGGAATTCTACTGTTAAAAATACATACAGGAAAAAATATACTTTCAAAATGGTGTTTCCCTACCAGTTATTTACTGTATACAGCGTGTATACCAGAAAGGTGTGGTCATATTTCAGGGTGTGATTCAGACCATTAAACTGAACAACGGTCTCCATGTATAAAAAAAAAAACAGCTGTCCAGTAAAAACTTTAAAGTCTTGCTTTATCTTGAGGATACAGACTAGATACGTACTCTTTGTGACGTATGGGTACCTGGTACACCATATGAATTAACCGATATATAAATGTTGTTACTCAAGCCGGGCTTTCATAGCAATTTACTTAGGTATTGGGGAAGTTTCTCAGTTATCTACACTTTATTAAAAACATAACATTACGTCTGTAAGCCCCGAATGGTTAGACCAAGGTGTATACCTATTAGTACACCCACATTTCGCCAGTTTTAAAGTCCCGTGTTATAGGCCTGCCCCCAAGACAAGCCAATTGCAATCAACCGGGCGCAAATCCAGACTCAGAGACTGAGAAATTCTTAAAGGAAAAAAAAACCCACTAACACTTTCCCTGGCCCGTAAATCGAACCCAGGACCTCGTGCTCAGCAGTATCGCTTGCGACAACTTTATTAATTTTGAACATAAATCATCAATTCATCAATATTACTCACCACATAACAAAGTCCACTCAGTATTTCAGTTCGTTTTCGACCAATTTTGTCGTTGATATAACCCACAATGCCAATGGATGATATACAACCCAGCATAATGATCGATGATAAGAGATTGCCGTCATTTTTCGTGATTTTGTATCCCAGTGGCGAATCCTCACTCTCTAGTGTTGGCAGTGTATAAGATGGCCATGTATTGCCGACAGCTACCATGAAGGTGGGCATAGAAACTGCACAAAGATATTTAGTTAACCTTAGTTTTTGGTTACCCTGAACCTTTCAAGGAGTCATTTTATCTTACTACTATTATAAATGCGAAATTTTTGAGGATGAATGGATATTTGTTTTTCTTTTACGCAAAAACTACTGAACAGATCCAGGTGCTAAAGTGGCGACGAGCGGAGATGTGTGAAACAAGTGTAAGAGCCAGGGTGTTTCCACCGCACGCCGTACACCGCACACCGCTCACCACTGCATACCGCGCACAGCACACCGCTCACCGCACACCGCTCACCGCACACCGCTCACCGCACACCGCTCACCACTGCATACCGCGCACAGCACACCGCTCACCGCACACCGCTGACTCTCATCTCTTCTCCGCTGTTCTAAACAATTACAAGACATCTCCTCTCCTCTCTGCTCCAACATTTCCACTAAAGCTAAGCGGAGACGAGAAGTGCAAATAATGAAATTTTATTGGTTGATTCAAAAAAAAAATCTAATGGTAATAATGAAATTCGAAATGGAGACGAGACCGTCTCGTCTTCACTAGAGATACAAAGAAAAGATATAAGATACTTTTATTCTGGTAGTAAGACCCCGTGGGACATTAATCGAACTCCGAGTGGACAAAGCCTTTCAAGACGTCATAATACAAATAATTTGAAACAGCATTTACTATGGGAGCAATTCTGAACAGTTATGATATGACAACAAAATTTTATTCGATATTGTAATTTTGGTCCTGTAGTAAATGACTAAAACGAACCTCTATAAGAGGTTAAGGGTAAACAAAATCTAGCTTAACATGTCTGAGGAATGAGGAACATGTTGAGTATGCATGTGTGCAGAGGAAGACCGAAGAAACGATGGATGGAACAGTGTGAAGGATGGTATGGCTAGAAAGGAGGTGACTACTGAGATGACGAGTAATAGAGAAGTATGGAAGAAGAAGACATGTTGCGCCGACCCCAAATAAATTGGGATAAGGGCAGGAGAATGATGAGGAATATGACTATTACCCACTTTGTAAACATTGCTAACCTGCCGTCACGTAGGTAGGTGGTAGGTGGTAGGTGTAAATCCTTTCTTAAGGTGGAAGCCCCAGGGTAGCCCGCGAAATACAAATTGTCTTACCTTTTTTACAATTTGCAAGTCAGTGTTAGATTGTATGTTGATTAAGATATGATTCACGACCGTAACAAATATAGCTTTACAGAGTTATAGTCATTAAACTCATCAATACATCCATTGAATGACTTTTTCATGAAGTAGTCATTAAATGGGATTATATGAACTTAGAGAGTTGTATTGATGATTTTAATGGTTATAATTCTGTAACTACATACGTGTTATAGTAGCGAATAAGATTTTTTTTTTTTTTAAACTTGGCCCTACACTAGGAATATCTCTATCGTGGGTGCGTTTACAAACACTTAAATTCACATACACAAACAGCCAGACCCGGAACAACAACCTCTGTAGGTCATACAAATATTTGTTCCGTGCGGGAATCGAACCCGCGATACGAAGCGCAGCAGTCAATCGCTCAGCCACTGCGCCAACCGTGCCGTCATTTTGTTTCACATTATGCCTGACACTGACCTTCAAAAACCTAAGAAAATTTGAGTTTCGCGAACTACCCTGGGGCTTCCTTAATGACTAGCAATATAATTTGGAATGGAAACGATAGTCATTATCAAGTTGATGGATTGTTTGTTTTTTCCCTTTTTTTTTGCATTTGCGTAAAAGAATAATTAACATAACTGGTACAATTAAAATTTATAGCTTCTTACTTTAATCGAACACTTGTAAAAACATTCGTAGACGCTAGACATTTTGTTACGAAAGTCTATTCGAGTACCCATAAATAAATAGAAGAGGTGTTCACTATGGCTGAAGCCAGTTTAGTAATAAAAACAGTTATATATCGAATGATAAATATAATTAAACTCACATAAAAAGGTCACCAGTGTTTGTACCACAACCGCGTTCATCGTGCTAATTTAAAATAAACTAGTTCACTATTTCAATTAAAGCCCAATTCAATGATTACCTAATCTTTCATTCACAAATTACAAATAATACACTTTACATAAAATGCTTGTAAAATGCTCATAACTTCACTTCAAATACGTAATGTTCATTAGAATAGCTGTTCATTTTATTTATATTAAAATTATCAAAGAATAGATAAAACTAAACCATTATTCAAATATGTAATTCTCAATGTACAAATACTCTTACGTGCACTCTCAGTTTTTTTTTATTGCTTAAAATACTTGGTGTTATAGTCAGCAGGCTCAGCACTATGAAGATTCTTAGGCTTCTTCTTCGTGCTTATTTCCTAGTACCTTTCTTAACTAAGGATGGCTTTAGATTTCATTTTTGACTGTACTTCACTCAATGAAAACTCATAAATCCTTCAAGATCTATAAATTACCTATTTATATATTTACCTTCATTGAGCTCACTTCGCAAATTATATATCTAAGTACGCACGACGGCAAATCAAGCTATACAAAACTAGTGCGGATCTCTTATTGTATAGGAAGTCTATACACAGCGAGGCCAAGTTATACTGGAGTGTCATGTACCGCCGTTTGTACGTTTTATTATGCAAAGAAAGGTACAGTACCTAGTTGATAAGAGGAAGCAATATATGCGCACGCAGATAATACCCACGCAACTATTGTTCTAACTCAGACTGTGTGAGCTACACTATTGACAGAGTACTAGAGTTCCATTAGACGTAGGTAGTGTCATTGTAACTGGCATTCTGCATACAGCGTCGGAATAATTAGTTATTTGAAAACGAAATTACTATCCAATGATACCTACCTAGTAAGAAGTAGCTAGACCTATCTATTCTATACAGTGAAAGTTTTATTTGTTGTGTGTCCTATGCACACCGTGTACAAAACTTTCTGCGAATTAAAACAGACTTCCAAAAAACACTAAAAAAGTCTAAAATCAAAATCAAAGCATTTATTTCAAGTAGGCCAGTTACAGGCACTTTTGAATTGTCGAAACAAAGACAACAATGTAATGTAGCTACAGTCCTAGTCACAAGGCACAAAAACTGTGAAAGTACTGTAGTTGCCCATTCCACAACGTACCTACATCTCTATGGAGAAGAACGGGCAAGAAACTCAATGGACACTCTTTTAAAATAACTTTACTTTTGGAAGTCGGTGACTTTGTTTGTTACTTTGACTTTTTAGTCACCGACGAAGCCGATTTTTCTTCGCAGATTTTTTTTTATTTTACCTTGTTTAGTTGTTGTATCCCACACAAATTCTTGTCATGAATTAATTTTTACATTGTAACTAGAGTTTATTAAGAGATCATCATGTCATCAACATAGCCCAAGAAGAAAAAATACGTATTTAACACATTCATTGGCAAGCCAAAACGCTGAATAAAAAATCCTTGAATGTCTTCCCTAGTGGCCTAAACAAATACCAGAACCCAATACCACAGTACAATATAAATATTATTACCGTGCCAATACGCTGCTCCCGCCATTTTATGGCTCGTACATAATTGTAAGGCGTACCATCACGGTCATAGCATATTAACAGGCCACTTCACGCAAAGTCGCGTGATGTGGCAATTAACGTGACGAAAAAAACAAAATTACTGAACCGATTTTAATGAAATTTCTATGCGAAAGTATATCCTTTCACTTAAAAAAATAATTTTTCAAATCGGTTTAGAAATGACGGAGTTGTGAGGAAACAAACAAAAAAAATACAACCGAATTGAGAAAGTCGGTTAAAAATAAAAAACAACAACAACATTTAAAGTTGTATCGCAAAACTGGACAAAAGATGATGAAACGAGACCGCGATAGCGTAATGAGACCCACTGCAAACAAAGCGAGCGTCATTATCTCAACCACTCCCCTTGCTATTTTATGAATTTGTAATGGAGCTCCGTCAACTTATGCTTGCCTGGTACCGCGAAGCGCCTTTTGGTGGAATAGTGACAACTCCGAGGCGCTCTACGGCTAAAGTCTGCCCAGCCAGTAAGTAAGTATAGCAGAATTTACACAAGAGTGCCCCGATATTTTAGTGTATTATTAATTACAAATACGTTTAGTGAGTATGAAGTTTTTTGTTGTTTAGTAGTTCGGCAGTTTCTGATTTTTTACAAAAACAAAAATTACCAATTACTAAGAGCAAAATTATTTCTACTACAAAAACTAGTA
Source organism: Noctua fimbriata (assembly GCA_905163415.1). Classification (NCBI taxonomy): domain Eukaryota; kingdom Metazoa; phylum Arthropoda; class Insecta; order Lepidoptera; family Noctuidae; genus Noctua; species Noctua fimbriata. The sequence continues at coordinate 16,870,387 of LR990935.1, forward strand.
AAGAAAAATGTGGTTTGCCGAGCAGCTGCTGCAGACTCTTCGTCACACAATGGAGTTATCGCCACACAACTGTTACGTCAACTTTGGCTATTTGTACCAAGACAGCATGAAATTAAACAAGTGTTTTGTTCTGAGTACAATAATACTGTTTGTCATTGAAATGAAAAACTGAAGCAGTATTCGCAGAAACCTGAAAGAAAATGTAGACTAAAAATGCAATTAATTTACAATTAGGTTTGAGTAGGATTTGTTCGTCGGCCCTACTAGGGGAAGTTTAGGTCCCACAGGGTCCCACCATCCGAGGCCATGAGGTTTATTTTATGACTTTGATTGAGCACGAGCATTGTACCATTTTACCGAGTCCGTCCGAGTTCCGAAAGCGATGTGAAAATCTCCCCGGTCGTATTCGCAACATCATGTTCCTCGATTGAGTACCAGGGCACGATAACGCAGAGGCGGTCGCGTAGGTAGCCCGTATTATCGTATACTGTGTTTATACATGCATTGACCGTAAACAGGCAACGCGGCAACGCCCACTGCTTAATTAGTTAGTTACATACCTACCGCTGGACTGATCGCACATTGTATTATGTACCTACTTACTTTATGAGAAAACTCTGTAAGAATATTGGGTGCCCGATGAACTGATTGTATTAGGTAAGATGATAGATAACACACGGGAAATGTATTGTGTGCCCAGTTTAATAGCATGGCATTAGCTTAGCTGGGAATTATTGGGCCGCTAAGGTACTACTACTAGCGCTGATTATTAACTCTTTATGCATTATGGAAGCCTAGTATTGTGGCGATTTGTTTTATTTATTTAAATTGTTTAAATAATATTGTATTTAATTACATTGTTAAGCGTTTTCCATTAATAGTCGTTTACAAACGACACGACAACACGAATTAATGGTTTTTTGATATTAAATTATTGAAATAATATAAGCGTTTGCAAATAAAGGCATGTGAAAGAGATTTGATTTATCTGGATATACATAGTATAAATTAAACCACCGCACCGTGCTGAAATTAATGAAACTGCTATCAGGAAGAATTTTGTGTGTTATTGCAAAGTGTAATTTCATTAACTCAAAACTTGAAATAGTAATGTAGTTTCAGTAGAATCGACTGCTTACATAATAAACATGCCCGAAAAAATACCAGAGAACTAATAAATCGACAATGTGCTTTGCGGGCAATTGCGGGGCTATTTATTAGGTACCTACCTACTAGATTTAAATACACAAGAAAATCAGTCAGATTGCCTATAGCAAAATTGATGTTTTGTTTTATTCAAAGTACCTTTTTCTTTTAAAAATGCAAAACACTGAATGAACTTTCTATTATCAGGAAGGTTTTATTTAAAAATGGTAATCAAAGAATATCTACCTACTCATACACAAAAATAAATTAAGTTCTGATGACATAAGTACCTAATATAGTTACTAATTGCCTTGTTCTTCATATTAATAAGTTATACACATTTACTCAATACTTACATTACTACGTAAGTAGTTTTTCACTCAACATACAATTATGTATCGTCTCTAAACTAATTTCTATTTAAATGCAACAAACTTGGACGGACATAAATGATGAAACAAAAATCAGCTGCGCATTCTACTAGGACTTCATATAACGAAGAAGACATTAGCTTGGTAAAAACAACGCTAAGGCATTCGCTTGTTATCTTGCATCGTTATGCTACCCTTGTCTCAAAATGTCGTAAGACCTGTCGGACATTGTGGTATGCGGTGACCGGAGAAGAAATTATGGTACGCGTTGTTGCCACTTGTCGCCATTGATGAAGCTGTGTGGTTAACCTTAACCTAAAGAGTATTTAGTTGTGTGCCCAACCAGGACCGCACAGATGTTGAAGAGATTCGCGTGAATAATGTTGGAGCTGCGAAGAATGGACAAGTTGGTGATATCCAGCCCGACGTTATGCCCCAAAGACCATCTTCTGCTACCACTGGTGCCCCGGCGTCGGGCTGCGAACATGGATGAAGATTTTGGGATTAAGGTTATGTGATCCAGAACACACAGAGCACAGATTAACAGTTAATAACAGAGATCAGATAATCACTAAGCTTTTTAGCTTAGCATTGGAATTTGGAGGATCATACGTAAAGATTCTGAAAAATAATTCTCGCTAATAATAAAATTACGCATTTTCCTTGAACCGTGCTAGTTGTTCCTATATGTATAGGTACTTATAAAAATGATTTCCATTATTCCAACCGTAATAGTAACAAGCTGTAGGTAGAGCACAGAACACAAAAATTCGTGGTAACTACTTATATACTCGTATGTATAAAAGTACTCTGTGGGGTAACCGTTTTCGCGTTGGTGTCTCTTCTACCCCGTATAACAAGCTACCTGCCCTTGCTTCGCAAAGCGCCACCTATCGGGTCCAAAACTATATCTATTGTAGCTTATATTTTAAGTTAAGCATAAGCAAGCTGTTAGTTTGGATTCTGTTGCTCTAATAAAGACCCCCCCATATATTTTTTTTTGTAGGTACTCTAGCGAGGTAGGGCTAATTCAAAATACAAGCGATGGGTAAGTTGTTAGATCGACCGTATAAAGGTGGGATAGCGGAAACTTAGTACATGACTGGCATTTAGACTAGGCGCCCAGAAGTAAATAGGATGCATAACAATTAGGTCGTCCTCATCACTTACCATGCAAACACTATGATGCGTTACTACTGGCTTTAAACACAAGGTGGATTCGTGAAGGTTTTCTTTTATCGCCGCCATTATGTTTCTACATAAATTCACTGGAATTATTTTCTGTGTCGACACCCTCATGCTGTTATATTTCATTCGTTCCTTTGCATTTCTTGGTAACGTATTTCCGTTTACCTAAAACACGGAAATTTCTGAATAATTTGAAAGCCAGTCGGGGCATTTGATTGTTGAGCAGATCGACACGCGCCAGCAAATCAAGCTACTACAATCTGTCAAATATCTTTAATAGATTTTCAACATTATCGCTAAAGTATTAGGTTCAAGGATGATGAGCAATATTTCACAGTTTTGGGTAGCTTGATGTGCTGGCCGTCTGTACCAACGCAACCTAATTTTAATGTTTAAGTAGTCAATTTGTTTACGTATCAATCGAGTTGCCAGAATTAGAGTGATCCAATAGTGAACTTTACGATCTCTCAAAAAGATAAATAATAATAATATTACCTCACAGATTGGCATGTGATGACATGGAAAAGTGATGCGGAGGAATTAGGAAAATGTTGAGTATGAATGTAGATGGCTTTAAGAGTAGGTAGAGGAAGTTCAAAGAAACGATGGATGGACTGCGTGAAGGATGATATGACAAGAAAGGAGGTGACTGCTGAGATAACGAAATATGGAAGAAGAAGACATGCATGCCGACTCCAAATAAGTTGGGATAAGGGCAGGAGAATGATGAGATTGGCAAAACCTTGCGTAAAGTAAAATCTAAACTACAAAAAACTTGAACAGTCGTCTTTTTGACTACTTACCACTATCCTGGGCCAGTATGTTGTCATAAACTTGCCCTTCAACACCTTTCCCCTGATGGTGGAAAGCGGGATTAGGTTTAAGACGTCCGAAAAGCCTACGGGCTTCGCCAGTCTCAGTACAGACACGTCAAAATTTGGTTTCCCATAAATAAAGTATGGATGGATGTCTATTTTCTTTAAGGGGACCAACGTACCACCTCTTTTGCAGTCCACGGATCCTAGTCTTGCTCTGAATAATTTTAACGACTCTCTTACGCTGTAAAGCAGAAAAAGAAATTAATTTTAATATTTCTTTCTGTGTTCATAACAATAATAACATACAAAAGGTGTAAAACCCATAATTGGTGTTTTATTAAATTTTAAATGTCAAAATGTGATTGTTTTCTGTTTGAGTGCCGCAGCTCGCAGTTGGGTTTTTAGTTTTCTTTAAACTAAAAACTTTTATCGCAATCGGTTCAACCGTTTAGGAATTAATTACAAGGGAGCATAGTAACGGACATACATACATAGAAGTCAAACACATAAACCTCGTTTCTTCGTGGGTTTTATCGCGATGGATAAAAAGAGCCTAAACGCTGTTGTGTTTTTCTTTCCGTCAATCCCATCATGATTTTCATTTTTGTTCTGCCCCCGTATTCACAAACGCTTTGATTCGATTCGGAAATTCGTATGTCTATCTCGCTTACTTTCGTTATGCCAAACAAAGGTAGACATACGACTTTCCAAAATCGAAATCGAATCGAAACATTTGTGAATACGGGGCCTGCATACCTCAAAGTTCCAGCCTTGTCACACTTTTTTTTTAGATCCAAAATTAAAATGTTATTTCATGACCACCCCTCTACTATTTATTCACTGCGTCTATCAGCACAATGTTTTGAATGCGTAACATTGAGCTCTACCGTACATAAACCGTGATTGTCACACCAAAAAAAAATATTGTTGATGTACAGAATGCTTTATTGACTGAAGACAAATTAAGTAGATGAAATTCTTACTGAAAAAACTCTCCAGCTACGCTGAGAATCAACTGGTCGCCTATCAAGGCGCCAGAAACGTAATGTGCTCCTTTTTTCTGTATTGATACGGAATAGGCAAAGTCGATGAGTGTGCTCATCGATTCAGTCTCAGAGGAGGATTCCTCTGAGCTGCTGTTGTTCTGGTACTCGCCGGTCATATTCTCGATGGTGGTTTCGTTATCTGTGACAATTTAAATATCATTGATTTTTTAAACAGCCTCGCTGGCCTAGTTAGTGGTCGCAAGCGCGACTGCTGAGCAGGTCCTGGGTTCGATTCTCGGGTCGGATAATTTTTTTTGGGTTTTTCAGAAATTTCTCAGTAGCAGCCACGGAGTCTGGATCTGCCCGGTTGATGGTAATAGGGCCGCCTCCTATTACATGGGATTTTAAATTTTTTGGCGATATGTGGATGTACTCTTAGGTACACCTCTGCCTAATTAGCCTTTCGGGTGTTACAAGCGTGATGTTACGTGTTTTTTTTAATTGCATAATTTTATAATTTTTCACAAGTTTTCAGGGTTCAAATGGCAAAAACTGAACCTTTACTGATTCGTCCTGTCCGTCTGTCGGTTTTTCCGTATACGGTATGTCACAACCATTTTACTCCGAGACTGTTGACACCACACAGAGAAATTTGGATAATAGGTGTATTTCTATGAACCGCTACTTACACAAACCTGAAGAAAAATAATGAAAAAAAAAATATATAGGAAAATAAAAAAAATATTAAAATAAAAAAAAATATATATATACCACTTTATATGTAAACAGGGTTGAATAATTATTTTTTTGACTTGTTTGTCAACTGGTGACGGTGAACCTTGCGCGTCCGCGCGAATTGACACCTTCCTATTTTACCTATTTTTTTGTCGTCAACTCGCTCGCACATTATAAAGTACAATCAAATAAAAACGAATTGAAACCATTCACTATAAATAACTAGCTATTGCGCGCTGGCTGCTTCGGACTTCTACTTAGATTGAGGGATACAGCGAGGGCGTTGCGGCCGACGACCCATGATACCCAAGCATGCAACATTTTACGTTATTTTTGACCTTCTCATGTTACCATGTTGTTGTTTTATTTTAAAGTCAAGTCGTATAAAATGTCTTATACATTTAAAATGGGTACCTATATATTATACATTTTATAAAAAGTTATTGTAGCTGACTGTACATCTGACGTATTTGACGTCGAGCGAGTTGGCGACAAAACAAAAGGTAAATTCGGAAGGTGCCAACTCGCACGCAATCGCGAGTTTCACACTCGCCAGTTGACGAATGTGTAGTATGATATCGAGGTTTCTGAAATACTTTTTTCCTTAAGTAAATGGTTGATGAGATACTCGCAGCTATAGTCGTAAAAATTGTACCCGGGAGGGGTACAATTTTTCACCTTTAACTTTTAAAGTAAGAGGAGGAAAATTTAGAAAAAACGTGGGTTTGTAAAACGTAAAAAAACTTACAACGAATATTAAATATGTAGTTTCAATGCGATTTGATATATAGATTTTGACTTTTTCGTGAAACTGCAGTGTAACTTTGTTTTTCATTAACACAATATGAAATAATTAGGGAATTGGGGGAGACCTTTGCGCAGCAGTGGGACAGTACAGGTTAATAAAAAAAATATATATAAAGGGGGGTGTAAATAGACCCTTAACGAAGCCGAAAGGCACTTGTTCTCTAAGTCTTTGCGATATTTTTTTTTGTTCTAGACCATGCCTGGGAATCGCCTAGTTACGGAGATATTGGGTGTCAAAGTACCAACATTTTTTTTTTTAAATACATGTTTTTAATGTAAGTTTTTTACTTTACACACCTCCACAACCCCCGTACTATTCAATCCATCCATCAGCACAATGCTTTAAGTGCGTTCCATCGAGTCCTACCGTAAAATATGGTTTATACACCCCAAAAAAAAAAAGTCGTATCCCAGCAATAATTTTTGCGTAAAGTTACTTACGTTGATGTACAGAAAGCTTGGTTGACGGCTTCGTGAAGGGTCTGTTTACACCCTGCATATGAAAAATCAATTTAGTTTTGCTGTTGAGTCTAAATTGAAATTTGAATGAGCGCTAAAAATGTAGTTTGGCGCTACGGAACCCTTTGTGTGCGAGTGGCCGGTTTTTTTTAATTTTCCTTTATTTATTTTCTTTACATATAATTTATATTTTTAAGTATTTCTATTCAAAGTAGGTAATATAAAAAAAACATTTAAAAATATAAAAAATAGTAGCCCACCGGCATCGGGAACAGGGTCCGAGCTACCGGTGGTCAGGGCACTTGAGAGAGGAACCTCTTAACGATACGCGCCGTGTCCAGAAGTACCTACTGCTTTCTGAATCAAGCCCTTGATCCAGCTGCCAAGCGAGATTAAGTTTTAATTTTATTATTATTTCAATCAGAACTTAGACAACTCATAACTAGTTTACATTAAATCTTATTTTAGTATATAATTAAAAATACCTACCTAACTAATATGAGCATTATTTTATATGAGCGATATTTGTCCATCACGTTCTCGAAAACGGCTCTAACGTTTTCGATGAAAGTTGCAATATAGTGGGTTTACGGGGGCGAAAAATCGATCTAGCTAGGTCTAAAATTCGTTTTCTCTATTTTCACCCGAGCCGAGCTCTGCCGCCCTGGTACCTACTTTTAGCTATCATCCATGTGATAATCATTTTAATTGTTTTTGAAATAAAGACTATAATATTCCAAGTTATACTTTAAATGTTATCAAAAAAAAAGTTTTGTTACATCTTAGATCTAGCATAATCTTAGCCAGTTTAACACATAATTTAGCAAATTAATTGTTTATTTATTTTTACCAGTTTGTGACGTTATTGTTTCTTCTTTTTGTTCAGCAGGATCTATGGCTATATTGTATTTTCTCCTGACTGTTTTTATATAATCATCCTCTTCAGAAGATTCGAAATCATTAAGTACGTGTGTCACTTCATTACCAGAAACACAGTCTTCGCTGTTTCCGCTTTCTATGCTTTCTCTCCAATTATAACACTCAACTACAGAAACAATTAAGATCACATTTAAAAAAACAATTAAATGATTCATGGCGACAATTAGCCTGGCTTAACAGTAACTAATCTTACACTCAAACGTATACTAAATGAAATGACTTGCAAACATTAAGATTCGTTTGCGACATGCAGGTGTGAAATACAATGGAGAAAATGTAGAAAAAATAGAACAGCGAATGTAAGAAAACAAACTGTATCGCGTATTCAGCCACAAAAATAAAAGATGCCTAAGAAAGAAACAATTGAATTCACAGTCATTGAAGCTAGTACAACTGTAGTACCTAAACCGTAATCCAGACAGACCGTTTTACGAATATGTATTGTATTGTATAACTGTAATTTCACAATCATTATTTACCTATGTTCCTTCTAATGTTTATTTCAGTTTTTGAAATTCATCTACCTGTCCGTCCGTGAGTAATTAAAACTAATTAATAAGTTTTTAAATAATTATCAAGTACCTACACTTGATTGTTATCTTTTTTTTATTAGGTAAACACCGATCGTCAAAAAGGTCAGCTGTTCGTAGTATCACACCAGGAGCACATAGAATCAAAGATATTAGTAGAAAGAGCAAAAGAAACGAGAAGCTATAATTTGTAGCGCCCGCGTAGCACAACGCGTTCTATTGTTGTTAGCTAGTTAGGTACCAAAAAACCGAACAAAGTACTTATCTAATTATAAAAGCCGTTTACTTGTCTAATACTTTGAAGTTTGAAGATTGTAATTTGTAAATTGAAAACCAGTGCAACTCATTCAATCAATCAACTCAGAAAACCTGCTCTTGAATTGTTCGCGCATAAAAAAAAAGATGAAGACCTACCAGGTTTTCAGAAACCAAAGGTTACAGTCCCAACGGGTGCAATAATTCTAACATCATAGTCATCTTGGTACGTCTAATCAAGTATAGTATATTATTAGTATAACTGTTGCCCGCAACCTGCGTCCTCGTGAAATTATAATAAAAAATACAATGTTCTCCGTTTTTGCAAATTTTTTTATTGAGGCTCCGCTCCTATTCTTCTTAGCGTGATGTTATACATTCAGTCAAAAAAGTATCCGGAATTGATGATTTGTCTATGGTTCCAAATTCTTTTTTTTTTTTTTTTGAATTGAGTATATTATATATAACTCCTTTTCTTTGCTTTCTCGCTGGCGAATCTTTCCACAATAATGTCCAAATTAACACTTTGTAAAAATCATTCTCAATAAATAATAGAGCAAGTGCCTCAAGTTTCCGCTGGCGAAGAGTTGAGCGGAAATTCGGTCTCCCACTTTTGCTTCGTCAAAATTGAATTTTGGTTTCTTTTTTCTTACCTTTCAATTGCTTCCGACTCCAATTTTTCAAACCCTTTTTCGTCTCGTAACGGTTCAAGATGTGAATATAAAACAACGTAACTTGCTTGAAGCTGTGCACTAACGTCTTGAAATTTGACCAACGCAGAGTTCCAAAAACACAACATTGTCGTCATTTCCAGGGCTCTCAACTTTTCTATTATTCCTCATGCCTCTATTTTGGTCCCTCTAGTTTGATTTACACCTTCACAAATGTAGTCTAATGCTGCAAGAACATGTTTGTAAGAATTGTATAAAGCTCTGCTGGCATCTACTCGAGCACTCCATCTCGTTTTTGAGATGTTATTTACAACTGTCGAATCTCTATCGATATTTGATAGCAAGATCTCCTATCTGTTAGATGAACTGAAAAAACAATTTAAAAAATTCTAAATTCAAAAATATTAATTTTATCTCAAAACATTGTGTCATACATAAACTTTGGCAGTCCCAGTAAGTTACAATAGTACTTGTGTCGGCGCTGTCTCACTCTTCCCTTAGGTGGTATCTTTGCAATGATATTATATTAATTATGATGAAGCTACTGAACAGAAAAAAATACAAAAAAAGATATAAATAAATAAATTAAAAATGAATGAGTTAAGCAGCTCTCGCTGTCTGAGGAGTGCACGTATTTGTATGTGCGGGCGTGAGGTTCTTGTGTGTGCGTGTGTGTTTGTATGTATGTGCGTGTGTGAATGTATGTGTGTGTATATGTGTGAGTATCCAGCATGTTAGGTTACCCTGATCAGAATGTTTTCTGTTTTTTCGTATGTTAGAGATCTCAACCAATCACTCACTGATTTTTTACATTCGTATAACAAGAGGGGATTTATTTCACACTCTAGGTTCAGTTTGTTATAGATGTAGCAGGATTTTGTTACATATTGACGTCTGCAAAAGCTGATCGAACCCCTGGAGAGTAGGCCACAATATCTCTGCGCCTTCTACTCTGAGTATCTGGGTTAAAAGGGAGACATTTATGCATGGTTGCATTATGGTTAAGGTCACATTTAGTACATAAAGTTTTCTAATCGAAAGCAGGTTGCTGACTTTATAGAGGTCTGTTGTAGGGAACGTTGATAAATGATCGCTGAGCTCTTTCCAGATCGCGGAATTACATTTTGGGAGCTCCACCCTATAACGGAATGCAGTAAGCTATTATGGATTGCGTCAGAGCTAAATTATAGGTATATTTTGTTCATAAGTTGCGCGGACATAACATGACGTAAAGTTTTTAAAACCCAAATAAGCTTCCTGATCCTTTTCATGATCTCCATGTGAGGGTGCCATTACAGTCTTTGGTCATCAATTATGCCTACGTATTACAATTGTATATTTGCTGCTCCAACGAAAAAAAAAAGCAGCTGACACATCGCTGCTCTCAGCTGCTGCTGGGCCTGCGAGTTGTAAAGAATGATCTGCACATGGAATAAAAATTGCCAAAGGATTCACAGCTTTAATTTTTGATTAGTCAAAGTGGGTATAGACCAGAAATATTTCTGGCGTTATCATAACTTTGGCCACGACAATCTTTGATATCAAGTTGCATAGTAAAACAGCCTTCTCCATGCCTTCGCCTAGAGGTCCGGAATTAGGTAAAAATTTGATAAGGCGTTCGACGGGGTCTCCGTCAGGCAAAACATAACAAATTATAAATGTCAGCTGATCAGTGTGTGAAATATCTGGAGTGGAATCTATGCTAATTGAATACCTAATAGCAATAGAATAAATTCATCAATTATATAACGTAGATGATAAGTATGATGGAGTGCCACTACATATATGTCCAAATCTGGTTATAGGTTCAGTCATGGAAGGATCAAATATGAGCTCAATACAGCCAAGGAAATTTCAATTTTGTAAAGATCCAATAACTTGTTTTTGACCGAGAAATGGAAGCCCACGAGAAGCTAAAAAGTTTACTGTTTCAACTACACGTAGTAATACGTTTCGCCAGTAACATACTCTTCATTACATTGTTTGACAGTTTGTCTATTTGTGTATACAATCTTTTACACAATGTTCCTCCATTTGCATACTGTGCCAAACATTTACGATGTTCGGGAGAATTGTCATGATCAAATATAGCGTTACCATTTTATCCAATAATTAAATCCACTTTTAGCAAACATCGTTGTTCCTCCTTATGTATATAATAAGCAGGGATATATATTTAGTATACAACATTATTTTTAGTATATGCGAAACCTGAATATAGTTTGTTCAGAATAAGTAACTGAATCGATTCCAATAATTTTTAAACCATGTTATATTTTGTCCCAAAAAGATTTAAAAAAAGTTACAAGTTGGATACCGAACGACATTAAGTACCTATAGCAATAATTTAGGTACCTACTGCCAAATTATGTTTATCAATGAGCTCAAGACCACGCAGGAGGCCCGGCGCGGGCGTGTTGCGTGGTGACCACGCTTTTGTGCGGACAACCAGGTAACAGAATAAGCTTATAACTTTGCGATTTTTCACGATACAGTTTTGAAATTTTGTCCATAGATTCTTTATATAAAAATACTCGACAGGTGTTTCAGGTTTCGCATATACTAAAACTAATTTTGTATAATAAGCAGGGATATATAATTAGTACATATAATTAGCAGGGTCCACAAAATACATAGCCGGTAGATACCGAGTACACTACCCAATTCCTTTTAACAATTTCGCTATTGGCAAGTTTTTTTTGGAACATACTTTGGGTGTAAAATCGTTTTTGATTTTATACTGTCCTTCTCATTTAGAAAATTATACCTTATTATCATTTTGTTTAAGACCGTTTTTAACGAAATCCCGCAACGCATCATTTACTTTTCACAGTGCAGTTCGGTTGACAGAGTGAACGGTTTATCTTCAAGCATTTTCTCTTCGTCGGATGTCGATGAATGAGCCAAAGAGTATAGTAATAATAATGGAATAGAGAACCCTCTCTCGAGAATTTTTGACACCTATAATGGACGGTGTCGCCATCTGGTACTATATCCGCTGAACTAATCCCAAAAGCTATAGGTGCATACCTACGTATATATCTATAGCTTTACTGTATTTATTATTGAATAGGTTTTCTATGGGAAGGCGGGTAATTTGCAATATAGGCCATATAAAAACCAGTTCTATAAACATTTTGTATTTGTTTCATAGTAATTCGTGTTTAGTTCTTGATTAATTTTTAATATAAGAATTTACAAAATAAAAATAAAACAAATACAGTTATTGTTTACAAAATTGAATGTTTTATAAAGCCAGCACAAAATAAAAATGATGATTGTGTTAATATTTAAGTCATTTATTGATCTTATTATGGCGATGTTTATTATAATACTCTTGAGCATACATTTTAGTTTCATCCTCACCTTCGAAAGTAAGCTTCCCTGCTAAAATCCGGTTTATTGACTTGCACCAACTATAAATTAAGATCTTTATTGTTACATCTGTAAAGTATTCTTTTCGAAAGTATCGACCATTTTGTAAACCACAGAGTATATAAAGTAATATTTGTAAACAATTTGTATGACAACGTAGCTGAAAAAAAAAAAATATATTTTAAAATAAATAAATAAATGTTTATTCTTGTTTAGAATATATATTTATTATTTTTGACAAAATTTTCATTCTAATCAACAAGGGGTTTTAAGCACACTAGCGATAATTGGCGTAAACACCATCTATGTCTTTTTACGTACTAAATCTCTCAAGTTTACGCGGATTTCGTAAGAGATGGTGCTAGTATCTTTGTGAAAAATTGGACGCCTACGTCAATTAAGGCAGTGTCCCCCCCCTGGAATGAGCGCAGGAACAGTCAACAAGTACTTGGTGATGATGTTGAACTTTTGTCTACATTTCCTTAGTCCACAGAGCTCGTAAAAAAAATCGAATTATTACTCTTTTGCTTTTTTTTCTACATTCCGCTCAACTTGGCTTTTTAGCAGTCGAAGTATTCTCGTTACCACTCATTTTATGTTTTCAATAAAACAAACAAAATTAACGAAAACGTTAAGAAAAATATCAAGTCGCGAGAGACACGAGCGTGCGATTATCAACAATACGTAGTGACAACTATTTAGTAAAGACGATTACGCTCCTCACTGACCTAATGACCTCTCTTTTTCTCACTCAATCCACCTATCACACTATCGCACTCTCGCCTGAATCAAGAAGTGTCAAACGAAATGAAAGAAAGAAATAACAAATAGTCGAAATTGCTGTGCAATGAACGCGGCGCGTGGCGCGGCCGACGGTCGCGAGCGGGGCGGGGGCGCGGGGCCGGGCCACGCTGTGTGTGACCAGTTGATTTTTTTTTTTAAATAACCGATGAAAATTTTCTATGCAGGGGGCTCAGAAAGATGTACTGAATAGTAGCAGCAGCCACGGAGTCTGGAATTCTGGATCCGTGCCCGGTTGATGGCAATAGGCTCACTCTCTATTACAAGGGACTTAAACATAATTAGCGAAATGTGGGTGTACCATAAGGTAGATGCACCTCTGCCTAACCCTTCCGGGATTACAGGCGTGATGTTTTAAATATAACTAGAATAATAATAAAAAGTAAGCACATATCTACATAATATACAATACAACGACGACATTAGAACAAAGTACTCCTCCGCATCGCTTGTTTGTGCTAACCGGAAGCTCGGAATGTATTGTTGAATAAACTAAGACGTTATACTAGTATAACCAAAACTCTAGAGCTACCTAGTACAATTTCAAGTCGGTTTTCCTATTCGGTTCCGTATTCTACACGTTTGTTTTACCTCTACAGTGTATAGTCACAATATTCGTCGTAGTTTTAGATTCAGGACATAATATACAGGGTGTAACAGAAAGGGGGTCCTATGAAAGGATATGCTGCATACCATCAAACTGAACAACTTTCTCCTTGGGTCCAATTTAGTAAATGCGAAAAAATTATCAGCAGTCCCATACATTTGGGTCGAGTATGTATTGAAATTTTGTATGGGACAGCTGATAATTTTGTCGCATTTCCGATATTCCAATATCGTAAATGTCGTCGTCCCAAGGAGAAAGCTGTTCAGTTTTTATTATTTATACATTTATACAAATAAATAAATAAAATTAAAGTGTCTGTTTGTAATATCAAAATAACAGTTTTTTACTGGCCTATGTTCAGCAGTGGACGTCTTTCGGCTGAAATGAGGATGATGATGATGATGAGTTTTTTACTGAATGTACCTATATGAAAATATACGTATACCTACGGCACTTATAACAGAAACACTTTTTTTTTCTGTCTGTCTGTTTGTTCCGGTTAATCTCCGAAACGGCTGGACCGATTTTGTCGGCACTTTTACTTTTTTATAGCTTTTGATAAGGTCTAATATGGGCTACTTTTTTTTTTTTAATAATTAGGGTTCCGTGCCAAAAAAAACAAACCCTTGAAATAGTTAACAAAATCCGATTCAAATAGGGAAGTATTTTTTTTTTAAATTAATAATTTGTCGCGAAGATGGCGGGCAACAGTTAATCTATACTAATATTATAAAGCTGAAGAGTTTGTTTGTTTGCTTGAACGCGCTAATCTCAGGAACTACTGGTTCGATTTGAAAAATTATTTTAGTGTTGGATAGCCCATTTATCGAGGAAGGTTATAGGCTATAAAATTTTACGCGGACGAAGGTCGCGGGCAACAGCTAGTTGTCAATAAAAATTATTACTTCGAACCATGTTCCTTGTTATGTTGTGCCAAGGGAGGTTTGATCTATGTTTGGAGTTTGTTATAACACTGTTTCGCTATTGTGCGCCGAACAATACATTGTTACATCATTACAATTATTGTTTTGAATAACTTTTCGTAAGCTAGTGATTAGAATTTCAAGAAAAATTAATTTAGTTTCCCTTTACGTTTCGTAAACTTTGAACGTGTTTTAAACACTAAAATGAACAGAAGAAATGATTTTTTTTAATATGTGTTGTAATATAAAAGAAATGCAGTGCCTTAAGTTTTTAACTTCATTTGTAGTTTTTAATGTTATTTTAGTTGTAGAAGGTAAGAATGGAAGTTTCTGTTGTAACATTCTTTTTCATGTACAAAAAATAATCTTTGTTCGTTATAATTTTAATTTAATGCGTTATTATGTTTTATTTTAAGGTAGAAGCGCCAGGGTAGCCCGCGAAATTCAAATGTCCTTACGTTTTTCGCTTTTTTATCATGCATTTTTAGGTTCCCGTAGTGAACAAGAAACTCCTAAAAATTCGCCATGTCCGTCTGTCTGTCCGTCCGCAGCTTAGCTCAAAGTCTTGGTACTAGAAAGCTTAAATAGAGGAAGAATGATTTTTAAATATTTCGTGCTTGGTAATTTTGACCTTATTGTATCTGAAGTTTTACACTATGTTATATACGTAATAAAATAAACTTTCTATGAAGTCATTGGTACTATACAGTATAAAATAGATCTAACGACAGGACCTTACTCGCCAGTAGCGCCATCTGGTGAGCTCAAAAACGATAGCCCTCATTAAGTATGTTTTTTTCGTATTGTGCCGATGGTACGGTAGTTTTTTTATACAGAGCGAATGTAACAAAAGTTCACTAGTACTAGGAGACGAGAAGACTTTAAGAGTTGTTTCACTTGTTTCAGGTGCCACCACAAGGAGGACTGAATTAGAATGTGAATTTCCACCTAAATTGGAAGAAGATCTAACACACGTGAGGAGAAAAAGACTAACAACTGAAACTGGACTAGTTTGCCTCGAAGATTATCCTTATACAGTATCTGTAAGGTAAGTTACAATCATTCTACATAATTTCTTAAGTACTTCCAAAACCCTTCAAAATTATTAAATGGATAATAAGGGCTGACTTTTCAATAATCAGAAGAAAAATTTTATTTGAAATTATAAAGTTTTTAGATATTTATCTTCTACAAGAGCTGTTAAATCGCAATATATTATTTCAGATAAAAGTTGTTGACGATTGAAAAATCTGCCATTAATATTTTACTTGTTTTATTTAGCCTATTTTTATTTTTAGATTACACGGAAAACATTGGTGTGGTGGAGCTATAGTTGGAAATCAATGGGTTCTAACTGCAGCGCAATGTTTCGATTAGTAAGTCTTTATTCCTTAGAAATCGAAAGGTAAGATTATATATTATAGATTATATTATTAGGATAACATAAAAGATGAAGAGGCTTGCTTGAGGAGAAAATACGCGAAAAAATTGATCGACGTAAAGAGATCTAAATACTATCCGGTTGGTGAAAATGAACCAAACTGAAACTATAGCCGTACACGTGTCTTTTGGCGCGTGACAATATTCGAAACTTACGCCACCATCATATTTATTTAAAACAATTTTACAAATGATTACCAACAACGCCACTGTCAATGTAATTCAAGCGCTAAGAGGTTCTTGTAATGTAGCTTATTACAGTCTATTTCTCCGTGATTCTATTTAACTGGAGTCACATAAGGCCAAAGAGGTCATATCAAAATTTAAACTGAATGTATTCATTTAGCTGTAGATGTATTGCTGGTGCTGAAATCAGGTACTAAATGTAGGATCACCCCATAATAGATCGTTTCCAACAGCGTATCGAAAGAGGAAGTGTCAGTTCGGATGGGTTCAGTGTTCCGAGACTTCGGCGGAAGAATCCTATCAGTCTTGGACATAAGACGACACCCCGACTACAGGATGGACCGGTACTATCCTGAACATAACCTGGCTATGATCAAGGTAACTTGATGACTCTTTATTAAGTTTATTCCCTTATTCTTATTCTTTATTGCACAAAAAATTAAAAAAAATATATCTACGTACAAAATTGCAATATTAAAGCTTAGGCCTTATTCTTTTTGTTCAAAAAAATTTGATTATGTAGATACTTGCCGTTAGGGAAATTAAGCCAATACATCCTACGTCAATTTGCCGTGGTACTGCTACTGTTCTACAACTGTCAAAGAATGACAGCTGTCATTTGAATAAACGACCTTGGTTTCAGACTAGCGTATTTTGTAGCGCGTATTAGCTCGCACCGGCTTACCACACGCGCGCCACATTACGACATTAAAAATTAAACATGTTTATAAACGATTACACTTTATAGTCGAACGCACGTACACGCATGTATTCCAGCGTGTTCGCTTGATTAAAATGGCAGCTGTCAGCGATAGTGACGACTTAACTCACGACTCCCCAGCTATGGAAAATACCAATCAAGCTATGCAAAACCAGTAAAAGCGATCTCTCATCGTACAGGATATCTATACAAAGCGAGGTCATGTTATACTAGAACTGTGTGTACGATGTTATTTATACGCGCGTCAACGCTCGTTCGAGTTGCGGGTATGGCGAATAATGCGCGTATACGCACCTACACGCACGTCCGAGAACGAACTTATACGCGCCAAAAATATATATGCTATCTGAAACCGCCGTAAAAGTTAGTAGCCAATTCGTTAACTTCGACATTGGCAGATTGTTTGACGTCGGCATAGCGGGAGCGTATAGCGTGTTACATAGTATTTTGTTTAAAAAAATCCACATTCGAATGAGGCCAAATCGGCCAATATTATCGTAATAATGTAGGTACCTAACTGACGTTTGGCGAAATGTTACCATAATCTCTGCCTACCCTACCCTATTCAGGAAACCTTAGCGTGATATTATGATGCTATGTCAGACAAACGTTTCAAAATGTTAACTGGTGTTTTACCTCAAAGATTATGACGTGGTAATAATTTTAATGCCTGCATGTTAATGTTTACTATGTGAGTACTTTACTAATAAGGAAAACAGCTTGCTAGCTAAATACCTAAAATCTAAGTCCGACGCACGTATTTATTACCTTAAATGTATACTATCCTGGTATTACAGGTGAATCTGCCGATATCGCGAAACAGCAGAGTGCAGACGGTGGCGCTGGCAGAAGCTAATACCTCGCTGCCACCAATGTTCGGGGAGACAGTCGTCACTGGATACGGTTCTGTGGTAAAGCAAAATTATTATTATTTTGATAAATTTTCATTTTTGCTACAGACCTACTTTAGGACAGGGGGTCGTTGAACTTCTAATTAGTTTGCAATTGGAAAAACAAGAAGTTTAAAACCTAAAACAAGGAAAGTGAAATCAGAAAGGTAAAGTAAAATTTTTACCTTTTCTCCAACCTATTGTTTGCGGAGCATCAATCTGGTATCTACTTCCGCGGGTACCAGGTAACCATGAATGAAAAGTGTTAATCCGCTGGCATTTATTTGGCACTTCGCCAAGGCCAGTTTACGAAACCCATTACTATCTGCGAAAAAATCGAACGAAATTCATCTATCTATCTTTGTTACTCTCTACGATTTACGCTTGATATATTTCTTCACAAAGTGAAGGAGAAAGATGTTAACGTTCTTTTAAGAAAACGAGGTTCCATTAGTTTCATTTTGATTACAATGGAGTTCAAGAGAATCTTCATTGATTCCCATCCATCCATTGCACGTGGCAAAAGGATCAAATTTTATGTTACTTCTAATCTAATAGTACTAGGACATTAGAAGCTAGTGACAAGCTAGTCTAATAAAGTTGTTAAACGGTTCGACAGGTGACTGGACAAATCCGCGAAGGTGAGAATCAAGAGTTGCGGCGGATGATAGTACGAGAGGTACCCACAGCGAAATGCCGCAAAATCTACGGGAACGACTATCAGTTGCAACACGATAATATGTGCTTACAGAGCATCACGAAAGGCGTTGCTTTGTGTGCTGTTAGTACTGTATTTTACACAAGTCCCAAAAAAAAAACTAATTATCAATATTATACTTGAGACAACCCACTTTCCAATTTAAATACAATTTCCTTCGTAAAATTCTCTGAAACTAGTTACGCCGCTTTTGATTGAATCTTCATTTTTCATTGCCCTGTTCTTTCTTACTTGACAAATTCCGCGATGACCGAGGAAAGTAACAGTAGTTTCAATGTTTTGGTACCAGGGTGACACAGGTGACCCGGCAGTTCTTTTTAGTGGACGCAACCGCGCCGGCACACTTTATGGCATAGCGCTGTTCTCCGGCACTGAAGAATGCGCCTACAAGTCCAAGCCAGGAGTATTTGCTAAGGTAATTTTTATCATTATAATTTATTGTTACATTCTTATTTAGCTGATGTCGACTGACAAGAAAATTAGTCATATTTATCACTAAAAAGCGCAATTCAGTTCCGCCATCGTAGATTTCCAAAGCGGTTAACCATAACAACAAGTTTGGAAATGTACTGAACTGAAAACGAAAATGTTATCATTAAAATCACCAACAAGAGTTTAATAGTGGAAAAGTGCATTCCAATTTTCTGGTATAATTGGTACTAGGAGTTCATAACAATTAAGAAGTAAACTGTTTGGGTCTACTTTTTTCAGGTAGCCTTCAGTCGCTTATGGATAAACAAAATACTTGGAGAGGTACCTGAAGTTGAACACGCCGTTGACAGCGCCGATAGTTCAGAAAATGCAATTCCACTCGATGCTGGCGACATGGACTAAACTTACTTGTTATAATTAATAAAGAATTCGCATAAATTGTGTTTTTTCTTCGTCAATGTTTAGCTGTGACTTCTCATTCAATGTGTAATTTCCATTTACAATTGATGTCCCTGCTTGTGCACTATGGTTGACAGTGGCTAACAATTTTAACCAAGATTAAAGCATAAAATCTTTCTATAAAAAGATCCTATCAAAATCATTATCTTGGAAAACAACGGGGCCTACAAGATTTCAATAGTAATGAAACAGCAACTGGCTACATGTTACTCTTTTCTTTTACAAACAAACAAAACATCTGTTTACCCACTTATGATCGAGACGAGAGGGATGAGTGGCAGGTTCTAAACTAGTGAGTGTGGTGATGGTGATGGATGATACAACTAAGGAGAGACTAGCAAAGCCTTCATAAATGGCAGCAATTTAAGTAATTAACTATTGGTTTTTGTAGTCTTGCCACTTATTAACGAAACAGATGAAAGAACATACTTAAATACCTACCTACCCTAAAAACGTACGTTAATTATTAATTAAATCATCAATGTCATCATCAGACACCAGCACATCAAGCTACAACAATCTGTCAAATTTCTTTAATCGATTTTCAACTTTATCGCTGAACTGTTAGGTTCAAGGTTGATTTGGAAAATTTGACAGTTTCGGTAGTTTGATGTGCTAGCGTCTGTCCTTTAAAAATAAATAATTTAAAATTACTTGACCCACAAAATAAATACTGGCTCCTTATTTTTGAACATCCATTACCCTAGTTTATTGTCATTGTTAGAATAAGGAGTAAAAGTTCTATGCAAAAGGTCTCAATTTTTTTTGAATTATAATAATTTCTTAAAAACAAAAACACTTAGATATATATTTTTTCGTTGCTATGGTGACTTTACGACATATAGAAGTTACTCTTAAAATATTTCGTGTATGAAAAGATAGACCTTATACAACATTATTTTTAGTATAATATGCGAAACCTGATATAGTTTGTTTAGAATAAGTAACTGAATCGATTTCAATAATTTCAAACCATGTTATATTTTGTCCCAAAAATATTTAAAAAAAGTTACAAGTTGGACACCGAGCGACAACCGCGACCTATCGCAATCATTTAGGTACCTACTGCCAAATTGTTGTTAACAAAGAGCTCAAGACGACGCTGGTGGCGGGCACGCGTACGCGCCGCGTAGTAACCACGTTTGTGCGGACAGCCAGGTAACAGAACAAGGTTATAACTCTTTCATGATACAGTTTTGAAATTTTGTACATAGGATCTTTACATAAAAATATATACACGTGTTTCAGGTTTCGCATACACTAAAACTAATGTTGTATATCATCATCATCATCATCATCATCATCATCATTTCAGCCGAAAGACGTCCACTGCTGGACATAGGCCTCCCCCAAGTGTCACCACATTGACCAGTTCCTTGCGACTCACATCCAGCGGATCCCTGCAACCTTCACCAGGTCATCGGTCCACCTAGTGGGAGGCCTTCCAACGCAGCGTCTTCCGGTTCGCGGTCGCCACTCCAGAACTTTTCAGCCCCATCGGCCATCCGTTCTGCGAGCAATGTGCCCTGCCCACTGCCACTTCAGTTTGGCTATTCTTCGGGCTACGTCGGTTACCTTGGTTCTCTTGCGGATGTCCTCATTTCTGATTTGATCACGCAAGGAAACTCCGAGCATAGCCCTCTCCATTGCCCTTTGGGTGACTTTAAGCCTTCTGATAATGCCCACTGTGAGCGAGCACGTTTCGGTCCCGTATGTAATCACTGGCAACACACACTGGTCATAGACCTTCGTCTTGAGACACTGCGGTGTATATCATACAACTAAAAATGGAAATACAAAACTTTTTGCAAAACATAAAACCGAAGTCGGTGGCAAAAAACCGGCCAAGTGCGTATCGGGCCACGCATAATGTAGGGTTCCGTAGTAAAATATGCGGATTTGCCTCCGAACGATGATTATTATTGTAATAATAAAAAACCCATATGTTCAGGAAAATATGTTATCCAAGTAAATTTTATAAGTTGGTCGATTATTACTCGTAAACTTGTAAAGCCTACTTAGCTGTGATAGTTTTCCTTTTAATGTCGATATGTATATACTACTACCGTGAATTTTTTCACACACCCAAACCATAACTAACAAAAATTGACACTTTCACAAACGAATCCACTAATCGAAAAACTTGCAACATTTTTCGCATTATTTTTTTTAAAGTCTCCTATCCAACGACATACCACACTATGGGGTATGCGAGAAAAAAACATCACACTTTACGTGTAGGTACAGGAGATACCATAAAAAAAAAACTGTTCGAGATTTTATTTTACCACTTTGTCGGCATAAGCGTAACGAATCTGAATACCCATGCCAAATTACAGCTTTCTAGTAGTAGACAGACGGACATGGCGAAACTATCAGGGTTTCTTTCTTGTTGACTACGAAACCCTAAATAACTGAATCAAACAAACAAAGTCACCGACTTCTGAAGCTTGAGTTATTTTTCACCTTTAGGTGTCCTTTTTAGTCTGTTTTATTTTTGCAAAAAGTTTTTTTGGAATATTGAAATTAAGAATGACAATAGAAATGCATTCATCAAAAACGTTTTATTTATGCACGTTGCACTGTGAAATGGAACGCTAGCTGTCACAATCATATGTCAATCTGTCAAATATGCAAAATGTAACTGTCAAACAATAGATAGAGGTTATGTTTGGTTAAGGTAATATTTTAGATTTTACATAACTTTAAGCGGTATTCCGACATAGCTACTGAGATAGATTGCAGTAGAATTAAATTATACTATAACGTTTTCTCACAAAATGTGTTCGTATAAGCGTTTGTTGTGACATTCAGTCTATTTTGGGACTGCAAATATTTAGGCCGAATTGTGTCCAAAGGTTAAGGTTTTAGATGTGATTTAACAGTTTGAGCGGTTAACGCTGACCCTCGCTCGGCTCGTGACGCTCTGAAATGGATGAACTGAAGCACAGAGCTGGTGAAAAACTCGAAGCATTGCATGTAAGTAACTCTTGCTAACTTATGATGTCCTGGTAGTTTCGCGCGAAAGTGCGTCGGTTATTCACGTCATTTTTTTTAGCAAACAATTTAGAAATTGAAAGTATTTCACTGAGGTATTGTTTTAAACCGTCCATCCGTTTGTTTTTGTTATGAGTTTATTATGACAATGAAATGTCATTGCCCTACTTTAACTGCTAATGACCATGGACTTATATAATTCATGTATTTTAGTCATTTAAATCGCAAGTTTGCACATCAATTTATTTTGTTTCGTGACATCATTTTATGTTATAAAATACATTACTTGATAGATTGTCAATTTTTGATTCTATCCAGGGAATTATTTTGCCTTCTTGTGCCATACCGACTTTATTCAAACAAAATTGAACAATTCCATAAAATAGGTACCTATTTATTAAGTTTATTCCAGTTATTTATGCTGAGTTTTCACAATTTGAATTGGAAATTGTTTTGCATAAAATGGTAACTAAGATTTTCTACTTGCTGAGAGTCTTGTGCAATAACTCCTATGGAAAACAGACTTCCAAAAAAAAAACAATAGTGGAAAATCAACCTCCAAAAAAAAACACTTTAAATTATATGGTGTAAACAGCAATTTTGGTCTTAATTAAATGCTTTTTAGACTAAATTTGAAAAGCATAAAAGTGGTTTTTGAGAATCAACCTTAAAGGATAGACATTTGTTGCAGACTTTTGTTTAGAACTTTGTATAAGGAACAATTCAACCATACATCACGCAGCGCACGCTATAGAAGCTCTCAAGCAAGATGCAAGACTTTTTCCGACTTTGTTATATTGTATGAAGGGACTTCCAACCTTTCTGAAGAATATCATCATAACTTATTTAAATACAGCCTGATAACTATGACTGTCCTAGATATTCTACCTTCAAATGCTGAAAGAATTTTTCAAGTAGGTGCCGTGGTTCCGGAGATTTCTATCTGGATACTTATTGTATATATAGAATTATGCTTATACAATACTAATTATCTTTTTCTTATACCAGTAAGCACTAATTTCACATGTATTGGATCAGGTAGCTGCCAAAACTGCAGCAGACAATGGAAAATCCAGAGTTAGTGATGCTGTCCATACTACTGTGGATGCTGTCCAAAAGGTATTTACTTTATTAAATTCAGATAGGCAGTAGCTCCATGTGAAATATTGTTATTTAGCTGCATCGGATGACACTGGAAGCTGACTAAACATAGTTGGGAAAAGGCTAGGTAGATGATGATAATCTATAATGCCTCTTTGGTTAAATTTTAGGAAAAAAACTGTTTCTGTAAACAGAGAATATTTTTTATTTACCATTATGTAACCACAAAGTAATTGGTGTACATACATGAAAAAAAAGTTGCTGGTAAAACAAATTACAATACACAATGTTTCATAGATAACATTACACAGAAAAGCGCAGAAGGGTTGGGCGGACATACATAGTATAGAACACCCATATTTTGCCAGTTATGTCTTGTGTAATAAGAACATTCCAAGGATTAGCATCATCAGCAGAGTAGCATCAAAGTTACGGAGGAAGGAACCTCATTACTTACTTTTTGTCTAAATACTTAATTGTTGCACAATGTACTCCAGTGGTAACTTCAATAAGATCATTATGGACCCTGTACAGTAAAATAGTTGGAGAGGAAGTTTTAAAGCTTTACTTGTCAGTCTTAATACTTCTGTGTTTTCGGAAGAAAACCTTCAAAGGGCGACGCTCTTTGGGGATAAGACCGGAGGGTGGGGGATTTCTACCTCACAAAAACCACTCCATCGGTCACAGTCCGCACATGGAAGGGGGTTTTGTCTTAAATGGTTTGTCTGGAACCCTCTCAGTACTACTGTTAGGAAACATCCCCAGGCGGAGATCGTAAACAGGTCTTTTCCCAGCGTACTACATATGTCTACTAGTCTACGTTTCTACTATGTCTACGTTACTGTTTCTGTTATGTAATGTAGAATAAGCATTCTGTAATATGGCTCCTCTTTCTACTCCTCCTGTTTGTTTCTGATTGCCTGGTACAGATCCGCGAGGCGTTTCACAGCATCTGGCACAACGAGCTGATAGCGGAGGGTCGCGTGCGCGCGGCGGCCTGGACAAAAGAAACGGTGCGCCGCATCCGCGAGGGAGCGCCTCCTCTGTCGCCTGTATTGCTGTATGAGGAGCTGGTGGCCTTGTGGCATGATCGAGGTTTGTGCTGGCTTCAGTGTAAATGTGATGGCCAAATCACTAGCAGTGAATATCATCAAAAACCATCCTATAATAATAGGCGTTTTCACGGTTTGTCCACACCAGTTCTACTAAACAGTTCCGCAGTAGAACTAGTGGGAATATTTTTTCCTCCTAGTACTACGATATAAGGTGTTGCAAAATCGTAGAATTTGTGGGAAGTTTAACGTATCTGTATCTCTCTGTGATATCGTGGCTACGAAACGCATGAACGGATTTTGATTTAGTTCTTTTTTTTTAATGTGAGTTGTTTTTAATAATTTACATGCATGTATTAAATATTTCCGTCTCTTGCAGTATGGCGGCGCAGCATGCTGATATTCGCGTGCGGTGTAGTCGTGGGAGGCAGCGCCGGCATGCTGATAGGGCTGAAGGTAGCACGACGCGTGCCCGGCGGGCCACACGCGCGCGCTCTGCACTCACAGGCCGACCAGTCTGTTATCCTGGTAGAGGACGCTGTGGCTCCCGGTAAGTGTCATGATTATGTGAGAATCTGAAGGTCCTACTAGCTAGAGTTAAAGTTATATTTATATCAGCGTTGAAAAAGTCGAGTAATCCTGTAGAAAGTCAGTGTAGAAATACGAAACCATCAGAAAGAAAGACCCATATTTTACTGTTATTCCTAGTGGAATAGACAATTAAAACATTTGAATGTTGCTATTGAGAATAGACTTTGTTTTCGTGTAAAACCGGGTTAGATGGGTTTTAATTGGGTTTCAATGTTGAATTAGTGTAACGTGTTAAACAATTGAAATTTTAAATTAATTAGTAAAATGGAGACCTTTTAGCCAACAAATAACACTCACCCCGTTTTACCCGGTATTTCATAAGTTTCATTCTGTATTTCTTTCCTCAGGAGCGGGTTATGGAGATGTTTTAATCCGCGTGCAAGCGTTCAGTATCTGCACGGTAGACCGCGGTGCGCTCCGCGGTCGCGCACACCTGTTGCGGTCGCTAGTGTGCCGCGGGCACGTCACCGTGGGGAGGGGGTTCGCGGGTAAGAGATGAGCTCCTGACTATTTAGGATCGCCTGGTACTTTAAGCTTCGCTATACACATTTAATTAAAATATAATTCATATTTGAGATCCATTTCCACCGTAATCGAGTAAAAAGGATGCTCTCGTACTTTTCAAAGGAGAGGCTCATGTTGCCTGTTTATATGTAACTAGCTTAGGCCCGTGGCTTCACCCGCGTGGTGTTGAGACAAAAAATAACATACGTGCTGTTCTAGACTAAAATCTATCTCTGTGCCAAATTTCATTTGATATTTCGATTGGGTAACAAACATCCATCCATCCAAACTTTCGCATTTATATAATAGTAGTAAGATTTGTAGTCTTATGAAGTTATTTACATCACACCTCTATTTCGGAAGATATTTGCAGAAGTAGTGTACACACACATATTATAAGCCCACATTTCACGCAAGTTCCCATGACGTAAAAACCGAATAATACTGTCCGACCAGAGTTAAACCCTAGCCCTCACATTTAACAGTATGAATAAGTTCAACAATTTTTTCAACTAAAACTTTATTGTAACGAAAGGTAACCAAACTGAGGTCAAACACATTTTCTTTCAGGTGTAGTACTAGACGTCGGTCAAGGTGTAACAGATCTTGAAATGGGTGATGAAGTATGGGGATGCGTCTCAGAATGGAGCGGCGGCGCGGCCACTGAACTGCTAACTATTCGCAGGTGAGAGAGAACTACTTCCTGACGAGCTATGCGAGCCTGGTAACGTCTATGTGGAGTCCATATCCTTAATTCTTCCATGGAAAAGTCAAAAAGCTCGAGAAAGAGATGGAATTATACACGTGGAATAGAGCCATCCCCTTTTCACAACTGAACAATGCTTGATAGATACGCAAGAGTCGTGATAGTAAGTTTTCTTCTGTTTTGTTCTCCTAGTACCCGGGTAAGCAAGCGTCCTCGCAATATGGCAGCTGACACGGCGGCGTCACTGCCGTGGGCGGGGGGCGAAGCCCTAATAGCTCTCCGGAACCTATCCTACACACCGGAGAACTGCAAAGGGAAACGGTAAGAGCTTACTTTGTTTATACCCTGACCACAAAGCAAAGAAGGACATATTGCGGTGGGAATATGTCAAAATGGTGTTAATTTTAGTCCGTAATTTCCCAACGTCCATGATCCATGTCGCACTGTCGTTTGACTTGATCTACAGTTATCAGGGCAACATTACTCATAACGAGTTGTATTGCAGCGTGGCAGTATGCGGCGCGGCCAGCGGTGAGGGGTGCGCGTTAGTTCAGCTACTGAGCACGTGGGGCGTGCACGTCACCGTAGTAGCACCCAGGCACGCCGCGCTCACCTTGAAGGATCTTGGTAATTTTACCTCCTCCTTCATGTTCACCTAACTTTTCATAAATAGTACGTCAGACAGAAAACAAGTTAACTCGCGGCGTCCTCCTTTACTTAGGCTGTTGCAGACAGTTTTTATAGCAAAAACTCTCAGACCAATATTATACTCTAAGCGGCTCATAAATATTAAATTATTGATTACAATAAAAACTTCTGTTAATAATTCAAACGCAGAAATATAACAAATTGCATAGTATTCTTTTTTTTTTTGATGAAATGATTGGTCATATTTATGTCAGTTCTAGTTAGTTTCTTGTTGCACAAAACTGACCTGCTATATTTATGCTGGTACCAGGAGCGCAAGACTTCGTGGATATCGAGGGTAACCGCGAGTCCGGCGCGTGGTCGTGCCTGGAGGCTCGCGCCAAGCGCTCGGGCCTGTGGGACGCCGTGCTGGCGTGCGCCGCAGCGGAGGTCCCGCCGCCCGCGCTCGCAAACAAACCTGCTCTGCTCAAGTATGTAACTCTAGTTCCATGGCTGAATCATCATCATCATTCTCCTGCCATTATCCCAATCTATTTCGGGCCGACAGCGCAACTTGTCTTCTTTTTCCATACTGCCCTATTTATTTTAGCTTCTCCTACACTAATAACCATCTACCTGGCCCACCGCCGCAAACTTGCACGCTTGTGGGTCTTTTACAGGTTGTACTTCGGTGAGTGTGCCCAAGAGCTCCACGAGCTCATTCCACCATCTCCCTCCCTTCTTCCATCGGGAGTGCGGACGTACTGCAGGTTATCATCACCCATACCTTGTAGATGTTCCACACATTCGTTTACATAATTATGCTCACAGCCAAGGAGTGGAATTCCCGGCCTGCGTCGGTGTTCCCGAGTTCATGACCCCAATCTATTTAAGTCGCGAATTAATAGGCTTTATTTGGGTTACCTCGTTCCATCGTCGACCTCATCTCTGTCCTCAGGGCAAGATTGAGGTCAAGAGGCCCATTTAGTGTAAAAAAAACTACATATTTAAAACTGTCTAAATAAATTGTTTTAGAACTAATATGGTTTTACGTTTCTTGTTACCTATTCGGAAAGCTTTCAATTTTTTTTATTATTTTGGAATACCGGGACTAAAAAATAATTTTCCACCAGGGCCACAGCACCCCGCGGAGCATTTCTGGATCTCCGGCCGGGCCCGTTGATCACCGACCGACTGCCGACGCCCTTCGCCATCATATTCGCCACTACATTCTATACTTACAGAGTGTTTAGGGTGAGTTAGTTTTTCTATATTTTAAACGTATTTTTAGTTCCTGAACTGTGTAACGAGCGTCGAGTAACCAAGTCGTTAATTTCTCTCTTGTTCTTGGTGACAGTGGCTGGTAGGCTGTGGTTCTAATACAGACTGGCTAGAAGACAGGTTCAGGCTGAGGGATGGATTGGACACGCTCACCAAATTAGTAGATCGCGGTGCGATGGCGCCTATTCTTGATAAGGTAACAACTCACCCTATGTCTGTAAAGTAACCCATACTTCTTTTTCCAGCAGATATGAGTTCGTAAAATAATTGTAAAAAAAAAATATAGTTTTTGTCCAGCAGTGGAATTCTACTTGCTGAATAATGATAAGGATATGGCCTCCTGTGGGTCGTGATCCAGGGCCAGGGGCTTCCTGAGGGTATTCGTGCAGAGGTTTGGTTGTCAGTATAGCAATCGAAATATTTAGTGTTACTTATTGTTTAAAATCTGTTGTTTATGTTATATTTTATGGTGTTTTGTTTTTTTAATAAAAGCTTTTATTATATTCTATTCTATTGTAGGTATACCTCCCACAAGAGTTCGAGAGCGCACTGGCGCATGCGTGCAGCGATGATGCAATTGGTACCACAGTCATACGATTCCCTTAGTACTTACTCACCTCTCAATATGTCATGCTACCCTGGTAGGCGAGGGCCATCATCGCACATACCTGTCACTGTCACCTGTCACTTACGCAGATGCGTATAGTAATTAATACTCCGGTCTTTTTACGGTTATTTTAAAGTCCGACTTTGCCTCACATATCTCGTTACAATAAGGCTGCTGTATCGAAGGTAAAAAAGAACTGAAAAACTGGACCGTATTTTTCGTTAGCCACAATGTACCGATGGCGTTGGCGATAGATACGACGGTAACATGCTAAAATAAAATGGAGATTCTCGAATTTTCGGCTGCACAAACTGCTTGCATTCGTCCAGATCAGCACGTAAATTTATATCAGCACAAAGATGTTGCGACTAGCAAAAAATACTTAAAATTTTGCCTTTTCTATGTAAAAACGTGGGTCCATAATCAGTGTTACCAGGATCGCAGAAACTGTAAGTTGTAAATTATAGGAACTTGAATGTAATGTTCCAATGGAATGTTCCTAATATTAAAAATAAATATTTTTAATTAAAATCGTTATTTTTTTAGATTGTTGAATCGATTTACAATATCAATGATCATCATAAAATTAAATAGGTCAATTTGTTATTGCTTATCATGGAGAACTATTGGAATTGACAGTCTTAACTAATTTGTAAATTCTTGTTAATTTGTATTCGATATTTTGTAGTGCCAGTATGGCTTAAAAACGAAATTGATATTATAAAATTAATTTAAAACCAGCACAAATAGTAGTCATACCATATTGTGAAAATATATTTATTTTTAGTATTTTTATTGTTGTTCTTTTATTATGGCAACACATGAATTCGCTCAAGTGTTGTAAGCTGTGAAAATATTAAATAACAGTTGGTTTAACCGTCATGGAAAAAAGGTGTCAGTTTATGTATGTTGTTTATTTAGAGAGCTTTTATCATTTGTTTATTGTTTAAGTATTATTTTTATTTAACCTTAAACAAATCTATAGTCGGGGTATAATTAAATATGTATTATTGTAAAACTATGTCTCGAATTAATACCCACCAGAAGTCACAACATCACAAGACTGTAAACTATAAACAGATCTGTAAATAATGTAAATAAAGTAACTAAATCAAATAGGTGCTCAAAACAATGTATATACCTATGTAGAAAGATTTTGTATTAAATTTACTGAAATCCAGACTTTATCAGACAAGACACACCGAATGCAACTCGTTGCAGCAACGCCTCATATACAGGGTGTAAACGGGCCCTTCACGAAGCCGGCAACCAAACATTCTGTACATCAAATTAAGTAACTCTACGTAAAAAATATTGCTGGGAAACGACTGTTTTTTTGGTCTGACAAATCACGATTTACGGTAGGACACAATGTTACGCACTCAAAACATTGTGCTGGTGGATGCATTGAATAGTACGGGGGTCGTTGAGGTATTTAAAGTAAAGTTATATAACATTTAAAACTTAACTTGTACTGTCACTTACGGGATATCTTCCGTGATTGTTCATTGTTTTGAGCTCCCGATATTTCGGCGCTGTTGTAAGCGCCATGATCGCGGGTTGACTGGAGAATGCGGGTGGATGGAAAATAAATTGAAAAAAAAAGAGGGTAGATAGATTTGTCTGCTCTAAAAAAATATTTTTGAACAATCACGGAAGATATCCCTTAAGTGACAGTACAAGTTTAGTTGTAAACCGTGAAAGCTTAAAACAGTGATTAAAAACTTGTTTTAAAAAACAAAAACTTATGAAACAGTTGGAACTTTGACCCCCAATATCTCCGTAACTGGAATGTTCCCAGGTATGGTCTAGAACAAAAAAATGATCGCAGCGACGGCGAAACAAGTGCCTTTCGGCTTCGTTAAGGGTACTTTTACACCCGTTATGGCATCTGATACTATTGAACGCATTGAAACCGTTGCTGCAACGCACACTTTTGCAGCCCTTTTAAATTAGTTTTAACTCTTACTGCGTTAGTATCAAAACCACAGTGAGTTTATTAAAATTAAAACATCAGAATATCACGCCTGTTATCCGCGAAGTGTCAGGCAGTGAAATAACAGTGATATAGAACTGATGACCTTTATCGGAATTTCAAAAATTCAATTATTGTCTTTAAGATAAGGTTGCTTATTGTATTACTGTTGTCAGAAGTAACAAAACAGTCACTGTAGAATAGAAGGAGTTGTACAGTTGCATTTGATGTAAACCAACAAAATGAGCTTTTTATGTATAGTCCTATTTCGATAGTGCAAAACACATTTTATATTGTGAAATTTAATGATTGCGCTATCAAAATGTTACTTGTAAATTGTAATGTAATCGGAAAATACTTGTTTACTTACTATTTATATACGTGCCATTTATATTGTGTGATACATTGTGTGCAATGAATGTCTACATCGATAAATCGAATATCAATAAAACATTGTAAAAATATCGATAAAATAACTTGAAAAGGATTTTAACGTTGAATTCGTATATCTTACGAACAAGTACTCTATTATATTAACTTAATAATTTATAGTCCTTGTTGTTGAGGAACAGCCGCTCGGATCAGCTTCAGGTTAACCCGCGCTTGCCTAGGTTGATCTGTGGATGGGTGACCATTCATAACATACCGAGTTTCTTCCGTGCCTAAGCACGTTAAGCCATTAGTCCCGGCTGTCATTTGTAGATCTTTGTCTCAATTCAATGTTAGTCGTTATCAATGTTTTGTCTCGATTCCCCCCGTTTTATGGTGGTTAAGAAGAATACGTGGTCGCAAAGACACACAAGCACTGACTTTTTAATAGACTTGTCTTGAGTAGGGATGTTACGGAAGTGGTTCTATCGGAACCGAAATCGGAAGCGGAGTTTTTAAATTTGGTTTGTAGGAACCGGAACCAAATCGGAGGCGGAGGCAAAAGGGAGATGTGTTAAGAGCAGGTCTACTAAAATAGGACGAATAAAATAATAAGGACTAATAAATAAGCGCGAACGCACAACATGCCAAATACGGAACAAAACAACAAGTGAAAGAGTAATCGACAGAAGGAGGTTCCCCGTGCGACAAGTATAAACTTGTTCGTACACGCTAATCGCGGGTGTCGTCGCCGCCGCCGTTGTGGTGCATCGACCACCGATATAACTCTTCCGATTAAAATTTATCGGAATCGAAGGTGCATAATCAATCGGAAGTTCCGAACTTTCGGAATCGAACCGCCGTAACATTTCTAAGTCTTGAGATAGATATTACTTACCGAAGACGGACTAAATACCAACATATCATGTTATATAGACATTTTAGCATTAATATGTTACTTTATGGATGTAGGCGTATCATTGACTTCAGAAATTGTACCTAACTGTAGTCACAAATATAACTATATCATAACTAATTGTATTTGATTTGTAACGACCTCAATAACTCGTCCAAAGGTAGATAGGAAAACTAACTTAAATTGTAATGTAGATAGATAAATGTTATTTTAAAATATAAATGTTGTTAAATATATATATGTTTTTTTTTAATTTCTTTGCCTCCCGTTTCACTTAATATGAAAGGTATGAAGGTATGTGTAGGAATCGGCGAATAGTTATGGGCTAGCTCGCCGTCCGTCTTATGACGACAGGCCGTGTCGACGGCGCGTTCGTGTTCCACGCGCGCCTCAAAGAGATGTCAGCAACCACGTAGGGGTCCGCACGGGCCGATGCCTGCCAGGGCTGCGGGACTGTTCGAAAGAGATACCGCGGCCCTGGAACACAAAGGGCAAAGAAGGAACATGGATGGGTTTTAGTCAGTACAAGTCTGACACTCCCTTCCGCTCCGCCCAGAGCGGAGGGGGTCATTTGATGATTTCCCATCCTAAAAAAATAAAAGGTATGTGTAGGAGTACTTCGAATAAACCTCTTTTACTACATTATTTTACAACTAAACTTATACTGTCACTTACGGGATATAAATTTCCGGTATTGTTCATTATTTTGAGCTCCCGAATTCAACAACCGGCGATCATGGCGCTTGCAACAGCGTCGAAATATCGGGAGCTCAAAGTAATGAACAATCATGGAAGATATCCCGTAAGTGACAGTATAAGTTTTAAACCGTGAAAGCTTAAAACAGTCTAGTATTATCAAAATACTACAACGCCTGCAATGCCCCAAGGCTAGGCAGTGTTGAAGACGAACGTTGAGAAGACGGCACGGTTCGCGCAGTGGCTGAGCGATTGATTGCTGTGTTGCGTGTCGTGGGTACGATCCCCGCACGGAATAATTATTTTTATGGCCTACAGATAGTTGTTCTGGGTCTGGCTGTTTGTGTATGAGTTTAAATGCTTGTAAACGCACCAAAGATACAGGATAAATTCCTATAGTGTGGGCAACGTTTTATGAAAAGAGAACTTTTACAATTACAAATCAATGTTTGTTTGTTATAAGTACCGTATAAACTTTCATGTGCATTTAATAGAAAGGTTATTTTGAAATTACAAACAGACACTTTAATTTTATTTATTTGTATAGATGTACAATTAATGCCAGTTGTGCTCATTAGCGCACAGCAACATAATTGTAACGAGATAGTAGATCTCTCAGATCGATGCATATCAGAGAGAATTAGGTTTTCTATCTAAAAAAAATGTTCAAGAAAACCACTCGTATGTAGATCCACATTTATTTAGCGTACACAACCGAGTACTGAACAGATAAATACACTAATATTATGAACATTAAGTACAATTTTATTGAACAATGCAACCTTTATATACATTCACCGACCACGCCCACCTCTACCAACCGCAATATTCATGTTTTTGATTTATTTTTACATACATACACAAACTCACGTCTTTTCCCTACGCGGGTAGGCAGGAACACCACCTGCTACGGTCCTTACATACTCATTTTTCTCCAAAATAAATGAGATTATAATATCAACAATATTTACTTTGCTTAAATTATTATAGAAATAATTTGGTGGGTATTTTAGACAAGCATAAGAGTGGCTACACATTTTCGGCTCGTTTTACTTCAGCATAGCTGTGCGGCAGAATCGAGTAAACGTTGAAATGTGTTCAGGAAAAACACGCTCGACTTAGCTCTAATTGAAGGTAGGTGCCGATCGCAGTCTGCCCATCGATGCGAGCTGAATGGATACCGAATGTGTATAGAAGATGCTTCAGGTTTGATTGCTGTTTAACAAAAATAGTCGAAGCGAATGTACGGATCCGAACATACAGCCTCTGGCAGAAAACTGTGATCATATTTAAAGGTGTGATTCCGACCATCAGTCTGAACAACTTTCTTCAGCTGTCCAATACAAAACTTCAATACGTATGGGACAGCTGATATTTTTTTCGCGATAACGAGGTTCATTTCATGGATAAAGCTGGTCAGTTTGATGGCCTAAATCGCACCACACCTTTCTGGGCACTCTGTATGTGTGGTACCACTTAGAAAATAAAAGTAGTATTTTAATGGTTTGAATTCGACAAATACACTTTACAAGCAGATCTTATGACTTGTAAAACTTTTACTGTAAACTAATATTACAACGTATTTAACGGGCACATACATCAGTTCTGTTAGACATCTAATAACATTAACAACATAATCACAATACGCAATATATTAATTATCATTATTTACTAACTAATACAAACATAAAACAAGCAATCTTAATTATGAGAGCAGTTTTAACTAATCAATTTCATCCTATATCATCAAAGATTGAAATCGTTAGGAGACTTAGTAGACCTCACTATACTCAGGTCGCCTGAATAAGAGTTGAGAAGGCGCATTCTGAAAGTTGGCAACGTCGAATTAAACTGTCAAATATTGCTCTGTTTTCGTCGATTTACTAATGTTACTAAATTAAATTATGAAATATGGGTGTTGCATTAAAATATTAATTAGGTAAGGATTGTAATCATCAATACCGTGACATTGCATCTTTATATTAAGGGTGTAAAAATCAACTGGAAACCTACCAAATGCTTTTTTGTTTACTCCTAAAACTGTAACACAATAATTCAATGGTTTCAGTGCAATTTATAACCAAAACTGTAGAGAAACATAGAGCGATATAACATAATTAAGTGCAATTGATTTATTAAGATTGCATAGACATAGTCCACAGGATAAGCGAGCTGAAGTGGCAATGGGCCGCTCATATTAGCCGTAGAACCGATGACCGTTGGGGTACACGTGTTCTTGAGTGGAGACCGCGAATCAGGAAACTTAATGTGGGACGCCCTCAGGCCTCAGGCAGGTGGAGCCACGGTCTCCGCAGGGTGGCTGGTAGCTACTGGGTGAGTGTTGCCGAGAACCAGCAGTGAACTGCTGATGAGGACGAAAAATAGTAAAATATTCGACAGCTATTTGCGACGTTGTTACCTTTCAGAACGCACATACAACATTACACACACTGAGAAGAGTGAGCTCGCACGATGTACATACATACACGATTTTCAGTACGAGGGAGGGAGACAAAAAAAAATGGTTACGTTTATGCTTCGTTTGGACGAGATAAAGCGAATCTAACGACTCAAATCTTTGTGTATTATATAGAATATTTTGGACTGTTTCGTTCTACAACTATAATCGAACAAGTTAAACAATTATTTTAGTAAGAGTTACAAACACGCAATATTTTGCTTTATTGCAACGCTGCTCAGTTTTTCTCAGAGCTGGCTGCTTTATCTAAAATCATGAATAATTAATATCGACAGATACATTGGTCCCTACCAGTGTATCATAAAAACAGAATATTGCTTCACCAACCACACCATTCCTTAGTGCGCTACGAAATATCATAAAAAACTTTACTGTTGTTATTAATCGTGATAACATGTTATGTAACTGGATCAAATCAGTTTCTTTTTCTTTCTGATATTTGGAAAGAGAGGTGTAGGATTTAGTGCATTTTTATTTGATCGTGAACGGGAACTTCAATATGTACTGATACTTAACTAGCGTACGGTGTCTCATGACAAAGATGTTTGAAGTTTATAAGAGATATCAATATTATGTCCATGATATAAAATCGTACTACGCCCACAAAAGGAAAAGGCAGTCCCGGTTATAAGACATAAGAGTCTATACTGAGTTTCGTGTCATCCTGCTCCCACGTTTTGTGACCAAAACTATCTCGTGTTCTAGTGCACCGATCGTTCATTTTTGTTTGAAGTAATTTTTCACTTTTGGTTCATTGCAAAATGCAGAATTTAAAGCTAAAATGAACAAAAAGTGAAGCGCCTGATTTAGGTTTAGATAAGATTATTTATTTATCATTCACAAAATCCACATCTTTTTGTTCTGTTTTGTGTAGCTCTTTGTTTGTTGTTTAGATTTTTAAAATATTGTCATATCACGATTAATATCAACAGACCACCCCACCGTTATAAGAGATTCACCTACAACAATTATAATAATGAATAGTCAGTAAAAGCAACAGGGATTGTAACTCGTTATACATTACATTATTATCATAGTTTGGAGCCAAAGTCAGATTTAGTCGACAATTATTATTTTAAGTCAAAATTGCTTGATTACAGGCGACATAGCTAATATTGTATTTTGAACACATTTTTATCATTATTTAGGCCTAGAGGGGTGACATGTCATCACAGTCCGATGAACACACACCAATGAATTGACGAAACAAAGACAAGTATAATGGATGTTACAAGACCCTTAACGAGGCCGAAAGGCACTTGTTCTCCCCGTCATTGCGATATTTTTTTAGTTCTGGACCATAGAATGGCTTGGTTTATTGAACAAATAAACGAGTATCAGTTATCGCATCTGTCTATGTAAGCTTAACTCGAAATCTCCTAAACACTTTTAGATACGGCTATTATTAATAGATAGATTGTTTTCTCTTATGTTATCTGGTAGTTACATAATTTCATATAAAGAATATCTGGTTAATACCTTTCCGTATATTGTGAAAGAGGCCTCAATATTAAGTAATATAGGTACATATTAACGATGTCGCCTCGTTTCAATTCAATATAACTACATGCTAGTGTGTCGAGCGAAAATACAAGCTATGGGCTGCTACTGAGTGTGTCCTTCGCCAATCCCACTGGAAATAGAGAAAAATATGAAATTAGTCAAATATTTTCATGGAAGGTTAGTTTCGTAGCACACGCTTTTTAGGCGTGTAAACATGGCTGATTCGTTTTTCGAGAGAAAATCTATTTTAATCAGGCTGCACCGAAGACGAAAGGATACTGTTTAAAATTGATAATAGTTATTTCAAAATGCTCTGCAATGTATCAAGTTTTTTGGGAATATACTTGTTGGACATCGACGCACAAACGACTACATCATTCCGAACCTCTGCCCCCCCCCCCCCACATAATAATTTCTCAACGAAATTTAAAAAAGTCAGCCTACAAAAAAAAAAGATTTCAATTATCTGCTGTTTCCAATACCCACAGTATTGTAGTGAAAATGTATAGAAAAGTATTTTTTTTAATAATCCGTGAAAAATTTCTATGTCCGGCTCCGAATTATGTACAGAATACGTTGTAATCACAGATATAGATAGACCTAGATAACGCAAGTATCACGATCTGTATGAAAACCAAGCGTGCCATTTTTTGACTACCTATTATGACGTCACAAGCACTATTTAGTTGGGAAAATCAAATCGATTCAAAGACGCCGCCGCGGACGGCGCCTCCCTCGTCCTACCCCCCGCCATGACGCCCACTGACGTCCGACTAGCGCTATGCTCCGATGCAGACTGAGTTCGAAATTGGCCACTTACGATTTTTGTACGTAAGCTACATAATAATATGGCACGCGAAGTAGTTGCTCTCGCGTTATCTAGGTCTATCTATATCTGTGGTTGTAATCCTTTGAGAGTCGATGTCCCTTCCACTCTGTATACCTTCACGGTAGGGTACACTACACCTGGCAAATATTTCATGATCATTTTGAATAAGATTTTACTTAGTCTACGTTGTGTCTCTTCGCTACATGTTAATGTAGTACTGGTAGTATTCGTACCTCGCTCAGTACAAGAACAGCTCCGGGAAGTACTTGGTGTAGGGCGGCACGGCCTGCTGGTAGGACTTGTGGCCGGCCGGCGAGCACGAGCCTGACACCGGCAGGAGAGGCTCCGAGCTGATGGAGTTGAAGATCTCTTCTAGTTTTTCTTTGATCTCGTACTGTAAGGGGAGAAGAAACGTTTTTGTCATAGCTATGGTTTGTCAGCACTGTTAGCACACTAAACGCATTTGTGAGAGGGTTACACATATTTAAAATATCATTCCGTTTCGGTCTTAAGATTGACAGAAATAGAAAGCATAAAGTGATAAGTAAAGCGAACACATGAACACATGTATGTGTGTGTGTGTGGAAGTGGACTTGTTCTGAATAATAAAGGTAGATCAAAAAATATTATATTAAGATAGCTATTATATATATGAATAGTTACTATAGACTGGGACTATTCATAATTTTAATTTAAGTAACTTGGGAATCGAATCCAATTTTATATTCAGTAATAAATAGATGACCAAAAAAAAAACAGGTCAAAAAAACTCCCAGAAAAATGGAACATTCAGGAAAAACAAAGTTACTACTAAACATGACTGTTGTCCTTTTTTCCCTTGATTTTCCAAGTCACACATAAATATTAAGTACCAGGCTGTCATAAACAAAAAGAGAAGTTCAGTTTTCCCGAATTTTGCCATAACATTTTAAATTCCACTTTTCCATAAACCTTGCAGGCTCGAAGGCACCTAAGAAGCCGATTCCTGCTGGCTTTCCTTCGGGAACATGACACTCTAACCGTGTCGGATTATTTATAACAAACTTTTCCAAACCGGTGCAAGCATTCCCAAGTTCCTTTGATATCGTGCTCCTATCTATATTGATAAACAACATCAGCTTATAACATTTGTCATCCACTGCATGGACACAGGCTTCTTTATAATATACCACAGGGTGTGTGGGTCCGCAAGTGCGGGTGGATGTTACAGGTGAGTTTTTGGTTGTAAAACATCCTTCATGTTTGCTCGCGAAGTTTTTGTTCGTATGCTCGTTGAATATGTCCGTACCTTGGGCTGCGTGATGTGCTGCAGCTGGTCGAAGGGCGCGGTGCGGAAGGCGTTGTTGAGCGTGGCGCGGCGTCGCTCGGCGTCGCGCCGCTCGGCCGCGCTGGGCCCGCCCGCCGCGCGCCGCAGCGCCTCCAGGCTCACGCCCTCGGCCGCGCCGCCCGGCTGGAGGCAGGAGGGGGACGTTATGCACTGCGAGCACTGTACACGTAGCGTGTACAAAGCGAGCACTTGATAGGTTGTGTTCAAACTGATAACAATATACTTGTATGATGAATAATTTGGTGGTGTTCCAAATATGATGATGGTCATTCTCATGTGGGTAGACTTGACATACATACGTGTTTTCGTGGCTTCCTTATTTAATATTTATTTAAAATTGTTAATTGTTATTTTCTTCTGTATTAATGTGTAAAATAATTGAAAAACCCACCTTCGCTCTGAACTATCCTATCACTTTCTCTCTACACCAACCACAACACTGCAAATTGACAACACAACATGGACAACCAACTTGTGCACAGTATGGAGCAAATGGAGAAGCTGTTTAGCACTCGCATGAGTGAGTATGAAGATAAGCTGCAGAGAGCTACAGTTGGAACTATGCCTGCGCACTCAGATCTTACTACACTTTCACTGGACTTCTCCAAGTTCAAGTCCTTTGTCTGTCAAACATTTCATCACTTCTTGAAGTGATGAAATCTTCTTGTGTCTTGACACAGATAGAACTCCTTTCTATGAGTCTGGACAGGCATGAGACTACAATGCGAAGCAAGATCTTGCTGTTCCACGGTATTCCTGAGAAACCTAATGAAAAATTAAGTGACTCAATTCTCCATATCATCTCCAAGCAGCTGAAGATAAATGATTTTAGAATGGATTATCTGGAAGTTTGCCACAGGCTAGGAGGAGCCTCCCAGGGTAAAACAAGACCGGTGCTGGTGCGTTTCAGTGGCATGGAGTATCGTCGGTTAGTTTGGGACGGTAAAACCACACTCAAGGGAAGCGGTATTACTATTTCCGAGTTCCTGACCAAAACACAACACCAGGTATTTATGGCTGCCCGCAAGCATTTCAATATCAATAACTGCTGGTCTGCGGAGGGAAAGATCATTGTCTTGACGCCTGACAAGTACATCGGACAAGTTCAACTATGGGTGAGTTTGAAACTTTGATTGCGCTTTATCCCGCTCTCGGCCGTGCTGCCACTCCCAGTGACCTCGTGCCTGCTGCTTCTACCTCGCCAGCAGCAGCATCTACATCGCCTGTAACCGCAACCCCCAAAGGAAAGCTTGTGAGGAAGGCTCTTCGCTAAGTTAGCTACCACGTTTTTCTTTGATCGCTACGCCTACACCATGTTTAAATTTTTGTTGATCTACCCATAGCTTTTACAATTTGGTTTATTTCTACTTTTTCCTCACTTTATTTTGGTAGATGTTTTTGTTTTCGTTGTATTGACGTGACGCCTGTCAAAGTGTCACGACATTTTTATTTTTGCATGGAACTAAATAAGTCCTAAATTTTTATTATTGTCGGCTTGCATTTTTATTTCGTGCATGGAACTAATTAAGTCCGTAATATAACGTTCCGTTACACTGCAATTCTACTTTTACTATTGTCTGCTTGCTATTGTTGTGGCTGATATTCTAGTTGGTATTTTCTTTTTCTCCTAATGTTTGTGTTACCACTTACTTAGTCTTGATTTCCTTCACATTATTACGCACCAACCATGTTAACTGTTGTTAAATATCTCTACCAGCTACAGCGACTAGGTGATTTTATCAGTTATGTGTATTTGACTATTGTTGCTTTAAGCAAAACAATAATAGTTAAGTTTAATTTAGTAATTTTAATACCATCCATACTTGTATATATTTTTATTAGTATTTTATATTGTTTATGTAAACTATGATCAATGTCGACCTAGATGATGATTTTTTTCTCCTGTTCTTCCTCTTCCAGCAGTTTCCTCAGTACGGCAAGATTATTAGAAGATTTTGAACAGCAAAATTCTTCGCTTATATGATTGTCACGCCCCTATTCGTCGAGTGAAGGTTAAATATGTTTCGGCTCACTGGCTTACTCCTGCCATTAAAGATGCAATGGCAAGTAGAGAGCCAAGAGAAGGATCCCCCATAACTAGTAAATGGCTGCACCGATTTTCATAAAACGTATCGTAACCATCGCTAAGAAACTAGCTTTCTAATAAAAAAAACTGCATCCAAATCGGTTCACTCGTTTAAGAGCTACGGTACCAGAGACAGACACACACACACATTGCGGTCAAACTCATAACCTCTTTTTGCGTCGGGGGTTAAAAATCTCGTTTAGGAAATAACTAATAACGTGTACGATATACCTGTACCAATCTATACTAATATTATAAAAAGCCTAATGTTCGTAAGTTTGGATATAGGAGGTGATCTTCGGAACTACTGAGCCGATTTCAAAAAATCTTTCAATGGTAAGTTACATTATCCAGAGTGTCATAAGCAATATTTAAAACTGTATTGTGGGATAATTTACGACCACAGCAGGAGCGAAGCCGCTAGTGAAAGCTAGTATTTAATAATTACACCTCAAACAATAATAAAACTAATATGGCTGTTTACGTTTCAACATGATATTAAAGATGGAGTCTATTTAAAATGGGATTTTTCTGTCTGATACGGTGACAGGTCTAACCACTATTCTACTACTGATCGTTTAGCGATGGTTACCGTTCTCTTCCCATGCGGTCTTCTCATGTCATGTTCACTACTGCGCGTGTCCTCATGTCCCCAGCCCCAGAACTCTACGTCATTGCGCTGTGGGGCGGGGAGGATACGTTAGGAGGGGAGGGGAGACGGAGCAAGAGGAATTATAGAGGAACTAGATATGTATATACTAAGGATGAGGGTTGAAACGTGATTCTATAACACAGATAACTATCTAGATTTCGCATGGTGGACATTTTGTTTGTGTAGGCACGCGGTGCGCGGGGAGTGACAACTTCAATCCGATTGGCTATTTCAATGTGACGTCACCCGCCGTAGTGATGGGACAATGACATTCATCTTAGATTCTGACATCGATTTTTTTTTAATCCTTTTGAACCCAAGAGCCATAAACGCACGCGAGTGCCAAGCCACAATTTCACCTACCATTTTGTCATATATTTGTGTCGTTTGGCGTACAGGGCACGCGCTTGTTTGTCACGTATATGTGACAATGGCGTTCAAAAGGTAAAACTGAACGGCAAATTAATGTTCACTTTTTTTTTGTATAGGTCCTACTTCTTTATCAATATATTATAGATTACCGAATATTCCGAATGAATAAAGTTTTAAC
Organism: Noctua fimbriata; assembly: GCA_905163415.1. NCBI lineage: Eukaryota > Metazoa > Arthropoda > Insecta > Lepidoptera > Noctuidae > Noctua > Noctua fimbriata. The sequence continues at coordinate 16,912,692 of LR990935.1, forward strand.
TTTAATGTTTTTATATGCCATTGATTTAATCGACGGTTGAGTTATTTGTGCTAAGTCATAGATGTGCGGTGGGCATAAGTTGCCTTCTATGCGGAATCTAGAGGAGGTTATCTGTGTTCTACAGGGTGGATAAATTTGGGTCGAGTAGGTATTGAAATTATGTATGGGACGGCTAATAATTTCTTCGCATTTACGGTATTGAACCCGTAGAAAAAGTTGTTTAGATTGATGGTTTGCAGCATATCCTTTCATATGACTGTACCCTTTCTGTTACACCCTGTATACATATAATCGGCAATATTCCCGGAGCTGGGACACAGGCCTCTTCTTTGTAAGAGGGAGTGTGACCTCGCGGGCGCAGTGCGCGTTGGTAGATGTCATATGTCTTTGAATTTTTGTTCGGGGACATGCCGGTTTCCTCACGATGTTTTGGTGCACCGGTTTGAGAGAAATTAATTATGAGTAAACTGTTTGCTTGGGTCCAAACTCACGACCCCTTTAGAGCGTTTACAACTTACGACATTTCATACAAACATCAAAGTCCTTTTTTTTCGAAATGACTGAACCGATTTTATTGAAACTTCATACGCACACTCTAAAAAATTATAGAACATTTCCGAAAAACAGCGTTACAGCTAAATTAGACCGATTTTAAATTTTCCATAGAAACAAATTTCCAATTATCTATTTTTAAAAGACATTTCGAAAATGTTCTCTGATAACTTTTTAGAGCTATGTATTCTGCTTATGCGTATGAAGTTTAAATAAAATCGGTTCATTCATTTCGAAAAAAAAAGACTTTAAATTTTGTATGATATGCCGTAAGTTATAAACGCTCTTAAGTCAGCCCGATACCATTTGGCTACCTCTACTCCTGATCTGCAATATGCACATCACCAAGTTATTGGATCGAACACTATGGTACAGTCACCAGCACCAATATGTAAACACTTAACAACTTTTAATAGTGTTTTTCTCCTACTGTTCTGATTAAAATTTCATGTTGTTACGAACATAGTATTCTGGAACTCATATTTTTATGAAAAAGATCCTATCTCCAAGTTAGAATCGTCTCTTTCTCTAAAAAATTGCTTTTAAATTGAGGAAAGTGTACACAGAAAATGTTCAGTATTTACATAGACGCCAAAGAGCTGCATGGCGGGCCGATAGTTGTGGTTGTACTTCTCGATGAACATCCGATACTCTTCGTCCAAGTCATCGTACTGGTGGCGCTGGACCAGGTCATAACTTTTATTATACTTATCACTATTGAACTACTAACTATACGCTATGTATCCTGGGTTATGGACAGCATTAAACCAATGTATTGAAAAAACTGGAATATCGTTTGATCTGAAATTATTGGTCCACAGTCTACACATAACATTTGAGACGAGTATGTATTGAAGTTTTATATGGAACAGCTGATTATTTTATTGCTATAATGATGTTGGCCCACAGCTCGTCGGGCATACGGCAGACATGGCCAACCTACTCCCACTTCAGCTTAGTGGGTTTTTGTGATGGCGGGACGAGCTGGTCAGAACCAATGACCATTGGTCCACATTGACCCTGGACCGATGGGTTTGGAAGTCATGTAGAGAGGCCTTTACCCAGCAGTGCGATGACAAAGGGTCACAGTAACGATGTTGGTTCCATGTAGGAAGTTCTTCAGTTTGATGGTCCACACCCTCACATTGAACCGCTCTCCGATACTCGCTGTTTATTAAAGGATGTAACGAACAGGGAAGGATGAATAGTGAAGTTTTTAGGCTTCCGTAGCCGAATGACAAAAAACGGAACCCTTATGAATTGGTCATGTCTGTCTGTCTGTCCGTATGTCACAGCCACTTTATTCCAAAACTATTAGGACTAAACATTTGAAACTTGGTAGGACTAGGTAGATGTATTCTGTGAACCGCTTTACGATTTTTATACAAAAATAAAAAAAATAAAGATTAAGGCCAGCCCTATACATGGAAATGAAACTAAAACCCCCCTCGAATTTCTAAAGTAAAAGGAGGAAAATTCTGAGTTTGACGTAAAAAAAACATTCAAACGAAAATTGGTTTGAATAAGATTTGAAGTTTCGTTTTTGAGATTTGGGACTTTTTCATCAAACTGCATCAGTAAATTTGTTTTTCATTAACATACTATGAAAAACAAATTTAGTTTTGCTGTTGAATGTAAAACAATACAACATAATATGAATGAGCCTTCAAAATAAATTTATTATATTGTTTTGTGCTACGGAACTCCGTGTGCGTGTGACTACGACTCGCACTTGGCCGGTTTTTTGGTTTAGTTCGTACATAAAGTACTAGGGTCGCATAAGACAGAAGAGCTGTATGTTATACAATGGCACTTACCCTCTGAACGCCGGGAGAGCTGTTGGCGCTGTCCACTTCAGTCCCGGGCGCCGTGATCTCTGACAAGCTGTCGCGACCTTGGGTGGCGCCTATAACAGTAGAGTCAACATTTTATTTCGGTTTATAAATTTTATCTTCACTGCAGTCTTATTATTACTTGTTTAATTTAGTATTTTACATTTTTTTTTTTTACCTTTGTATAGATTCTTTTTTATCGATTTTTTATGTTTTATTTTGTTCTACATTTTTTGTGTAAGCAACGACTTATTGTCAGGCCTACGCTGTCCCTCCATACTTAAGTACAAGTGCTGTATCCATGATAATATTGTAATACCAAATGATTTGAAAAGAGTAACCATGAAGTTTCTGCCGGTTCTTCTCCATAGGAAACGACAAACCCGAACCGTGCACCTTTTTGTCGACGTTTTATAAGTGCCCATTTAGGCCTATGTGAAATGAAATATTTTGATTTTGATTATTATTAATCTAGCATGTTTTCTAAATGGAAAAAGCGAATGACACTTTACCCGTCCTGAAAAAACTGTCGAAGCCGAGAGGCACTTATTCTTCCGGGCATTGCGATATTTTTTTTTGTTTTGGCCCATACCTAGGACCTTCTAGTTGCGGAGATATTGGAGGTCAAAGTTCCATCTTTTTCAAGTTTAAACAAAAAATATTTTTAATGCTCTAACGTTACTTTAAATACCTCCATAGCCCCTGTACTATTCAATGCATCCGTCAGCACAATTGTATCAGTGCGAGTGAATTACATTAGTCTACCGTAAAACTTGAATTTAGTTTTTTCGTTTTCCAGCTACCATTTTCGCGTAGAGTTAGTTAGTAGAATGTACAGAATGTCGGGACCGTACCGGCCTCCACCCAGCTGTGGCGGTGCGGCAGCGCCACGTTGCCGGCGGCGTAGGGCGACGTGGCCGCCAGGCGCGACACGTCCACGCCGTGGCACTTCAGCAGCTCGCACAGCGCCATCTGGGATACGTGAAACACACGGGATTTAAGAATATACATACATAAAGGAGGATATACACTGACATTATGGGTGAGGTTCTTCCGAAGCTCAACAAAAAAGAAAGGAAGTCTCTTCAGAAAGTTCGAGTGTGTATTTGGTAGTTATCGCAACTGGTGTGCCTGTAAGATGTATTTACGTACTACCGATGTAATTACATACATACATTTACGCCTTAATCCCATGGGAGTAGGCAGAAACCATACATTTACATTTTTACTGACTACCTGTAACGACTGCCAAAGATCTACAAATGACAGCCGGGACCAACGACATAACGTGCTTTTCGAGGCACGGAGGAAACTCAGTATATAAAGGGTGGTCACCCATCCACGGACCGTCCTAGACGAGCGGGGCTGTTATTATTTAGCAAGAAGCTTCTCAACTATATTATATTAAATAAACATGTGGCGCGTTACACGACATTACAGCTAGCCAATGGTGTGTTATAAACTTAGTGGGTGTTGTAATACCGTACCTGGTCCATCATCAGGTAAGGCAGCTTGTTGGGCATCTTGGCGGGCGGCAGCTCGTCGTACTCCTCGCGCAGCGGGTACTGTAATACCGTACCTGGTCCATCATCAGGTAAGGCAGCTTGTTGGGCATCTTGGCGGGCGGCAGCTCGTCGTACTCCTCGCGCAGCGGGTACTGTAATACCGTACCTGGTCCATCATCAGGTAAGGCAGCTTGTTGGGCATCTTGGCGGGCGGCAGCTCGTCGTACTCCTCGCGCAGCGGGTACTGTAATACCGTACCTGGTCCATCATCAGGTAAGGCAGCTTGTTGGGCATCTTGGCGGGCGGCAGCTCGTCGTACTCCTCGCGCAGCGGGTACTGTAATACCGTACCTGGTCCATCATCAGGTAAGGCAGCTTGTTGGGCATCTTGGCGGGCGGCAGCTCGTCGTACTCCTCGCGCAGCGGGTACTGTAATACCGTACCTGGTCCATCATCAGGTAAGGCAGCTTGTTGGGCATCTTGGCGGGCGGCAGCTCGTCGTACTCCTCGCGCAGCGGGTACTGTAATACCGTACCTGGTCCATCATCAGGTAAGGCAGCTTGTTGGGCATCTTAGCGGGCGGCAGCTCGTCGTACTCCTCGCGCAGCGGGTACTGTAATACCGTACCTGGTCCATCATCAGGTAAGGCAGCTTGTTGGGCATCTTGGCGGGCGGCAGCTCGTCGTACTCCTCGCGCAGCGGGTACTGTAATACCGTACCTGGTCCATCATCAGGTAAGGCAGCTTGTTGGGCATCTTGGCGGGCGGCAGCTCGTCGTACTCCTCGCGCAGCGGGTACTGTAATACCGTACCTGGTCCATCATCAGGTAAGGCAGCTTGTTGGGCATCTTGGCGGGCGGCAGCTCGTCGTACTCCTCGCGCAGCGGGTACTGTAATACCGTACCTGGTCCATCATCAGGTAAGGCAGCTTGTTGGGCATCTTGGCGGGCGGCAGCTCGTCGTACTCCTCGCGCAGCGGGTACTGTAATACCGTACCTGGTCCATCATCAGGTAAGGCAGCTTGTTGGGCATCTTGGCGGGCGGCAGCTCGTCGTACTCCTCGCGCAGCGGGTACTGTAATACCGTACCTGGTCCATCATCAGGTAAGGCAGCTTGTTGGGCATCTTGGCGGGCGGCAGCTCGTCGTACTCCTCGCGCAGCGGGTACTGTAATACCGTACCTGGTCCATCATCAGGTAAGGCAGCTTGTTGGGCATCTTGGCGGGCGGCAGCTCGTCGTACTCCTCGCGCAGCGGGTACTGTAATACCGTACCTGGTCCATCATCAGGTAAGGCAGCTTGTTGGGCATCTTGGCGGGCGGCAGCTCGTCGTACTCCTCGCGCAGCGGGTACTGTAATACCGTACCTGGTCCATCATCAGGTAAGGCAGCTTGTTGGGCATCTTGGCGGGCGGCAGCTCGTCGTACTCCTCGCGCAGCGGGTACTGTAATACCGTACCTGGTCCATCATCAGGTAAGGCAGCTTGTTGGGCATCTTGGCGGGCGGCAGCTCGTCGTACTCCTCGCGCAGCGGGTACTGTAATACCGTACCTGGTCCATCATCAGGTAAGGCAGCTTGTTGGGCATCTTGGCGGGCGGCAGCTCGTCGTACTCCTCGCGCAGCGGGTACTGTAATACCGTACCTGGTCCATCATCAGGTAAGGCAGCTTGTTGGGCATCTTGGCGGGCGGCAGCTCGTCGTACTCCTCGCGCAGTGGCGGCAGCAGATGCGGCGCCTCCTCGCGACGGGCCACGATTATCTGCAGACAGATCGATCAAGGATTAAATTTAGAAATACGTTTGTAATAAATTATTTTGTACTAACAATACATTGCATTTTATTTAAATCTAGTCAGTAAATACAAAACTGCTCATTACTAGTGAAGTTTCTGTGACATTTAAGAAATAATTCGAAGTTAAATTTAATACATTAAAACCGTGCGTTTTTACACATTCAAGTTTTAATTTTTGATATTTTAAATCTAAAAATTATTTCTTATTTCGATATTTATTAATATTATGATTGAAGTAACTTTTGTGTCTATAAGTGACTGCTTGTTATTTTAAACTACGCAAATTAGCGGTTAATGTGGCGCATGAACAGCTAAATTCATCGACAAGGTCTATAAAATATAAATACAATAAAGAAATCTCCATATTTAATGCAGTCAATGTAGAAACAGTAAAACCAACTCTCTGCTCGCAAGGTCGGGTCAATCATCAGCTGTACCTTGTTGATGTAGTCGGCGAGTCTGGGCAGCAGCAGCACGTGCGGCAGCAGCGCGGCCAGCGCCACGCTGAGCGCCTGCAGCTGGCACTGCTGCGCCACGCTCAGCACCGGGTTGGACAGGCTGGACTGCTGGATACTGGAAGATAATACAAAAATACGCTTTTATTTGGAACTTTGATTAATCAAGTTTTTCAGTTGTATTGGTTTTTAGCAGCTCTCAAAATCTAGGTACATCTTCATCTATTATAAATGCGAAAATTTGGATGAGTGATTGAGTAACAATCATCCATCGTTTGTTACATCACCCCAAAACGGCTGAACAGGTCTGGAAGAAATTTGGCACAGTGATTAATTATAGTCTGGAATAGCACATAGGCTTTTGTTTCTCTCTCATAATCATCAAAACCACGCGAAATCGCGGTGAACAGCTAGTGGTCTATAATTTGTAACTTTCATCATAATTTGTTGTTGGAGTGATGGAATAGGAATACTACAGGAATACAAGAAATATTGACGCAGCGAATTAGAAATATTTACAAAAAGATAATCTATCAAATACCAGTTCTGGGCCGAAAACAAAGTAAAACCACGGTTTAGTTCATCGTCCCTATAGATTTTAATAAAGTTAATCTTTAGAATAAAGAGCTGACGTACGTAGGTAAGTAATACATGCACAGATATAGATACGACTTAGATAATGCAAGTATGACGATCTGAATGAAAACCTAGCTATTATGACGTCACAACTGTCACAAGCACTAGTTAGTGATGGGAAAACCAAATCGATTCAAAGATGCCGCCGAGTGCGGCACCCGTCTCTACACGTAAATATTCGATTGAAACACCTTATAAAGGGTGTAAATAGACCCTTAGAATAACCGAAAAGCACTTGTTCTCCCCGTCTTTGCGATTATTTTTTGTTCTAGACCATGTCTAGGAACCTTCTAGTTATGGAGATAATTGGGGGTCAAAGTTCCAACTTTATCACAAGTTTTTTTTTTTAAATACATGTTTTTAATGTAAGATTTTTACTTTAACACTTCCTCGACCCCCGTACTATTCAATCCATCCACCAGCACAATGCTTTGAGTGCTTTCCATCGAGTCCTACCGTAAAACGTGATTTTCCCCCCCAAAAAAAAAACTTGATTCCCAGCAATAATTTTTGCGTAAAGTTACTTAGTTTGATGTACAGAATGCTTGGTTGACGGCTATGTCAAGGGTCTCTTTACACCCTGTATAATCAATTTAAGTTTTAGTGTTTACAAAAAGAAACGGAATTGTAATCTGTTTTTATCTCTCTCTAACACTAAAGTTCGCCTTTGTACATACCACTTCTCTATGCCTGCACGAATATTATTTATTAAGTAATTGTGCATAGTAAAGAATTATTCACAATGTATTTATTTAAATTTCATGTACAATAGTGGTACATAGGCGGACTTAATGCCACAAGGCATTCTCTACCAGTCAACATTTGGATTAAGGGCATTACATGGCTCAAATCCCAAAAACAGCGTATGTTCAAAGAAATTTGTTGATGAATCCCTTCGTGCATTTTCCGTGTAAAAAAAGTATGTTAAAGTTAAGTTCATCACAAATAAATTGTATTGTTTAAAATTTTAATAAACCTTCTCAATTTTTTTTGGTTAATCGTAGAAAATAGGTCCTTTTTCAACCTTAATTGTAAATTATCTCTGTAACGGCTGAATAGATCGGCATGAATTTTGTAACAACAAATACGTAATGATAATTTTTAACAATCTGTATTGTTTTTTTTTCTGTTATTTCTTTTAATATTTTTAAATAATAAATAAAAACCGAAATTTTGCGAAATGTGCGGGGCAACTCAACAAAAACCAGTACAGGGATCAAATCATCAAGGTCATCGAGCAATGTAATGCCCTTAAATAAGAAAACATTGTGATAAGGGTACAAAATAAATCATCATCATCATCATTTCAGCCGAAAGACGTCCACTGCTGGACATAGGCCTCCCCCAAGTGTCGCCACATTGACCGGTCCCGTGCGACTCGCATCCAGCGGATCCCTGCAACCTTCACCAGGTCGTCGGTCCACCTAGTGGGAGGCCCTCCAACGCAGCGTCTTCCGGTTCGCGGTCGCCACTCCAGAACTTTTCGGCCCCATCGGCCATCCGTTCTGCGAGCAATGTGCCCTGCCCACTGCCACTTCAGTTTGGCTATTCTTCGGGCTACGTCGGTTACTTCTTCTTGCTTTCAAAAATGTATGTAGGTACTTATAATGATACTAATACACCTATACAAATAAAATAAACCAATACATATTTTAACAAATACCAAAATAAAAAAAACGAGATACCTAACAATAATTACCATGACTCGACTTCTAATAGAGAGAGTTATTTATTCGTTTTACAATCGATTTACTAATCGATTTTGTGATATAGTAATGAGACAGGAAAATAAAGTTGTAACGTTGGTTGTTTTTAACACATTAGCTTGATCATCATTAATAAATGTTTTTTTAAACACATTAGCTTGATCATCATTAATAAATGTTTTTTTAAGCACTCTATTAACGACATCATTTCGTGTATTTTTTGGACTTTGCGAAGGTTCCGTTCCCTCAGAATTATTATATGTTTGCTTTTGCATTTTTCCTTCAACAAAGCTTGCTTCAAAATGTATCGAACAACTAGTACTTTACTTCGTTGGGAACCAATCTTTATTTCCCGACGCATCAATTCATTTTTCATTTAAATTATCATCATGGGGAAAACTAAAAAATCACGAAACGTTAAGCTTTTTTACTAAAATTGTCTACATAATAAGGCTAAAATACAAGATCTGTGTCCGAAATCGATTCTCGAGAATCGATTTGTTTTGCGTACGATAAACAGCACTAATCGCTAAAATTGACAGAAAAATGACAACAGCCCCTGTACTACGAAACCGAGACGTTATACGATAGTATCACTGGTATCTGATATATTCATCACTTGTTAAAACAAAACGTTACATCAATCTCTCAAAGTAAAAGCTGTATTGCATTACGAATTTGCAGCTTTAATTTTTTGAGAGAGCGTGGCGCACGACTGCAGACTGAGCGTCACAGAGGCCACGTTCAGTTTCTTTAGCTTAAGTTGAGCACGAGAAGTAGGCGCTCTTGCGTTATCTAGGTCCATCTATATATGTGAATACATGGTAAAGATAAATAAAGACTTCCCGAACAATTCATAACATAACATCACGCCTGAAATCCCCGAAGGGTAAGGCAGTTGTGTACCTGATAGTACACCCATTATCACCGGATATGATTAAGTTCCATGTAACAGGGGACGAGCCTATTGGGGCATAAATCCAGACTCGCGTATCTGCTACTGAGAAATTCCTGATGGGAAAACCCAATAACAATTTGCCCGACCCGGGAATCACACCCAGAATCTCATGTTCAGCAGTCGCGCTTGAGACCACTAGACCAACGAGGCAGCAATCCGTGGGTTCAACATTTTATAACGTTAGTCATAGTACTTACTTAAGAAATAGTAGAGACTTTCTGTACATAAGAGGAAGTCTGAAAGTGGCGCCGGTGACTGAAACGTTGTGTGGTCATCGGTTGTCGTGGTATGGGCATGTGATGCGGAGGAATGAGGAAAAAGTCGTGAGGAAAGTTTTGAGTATGAATGTGGATGGGTATATGAGTAGAGGAAGAGCAAATAAACGATGGATGGACTGTGTGAAGAATGATATGGCAAAAAAGGAGGGATCTGATGAGATGACGAGTAATAGAGAAGTATGGAAGAAGAAGAGATGCTGCTCTGACCCCAAATAAGCTGGGATAAGGGCAGGAGAACGATGATGATGAGTCATAGTACTTACGCCAGTATAAGCTGCATGATGTCGCACACAGTCTCCTCGGAGCCCAGCTCGATACAGATGAGCGCTAGCGTCGTGTAGATCGCCTCCACATTCTCCATCGTGTTGGACTCTAGTTGCAGACCTGATGACAAGGCATGATCCACGATTAAATATGAATACTCTTAATTAATGTCAATTCCGCATCTAACAGGCTGGATAAAAGTGTATAGTGTTAAAATTCAAGAGAATTATCAAAATCAAGCTTAATTTAAAATAACGTAAAGTAACTCAACTAAAAATGGCGTCAAAATCTCCTAAACGCTGTCAACTGGTAATGTCCCGAAGAGACTGGAGAGAGAGAGAGAGAGAGAGAGAGAGAGAGAGAGAGAGAGAGAGAGCCCTTTTACATTTCGGCGCTACGCAAATTTAGGTATTTTACGCATCGAGCGGTCGGCGCTCGCACCATGATATTGTGAGTGTGGCGATTAAACGATCTTGATCCAATGTAACACAAGTTTTTTCAAAGTACTTTTGTGAGATATTTTAAAGGACAATATTATAGTCCGCGCTATTCGTATTATTTAAACGTTTCATTTGCTGTTACATTAATTTCCTTACGTGGTCAAAGCCGAACGCACGTGTTTTACAAGCAATAAAGTATTACAATAGGTAAAAGGATAATTAGCATCAAAACTTTCTGCTACCTGCGCGCAAACCATAGATGTTTACGAACTATTAATTAGCGCTAATTGTTCACTTTAGCATTTCTGGTTCCAGGTATAATTCTCAAGTGTAAAACAATGTAAGCCAGCGCATTAATTAAGGATGCGTCATTAGAAAGTAAAAACCGACCACAATACTCGTAAACACATTGGTTTATGGTGAACAGATTTATTTGCAAAATAAACATATCTTTATACTGTAGGGTATACACCTTATGTCTAGTACATGTATTTGTATTACATATTACACATCACAACACATTTACACACAGACAGATTTATTACATGTATTTATAATAATTTTTGTATTTTATTTTTTTTGTATTTTATGTTTTTATAATTTTTTTTTTTGTTTTTAATTTTTTTTAAACATCTTATATTGTCCACAACAATATAATGTCGGATGACGTGTATTTAGCGTTTATTATAAATACATGTTAATAAATATGTCTGTGTGTAAATGTGTTGTGATGTGTAATATATAATACAAATACATGTACTAGACATAAGGTGTATCCCTACACCACCATCGAATTCTATATCGATATTAGACAGACAAATATGTCTGTTTAGCTTATCTAGTTTAGTGCTCGCGCCGTTCTGAGCCCAGATCGCCGGCGCAGTGAAATATATAGTACTTTTGATTAATTAATTAAAAAAGTAACAGTAGCTATTTAAACAATAAAACTAATAGTGTAGTTAAAGCAAACACTGAAGAATGTTTTGGTATAAATATTACGTCAAAATGATGCACAACTTCGGAGATATCGCGGCATGTTTCGAAGCCTTTTCGGTAGATAATTGAATTAGATCCAGTTTTTTTTTCTTTACATGCATATAACGAAAATGTATTCTAATAATATTAAAGTACAGGATACAAGTGAGACGAACATTTTTTTTTGATGTTCTATTTTCAATAGAATCTACACATTAGAGCCCCCAAATCAGGTCTCCGTGAGTTTTTGCCTAAACATGCATCGGGAGAATGATAATTAATTACTAAATAAATAAAAAAGTTATCTTAAATTCGCTTTGATATAATTGTAGCAGAGATAACGACCTATTTTTAGCAAATAATTGTTATTTCAAGCAACGAACGAAAAACATACAATTTCAACGAGGAAACCTTGCAATTTCGCGTTTTTTTTGTAACACCCCTCTTAAATATAAAAATTTGCAATTTTGTGCAAGTTTAATTTTGTCTTTATCATAACATTAAATAGAGAAGTCATCCCCCTTTCTTTTTTGTAGTTGAAGTCAAATGCTAGATACTCAGTGAATCTCAAGTGATTGGTAATTAGCCTCAAATCTCTTGACATGACTGTTTTCGATGTATTCCTGTACTGCCATTGCCACACTGGTGGGGCCAACGGGAAAAACTAAAACCGTCGTTTCGTTGGCCCCACTACATTGACTTCAGAAAAATGAAGGAATGAAACAAACCTTAAGGATGTCAGTGGGAATTAATAGACATTCCAATCCATACAGTACGACAGCTCTGATCACGGTCTTGTAAATTTTCCCTAGCAACAAACGGGAATTTGATGTTCCCCAAAAAGTACCAGACTGGCACGAGCTCAAGGTGGTATGCATTTAAACATTTTTGGGTTAAGGTACGGTCTTCTAGTAATATAATACCTTCTTGGCTTCATGGCCACCTAGTACTGTTCGTGAGGTTACTGCCCATAACTAGCACAACTGTACTAACACTTCTCGATACGATACAATGTTATTGAGTAATATTTTATTACTCAAAAATACGGTGGAGCCAACGGGAACCATTTTTAATTATTTTAATCTATTCCCGCTGGCCCAACCAGCTACGGCCAGTTGGGTCAACGGGAATACAGCCTGTTTTCAACCGATACAAACTTTTGGAACCCTAACCTACGGGTTCCAAAAGTTTGTGTGCTTACCTTCATACAGCGAGATGAACAGAGCGTAGCCATGCTTGCTGATGAAGATGAGATCCTGCCGCGAACACTTCTCTATTATCAGACCAAGCTCGATATACTCCACGCTGAAAACAAAATAACAAGTGTGCTACAAAAAAAAATTAAAAATGACTTGGGAAGCACAGTTTCGAAGAAGGCAACCGTCAAGGCCTGGGACACTCCGTCAGGGTATACTACGCAGCAGCGCCTCCAGGAAGGCGGCCGGGAAGGCCTGGGACAGTCCGTCAGGGTATACTCACTACACTCTCAGCAGCCTGGGCGCGTTAGCCCGCCGGTCCAGCAAGGTGTGCAGGATGCGCTGTAGCAGCATGCGCGCGCGCGGCTCGGGCGTGGCCGCGACACGCAGCAGCGCCTCCAGGAAGGCGGCCGGGAAGGCCTGGGACAGTCCGTCAGGGTATACTCACTACACTCTCAGCAGCCTGGGCGCGTTAGCCCGCCGGTCCAGCAAGGTGTGCAGGATGCGCTGTAGCAGCATGCGCGCGCGCGGCTCGGGCGTGGCCGCGACACGCAGCAGCGCCTCCAGGAAGGCGGCCGGGAAGGCCTGGGACAGTCCGTCAGGGTATACTCACTACACTCTCAGCAGCCTGGGCGCGTTAGCCCGCCGGTCCAGCAAGGTGTGCAGGATGCGCTGTAGCAGCATGCGCGCGCGCGGCTCGGGCGTGGCCGCGACACGCAGCAGCGCCTCCAGGAAGGCGGCCGGGAAGGCCTGGGACAGTCCGTCAGGGTATACTCACTACACTCTCAGCAGCCTGGGCGCGTTAGCCCGCCGGTCCAGCAAGGTGTGCAGGATGCGCTGTAGCAGCATGCGCGCGCGCGGCTCGGGCGTGGCCGCGACACGCAGCAGCGCCTCCAGGAAGGCGGCCGGGAAGGCCTGGGACAGTCCGTCAGGGTATACTCACTACACTCTCAGCAGCCTGGGCGCGTTAGCCCGCCGGTCCAGCAAGGTGTGCAGGATGCGCTGTAGCAGCATGCGCGCGCGCGGCTCGGGCGTGGCCGCGACACGCAGCAGCGCCTCCAGGAAGGCGGCCGGGAAGGCCTGGGACAGTCCGTCAGGGTATACTCACTACACTCTCAGCAGCCTGGGCGCGTTAGCCCGCCGGTCCAGCAAGGTGTGCAGGATGCGCTGTAGCAGCATGCGCGCGCGCGGCTCGGGCGTGGCCGCGACACGCAGCAGCGCCTCCAGGAAGGCGGCCGGGAAGGCCTGGGACAGTCCGTCAGGGTATACTCACTACACTCTCAGCAGCCTGGGCGCGTTAGCCCGCCGGTCCAGCAAGGTGTGCAGGATGCGCTGTAGCAGCATGCGCGCGCGCGGCTCGGGCGTGGCCGCGACACGCAGCAGCGCCTCCAGGAAGGCGGCCGGGAAGGCCTTGGACAGCTCGGCTGTGCGGTACGTGGTACCCACCTGGCAATAAACAATGTTGGTATTGTATTTAGCTTTAAAGTGAAATATCCAAGTGATATAAAGAGTATAATAAGTACTTTGGGAAAAAAAGTAGACCCAAATAAGGAATGAACACAAGGACAAGGTTGGCTCATAATACTAATGTGAATATACAAGGTAAGCTTCTGAATGAGAACGATTATGGTCGTGAATAATCTCAACCACAAGGAATATGATCAGAAAATTTTGAAAAGTTTTTCAAGTTGCTGCAAAATGTGTATTTAAACTTTATATATTTTTATGAGAAAAATCCATTGGCGCGCCTTGGCAGTAAAACTTGTGTGCCGTGACGGGTAACGGCATGCCGCCGACTTGCCGCCGCTCGCGGGCGTTCACCGTGGGCACTGCACCGCGCGCACGCAGGCGCCAGCGCGGCACCGCGGGGGCGCCGCACCGCTCTTTTAAGAGGAAACGGAGCCTCCTCACATGTGCGGATGGTGCCCACCAGGGAGGTTGTAGTGCGGTATAAATCCCACACTCGCCGGTCTTATCCCCAAAGACCGGTCGCCTTTTGAAGTTTTCCCCCCGAAAACAAAAAAAAAAAAAAAGGCCACTGCTCTCAACTCCCTCGTGAATGTGCGCGCGTGTACTGTTCTCTGTGTGAGCTGCGTAATGTTTCAAATGAAAATCAAACATCACCCCGAGGAAAATTTACGGTTTTTCCTTCAAGTGTCGTTTTCATGGTTTTCGGGGTTGCTGAAGCCAAAATGAAAATCCAAGAAAGCGCCGGTAAAAATTTTCGGTATTTCCATCATGGGTGTCGTTGTTTTCCATCTATTAAATTATTGTAAGCTGGATTTAAGTTGCATTCAGGGCTCCAGTCTGGCAAGACTGGTATATCCCAGTTTCTACCACGTCCTACCTTCGACAGACTTCAGTAGAATTCTAGTCGGCTCGCTGACTGGAGGTAAAGTACAAGAATCGCATAAGTTAGTAGAAGCTGTGTTAAACTAGATTTACCTTCAACAGAGACTTGAGGAGTATGCTCTGCAGCATGGCGTCTGCCTTGGTGCCCTTGTTGGCGCGCTGGCTGGAAGGCACCTTGTTGATGATGAACATCATGATGTCTATCTTCTGGAAGTCTGGCAGGTGGTCTGCGAACTCTCCTAGAGCGTTGATCAGGGCTTCTTGGTAGAGCTTTTCGTCTGTTTCTTTCTGTAGGTAGAAAAGAATTTGTATTTTATTAGCATCAGAAGCAGAAATCATCTAATCTCACTAATATTATAAAGGCGAAAGTTTGTATGTGTGTTTGTTTTGTTACTCCTTCACTCTCAAACGGCTTAACGGATTTGGATGAAATTTGGTATCAAGAGTGCTTATATTCTGGATTAACAAATAGGCTACTTTTGATCCCGGAAATAGTAGGTAGCAGTAGCGAAGGTTCCATACAACTCGATTCCTACCGGCATCCCTTAAAAAAATAATATAATCACATTAAAGATATGCACTCCGGGTTACCTCTTACAAAAATTTACCCTTCGCTACTGGTAGGTAGGTAGGTAAGTAGCAGGTAGGTAGTAGGTAAAAAGCTGCATTGCAACGCAAGCCGGGTACAGCTAGTAAAAAATAAATACGTATACTTGCCAAACTCAGCCAATTCGCATTTAAGACGGTGCAATGTGTTGATAGATATTATGTTTACCTCAGAATCTCTAGCGACTGAAGCTCTCAAGTTCGTCAGCAGATTGTTGATGATCTCCAGTACTGATGGACCTGTAACCACAGAAACGTAGTGGGTAAATATTATGAAATTAAAAGTAAGATGTAACATAACACGCATTTTTTCTTTGAAAAATTATCATGATTCTTTCAGGCTAAGGAAAAAACTTCCATGCAGACATGGAGGCATCATTTTTGGTGTGCACAGTGGGCTATGCTCGCCATGCTTGTGGTGAACAGTGGGCCACGCTGGTCATGTGTGTGGTGCACAGTGGGCTATGCTGGCCATGTGTGTGGGCATGTGTGCACGTACCCACGCTGTCCCCGGCGGCGATGGCCACAATATTGCTGAGGACAGTGGCCCGCGCGGCGCGCACCCTGGTGTTGTCTCGCGCGTCGCCCGTGTTGTTGCCGCCGGCGTCTAGGTGCTGCATCAGGGCTTCTACTACGCTGTACGAGTATTGCGCCTGGAAAGATTATACGGAGAAAATTAAGAAAAAATTAAATGAAATTTAAAAATAGACACGAAAATAAAGAAATTATAAAAGTGACTCCGACCCATACTTCAAACAGTGAATTCATACGCTACGCTTAATATCACGGATAAGTGACGTAGTTCCAAAATTTAATAATAACTATCTATTTCGATAACGAAGCAGTGGTTTTGTAGCTTTGTTGCCCAATGTTTACAATAAAATGTAAACACTATAAGGTTCCCACTGCTGGTAAACAGGCCTTCTCTCTTAACCCCCACAAGCACGGGGGAAGGGATAGCACAATTATGTAAATAGCTAAATAAAATTCAACATGGTTAGCACAAAACAAATTCAGTTGGTTAATTTTATTAAATATTTAATGAATATAATGAAGTCTTACCTGAATCGAAAACATGATAATCTTGAATGTGTGTACAGCGAAGTCGTTCGGAATCCACAGCTCGTGTCGGTCGAAGTGTCTGAAATAATGAGAAAAACATAATATTAAGATAGTTATCTACTAGCTTCTTGCCACGGTTCCACCCGCATGGAGATTGGGAATTATCCCAAGGGGGAATTACCACCGGGATAAAACATATCTTATATCCTGGTGGCCTACCCTACCATGACGTCTTAAGCCAGGTGTAATTCCAGTGTGGGAACGAGACAGAGTTATACAGGTCGTCTAGCGCCATCTCTTTCTCACACATAAGACGTCATAGTAACCCCCCTGATCATGGTCTGCCTTTTTGCGTTTGAAATTTCATCGAAATCCAGTCAGCCGCTAAGGCGTAAAGAGATAACAGACAGGCCGACAAACAAACATACAGGATTACTGTTTGCTATTATATTAGTGCGTGTATTTATATCCAAGTATGATCAAGTTACACCATGAGGTTACCTGCGGTCAGCTCAAGTTGTTATGTTTTATACATAGGAGATTAGCTCCTTAGTAAATACTAGGTCTTGCTCGCGGCTGCGTTTGCGTTCGGTCGGCAATTACCCGACGGGAACGTTTAAAATGTAGCCTATGACAATCGAGGATAATCTAGCTTGCAATTAGTGAAAGGATTTTCGGAATCGGATCATTACTTCCGAAGATTACTCTCTTTTTTAGTCCAGGACCCCTCGTGCCATGCACAGCACTGTGCCGTACTCACGTCAGCACGGGCCGCAACACGCTGCGGATGTGCCCGAAGGAGGCGCGGCCCACCAGCTCGCGCAGACAGGCCTCCGCCAGGCGCGCCGGCTGCACCTCGTGCACACTGTGCCGTACTCACGTCAGCACGGGCCGCAACACGCTGCGGATGTGCCCGAAGGAGGCGCGGCCCACCAGCTCGCGCAGACAGGCCTCCGCCAGGCGCGCCGGCTGCACCTCGTGCACACTGTGCCGTACTCACGTCAGCACGGGCCGCAACACGCTGCGGATGTGCCCGAAGGAGGCGCGGCCCACCAGCTCGCGCAGACAGGCCTCCGCCAGGCGCGCCGGCTGCACCTCGTGCACACTGTGCCGTACTCACGTCAGCACGGGCCGCAACACGCTGCGGATGTGCCCGAAGGAGGCGCGGCCCACCAGCTCGCGCAGACAGGCCTCCGCCAGGCGCGCCGGCTGCACCTCGTGCACACTGTGCCGTACTCACGTCAGCACGGGCCGCAACACGCTGCGGATGTGCCCGAAGGAGGCGCGGCCCACCAGCTCGCGCAGACAGGCCTCCGCCAGGCGCGCCGGCTGCACCTCGTGCACACTGTGCCGTACTCACGTCAGCACGGGCCGCAACACGCTGCGGATGTGCCCGAAGGAGGCGCGGCCCACCAGCTCGCGCAGACAGGCCTCCGCCAGGCGCGCCGGCTGCACCTCGTGCACACTGTGCCGTACTCACGTCAGCACGGGCCGCAACACGCTGCGGATGTGCCCGAAGGAGGCGCGGCCCACCAGCTCGCGCAGACAGGCCTCCGCCAGGCGCGCCGGCTGCACCTCGTGCACACTGTGCCGTACTCACGTCAGCACGGGCCGCAACACGCTGCGGATGTGCCCGAAGGAGGCGCGGCCCACCAGCTCGCGCAGACAGGCCTCCGCCAGGCGCGCCGGCTGCACCTCGTGCACACTGTGCCGTACTCACGTCAGCACGGGCCGCAACACGCTGCGGATGTGCCCGAAGGAGGCGCGGCCCACCAGCTCGCGCAGACAGGCCTCCGCCAGGCGCGCCGGCTGCACCTCGTGCACACTGTGCCGTACTCACGTCAGCACGGGCCGCAACACGCTGCGGATGTGCCCGAAGGAGGCGCGGCCCACCAGCTCGCGCAGACAGGCCTCCGCCAGGCGCGCCGGCTGCACCTCGTGCACACTGTGCCGTACTCACGTCAGCACGGGCCGCAACACGCTGCGGATGTGCCCGAAGGAGGCGCGGCCCACCAGCTCGCGCAGACAGGCCTCCGCCAGGCGCGCCGGCTGCACCTCGTGCACACTGTGCCGTACTCACGTCAGCACGGGCCGCAACACGCTGCGGATGTGCCCGAAGGAGGCGCGGCCCACCAGCTCGCGCAGACAGGCCTCCGCCAGGCGCGCCGGCTGCACCTCGTGCACACTGTGCCGTACTCACGTCAGCACGGGCCGCAACACGCTGCGGATGTGCCCGAAGGAGGCGCGGCCCACCAGCTCGCGCAGACAGGCCTCCGCCAGGCGCGCCGGCTGCACCTCGTGCACACTGTGCCGTACTCACGTCAGCACGGGCCGCAACACGCTGCGGATGTGCCCGAAGGAGGCGCGGCCCACCAGCTCGCGCAGACAGGCCTCCGCCAGGCGCGCCGGCTGCACCTCGTGCACACTGTGCCGTACTCACGTCAGCACGGGCCGCAACACGCTGCGGATGTGCCCGAAGGAGGCGCGGCCCACCAGCTCGCGCAGACAGGCCTCCGCCAGGCGCGCCGGCTGCACCTCGTGCACACTGTGCCGTACTCACGTCAGCACGGGCCGCAACACGCTGCGGATGTGCCCGAAGGAGGCGCGGCCCACCAGCTCGCGCAGACAGGCCTCCGCCAGGCGCGCCGGCTCCTCCTCGCCGGCGCCGCCCGCGCTGCCCTCCATGCACAGCACTGTGTCGTATTTCTCCGCAGTCTGGGAACAACACACGGATAGTAGTATCAACCATTACAAAAAAACATGTCTTTCGTCGCTAAACCTGACCGTAGACAATTTACCTGCATATTGTAAAGTAGAGAAGGCACAATCTTGTCCATATGTTGAGCTTCCCAGATGTTTTCCACCAAGTCATCCGACACGGTCTTTCTGATCACACCCTGTAACAAGAGATACATGATGTTAGAGAACAACTCTCTCTTTCTCTCTCCTAATCGTTCGACGTCTAAATTCACGGAAACAGAATAGCTCTCAGTAGCGAAGGCTTCCCTACAATTCTATTCCCACAGGCTTTCCTTCAGAACAACAACTCCGTGTAGTGTAGGTAAATAGTTTAATAACTAGGACGAAGTTATCAAGTCGTCTGAATGTTTTTGTGCGTCAAATCATCTTACAGACGTTTTAAACATTACAAAAACTAATTTATTTTTTAGCATAGGAAAGTATTCTGACAAAAGCTCCAAATTAAACCTACAACATATATTTTTTTTAAAGTTGTAATTATAACAAGAGGGCTTCAAAAAGTGACAATCGCTATGACGGATTGCGTATTTTTAGGACGACTTTCAACAGGAGCGATATAAGCGTTTTGGTCCGTGCTTATGGTAATCCAATACACATGATTGCATTGTCACCTAGTGCAGGTCCCAACATTTAGTTTAAAATATGCCTGTAAGCCCCCGACCAGTTATGCAGGGGTGTATATGTTATGGACCAAGTGATAAATGGGCATTATACATAATGCCCGGTCATTATGAAAAATGCCCAATATGAGAGTGCCATTTGATAAGAATTATTCAAATAATCAAATTGACCGGGCATTATACATATTGTCCATCATCTTTTGGGCAAAGTAATACAAACATATTTAATTACTATTTTTTGATTGTATTGTCATTTAACTTAAAATAAACTAAATTTTAAACCATTTAAATAATCAGACTCACTATTTGGATTCATTATCAAGGACTTCTACATTAAGAATCCACTAGTTTCTGCATTTAAAACTTAAGGAAAGTCATATTAAAAATATAACATAAAACAATAAAAAAACAAAAATTTCACAACATGTCTAATATTGTTTTATAAAAATGACTTATTATTATAAAACATACAAAATAAACTAAAGTTTAAGCAATCAGACTCATTATTTGGCAAAATTAGCATCTTCTCTTAATAAAAGTCAAATGAAAATCTAGGTAAAATCTATACTAATATTATAAAGCTGAAGAGTTTGTTTGTTTGTTTGCTTGAACGCGCTAATCTCAGGAACTACTGGTTCGATTTGAAAAATTCTTTTAGTGTTAGATAGCCCATTTATCGAGGAAGGTTATAGGCTATAAAATTTCACGCGGATGAAGGTCGCGGGCAAGTAGAAGTAGAACATAAAATTGAAAACAATAATTATACAATATGTAGCAAGTAACAGATTTATTTATTAGAACAACTGCCACTGTGATGGCATTTTGAGGTACACAACTTTTTGGCTTTGCGACAACAACATTTATCAGACTTGCAACCACTTTTACAACCAGATCTACTATAACCTTGCCCTCCGCATTTAGAGGACATTCTACAACACTCTCTCAGCGAAATCTCTGTCTCTGGAACATCTTCAGGCGAAATAAATCTTTGCTTGCAGACAGTAAACTGGTTTCTTGAATGTATGCAGGTGTATTATTAGTATATTAGTTATTGTCATTGTAATTTTAGTATTTTAGTTTTAATTTGTTTTATTTAATTATTTTTTTTTTATAAATATGTGACTGGAGTTTTAATTTTTTTTTATAATTGTTGATATAGTCATATAATAATTTAAGTATTTTAATTTTAATTGATATTATTTAACTGATCTTAATTGTAACACTTTGTCTCAAATGTATGCATCATATGATCCTTAATGGATTGAATTAAATGATTTTGAATTTGAATATATTTGATTTAAAACACCTTGTTTCGTTTCCAGTTTATAAAGGTTAGAGGCTGTTACTTCAATAACGGTAGCAAGCATATTTCTTCCATCACTACGAGCGCGATCAATATCGGGAACTCGGACTCTTACAGTGTCACCAATTGCAGCCATGGCATATTTAGCGCCGTGTCTAATTTAGCTTTATTATCAAATTGCCCAATTATCATGTAGCAATATAATAATGACCGTGCAATGTGATAAATAATGAAGTTAAGATAGTATTAATCACTTAGCCCGATGGAGCTAGACATTATTCATAATGCTCGTACATTATGTATAATGCCCGCATTAATCACCTGGTCCATAACATATACAACCTCATTTCGCCAGTTAAGTTTCGTCGCACTCTGGCCGCGCTTAATGATCTTTGGAATCGAATCCATCAGATGGTATTTGCGGATGGATGGACGAAGATTTTATTGGTATGTCAGAAGTACTGTGAGAGGAATTATGAAAGTGTTGTTAACCTTCTTTTATTTATGTTTTCACTGTAAATGTTGCTTTCATTTGTTATTTTGTATATTTTAATGTGTCATAATTGTCTCTTTTATTTTCATAATTTTAATTACTGTAAATGGTTCTTAACACAACCGTTGTAATTAAATAAATAAATAAATGGGGCGAGCCTGTGACCGTCAACAGGGCACCAATCCAGACTCCGTGGTTGCTATTGAGATTTCCCTAATAGAAAAACTCAACAACGCTTTCCCCGACCAGGGAATCGAAACTAGGACCTCATGCTCAGCAGTAGCGCTGGCGGCCACTAGATCAACGAGGCAGAAAATACCTGTTTAAAACAAAATTATGTTTGTGTTACACTACAAATGAGTTATTACTCATTTTTGGGAGTAATGGCCGACAAATGACGTACGGAAGGAAGGAAGCGTATTGCTTATCGATAAATCATATTATTTTAACATTATGTGTCATTTACCTAGAAGTGTTTACTCGTATGAGCAATTACATGGTTTAATGACGTTTTAAGGGTGTCATTAAATTTTAGTAAGTATGTACGATTTCACACTGCGATGGGTACTCAGTCCGTGCTATGAATCACCTGACCTATCAGAGAGATTAGCTAATGCAGTGCACTGACTGTACGTACTTTCTTCATTCGAAGTGATGGTAGTGGCACCTCTTATGTCGTACGTTAGTAACTGGCCACGTTAATCGTGACGTCATAATCGTTTTTTAAAGTCCTACAACTTGAAGGTTTGGAAACTCCAACGCTGGATCATGTTCTGGACCTTCTGGGACTGTTTGCACGTACCTGTAGGCCCTGTATGCCCGCCAGTCGGATGTTGTCCCTGGTCTGCTTGTCGATGTGGTTGCTGTGGCACATTGCCGAGAACTTGGAGACGAAGAAGTCGTAGCGGCGGTGGTAGGATGGCGTGTCTTCTTCTATATTGGCGAAGCGGACGAACTGAGGGATGATAAGGAAGGAATTTTGATTAGTGAACTCTTAGAAAAATCTATACTAATATTATAAAGCTGAAGAGTTTGTTTGTTTGTTTGCTTGAACGCGCTAATCTCAGGAACTACTGGTTCGATTTGAAAAATTATTTTAGTGTTGGATAGCCCATTTATCGAGGAAGGTTATATGCTATAAAATTTTACGCGGACGAAGGTCGCGGGCAACAGCTAGTCAATTATACAGGGTAACATTAAATTCGGTAAGAATTTTTTTTATATAGTCTTCAGGTTCGTGGGAAGTAAAAAAAAAGTGTTTCTATACTCAGCATTCACTACAAGGTCGAATACCCAAAAGAAAAAATACATTTGAAAAAAAAATCAGATATATAGATACCTATCATGTGTGTAGTTTCTCTTGATAATAAATTTGACCTTGTATAAAAGCGAAACTGGGTGATTATCGATCTAAATATAGATTATCATATTATTAAAATGTATCTATATCATCATAGATTTATGACTCAAATTTACATGACAGAACAATGATAGTACGTGCATTTAACTCGTATCGACATTATCTATTATTTATGATTCATAGTTACACTCAACATAAAATTACGGAAATTATATCACTTGTATGATAAACCGCTGTTAGGTTATACCGGTTTATGAGATGGTGGCAAATGGATGAGTATAGAGATTGAAGACAAGAGGATCATGTTTTTCCGTTTCTCGTTTTGTTAGCAGACAGCAGAGAACCGTAGAGCATTTGAATATAAAACATATTTGAAGGGGGGTCACTTCAAGTAGCTTTTTTGTGTAATTTACATTCACTTACCCAATTATGTATCTACTATTTACCCGACGAAAAATAAAAGCAGGTTCTCAATTCCACGCGTTTTTTTCTGTATTATAAATTCTAGGCTGAGTTTTGAGTGATCCTACTAATATAATAAATGCAAAAGTACTGACTGGATTTGCATGAAATTTGGCACACAGTTACTTTATAACCTGGATTAACATATAGGATACTTTCATCCCGGTAGTACGATCCCGTGCGATAACCGAACTCGACGCGAAGCCGAGGGCATAAGCTAGTTTGTAACAGAAAGTTCCTTTGATACTTACACTCTGTGTGGCCAAGATCTGCAGCTGCGGGTCGGTAGACTCCAGCAGCTTCTGCACCATCTTGAGGAAGCTCTCCACGAAAAGATTGAGCGTCTGCGAGTGGCAGGCCACCAGGAGCTGGTCCATCGCCTCCATGGCTATTATCACGAACCTGGAGATAAGGATGTAGTTGTTATTGCATAGGGCTGTTGCGTTTTGGTATGGCAATAGCGGTCAGGGTGGCTGTTAGCAACAGGATGACAGTTCACGAGAATCGAGGTAAATGGCGTGCAATTATTGAGGCTTATGTCCAGCTGTGGACAGCTGTAAGCTGCTACAAAAACGGAAATAAAGCCTTTTAACGTCATAAATCGCCATCTATTACGATTTCAACATTTTTCACCAGTGAACAACGATACATTGTTGATTGTTTTGGTTCGAGCAAAGAGATAATTACTATGATAAATGCAACATGTACTTATACCATACATTTGTATTGAAATTTTGTATGGGACAGCTGATAATTTTTTCTCGTTTACTAAATTGGACCCAAGGAGAAAGTTGTTCAGTTTGATGGTTTGCAGCAAATCCTTCCATATGACTATACCCTTTCTGTTACACCCTGTATAGTAGGTAATTTGAGTAAATTATATAATTTAACCTTTAATCTTAAATTTTTTCTAAAGTATGCTTTTTGGCCGCTGAACCGAATAAAGAGATAGCTTAAACCCTGAGGTAGAAAATGCCATAGATAAAAAAACCCAACAGGGGTAGGTAGAGGGGAGTGGACGGGTTTTTAATTTGAGTTACTGTACTACTGGAACTTTACTCTTGTTCCGTACGCAAAATATGCGCTTGGACGTGGAGTTGCGGACACCAGCTCGTTATACAATACAATACCGTTAAAAATCCAACAATATGATTTTATTTAGGTGTTAGCGAAAACCAGTCCAAGCGTAGACAAGTGTTTAGGGCATTGTCTCCTGTACGCACGACGGCCAATCAAGCTATACAAAACCAGTTTATGCGGATCCCTCATTGTATAGAAAATCTATACAAAGCGAGGCCAAGTTATACTGGAAATGTACAGCTTCATGTGCCGCCGTGTGTACAAATCAATACACTCATAAATCCGTAAACTCTACAGTTCTATTGTAGAAGCACTTTAGCTAGTTCTGTTTTTTATTGAGTACCTTTTACGAGATTAAAATAATGTACTTTTATCTTGAATAGCTCTCTAAGGTACTTTAGATATCAGTAGCTTTGAACATAAAATGTCATTTTCAGTATTTGTTGTCATCATGCATGCCAGTTAGTGTCTACTACAAAATCATCATAAATATTTTTTTCCTTAGCCTAAAGGGTGTAACAAGACCCTTAACGAAGCCGAAAGGCATTTGTTCTCCCCGTCACTACGATTTTTTTTTTTTGACCTGGGAACTTTCTAATTATGGAGATTTTGAGGGTCAAAATTCCAACTTTTTCACAAGTTTTTTTTTAAATACTAGTTTTTAATGTTATTATTTTACTTTAAAGACCTCCACGACCCCCGTAATATTCAATGCATCCATCAGCACAATGTTTTGAGTGCGTCACATCGAGTTCTACCGTAAAAGGTGGTTTTTCACCCCAAAAAAAAGTCGTTTCCCAGCAATAATTTTTGTAGAGTTACTTAGTTTGATATACAGAATACTTGGTTGATGGCTTCGTGGAGGGTCCGTTTACACCCTGTATATTGTCTTCTCTAAGTGCGGTTCCGGCCAACTCTCGCAAACGCCTCTAAGTAGTCACGCCAGCGTTTTCCAGGCCTCCCTCTACGACGACGCCCGTTGTCTGGCACCCACTGCGTGACGACTCTCGCCCAACGGTCCTTATGCATTCTACAGACATGGCCCGCCCAATTCCACTTCAACCCAGCAGTCTTATTGCCCACATAAGCGATTTCAGTTTCGGAGCGTATTGTGGTATTGCGAATTCTGTAGCCCCAATACGATACACTCCATCGCCCTTTGGGAAACCTCGAGTTAGGACAAGCCAAAATCCCCAAAGATTGGTAATTGCAATATTTTTTATCGTGAGGAAACCGACTTGTCCTAGAACCAAAAAAATCGAAGTGGGGGGTTACAGAACCCTCTCACAGTGAGGAGACTTGTGTTCCAGCAGCAGGAACATAATTGGCTGATAATGCATATTCGGTATTCATCTTCTCAGTTACCTACACGGGCAGTTCTGAAGAGCCACTTTATTTATTTATTTATTCACATGGCATTTGACAGTTATCTATACTAATATTATAAAGCTGAAAGGTTTGTTTGTTTGCTTGAACGCGCTAATCTCAGGAGCTACTGGTCCGAATTGAAAAATTATTTTAGTGTTTGATAGCCCATTTATCGAGGAAGGCTATAGGCTACATAACATCACGTTACGACCAATAGGAGCGAAGCATTTATGAAAAAGATTGCAAAAACGGGGAAAATCCAAACGCAGACGAAGTTGCGCGGGTCAGCTAGTGATGAATAAATTGAGAACATTGTATCTGCCAAGTGTAACAGTAAAATAAGATAGCTTCTATGCGGAAACGATAATCTATTGATAAGTTAACTAAAGATAAGGTGTTAAGGTTAATCTCATGTAAAGAAGAAAAATGATCTTACGATCTTCGTTTGTATATTTTAAGGTGTTTCACCCCAAGAATCAGAAAACTTGTATATTTCTATACTTCATTTAGTGAGGAGGTAAAATCTAAATAATACTTTAAAAAAATACAGTTTTTTTTTAATGTGCCTTGCCTGCCTATCTAATTGACGTAACCTTGAGCTGTTGTTTATTAATTTTGCTGTCGTAATATTGTTAACTTGTCGTTTGTATGTATAATTTAATCTAATTTAAATTTTAAACATCTCTATTGTTTTGTAGTTTATGGGAACGTATTATTTCATATTTTTCTGATTATTCTTACCGTTTTACTAAAACTAAGCGACACCAAATTGAATGCTTATTCTGAGTGTAACAGAAAGAAAGGATACGCTGCAACATAATGTTGGAAGTCGTTCACCATCAAACTGTACAACTTCCTCCATTGGTCCAATATCGTAAATGCGAAAAAAATATCAGCTGTCCCATACTAAATTTCTATACCTACTCGACCCAAATGTATGGGGACAGCTGATAATTTTTTCGCATCTTTTTAACTTTTATATTTTCAATGCCTCCAGCTCGTCAACTGTGGATTTGTTTAAGTATTTAAGCATAGATTTAGGTGATGCTAAGTGTAACTGAAAACGGGGCATCCCGATTATTGACATAGCTAGGTTCTGCCGGCGGTTTTATTCACGTTATGGTCTTAAATTGTGCTACGCGAACCGCGAACGTTTTAAATAAAGCTTATGCCACTCGGTGATAACGTACTTTCCGATAAATGAAAGAATTTCGTAATCAAATCAGTAGTGTCGAAGGTTACCGAATAACGTCAAAACGCACAGACGCCAGCACATCAACCTACTACAATCTGTCAAATTTCTTTAATAGATTTTCAACTTCATCGTTCAAGTATTATAGGTTCCAGGTTGATTGGGAACATTTGACAGTTTCGGGTAGCATGATGTGCTGGCGTATGCACAAACTTTATCTCTTAATTAATTTAATAGACGTATAGATGGCCATGACCAGATATCGCACAGGACAGAGAGGTATGGAAGGAGAAAGGGGAGGCCTTTGCCCAGCAGTGGGACACTCAAACAGGCTACCAAAAAAAAAAAGACGCATAGAAAACTTACCCATGTCTCCTCCTATAAATATCTCTCGACGCCTTCTGGAACAGATACTCGCCGATCCTGTCGAGTTTCTCGGGGCTGGACAGCGAGTAGAACGTGAGCTTCTCCATGTTGGTCTTGACGAGCCCATCCTGCGGGTTAGCGGGGAATATGTTGTCAACCAGGCGCTTGTAGCGAGGCCGGAGCGCGGAGCAACAGCCGCAGCAGCCTGGAGAAAGGTGGACTTAGAGCATATGGTCATACAAAAATACCGGCCAAGTGCGAGTCGGACTCGCGCATGAAGGGTTCCGTACCATCGTAGTAGGGAGACCCCTTTAATTTTTCATTTATTTTTAATGTTTGTCGTTATAGCGGCAACAGAAATACACATTCTGTGAAAATTTCAACTGTCTACCTGTTACGGGTCACGAGATACAGCCCGCTGACAGACGGACAGCGGAGGTTTAGTAATAGGTCTGGTACCTCAAAAAACATGCTTTTTAGGGTTCCGCTCTAAAAATGATGTTAAATTTTCAGAAAAGAAAGAAAAACATTATGCCATCGAGCATTTCGAAGGGCATCGCCTATTATTGGTTGAATGACTTGCCCACTTTATCAAGTACCCACTCCATGTGTGTAAGACGATGAATGACCTCAGTTTTCTTGTATTAACACACGTCTATCGTTTATAAGACTTCCACCACACAATGTTTCCCAAAGACTAATACTTATACCACTTATACTTAAAGGTGTTTCCTCCGAAGAGTAAAATTCTTATACCAAAAGGACGTTTCCTCTTAGTAACTGTCATTTTATAATGCCATAATATTATTTGTGAAGCGGAGGTTTGACAACTTCACGTTGCCAAAAAATGAATTAAGAAATTTAAAGTTGCCAGTATGTAAGGAGGTCGTGTTGGGTCGACGATGTCGTCAAAATCGCGGGAAACTGATGGACAAGACACAAACAGGACCGAGACGAATGGCAGAAGACAGGGGAGGCCTATACCCAACAGTGAGTTATGGCTGAAATTATGATGATGGAGGAGGTCGTGTTCTTTCACAGCTATTTACCTCTGCAATCCATCCGCAACCTTATTGTAACGAGAATAAATATCACTATGAATTTGACAGACGTCACTGTTAGGCGCGATTTATACAGAGACTGCGTAAGGTGAAGGCGCGGCGCAGGCGCAGCGCAGGCATGATGCCGCTTCAAAACGTTTTTATACAAAATGTACGTAGGCAACGTGTTGTGGCGAGGTTGTCGTCATCTGGGATGTAGACTCAGCCCATGGCTTAATTGCCAACAGCTTCGATCAATATCCGAGGAGGCTCTCGTTAGGCAGCTGACTTGATTCGGAAAGTGGTACTCCTGGTCACGGCTCGTATTGTTAGGAGGTTCCCCTCACTGGAGCTTGGACCCTGTTCCTGATACTGGTGGGCTATTGTATAGTGTTGTTTTTTCTAAGGAAAATTTAAAAATGTAATTGATTTGTAAAGATATAAATAAAAGAAAACTTAAAGAAATATGTAAGCAATTGTGGTCTGTGTCTGCCTTGTAGATTTAATAAGAAAGGGTAGTTGTTCCGGGTCTGGCTGTTTGTGTGTGTGAGGTTAAATGTTTGTAAATGCACCCACGATACAGGAAAAATTGCAATACTTAATTAAAAAAAAAAGATACGGATTAAAAAGCATATTATTATGAAGTCAAGCTCGTACGCCTTGTTCACGACCTCACCCGATACGACTTGCGTCGAGCTACGCGCGTGTTTCACTTGTCTCCTACTCGTAAGTACCGACTGGTGGCTTGCTCTAAAACAATTGCTTTCTTAACTTTTCTCCGCAGTCACTGTCACAAAACGCTAGCCGCTTAAGCGAGTAGCTCGGGGCCAAGCGGATAGACTAGATTGCCAGCTCAGTAGCTAACAGCCATTTCCATGTTATTAAAATTTCAACGAACTACAAAAATTAAATATTCAAGCGCCAGACAGACGGGGAATTTTGCAAATCATTTTGTAATTTCTTACAATATCCAATAAAATCAGATAAGCTGAACAATCTTGACACAATTATCAATGCTCAGACAATAAGTGGTCCTTATTGAATCCTTATCGTAACAATACTTACATGTCATGTACACTGTTCTACTGACTATGAAACACGCTCGATGAGCGATTTTTCTCATTGGCATCATTTTGGCATTAACTTATGGCACTATTTTTCTAACACAGCACTATTTATCACATAGGTATCACTGTTTTTGGAGATTCCCAGTCCGCTTTTGTTTGTATATTACATGTATGTTACACGTCCCTTAATTTGTTTCATCTTTCGCTTATGTTATCCTGGTATTCCTAGTAGGTTTCTAAATTGATTTTTAAGCAATTATGTACAGCCTTCATCGAGAAGCCATGCTACACAAATTGATGTACTATGTATGAGCACCAGATATTAAATCATAAGGCAAATTAAATCATAAGGCCTTTTGTGTTCATGTTATAAAAAGCTGGCGAAGATAGTTACTGACTTATTTCATATGTTAGTTACACAGTACAGTGGTTAAATAAATATGGGTTTTAATTTATTTTAACGGCCTCTAAGAGAACATTTTGTACTTTTGTTATGAGCATTCAAGTTGAGCTGAACACTTTACTGGGTTCTAATCACAGATCATCACTATTTATATTTCAAATATTTCTTACAGTGTATGTGGCCCTGGTACTTAAATAATATACCTAGTACAGAAGGTAAGTTGTTTAAGACAGGTTTTCAAAAAATTGTTTTAGTAATGCACTCTATGTACAAATGTTTAACATCGATTGTTATGTATTTTTAGCATCGTATCTATTGAAATTAATGAGGAAAAGCTGTATTGTATATGTAGTTATTCATATTTTTATCATCGACGATAACACGTTTTCGGATGCAAGACATATCCAAAATCTGCTTTTTTGAATAAATATTTTCCTCATTCACTAATTTTGTTTATTAAACTACTGTCGTATTTATTATTGATTTATTTTTCTTCACATTTCCACTTTTTTTCAACACAACACTTCTTTTACACACTTGTTTTATTCCCAGTTCTATCAAGTTTTTACTACGAAT
Source organism: Noctua fimbriata (assembly GCA_905163415.1). Classification (NCBI taxonomy): domain Eukaryota; kingdom Metazoa; phylum Arthropoda; class Insecta; order Lepidoptera; family Noctuidae; genus Noctua; species Noctua fimbriata. Next base: position 16,943,387 of record LR990935.1, read on the forward strand.
GTTATTATCTTAATTTTATTTGTTTGTTGGGCGGCACAACTGTGTCACACGATTTAACATCGAACACTGGGATCATGCTCCAATGATAAGACTACCGTGATAACAGAACTAGGGCCGACTTCACACTGATATAAAAGATTTATGATATCGGAATAAAAAGTACATTTTCAGTGAAACAATCAATAATGGTTACCCCTTTTAACTTCATTGATTGAGTTGTTCATGTTTTATAATTTTCATTTCAGTGCAGAGATTCTGTGGTCGACGGGTATTATTCCTGAACCAAAAAAGTCGAAGACATCCAACCTGCGCGAGTGGAGGGTTGTGGACCACTACTTCTGTCCGAGAGATAAAGAGAGAGTTGGAGATAGAGAGATACCTACAGAAAGAGAGTGGAAGCTAGTGTGGTGTCCTGGCATTAGGAAAATAAAAGGCCGACTATACTATTCATTATTTTGAAAGAAAACAAGCAACGTAATCTCTCATTGGTCAGTGGGTCGTCTTAGGGACGGATTTGTAGGAGTTGGAATATACGCTTAGGGGCACTAGGAGCAGAAAAGAAAGCAAAAAAAATTTTTTAGGACTTACAATTTCGAACTTGAATTTTTTTTTAAATTTTATTCCGTTTTAGAAGGCCCATAATTCAGAAACGGTGCGTCGGAGGAACATGCGTCTGAGAACCTAAATAGTTTCTGTGGTCTCGGTCAAGCCGATACTGCAATAAAATTGGGCAATTTCGAAAAAAAATTGTAATTCCGTTTTTTTTTTTCCAAGTCCTCGCTCCAAAGCGCCCCTAAGGCTACTTTACAGTAACTTGACCGACACCCTTGCTTTTTTTAAAAATCGCAAAATAAGACGGCAAGAGTATTGGTAATCCTAACACCACTTGGCTAGAAGGACATTACATTTTTTTACATATATTTACAAAGTATAAATAGGGACACTTTTGAATACTAAGGACAGATATGCATGACACGAGTATCATGCCCTAGCGTGGCTTGAATCAGAAAGCTGCAATACGTAACGGGATGTTCACAAGTGCAAAGTACAACTTAGTACTGCGGGTGACTGATAGTAACTGTATCAGTTAGTGATATCTAAACCACTTTTCATTGTACACGATCTTATTGGGATGAGTTGGACAGTTGGACCTCTTTCCATCTGACAGCTAAATGTTACTTTGAAGACCCATACTGGTGTAGAAACTGATGTGGAGTGGAGACCGACCATCGAAAAGCAAAGAGTGGAACCTCGCCCACAGCTAGATGGAGCGAAGATCGACGACCGTAAAATGTGACTGGGACAGAGTGGGCGCGGAAGGTGGAAGTCAGGCTATGTCTAGCAGAAGACTGTGATAGGCTAAGTTGATGATGTTGGAAATATCGAAAATGGAGTCAATAGATAGATTTCCTAAGGTAAGTGCTCAATACTTTGTATTCCGTTATTTTGAGTTTAAAATAATTTCACACAGACTACAAAAAAAAAACGGAAGAAATAATCAGGAGTTCAGGATCAAAAAATCTATGTTTCCTGCTGCATTACTATGCCCTTGTGCACAAAAACATCGTTATTGTTATTGACTAAACTGTCTTTTAGATTTAATCGGAAATTAACAATCAAGATACGATCTAATTCGGTCAGTAGTAATGAGTTTCTACAGGTGAAAACAACACTGAAATTCACTGTATCATATAGGAACTATGTGGTATTATTCTACATGTTTAATAGGTTTGTTTTGTCTAGACTTTGGATTTAGTATTAGGTCATCATATCATGAGATAATTATCTACATCGTCGCACTTAAGACGGATATATGTATTTAAGTTATGTATAAAATCGGAACATTACGGTATTGAAAATTGGAAAGTAAATTCAGTCGTATCTGGAACTCATTAAATAATTCTAAAATAGCTCAGCAAGCCAGTAATCTCGGAGCGTTCCTATTAGGTGCATATCCGGCCATCAGCTAGTGTTCTGATTCCTGAGAAAAGTTCCTACTGTACCTAAAATAATTATAAAGATTGTATTAGCTATTCTAGTGCACATTAATATTATCAACCAAATGTAGATTGGTAGCTAGATGCCGAAAAATATTAGGTAAAAATTGCCGCATGCGAACAATTCCTTAGTTTAGGAGAATTTAGGAACTAAATCAATCATTATTCTATCCTGGAAGGGGCCTGGTGACCTGTAACACAGGTTTTTCCCCAAAACCTACATCAGGCACCAGTCTCTCACAAAGGTTGAATACAGCTGAGACTTTTTTGTACACATTAACTTTAAGTCAGCTTTGTGAAGAGAGAATAAATGATAAATAATAATAATAATTATTCTTGGTAGGCGCAGAGTTAGGACAAGTTTATAAGATACTAGATATACTAGAGCAACAATAAATATTGTCTGAACCCGTTAATATTTTTAACTTTAGAACAAGTGATTATTTGCTACACAACTTAACCGAAGAAGTAGTTAAAATCGTGAAGAACTAAGAACATCGCTTCAAGCACAGTACTGATAAATCTAGTCCTTCCAAACGAAGGAACACATAAAAACATAGTCTTGACTAAAACTGCGAATGCCATAAAATAAAAACGTAAACACCACAATATTTAAAAACCACTGCACTATTTTCACGTCATTTGAAATTAGCTAAACTAATGTGGGTATTTTGAAATTTTTCTGCGCCAAAACCAATCACAAATACCAGGGCCACATGACCAAAAAGATATTCTCTAAATCGTACCTAATGATTTTAAACATTTAATAATAAATATCGGCACTGATCGGCAGTGCATAGCGCTCTGGTCGCGGGCTCAGAACTGACTAGCTAAATATAAATCATTGCCCACTCACCGAAAATAGATTGTCCGCTGGAAAGGGATGAGTTAAAGGGTGACATGTGACATATTTGTAGTTTGTTGATCTTTTATCTAAAGATAGAACATCATAGACACGTGTAGGGACATCCTCTCTCATTCTGTATTCTGTGAGGAGTAGAGGATCGATTATAGGTATACTTGCAAGTTCTTTAGAGATGAAAAGACAAATAAACAAAGATTTGATGGACAATCTATACTAATAATTATTATAAAGACAGAGTACAATTTGCTTGCTCTCTTTCTCCCCGGAACCATCTATTAAAAAATTCTTTTACCATTTGAAAGGTACATTATTTAGGATGAGGGTTTTTAACCGGGTACCACACGGGCGAAGCGCCGGACAGAATCTAGTTACTTATATTTTGACGGAAAGTGAGGGGGGGAGGGGGGAGCTCGTGGCTAAATAATAAGTCGCTCGGGTCGATCTTTAGGTTAAGCCGTGCTTGCCTAGGTTAGTCTGTGGATGGGTGACCAAAAAGGCGTGAGTTTATGTAGGTAGCTTTTATACAGAAAATGGGCAACGTCGTAAATAGCTGTCAAATATTTCGCTGTTTTGATTAATTTGGGAATATTACTGTATGGAAATAAGAAATATGGCTAACTAGTGAACTAACGTATTGAGTATGAAATGCAATAATTAATATCGTAACACCGAATATTTAGTTTTAGATTTTAAAAAAGTATTTGGAAACTTCCAAATGCCTTTTTTACACCTTTTTTTTTTTTTTTTTTTTTTTTTAGTATGGGATGTTTGAAACTTCGAAATGCCTTTTTTACACCTAAAACCGTTGCAACATCAAATTCAGTGTCTTAATTGCAATTCATCTGTACTAATATTATAAAGAGGAAAGATTTTTTTGTTTGTTTGTTTGTACCGAATAGGCTCTGAAGCTACTGGACCGATTTGAACCATTTTTTCACACAATCGTGGGCTCATTTCATGCACCTTGATGAGAACTATAGACCTAGCTAGAGTATGATTCTCATCGAAGGTCTGACGATGGAGACGGAAGGCAGTTGCAAGAGGTCCACAAGAGTTTACAGCATCTACATCGTGTTTGGGCTTATTTCATGCACCTTGATGAGAACTTTAGACCTAGCTCGAGTATGACTGTCATTGAAGGTCTGACGATGGAGCTGGAAGGCAGTCGCAAAAGGTTCGTAACAGCTTACAGCAGCTATATGGTGTCTCGACCCATTTCATGCACTTTGATGAGTACTTTAGACCTGCCTGGAGTATGACTGTCATCGAAGGTCTGACGATGGAGACGGAAGGCAATTGCAAGAGGTCCGCAACAGTTTACAGCAGATTTATCGTGTCTCGGCTCATTTCATGCACCTTAATGAGAACTTTTGACCTAGATGGAGTATGACTGTAAACATAAGTAGAATATTTTAGCGATTAATGCAAATATTTCCTAGAAATTAAATTGTTACCTACTTGAATCTGTACCTACTATATATAATATTATGAAGCTGAATAGTTTGTTTGGTTGAACGCGATAATTTCAGAAACTGCTGGTTCGAATTGAAAAATTCTTTCAGTTTTGGATAGCCCATTTATCGAGGAAGGCTATAGGTTATAAAACATTACGCTACAACTAAAAGGAGTGGAGCATGAATGAAAAATGTCGCAAAACTGGGAACATTTATTTCTTTTGAGAGCTTCCATTGCGTGCGCTGCGTAAACGGTTAAAGTTACGCAACAATCATGTATGACGGCAACGATCCTCTTAAAAAATTCAAAAAAAGAGTCCGCGATAGCATGTCTATCTTTTAAGGTTGACTCTCTCTCTCTTATGTGGCGTAGACGAAGTTGCGCGGGTCAGCTAGTTATTAATATTCTAGTTCACAAGTCAGCCATATTTCTTATTTCCATACAGTAATATTGCCAAATGAATTAAAACAGGTAAATATTTGATAGCTATTTGTAACATTGTCAATTTTTTGGATGAACGCTCTTAACTAATATTAAAACAGTGAAGAAAATCATAGTGAGTAAACTGGCCATGTACACAAGAACCAAAAATGTGAAGAAATGTGACCAACCCATACAGGGCCCGCATGGTTTATTACCTTCCCTTTTTCAGAGAGGAGGCCTGCGTCCCAGCAATAGGATTGTTACAGGCTTAATTAAGCTATGTTACGATATTCACTTCTCCATTGGAACTCTGCTAACCATAATCAGATATTAGGTGTGATAATATCTTCATAGATAGTTATTTTAGTAATATTTAGGCTTCCTATTTACTATCTTGTAAGAGATTATTGTGTTATAAAATAATAATGTAAATATTTATCTACAGGTTTAAAATTATTCTCTTTAATTAATGATTCATTCATTTAATATTGTGATCAAATTCCTAGAGGGGGAAAATGTTTGTGTATACTCATATCATTCACTGAAAATTATTATCTATCATTACATTAAATATTCACCTATTGTGGCAGGTTTGTCAATAAAAAAGCATTTTTAGTATGGTCTAGCAAGTCATTTGTATTGTAAGTTTAAATACAAGTTGTTTAAAATAAAAATACAAGTAAATGAATGATTTACCAAGGTCAATTTAAATGAAAAACAGTAATATTGAAAAAAGTATATATTCCAAACTTAAAGTTAGTTTACAGTCTAATGTTTTCTCTTATAATATTGAAAAAAGTATATATTCTAAACTTAAAGTTAGTTTACAGTCTAATGTTTTCTCTTATAATCCCTAGCATCCCTGCTTGACTTAGATCGTTCATAGTCATCGTACTTTCGTGACATCCCACGGCCCCGCTTGTCGTTCATCCTGCTACGTTCACGAGAACGGTCCATCTTCCTGTCCCTGGAGCGAGACTTGTATCTTTTACTACTGCTACTAGAATAACTCTTGCGTTCATATGGGGAGCGTGATCTACGGTTCTTCTTAGATTTGTGGCTGCTATGGTACTTGGAAGACAAAGGTGGAGTTTTTGGTGACTTATCTTTCCTAGAATCCCTTTTGTTACTTTCTTCAGATGTTGATGCAGATTTGTGGCTGCTATGGTACTTGGAAGACAAAGGAAGAGTTTTTGATGACTTATCTTTCCTAGAATCCCTTTTGTTACTTTCTTCAGATGTTGATGCAGATTTGTGGCTGCTATGGTACTTGGAAGACAAAGGAGGAGTTTTTGGTGACTTATCTTTCCTAGAATTCCTTTTGTTACTTTCTTCAGATGTTGATGCAGATTTGTGGCTGCTATGGTACTTGGAAGACAAAGGAAGAGTTTTTGATGACTTATCTTTCCTAGAATCCCTTTTGTTACTTTCTTTAGATGTTGATGCAGTGGGTGATTCAACTTTATTCTCTTCAGCTTTATTGTTCTCTCGGTCCTTTTGAGTTTGGATATGTTTCTTGGCTTGGTATACTTTGCGTAACATGTCAACTTTGCACTGTAACTCCTCTGGATTGACTTTACTTCTCTTGTACAGCTGCAAAATGCGAACGCAGACTTTTCTTATATCTTCTTCTGGTACTTTGAACAACTGGTACCAATGTGGGTTGTTTGGTAGAGGCAGACCTATCTTGCGTGCTGTCAAGTATATGCAAGCGCAAGCGATAGTCTCCGGCGGGAATCTCATGAAGACATCAGTCCGCAAAGCATCATTCGTGTAGTTCAATGCCATTTGCATCAGTTGCCGATGCTTCTCACACTGCAGCAGCTGCAGATACACCACAATAAGTTTGTGTGTGTGCTTCACATGCACACAGAACCCTAATTCCGTCAGAATTTTTCGCTCAGCCATAATAACTTGGTTCTTCAGTTCAATATAGTTTTGATCCAGAATCAATGGAGAAATATACTTCTGAGCCCTCACTTGTTTGATGTGATGGAACACATTGATCACGTCTCTTATATTGCACGGTTGTTCCTCAACTTTAGATGCTAAGTAAATGCTGCCCATAGCCATAGTTTCCATGGGGTATCTTACAAATGATTTTGAATAGTAGAACCGCTGGAGGTAGATTTGCCCAGTCGCCATAGCGATTTGGGGCAGCTTGAGCAGGATTCCGGCGGTCTGGATCATCTCACATCCTAGAATACGAAGATCTGTCTCCGTTTCGATGTCAAGGCCGTCAGTTTGTGAGGGCGTTTCCTTGAACACATTTTCAGGTAAAAGGCAATTGTACAATGTTAGTACAATCTTCCCATAGGTCTTCTGAGCCTTTGCAGGCGTTGTCGTTGCCGTTTTTGCCATATTTTGCAATGTTAATGAAGTCATTTTAGGAATTCGGAACCTTTCACTTGTTGAACAGTTTTGGTATGAAACTTCTTGAAATGGTGAACCAAATCACATTTCTAGCACAATGTATCACAGTTTATTTGATAATTTGTGAGATATTTAATTGAAAATGTAAAAACACCACAACCACGAAAGACGCGAACGCTATGAGTGATTGACGACAACTGGTCAACTGGTAAAGTAAAGTAGCAACTTAGCACGATGGCGCCACCCAGTGTTACCAGATAAACAAAAATAACTACCGTGTTGATGGATTAAAAATAGGTACCGTGTTTCAGACTCAAAATACCGTAGACATATTTGATAAATACCGTGTAAATTATCGTGTAAAAAGCAATAGCAAGGACCATGAATATTCATGTGTATTCAAATCTATAATTAACCTTAAAATACCGTGCTTCGGTAATTACCGTGTACCTGGTAACACTGGCGCCACCCAACGGTAACATAAATGTCAAAGTCTAGTTTGGTAAACAAAATTCTTATAGATATTCCGTAATAATGCAAATAATGAAATTATTTTACCATTTGAAAGGTACATTATTTAGGATGAACATAGGGTTGTTATCCGGGTATCACACGGACGAAGCGGCGGAATCTAGTTATTTTGACGGAAAGTGAGGGGCGGAGCGAGGACGGAGTGGCTCAATAATAACAGCCGCTCGGGTCGATCTTCAGGTTAAGCCGTGCTTCCCTAGGTTAGTCTGTGGATGGGTGACCACCCGATACATAACGAGATTCCTCCGTGCTTCGGAAAGCACGTTAAGCCGTTGGTCCCAGTTGTTTAGGTAGTCAGTGGCCCAAAAAGTCTGACAATCAGTCTTACCAAGGGGTTTCGTATTTCCCAGTACTAACTGGGTTGTATTGCTCAGATAGGCAGTCGCTCCATGTAAAATACTGGTATTGGTATTGGACTGGAAGCCGACCCCAACATAGTTGGGAAAAGGCTAGGCAGATGATGATGACTTGTATGGTGTAATAATAATAAAGAATTTTATTCTAGCATTTCCCATGCATTCATGGATGATATCATATTTTCGTTTAACAATCATTTACTGACCAAGCTGGCATCCAATTATTTATTCGGATCGAAGCCACAGATCGCTACCACCTACATACTCTACATATGTAGTTAGATGAATATTAGTAGACGTTTGCCCTAATACATAAGACAAACAGGCGAAACGTGGGTGTATTATACACCTTTTATATCTGCCTTCCCCTTCAGTACATACAGTTGTGATGGTAACACAAATAATTGAATGTTCAGGGGCAAAATATCCAATTCTCAAAATGTCCAACGGTGTCAAAATGTCCAAATCCCAAAACTCCTACAGATTTGGGTTAATGATCATTTATGATGGATAGACAATAGTTCTCCTACACATAACATATCTCAAATAATAACATGGTCTAATTAATGACAAACATTTGTGTACTGGTGTTCTGTTTCTGCCTAACCCCATGGCAAAAAGGCGTGAGTTTATGTATGTAGCTTTTAAGAGCGTTTATAAAGAAAATGGGCAACGTCGTAAATAGCTGTCAAATATTTCGCTGTTTTGATTAATTTGGGAATATTACTGTATGGAAATAAGAAATATGGCTAACTAGTGAACTAAAGTATTGAGTATGAAATGCAATAATTAATATCGTAACACCGAATATTTAGTTTTAGATTTAAAAAAAGTATTTGGAAATTCCAAATGCCTTTTTTACACCTAAAACGGTTACAACATCAAATTCAGTGTCTTAATTGCAATTCATCTATACTAATATTATAAAGAGGAAAGTTATTTTTGTTTGTACCGAATAGGCTCTGAAACTACTGGACCGATTTGAACCATTTTTTCACCAATAGAAAGCTAAATTATCAGGAAGTAACAAAGGCTATAATTTACTTTCAAAAAATTAGAGATCCTTAAGAAAATTGCAATAATGTAACCCAAAGTAGCAAAATTTTGTTTATAAAATTCATTATTTGGCGTGCGCTAAGGAAACTATTGATGATACTTAAAAATAATGTACTACATGCTTAAAGTACTCATTTTTACCTACAAAAAAGTCCGCGAGGGTATATATCTATCTATCATAGTTAAGTCACAATAGCAGCTTTTGTGTTCTAAAATTTAATTAGATAGGGATAGGTACTATTAATTCTTATATTTACATAAATAGTTTTATCATTAAGGGTATTTATGTAGCAGTAAAATACAGAGTGTTAAAGAAGAACTCATCATCAATATGTAAGATACATGCAGCAACATCTATTGGACCAAAATGGTACTAATGAATAAAAACCGGCCAAGTGTGAGTCGTACTCACACGCACACAGGGTTCCGTAGCACCAAAAAATATAATAAAAATATTTTGAAGGCACATTCAACAGCAAAACTAAATTTGTTTTTCATAGTATGTTAATGAAAAACAAAGTTACTGCTACAGTTTAAAGAAAAAGTCCCTTATCTCAAAAACGAAACATCGAATCTTATTCAAACCAAATTTCGTTTTTTCCTCTTTAGAAATTAGAGGGAGGGGGGCACATACACATACACCTCTTTGGAAGTGTCTATCTTTCAAACGATTGAATTTGAGACAATAATGGTTTTAGGAACCTAAATGTCATTTAATAAAAATGACATTTAGACCTATCTATAAACACCCCGCACGTATAGGTCTGATGAAAACAATTTTTTTTAGTTTCAGTTCCATGTATGGGGGGAGTCCCCTCTTAATCTTTTTTTTTTTTTAATAAAAATAATCGTAAAGCGGTTCACAGAATACATCTAACTACCAATGTAGTTCTCATAGTTGCTGAGCATCTGTGTAGATGTAGACAAAAGATAAGAAAGCGCTTTGTATCTGTGGCGGCCGACTCCGGTCGCAATATCTGCATGCGATTTCTAGAAATTTGTAACAAATGATTCATTAAAAACAACTGACAATAATTATCACTTTGTACCTGAACCATAAATTTTACTCCGAAACGTCAACGCTTATCTACCTAATTAGCTAATATCTATTGTTAACAAAAGATAAGGTATCCACAGTGGCTGGCCATCTGTGTGGATTTAGACAAAAGATAAGATAAGAAAGCTTTTTGTCTTTGGCGGTCGACTCCGGTCGCATTGTGCAATCTGCATGGGATTTCTAGGAATTTGTTAATCAGGAAATAGGCTATAATTTATTTTCAATAAAAATATAGAGATCCTTAAGAAAATTGCAATAATGCAAACGAAAGTAGCAAAATTTTGCCAATAAAATTCATTATTTGGGGTGCGCTGAAAAAACTATTAATGGTACTTTAAAATTATGTACTACATTATTAAAGTACTCCTAATTACCTACAAAAAAGTACGCGAGGGAATACATCTAACTATCATAGTCACAATAGCAGCTTTTGTATTCTAAAATTTAATTAGATCGTCGGTAGAAACATGCGTATCGTAGTATTAATTCCTATTCAAATAAATAGTTTTATCATCAGGGGTATTTATGTAGCAGTAAAATACTTTTTAATTTAGTAGTAGTTATCATCACGAGTATAAAAATGCAATACCCTCAATAATATCTATACTAATAAATTTTTATGTAGGGGGTAATCTCCGGAAGAAATGATCCAATTTGAAAAATTGTTTCACTGATAGAAAGCCACATTATTCGCGAATAATATAAATTAAATTGATATCATGCATATTATCACAATTTTTGTCTAGCCAGGCGGAAAGATTTTGCTCTTACAACCGATTTATTTGGATGCGCTCCCTAAACGGTTGAATATAATTGAAAACAATGTATGGCAACCTGGTCCGCCTTAAATAGCTCTACAAAAAAGTCGGCGACACCATATTTCTATTAATAATATTTTTTTTTTAGAGGTTTTATATTTTGTTGTTTAATAATCGTCCAAACATCATAGAGATAAGATTTGCCCTTTACAGTATGTCAATTGGTTAAATAGTTTCGAAGATAATAATCTATACTAATATTATAAAGAGGAAAGATTTTTTTGTGAACTAAAGTTTTGAGTATGAAATGCAATAATTAATATCGTAACACCGAATATTTAGTTTTACATTTAAAAAGTATTTGGAAACTTCCAAATGCCTTTTTTACACCTAAAACGGTTACAACATCAAATTGAGTGTCTTAATTGCAATTCATCTATACTAATATTATAAAGAGGAAAGATTTTTTTGTTTGTTTGTTTGTTTGAAACTTCGAAATGCCTTTTTTACACCTAAAACGGTTACAACATCAAATTCAGTGTCTTAATTGCAATTCATCTATACTAATACATAATATTATAAAGAGGAAAGATTTTTATGTTTGTTTGTTTGTTTGAAACTTCGAAATGCCTTTTTTAGACCTAAAACGGTTACAACGTCAAATTCAGTGTCTTAATTGCAATTCATCTATACTAATACATAATATTATAAAGAGGAAAGATTTTTTTGTTTGTTTGTTTGTACCGAATAGGCTCTGAAGCTACTGGACCGATTTGAACCATTTTTTCACACAATCGTGTTTGGGCTCATTTCATGCACCTTGATGAGAACTTTAGACGTAGCTGGATTATGACTGTCATCGAAGGTCTGACGATGGAGCCGGAAGGCAGTCGCAAAAGGTTCGCAACAGCTTACAGCAGCTATATGGTGTCTCGGCCCATTTCATGCACCTTGATGAGAACTTTACACCTAGCTGGAGTATGATTGTCATCGGTGGTGTAACGATGGAAACGGAAGGCAATTGCAAGAGGTCCTCAACAGTTTACAGCATTTATATTGTAATTGGGCTCATTGCATACACCTTGGGTAGAACTTTAGACCTGCCTGGAGTATGACTGTCATCGAAGGTCTGACGATGGAGACGGAAGGCAATTGCAAGAGGTCCGCAACAGTTTACAGCAGATTTATCGTGTCTCGGCTCATTTCATGCACCTTAATGAGAACTTTTGACCTACATGGAGTATGACTATAAACATAAGTAGAATATTTTGGCGATTAATGCAAATATTTCCTAGAAATTAAATTGTTACCTACTTGAATCTGTACCTACTATATAATATTATAAAGCTGAATAGTTTGTTTGGTTGAACGCGATAATTTCAGAAACTGCTGGTTCGAATTGAAAAATTCTTTCAGTTTTGGATAGCCCATTTATAGAGGAAGGCTATAGGTTATAAAACATTACGCTACAACTAAAAGGAGTGGAGCATGAATGAAAAATGTTGCAAAACTGCGAACATTTATTTATTTTGAGAGCTTCCATTGCGTGCGCTGCGTAAACGGTTAAAGTTACGCAACAATCATGTATGACGGCAACGATCCTCTTAAAAAATTCAAAAAAAGAGTCCGCGATAGCATGTCTATCTTTTAAGGTTCACTCTCTCTCTCTCTTATGTGGCGTAGACGAAGTTGCGCGGGTCAGCTAGTTATTAATATTCTAGTTCACAAGTCAGCCATATTTCTTATTTCCATACAGTAATATTGCCAAATGAATTAAAACAGGTAAATATTTGATAGCTATTTGTAACATTGCCAATTTTTTGGATGAACGCTCTTAACTAATATTAAAACAGTGAAGAAAATCATAGTGAGTAAACTGGCCATGTACACAAGAACCAAAAATGTGAAGAAATGTGACCAACCCATACAGGGCCCGCATGGTTTATTACCTTCCCTTTTCCAGAGAGGAGGCCTGCGTCCCAGCAATAGGATTGTTACAGGCTTAATTAAGCTATGTTACGATATTCACTTCTCCATTGGAACTCTGCTAACCATAATCAGATATTAGGTGTGATAATATCTTCATAGATAGTTATTTTAGTAATATTTAGGCTTCCTATTTACTATCTTGTAAGAGATTATTGTGTTATAAAATAATAATGTAAATATTTATCTACAGGTTTAAAATTATTCTCTTTAATTAATGATTCATTCATTTAATATTGTGATCAAATTCCTAGAGGGGAAAAATGTTTGTGTATACTCATATCATTCACTGAAAATTATTATCTATCATTACATTAAATATTCACCTATTGTGGCAGGTTTGTCAATAAAAAAGCATTTTTAGTATGGTCTACCAAGTCATTTGTATTGTAAGTTTAAATACAAGTTGTTTAAAATAAAAATACAAGTAAATGAATGATTTACCAAGGTCAATTTAAATGAAAAACAGTAATATTGAAAAAAGTATATATTCCAAACTTAAAGTTAGTTTACAGTCTAATGTTTTCTCTTATAATATTGAAAAAAGTATATATTCTAAACTTAAAGTTAGTTTACAGTCTAATGTTTTCTCTTATAATCCCTAGCATCCCTGCTTGACTTAGATCGTTCATAGTCATCGTACTTTCGTGACATCCCACGGCCCCGCTTGTCGTTCATCCTGCTACGTTCACGAGAACGGTCCATCTTCCTGTCCCTGGAGCGAGACTTGTATCTTTTACTACTGCTACTAGAATAACTCTTGCGTTCATATGGGGAGCGTGATCTACGGTTCTTCTTAGATTTGTGGCTGCTATGGTACTTGGAAGACAAAGGTGGAGTTTTTGGTGACTTATCTTTCCTAGAATCCCTTTTGTTACTTTCTTCAGATGTTGATGCAGATTTGTGGCTGCTATGGTACTTGGAAGACAAAGGAAGAGTTTTTGGTGACTTATCTTTCCTAGAATTCCTTTTGTTACTTTCTTCAGATGTTGATGCAGATTTGTGGCTGCTATGGTACTTGGAAGACAAAGGAGGAGTTTTTGGTGACTTATCTTTCCTAGAATCCCTTTTGTTACTTTCTTCAGATGTTGATGCAGATTTGTGGCTGCTATGGTACTTGGAAGACAAAGGAAGAGTTTTTGATGACTTATCTTTCCTAGAATCCCTTTTGTTACTTTCTTTAGATGTTGATGCAGTGGGTGATTCAACTTTATTCTCTTCAGCTTTATTGTTCTCTCGGTCCTTTTGAGTTTGGATATGTTTCTTGGCTTGGTATACTTTGCGTAACATGTCAACTTTGCACTGTAACTCCTCTGGATTGACTTTACTTCTCTTGTACAGCTGCAAAATGCGAACGCAGACTTTTCTTATATCTTCTTCTGGTACTTTGAACAACTGATACCAATGTGGGTTGTTTGGTAGAGGCAGACCTATCTTGCGTGCTGTCAAGTATATGCAAGCGCAAGCTATAGTCTCCGGCGGGAATCTCATGAAGACATCAGTCCGCAAAGCATCATTCGTGTAGTTCAATGCCATTTGCATCAGTTGCCGGTGCTTCTCACACTGCAGCAGCTGCAGATACACCACAATAAGTTTGTGTGTGTGCTTCACATGCACACAGAACCCTAATTCCGTCAGAATTTTTCGCTCAGCCATAATAACTTGGTTCTTCAGTTCAATATAGTTTTGATCCAGAATCAATGGAGAAATATACTTCTGAGCCCTCACTTGTTTGATGTGATGGAACACATTGATCACGTCTCTTATATTGCACGGTTGTTCCTCAACTTTAGATGCTAAGTAAATGCTGCCCATAGCCATAGTTTCCATGGGGTATCTTACAAATGATTTTGAATAGTAGAACCGCTGGAGGTAGATTTGCCCAGTCGCCATAGCGATTTGGGGCAGCTTGAGCAGGATTCCGGCGGTCTGGATCATCTCACATCCTAGAATACGAAGATCTGTCTCCGTTTCGATGTCAAGGCCGTCAGTTTGTGAGGGCGTTTCCTTGAACACATTTTCAGGTAAAAGGCAATTGTACAATGTTAGTACAATCTTCCCATAGGTCTTCTGAGCCTTTGCAGGCGTTGTCGTTGCCGTTTTTGCCATATTTTGCAATGTTAATGAAGTCATTTTAGGAATTCGGAACCTTTCACTTGTTGAACAGTTTTGGTATGAAACTTCTTGAAATGGTGAACCAAATCACATTTCTAGCACAATGTATCACAGTTTATTTGATAATTTGTGAGATATTTAATTGAAAATGTAAAAACACCACAACCACGAAAGACGCGAACGCTATGAGTGATTGACGACAACTGGTCAACTGGTAAAGTAAAGTAGCAACTTAGCACGATGGCGCCACCCAGTGTTACCAGATAAACAAAAATAACTACCGTGTTGATGGATTAAAAATAGGTACCGTGTTTCAGACTCAAAATACCGTAGACATATTTGATAAATACCGTGTAAATTATCGTGTAAAAAGCAATAGCAAGGACCATGAATATTCATGTGTATTCAAATCTATAATTAACCTTAAAATACCGTGCTTCGGTAATTACCGTGTACCTGGTAACACTGGCGCCACCCAACGGTAACATAAATGTCAAAGTCTAGTTTGGTAAACAAAATTCTTATAGATATTCCGTAATAATGCAAATAATGAAATTATTTTACCATTTGAAAGGTACATTATTTAGGATGAACATAGGGTTGTTATCCGGGTATCACACGGACGAAGCGGCGGAATCTAGTTATTTTGACGGAAAGTGAGGGGCGGAGCGAGGACGGAGTGGCTAAATAATAACAGCCGCTCGGGTCGATCTTCAGGTTAAGCCGTGCTTCCCTAGGTTAGTCTGTGGATGGGTGACCACCCGATACATAACGAGATTCCTCCGTGCTTCGGAAAGCACGTTAAGCCGTTGGTCCCAGTTGTTTAGGTAGTCAGTGGCCCAAAAAGTCTGACAATCAGTCTTACCAAGGGGTTTCGTATTTCCCAGTACTAACTGGGTTGTATTGCTCAGATAGGCAGTCGCTCCATGTAAAATACTGGTATTGGTATTGGACTGGAAGCCGACCCCAACATAGTTGGGAAAAGGCTAGGCAGATGATGATGACTTGTATGGTGTAATAATAATAAAGAATTTTATTCTAGCATTTCCCATGCATTCATGGATGATATCATATTTTCGTTTAACAATCATTTACTGACCAAGCTGGCATCCAATTATTTATTCGGATCGAAGCCACAGATCGCTACCACCTACATACTCTACATATGTAGTTAGATGAATATTAGTAGACGTTTGCCCTAATACATAAGACAAACAGGCGAAACGTGGGTGTATTATACACCTTTTATATCTGCCTTCCCCTTCAGTACATACAGTTGTGATGGTAACACAAATAATTGAATGTTCAGGGGCAAAATATCCAATTCTCAAAATGTCCAACGGTGTCAAAATGTCCAAATCCCAAAACTCCTACAGATTTGGGTTAATGATCATTTATGATGGATAGACAATAGTTCTCCTACACATAACATATCTCAAATAATAACATGGTCTAATTAATGACAAACATTTGTGTACTGGTGTTCTGTTTCTGCCTAACCCCATGGCAAAAAGGCGTGAGTTTATGTATGTAGCTTTTAAGAGCGTTTATAAAGAAAATGGGCAACGTCGTAAATAGCTGTCAAATATTTCGCTGTTTTGATTAATTTGGGAATATTACTGTATGGAAATAAGAAATATGGCTAACTAGTGAACTAAAGTATTGAGTATGAAATGCAATAATTAATATCGTAACACCGAATATTTAGTTTTAGATTTACAAAAAAGTATTTGGAAACTTCCAAATGCCTTTTTTACACCTAAAACGGTTACGACATCAAATTCAGTGTCTTAATTGCAATTCATCTATACTAATATTATAAAGAGGAAAGATTTTTTGTTTGTACCGAATAGGCTCTGAAACTACTGGACCGATTTGAACCATTTTTTCACCAATAGAAAGCTAAATTATCAGGAAGTAACATAGGCTATAATTTACTTTCAAAAAATTAGAGATCCTTAAGAAAATTGCAATAATGTAACCCAAAGTAGCAAAATTTTGTTTATAAAATTCATTATTTGGCGTGCGCTAAGGAAACTATTGATGATACTTAAAAATAATGTACTACATGATTAAAGTACTCATTGTTACCTACAAAAAAGTCCGCGAGGGTATATATCTATCTATCATAGTTAAGTCACAATAGCAGCTTTTGTGTTCTAAAATTTAATTAGATAGGGATAGGTACTACTAATTCTTAAAAAAAATAATTTAAATAGTTTTATCATTAAGGGTATTTATGTAGCAGTAAAATACTGAGTGTTAAAGAAGAACTTATCATCAATATGTAAGATACATGCAGCAACATCTATTGGACCAAAATAGTACTAATGAATAAAAACCGGCCAAGTGCGAGTCGTACTCACACGCACACAGGGTTCCGTAGAACAAAAAAATATAATAAAAATATTTTGAAGGCACATTCAACAGCAAAACTAAATTTGTTTTTCATAGTGTGTTAATGGAAAACAAAGTTACTGCTGCAGTTTGAAGAAAAAGTCCCTTATCTCAAAAACGAAACATCTAATCTTATTCAAACCAACTTTCGTTTTTTCCTCTTTAGAAATTAGAGGGAGGGGGGCACATTCACATACACATACACCTCTTTGGAAGTGTCTATCTTTAAAACGATTGAATTTGAGAAAAAAATGACATTTAGAGCTATCTATAAACACCCCGCACGTATAGGTCTGATGTTTAGTTTCAGTTCCATGTATGGGGAGTCCCCTCTTAATCTTTTTTTTTTTTTTAATAAAAATAATCGTAAAGCGGTTCACAGAATACATCTTACTACCAAGGTACTATGTAGTCCTCATAGTTGCTGACTATCTGTGTAGATGTAGACAAAAGATAAGAAAGCGCTTTGTATCTTTGGCGGCCGACTCCGGTCGCAATATCTGCATGCGATTTCTAGGAATTTGTAACAAATGATTCATTAAAAACAACTGACAATAATTATCACTTTGTACCTGAACCATAAATTTTACTCCGAAACGTCAACGCTTATCTACCTAATTAGCTAATATCTATTGTTAATAAAAGATAAAGGTATCCACATTAATTAGATCGCCGGTACCGGTATTAATTAGATCGCCGGTAGAAACATTCGTATCGTAGTATTAATTCTTATTATATTCATTAATTCTTATGTAGCAGTAAAATACTTTTTAATTTAGTAGTAGTTATCATTACGAGTATAAAAATGCAATACCCTCAATAATATCTATACTAATAAATTTTTATGTAGGGGGTAATCTCCGGAAGAAATGATCCAATTTGAAAAATTGTTTCACTGATAGAAAGCCACATTATTCGCGAATAATATAAATTAAATTGATATCATGCATATTATCACAATTTTTGTCTAGCCAGGCGGAAAGATTTTGCTCTTACAACAGATTTATTTGGATGCGCTCCCTAAACGGTTGATTATAATTGAAAACTGTGTGGCAACCTGGTCCGCCTTAAATAGCTCTACAAAAAAGTCGGCGACACCATATTTCTATTAATAATATTTTTTTTATGAGGTTTAATATTTTCTTGTTTAAAAATCGTCCAAACATCATAGAGATAAGATTTGCCCTTTACAGTATGTCAATTGGTTAAATAGTTTCGAAGATAATATTCTATACTAATATTATAAAGAGGAAAGATTTTTTTGTGAACTAAAGTATTGAGTATGAAATGCAATAATTAATATCGTAACACCGAATATTTAGTTTTAGGCTTCTTTTGGGTTAGCTCGTTCCATCGTCGACCTCATCTCTGTCCTCAGGACTAGATTGAGGTCAAGAGTAAGCCCATACAGAAAAAAAAAAAAAAAAAAAAAAAGTATTTGGAAACTTCCAAATGCCTTTTTACACCTAAAACGGTTACAACGTCAAATTCTGTGTCTTAATTGCAATTCATCTATACTAATATTATAAAGAGGAAAGATTTTTTTGTTTGTACCGAATAGGCTCTGAAACTACTGGACCGATTTGAACCATTTTTTCACTCAATCGTGCTCATTTCATGCACCTTGATGAGAACTATAGACCTAGCTGGAGTATGACTGTCATCGAAGGTCTGACGATGGAGACGGAAGGCTGTTGCAAGAGGTCGTCAAGACTTTACAGCAGCTACATCGTGTTTGGGCTCATTTCATGCACCTTGATGAGAACTTTAGACGTAGCTGGAGTATGACTGTCATCGAAGGTCTGACGATGGAGCCGGAAGGCAGTCGCAAAAGGTTCGCAACAGCTTACAGCAGCTATATGGTGTCTCGGCCCATTTCATGCACCTTGATGAGAACTTTACACCTAGCTGGAGTATGATTGTCATCGGTGGTCTAACGATGGAAACGGAAGGCAATTGCAAGAGGTCCTCAACAGTTTACAGCATTTATATTGTAATTGGGCTCATTGCATATACATTGGGTAGAACTTTAGACCTGCCTGGAGTATGACTGTCATCGATGGTCTGACGATGGAGACGGAAGGCAATTGCAAGAGGTCCGCAACAGTTTACAGCAGATTTATCGTGTCTCGGCTCATTTCATGCACCTTAATGAGAACTTTTGACCTAGATGGAGTATGACTATAAACATAAGTAGAATATTTTGGCGATTAATGCAAATATTTCCTAGAAATTAAATTGTTACCTACTTGAATCTGTACCTACTATATAATATTATAAAGCTGAATAGTTTGTTTGGTTGAACGCGATAATTTCAGAAACTGCTGGTTCGAATTGAAAAATTCTTTCAGTTTTGGATAGCTCATTTATCGAGGAAGGCTAGGTTATAAAACATTACGCTACAACTAAAAGGAGTGGAGCATGAATGAAAAATGTTGCAAAACTGCGAACATTTATTTCTTTTGAGAGCTTCCATTGCGTGCGCTGCGTAAACGGTTAAAGTTACGCAACAATCATGTATGACGGCAACGATCCTCTTAAAAAATTCAATAAAAGAGTCCGCGATAGCATGTCTATCTTTTAAGGTTGACTCTCTCTCTCTTATGTGGCGTAGACGAAGTTGCGCGGGTCAGCTAGTTATTAATATTCTAGTTCACAAGTCAGCCATATTTCTTATTTCCATACAGTAATATTGCCAAATGAATTAAAACAGGTAAATATTTGATAGCTATTTGTAACATTGTCAATTTTTTGGATGAACGCTCTTAACTAATATTAAAACAGTGAAGAAAATCATAGTGAGTAAACTGGCCATGTACACAAGAACCAAAAATGTGAAGAAATGTGACCAACCCATACAGGGCCCGCATGGTTTATTACCTTCCCTTTTCCAGAGAGGAGGCCTGCGTCCCAGCAATAGGATTGTTACAGGCTTAATTAAGCTATGTTACGATATTCACTTCTCCATTGGAACTCTGCTAACCATAATCAGATATTAGGTGTGATAATATCTTCATAGATAGTTATTTTAGTAATATTTAGGCTTCCTATTTACTATCTTGTAAGAGATTATTGTGTTATAAAATAATAATGTAAATATTTATCTACAGGTTTAAAATTATTCTCTATAATTAATGATTAATTCATTTAATATTGTGATCAAATTCCTAGAGGGGAAAAATGTTTGTGTATACTCATATCATTCACTGAAAATTATTATCTATCATTACATTAAATATTCACCTATTGTGGCAGGTTTGTCAATAAAAAAGCATTTTTAGTATGGTCTAGCAAGTCATTTGTATTGTAAGTTTAAATACAAGTTGTTTAAAATAAAAATACAAGTAAATGAATGATTTACCAAGGTCAATTTAAATGAAAAACAGTAATATTGAAAAAAGTATATATTCCAAACTTAAAGTTAGTTTACAGTCTAATGTTTTCTCTTATAATCCCTAGCATCCCTGCTTGACTTAGATCGTTCATAGTCATCATACTTTCGTGACATCCCACGGCCCCGCTTGTCGTTCATCCTGCTACGTTCACGAGAACGGTCCATCTTCCTGTCCCTGGAGCGAGACTTGTATCTTTTACTACTGCTACTAGAATAACTCTTGCGTTCATATGGGGAGCGTGATCTACGGTTCTTCTTAGATTTGTGGCTGCTATGGTACTTGGAAGACAAAGGTGGAGTTTTTGGTGACTTATTTTTCCTAGAATCCCTTTTGTTACTTTCTTCAGATGTTGATGCAGATTTGTGGCTGCTATGGTACTTGGAAGACAAAGGAAGAGTTTTTGATGACTTATCTTTCCTAGAATCCCTTTTGTTACTTTCTTCAGATGTTGATGCAGATTTGTGGCTGCTATGGTACTTGGAAGACAAAGGAGGAGTTTTTGGTGACTTATCTTTCCTAGAATCCCTTTTGTTACTTTCTTCAGATGTTGATGCAGATTTGTGGCTGCTATGGTACTTGGAAGTCAAAGGAAGAGTTTTTGATGACTTATCTTTCCTAGAATCCCTTTTGTTACTTTCTTTAGATGTTGATGCAGTGGGTGATTCAACTTTATTCTCTTCAGCTTTATTGTTCTCTCGGTCCTTTTGAGTTTGGATATGTTTCTTGGCTTGGTATACTTTGCGTAACATGTCAACTTTGCACTGTAACTCCTCTGGATTGACTTTACTTCTCTTGTACAGCTGCAAAATGCGAACGCAGACTTTTCTTATATCTTCTTCTGGTACTTTGAACAACTGATACCAATGTGGGTTGTTTGGTAGAGGCAGACCTATCTTGCGTGCTGTCAAGTATATGCAAGCGCAAGCTATAGTCTCCGGCGGGAATCTCATGAAGACATCAGTCCGCAAAGCATCATTCGTGTAGTTCAATGCCATTTGCATCAGTTGCCGATGCTTCTCACACTGCAGCAGCTGCAGATACACCACAATAAGTTTGTGTGTGTGCTTCACATGCACACAGAACCCTAATTCCGTCAGAATTTTTCGCTCAGCCATAATAACTTGGTTCTTCAGTTCAATATAGTTTTGATCCAGAATCAATGGAGAAATATACTTCTGAGCCCTCACTTGTTTGATGTGATGGAACACATTGATCACGTCTCTTATATTGCACGGTTGTTCCTCAACTTTAGATGCTAAGTAAATGCTGCCCATAGCCATAGTTTCCATGGGGTATCTTACAAATGATTTTGAATAGTAGAACCGCTGGAGGTAGATTTGCCCAGTCGCCATAGCGATTTGGGGCAGCTTGAGCAGGATTCCGGCGGTCTGGATCATCTCACATCCTAGAATACGAAGATCTGTCTCCGTTTCGATGTCAAGGCCGTCAGTTTGTGAGGGCGTTTCCTTGAACACATTTTCAGGTAAAAGGCAATTGTACAATGTTAGTACAATCTTCCCATAGGTCTTCTGAGCCTTTGCAGGCGTTGTCGTTGCCGTTTTTGCCAAATTTTGCAATGTTAATGAAGTCATTTTAGGAATTCGGAACCTTTCACTTGTTGAACAGTTTTGGTATGAAACTTTTTGAAATGGTGAACCAAATCACATTTCTAGCACAATGTATCACAGTTTATTTGATAATTTGTGAGATATTTAATTGAAAATGTAAAAACACCACAACCACGAAAGACGCGAACGCTATGAGTGATTGACGACAACTGGTCAACTGGTAAAGTAAAGTAGCAACTTAGCACGATGGCGCCACCCAGTGTTACCAGATAAACAAAAATAACTACCGTGTTGATGGATTAAAAATAGGTACCGTGTTTCAGACTCAAAATACCGTAGACATATTTGATAAATACCGTGTAAATTATCGTGTAAAAAGCTTTAGAAAGGACCATGAATATTCAATATTTGATTTCAAATCTATAATTAACCTTAAAATACCGTGCTTCGGTAATTACCGTGTACCTGGTAACACTGGGGCCACCCAACGGTAACATAAATGTCAAAGTCTAGTTTGGTAAACAAAATTCTTATAGATATTCCGTAATAATGCAAATAATGAAATTATTTTACCATTTGAAAGGTACATTATTTAGGATGAACATAGGGTTGTTATCCGGGTATCACACGGACGAAGCGGCGGAATCTAGTTATTTTGACGGAAAGTGAGGGGCGGAGCGAGGACGGAGTGGCTAAATAATAACAGCCGCTCGGGTCGATCTTCAGGTTAAGCCGTGCTTCCCTAGGTTAGTCTGTGGATGGGTGACCACCCGATACATAACGAGATTCCTCCGTGCTTCGGAAAGCACGTTAAGCCGTTGGTCCCAGTTGTTTAGGTAGTCAGTGGCCCAAAAAGTCTGACAATCAGTCTTACCAAGGGGTTTCGTATTTCCCAGTACTAACTGGGTTGTATTGCTCAGATAGGCAGTCGCTCCATGTAAAATACTGGTATTGGTATTGGACTGGAAGCCGACCCCAACATAGTTGGGAAAAGGCTAGGCAGATGATGATGACTTGTATGGTGTAATAATAATAAAGAATTTTATTCTAGCATTTCCCATGCATTCATGGATGATATCATATTTTCGTTTAACAATCATTTACTGACCAAGCTGGCATCCAATTATTTATTCGGATCGAAGCCACAGATCGCTACCACCTACATACTCTACATATGTAGTTAGATGAATATTAGTAGACGTTTGCCCTAATACATAAGACAAACAGGCGAAACGTGGGTGTATTATACACCTTTTATATCTGCCTTCCCCTTCAGTACATACAGTTGTGATGGTAACACAAATAATTGAATGTTCAGGGGCAAAATATCCAATTCTCAAAATGTCCAACGGTGTCAAAATGTCCAAATCCCAAAACTCCTACAGATTTGGGTTAATGATCATTTATGATGGATAGACAATAGTTCTCCTACACATAACATATCTCAAATAATAACATGGTCTAATTAATGACAAACATTTGTGTACTGGTGTTCTGTTTCTGCCTAACCCCATGGCAAAAAGGCGTGAGTTTATGTATGTAGCTTTTAAGAGCGTTTATAAAGAAAATGGGCAACGTCGTAAATAGCTGTCAAATATTTCGCTGTTTTGATTAATTTGGGAATATTACTGTATGGAAATAAGAAATATGGCTAACTAGTGAACTAAAGTATTGAGTATGAAATGCAATAATTAATATCGTAACACCGAATATTTAGTTTTAGATTTAAAAAAAGTATTTGGAAATTCCAAATGCCTTTTTTACACCTAAAACGGTTACAACATCAAATTCAGTGTCTTAATTGCAATTCATCTATACTAATATTATAAAGAGGAAAGTTATTTTTGTTTGTACCGAATAGGCTCTGAAACTACTGGACCGATTTGAACCATTTTTTCACCAATAGAAAGCTAAATTATCAGGAAGTAACAAAGGCTATAATTTACTTTCAAAAAATTAGAGATCCTTAAGAAAATTGCAATAATGTAACCCAAAGTAGCAAAATTTTGTTTATAAAATTCATTATTTGGCGTGCGCTAAGGAAACTATTGATGATACTTAAAAATAATGTACTACATGCTTAAAGTACTCATATTTACCTACAAAAAAGTCCGCGAGGGTATATATCTATCTATCATAGTTAAGTCACAATAGCAGCTTTTGTGTTCTAAAATTTAATTAGATAGGGATAGGTACTATTAATTCTTATATTTACATAAATAGTTTTATCATTAAGGGTATTTATGTAGCAGTAAAATACAGAGTGTTAAAGAAGAACTCATCATCAATAGGTAAGATACATGCAGCAACATCTATTGGACCAAAATGGTACTAATGAATAAAAACCGGCCAAGTGTGAGTCGTACTCACACGCACACAGGGTTCCGTAGCACCAAAAAATATAATAAAAATATTTTGAAGGCACATTCAACAGCAAAACTAAATTTGTTTTTCATAGTATGTTAATGAAAAACAAAGTTACTGCTACAGTTTAAAGAAAAAGTCCCTTATCTCAAAAACGAAACATCGAATCTTATTCAAACCAAATTTCGTTTTTTCCTCTTTAGAAATTAGAGGGAGGGGGGCACATACACATACACCTCTTTGGAAGTGTCTATCTTTCAAACGATTGAATTTGAGACAATAATGGTTTTAGGAACCTAAATGTCATTTAATAAAAATGACATTTAGACCTATCTATAAACACCCCGCACGTATAGGTCTGATGAAAACAATTTTTTTTAGTTTCAGTTCCATGTATGGGGGGAGTCCCCTCTTAATCTTTTTTTTTTTTTTAATAAAAATAATCGTAAAGCGGTTCACAGAATACATCTAACTACCAAGGTACTATGTAGTCCTCATAGTTGCTGAGCATCTGTGTAGATGTAGACAAAAGATAAGAAAGCGCTTTGTATCTGTGGCGGCCGACTCCGGTCGCAATATCTGCATGCGATTTCTAGAAATTTGTAACAAATGATTCATTAAAAACAACTGACAATAATTATCACTTTGTACCTGAACCATAAATTTTACTCCGAAACGTCAACGCTTATCTACCTAATTAGCTAATATCTATTGTTAACAAAAGATAAGGTATCCACAGTGGCTGGCCATCTGTGTGGATTTAGACAAAAGATAAGATAAGAAAGCTTTTTGTCTTTGGCGGTCGACTCCGGTCGCATTGTGCAATCTGCATGGGATTTCTAGGAATTTGTTAATCAGGAAATAGGCTATAATTTATTTTCAATAAAAATATAGAGATCCTTAAGAAAATTGCAATAATGCAAACGAAAGTAGCAAAATTTTGCCAATAAAATTCATTATTTGGGGTGCGCTGAAAAAACTATTAATGGTACTTTAAAATTATGTACTACATTATTAAAGTACTCCTAATTACCTACAAAAAAGTACGCGAGGGAATACATCTAACTATCATAGTCACAATAGCAGCTTTTGTATTCTAAAATTTAATTAGATCGTCGGTAGAAACATGCGTATCGTAGTATTAATTCCTATTCAAATAAATAGTTTTATCATCAGGGGTATTTATGTAGCAGTAAAATACTTTTTAATTTAGTAGTAGTTATCATCACGAGTATAAAAATGCAATACCCTCAATAATATCTATACTAATAAATTTTTATGTAGGGGGTAATCTCCGGAAGAAATGATCCAATTTGAAAAATTGTTTCACTGATAGAAAGCCACATTATTCGCGAATAATATAAATTAAATTGATATCATGCATATTATCACAATTTTTGTCTAGCCAGGCGGAAAGATTTTGCTCTTACAACCGATTTATTTGGATGCGCTCCCTAAACGGTTGAATATAATTGAAAACAATGTATGGCAACCTGGTCCGCCTTAAATAGCTCTACAAAAAAGTCGGCGACACCATATTTCTATTAATAATATTTTTTTTTTAGAGGTTTTATATTTTGTTGTTTAATAATCGTCCAAACATCATAGAGATAAGATTTGCCCTTTACAGTATGTCAATTGGTTAAATAGTTTCGAAGATAATAATCTATACTAATATTATAAAGAGGAAAGATTTTTTTGTGAACTAAAGTTTTGAGTATGAAATGCAATAATTAATATCGTAACACCGAATATTTAGTTTTACATTTAAAAAGTATTTGGAAACTTCCAAATGCCTTTTTTACACCTAAAACGGTTACAACATCAAATTGAGTGTCTTAATTGCAATTCATCTATACTAATATTATAAAGAGGAAAGATTTTTTTGTTTGTTTGTTTGTTTGAAACTTCGAAATGCCTTTTTTACACCTAAAACGGTTACAACATCAAATTCAGTGTCTTAATTGCAATTCATCTATACTAATACATAATATTATAAAGAGGAAAGATTTTTTTGTTTGTTTGTTTGTTTGAAACTTCGAAATGCCTTTTTTTGACCTAAAACGGTTACAACGTCAAATTCAGTGTCTTAATTGCAATTCATCTATACTAATACATAATATTATAAAGAGGAAAGATTTTTTTGTTTGTTTGTTTGTACCGAATAGGCTCTGAAGCTACTGGACCGATTTGAACCATTTTTTCACACAATCGTGTTTGGGCTCATTTCATGCACCTTGATGAGAACTTTAGACGTAGCTGGATTATGACTGTCATCGAAGGTCTGACGATGGAGCCGGAAGGCAGTCGCAAAAGGTTCGCAACAGCTTACAGCAGCTATATGGTGTCTCGGCCCATTTCATGCACCTTGATGAGAACTTTACACCTAGCTGGAGTATGATTGTCATCGGTGGTGTAACGATGGAAACGGAAGGCAATTGCAAGAGGTCCTCAACAGTTTACAGCATTTATATTGTAATTGGGCTCATTGCATACACCTTGGGTAGAACTTTAGACCTGCCTGGAGTATGACTGTCATCGAAGGTCTGACGATGGAGACGGAAGGCAATTGCAAGAGGTCCGCAACAGTTTACAGCAGATTTATCGTGTCTCGGCTCATTTCATGCACCTTAATGAGAACTTTTGACCTACATGGAGTATGACTATAAACATAAGTAGAATATTTTGGCGATTAATGCAAATATTTCCTAGAAATTAAATTGTTACCTACTTGAATCTGTACCTACTATATAATATTATAAAGAGAATCCCCGTTCGGTGGGATTCCCCGATGTTGCGAAGGTGGATGCGGCTCCATGCTGTATTTTAACGTATATATTTTCATCTGTGTCTGTAACCTACTAACACTAGAAGTTAAGTAAAATTGTTACTAACCCTATGGACCCTGGTCTGAAATAAAAACCTTCTATTCTATTCTATTCTTCTATAAAGCTGAATAGTTTGTTTGGTTGAACGCGATAATTTCAGAAACTGCTGGTTCGAATTGAAAAATTCTTTCAGTTTTGGATAGCCCATTTATAGAGGAAGGCTATAGGTTATAAAACATTACGCTACAACTAAAAGGAGTGGAGCATGAATGAAAAATGTTGCAAAACTGCGAACATTTATTTATTTTGAGAGCTTCCATTGCGTGCGCTGCGTAAACGGTTAAAGTTACGCAACAATCATGTATGACGGCAACGATCCTCTTAAAAAATTCAAAAAAAGAGTCCGCGATAGCATGTCTATCTTTTAAGGTTGACTCTCTCTCTCTCTTATGTGGCGTAGACGAAGTTGCGCGGGTCAGCTAGTTATTAATATTCTAGTTCACAAGTCAGCCATATTTCTTATTTCCATACAGTAATATTGCCAAATGAATTAAAACAGGTAAATATTTGATAGCTATTTGTAACATTGCCAATTTTTTGGATGAACGCTCTTAACTAATATTAAAACAGTGAAGAAAATCATAGTGAGTAAACTGGCCATGTACACAAGAACCAAAAATGTGAAGAAATGTGACCAACCCATACAGGGCCCGCATGGTTTATTACCTTCCCTTTTCCAGAGAGGAGGCCTGCGTCCCAGCAATAGGATTGTTACAGGCTTAATTAAGCTATGTTACGATATTCACTTCTCCATTGGAACTCTGCTAACCATAATCAGATATTAGGTGTGATAATATCTTCATAGATAGTTATTTTAGTAATATTTAGGCTTCCTATTTACTATCTTGTAAGAGATTATTGTGTTATAAAATAATAATGTAAATATTTATCTACAGGTTTAAAATTATTCTCTTTAATTAATGATTCATTCATTTAATATTGTGATCAAATTCCTAGAGGGGAAAAATGTTTGTGTATACTCATATCATTCACTGAAAATTAATATCTATCATTACATTAAATATTCACCTATTGTGGCAGGTTTGTCAATAAAAAAGCATTTTTAGTATGGTCTAGCAAGTCATTTGTATTGTAAGTTTAAATACAAGTTGTTTAAAATAAAAATACAAGTAAATGAATGATTTACCAAGGTCAATTTAAATGAAAAACAGTAATATTGAAAAAAGTATATATTCCAAACTTAAAGTTAGTTTACAGTCTAATGTTTTCTCTTATAATATTGAAAAAAGTATATATTCTAAACTTAAAGTTAGTTTACAGTCTAATGTTTTCTCTTATAATCCCTAGCATCCCTGCTTGACTTAGATCGTTCATAGTCATCGTACTTTCGTGACATCCCACGGCCCCGCTTGTCGTTCATCCTGCTACGTTCACGAGAACGGTCCATCTTCCTGTCCCTGGAGCGAGACTTGTATCTTTTACTACTGCTACTAGAATAACTCTTGCGTTCATATGGGGAGCGTGATCTACGGTTCTTCTTAGATTTGTGGCTGCTATGGTACTTGGAAGACAAAGGTGGAGTTTTTGGTGACTTATCTTTCCTAGAATCCCTTTTGTTACTTTCTTCAGATGTTGATGCAGATTTGTGGCTGCTATGGTACTTGGAAGACAAAGGAAGAGTTTTTGATGACTTATCTTTCCTAGAATCCCTTTTGTTACTTTCTTCAGATGTTGATGCAGATTTGTGGCTGCTATGGTACTTGGAAGACAAAGGAGGAGTTTTTGGTGACTTATCTTTCCTAGAATCCCTTTTGTTACTTTCTTCAGATGTTGATGCAGATTTGTGGCTGCTATGGTACTTGGAAGACAAAGGAAGAGTTTTTGATGACTTATCTTTCCTAGAATCCCTTTTGTTACTTTCTTTAGATGTTGATGCAGTGGGTGATTCAACTTTATTCTCTTCAGCTTTATTGTTCTCTCGGTCCTTTTGAGTTTGGATATGTTTCTTGGCTTGGTATACTTTGCGTAACATGTCAACTTTGCACTGTAACTCCTCTGGATTGACTTTACTTCTCTTGTACAGCTGCAAAATGCGAACGCAGACTTTTCTTATATCTTCTTCTGGTACTTTGAACAACTGATACCAATGTGGGTTGTTTGGTAGAGGCAGACCTATCTTGCGTGCTGTCAAGTATATGCAAGCGCAAGCGATAGTCTCCGGCGGGAATCTCATGAAGACATCAGTCCGCAAAGCATCATTCGTGTAGTTCAATGCCATTTGCATCAGTTGCCGATGCTTCTCACACTGCAGCAGCTGCAGATACACCACAATAAGTTTGTGTGTGTGCTTCACATGCACACAGAACCCTAATTCCGTCAGAATTTTTCGCTCAGCCATAATAACTTGGTTCTTCAGTTCAATATAGTTTTGATCCAGAATCAATGGAGAAATATACTTCTGAGCCCTCACTTGTTTGATGTGATGGAACACATTGATCACGTCTCTTATATTGCACGGTTGTTCCTCAACTTTAGATGCTAAGTAAATGCTGCCCATAGCCATAGTTTCCATGGGGTATCTTACTAATGATTTTGAATAGTAGAACCGCTGGAGGTAGATTTGCCCAGTCGCCATAGCGATTTGGGGCAGCTTGAGCAGGATTCCGGCGGTCTGGATCATCTCACATCCTAGAATACGAAGATCTGTCTCCGTTTCGATGTCAAGGCCGTCAGTTTGTGAGGGCGTTTCCTTGAACACATTTTCAGGTAAAAGGCAATTGTACAATGTTAGTACAATCTTCCCATAGGTCTTCTGAGCCTTTGCAGGCGTTGTCGTTGCCGTTTTTGCCATATTTTGCAATGTTAATGAAGTCATTTTAGGAATTCGGAACCTTTCACTTGTTGAACAGTTTTGGTATGAAACTTCTTGAAATGGTGAACCAAATCACATTTCTAGCACAATGTATCACAGTTTATTTGATAATTTGTGAGATATTTAATTGAAAATGTAAAAACACCACAACCACGAAAGACGCGAACGCTATGAGTGATTGACGACAACTGGTCAACTGGTAAAGTAAAGTAGCAACTTAGCACGATGGCGCCACCCAGTGTTACCAGATAAACAAAAATAACTACCGTGTTGATGGATTAAAAATAGGTACCGTGTTTCAGACTCAAAATACCGTAGACATATTTGATAAATACCGTGTAAATTATCGTGTAAAAAGCAATAGCAAGGACCATGAATATTCAATATTTGTATTCAAATCTATAATTAACCTTAAAATACCGTGCTTCGGTAATTACCGTGTACCTGGTAACACTGGCGCCACCCAACGGTAACATAAATGTCAAAGTCTAGTTTGGTAAACAAAATTCTTATAGATATTCCGTAATAATGCAAATAATGAAATTATTTTACCATTTGAAAGGTACATTATTTAGGATGAACATAGGGTTGTTATCCGGGTATCACACGGACGAAGCGGCGGAATCTAGTTATTTTGACGGAAAGTGAGGGGCGGAGCGAGGACGGAGTGGCTAAATAATAACAGCCGCTCGGGTCGATCTTCAGGTTAAGCCGTGCTTCCCTAGGTTAGTCTGTGGATGGGTGACCACCCGATACATAACGAGATTCCTCCGTGCTTCGGAAAGCACGTTAAGCCGTTGGTCCCAGTTGTTTAGGTAGTCAGTGGCCCAAAAAGTCTGACAATCAGTCTTACCAAGGGGTTTCGTATTTCCCAGTACTAACTGGGTTGTATTGCTCAGATAGGCAGTCGCTCCATGTAAAATACTGGTATTGGTATTGGACTGGAAGCCGACCCCAACATAGTTGGGAAAAGGCTAGGCAGATGATGATGACTTGTATGGTGTGCTAATAAAGAATTTTATTCTAGCATTTCCCATGCATTCATGGATGATATCATATTTTCGTTTAACAATCATTTACTGACCAAGCTGGCATCCAATTATTTATTCGGATCGAAGCCACAGATCGCTACCACCTACATACTCTACATATGTAGTTAGATGAATATTAGTAGACGTTTGCCCTAATACATAAGACAAACAGGCGAAACGTGGGTGTATTATACACCTTTTATATCTGCCTTCCCCTTCAGTACATACAGTTGTGATGGTAACACAAATAATTGAATGTTCAGGGGCAAAATATCCAATTCTCAAAATGTCCAACGGTGTCAAAATGTCCAAATCCCAAAACTCCTACAGATTTGGGTTAATGATCATTTATGATGGATAGACAATAGTTCTCCTACACATAACATATCTCAAATAATAACATGGTCTAATTAATGACAAACATTTGTGTACTGGTGTTCTGTTTCTGCCTAACCCCATGGCAAAAAGGCGTGAGTTTATGTATGTAGCTTTTAAGAGCGTTTATAAAGAAAATGGGCAACGTCGTAAATAGCTGTCAAATATTTCGCTGTTTTGATTAATTTGGGAATATTACTGTATGGAAATAAGAAATATGGCTAACTAGTGAACTAAAGTATTGAGTATGAAATGCAATAATTAATATCGTAACACCGAATATTTAGTTTTAGATTTACAAAAAAGTATTTGGAAACTTCCAAATGCCTTTTTTACACCTAAAACGGTTACGACATCAAATTCAGTGTCTTAATTGCAATTCATCTATACTAATATTATAAAGAGGAAAGATTTTTTTGTTTGTACCGAATAGGCTCTGAAACTACTGGACCGATTTGAACCATTTTTTCACCAATAGAAAGCTAAATTATCAGGAAGTAACATAGGCTATAATTTACTTTCAAAAAATTAGAGATCCTTAAGAAAATTGCAATAATGTAACCCAAAGTAGCAAAATTTTGTTTATAAAATTCATTATTTGGCGTGCGCTAAGGAAACTATTGATGATACTTAAAAATAATGTACTACATGATTAAAGTACTCATTGTTACCTACAAAAAAGTCCGCGAGGGTATATATCTATCTATCATAGTTAAGTCACAATAGCAGCTTTTGTGTTCTAAAATTTAATTAGATAGGGATAGGTACTACTAATTCTTAAAAAAAATAATTTAAATAGTTTTATCATTAAGGGTATTTATGTAGCAGTAAAATACTGAGTGTTAAAGAAGAACTTATCATCAATATGTAAGATACATGCAGCAACATCTATTGGACCAAAATAGTACTAATGAATAAAAACCGGTCAAGTGCGAGTCGTACTCACACGCACACAGGGTTCCGTAGAACAAAAAAATATAATAAAAATATTTTGAAGGCACATTCAACAGCAAAACTAAATTTGTTTTTCATAGTGTGTTAATGGAAAACAAAGTTACTGCTGCAGTTTGAAGAAAAAGTCCCTTATCTCAAAAACGAAACATCTAATCTTATTCAAACCAACTTTCGTTTTTTCCTCTTTAGAAATTAGAGGGAGGGGGGCACATTCACATACACATACACCTCTTTGGAAGTGTCTATCTTTAAAACGATTGAATTTGAGAAAAAAATGACATTTAGAGCTATCTATAAACACCCCGCACGTATAGGTCTGATGTTTAGTTTCAGTTCCATGTATGGGGAGTCCCCTCTTAATCTTTTTTTTTTTTTTAATAAAAATAATCGTAAAGCGGTTCACAGAATACATCTTACTACCAAGGTACTATGTAGTCCTCATAGTTGCTGACTATCTGTGTAGATGTAGACAAAAGATAAGAAAGCGCTTTGTATCTTTGGCGGCCGACTCCGGTCGCAATATCTGCATGCGATTTCTAGGAATTTGTAACAAATGATTCATTAAAAACAACTGACAATAATTATCACTTTGTACCTGAACCATAAATTTTACTCCGAAACGTCAACGCTTATCTACCTAATTAGCTAATATCTATTGTTAATAAAAGATAAAGGTATCCACATTAATTAGATCGCCGGTACCGGTATTAATTAGATCGCCGGTAGAAACATTCGTATCGTAGTATTAATTCTTATTATATTCATTAATTCTTATGTAGCAGTAAAATACTTTTTAATTTAGTAGTAGTTATCATTACGAGTATAAAAATGCAATACCCTCAATAATATCTATACTAATAAATTTTTATGTAGGGGGTAATCTCCGGAAGAAATGATCCAATTTGAAAAATTGTTTCACTGATAGAAAGCCACATTATTCGCGAATAATATAAATTAAATTGATATCATGCATATTATCACAATTTTTGTCTAGCCAGGCGGAAAGATTTTGCTCTTACAACAGATTTATTTGGATGCGCTCCCTAAACGGTTGATTATAATTGAAAACTGTGTGGCAACCTGGTCCGCCTTAAATAGCTCTACAAAAAAGTCGGCGACACCATATTTCTATTAATAATATTTTTTTTATGAGGTTTAATATTTTCTTGTTTAAAAATCGTCCAAACATCATAGAGATAAGATTTGCCCTTTACAGTATGTCAATTGGTTAAATAGTTTCGAAGATAATATTCTATACTAATATTATAAAGAGGAAAGATTTTTTTGTGAACTAAAGTATTGAGTATGAAAT
Source organism: Noctua fimbriata (assembly GCA_905163415.1). NCBI lineage: Eukaryota > Metazoa > Arthropoda > Insecta > Lepidoptera > Noctuidae > Noctua > Noctua fimbriata. The sequence continues at coordinate 16,977,476 of LR990935.1, forward strand.
GCAATAATTAATATCGTAACACCGAATATTTAGTTTTAGATTAAAAAAAAAGTATTTGGAAACTTCCAAATGCCTTTTTTACATCTAAAACGGTTACAACATCAAATTCTGTGTCTTAATTGCAATTCATCTATACTAATATTATAAAGTGGAAAGATTTTTTTGTGAATTAAAGTATTGAGTATGAAATGCAATAATTAATATCGTAACACCGAATATTTAGTTTTAGATTTAAAAAAAAGTATTTGGAAACTTCCAAATGCCTTTTTTACACCTAAAACGGTTACAACATCAAATTCTGTGTCTTAATTGCAATTCATCTATACTAATATTATAAAGAGGAAAGATTTTTTTGTTTGTACCGAATAGGCTCTGAAACTACTGGACCGATTTGAACCATTTTTTCACTCAATCGTGCTCATTTCATGCACCTTGATGAGAACTATAGACCTAGCTGGAGTATGACTGTCATCGAAGGTCTGACGATGGAGACGGAAGGCTGTTGCAAGAGGTCGTCAAGACTTTACAGCAGCTACATCGTGTTTGGGCTCATTTCATGCACCTTGATGAGAACTTTAGACGTAGCTGGAGTATGACTGTCATCGAAGGTCTGACGATGGAGCCGGAAGACAGTCGCAAAAGGTTCGCAACAGCTTACAGCAGCTATATGGTGTCTCGGCCCATTTCATGCACCTTGATGAGAACTTTACACCTAGCTGGAGTATGATTGTCATCGGTGGTCTAACGATGGAAACGGAAGGCAATTGCAAGAGGTCCTCAACAGTTTACAGCATTTATATTGTAATTGGGCTCATTGCATATACCTTGGGTAGAACTTTAGACCTGCCTGGAGTATGACTGTCATCGAAGGTCTGACGATGGAGACGGAAGGCAATTGCAAGAGGTCCGCAACAGTTTACAGCAGATTTATCGTGTCTCGGCTCATTTCATGCACCTTAATGAGAACTTTTGACCTAGATGGAGTATGACTATAAACATAAGTAGAATATTTTGGCGATTAATGCAAATATTTCCTAGAAATTAAATTGTTACCTACTTGAATCTGTACCTACTATATAATATTATAAAGCTGAATAGTTTGTTTGATTGAACGCGATAATTTCAGAAACTGCTGGTTCGAATTGAAAAATTCTTTCAGTTTTGGATAGCCCATTTATCGAGGAAGGCTAGGTTATAAAACATTACGCTACAACTAAAAGGAGTGGAGCATGAATGAAAAATGTTGCAAAACTGCGAACATTTATTTCTTTTGAGAGCTTCCATTGCGTGCGCTGCGTAAACGGTTAAAGTTACGCAACAATCATGTATGACGGCAACGATCCTCTTAAAAAATTCAAAAAAAGAGTCCGCGATAGCATGTCTATCTTTTAAGGTTGACTCTCTCTCTCTTATGTGGCGTAGACGAAGTTGCGCGGGTCAGCTAGTTATTAATATTATAGTTCACAAGTCAGCCATATTTCTTATTTCCATACAGTAATATTGCCAAATGAATTAAAACAGGTAAATATTTGATAGCTATTTGTAACATTGTCAATTTTTTGGATGAACGCTCTTAACTAATATTAAAACAGTGAAGAAAATCATAGTGAGTAAACTGGCCATGTACACAAGAACCAAAAATGTGAAGAAATGTGACCAACCCATACAGGGCCCGCATGGTTTATTACCTTCCCTTTTCCAGAGAGGAGGCCTGCGTCCCAGCAATAGGATTGTTACAGGCTTAATTAAGCTATGTTACGATATTCACTTCTCCATTGGAACTCTGCTAACCATAATCAGATATTAGGTGTGATAATATCTTCATAGATAGTTATTTTAGTAATATTTAGGCTTCCTATTTACTATCTTGTAAGAGATTATTGTGTTATAAAATAATAATGTAAATATTTATCTACAGGTTTAAAATTATTCTCTTTAATTAATGATTCATTCATTTAATATTGTGATCAAATTCCTAGAGGGGAAAAATGTTTGTGTATACTCATATCATTCACTGAAAATTATTATCTATCATTACATTAAATATTCACCTATTGTGGCAGGTTTGTCAATAAAAAAGCATTTTTAGTATGGTCTAGCAAGTCATTTGTATTGTAAGTTTAAATACAAGTTGTTTAAAATAAAAATACAAGTAAATGAATGATTTACCAAGGTCAATTTAAATGAAAAACAGTAATATTGAAAAAAGTATATATTCCAAACTTAAAGTTAGTTTACAGTCTAATGTTTTCTCTTATAATATTGAAAAAAGTATATATTCTAAACTTAAAGTTAGTTTACAGTCTAATATTTTCTCTTATAATCCCTAGCATCCCTGCTTGACTTAGATCGTTCATAGTCATCATACATATCATTTCGTGACATCCCACGGCCCCGCTTGTCGTTCATCCTGCTACGTTCACGAGAACGGTCCATCTTCCTGTCCCTGGAGCGAGACTTGTATCTTTTACTACTGCTACTAGAATAACTCTTGCGTTCATATGGGGAGCGTGATCTACGGTTCTTCTTAGATTTGTGGCTGCTATGGTACTTGGAAGGCAAAGGTGGAGTTTTTGGTGACTTATTTTTCCTAGAATCCCTTTTGTTACTTTCTTCAGATGTTGATGCAGATTTGTGGCTGCTATGGTACTTGGAAGACAAAGGAAGAGTTTTTGATGACTTATCTTTCCTAGAATCCCTTTTGTTACTTTCTTCAGATGTTGATGCAGATTTGTGGCTGCTATGGTACTTGGAAGACAAAGGAGGAGTTTTTGGTGACTTATCTTTCCTAGAATCCCTTTTGTTACTTTCTTCAGATGTTGATGCAGATTTGTGGCTGCTATGGTACTTGGAAGTCAAAGGAAGAGTTTTTGATGACTTATCTTTCCTAGAATCCCTTTTGTTACTTTCTTTAGATGTTGATGCAGTGGGTGATTCAACTTTATTCTCTTCAGCTTTATTGTTCTCTCGGTCCTTTTGAGTTTGGATATGTTTCTTGGCTTGGTATACTTTGCGTAACATGTCAACTTTGCACTGTAACTCCTCTGGATTGACTTTACTTCTCTTGTACAGCTGCAAAATGCGAACGCAGACTTTTCTTATATCTTCTTCTGGTACTTTGAACAACTGATACCAATGTGGGTTGTTTGGTAGAGGCAGACCTATCTTGCGTGCTGTCAAGTATATGCAAGCGCAAGCTATAGTCTCCGGCGGGAATCTCATGAAGACATCAGTCCGCAAAGCATCATTCGTGTAGTTCAATGCCATTTGCATCAGTTGCCGATGCTTCTCACACTGCAGCAGCTGCAGATACACCACAATAAGTTTGTGTGTGTGCTTCACATGCACACAGAACCCTAATTCCGTCAGAATTTTTCGCTCAGCCATAATAACTTGGTTCTTCAGTTCAATATAGTTTTGATCCAGAATCAATGGAGAAATATACTTCTGAGCCCTCACTTGTTTGATGTGATGGAACACATTGATCACGTCTCTTATATTGCACGGTTGTTCCTCAACTTTAGATGCTAAGTAAATGCTGCCCATAGCCATAGTTTCCATGGGGTATCTTACAAATGATTTTGAATAGTAGAACCGCTGGAGGTAGATTTGCCCAGTCGCCATAGCGATTTGGGGCAGCTTGAGCAGGATTCCGGCGGTCTGGATCATCTCACATCCTAGAATACGAAGATCTGTCTCCGTTTCGATGTCAAGGCCGTCAGTTTGTGAGGGCGTTTCCTTGAACACATTTTCAGGTAAAAGGCAATTGTACAATGTTAGTACAATCTTCCCATAGGTTTTCTGAGCCTTTGCAGGCGTTGTCGTTGCCGTTTTTGCCAAATTTTGCAATGTTGTTGAAGTCATTTTAGGAATTCGGAACCTTTCACTTGTTGAACAGTTTTGGTATGAAACTTTTTGAAATGGTGAACCAAATCACATTTCTAGCACAATGTATCACAGTTTATTTGATAATTTGTGAGATATTTAATTGAAAATGTAAAAACACCACAACCACGAAAGACGCGAACGCTATGAGTGATTGACGACAACTGGTCAACTGGTAAAGTAAAGTAGCAACTTAGCACGATGGCGCCACCCAGTGTTACCAGATAAACAAAAATAACTACCGTGTTGATGGATTAAAAATAGGTACCGTGTTTCAGACTCAAAATACCGTAGACATATTTGATAAATACCGTGTAAATTATCGTGTAAAAAGCTTTAGAAAGGACCATGAATATTCAATATTTGTATTCAAATCTATAATTAACCTTAAAATACCGTGCTTCGGTAATTACCGTGTACCTGGTAACACTGGGGCCACCCAACGGTAACATAAATGTCAAAGTCTAGTTTGGTAAACAAAATTCTTATAGATATTCCGTAATAATGCAAATAATGAAATTATTTTACCATTTGAAAGGTACATTATTTAGGATGAACATAGGGTTGTTATCCGGGTATCACACGGACGAAGCGGCGGAATCTAGTTATTTTGACGGAAAGTGAGGGGCGGAGCGACGACGGACTGGCTAAATAATAACAGCCGCTCGGGTCGATCTTCAGGTTAAGCCGTGCTTCCCTAGGTTAGTCTGTGGATGGGTGACCACCCGATACATAACGAGATTCCTCCGTGCTTCGGAAAGCACGTTAAGCCGTTGGTCCCAGTTGTTTAGGTAGTCAGTGGCTCAAAAAGTCTGACAATCAGTCTTACCAAGGGGTTTCGTATTTCCCAGTACTAACTGGGTTGTATTGCTCAGATAGGCAGTCGCTCCATGTAAAATACTGGTATTGGTATTGGACTGGAAGCCGACCCCAACATAGTTGGGAAAAGGCTAGGCAGATGATGATGACTTGTATGGTGTGCTAATAAAGAATTTTATTCTAGCATTTCCCATGCATTCATGGATGATATCATATTTTCGTTTAACAATCATTTACTGACCAAACTGGCATCCAATTATTTATTCGGATCGAAGCCACAGATCGCTACCACCTACATACTCTACATATGTAGTTAGATGAATATTAGTAGACGTTTGCCCTAATACATAAGACAAACAGGCGAAACGTGGGTGTATTATACACCTTTTATATCTGCCTTCCCCTTCAGTACATACAGTTGTGATGGTAACACAAATAATTGAACGTTCAGGGGCAAAATATCCTATTCTCAAAATGTCCAACGGTGTCAAAATGTCCAAATCCCAAAACTCCTACAGATTTGGGTTAATGATCATTTATGATGGATAGACAATAGTTCTCCTACACATAACATATCTCAAATAATAACATGGTCTAATTAATGACAAACATTTGTGTACTGGTGTTCTGTTTCTGCCTAACCCCATGGCAAAAAGGCGTGAGTTTATGTATGTAGCTTTTAAGAGCGTTTATAAAGAAAATGGGCAACGTCGTAAATAGCTGTCAAATATTTCGCTGTTTTGATTAATTTGGGAATATTACTGTATGGAAATAAGAAATATGGCTAACTAGTGAACTAAAGTATTGAGTATGAAATGCAATAATTAATATCGTAACACCGAATATTTAGTTTTAGATTTAAAAAAAGTATTTGGAAACTTCCAAATGCCTTTTTTACACCTAAAACGGTCAGACATCAAATTGAGTGTCTTAATTGCAATTCATCTATACTAATATTATAAAGAGGAAAGATTTTTTGTTTGTACCGAATAGGCTCTGAAACTACTGGACCGATTTGAACCATTTTTTCACCAATAGAAAGCTAAATTATCAGGAAGTAACATAGGCTATAATTTACTTTCAAAAAATTTGAGATCCTTAAGAAAATTGCAATAATGTAACCCAAAGTAGCAAAATTTTGTTTATAAAATTCATTATTTGGCGTGCGCTAAGGAAACTATTGATGATACTTAAAAATAATGTACTACATGATTAAAGTACTCATTGTTACCTACAAAAAAGTCCGCGAGGGTATATATCTATCTATCATAGTTAAGTCACAATAGCAGCTTTTGTGTTCTAAAATTTAATTAGATAGGGATAGGTACTACTAATTCTTAAAAAAAATAATTTAAATAGTTTTATCATTAAGGGTATTTATGTAGCAGTAAAATACTGAGTGTTAAAGAAAAACTTATCATCAATATGTAAGATACATGCAGCAACATCTATTGGACCAAAATAGTACTAATGAATAAAAACCGGCCAAGTGCGAGTCGTACTCACACGCACACAGGGTTCCGTAGAACAAAAAAATATAATAAAAATATTTTGAAGGCACATTCAACAGCAAAACTAAATTTGTTTTTCATAGTGTGTTAATGAAAAACAAAGTTACTGCTGCAGTTTGAAGAAAAAGTCCCTTATCTCAAAAACGAAACATCTAATCTTATTCAAACCAACTTTCGTTTTTTCCTCTTTAGAAATTAGAGGGAGGGGGGCACATTCACATACACATACACCTCTTTGGAAGTGTCTATCTTTAAAACGATTGAATTTGAGAAAAAAATGACATTTAGAGCTATCTATAAACACCCCGCACGTATAGGTCTGATGTTTTAGTTTCAGTTCCATGTATGGGGAGTCCCCTCTTAATCTTTTTTTTTTTTTTAATAAAAATAATCGTAAAGCGGTTCACAGAATACATCTAACTACCAAGGTACTATGTAGTCCTCATAGTTGCTGACTATCTGTGTAGATGTAGACAAAAGATAAGAAAGCGCTTTGTATCTTTGGCGGCCGACTCCGGTCGCAATATCTGCATGCGATTTCTAGGAATTTGTAACAAATGATTCATTAAAAACAACTGACAATAATTATCACTTTGTACCTGAACCATAAATTTTACTCCGAAACGTCAACGCTTATCTACCTAATTAGCTAATATCTATTGTTAACAAAAGATAAAGGTATCCACATTAATTAGATCGCCGGTACCGGTATTAATTAGATCGCCGGTAGAAACATTCGTATCGTAGTATTAATTCTTATTATATTCATTAATTCTTATGTAGCAGTAAAATACTTTTTAATTTAGTAGTAGTTATCATCACGAGTATAAAAATGCAATACCCTCAATAATATCTATACTAATAAATTTTTATGTAGGGGGTAATCTCCGGAAGAAATGATCCAATTTGAAAAATTGTTTCACTGATAGAAAGCCACATTATTCGCGAATAATATAAATTAAATTGATATCATGCATATTATCACAATTTTTGTCTAGCCAGGCGGAAAGATTTTGCTCTTACAACAGATTTATTTGGATGCGCTCCCTAAACGGTTGATTATAATTGAAAACAATGTGTGGCAACCTGGTCCGCCTTAAATAGCTCTACAAAAAAGTCGGCGACACCATATTTCTATTAATAATATTTTTTTTTATGAGGTTTAATATTTTCTTGTTTAAAAATCGTCCAAACATCATAGAGATAAGATTTGCCCTTTACAGTATGTCAATTGGTTAAATAGTTTCGAAGATAATATTCTATACTAATATTATAAAGAGGAAAGATTTTTTTGTGAACTAAAGTATTGAGTATGAAATGCAATAATTAATATCGTAACACCGAATATTTAGTTTTAGATTAAAAAAAAAGTATTTGGAAACTTCCAAATGCCTTTTTTACATCTAAAACGGTTACAACATCAAATTCTGTGTCTTAATTGCAATTCATCTATACTAATATTATAAAGAGGAAAGATTTTTTTGTGAATTAAAGTATTGAGTATGAAATGCAATAATTAATATCGTAACACCGAATATTTAGTTTTAGATTTAAAAAAAAGTATTTGGAAACTTCCAAATGCCTTTTTTACACCTAAAACGGTTACAACATCAAATTCTGTGTCTTAATTGCAATTCATCTATACTAATATTATAAAGAGGAAAGATTTTTTTGTTTGTACCGAATAGGCTCTGAAACTACTGGACCGATTTGAACCATTTTTTCACTCAATCGTGCTCATTTCATGCACCTTGATGAGAACTATAGACCTAGCTGGAGTATGACTGTCATCGAAGGTCTGACGATGGAGACGGAAGGCTGTTGCAAGAGGTCGTCAAGACTTTACAGCAGCTACATCGTGTTTGGGCTCATTTCATGCACCTTGATGAGAACTTTAGACGTAGCTGGAGTATGACTGTCATCGAAGGTCTGACGATGGAGCCGGAAGACAGTCGCAAAAGGTTCGCAACAGCTTACAGCAGCTATATGGTGTCTCGGCCCATTTCATGCACCTTGATGAGAACTTTACACCTAGCTGGAGTATGATTGTCATCGGTGGTCTAACGATGGAAACGGAAGGCAATTGCAAGAGGTCCTCAACAGTTTACAGCATTTATATTGTAATTGGGCTCATTGCATATACCTTGGGTAGAACTTTAGACCTGCCTGGAGTATGACTGTCATCGAAGGTCTGACGATGGAGACGGAAGGCAATTGCAAGAGGTCCGCAACAGTTTACAGCAGATTTATCGTGTCTCGGCTCATTTCATGCACCTTAATGAGAACTTTTGACCTAGATGGAGTATGACTATAAACATAAGTAGAATATTTTGGCGATTAATGCAAATATTTCCTAGAAATTAAATTGTTACCTACTTGAATCTGTACCTACTATATAATATTATAAAGCTGAATAGTTTGTTTGGTTGAACGCGATAATTTCAGAAACTGCTGGTTCGAATTGAAAAATTCTTTCAGTTTTGGATAGCCCATTTATCGAGGAAGGCTAGGTTATAAAACATTACGCTACAACTAAAAGGAGTGGAGCATGAATGAAAAATGTTGCAAAACTGCGAACATTTATTTCTTTTGAGAGCTTCCATTGCGTGCGCTGCGTAAACGGTTAAAGTTACGCAACAATCATGTATGACGGCAACGATCCTCTTAAAAAATTCAAAAAAAGAGTCCGCGATAGCATGTCTATCTTTTAAGGTTGACTCTCTCTCTCTTATGTGGCGTAGACGAAGTTGCGCGGGTCAGCTAGTTATTAATATTATAGTTCACAAGTCAGCCATATTTCTTATTTCCATACAGTAATATTGCCAAATGAATTAAAACAGGTAAATATTTGATAGCTATTTGTAACATTGTCAATTTTTTGGATGAACGCTCTTAACTAATATTAAAACAGTGAAGAAAATCATAGTGAGTAAACTGGCCATGTACACAAGAACCAAAAATGTGAAGAAATGTGACCAATCCATACAGGGCCCGCATGGTTTATTACCTTCCCTTTTCCAGAGAGGAGGCCTGCGTCCCAGCAATAGGATTGTTACAGGCTTAATTAAGCTATGTTACGATATTCACTTCTCCATTGGAACTCTGCTAACCATAATCAGATATTAGGTGTGATAATATCTTCATAGATAGTTATTTTAATAATATTTAGGCTTCCTATTTACTATCTTGTAAGAGATTATTGTGTTATAAAATAATAATGTAAATATTTATCTACAGGTTTAAAATTATTCTCTTTAATTAATGATTCATTCATTTAATATTGTGATCAAATTCCTAGAGGGGAAAAATGTTTGTGTATACTCATATCATTCACTGAAAATTATTATCTATCATTACATTAAATATTCACCTATTGTGGCAGGTTTGTCAATAAAAAAGCATTTTTAGTATGGTCTAGCAAGTCATTTGTATTGTAAGTTTAAATACAAGTTGTTTAAAATAAAAATACAAGTAAATGAATGATTTACCAAGGTCAATTTAAATGAAAAACAGTAATATTGAAAAAAGTATATATTCCAAACTTAAAGTTAGTTTACAGTCTAATGTTTTCTCTTATAATATTGAAAAAAGTATATATTCTAAACTTAAAGTTAGTTTACAGTCTAATATTTTCTCTTATAATCCCTAGCATCCCTGCTTGACTTAGATCGTTCATAGTCATCATACTTTCGTGACATCCCACGGCCCCGCTTGTCGTTCATCCTGCTACGTTCACGAGAACGGTCCATCTTCCTGTCCCTGGAGCGAGACTTGTATCTTTTACTACTGCTACTAGAATAACTCTTGCGTTCATATGGGGAGCGTGATCTACGGTTCTTCTTAGATTTGTGGCTGCTATGGTACTTGGAAGACAAAGGTGGAGTTTTTGGTGACTTATTTTTCCTAGAATCCCTTTTGTTACTTTCTTCAGATGTTGATGCAGATTTGTGGCTGCTATGGTACTTGGAAGACAAAGGAAGAGTTTTTGATGACTTATCTTTCCTAGAATCCCTTTTGTTACTTTCTTCAGATGTTGATGCAGATTTGTGGCTGCTATGGTACTTGGAAGACAAAGGAGGAGTTTTTGGTGACTTATCTTTCCTAGAATCCCTTTTGTTACTTTCTTCAGATGTTGATGCAGATTTGTGGCTGCTATGGTACTTGGAAGTCAAAGGAAGAGTTTTTGATGACTTATCTTTCCTAGAATCCCTTTTGTTACTTTCTTTAGATGTTGATGCAGTGGGTGATTCAACTTTATTCTCTTCAGCTTTATTGTTCTCTCGGTCCTTTTGAGTTTGGATATGTTTCTTGGCTTGGTATACTTTGCGTAACATGTCAACTTTGCACTGTAACTCCTCTGGATTGACTTTACTTCTCTTGTACAGCTGCAAAATGCGAACGCAGACTTTTCTTATATCTTCTTCTGGTACTTTGAACAACTGATACCAATGTGGGTTGTTTGGTAGAGGCAGACCTATCTTGCGTGCTGTCAAGTATATGCAAGCGCAAGCTATAGTCTCCGGCGGGAATCTCATGAAGACATCAGTCCGCAAAGCATCATTCGTGTAGTTCAATGCCATTTGCATCAGTTGCCGATGCTTCTCACACTGCAGCAGCTGCAGATACACCACAATAAGTTTGTGTGTGTGCTTCACATGCACACAGAACCCTAATTCCGTCAGAATTTTTCGCTCAGCCATAATAACTTGGTTCTTCAGTTCAATATAGTTTTGATCCAGAATCAATGGAGAAATATACTTCTGAGCCCTCACTTGTTTGATGTGATGGAACACATTGATCACGTCTCTTATATTGCACGGTTGTTCCTCAACTTTAGATGCTAAGTAAATGCTGCCCATAGCCATAGTTTCCATGGGGTATCTTACAAATGATTTTGAATAGTAGAACCGCTGGAGGTAGATTTGCCCAGTCGCCATAGCGATTTGGGGCAGCTTGAGCAGGATTCCGGCGGTCTGGATCATCTCACATCCTAGAATACGAAGATCTGTCTCCGTTTCGATGTCAAGGCCGTCAGTTTGTGAGGGCGTTTCCTTGAACACATTTTCAGGTAAAAGGCAATTGTACAATGTTAGTACAATCTTCCCATAGGTTTTCTGAGCCTTTGCAGGCGTTGTCGTTGCCGTTTTTGCCAAATTTTGCAATGTTGTTGAAGTCATTTTAGGAATTCGGAACCTTTCACTTGTTGAACAGTTTTGGTATGAAACTTTTTGAAATGGTGAACCAAATCACATTTCTAGCACAATGTATCACAGTTTATTTGATAATTTGTGAGATATTTAATTGAAAATGTAAAAACACCACAACCACGAAAGACGCGAACGCTATGAGTGATTGACGACAACTGGTCAACTGGTAAAGTAAAGTAGCAACTTAGCACGATGGCGCCACCCAGTGTTACCAGATAAACAAAAATAACTACCGTGTTGATGGATTAAAAATAGGTACCGTGTTTCAGACTCAAAATACCGTAGACATATTTGATAAATACCGTGTAAATTATCGTGTAAAAAGCTTTAGAAAGGACCATGAATATTCAATATTTGTATTCAAATCTATAATTAACCTTAAAATACCGTGCTTCGGTAATTACCGTGTACCTGGTAACACTGGGGCCACCCAACGGTAACATAAATGTCAAAGTCTAGTTTGGTAAACAAAATTCTTATAGATATTCCGTAATAATGCAAATAATGAAATTATTTTACCATTTGAAAGGTACATTATTTAGGATGAACATAGGGTTGTTATCCGGGTATCACACGGACGAAGCGGCGGAATCTAGTTATTTTGACGGAAAGTGAGGGGCGGAGCGACGACGGACTGGCTAAATAATAACAGCCGCTCGGGTCGATCTTCAGGTTAAGCCGTGCTTCCCTAGGTTAGTCTGTGGATGGGTGACCACCCGATACATAACGAGATTCCTCCGTGCTTCGGAAAGCACGTTAAGCCGTTGGTCCCAGTTGTTTAGGTAGTCAGTGGCTCAAAAAGTCTGACAATCAGTCTTACCAAGGGGTTTCGTATTTCCCAGTACTAACTGGGTTGTATTGCTCAGATAGGCAGTCGCTCCATGTAAAATACTGGTATTGGTATTGGACTGGAAGCCGACCCCAACATAGTTGGGAAAAGGCTAGGCAGATGATGATGACTTGTATGGTGTGCTAATAAAGAATTTTATTCTAGCATTTCCCATGCATTCATGGATGATATCATATTTTCGTTTAACAATCATTTACTGACCAAACTGGCATCCAATTATTTATTCGGATCGAAGCCACAGATCGCTACCACCTACATACTCTACATATGTAGTTAGATGAATATTAGTAGACGTTTGCCCTAATACATAAGACAAACAGGCGAAACGTGGGTGTATTATACACCTTTTATATCTGCCTTCCCCTTCAGTACATACAGTTGTGATGGTAACACAAATAATTGAACGTTCAGGGGCAAAATATCCTATTCTCAAAATGTCCAACGGTGTCAAAATGTCCAAATCCCAAAACTCCTACAGATTTGGGTTAATGATCATTTATGATGGATAGACAATAGTTCTCCTACACATAACATATCTCAAATAATAACATGGTCTAATTAATGACAAACATTTGTGTACTGGTGTTCTGTTTCTGCCTAACCCCATGGCAAAAAGGCGTGAGTTTATGTATGTAGCTTTTAAGAGCGTTTATAAAGAAAATGGGCAACGTCGTAAATAGCTGTCAAATATTTCGCTGTTTTGATTAATTTGGGAATATTACTGTATGGAAATAAGAAATATGGCTAACTAGTGAACTAAAGTATTGAGTATGAAATGCAATAATTAATATCGTAACACCGAATATTTAGTTTTAGATTTAAAAAAAGTATTTGGAAACTTCCAAATGCCTTTTTTACACCTAAAACGGTCAGACATCAAATTGAGTGTCTTAATTGCAATTCATCTATACTAATATTATAAAGAGGAAAGATTTTTTGTTTGTACCGAATAGGCTCTGAAACTACTGGACCGATTTGAACCATTTTTTCACCAATAGAAAGCTAAATTATCAGGAAGTAACATAGGCTATAATTTACTTTCAAAAAATTTGAGATCCTTAAGAAAATTGCAATAATGTAACCCAAAGTAGCAAAATTTTGTTTATAAAATTCATTATTTGGCGTGCGCTAAGGAAACTATTGATGATACTTAAAAATAATGTACTACATGATTAAAGTACTCATTGTTACCTACAAAAAAGTCCGCGAGGGTATATATCTATCTATCATAGTTAAGTCACAATAGCAGCTTTTGTGTTCTAAAATTTAATTAGATAGGGATAGGTACTACTAATTCTTAAAAAAAATAATTTAAATAGTTTTATCATTAAGGGTATTTATGTAGCAGTAAAATACTGAGTGTTAAAGAAGAACTTATCATCAATATGTAAGATACATGCAGCAACATCTATTGGACCAAAATAGTACTAATGAATAAAAACCGGCCAAGTGCGAGTCGTACTCACACGCACACAGGGTTCCGTAGAACAAAAAAATATAATAAAAATATTTTGAAGGCACATTCAACAGCAAAACTAAATTTGTTTTTCATAGTGTGTTAATGGAAAACAAAGTTACTGCTGCAGTTTGAAGAAAAAGTCCCTTATCTCAAAAACGAAACATCTAATCTTATTCAAACCAACTTTCGTTTTTTCCTCTTTAGAAATTAGAGGGAGGGGGGCACATTCACATACACATACACCTCTTTGGAAGTGTCTATCTTTAAAACGATTGAATTTGAGAAAAAAATGACATTTAGAGCTATCTATAAACACCCCGCACGTATAGGTCTGATGTTTAGTTTCAGTTCCATGTATGGGGAGTCCCCTCTTAATCTTTTTTTTTTTTTTAATAAAAATAATCGTAAAGCGGTTCACAGAATACATCTTACTACCAAGGTACTATGTAGTCCTCATAGTTGCTGACTATCTGTGTAGATGTAGACAAAAGATAAGAAAGCGCTTTGTATCTTTGGCGGCCGACTCCGGTCGCAATATCTGCATGCGATTTCTAGGAATTTGTAACAAATGATTCATTAAAAACAACTGACAATAATTATCACTTTGTACCTGAACCATAAATTTTACTCCGAAACGTCAACGCTTATCTACCTAATTAGCTAATATCTATTGTTAATAAAAGATAAAGGTATCCACATTAATTAGATCGCCGGTACCGGTATTAATTAGATCGCCGGTAGAAACATTCGTATCGTAGTATTAATTCTTATTATATTCATTAATTCTTATGTAGCAGTAAAATACTTTTTAATTTAGTAGTAGTTATCATTACGAGTATAAAAATGCAATACCCTCAATAATATCTATACTAATAAATTTTTATGTAGGGGGTAATCTCCGGAAGAAATGATCCAATTTGAAAAATTGTTTCACTGATAGAAAGCCACATTATTCGCGAATAATATAAATTAAATTGATATCATGCATATTATCACAATTTTTGTCTAGCCAGGCGGAAAGATTTTGCTCTTACAACAGATTTATTTGGATGCGCTCCCTAAACGGTTGATTATAATTGAAAACTGTGTGGCAACCTGGTCCGCCTTAAATAGCTCTACAAAAAAGTCGGCGACACCATATTTCTATTAATAATATTTTTTTTATGAGGTTTAATATTTTCTTGTTTAAAAATCGTCCAAACATCATAGAGATAAGATTTGCCCTTTACAGTATGTCAATTGGTTAAATAGTTTCGAAGATAATATTCTATACTAATATTATAAAGAGGAAAGATTTTTTTGTGAACTAAAGTATTGAGTATGAAATGCAATAATTAATATCGTAACACCGAATATTTAGTTTTAGGCTTCTTTTGGGTTAGCTCGTTCCATCGTCGACCTCATCTCTGTCCTCAGGACTAGATTGAGGTCAAGAGTAAGCCCATACAGAATAAAAAAAAAAAAAAAAAAAAGTATTTGGAAACTTCCAAATGCCTTTTTACACCTAAAACGGTTACAACGTCAAATTCTGTGTCTTAATTGCAATTCATCTATACTAATATTATAAAGAGGAAAGATTTTTTTGTTTGTACCGAATAGGCTCTGAAACTACTGGACCGATTTGAACCATTTTTTCACTCAATCGTGCTCATTTCATGCACCTTGATGAGAACTATAGACCTAGCTGGAGTATGACTGTCATCGAAGGTCTGACGATGGAGACGGAAGGCTGTTGCAAGAGGTCGTCAAGACTTTACAGCAGCTACATCGTGTTTGGGCTCATTTCATGCACCTTGATGAGAACTTTAGACGTAGCTGGAGTATGACTGTCATCGAAGGTCTGACGATGGAGCCGGAAGGCAGTCGCAAAAGGTTCGCAACAGCTTACAGCAGCTATATGGTGTCTCGGCCCATTTCATGCACCTTGATGAGAACTTTACACCTAGCTGGAGTATGATTGTCATCGGTGGTCTAACGATGGAAACGGAAGGCAATTGCAAGAGGTCCTCAACAGTTTACAGCATTTATATTGTAATTGGGCTCATTGCATATACATTGGGTAGAACTTTAGACCTGCCTGGAGTATGACTGTCATCGATGGTCTGACGATGGAGACGGAAGGCAATTGCAAGAGGTCCGCAACAGTTTACAGCAGATTTATCGTGTCTCGGCTCATTTCATGCACCTTAATGAGAACTTTTGACCTAGATGGAGTATGACTATAAACATAAGTAGAATATTTTGGCGATTAATGCAAATATTTCCTAGAAATTAAATTGTTACCTACTTGAATCTGTACCTACTATATAATATTATAAAGCTGAATAGTTTGTTTGGTTGAACGCGATAATTTCAGAAACTGCTGGTTCGAATTGAAAAATTCTTTCAGTTTTGGATAGCTCATTTATCGAGGAAGGCTAGGTTATAAAACATTACGCTACAACTAAAAGGAGTGGAGCATGAATGAAAAATGTTGCAAAACTGCGAACATTTATTTCTTTTGAGAGCTTCCATTGCGTGCGCTGCGTAAACGGTTAAAGTTACGCAACAATCATGTATGACGGCAACGATCCTCTTAAAAAATTCAATAAAAGAGTCCGCGATAGCATGTCTATCTTTTAAGGTTGACTCTCTCTCTCTTATGTGGCGTAGACGAAGTTGCGCGGGTCAGCTAGTTATTAATATTCTAGTTCACAAGTCAGCCATATTTCTTATTTCCATACAGTAATATTGCCAAATGAATTAAAACAGGTAAATATTTGATAGCTATTTGTAACATTGTCAATTTTTTGGATGAACGCTCTTAACTAATATTAAAACAGTGAAGAAAATCATAGTGAGTAAACTGGCCATGTACACAAGAACCAAAAATGTGAAGAAATGTGACCAACCCATACAGGGCCCGCATGGTTTATTACCTTCCCTTTTCCAGAGAGGAGGCCTGCGTCCCAGCAATAGGATTGTTACAGGCTTAATTAAGCTATGTTACGATATTCACTTCTCCATTGGAACTCTGCTAACCATAATCAGATATTAGGTGTGATAATATCTTCATAGATAGTTATTTTAGTAATATTTAGGCTTCCTATTTACTATCTTGTAAGAGATTATTGTGTTATAAAATAATAATGTAAATATTTATCTACAGGTTTAAAATTATTCTCTTTAATTAATGATTCATTCATTTAATATTGTGATCAAATTCCTAGAGGGGAAAAATGTTTGTGTATACTCATATCATTCACTGAAAATTATTATCTATCATTACATTAAATATTCACCTATTGTGGCAGGTTTGTCAATAAAAAAGCATTTTTAGTATGGTCTAGCAAGTCATTTGTATTGTAAGTTTAAATACAAGTTGTTTAAAATAAAAATACAAGTAAATGAATGATTTACCAAGGTCAATTTAAATGAAAAACAGTAATATTGAAAAAAGTATATATTCCAAACTTAAAGTTAGTTTACAGTCTAATGTTTTCTCTTATAATATTGAAAAAAGTATATATTCTAAACTTAAAGTTAGTTTACAGTCTAATATTTTCTCTTATAATCCCTAGCATCCCTGCTTGACTTAGATCGTTCATAGTCATCATACTTTCGTGACATCCCACGGCCCCGCTTGTCGTTCATCCTGCTACGTTCACGAGAACGGTCCATCTTCCTGTCCCTGGAGCGAGACTTGTATCTTTTACTACTGCTACTAGAATAACTCTTGCGTTCATATGGGGAGCGTGATCTACGGTTCTTCTTAGATTTGTGGCTGCTATGGTACTTGGAAGACAAAGGTGGAGTTTTTGGTGACTTATTTTTCCTAGAATCCCTTTTGTTACTTTCTTCAGATGTTGATGCAGATTTGTGGCTGCTATGGTACTTGGAAGACAAAGGAAGAGTTTTTGATGACTTATCTTTCCTAGAATCCCTTTTGTTACTTTCTTCAGATGTTGATGCAGATTTGTGGCTGCTATGGTACTTGGAAGACAAAGGAGGAGTTTTTGGTGACTTATCTTTCCTAGAATCCCTTTTGTTACTTTCTTCAGATGTTGATGCAGATTTGTGGCTGCTATGGTACTTGGAAGTCAAAGGAAGAGTTTTTGATGACTTATCTTTCCTAGAATCCCTTTTGTTACTTTCTTTAGATGTTGATGCAGTGGGTGATTCAACTTTATTCTCTTCAGCTTTATTGTTCTCTCGGTCCTTTTGAGTTTGGATATGTTTCTTGGCTTGGTATACTTTGCGTAACATGTCAACTTTGCACTGTAACTCCTCTGGATTGACTTTACTTCTCTTGTACAGCTGCAAAATGCGAACGCAGACTTTTCTTATATCTTCTTCTGGTACTTTGAACAACTGATACCAATGTGGGTTGTTTGGTAGAGGCAGACCTATCTTGCGTGCTGTCAAGTATATGCAAGCGCAAGCTATAGTCTCCGGCGGGAATCTCATGAAGACATCAGTCCGCAAAGCATCATTCGTGTAGTTCAATGCCATTTGCATCAGTTGCCGATGCTTCTCACACTGCAGCAGCTGCAGATACACCACAATAAGTTTGTGTGTGTGCTTCACATGCACACAGAACCCTAATTCCGTCAGAATTTTTCGCTCAGCCATAATAACTTGGTTCTTCAGTTCAATATAGTTTTGATCCAGAATCAATGGAGAAATATACTTCTGAGCCCTCACTTGTTTGATGTGATGGAACACATTGATCACGTCTCTTATATTGCACGGTTGTTCCTCAACTTTAGATGCTAAGTAAATGCTGCCCATAGCCATAGTTTCCATGGGGTATCTTACAAATGATTTTGAATAGTAGAACCGCTGGAGGTAGATTTGCCCAGTCGCCATAGCGATTTGGGGCAGCTTGAGCAGGATTCCGGCGGTCTGGATCATCTCACATCCTAGAATACGAAGATCTGTCTCCGTTTCGATGTCAAGGCCGTCAGTTTGTGAGGGCGTTTCCTTGAACACATTTTCAGGTAAAAGGCAATTGTACAATGTTAGTACAATCTTCCCATAGGTTTTCTGAGCCTTTGCAGGCGTTGTCGTTGCCGTTTTTGCCAAATTTTGCAATGTTGTTGAAGTCATTTTAGGAATTCGGAACCTTTCACTTGTTGAACAGTTTTGGTATGAAACTTTTTGAAATGGTGAACCAAATCACATTTCTAGCACAATGTATCACAGTTTATTTGATAATTTGTGAGATATTTAATTGAAAATGTAAAAACACCACAACCACGAAAGACGCGAACGCTATGAGTGATTGACGACAACTGGTCAACTGGTAAAGTAAAGTAGCAACTTAGCACGATGGCGCCACCCAGTGTTACCAGATAAACAAAAATAACTACCGTGTTGATGGATTAAAAATAGGTACCGTGTTTCAGACTCAAAATACCGTAGACATATTTGATAAATACCGTGTAAATTATCGTGTAAAAAGCTTTAGAAAGGACCATGAATATTCAATATTTGTATTCAAATCTATAATTAACCTTAAAATACCGTGCTTCGGTAATTACCGTGTACCTGGTAACACTGGGGCCACCCAACGGTAACATAAATGTCAAAGTCTAGTTTGGTAAACAAAATTCTTATAGATATTCCGTAATAATGCAAATAATGAAATTATTTTACCATTTGAAAGGTACATTATTTAGGATGAACATAGGGTTGTTATCCGGGTATCACACGGACGAAGCGGCGGAATCTAGTTATTTTGACGGAAAGTGAGGGGCGGAGCGACGACGGACTGGCTAAATAATAACAGCCGCTCGGGTCGATCTTCAGGTTAAGCCGTGCTTCCCTAGGTTAGTCTGTGGATGGGTGACCACCCGATACATAACGAGATTCCTCCGTGCTTCGGAAAGCACGTTAAGCCGTTGGTCCCAGTTGTTTAGGTAGTCAGTGGCTCAAAAAGTCTGACAATCAGTCTTACCAAGGGGTTTCGTATTTCCCAGTACTAACTGGGTTGTATTGCTCAGATAGGCAGTCGCTCCATGTAAAATACTGGTATTGGTATTGGACTGGAAGCCGACCCCAACATAGTTGGGAAAAGGCTAGGCAGATGATGATGACTTGTATGGTGTGCTAATAAAGAATTTTATTCTAGCATTTCCCATGCATTCATGGATGATATCATATTTTCGTTTAACAATCATTTACTGACCAAACTGGCATCCAATTATTTATTCGGATCGAAGCCACAGATCGCTACCACCTACATACTCTACATATGTAGTTAGATGAATATTAGTAGACGTTTGCCCTAATACATAAGACAAACAGGCGAAACGTGGGTGTATTATACACCTTTTATATCTGCCTTCCCCTTCAGTACATACAGTTGTGATGGTAACACAAATAATTGAACGTTCAGGGGCAAAATATCCTATTCTCAAAATGTCCAACGGTGTCAAAATGTCCAAATCCCAAAACTCCTACAGATTTGGGTTAATGATCATTTATGATGGATAGACAATAGTTCTCCTACACATAACATATCTCAAATAATAACATGGTCTAATTAATGACAAACATTTGTGTACTGGTGTTCTGTTTCTGCCTAACCCCATGGCAAAAAGGCGTGAGTTTATGTATGTAGCTTTTAAGAGCGTTTATAAAGAAAATGGGCAACGTCGTAAATAGCTGTCAAATATTTCGCTGTTTTGATTAATTTGGGAATATTACTGTATGGAAATAAGAAATATGGCTAACTAGTGAACTAAAGTATTGAGTATGAAATGCAATAATTAATATCGTAACACCGAATATTTAGTTTTAGATTTAAAAAAAGTATTTGGAAACTTCCAAATGCCTTTTTTACACCTAAAACGGTCAGACATCAAATTGAGTGTCTTAATTGCAATTCATCTATACTAATATTATAAAGAGGAAAGATTTTTTGTTTGTACCGAATAGGCTCTGAAACTACTGGACCGATTTGAACCATTTTTTCACCAATAGAAAGCTAAATTATCAGGAAGTAACATAGGCTATAATTTACTTTCAAAAAATTTGAGATCCTTAAGAAAATTGCAATAATGTAACCCAAAGTAGCAAAATTTTGTTTATAAAATTCATTATTTGGCGTGCGCTAAGGAAACTATTGATGATACTTAAAAATAATGTACTACATGATTAAAGTACTCATTGTTACCTACAAAAAAGTCCGCGAGGGTATATATCTATCTATCATAGTTAAGTCACAATAGCAGCTTTTGTGTTCTAAAATTTAATTAGATAGGGATAGGTACTACTAATTCTTAAAAAAAATAATTTAAATAGTTTTATCATTAAGGGTATTTATGTAGCAGTAAAATACTGAGTGTTAAAGAAAAACTTATCATCAATATGTAAGATACATGCAGCAACATCTATTGGACCAAAATAGTACTAATGAATAAAAACCGGCCAAGTGCGAGTCGTACTCACACGCACACAGGGTTCCGTAGAACAAAAAAATATAATAAAAATATTTTGAAGGCACATTCAACAGCAAAACTAAATTTGTTTTTCATAGTGTGTTAATGAAAAACAAAGTTACTGCTGCAGTTTGAAGAAAAAGTCCCTTATCTCAAAAACGAAACATCTAATCTTATTCAAACCAACTTTCGTTTTTTCCTCTTTAGAAATTAGAGGGAGGGGGGCACATTCACATACACATACACCTCTTTGGAAGTGTCTATCTTTAAAACGATTGAATTTGAGAAAAAAATGACATTTAGAGCTATCTATAAACACCCCGCACGTATAGGTCTGATGTTTTAGTTTCAGTTCCATGTATGGGGAGTCCCCTCTTAATCTTTTTTTTTTTTTTAATAAAAATAATCGTAAAGCGGTTCACAGAATACATCTAACTACCAAGGTACTATGTAGTCCTCATAGTTGCTGACTATCTGTGTAGATGTAGACAAAAGATAAGAAAGCGCTTTGTATCTTTGGCGGCCGACTCCGGTCGCAATATCTGCATGCGATTTCTAGGAATTTGTAACAAATGATTCATTAAAAACAACTGACAATAATTATCACTTTGTACCTGAACCATAAATTTTACTCCGAAACGTCAACGCTTATCTACCTAATTAGCTAATATCTATTGTTAACAAAAGATAAAGGTATCCACATTAATTAGATCGCCGGTAGAAACATTCGTATCGTAGTATTAATTCTTATTATATTCATTAATTCTTATGTAGCAGTAAAATACTTTTTAATTTAGTAGTAGTTATCATCACGAGTATAAAAATGCAATACCCTCAATAATATCTATACTAATAAATTTT
Organism: Noctua fimbriata; assembly: GCA_905163415.1. Lineage (NCBI taxonomy): Eukaryota > Metazoa > Arthropoda > Insecta > Lepidoptera > Noctuidae > Noctua > Noctua fimbriata. The sequence continues at coordinate 16,999,492 of LR990935.1, forward strand.
TATGTAGGGGGTAATCTCCGGAAGAAATGATCCAATTTGAAAAATTGTTTCACTGATAGAAAGCCACATTATTCGCGAATAATATAAATTAAATTGATATCATGCATATTATCACAATTTTTGTCTAGCCAGGCGGAAAGATTTTGCTCTTACAACAGATTTATTTGGATGCGCTCCCTAAACGGTTGATTATAATTGAAAACAATGTGTGGCAACCTGGTCCGCCTTAAATAGCTCTACAAAAAAGTCGGCGACACCATATTTCTATTAATAATATTTTTTTTTATGAGGTTTAATATTTTCTTGTTTAAAAATCGTCCAAACATCATAGAGATAAGATTTGCCCTTTACAGTATGTCAATTGGTTAAATAGTTTCGAAGATAATATTCTATACTAATATTATAAAGAGGAAAGATTTTTTTGTGAACTAAAGTATTGAGTATGAAATGCAATAATTAATATCGTAACACCGAATATTTAGTTTTAGATTTTAAAAAAAGTATTTGGAAACTTCCAAATGCCTTTTTTACACCTAAAACGGTTACAACATCAAATTCTGTGTCTTAATTGCAATTCATCTATACTAATATTATAAAGAGGAAAGATTTTTTTGTGAACTAAAGTATTGAGTATGAAATGCAATAATTAATATCGTAACACCGAATATTTAGTTTTAGATTTTAAAAAAAGTATTTGGAAACTTCCAAATGCCTTTTTTACACCTAAAACGGTTACAACATCAAATTCTGTGTCTTAATTGCAATTCATCTATACTAATATTATAAAGAGGAAAGATTTTTTGTTTGTACCGAATAGGCTCTGAAACTACTGGACCGATTTGAACCATTTTTTCACTCAATCGTGCTCATTTCATGCACCTTGATGAGAACTATAGACCTAGCTGGAGTATGACTGTCATCGAAGGTCTGACGATGGAGACGGAAGGCTGTTGCAAGAGGTCGTCAAGACTTTACAGCAGCTACATCGTGTTTGGGCTCATTTCATGCACCTTGATGAGAACTTTAGACGTAGCTGGAGTATGACTGTCATCGAAGGTCTGACGATGGAGCCGGAAGGCAGTCGCAAAAGGTTCGCAACAGCTTACAGCAGCTATATGGTGTCTCAGCCCATTTCATGCACCTTGATGAGAACTTTACACCTAGCTGGAGTATGATTGTCATCGGTGGTCTAACGATGGAAACGGAAGGCAATTGCAAGAGGTCCTCAACAGTTTACAGCATTTATATTGTAATTGGGCTCATTGCATATACCTTGGGTAGAACTTTAGACCTGCCTGGAGTATGACTGTCATCGAAGGTCTGACGATGGAGACGGAAGGCAATTGCAAGAGGTCCGCAACAGTTTACAGCAGATTTATCGTGTCTCGGCTCATTTCATGCACCTTAATGAGAACTTTTGACCTAGATGGAGTATGACTATAAACATAAGTAGAATATTTTGGCGATTAATGCAAATATTTCCTAGAAATTAAATTGTTACCTACTTGAATCTGTACCTACTATATAATATTATAAAGCTGAATAGTTTGTTTGGTTGAACGCGATAATTTCAGAAACTGCTGGTTCGAATTGAAAAATTCTTTCAGTTTTGGATAGCTCATTTATCGAGGAAGGCTAGGTTATAAAACATTACGCTACAACTAAAAGGAGTGGAGCATGAATGAAAAATGTTGCAAAATTGCGAACATTTATTTCTTTTGAGAGCTTCCATTGCGTGCGCTGCGTAAACGGTTAAAGTTACGCAACAATCATGTATGACGGCAACGATCCTCTTAAAAAATTCAAAAAAAGAGTCCGCGATAGCATGTCTATCTTTTAAGGTTGACTCTCTCTCTCTTATGTGGCGTAGACGAAGTTGCGCGGGTCAGCTAGTTATTAATATTCTAGTTCACAAGTCAGCCATATTTCTTATTTCCATACAGTAATATTGCCAAATGAATTAAAACAGGTAAATATTTGATAGCTATTTGTAACATTGTCAATTTTTTGGATGAACGCTCTTAACTAATATTAAAACGTGAAGAAAATCATAGTGAGTAAACTGGCCATGTACACAAGAACCAAAAATGTGAAGAAATGTGACCAACCCATACAGGGCCCGCATGGTTTATTACCTTCCCTTTTCCAGAGAGGAGGCCTGCGTCCCAGCAATAGGATTGTTACAGGCTTAATTAAGCTATGTTACGATATTCACTTCTCCATTGGAACTCTGCTAACCATAATCAGATATTAGGTGTGATAATATCTTCATAGATAGTTATTTTAGTAATATTTAGGCTTCCTATTTACTATCTTGTAAGAGATTATTGTGTTATAAAATAATAATGTAAATATTTATCTACAGGTTTAAAATTATTCTCTTTAATTAATGATTCATTCATTTAATATTGTGATCAAATTCCTAGAGGGGAAAAATGTTTGTGTATACTCATATCATTCACTGAAAATTATTATCTATCATTACATTAAATATTCACCTATTGTGGCAGGTTTGTCAATAAAAAAGCATTTTTAGTATGGTCTAGCAAGTCATTTGTATTGTAAGTTTAAATACAAGTTGTTTAAAATAAAAATACAAGTAAATGAATGATTTACCAAGGTCAATTTAAATGAAAAACAGTAATATTGAAAAAAGTATATATTCCAAACTTAAAGTTAGTTTACAGTCTAATGTTTTCTCTTATAATATTGAAAAAAGTATATATTCTAAACTTAAAGTTAGTTTACAGTCTAATATTTTCTCTTATAATCCCTAGCATCCCTGCTTGACTTAGATCGTTCATAGTCATCATACTTTCGTGACATCCCACGGCCCCGCTTGTCGTTCATCCTGCTACGTTCACGAGAACGGTCCATCTTCCTGTCCCTGGAGCGAGACTTGTATCTTTTACTACTGCTACTAGAATAACTCTTGCGTTCATATGGGGAGCGTGATCTACGGTTCTTCTTAGATTTGTGGCTGCTATGGTACTTGGAAGACAAAGGTGGAGTTTTTGGTGACTTATTTTTCCTAGAATCCCTTTTGTTACTTTCTTCAGATGTTGATGCAGATTTGTGGCTGCTATGGTACTTGGAAGACAAAGGAAGAGTTTTTGATGACTTATCTTTCCTAGAATCCCTTTTGTTACTTTCTTCAGATGTTGATGCAGATTTGTGGCTGCTATGGTACTTGGAAGACAAAGGAGGAGTTTTTGGTGACTTATCTTTCCTAGAATCCCTTTTGTTACTTTCTTCAGATGTTGATGCAGATTTGTGGCTGCTATGGTACTTGGAAGTCAAAGGAAGAGTTTTTGATGACTTATCTTTCCTAGAATCCCTTTTGTTACTTTCTTTAGATGTTGATGCAGTGGGTGATTCAACTTTATTCTCTTCAGCTTTATTGTTCTCTCGGTCCTTTTGAGTTTGGATATGTTTCTTGGCTTGGTATACTTTGCGTAACATGTCAACTTTGCACTGTAACTCCTCTGGATTGACTTTACTTCTCTTGTACAGCTGCAAAATGCGAACGCAGACTTTTCTTATATCTTCTTCTGGTACTTTGAACAACTGATACCAATGTGGGTTGTTTGGTAGAGGCAGACCTATCTTGCGTGCTGTCAAGTATATGCAAGCGCAAGCTATAGTCTCCGGCGGGAATCTCATGAAGACATCAGTCCGCAAAGCATCATTCGTGTAGTTCAATGCCATTTGCATCAGTTGCCGATGCTTCTCACACTGCAGCAGCTGCAGATACACCACAATAAGTTTGTGTGTGTGCTTCACATGCACACAGAACCCTAATTCCGTCAGAATTTTTCGCTCAGCCATAATAACTTGGTTCTTCAGTTCAATATAGTTTTGATCCAGAATCAATGGAGAAATATACTTCTGAGCCCTCACTTGTTTGATGTGATGGAACACATTGATCACGTCTCTTATATTGCACGGTTGTTCCTCAACTTTAGATGCTAAGTAAATGCTGCCCATAGCCATAGTTTCCATGGGGTATCTTACAAATGATTTTGAATAGTAGAACCGCTGGAGGTAGATTTGCCCAGTCGCCATAGCGATTTGGGGCAGCTTGAGCAGGATTCCGGCGGTCTGGATCATCTCACATCCTAGAATACGAAGATCTGTCTCCGTTTCGATGTCAAGGCCGTCAGTTTGTGAGGGCGTTTCCTTGAACACATTTTCAGGTAAAAGGCAATTGTACAATGTTAGTACAATCTTCCCATAGGTTTTCTGAGCCTTTGCAGGCGTTGTCGTTGCCGTTTTTGCCAAATTTTGCAATGTTGTTGAAGTCATTTTAGGAATTCGGAACCTTTCACTTGTTGAACAGTTTTGGTATGAAACTTTTTGAAATGGTGAACCAAATCACATTTCTAGCACAATGTATCACAGTTTATTTGATAATTTGTGAGATATTTAATTGAAAATGTAAAAACACCACAACCACGAAAGACGCGAACGCTATGAGTGATTGACGACAACTGGTCAACTGGTAAAGTAAAGTAGCAACTTAGCACGATGGCGCCACCCAGTGTTACCAGATAAACAAAAATAACTACCGTGTTGATGGATTAAAAATAGGTACCGTGTTTCAGACTCAAAATACCGTAGACATATTTGATAAATACCGTGTAAATTATCGTGTAAAAAGCTTTAGAAAGGACCATGAATATTCAATATTTGTATTCAAATCTATAATTAACCTTAAAATACCGTGCTTCGGTAATTACCGTGTACCTGGTAACACTGGGGCCACCCAACGGTAACATAAATGTCAAGTCTAGTTTGGTAAACAAAATTCTTATAGATATTCCGTAATAATGCAAATAATGAAATTATTTTACCATTTGAAAGGTACATTATTTAGGATGAACATAGGGTTGTTATCCGGGTATCACACGGACGAAGCGGCGGAATCTAGTTATTTTGACGGAAAGTGAGGGGCGGAGCGACGACGGAGTGGCTAAATAATAACAGCCGCTCGGGTCGATCTTCAGGTTAAGCCGTGCTTCCCTAGGTTAGTCTGTGGATGGGTGACCACCCGATACATAACGAGATTCCTCCGTGCTTCGGAAAGCACGTTAAGCCGTTGGTCCCAGTTGTTTAGGTAGTCAGTGGCCCAAAAAGTCTGACAATCAGTCTTACCAAGGGGTTTCGTATTTCCCAGTACTAACTGGGTTGTATTGCTCAGATAGGCAGTCGCTCCATGTAAAATACTGGTATTGGTATTGGACTGGAAGCCGACCCCAACATAGTTGGGAAAAGGCTAGGCAGATGATGATGACTTGTATGGTGTGCTAATAAAGAATTTTATTCTAGCATTTCCCATGCATTCATGGATGATATCATATTTTCGTTTAACAATCATTTACTGACCAAACTGGCATCCAATTATTTATTCGGATCGAAGCCACAGATCGCTACCACCTACATACTCTACATATGTAGTTAGATGAATATTAGTAGACGTTTGCCCTAATACATAAGACAAACAGGCGAAACGTGGGTGTATTATACACCTTTTATATCTGCCTTCCCCTTCAGTACATACAGTTGTGATGGTAACACAAATAATTGAACGTTCAGGGGCAAAATATCCTATTCTCAAAATGTCCAACGGTGTCAAAATGTCCAAATCCCAAAACTCCTACAGATTTGGGTTAATGATCATTTATGATGGATAGACAATAGTTCTCCTACACATAACATATCTCAAATAATAACATGGTCTAATTAATGACAAACATTTGTGTACTGGTGTTCTGTTTCTGCCTAACCCCATGGCAAAAAGGCGTGAGTTTATGTATGTAGCTTTTAAGAGCGTTTATAAAGAAAATGGGCAACGTCGTAAATAGCTGTCAAATATTTCGCTGTTTTGATTAATTTGGGAATATTACTGTATGGAAATAAGAAATATGGCTAACTAGTGAACTAAAGTATTGAGTATGAAATGCAATAATTAATATCGTAACACCGAATATTTAGTTTTAGATTTAAAAAAAGTATTTGGAAACTTCCAAATGCCTTTTTTACACCTAAAACGGTCAGACATCAAATTGAGTGTCTTAATTGCAATTCATCTATACTAATATTATAAAGAGGAAAGATTTTTTGTTTGTACCGAATAGGCTCTGAAACTACTGGACCGATTTGAACCATTTTTTCACCAATAGAAAGCTAAATTATCAGGAAGTAACATAGGCTATAATTTACTTTCAAAAAATTTGAGATCCTTAAGAAAATTGCAATAATGTAACCCAAAGTAGCAAAATTTTGTTTATAAAATTCATTATTTGGCGTGCGCTAAGGAAACTATTGATGATACTTAAAAATAATGTACTACATGATTAAAGTACTCATTGTTACCTACAAAAAAGTCCGCGAGGGTATATATCTATCTATCATAGTTAAGTCACAATAGCAGCTTTTGTGTTCTAAAATTTAATTAGATAGGGATAGGTACTACTAATTCTTAAAAAAAATAATTTAAGTAGTTTTATCATTAAGGGTATTTATGTAGCAGTAAAATACTGAGTGTTAAAGAAAAACTTATCATCAATATGTAAGATACATGCAGCAACATCTATTGGACCAAAATAGTACTAATGAATAAAAACCGGCCAAGTGCGAGTCGTACTCACACGCACACAGGGTTCCGTAGAACAAAAAAATATAATAAAAATATTTTGAAGGCACATTCAACAGCAAAACTAAATTTGTTTTTCATAGTGTGTTAATGAAAAACAAAGTTACTGCTGCAGTTTGAAGAAAAAGTCCCTTATCTCAAAAACGAAACATCTAATCTTATTCAAACCAACTTTCGTTTTTTCCTCTTTAGAAATTAGAGGGAGGGGGGCACATTCACATACACATACACCTCTTTGGAAGTGTCTATCTTTAAAACGATTGAATTTGAGAAAAAAATGACATTTAGAGCTATCTATAAACACCCCGCACGTATAGGTCTGATGTTTAGTTTCAGTTCCATGTATGGGGAGTCCCCTCTTAATCTTTTTTTTTTTTTAATAAAAATAATCGTTAAGCGGTTCACAGAATACATCTAACTACCAAGGTACTATGTAGTCCTCATAGTTGCTGACTATCTGTGTAGATGTAGACAAAAGATAAGAAAGCGCTTTGTATCTTTGGCGGCCGACTCCGGTCGCAATATCTGCATGCGATTTCTAGGAATTATCACTTTGTACCTGAACCATAAATTTTACTCCGAAACGTCAACGCTTATCTACCTAATTAGCTAATATCTATTGTTAACAAAAGATAAGGTATCCACAGTGGCTGGCCATCTGTGTGGATTTAGACAAAAGATAAGATAAGAAAGCTTTTTGTCTTTGGCGGTCGACTCCGGTCGCATTGTGCAATCTGCATGGGATTTCTAGGAATTTGTTAATAAGGAAATAGGCTATAATTTATTTTCAATAAAAATATAGAGATCCTTAAGAAAATTGCAATAATGCAAACGAAAGTAGCAAAATTTTGCCAATAAAATTTATTATTTGGGGTGCGCTGAAAAAACTATTAATGGTACTTAAAAATTATGTACTACATTATTAAAGTATTCCTAATTACCTACAAAAAAGTACGCGAGGGAATACATCTCACTATCATAGTCACAATAGCAGCTTTTGTGTTCTAAAATTTAATTAGATCGCCGGTAGAAACATTCGTATCGTAGTATTAATTCTTATTCAAATAAATAGTTTTATCATCAGGGGTATTTATGTAGCAGTAAAATACTTTTTAATTTAGTAGTAGTTATCATCACGAGTATAAAAATGCAATACACTCAGTAATATCTATACTAATACATTTTTATGTAGGGGGTAATCTCCGGAAGAAATGATCCAATTTGAAAAATTGTTACACTGATAGAAAGCCACATTATTCGCGAATAATATAAATTAAATTGATATCATGCATATTATCACAATTTTTGTCTAGCCAGGCGGAAATATTTTGCTCTTACAACAGATTTATTTGGATGCGCTCCCTAAACGGTTGAATATAATTGAAAACAATGTATGGCAACCTGGTCCGCCTTAAATAGCTCCACAAAAAAGTCGGCGACACCATATTTCTATTAATAATATTTTTTTTTATGAGGTTAATATTTTGTTGTTTAAAAATCGTCCAAACATCATAGAGATAAGATTTGTCCTTTACAGTATGTCAATTGGTTAAATAGTTTCGAAGATAATAATCTATACTAATATTATAAAGAGGAAAGATTTTTTTGTGAACTAAAGTATTGAGTATGAAATGCAATAATTAATATCGTAACACCGAATATTTAGTTTTAGATTTAATAAGTATTTGGAAACTTCCAAATGCCTTTTTTACACCTAAAACGGTTACAACATCAAATTGAGTGTCTTAATTGCAATTCATCTATACTAATACATAATATTATAAAGAGGAAAGATTTTTTTGTTTGAAACTTCGAAATGCCTTTTTTACACCTAAAACGGTTACAACGTCAAATTCAGTGTCTTAATTGCAATTCATCTATACTAATACATAATATTATAAAGTGGAAAGATTTTTTTGTTTGTTTGTTTGTACCGAATAGGCTCTGAAGCTACTGGACCGATTTGAACCATTTTTTCACACAATCGTGTTTGGGCTCATTTCATGCACCTTGATGAGAACTTTAGACGTAGCTGGATTATGACTGTCATCGAAGGTCTGACGATGGAGTCGGAAGGCAGTCGCAAAAGGTTCGCAACAGCTTACAGCAGCTATATGGTGTCTCGGCCCATTTCATGCACCTTGATGAGAATTTTACACCTAGCTGGAGTATGATTGTCATCGGTGGTCTAACGATGGAAACGGAAGGCAGTTGCAAGAGGTCCTCAACAGTTTACAGCATTTATATTGTAATTGGGCTCATTGCATACACCTTGGGTAGAACTTTAGACCTGCCTGGAGTATGACTGTCATCGAAGGTCTGACGATGGAGACGGAAGGCAATTGCAAGAGGTCCGCAACAGTTTACAGCAGATTTATCGTGTCTCGGCTCATTTCATGCACCTTAATGAGAACTTTTGACCTAGATGGAGTATGACTATAAACATAAGTAGAATATTTTAGCGATTAATGCAAATATTTCCTAGAAATTAAATTGTTACCTACTTGAATCTGTACCTACTATATTAATAATATTATAAAGCTGAATAGTTTGTTTGGTTGAACGTGATTATTTCAGAAACTGCTGGTTCGAATTGAAAAATTCTTTCAGTTTTGGATAGCCCATTTATCGAGGAAGGCTATAGGTTATAAAACATTACGCTACAACTAAAAGGAGTGGAGCATGAATGATATGATTTGTTACAGGCTTAATTAAGCTATGTTATGATATTCACTTCTCCATTGGAACTCTGCTAACCATAATCAGATATTAGGTGTGATAATATCTTATCTCATCTTCACAAATAGTTATTTTAGTAATATTTAGGCTTCCTGTTTACTGTCTTGTAAGAGATTATTGTGTTATAAAGTAATAATGTAAATATTTATCTACAGGTTTAAAATTATTCTCTTTAATTAATGATTCATTTATTTAATATTGTGATCAAATTCCTAGAGGGGAAAAATGTTTGTGTATACTCATATCATTCACTGAAAATTATTATGTATCATTACATTTAATATTCACCTATTGTGGCAGGTTTGTTAATAAAAAAACATTTTTCGTATGGCCTAGCAAGTCGTTTGTATTGTAAGTTTTAATACAAGTTGTTTAAAATAAAAATACAAAATAAATCATTCATTTACATGAATGATTTACCAAGGTCAATTTAAATGAAAAACAGTAATATTGAAAAAAGTATATATTCCAAACTTAGTTAGTTTACAGTCTAATGTTTTCTCTTATCATCCCTAGCATCCCTGCTTGACTTAGATCGTTCATAGTCATCATACTTTCGAGACATCCCGCGGCCCCGCTTGTCATCCATCCTGCTACGTTCACGAGAACGGTCTATCTCCCTGTCCCTGGAGCGAGACTTGTGTCTTTTACTACTACTACTAGAATAACTCTTGCGTTCATATGGGGAGCGTGATCTACGGTCCTTCTTAGATTTGTGGCTGCTATGGTACTTGGAAGACAAAGGAGGAGTTTTGGGTGACTTATCTTTCCTAGAATCCCTTTTGTTACTTTCTTTAGATGTTGATGCAGTGGGTGATTCAACTTTCTTCTCTTCTGCTTTATTGTTCTCTCGGTCCTTTTGAGCTTGGATATGTTTGTTGGCTTGGTACACTTTGCGTAACATGTCAACTTTGCACTCTAACTCCTCTGGATTGACTTTACTTCTCTTGTACAGCTGCAAAATGCGAACGCAGACTTCTCTTATATCTTCTTCTGGTACTTTAAACAACTGATACCAATGTGGGTTGTTTGGTAGAGGCAGACCTATCTTGCGTGCTGTCAAGTATATGCAAGCGCAAGCGATAGTCTCTGGCGGGAATCTCATGAAGACATCAGTCCGCAAAGCATCATTCATGTAGTTCCATGCCATTTGCATCAGTTGCCGATGCTTCTCATACTGCAGCAGCTGCAGATACACCACAATAAGTTTGTGTGGGTGCTTCACATGCACACAGAACCCTAATTCCTTCAGAATTCTTCGCTCAGCCTTAATAACTTGGTTCTTCAGTTCAATATAGTTTTGATCCACAATCAATGGAGAAATATTCTTCTGAGCCCTCACTTGTTTGATGTGATGGAACACATTGATCACGTCTCTTATTCTGCACGGTTTTTCCTCAACTTTAGATGCTAAGTAAATGCTGCCCATAGCCATAGTTTCCATGGGGTATCTTACAAATGATTTTGAATAGTAGAACCGCTGGAGGTAGATTTGCCCAGTCGCCATAGCGACTTGGGGCAGCTTGAGCAAGATTCCGGCGGTCTGGATCATCTCACATCCTAGAATACGAAGATCTGTCTCCGTTTCGATGTCAAGGCCGTCAGTTTGTGAGGGCGTTTCCTTGAACACATTTTCAGGTAAAAGGCAATTGTACAATGTTAGTACAATCTTCCCATAGGTCTTCTGAGCCTTTGCAGGCGTTGTCGTTGCCGTTTTTGCCAAATTTTGCACTGTTGTTGATGTCATTTTGGGAATTCGGAACCTTTCACTTGTTGAACAGTTTTGGTATGAAACTTCTTGAAATGGTGACTCAAATCACATTTCTAGCACAATGTATCACATTTAGACACAGTTTATTTGATAATTTGTGAGATACTTAATTGAAAATGTAAAAACACCACGAAAAACGCGAACGCTATGAGTGATTGACGACAACTGGTAAAGTAGCAACTTAGCAAGATGGCGCCACCCAACGTAACATAAATGTCAAAGTCCAGTTTGGTAAACAAAATTCTTATAGATATCCCGTAATAATGCAAGTAATGAAATTAGGACATACCAGCCATAGTTTCCTTTCTCCTTATATGCTACGGATAATACTTAAAAACTAGCTTTCTAGCTTAATCTAGAACAGAATACACAGTCTCTGAGTCAGTCGATCGATTTTCTTGGAGCGCGTTCCAGTTTTACTAACCAGAGACAAAATTTGTTTACGAGTCACTTCCTTTATGCCTTTAATTGGAAAATATTAGTTACTAATATCTTCATGAATAAAAGCTTTTAATATAAGTAAAGTAGATATTCGTGTGTTTTAACAATTTTTATCTAAAGTTTCATAAAGATTAGTATTGTAATTTTCAAAAAAACTTGGTAGTCGCTACTCTTTGGAATTTAGTAACGCAACCCGGAAATGTTTGACAGTGCGAAGTTAGCGTAGCTTTGCGCCCTTGGCGGCAATTACAAGCAGGTAATCAATAATGCAGATGGCAATAACAAAAAAAAACATTCTTGAACGTGCGCCAATAACGCTTAATTTAATTATATAAGACTTTGGCTAGGTGTAATATCAATTTGAACAAAATACTTACAGCCGGGATCTGTACATTTTTGAACGAATGAGTCCAGAAAATCGTGGCCCTCTCCAGCTTCAAAACAGCATTTTACGAACGACATTTTTAAAACGATCTATTTCAACAGTTTAGTAATTATTTTAACAGGAGAATATAGAAGAAATAGTGTAAAATTTATAACTACATCATTATGAATAAATACTAAGTCAACACGGCACGTAATTATGTAAATATTTTTTAACACTTTAGACAATATCTAACAGGGATTTTATGAGAAAAAATATTTAGGCTCTTCATTAACACAATATTAATATCAAAATAAGTGTTTTCTTAGAACTATTACTCAAAAATATTATATTGCTCTATGTTGTAACGTTAAAATTGACTAGAATTAACAAAAATTGGGTCAACGATGTCACATTTCGGAATCTAGGTAATTTTTTCATCTAAACTGAATGTCAATGCGATCATAATAACATGCTATCCGACGGATTTACAATGTTCCGAATTCAAGTTACACCCCTAGGTAACGGGGGTCTCGCCAAGTTTGTAGTATAATGCGCGGGAACGTAAATTCCTGTTTCATAGAGTAAAACACCAGAGGCGCTAGCTCTAAGTAAACAAGTCCATCTACTCGACACTAGATGTCGCTAATTTTAGTATCACTATTTGACAACAGATGGTACTGCGTTACAATGCAGGCCTACAGAAAAAAGAAACTTACGGAATTTTAAAACTTTTTTGGACAAAGTTTGACTTAATGATTTCTTGTCATCGTAAAATATGAATGTGAGAACATATAAATATTAATAAAAGAACATTATTCTCATCATACCTAATTCTCGGCGATACGTGTCAAAATGTCAGTGCCTTCTTAAAATAGAATAAATACTATGTACTTCATTACACTATATCGAGTATCCACGAGCGTGTAACTGTCTTATGCCCTAACACGTACTTATCTTAGATCTAAAATGATACAGTGTTTAGATGCGGTCAATAATGTAATATTTTATGTTCTAATCAGGTATTATTAGACACGCGGTGGGTGGAGCAGTGACAATACTACACCGGGTGCGTGCTGCCTTATCTAGGAGGTACAGTCGAGTGCTACTGGGCTCTGGAATATACAAGCGTGGTATAGTGGTTGGCTCGTGGCTAAATAACAGACGCTCGGGTCGATCTTCAGGTTAAGCCGCGCTTGCCTCGTTTGGTCCGTAGATGGGTGACTACCCATTACATACCGAGTTTCCTCCTTGCCTCGGAAAGCAAGTTAAACCGTTGGTCCCGGCTGTCATTTATAGATCTTTGACTCGTGTAGTGACACATTGCTTTCCATTCGTTCCACAAGTAGATAATCTCTCACCAGGACATGAGTTGCTTTGGTTAACCTGGAATTCTCTAACTACTCTAGACAGAGGTTGACCGAAGCAAAGTAAACCTATTCTTGTTGACATACATAAACGACTCCACACTAGAACGTGAAAGTGCTGTTTTACAAACGATATTTCCTGAGTGTCCTTTTTTTTGCTCGTTACAGAACTTACAGGAACTGATGAACGGTACTAAAGGTGCTCATGCCTTGACCAATTTTTGGCCAGCCTCAATTTAAATTGCCATAGACACGATTAGAAGATGATTGCGTACATAGCTTAAGCTCCAAATAGCTCGTGCATGCGACTGTACCCATACTATCCGTTTCGTTTAATAGGAAAGCCGTGTTATTCTCGTTATGAGCTTCATGTAGCGCTTTATACGACAAGCCTTTAGAAAGTCCACACAGTACACACACTGTAAATATTCTATTTTATTACTTATTCTATGTTAATGGTCACTCAGTGCTCCAGTTGCAAATATGTCGTCATCATAGCTTATTTGGCAAAGTACATATCTCGTTTTTTCATAATCATCATCATTTTTAATTTATCTAGGTACCTCCAGTAGTCCTAGATATTTTTTTTACTATCTTGTCAGGGGCTGAAAGTAGGCTTTGCCCATAAACCACTTTAATTGAGAAATCAAGTCTGGTATTTTGTCATATGAGCTTTTTTATGCATATTTTTTTTCCTTATTTCAGTAAAAGTTGTTTCATTTCAAATCAGCTGCTATATGCCAAAACAGGGTAAGTATTTTATTATGGTTTTAGGATGGTATGATTGAAAAAGGGGTTCTTTTTCTGTAGTCTTCAGAATCAGAAGTCGGTTAAGTAGTTAAGCATGAAGGAATTGTGTGGTCGGTAGTCTCACAGTCTGAGTTTGGTAGTAGCTGTACTAGGATGGCATATGAATGGAGGAGCAACGATCTTTACAGGGTGGCCGGTAGTAGCTAGATAAGAATAGCCCGGGATCGAACTAATTCACGGGTGAGCGAAAGAGCTAATTTGGTGCAGTTACAAATAAGTTGAATAAAGTAAGAAATGAGTTTATAAGGAGACGTTTGAACGTCTGGACATGGTGTGGCCACGTGATGGTGAGGGATGATACGCATATGGCTAAAATAATGATTAAAATATATGTTGGTCTATGGAGATGGAGAGAAAGACTAAATAAGAAATGATGGATTAAATTTTGTGAGGAATGATTATGAAAGAGAAAGAAGTAAATGATATCATGATGGTTGACAGTGTAGGATGGCAGAAAAAACGTATTGCGCTGACGCCAAATAACATGGGACTAGGGCAGCAAGACGATAATGATTATGAGATTTCTAGCAGTAGAATGTTACAGATGATGGTCACTAACCTAACCTAATCTGAAATTCTATGAACTGACGAACACGTCACAGCGTCTAGCGTGGGCTTTGGGGTTATATCCTTATTAGGAAAGATTGGTAAAAAGCATCAAAGATCTCTAATCTATATTTGAACAAAACAGTCATATAGTTCGCAGAATTTTCTTATTTTTACCGCTGTTATGCTCTCGGTAAAGACTGGTAGACAGTCAACAATAAAAAAAAACTAAAAATGTAGTAGGTAGGTGACGTAGGTGTTGATGTGTTTTTGTTAGAACAAGAAGGCAGGGAACACATCGAAGTGCAAAGTGTTCAAATACTTCAGGAAAATAGACCTTATGCCTGTTACTGATGCTTTTGGTGGTCTCCATCAGGATGAACGGTCACTAGGAGTATTTAACGTTGAATTTATGCCTAAAAATTGCTTCCCTATTGCTTCTATTTGCTTCCTATTCTCAAACAATTGCTTCCATCGTATTCTAGAAGAAAAAAAACCATTTTAAGAGTGACCGTTCATTCTGATGTCAGGACGGCCGGTTACCGAGTCGTAGTGTCCTTGTTAAATAGAATTATTGAAATTCACGGTGGCCATTAGTTACTTCAAGTTTGCTTCTCTCAACGTTTTACAACGACAATACTGTAACTATCACGGCACTAAAGATATCGACAAAAGTGTTGTATAACAATATTTTTAGTACCTCACAAAAAAATCTACCCTCGGTTATTAATAAATGAATAAGGTAAACAGGGCTCCACTAAGTCCTTACCCTCCCAAAAGACATGTAAGTTCTAATTCGTGATGGCCGAAGTTGGTTTTTGTATTTTGCAAAAACAGTTTATTTTAATTAATGTATTGTTTTAGTGAATAAATAAGTTTATGTTAGTATTAATTTTTTAAAAGTCTGTTTTTATTATTCAATCAATAAAACGTTAATACTTTTATTATTGCGATTATTCTTAACGAATTCAATGTTATAGCAGTGTTACATTTTAAAACTTGGGGGGTTAGCAAACAGTGGCTAGCGCCCATAAGAACACTCCCTAGGAGGTTAAGAATTGAAATATTATCTTTAAAGATTTATATTAATTAATAGATTACATTTGTATGAATTTTTGTCACTAAATACGATAGACACTTTTTTTTTTAAAACATAATACTTTGCTGTAGGCCACCGGTACAATACCATAGATTTATCGCCTAATTAAGCGTAACTGCAATGTTAAATAAGAGATTTGCCTTTATTTTTTTGTCAGGCACTAAACATATTGTTATACAACACTTTTGTGGATATCTTTAGTGCCGTGATAGTTACAGTATTATCGTTGTAAAACATTGAGAGAAGCAAACGGGAAGTAATTAATGGCCACCGTGAATTTCAATAATTCTATTTAACAAGGACACTACGACTCGGTGACCGGCCGTCCTGACATCAGAATGAACGGTCACTCTTAAAATGTTTTTTTTCTTCTAGAATACGATGGAAGCAATTGTTTGAGAATAGGAAGCAAATAGAAGCAATAGGGAAGTAATTTTTAGGCATAAATTCAACGTTAAATACGCCTAGTGACCGTTCATCCTGATGGAGACCTTTTGGTGTCAGTGAGTGTTACAGAAAGCAGTTAGTGAGATTGCCGGGACCCCATAGCCTATAATATTAATATCACGCCATCACGCAAATGTTCAGCAGTCGTGGTTAAGTTCCATGCAATAAGGGATGTCTCATGTCTCCCGGGTGCTTCTGAAATAATATGAACAGTATGCTGATTACTTATCCGAGAATCGTTAAACATTTACTTAGATTATTAGCTGCTTTATCAAACAATGTCTGTAATTTCATAACAATGATAAATAATGACTCAATAATGATTGGCGTGAAGGCATTATCGTTTGTATGAATGCGAGATTTTTATGCTTATAAGCTTATAAAAAGACTTTCGGCGAACTGACCGCAGGGCGCCAACACACAAAAACGAAACCTGTCGACTAATGACTCTAGTCCACATGACATCATGCCTTGTGTCTCTAATCTCAACATTAACCAATTTGGCAGTATGACAAACACCTTCGTTCGCCCAAAAGCAACTCCAAGCCGTTTTCCTTGCAAACAGCCTCATGCATATGCGGCAAAGCCTTTTAGCTACGTAATAGGTGCTCTCTCACTCGCCAATTTGATTTAACTCATTCAGTCGACCTCGAGGTACAGCCGAGAACGGGTGTACGCCATCTTGTATTTTGAACTGTCAAATTTCGCGCCGATATTGTGACTGTGTTAGCACTAATTGCCAGTAAAAAATAAAGAGATACATAGTGTAGTGAAATTAATACATTATTGAAAAAAAGTGCGTTTTTTTTTTGGAATTTATTCGTGTTGTTTATCTCGGAGCTATTGGCTGAGATCTCGGTCTGTGATTAGTGCTGTGTTTTTATGTTTTTTCCTTCTGTTTGATACCGTTTGAACTGTCACTGCTTGTGCCCGGAAAGGATATTTTTCGGTAAGTTTTTATTTTAATACAATTTAATTGGGGTGATTTATGTTGTCGTTTTTAAATGAGAGATTTTAAATGTTGATATAGTTTTGCATCCTGTTTAAAACTCACTGAATTGCACAAAAAAGTTTTTATCTCGATTAGATCGTTATAGAACTTGACTACCCGTAATTGCGCCGGATACTTAATGATCGAGATAAAGAGTGTTCTAACATATCGATTAATATCTGTAATCGACTTAAAAGGACTTAGCAAGGACACTTGCGACTGGCCACTCTAATAAACACGAGAAGTATTCCACATTTGGCCTGCTACAGCTACATAAGTGAGCGTTTAGATTTTTGTACTGTTCGCGTTTATTGTTGTTATTTGTATCGTGGTGTTGCACAACGAATCAAACGGACCTTTGGAGCAGACTTGAGACATTCTACAACCTTTGTCGGTCATGTAGATTTATCTGCGGCAATATTAAACTTTTTATCACGTTCGCTTGTAAATTAACGTTGTTTAGCACTGAGTGGACTACTTGTTCCGGATTCAACGGTTTGTTTAGCGGGAGACAATTTAAAATAACAAAACATTACGCCTATAATCTCGAAGGGTTAGGCAGAGGTGTACACCGAGAGTTGAGCCTATTGTAATCAACCTGATCATGAATCCAGGCTCCCTGGCTGCTACTGTGAAATTCCTGTCGACAAACCCAATTTAGACAATTTTATCGAAGTTTTATAGAGTGATACTGATAGGTACTGCTGGCCGACTGGAATCTGCACTGTAATGCATGTAAATTAGCCTTGATATCCAGCAAGAAGGTGAGCACAACAATACCAGGATTAATTACGCCAAAGATACCGATTATTATCCTTGTAAGGTGTTAAGTAGAGCGGGTTTTAAGTAGTCTATTTACAAGTTACTCAAGAACTTATTAGTTACTTAATTAAATACTAGCTCAACAATTCTCAGATTCTAGTATAAAAAGTAACCACCTGGGAATCGAATCCTGCTCGGGCACCAAGCATTTATCCATTGCGCTATTAGCACATTGTCATTTATCAACAAAGAAGCAAAATCTTTATAATGACACAACCTGAATAGAATTCAATAATAAATAATGCATTCAGAATATTGATTTCGGTTTCAAATTAAAGTGGTCTTGCTCTGAATTGGTAAAAGAGGTTGATACCCTTGGAACGAATTTATATTATACTGACCGTACGATATTTACTTCTAATCGCGAGTCAACTATCAGATCCTTAAAAAATATTCTTATTTTTCATAATAGATCTCCTACTGAAACATGTTCGCCTGGTATTCTTACTGAGAGTTTCCGATCAAAATACGTTAACCCAGATATCCATTTATTCCTCCTTTATCAAAAATCTTTTAGAACCTCGTTAGTAGTGCGCTACTATCAAAGCTTATTTTTTTGTGCTGGCAACACCTCCTGAGGCAGGTAATCAAATAAGATCCTCCCTAATTCCCTACGGAACCCTTTGAACGTTAATTATGGCACATTAAAGTATTTTTTGTGTTCAATTTAGTGTTGAGTCATAACTTTTTTGAAGTTCGCGTGTTTCGAAGACATTTTTCTTGAGAATTAATAAATAAGTTGCGAAAGTGCTGGGTATTTTTGGAATATGACCACATAGCAAGGTTGTTTTTTTATTAAAAATTATAGCGTATTTATTTTTATGTACCTACAGCTGTCCGAAGTGACCACATTTTTGGGTCTGAATTGCATTAAAATTAACAGGAAACTCCTGAAAGGGAAGTACCCTTTCAGGAGTTTAATTTAATTTTTAAAGCTATGAAAAAAAAGACAATTTGACTGAACGGATATAAATGATTAATTAAAGTGAACTTGAAAAACACCAAACCCTGTTAATCTTGTACTTCACAGAATCTATATAATTAAATTTAATATGGAATCAAAGAAATTTTTATTAAGTACACGAAGTCCAGAACATTGAAATTTTGCACAAGTTTTTAAATATACGAAGGTCTGCTCCAAGGAAAAATTCGTCCCCTAAAAGGGAATCGTCGTTTGTCTCGATGAGAAATCCTAACAGGCACATGGCTAATGTACCTTTCCTCTAGGATATCACACATTGAGAGATATACAATATTTTTTATCCTTCCAGCTCATGTTTCACGCAGCCTCCGCAATAGTCACAATATTAGCAAAAAGCTGATCATCGCGGTGCCGGTGGTCGGACACTGTTAATTAGTAATAGCCAGTTTTTGTTGGTACGAGCTATGGTCACACTGTCAGCGATACTGTCATCTGAAATATATAACCTTTTGCCGCCATTGTCACGTATACGTGACAAGCAAGCGCGTGCCCTGTACGCCAACGACACAAATGTGTGACAAAAACGGTGCGGTGCGGGTAAATTGTGGCGTCCAAAAGGATAAGTGATAGCACAAAATGTGTTAAGGAGAAAAATAAGCAGCTTACGAGCTTATTGATATCGTATCTATCTATCACCGAGTAGAATCATAATCTGCCTAGCCTTTTCCCGATTGTGTTGGGTTTGGCTTCTAGTCTGATGCAACTATATACCAAGATAATTACTATTTTGCATGGAGTGACCTGTTTATGAGAAAAACGATACCCAGCCGTAAGACTGGTTGTCAGACATTCGGGTTTTAGACTACTCGTAACGACTATCGAAGATTTAAAATGACAGCCGGGACATGCGTTGTATGCTGTTTTCTTATGTTTGTTTTCAGACACCAATTCAACGTATTTAACTATTTCTGCATCAATAAATATAGGTCTTCATTAACAAAGTAATAAAAAAACGTGACTGAATGATATCGACTTCTAATTTCTAAGAATAATCCTTGAAAAATAAATGAGATATGTTTTATGCTAATAAGTATCAAGAAAATATTATAATTAAAACCCACATCATGACCTATTTGCGCTCGTAAATCAAATAAAATAATATCTTGCCCACCAAGTTGATTCGACCTTTGCGCAAATCCTACTCATTCTGACCAAAGAACTTTTTATTTCACTAACACTCTGAGGCCACGAAACTATGGGCTTATCGCAAAGGTAAACCACCACCAGATAAACTAAAAAAATAAATAAAAATGTTACAGAATATATATAATGAAACTAGTCAAATCAATCCAGCAACTCGCTCTCGACCACGTGGCTCAGCAGTGCAGTGGTAATATTTTAGGAGTAAGCTCAAGTACGTTGATATACCATCTATTAAAACAGAACATAATATACTTCCATCCCCGCTATCCGCTACCAGTACAACCTGACCTCAGTTCAGCAAAAACCGTGGCTGTGCGCAGGCGTAACGTGGGCTGGAAGCTGCGGCCGAGCGTGTCCTGCTGACGTCATCACCTGAGCTACTCACACGGAGATAAATATTGTGATCATGATCAACAAGATCACTCGGTCCGTTGTATGTAATTAGAAATATCCTGACAAAATGTCTGTCCAGCTTACAAAAAGACTGGACATTTTACTTTTAAATCCTTCTTTTTGCAGTATTCATTCATTTTTTTTATTTGCTGTTATAATTTATTTTAAATGACAAAGTACAAAAAGCCGGACAAATCCGTAAGGATTGTATAACGGGCTGGTGTCCGCAACTCCACGTCAAATCGCGTATTTTGCGTGCGGGTTGTAAGGTATAGTGTCACGAACGAAAGACATCAACGCAGACTAAGTGGTATTTTTTTTCGATGTTTGTAAAAGAAGCGTCATTTTACACGTTCTTTCACGATTTCAGTTTGTTATGTGTAAGGTCTGACAAATAACTGGCTTTTGTTTTGTTATCGTTTTATGGAATATTTTTCATAGCCTGAGATGGCGAATTGAATTATCTCAGTTTGCGGCATGGCTTTTGAAAAAGGATAGTAATTGACATCACTAAGGTATTTGTGATGAGGCTACGGCATGGCTACGGGATCCTATTGATTGACATACAGATAGTAGATCATCATCTGCCTAGCCTTTTCCCAACATGTTGGGATCGGTTTCCAGTCTAACCAGATGCAACTGAATACCAGTATTTTACATAGAGCGACTGCCTATCTGACCTCCACAACTTAGTAAGTAGATAAATCTAAATAAATATTAATTTTGTTGCAAAAACAAATCTTCAGATTCCTTACACATGTATAAAATTTATTCTCTTGCGCGTGTTTATGAATATACTTATTATATTTCTGTACAAATTTATACATATATAATAATTCCAACACATAAATATTATAATAAGCCTTAAAGGACCATTAATGTCGTAAGACATTCGCTTAATATTTGAATAACCTATTGTAGAATTCACACGGTGATTTTATTCGATAGAGCGATATCATGTTTATGTAATTGCCGTCCAGTAAATAAATGTAGTTGAATAACAGCAAATAAGTGGCATCTCATGATTGAAAGTACCTAAGGCTTCGTCTGAAGGGCGAACGAAAATGGGGTGTCAGACGTTCATGTTTCTATTTTCCGGGATCTTTGTTTTAATAGTGCCTCCTACTGTATGAGGATTCCATCCATACATAATTTTCACTCCATCATCTATGGCAATCTTGAGCAGGTTTTGCTATCTGGCGAATTTTGGCATTCTGGTTGAAATTTTTTATTTTTTTTTGTATTTCTCAATGTTCAGATCGAATTAACATTCATTACCAATGTCACCGACTCACCGACTGCCCATCCAAAAAACGTCCGCGAAAATTGCTTAACCTCAATCGATCTGCGCGTAGCCACTTAGCCCAGATGTACCTATGCATGTACTCGTAACGTAAGTACTGCAACGTACTGAGAGTGAAAGTGAATAGCCTTGATAACTCCGAACAGTGTGTGGAGGACTTTACTCAATAATAAAAAAAGTGCAAGGCAGCTTTACTGTAGGTATTCCGTCCGTATTGCAAATAATTTAGCCGTTTGTTATATAAGAACGATGTGTCAATTGTTTTTTTTTAACCGATGACATCCGTAAACTTCGAGAAGAAAAACACATACAACAATATTGTACAGTTTGGATGTAGGGTAAACTTTGGAACTACTGATCCAATGCAGAAAATTATTTCAGTAATGGGAAGCTGCATTATCCCTGAGTGTCATAGGGTTTTTAAAAAAGAAACGGGACGATCCCGTGGTGTAATTTCCGACACTTAACGCGAACGAAGCAATTTTAATTTAAGTTCTATACATATTTGTATTATTGATGACACTCTACGAGTGTATCAATAATAACTTAAACTTTAAATAAAAATACTAATTTTAAAAATGGAATAACAAAAACTGTATAGTTGGTGACTTTTAATAAACTTGTATTGAAGCAAAAAACTGTGAAAAGCCCGTTTTTTTTAAAGAAAAAAAAAACCATGTAATGAGTGAAATAGTTTGAAGAGTGTTCGTTTCTTTTAATTGAATTTGTTTCTTTTTGCTTTAGCTTCCGACGTCGTTGTTATTTTTATAGTTTTCTTAATTCTGTAGACTGTAGGCAATTACTGGCCAGTTATGTTATGCCGCTTTTAAATAAGATTCGGTCAATTTATCTAGTAAATACTTTTCAAAAATAATTATTTAAGTTCCATTATTAATTTGTAGTCTAGTACTGGTCGCAAGCGCTACTGCCGAGTTCAAGGTTCGGGTTTCGATTAGGGCAAAGTGTCATTGGGTTTTCCCGTCTGGAATTTCTATGTAGCACCTTAGAGACAGCCACTTGATGGCAATAGGCTCGCCCCCTGACACATGGGAGTTGAACATAACTGATATTACTTCAGGCACACCTCAGCCTAACCCCTTGGGGAAAAAACAGGCGTGATGTTACGATATGTGCCGGGTTAGTCGTACCTACATGCTACGTGTCTAGTTTACGTAAAAGATCAGAGCAGAAAGATCAGCCTAGCATCATCTTAAAAACCGGCAGAAAATATTTCTTAATTTAAAATAAGATATGAATTACAAAGAAGACTTGTCAGTAAACGAATCACATTATCATAAAAAGTAATTTAATCCAAATTAACATAACACATAACAATTATGCGTGAGAGTTTTGTTAACAATAATAACAACGTTTACTGTGAGAATACCAGGGGAACATGAGTCCACAGAGTTGAGACAATGGTAGAAATGTCAATATTTACAAAAACAGTTGACAAGACGGACATTGGGTAATTATTTTAAAATGATGTGTCGCGATTTCAGGAACGTTAAACAGACTTCGTTTGACACAATCATATTTTACACGTCATGTCCCTGGACATGACGTGCAAAGTATGACAAATAAGTATTTTTTCTTTCTTTCTAATATATAGTATAACAGTATATAGTATGTGTATATTACATATGTGTAGTATATTATAGTATGAGCTCATAAATTTTGGCGTGTGTCCAAAAATTAAACTAGCCTCCATGTTTCTAATGCATTTCACAATTTTTACTAATAGCGCTCCCCTGTCAATGCCATTGGAGCAGCACCTTTAAATGATCCTTGTCACTATCTTGTGTTCTTGCGTGGAACCTGATGACATACCTAGGTACTAACACGTCGAAAGGCATATCAATCATATCTAATTACTCATTAGATTTACAACTTATGTCGTCCTGGTTGGTAAAGCCTTTGAAAAGTCAAGTGTAGTTTTGAAATTCTTATAAAAACACTTTATTTTTATTTTTTTAAGAACTTGTTTAGCCAGATTAAGCTTATTTATCAGCTCTGCGTAGAACCCTTCAAAGGCCCCTGATTAGTACGCAAAATAAAAATATATTCCAGATAACATTAATTAAACATTTGATTATAATTATTGACACGGAGAATACGTTGTTAGAGGTCAAAAACCTCGTGAGTGCCACCTGTGAGGTTAAAAGTGCGACGGCCATGATGTCATATTATGGTAAAATAGCTCATCTTTAGGTCATTTTAAGAGATTTTTTACTCCTGTACTGTTTTATTATTTAATTTTTCATTGTGGTGTGTGAAGTGTTTTATTTTTTGTTTTATTAAATCGTGCTTATTTTGTGCCAGATACATTTACATTTTTTAATTCGGATATCACCGGTCTAACAATCTCGAGTCCAGATTAGAGAGACGAGATATCGCGTGATAAAACTGGAGTCCAGATCAGCCGACAACCTGGCGACGTCTTTTTTCACCAAAAATGTTGTATCTAAACGAATATGAAAGCTACAGCTATTTAGGGTTGTTTCTGTTCGTGTTATACATGCATACCTACGTCTTCATATATTATACTATTTAAAATAAAACAACTTTAGGTTAATCTCGAAGTAAGAAAACCGTGCCGTGTGCAGAGTCTAGAACTGAAGGTACATAAAGGATTTTTTATGCCAATCTTAAAACAAAATCAAAATTAATCGTGTTTAATTCCAAGGAGCCTCCCCATAACATTCACCATGGTTACAAAGCGCCCTCTATACATTCCCCGGCATATAAAAACACGTCCATCAGATGTAGATATCAAAACGTGTAATAATAGCCCCGCACGAGTGCTGCAGTCCGCGTCAATCATTTTACACATTACACTCAGTATGTGGGTGTGCTCTTTACTTTTTATCTGCAGCCTTGATCGGTTGAGCTCCTTGCATTCATATAGTCCTGGTATTTCTTTTACATTAGTATTAAGATGTTAGTTAAGATGTCAAATTGTTACGCTGATTTTATTCTCATAAGTCTGCATGGAATTGTAAACAAAAAATAAATATTTCGTGTGATCTTGTACAGTTAACTTGGGGTAAGTTTGGTCCGCCATAAATATAAAAGAAAAGGACGGAAAGTCCAAAGTAACTCCAAGGAATGGCGTATTTGTTTGATAACATCCATCATTTAGCTCATTACACGTCGTGTATTATGTGGGTGTTCCCCTGTGCTCTTTACTTTTATCTGCAGACCTTGATCGCCTGCACTCCTTGCACTCATGCAGTCCTGGTATTTTCTTGAACTATGCAAGATGGTCATGATGAATTATGTTCAGAGAATTCTGAGTAGAAAGAAACAATTTAAAAATCCCATAAACTTTACTCGGAAAAGAAAATGCTTGTCCAAGAATACGAAGATATTGGTCGTTTTTAACATTCTTTGATTTTGCATTCGTGCATTCTGACGGACTATTTTTCATAAAGGACGTAACCTGAAGAAAATGCCTAGATTTTAGTAAGATGCGAACTCGCAAAGCTGGGACAACAACTCAAAGCCATGTTTCAACAATGCATGCTCTGCAAACTGCCATTCGATTCAACCACAAACAAGATTCTCGACCACACCTAATATTATTCTAAAGAGATTCAAATCAGTGTATTAAAACAACAGAAATTGGCCAACAACGCTTATGTGGAGCGGCTGCAAACACGTCGATGTCGACACACGACCTTCGATGTAAAGATCTGCAGGTGGACGCTTATCTGTTAGAGTTTAGATCTATTAGTCGTGGAGATAGATATATGAGATGTTATTAAGTATCAAGATCTCCGATTTGAATGCTGATATTTTGGGCTCATTTTCGTGTGGTCATTAATGCATCGACTGTTCCTATTGGTTTTGCGAGTGTCCATGTGTAGGCCCGTCCTAATAACGTGCACCAAATTGCGTAGCACATTTTCAATCGCAATTCCGAGTGTTTTTGACTAATTCCTAATCCATTGCTTCATAGGTTTGAAAAATGCGTCTGCTCAACAACGTAAATAAAGCAATGAATGACGTTGAACTCTAAAAATAAATTACCAGTGTGTGTTATGCCCTTACCCCTCAAATATGCAAACACGGGGAAATTGACAGACCGGAAAATTCGAAAAAAAGACTACTCTGAAAACCTGTTCATTAATAAATTAAATAGAACTACTTTTCGAACCACTATGATTTGATATGTAGACAAAAGGATAAGTTGAATGCTAAGCCATTTACTGTGAAATAATGGAAATACCAGCTTTTCTTTTGCAGAAACAAACCTTTGTTCATTTTCCCATGTCACCAAAATACCAGGAGGCCATGTTCCAAAAGGAGTTAATTTGTAACAGACCTTCACTGACCTTTGGAATGTCATTTGGAAGACGTGCACAAACCTTGTCCATGCGACACATAATTCATTTACGAAAGAGTTGTAAAGAACATGTCTTTAAAGTTCGTGACGATACGGCCTTTACTACGTATAGGGCTGCCCTTTATCTTTCTATGTTAGGCAGGGACGACCAACTAGTACGATGACAAAATACTGTTTAAATTTTCTTCGCGGAATACAGGAGTTAGACGGAAAAAGATGCGGCAGATCTTGTGGAAGATGGCGTAACTGGACAAAATCAGCAAACAGTGATTCAGATAGCTCTAGGTCGAAATAATTAAAGTTATGAGGAGAGGTCTTTGCTCAGCAGTGGAATGATGCAGGCAAACAACACCTTCTTAGTTATTTCGAAAGAAATTCGAGCTTTTAAGTGCATGCTAACTTCAGCAACTTAAAATGGGGTTGCGTCTTATCATTGAAGTGCAAAAATAATCCACCATCTCACCATACCAAGCTCTGCATCTTCTTATTTCTTTCTAAACATAATCAAGACAGCCTTTCCTTATTGCATCTACCTAAATACCAGTATTTACGAAATCCCCGTTAAAAGACTTGTGAGGCAACCCTAGAAATAAACGGTAACATAAAGTGCGCTAACGCAATAGCTTAGTAACGATTTAGTCCAGTTTTTGTTTGCTCTGTCACTAATGTGTGCACGCCGTGCAAACGTCACGTCGTCAGGTGTCAAATAAATGTTACCTACTTGTGCTTATGCAGTGCTGGTAGAATGGTATTAAAATGTAGGTGCTAACTAGTAAACGACTTGAAATAAACCTGTTTTAAGTCGTTTGCTCTACTACTAGTTTTTATTTATTTTGACTTTAAATATGTTACAGCGTGAAGCGGATTTAACCATTCTCAAATACACACAACATTACTCTTTTACCCCCGAAAGGTTAGGCAGAACGGTTATTTACAATCACGATAACGTTACTTAATTATAACGTTTTTTTAATAAGCGTTGTTTTTGGACAACGGTGCAACCAAATTTTTAATAACTAGTTATTAATATCTGCTAATGTTTGGTTAATTCATCACGTCTCGTTAGCTAACCTGAGGCTATAATTACGTTTGATAATTTCTGCGGCCATCTTGCTGATAGAGTTGTAAACTATATAGGTATTCATTATGATTATGAATTTTAATTACCTACTGTATCATAATGTACCATGTTTGAATTACAGACTATCAATATTCATGTTCTGAAGTTGAACAGTTATGCTACAAGTATTATTATTTACACTTACGAATAATGCTTGTATTAGCGTTACTGTGGTTGTGTTACTGTACACTAACGTTATTATTATTAAAAGTTCATTTAATCTTTATGGTGATGTAAGGGGAAATTAAACAGCGATTATTATTAAATAATCAAGTTTTTTTTTCCTCTATGGGCATCACATAAGAATGATTACGGATATAAATGGGCTTTTAATCGGTATTTAATCAATGGTGTTTTATATTTCCCGTATACCTACTAGGATGTGTTTATGGAGATTTTTATTACAGATATGATATTACAATGTACAGTTTTCTTTTCTAAAAATAATTATTTTTTTAATTTACAGTTTATCTACGAACAGTATATTTTTAATTAATAAAATCACTGCTTTATACAGTACACAGATAAACAATACTATTTGTGTAATTGATCAACAGTATATTGATACAGAAAACGGTACTTAATTATATTATATTGTACCTGCTGGTAGGAGTTTCTTTGGGAAAGTGGTTTTATATGACGGGTAGACCCATCTCTTTGAAGGATGCAGATGGCTAAGTCACCACCCTATAATGTCGTCAGACGAATTTTACTATAGTCTAAGATCCCGCCTAACGCCGAACTCCACTCATCTGTTTACCGAACTAAGAATACTTTTTACCAATCTTACACAACAACAACACTACAACAGAGCGAGAGTTTTATCTTTACAGATATTACGTGTAGATGGCCTAATGAAATATTAAGCCACCATGCTTTCGCTAGAAATTGCTAGCACGGTGATTCCGTGCCCTGTGAGTGCTGCACTATTACCTCGACAGCTTTGACTAATGACTCTATTAACAGGAAATAATGTAAGAAATACAAGTAGATCCTAATCAGTTCGCTTAAGCTCAGGGTAGTAACCCCTTTGGCCGGTTATCGGAGCTGCTTTTAGAAAAAAAATGCATTTATTTACGCATAACATAAAAAAGAAGGGACAAGTACTAATTAGGAGGACAATATGCGCCAAAAAACGGATATCGCACAGAATAATGCCGTGACACCATGCGAGACAGTGGCTTCTCGCTGGTTTCCATGACTGTACCGTAAGAAGTAGTTGGAAGGCCTCCCACTAGGTAGACCGAGTGAAGGCTGTGGGAATCCAATGGATGCGAGAAGCACATGACCATTCGACTTGGTGCCACTTTGGGAAAACCTATGTCCTGGATATACAGCATTATTTTTAGTATATGCGAAACCTAAATATAGTTTGTTCAGAATAAGTAACTGAATCGATTCCAATATTTTTTAAAACATGTTTTATTTTTTCCAAAAATATTTATAAAAATTA
Organism: Noctua fimbriata; assembly: GCA_905163415.1. NCBI lineage: Eukaryota > Metazoa > Arthropoda > Insecta > Lepidoptera > Noctuidae > Noctua > Noctua fimbriata. The sequence continues at coordinate 17,028,286 of LR990935.1, forward strand.
AAAGTTGGACACCGAGCGACTTTGAGTATCTATCACAATAATTTAGGTACCTAATGCCAAATTATTATTATCAATGAGCTCAAGACGACACTGGAGGCGCGCGCTGCGTGGTAACCACGTGTTTGTGCGGACAACTAGGTAACAGAACAAGCTTATAACTTTGTGATTTTTTATGATACAGTTTTGAAATTTTGTACAATTCTTTACATAAAAATACTAGACACGTGTATCAGGTGTCGCATATACTAAAACTGATGTTGTAGACAGACTAGGATATAGGCCACTTAGGCCTGGACGTCTTTTGACTCATAATTATGAAGATGGCGATCAATGATCATGTTCAGTAGTACATTTTCTTTTACCAAGTCGATTTTCTTGGGATTGTATTATAGTATACATCAAACTGATATAAAAAATACATAAAAATGTTAAGTACATAATATTAAACCTTTACAGAATTTTTAACACATAAAAATGTACATACTTGTAATTCTATTCACGCTCGCCACACATATGTTTTGGCAGCGTTTGTGTTTGTTATAATGTCCAAAATTCCGACATTGGAATAATAAGTTGGATTGTTATCAAATTGTGTATGTTTTGTATGAATATAATAAAGTTATGTTAGAATTCACTCAAACATTTGTTAGAGAATGATGTTCGGTTTCTTTATGAATAACTAGCGACCTGCCCCGGCTTCGCACGGGTGTAATATATACATATAAACATTCCTCTTAATCACTCTATCTATTTAAAAAACCACATCAAAATCCGTTGCGTAGTTTTAAAGATCCAATCATATATAGGGACAGAAAGTGGAAAGCGACTTTGTTTTATACTATGTAGTGACAAGACTTTTTGTATATCAATGAAAATAGCATTCCTGATAAATCTGCTTACGAATGTAGCGATATCAGAGTATGTACATTGGGAAAAAAAATCTGAAAGTAAGAAAACCTAGACTAAAAGAAATGCCGTAATCTTGGAAGAATTACTTCTCATCATATTAAGGGAGGTTATTACACTGTTATCCTTGGCTACCAGACTCGTCTAAGGCACAAGAAGAGTAAGGTAAGGATGACGAGAAAGAGTAGACGAGCAACAATTAAATATAAATCCTGTTAAACGTCGTTGTGAATATACGAAACTCTTTTAAAATGACATTCACTTGTATAGGCCCTCAGATGTCAAAATAAGCCACACTTACGCATGGAGTCTGTGACAAAAGAAGCCACACTTACGCATGGAGTCTGTGACAAAAGAAGTGACAGTTATGTATGGAGTCTGTGACAAAAGAAGCCACACTTACGCATGGAGTCTGTGACAAAAGAAGCCACACTTACGCATGGAGTCTGTGACAAAAGAAGCCACACTTACGCATGGAGTCTGTGACAAAAGAAGCCACACTTACGCATGGAGTCTGTGACAAAAGAAGCCACACTTACGCATGGAGTCTGTGACAAAAGAAGTGACAGTTATGTATGGAGTCTGTGACAAAAGAAGCCACACTTACGCATGGAGTCTGTGACAAAAGAAGCCACACTTACGCATGGAGTCTGTGACAAGAGAAGTGACAGTTATGTATGGAGTCTGTGACAAAAGAAGCCACACTTACGCATGGAGTCTGTGACAAAAGAAGCCACACTTACGCATGGAGTCTGTGACAAAAGAAGTGACAGTTATGTATGGAGTCTGTGACAAAAGAAGTGACAGTTACGCATGGAGTCTGTGACAAGAGAAGCCACACTTACGCACGGAGTCTGTGACAAGAGAAGTGACAGTTATGTATGGAGTCTGTGACAAAAGAAGCCACACTTACGCATGGAGTCTGTGACAAAAGAAGCCACACTTACGCATGGAGTCTGTGACAAAAGAAGCCACACTTACGCATGGAGTCTGTGACAAAAGAAGCCACACTTACGCATGGAGTCTGTGACAAAAGAAGCCACACTTACGCATGGAGTCTGTGACAAAAGAAGCCACACTTACGCATGGAGTCTGTGACAAAAGAAGCCACACTTACGCATGGAGTCTGTGACAAAAGAAGCCACACTTACTCATGGAGTCTGTGACAAAAGAAGCCACACTTACGCATGGAGTCTGTGACAAAAGAAGCCACACTTACGCATGGAGTCTGTGACAAAAGAAGCCACACTTACGCATGGAGTCTGTGACAAAAGAAGCCACGCTTACGCATGAAGTCTGTGACAAAAGAAGCCACACTTACGCATGGAGTCTGTGACAAAAGAAGCCACACTTACGCATGGAGTCTGTGACAAAAGAAGCCACGCTTACGCATGAAGTCTGTGACAAAAGAAGCCACACTTACGCATGGAGTCTGTGACAAAAGAAGCCACACTTATGCATGAAGTCTGTGACAAAAGAAGCCACACTTACGCATGGAGTCTGTGACAAAAGAAGCCACACTTACGCATGGAGTCTGTGACAAAAGAAGCCACACTTACGCATGAAGTCTGTGACAAAAGAAGCCACACTTACGCATGGAGTCTGTGACAAAAAAAGCCACACTTACGCATGGAGTCTGTGACAAAAGAAGCCACACTTACGCATGGAGTCTGTGACAAAAGAAGCCACACTTACGCATGGAGTCTGTGACAAAAGAAGCCACGCTTACGCATGAAGTCTGTGACAAAAGAAGCCACACTTACGCATGGAGTCTGTGACAAAAGAAGCCACACTTACGCATGGAGTCTGTGACAAAAGAAGCCACGCTTAGGCATGAAGTCTGTGACAAAAGAAGCCACACTTACGCATGGAGTCTGTGACAAAAGAAGCCACACTTATGCATGAAGTCTGTGACAAAAGAAGCCACACTTACGCATGGAGTCTGTGACAAAAGAAGCCACACTTACGCATGGAGTCTGTGACAAAAGAAGCCACACTTACGCATGGAGTCTGTGACAAAAGAAGCCACACTTACGCATGGAGTCTGTGACAAAAGAAGCCACACTTACGCATGAAGTCTGTGACAAAAGAAGCCACACTTACGCATGGAGTCTGTGACAAAAGAAGCCACACTTACGCATGGAGTCTGTGACAAAAGAAGCCACACTTACGCATGGAGTCTGTGACAAAAGAAGCCACACTTACGCATGAAGTCTGTGACAAAAGAAGCCACACTTACGCATGGAGTCTGTGACAAAAGAAGCCACGCTTACGCATGGAGTCTGTGACAAAAGAAGCCACGCTTACGCATGGAGTCTGTGACAAAAGAAGCCACGCTTACGCATGGAGTCTGTGACAAAAGAAGCTACGCTTACGCATGAAGTCTGTGACAAAATAGGACCTGTTCTCAGCCACTGGTCTACGTGTAAAACCAACCCAATCAAACAAGCACTAACCCAATTCCATAAAAGTCTCTACAACTACTTCATTCACCATAAATGCGAATCATTCGAATTTCAATCTAGTGGGCGCCGGACTAGTGACGTCAGACCAATAACCGCCACTGATTGGTCCGTGCGTCTGTCACCTTGGCTCGTGCGTGCCCACGCGCAGATAATGTTATTTAACTCAGTTTTTTTTACTGTTTTCTTGCTTATTGGCTGGATTGCTTGTAGGAAGTAGGTGAGGATGTGGAATTTCTCTTTGTCTTTAGTTTTCCTTTAAAGGAATTGCATGAGTTGCGGATCACTTGCTGGGTGATGCACGCTATTAAGATTGTGAACGTTTGTTTGCCTTTTATGGAAGAACTGCTTCTGATTCTGTGTGTATTCTATACCCACTAGTCTTGCTAAAACCTTAATTGAACCTTGATCATGATTCTGGATAGATGGAGACTTCAGTTACCTGTATAAGACAGGTAACCGAAATTTAATTTTCTGGAACTAATAGAAGAATTCAACTATTGGAAGGATTGCAAAATTCTTTCTTGTTGCCATCGCGGAAAAACCTGGATGAGGCTGGCAACGGTTGGCACGAACAAAGGCACCCAACAGTGGCTAAAGTCGGGCTATGGATGATGATGCTAAACTCACTCAGGAGAACCTGTAGCGCATCTGAATCCGGAAAGTTAATTTTGTACATGAGAGATGGAAACAAAGATGGAGGACGTAATGCAATGTTGTTTTAGTGAATCTTAGTTCTAGTTTTTTTTTTTCTGGTCCAGTAAATAAATGTTCTTCTTGAAGCGCATTAAGTAGGTGTACTCTTAATGTCACTGGGCGACATTGTACGTTGAACTACATTAATATATTAAACACAAGATGAAGTGCCCTGAACTTTAAGAGGAATTTGCTTATGCATTAATTCAGTTTTAATTTATTTTCAGTGAAGATTTTGTTTTTAAATTGTTAAGCCTTTGAAGTGACAGACTATCGGCCACGTGCAAAACATTAAACCTCTATTTTATGGCTTGGCAGTTACCGTAATTAATGATGAAGCGTCCTTTCTTCTTTGAATTGTACAACAATATTGCATCACTTGAAAATGCATAAATTGTCGAAGCACATTTAAAGGAATCATCGACACGACAAGGAAGAATAAAAATTGTAAAATCGATGATCCACAGGCTGTTTGTTTGTGTATGTGAGTTTTAATGTTTGTTAACGAACTCACGATACAAGAGATATTCCTAGTGTGAGGCAACGTTTAAAAAGAAATGATAGACTATAGAAGTAGAGAAGCAGAAAAGTGGAGAGAGGTAGAGAAGATAAGACGGATAACCATAGTAATATCGTGAGAAGCAACCTGCCGCCTTAAGGTATATATACAACATTATTTTTAGTATATGCGAAACCTGAATATAGTTTGTTCAGAATAAGTAACTGAATCGATTCCAATCATTTATTTTTAGTATATGCGAAACTTGAATATAGTTTGTTCAGAATAAGTAACTGAATCGATTCCAATCATTTTTAAACCATGTTATATTTTTTCCCAATAATATTTAAAAAAGTTAAAAGTTGGACACCGAGCGAATTTGAGTACCTATCGCAATAATTTAGATACCTACTGCCAAATTATTATTATCAATGAGCTCAAGACGACGCTGGAGGCGCGCGCTGCGTGGTGACAACGTTTTTGTGCGGACAACTAGGTAACAGAACAAGCTTATAACTTTGTGATTTTTCATGATACAGTTTTGAAATTTTGTACAAACATTCTTTACATAAAAATACTAGACACGTGTATCAGGTTTCGCATATACTAAAACTAATGTTGTATATATAGGCATACTATAAATGGCTATTCTATGCCGTGAGTTAAGGATTTAACCATATCTATGTAGTTCTGGATAAAATAATCAGATCTAAGAGTTGGACAGAATCCGAGAAAAAAGACTTAACAGCAAGGAGGCATTAATGCAGTAGGGTGAAACCTAGGTCTTCTTCCTTTTTACTGTTCTACTATAACATGCCTTGCTTCTATAGTCATCAAAGATAGGAAACAGACGTTGTGGTTACAAATATGGAGCTCAAAGTTACAGAATGCTGCGCCTCGTAAAAGGAACAATAGAGCGTGATAGCTCTCCTCAGACTTCAGAGTCATTTCATTTTCAAGCAAACTAAAGATATTTCTTTCCTTTATACCTACTCAGAGAACACCGATGTAGGCTCTTGTGGGCGAGAAGCTATTAATGAATTGTTAAAAGCTGTAAATAACTCATAATTGTTTCCAAAGCGTTGGTCAATCTATTACTTATATACTTAAGTTGCGATCTGTTAAAACTGAAGATGCCTCATAGATCGTCTTCCTACACCTACTTTACTATCACCAAACCCAAAACGGAGTCACCTAAACTCTTTTTACCTTACCATAAGACCGAAAATCGATTGTCACAGTTGTTATACAAATATGGTTCGGCAATAAATTATGATTGTGCTATGTTAACATGCTTTATTTCGTCGAGATAAGGTTGGATGTGGCTTGTTCGGAGTGTGTTTGTAAGGTAGTGTTGTTATAAATAATTATTGCAGTGGAGCGTGGGCGCGGCAAGGTGACACGGTGACGTCACTGCAACCTGCGCGTGCGACTGTACTTTACTTACTACTTGATCATAGTTTAATGTATTTAAGTTATTGTCTATTATTCTGTTATTTTATTGAGTTGGTATTGTTTCTTGTGTAGTGTTATTTGAATTGATGGGATTTTGTTTGTTTCCATAAGAACACCCTAACCCTACAACAAACTCGCCGGGAGTTTGTGACGCCATTTCTTCTAGCCGCCATAAAGCACTATAAAGGGCGAGCGTTGTGGTTGTGGCGCTCTATCTAATGACATTTTGGACGTTAAAAATTGCTGATTTTCAATCGAATTTGAATAAATAGTTAATCAAAAGTAACAGTATAATTGTGTCATAAATATAGTATATATAATTGGTGAGCCACAAACTAAGCGTAAAAATGACTTTGAATTTTGACTAACTTATGCCCGCAGCCATGCCCGCGTGAAGTACGGTACCTGTCTCACGGGATCATATCATCATACTAGCGGTACCGGGATAAAAAGTATCCTATATGTTAATCCAGGCTATAAACTATCTATGTGCCAAATTTCATCCAATTCCGTTTAGTAGTTTTTGCGTAAAAGAGTAACAGACATTCATCCATCCTCACAAACTGTAGCATTTTTAATATTAGTAAGAATGATTAGCAAGATTATGTAAAGGCTTCACTAGTCAAGCTTGTAGCTTAAGCAACCAGAGAATAAAGTGCTTTTCGGAAGCTACATGACTAAATGACAGCTCTCCATCGACTGATGGAGGTATATACAGGGACGGTTACCGTTACCACAAAAATACCGGTAAAATTACCAAAGCCTTAACGTTATGCTACGTTAACTAGTAACGTTAAAAATATCGTTAAATCATAGGATTTACCGGTATTTAAATAGCGTTACCAGTAGCGTTATTTCGCTAAAAACTAATAATTTCTGGTGCGACGTTGCCAAACCGAACGCGCGCCGCGAGTTCTTTCGTTCGGCTCTTCTAATTGGTGCGGCAACAGCTAGCATTTTACGACGATCGGACAGATACCTACGAAAACGCGACGGCTCACGCCTTTTTCATTTTATAAGACATCTGGTTACACAAACATGGCGGACACCAAATACATCTATTTGTTTTGTTGTTCTAATTATTAGTTGTTTGTGTAAAAAATATCATTATAGGCCGAAAGAAGTGCAACAAAGTATATTAGTATAACTATAACTTTTTAAAGAATAATAAATCTACTTACCTTCCTACTTTAGCCATGGTAGTGGATCATACGAAAAGTAGTATAGTCTATGAAAAAAGATCTAGAAAAAATTGACCACAATCCTTCGCCTAATCAAGCCTTCGGGACGCGGTGGGATGAGGGAGTAGTAGTGTAGGGAACACCATGGGACACCTCAATGGCATTGACCTTGAGATCAAGGTCAAAATTCCAAACGTCAAGACCCGCGGTTTTCAGGAACAGTAACAGGTAATTTATATTCATGGTTAGTGACCTTGTGATCACAGTCAAGTGACCTTGTGATCACAGTCAAGTGACCGTAGGGTCAAGGACAAGTGACTTTGAGGTCAAGATCAAGTGATCCTGGAAGTCTTGAAACCTTGGAGTTCAAGGTCGAGTGACCTGTCTTTGAAATTCCAGTGCCTTGACACTCCCGACCCCATGACTTCGAGCGCAAAAACAGTGTTTCTTTTTGGGTGTCATTTAAGCTATCACCAATTTAATTAGTTTTGTGTTTCTTAAATAATAGGGTTTTTCCTCAAAATAGTAGATCTGTCACCAAAATGTAGTCACCAAACAATGCAAAATCAGTTCCACAATAAATCACCTAAAATCCTGAGATATAAGGTCTAGTACCAAATAAATGTTTTTGTATGTATTATAATAGGTGTGTCCTAATAAGTATTTAAGCAAACTAATTTAAAGAGATCACCAATAAATCATATTATGTTACTAGAAAATTGCATTAAGTTCAAATAACCTAACCTAACCTAACCTAACCTAAGGAGTCGCAGTCAGGGATCGATAATCGATTTATTTGGTGACAGATCTACCATTCTGAGCACAGAGCTATTATTTAAGTAACAAAACTGTTATAATAAGAACGAAGTTTATATTCATGTAATGCAATATAATTTTATTGGTTATCGATCTCTTATTTTACACATATATTAACATTAATTTGATAATTCATACCTGGGAACAATTTTTGTTTATCTGAGAACAAAAATATTTCGTGGCGATAGATCTATTTATTAGGTGATACAACTTGATGACAAATATAAATTTTGGTGATAGAAAATATAGTTCCCTTTCTTTTTCTTCTAAATTTGCTTATATCTCGAAAAAGGTGTGTCCTATCGCAAAAATAATGAAAAATTTGCCCCCTTAATAACGCCTTGGCGCGTAATTCTCGACATGTAGGTAATAATTAATTACGAAAAATTCAAATTTTATTATCCATACAAAAAAAAAATATAATCAGGCTTATCAATTATAGGTGCCTTTATTAAAGGATTCCTTCGACATCGTTTTAACGACAAACGGTAGGTCAGCCAAAAAACACCAAGACGCTTTTATCCTTATATTTAGGTGGTATATATGATAGAATCGAGAAAATAAACGATTTGCTAAAATAACACTTTTTTGGCAAAAAATTTCTGAGTCTTTTTTTCTCAGTGCCCCGTTACATACACTCCAACCGAATGTTCCACTATGGAACTGTGAAGAAGGTACTAGAAAGTTGTGGAACTTTCTCGAAGGATGGTTCAGTATATAAATAGCTGTCGTGTTTGCGGGAGGAGTCAGTCGCCCGATACAAACCATCACGTATCAGTATGACTCGCCGACCACGGTATACTCTAATCACCCCCGACGATTCCATCACCCTCCATCAGGAAAGCAGTAGGGAAACCTGTAATTTACGCAAACACAAGCCATCATGGCATCATTCAGACCTCACCGTCGAGGTCCATCGCGAAGTAAGTGTGTTCAAGTAATCATTGCAGATGATCGCAGAAACAATACCTATTACACGCCGAAGCTAGTTGTACTAACATCGTAAGATGCTAGACTCCCCACCGACATCGTTAGAAAGAGATAGGCGAATAAATTACCGGTATACGTATTGTTACTTTTACCGATAATAATATTAGTTATTAGGTAATGTTAACGGACTTACGCGTATCGTTATAAATATCGTTACTTTTTTATCGTTAATATAACGGTAATCGGTAACGTTAAGAAAAAAGTAACGGTAATTCGGTCCCTGGTATATCGGTAGAGTAAGTCGTCAAAACTTGATACAGCATCAAAGTTTTCTTTTTGTTATTTCTTTTGATTTTGCAGCCGATTTAAGATAGTCCCAAAAACGCGTCAGGTCAATAGTTTAGTTTTACCCTTACAAAATCCTTTTGAGCGGGGTACGTGGCGTGGGGAAGCGGGGGTATTTGAATTTGAGCTGTCATCTCGCGCCCTCTTAATATTCTTGTGTCTTATTGAGAGCATCCGAATAGTTTACGACACAAACCGATCCTATCTTATCATTTAATTATCACACACACATGTAAACACTCATAAGTACACATTGAATATCCTATTATTTCAAGTAACAGCATTGTGAAGAAGCCCACACGTACACAATTATATTCTGTACGTGTAGAACCGCGACGCAAAGGATCAGGCGCCACCTGCCGCATAAAACGTGAACTGTGGCCTACGTGGGATCACTGTGTGCCAGGTATTTCTATGAGGGTGTTGACTATCATTATGTTAATTCAAATAGGTTTGTTAAGGAAAAGCTTCTGGTGAAATTCAATTGGTCGTGGTTATATCGTTAAAAAAGAAATCAATACATATAAAAAGAAAAACAAAGCTCAGAAAGAGCCAAGCAAAAATCTAGGTTCTCTTTACGATGACGTCAAAGAATGGCCGGAATTTTTAATATGTTAGATGTGATAATATAATGTGTTTTTTCATGTTTTTTTTTTAATTTTTAATGTGTTTTCAAATAATCTTGAAGATTCTGATCAGGATAATCGGACAAAATTATTAAATTGTGTATTGTCATCGGTCCTTGATAAGTGTGCGAAATTTCAATTCAATCCGACGTTTTGAAGTGGGTGAAAATCACGTTCAAAGATTCCGTTTCATAGATACGAGTACATAGATACATACCAAGCTACAAAGGCATGTTAAAACAATATTAGTGTAGTGGTTTTTCATAGAGAGAGTGTAAAGCTGGAAGAAGTTGTGTAGTTATTTAGTTGATGGGTGACCAATTTTTGCGGTTAATGGTCCCAGTACCAGGCAAGCATGGCATACAAGGAGCCTAAACTCAGCAGCGGGTGGATCAAGATTCGAGACTGATAATGAGTTGAGGGCTAACGTTGGTCTTGATTTAGAACTTCTTACATTTAATTTAGTTCTATTGGATTAATAACCCTTAGACAAAGGACCCAAATCTGAGAATACTGAGACGATACCCCAGCTTATTTGAGAAAAAGCGGGCCTTCTGCCAAATAAATTCTGGAATACGAAAGGTATGAACCACGACTTATACCCAGAACCGGATAAAGCTGGTCCCACACTTATACGAACAAAGATTAACAAGTCCTTACATTATGTATGACGTTATATGAATATGTATGACAGGCAGTTCACACAAGTTAATGAAGGATTCCGAATCGGGCGGGGAGTGGCATTGTGCTGTCGACGTGTTGGCGCCTTTGTGTGGATGCTATTAGTTCCTGGAGTAGCTAGTGTGAAGCGTCGTGTACTAGGCACCCACGCGTCTAGAAGATGAATGACTGTATCCTAGAAATCTTTGTCTGCATTTGGTTAAAGTGAGAACGCAAAACATAGACCAGACAGTCAGGAAGGTTGTGCTCGTCGAGTCAAATTCGGACATGAATTTGCTTCCTAAAGAAGTTTCTACTCTCTGCTTGCGATTTAGTGCTTCGCAAGTGAAGTTGCTGAAAGCGCCAACAGTAAAAGCAGAAAATTTCTTCTTGTTGGAAGAGTCGGAAAGTAACATTTATTACTGGTTTCTTCTAGCTTGAACAACAGAAGACGGGGTCTAAGGTATCGAAACATAGCCAGAATCAGATGGTCAACTAACTATTCTAGGAATGTCAGACACGATTATTGAATCTAAGAATGCATACTATAAGAAACGAACTGGGATCTAATAAGATAAAAATCTTCCTTTAATTTAAGTAAATAAAGACAACTTCTTTGTACATTATGCAATTAGCAGTTTATTCATCAGTAGTAACAATCTACCAGGGTCTCATAAGTAATGACAAGTATCAACTGTCACAATCACAGCGTACACGGCTCAATGGCCTCCGATGCACGCATGCATTTAAATGTGACACGATCGCTTCAGAATCGCAATTAGAATCCACGGTGATAAATACGTAATAAGGACCATTCAGAGGTATTTATACATGATGTATTACTCGATTGATATTGTGAGTCAATAAAGAAACAATCTAAGTATCGATTTTAAGATATTAATGCTAATTTGCACTAAATTGTCAATTCCTTATATTTAAATAGTGTGTACCTAAGTAAACAATACTGATAATTGCATAATAGTTCCCTAGGTTTACTTAAATACACTGAATAGCCTTTTCTTTTATGACTAAGTTCAGTATAAACGAGTATTTTGTAAGCTACGCCAACGTTGTATAAAGTGTGTAAATAGATCCTTAACGAAGACGAAAGGCACTTGTTCTCCCCGTCTTTGCGATAATTTTTTTGTCCTAGACCATACCTTCTAGTTACGGAGATATTGGGGGTCAAAGTTCCAACTTTTTCACACGTTTTTTTAAAATACATTTTTTTAATGTAAGATTTTTACTTTAAACACCTCCACGACCTCCGTACTATTCAAGCCATTCATCAGCACAATGCTCTGAGTGCGTTCTATCGAGTCCTACCGTCATCATCATTATCATTTCAGCCGAAAGACGTCCACTGCTGGACATAGGCCTCCCCCAAGTGTCGCCACATTGACCGGTCCCGTGCGACTCGCATCCAGCGGATCCCTGCAACCTTCACCAGGTCATCGGTCCACCTAGTGGGAGGCCTTTCGTAAAAAGTGATTTTTCACCCCATAAAAAAAAGTCATTTCCCAACAATAATTTTTGCGTAAAGTTACTTAGTTTGATGTACAGAATGCTTGGTTGATGGCTATGTGAAGGGTCTGTTTACACCCTGTATTCTATTTTCATAATCTCAACAGCAATAACGTTTATTATTGCTTTCTTCACGGGTTTTAAGAAACCCACCATACTCATGTTGTTAACCTACCACAATTTAAACCAACCCTCTCGAGTATCAAATCCATCACTATCATGTTTTAGTACATAGCCCTACTGAAATAGAACTTCTTCAAAATCAAAACTAATGTGTTAGCTAGGATGAAAACGTATAATGTAATTTTGACGTTCAAAAAGATTATCAGCCTAATTTGTCATGTACAACGTTAAAAGGTAAAGCAATGAACGACATGACCTTATGCGATCGATCTTGTGATATAATTAACACTCAATATTAGCAATCATTAGCTCCACGCTTCCTGCTCTCGATTGACTCGTTCATCTATTTAGATTAATTAGACCTGCAAAGGCTCTTAACAAATTTTCATTATTAGTATGATGTGAATTGATGCCGAAGTATGCTGTTCAAGGTAAAATTATTTGACAGCCTTAAATCATTTAGACAGAGGGAACAACATCATCATAGTCTTGCCTAGCTTTTTTCCAACATGTGGGGGTCGGCTTCCAGTCTATCCACATGCAGCTGAATACTAGTATTTTACAAGGAGCGACTGCCTATCTGACCTCCACAGCCCACTTAGTACTAGGTTTTACGATACCTTTTACCAGCGGGAACAACAACGCGTTTATAAATATATGCTGTCTCTCTGTATTTAGGAAAATCCGTTCCTGTTGATCTAATTACGAAGATAATCTCTCAAACTAAGTTTTTTTCATGACTCGGCCAACGCTTGAAAGAGTGCTCTATTGTCGCTTAATCAGATGCATAAAAACTCTCAAGATCAATAATAATGACATTTCAGTGTTACTTCCACCCACCCGCCATTTTGTTTCCTATTGACTCACAATAATATCGCGTAGGTAAAGAGGTGGAGGTGACACATTACGTTTTATTCATTTCTTAAGTAAGTAATTTTAATCATGCAATCATTCTTTGCACAATCTTATTAATTCGTTGACATCAATAATTTATTTAAGAATTCTGCGGTGCGTCTCTAGTTGACCATCGAATACCATTAATTTGTAGGTCAAAATATGGCAAAAGAAACTACTGTTGTAATCCCATCAAAAATGATACCATCAATAAGGAAGAGTAGTTATAAAATCAAAATAAACAATTTTATGCAGTCGATGTGACCTTGACACTAGTCCACTAGCTTTATGACAGACACGTCACGATTTAATAATTAAAAATAAAATTCTGATACCACCTGACAAGGTCATTGCGTTTGGTCTTCAAATGCAACTTGAAAGATTATTCAAAATCCAACCATAATTCAAAGAGGTAGTGTTGATATTGCTTGGCGATTATTATAAGAATGACACATGTGACAATTGACAGCGTTCGATGTGGCCTTGCAGTGGCGTGCTTGCGCCTGCGGTCACTCTGTCGTTATAGGCAAGTTACGTCATTACGTCAGAGGTCAGATTATATAATAATTTTAAGTTCACATTATCTAGCATAGGTACCTAACACCTATTTCTAAGAGCAACACATTGCATTTGTAGAAATTCTAGTTTGACTGGGTGGCGACTACAAACATCTGAAAACAAGCAAAAAATCAAAGTGCTACCTGAAGAAAATGGTCAATCATACTCAAAATAATAATGTGGAGTTAATAACTACAAACACCACCTACGTCATACCACGATGTCACGTAAATTCCTTTATCGCACTAGCAGATTTATGTACAACAGCCTGAGTACAACCGTCGGGCGCGTAGCCCCCTATTCACAACATCTGCTCTGGTCGAAATATCTTCTTTTTTCTGGAGGATGAGGATCTTTTACACCCTATTCGTGAGGATCAGGGTGTTTAGATCTCCATAGTAGCTAAGCATGCTGTATGAGATCTAAATCGTGTAAAATTATACAACATTAGTTTTAGTATATGTGAAACCTGAAACACGTGTGTCGTATTTTTATGTAAAGAATCAATGTACAAAATTTCAAAACTGTATCATGAAAAATCACAGAGTTATAAGCTTGTTCTGTTACCTGGTTGTCTGCACAAAAACGTGGTTACGACGCGGCGCGTACGCGTGTGCGCCTCCAGTGTCGTCTTGAGCTCATTGATAATAATAATTTGGCAGTAGGTACCTAAATGATTGCGATAGGTACTTAGTGTCGCCCGGTGCCCTACTTGTAACTATTTTTTAATATTTTTGGAACAAAATATAACATGGTTTAAAAATGATTTGAATCGATTCCGTTACTTATTCTGAACAAACTATATTCAGGTTTCGCATATACTAAAAATATGTTGTAAATCAAACCGTACTACACTTTTTACTTTACAGTTTTAACCTTCAGAACTAACAGAAAACTTTGAACTTGAATATTCTAAACATTCTAATGCATAGCTATAAAATATTTTAGTGTGATGAAGTTTAACGTGTGCATGTTGTATCCACATAACACTAAAGTAAATGAAACACGGAAAACTGCAGCTGTATATATATTTAAATAACTACTAAACAGTAAAAACTGTAGGTTACACGTGTGAAGTTTCACGAAGTCATTTGAGAATATTAAGTATACAATCGTAGCAGAAATGTAATTATGTGGCGAGGAATCAACATAGATATAAGTGTAATTAGCCAATAACATGGCCACTGCTGGGACGCAGGTCTCGTCTCTCTGAGAAGGAGTTGCTCTTAATCCACCACGTGGGGTTAGTGGGTATTGGAGGTCATGTCTTCGAGTTTTTGGTTCTAGGAAATATGGCGATGCTTGCAACCAAATATTTATTAAAAGAATCAAAAATGTATTGGATGAACTTCGTCGTTACCCTGACCGAATCCCATGTTACTTAGAGTCGGCACAATACGTTGTTTTTTTCCATTCTCCCTTGTCTACCGTCACGCTATCATTTACTCCCTTTTATTTCATATCATACCGTACACAATCCATCCATCGTTTGTTAAGTCTTCCTCTCCCTCTCCAACCATCAACATTTATATTCATAACTCTTACGGCACAGTTGGCGCAGTGGCTGAGCGATCGGTTGCTGCGCTGCGTGTCGCGGGTCCGATCCCCGCACGGAACAAATATTTGTATGATCTTCAGGTAGTTGTTCCGGGTCTGGCTGTTTGTGTATGTGAGTTTAAATGTTTGTAAACGCACCCACGATACAGGAGAAATTCCTAGTGTGGGGCAAAGATTAAAAAAAAAAACAAAACTGTATTGGATGACCTTAAAGCTCCCGAAATGTTTAACCTGTAGATTTTTTTACTAGGCCCTTTGACGAATTCTGGCGATATAGACCAGACGAAGTCGATGTTTACCTATCAAAATAGAATATTTACCAATAGATATAGATTAGAGATCTAAGCGAAACTATTCAACATTATTAATTTTAATTACTAAATCGTGACGCGTCTGTCCTATAGTTTCTTGTTAGCGACTGATGTCAAGGTTGGGTTGACTGCATAATATTAGTTATGAATGCTTGACGCCATTGTTAACTTAACGCAATTAACTAGAAACAACATCTGGATGTAGGCATCTCCTAGGCTGTGAGGGAACATCTAGATTTCTGGCTACATAAACTGATATGCTTGAAAAATACAATACTAATTCTTTTTTTTTATTCATTCATTTACCTGATGTCTTACCATCTTCAGCTGTCACTTCTACTTCACTTAGTCGTTGGCTATGGCGTTGGTTTCCAAATAAATATTGAAGACAAAAAAATATCTAAATAAGTAGTACTTGCGGGTCACTTAGCAAAAATCCTACTGAATAAAACTCTGGTAAAGACAAAAGTTGTAAACTTCTCATTGATCTGTGGTCCTAGTATCCGAGACCTAGGTTGGCTAAGAGGGTTGGATTAAAGTAACTAGTTCACTACGTATAATTTTAAGAGGAACTTAGTAATTCAACCTCATTTGATGTGGCAAACCCGTACTTGATATTTGAAACATATCTGACGTATTTGTGGTTTCATTCCAACGTGACAGGTGGCTACGTTAACACAAGAAACAAATAAAACATGTTTATAATTCTTCAGCTAATATGGCCGGTCTATTGCCACTTCAGCTTATTGATAGTTATCATTAAAAAAAGAATATTATTACCAAACAAATTCGCTAGTAACCCTATTATTATTTTCTTGGGATAAACGTAGCCATTCAGATTGATAAGTTGACAAACTTATCAATCTGAGGTTTACTTACTGCTGTTTTTCTTTTGAATTGCTTTTGGCTCAGTGCCATCTTTGATGAGGAGACAACAATAAGTTTTTTAACGTGACAACGTCAACGTCTCCTCGTCAAAGATGGCACTGAGCCAAAAGCAATTCAAAAGAAAAACAGCAGTAAGTAAACCTCTTTGACAACTATGGGTTCCTGGTACCGAGACCCCACAGTTTAAAGTAATAAATCGTATGCTTACTTTACAAAATCCCCACATATTTCACGTCCGTTTCCTGACCGATAGAGTAGTTTGCATGTCGCAAGACCGATTTGGTGCATGCAGCAAGCCTTGGCGAGTTGGCGACAGTGATATTCGCCATTATCGTTTAAATTAAACAAAATATCTGGCCTCATTGCTATAAGCGTATTATTTCGCTAGAAGACTTTTCAGCTTTGTTTGTGTACATTCGCAATGCAATAACATGTAAGGCACGTTCTTCGAGGACCGCTCTGTCGATATATTGCAGATGATTGCAGAGGTTACTTGCTTGACATCAGATGGGTCATCGGCCAGGTCAGCATAAAGCCTTGTATGAAAATAAAGGGACAATGCGCTTTTAACTGATTCTGGGCTATTCTCAGATCTTGGACTTTACAGTGTCGTTGAAGATATGATGTCTAAATGTGTTATTTCTTCCCTAAATTCCTTACGTTTTCTCTCAATTCTGACAATAAGTCTTACCAAGGGATATCATGTACTAACTGGGTTATGGAGCTCAGATAGGCAGTTGCTCCATGTAAACTATAGGAATTGAGTTGCATCCGATTAGACTGGAAGCCGACCCCAACATAGAACGGAAAATATGTGTTGGAATTATAAGGGCTATTATTAATGAAGAATTTGAAGAATTCTCGCTTTTAAATCAATGCTCTTCAAACAGATTAGTTATTGCAGTAATGATCTTGTTTTCGTTCTTTTGTTCCGTAGCCGCCTTTGAACAAGATGGTGTAGAATATTAAAATATACATTAAGTTCTTCAAACAGTTTTAAGTATAAAATAAATCTTAGCCATGTCTTCTAGACGGCAATTGTCGGTCTCAAGGTCGGTGGTAACTACTGTGATTAACATAACAAAGAGAAAAACATACAACGTGACCGCCATGTCTCATTGAGAAATGTTAACGATAGCAGAGAACTAGGTAATGTTAGGTGGTGTTATTTCACTTTATGCGAAACATGATGGCCGACAGCTGCTGTACAGATCTGCTCGTTGCCACTCCATTACTTGGGGCTTGTCTACGTTGAGAAAACTAACATTACTATTTGCTAAGCTGAGACATGATCATTCATCAACATCATTAGCCTACAGCAGTCAACTGCTGGTCATAGGCTTCTTCATCGCTTGCCACTTAACTCGATTCTCGGCAACTCTCATTCAGCTGCTACCAGCCACCCTGCAAAGGTCATCACTCCACCTACTATACTGAGAGCGTCCTACCTTACGCTCGCCGGTTCGTGGTCTCCACTCAAGAACACGTTTACCCCAACGGTCATCGGTTCTACGGCTAATATGGCCGGCCTATTGCCACTTTAGCTTACTTCTTGATAATGTACATGTTTTGTGAGTTCAGCGTTTAATGAGTAAATGCTAAGTGAAATACTACGCGAAACGTAAAGACGAAAAGTGCTATAAAAGGAATGAAGTCCACTTCATGTGAGGGAACTTGCTACTAAGCTTTCTGACTTGTCAACGTTTTCAACAGTGCAGAAAATGATGCAGACAGGTGCAAAAATGATAATTGTAATGGAAGCGAAATTGAATGAATAAAGTGTGATAAATTTGCTGTCATTTTAGACTCAGTAAATTGCGCGCTGCCCTTTCGAAGTGTTCCAAAAAGCAAAACATAATTTTAAAACCCGTCTTTTTTCCCGGATACAAGCAGTTGTAAGTTTTTCAACACATTAGAGATATTATTTAGAGCAGCGGCTGCAAGGTCGGTCGGTCTGTGCCGCCTTCACTTTGAGACCGAGACGCTGTGCTATAGTAAGTACTGAATGTTGTATTTACGCGGCTATTTGTCTTTGAGAGCTAACAGTTATTGGTTGCGTACTTAGTTGATGTTGTTACTACTGAAGTATCATTAAAAGGCTGGCTGGTAACAATATTTCGATTTTTCTAAATGTCATTTATTTTACGAGAGCTTTTAATGTTAACCTGGCTTCGAAGTTAGGACGATTATCTATACTAATATTATAAAGCTGAAGAGTTTGTTTGTTTGGTTGAACGCGCTAATCTCAGGAAATACTGGTCTGAATAAAAAATAAAAATGTGTTGGATAGTCCATTTATCGAGAAAGGCTATATAACACCACGCTACGACCAATAGGAGCCGAGCAAAAAAAAAAAACAAGTCAGAAGCGGCGGGTGAAACAGCTAGTTACTTATAAAAAATGTAGTATTCAAGCGGGGTAATGAATAAGAAGTAAGATCTTAAAAAGCATTTCTATGGAGTGAGACAGTAAGTCTACGTTGTGAAGTAACACTTATATTCAGCAAGAAATGTTAAATTACAAAGATCAAACATGTTATAACTGTAACCAGGTTACGATCCATATCTAGACCTAATTCCAGATTAAGTGCAAATTGCATACAGTTGCAAAAACACCAACTAAACTTTATTGAAACACATTAGTTACTATGTAATTACATATACATAGAGAAGCGATTAACATTTTATCACTACATATTGAGTTAAACGTTACAGTAGGAAGTGTTGAGAAGGACACTTGCTCGGCTTGTGAGATATTGAGAATTTAAATGTTATCTATGGTCGGTTTTTTTGCTGATCTGAAACCGTAATACGGGCACTTTGAATAAGTCTACGACTAACATTTTTGTAAAGTATGATTATTATGAGCAGCGGTGTACCAGCGGTGGCGGTCCCGACTTACGAGCAGTAAGTCGTGGGTTCGAACGCAGGCAGGCGCATTACTTTGTGTAATTTATTTCATCACCACTGCTCTCAAAACGGTGAAGGAAAACATCGTGAGGAAACCGACGTGTCCTAGAACTAAAGATTCGAAGACATGTGACATCTACCAACACGCACTGGGCACGCGTGGTGGAGCCATATAGCCCATTCCCTCTCATAGAGAGGAGGCCTGTGTCCCAGCTTTGGGAACATTACAGGCTGATTATGCTTAAGCTTATGCTATGATAAACAAGATCTATATCGGCTTATGCGGGATATTTTATTTTAGTCCGCGTAACCCTGATCAGTTTCCAACACTCGTCACTTATGTATTATCGTCAGTATAGCCGATTGGACAGTTGTGTGAATTCGACAGTGTGAGACAGAGTGAGGGAAACTGACCAGTGTTACGCGGACTCTTTTATTTGTTCATTCAGCTGATAGTAGCTTAAGTTGAGCAGCGGAGGCTCAGCGGTGACAGCTCTGACTCACGTATTGAGTCCAAGAAGACTCGTAAGTTCGAAAACAGGCACTTTAATGGCCAGAATACAGAAACTTGAATGGCTCTCGTTTTATTAATACTGCAGCATTCACTGATATTATATTAATTATCATCATCATAGCCGAAAGACGTCCACTGCTGGACATAGGCCTCCCCCAAAGGGTGGTTTTTGCCTTAATCGCCAAGCTTGGCAGGTGGGTTCGCGATCGCAGTAAGGTTGTTGAAAAAGCACAGAGAACGCTGCTGCCCATTCTCTGGTCCCTTAGTCGCCTCTTACGACACCTACGGGAAGATATGGGATGGTGCTATTCTGTACGTCCGACACCATAAAGTAATAGTTAAAATAAAATTTACCAGACAGTAATAGTTAATTAAGTATAGTTAAAATAATCCTATTTTCTGTCTTTCTTTCTTATTTATTTAATCACAACTGCTCTCAAAACGAAGAAGGAAATATCGTGAAGAAACTGGCATGTTCGACAACTAAAATTCGGAAAACTTGTGACATCTTTGGTAGATGTCACAAGAAGAAGAATAAAACATGTGACATCTGTCACATGTCTTCGAATTGGTTCAGGTTTCCCACTAATCCTTCGTGTAGTGTTGGTTATGGCCTACCTGGCCTGTGTCCCAGCTGTGGGAACGTGGGCTGAGAATGCCTAAGAGCTTGAAGAAACTAAATTGTCGGTTCTATCAAGAAAGACTAAGAAAAACACGTAAAGTGACAAGTAAGGCGTAACAGATTCATCTTAAGGGCATTACATGGTATGATGACCTTGATGATTTGATCCCTGTACTGGTTTTTGTTGACTTACCAAAATTTTTGACATTTGGCAAAATTTCGGTTTTTATTTATTATTTAAAATTATATAAAGAAATAACAGAAAAAAAAACAATACAGATTGTTAAGTATATCATTACGTATTTGTTGTTACAAAATTTATGCCGATCTATTCAGCCGTTACAGAGATAATTTACAATTAAGGTTGAAAAAGGACCTATTTTCTACGGTTAACCAAAAAAATTGAGAAGGTTTATTAAAATTTTAAACAATACAATTTATTTGTGATGAACTTAACTTTAACATACTTTTTTACACGGAAAACGCACGAAGGGATTCATCAACAAATTTCTTTGAACATACGCTGTTTTTGGGATTTGAGCCATGTAATGCCCTTAAATGCAGTTTCTTTACGATGTTTCGTTTTCCAAACAATGTTGTTAGTATAACTGAAGTTAAAGCCTCTGTGTTACTTTGTAAAATAAAAACAGTCTTATTACATTACGTTAAGCTCTGGTAAGTAAGTATGGGCACTAATTACAGTAATTTAGATCGTTTGATCTACATCAATAATGAGTAAATGTATCTATCTGTGAGCTGTATTCTAGGCGAGGTTAGGATATCGATCAACGAAGGTTGTGTGAATTAGCACTTTGCAATTATTTCGCTGTTTTTTTCTTACAGTTTGTTGATTAGGAGATATAGAGCTATATCTGGCAGTTATTTTACCGCGCAATTAGACAGGAGGGTCAAATAGAGGTTGAAGTTATTTTCAAGACTGTATTTCAGAGTTCTATCACCGAAATTAAGTCGTATTTTTTGATATTACTCGACTTAAAAGTAAAATTATTTAAATTATAAGGTGTTTTTGTCATTTCAGTATTTATACAGGTTTTATAATTAATAATTTTCACCTTCTGTAAAATTGCTACATGCTACATTTCCGAATGGTGTATTTTCGGAACATGAAACATACGAAATGGTTTCATTTTATAAAAAAGAAAGAAAGAATAAAGTTTATTTGACGTCAGTTCATCAAACACACAGAATAAAGAAAAAAAAAGAAACAAAATAAAAAATAAATGACATTATTATAATATAAAAAAAATGAAAATACATGTGCTGTGTGTCTCACGGCACACATCGGCGGTTATCATGTTCCTGTTCTAGTCCCATGTTACTTGGAGGCGTTACAACACGTTTTTGTCTTTCGTTCTCCCCTGTCAACTACCATGCTACCATTTCATACTAGCTTATGCCCGTCATTGCCCACGTGGTGTGTGGTGCTGTCCCACGGGATCGTAATACCGGGTTAAAAGGTATCCTATATGTTAATCCAGGTTATAAACTATCTGTGTGCTAAATTTCATCCAAATCTTTTCAATAGTTTTTGCGTGAAAGAGTGACAAACATTCATCCATCCGCACAAATTTTCGCATTTATATATTTTTTTTTTTATCCGTCCATAATTTTCTTTGGTCTTTCTCTCCCTCTCGATCCATCTTCATTCATATCCGTCACGTTTCTAGTCACATACAAGTTATCCCTCCTTATCACAGCTCCGTACCAAGACAGACGGTTCCCGTAATTGGTTACCATCACCAACCAACACCAGCACAAGAACCATTTGCCTTGAAAAACGCTTCGATGGCGAACGCACGTTGTTCACCAGTCCACTGCGACATTGTGATTAAACAAATGACAAATCAAACACGGCACCCCGCTCGCCCGTCGGCTCTATGGTATAAGCACAGTTCGAAATTTAAATCGTAACTCTGCCACCGGACATCCTTTATTTAAATACCAACTAAACCTTCCAAAAATAAGTCCACAAGGAACTCTAAAAGTGATATCCAACCTCAGTTTCATGCACAAACTATCGGTCGGGGGATCTAAATACAAGTTTTTGTTAGCAACGCGCAAACGTGTACATAATGAGTAAAAAGTCAAAATGGACGCGTGCGCAAGTAAACAGTGTAATTATTGTGATAAAACCGTGTTACTGAACCCGGGGTGGACCTTGAATCTTGTATTACAATGTTACGAACTCATTTTTGTGGTTTTTACGTAAAATCACGAGGAGCGAGAGGAGCTCGTGGCTGAATAATAACAGTCGCTCGTGTCAAACTTCAGGTTAACCCTCGCTTGCCTTGCCCCGCTTACTAACTACTGAACGGATTTGGATGAAATTTAGCATACAGATAGTTTATAACCTGGATTAACGCAAAGTATACTCGTACTTTTCATTTCGGTAGTATGATCTCGTGGGACAATTATCGAACGCAGGCGAAGCCGCGGGTATAACCTAGTCTTCTATAAGGTCAGACGCGAAGCCTAATTTTTAAATGTTATTAATTTCACGCTCTTTATTAAATTATCTGTTTCACAGGGTACCGGGGTTTAGGATTCAGTGAAGCTATTTGACAAATAACGTCGATTTTAAAATTCGGCGTTTTCTGGTGGATACTTGCCTTTCTGAAGCTTTGTTCACCGTTAAGAACGCTAACGTCTTACGGCATTTCATACAAACTTTGAAGTGATTTTTTTTCGAAATGACTGAACCGATTTTAATTAAACTTCGTACGCATAAGCAGGACACATAAGTCTAAAAACTTGATAGAGAACTTTTCGAAATGAATTTAAAAAAAAAATATATTGAAAATTTCTATGGAAAATCTAAAATCGGTCTAATTTAGCTCACACTATTTTTCGAAAATGTTCTCTGTCCTGTTTGAGACGTTAACGATCGCAAATTGTAAACAGAAAAAAAGTGACGAATGGGATCCCCCGTGATACGTGTAATGATTTTTTCTATTTGATGACACTTGTTTTACGACAAATTCATGAATAATTTATAAGTTAGTGAAAAAGGACTGCTGTCATTGTTTTAGGACGACTATTCGGCTCACGTACGGATAAATCCGATCATATGAGTACGCATATTTTCAATAATTGTGTTAATCCGTTTATCCGGAATTACCAGCCCCCGTAGCATGACCACCGTAGACAAGGATTTATTTGACGGAAGAATCGACAAAAATACAGATAGTGCAAAGAAATCCGTCATCGTGTCGACACAATCTGTCATTTTGTCGATTCTTCCGTCAAAGAAATCCTTGTCTACGTTAGTCATGCTACGGAGGCAGGTGATGAATATGTCAAGATTGGAATTTAGGAAAAGTGGAAAGTTTTAATGGAGGCCTTTGTCCAGTGGTAACAACAGCATACAAACCACAGATATAGGTATATATACCTAGTTAACGCAAGTATCACGATCCGTATATAAACCAAGCGTTCCATTTCTAGGATTCCGTACCTGAAGGGTAACCAACGGGACCCTATAAGCCTCCGCTGCCCGTCCGTCTGTCAGCGGGCTTTATCTCATGATCCGTAATAGGTAGACAGTTGAAATTTCCACAGGATGTCTATTTCTGTTGCCGCTATAACAACAAATAATAAAAATAAATTTAAAGGGGAGCCCCCTTTAAATTTATTTTTATTATTTAATAATACGAAGGTACGGAACACTTGCGCGAGTCCGACTCGCACTGGGCTGGTTTTTTGACTACCTACTATGACGTTATAAGCACTATTTAGATAAACAACATTATTTTTAGTATATGCGAAACCTGAATATAGTTTGTTCAGAATAAGTAACTGAATCGATTCCAATCATTTTTAAACCATGTTATATTTTGACCCAAATATATTAAAAAAAAGTTACAAGTTGGCAACGAGCCACATTAAGTACCTATCGCAATAATTTAGGTACCTACTGCCAAATTATGTTTATCAATGAGCTCAAGACGACGCTGGAGGCGCGCGCTGCGTGGTGACCGCATTTTTGTGCGGACAACTAGGTAACAGAACAAGCTTATAACTTTGTGATTTTTCATGATACAGTTTTAAAATACTAGACACGTGTATTAGGTTTCGCATATACTAAAACTAATGTTGTATAATAACTACAACAAACAAGATACTAATACAAAATAGACTACGTTTTTAAAATTAAGTTCTTGAGTAGTAACGTTGTTGTTTTAATCAAATTATCTAGCTGACTGCATAAAATACTTAAGCCGGGCACGCGAAGTAGGTGCTCTGCGTTATCTAGGTATATCTGTGATCCGAACACACTCAATCATTCACTACATTGCATGTTATTTGAATGGGAACATACTATTTATGTACCTATTTAAGTGCTACTGATATGGGTTTCCTACTTCCTTCTAATAATACGGTTTGGTCGTACAAGTTGCTGATGCGATACCGTTTGGCTTGATGCCAGGTAGACCAGACTGAGTGTCTGCAGTTCCTGTGGGATATCTACAATTGTTAGTTATATGTCTGCGATAGCTGCCCCTTCTTAACATGAGTTGTATAATTACCATTACAAATACCGTAATATTACGCCTGTGCTTCCGTGTGGGGAAAGGCAGTGGTGTACCCATTCAGTACAAGCACATTTCGCCAGTTATGTATAACCAGTTACATTTTTTGTGGACCCGGAGCTCATGAAAAATAGGTGGTAAAAGCAGAGTCCTGCGACTTGCATGTCTGTTCGATACATTACACACGAGCACAAAAATAGATCTATGATTACTACCTTCAGTTAACTCCATATGTGTTTGAACGTGGGCTCAACACCTATACCATTTTTTGTTGCATGACAAATCTTTTCCGACGCGTCCTTTTAACAATTTGGCAACAATCAAACGGTACAGTATTCATTAAAATAACGTAAACCACACGTGCAGATGTGAAATTGAATAATTTCATTAGTAACGGATTGGCTTTTAGAATAGAAATGAAAATTACACCCATGTGGTGAATTCAAGGATAGTCTGTGTGTAATTTTGGTAAGCGCTCACGGCAATTTTGTGTAAAGGTTGCTGTGGCATTAAGATCATGTTGCGTTTGCCATTTGTAACTGATAAAGAATGACCGCACTTGTTGCTTTGGTGTCTTTAAGGCGCATATACACCACTATTTTTTAATTAGTACAAATACTTAAAGGGCTTATTAGAGAAGGTCTTGTTATTATATATGTAAAGTTTCAATAAATAATATTCATAATCAGCAAAGTTATAAGTGTTTGTTTATATCCCAAAATGTCACTCAATTTATGGAAATATAGTTTACCGGGACCTATGAATGGCGACAGGAATGGAAAAGCACTACGCGTAGTATTTTCTAGTGGTAATTGTTATGAATGATTGATTCAATTATGAATTTACCAGTTATGACAAATTTTCGTGGACAATTTTGGGATTTTGTTTTTTTGACTTTTGATTACACAAATATGATCAGTAAGGGGTACGGATAGAGCTCCATTTTTTTTTTGTACTAATTATAAAATAGTGGTGTATATGACTTTTAATGATTTTAAATTGAACATCAGGTCTAAACTTCTAGTCTTATTTCTTCGAAAAAAATATATGTCATACTAGACAATTTTCTTCATAATTTATTATGTGAAAATGTGAAATTATATTTTTATAACATAGTGTTATTAATTTGTAAAGCAATTTCTAACGCGGGCAAAAAAACGATAATCACGTAAAAACTATCAGGCGTATTTGCATGAAACTTTGACCATCTTTAAGACAATTTAATGAGCCATATTTTAGTATACGGCTTTTATTTGTATTGTGTTTGATAAATCAAGGGGGAGTTGTTTTTTCGAATAAAATTGGTGCGCGTTGAAGCGGGACCCTGGCGGACAAAGTGAAGACTCGACGACTCGCTCAAGGGCACTGGTACTTAGTCGCCTTACTTAGGGTTTATCCTGATTAGGGGAATTGGTGTCGAGGGCCTACACAAACTGAAAGAAAGAAAGAAAGAAAAACATATTTAGTTTAGAAATGCGCTAGGAATGATGGAAAATAGTAATAGTATTGATTTGACTGATTGCCTCGTTGGTCGAGTGGTCGCAAGCGCGACTGCTGTGCATGAGGTCCTGGGTTCGATTCCCGAGTCGGGTAAAGTGTTATTGGGTTTTTTCATCAGGAATTTCTCAGTATCAGCCACGGAGTCTGGATTTATGCCCGGTTGATGGTTATAGGCTCGGCCCCTATTACATGGGACTTAAACATAATTGGCGAAATGTGTACTTTTAGGTACACCTCTGCCTAACTCTTAGGGCATTACAGGCCTGATGTTATGTTATTGATTTGTCGTAAGTTACCGAAACACGTTTAGCAATCCTCTTGTACGAATATGAAACGCTTTAAAAACGACAGTCTCTTTAACCTGTTTCATCATAGCTTGGCCTAAAATGGGCGAGAGATTTCGAGAGATACTTGTTTAATTAACATTTTTTCATATCTTATTTATTATTAAAAAAAAAGCGTAGATTTTCTTAGTATTAAAAGTTAAATTAAATTCGTCACAGGTGATTATGATTTCCAACATGGCTTTTTATCTAATAAATTAATAAGCATTATAAGACACTAATTGTTATTTATTACATTTCATAAAAACGTGATTTCACAAAGACTAGATTTCAATAAACAAGTTTCTCCAGATGTTTGTTTTTAATTGAGGTTTTCTATTATACGTCGTGGCATATTAGTACTAGGATAGCATAAGGTATAAAGCGTTCCATAATTACTACTGGTCAAGGTCGACGGCGTTATTATTGAATGCGATTGAAAATTGAATGTCACGTGTTTACACGCGCGATCGATTTAAATTGAATGGAATGAATAGATTCGATCACTTGATTTATTTGTCAATAGGTAATTAGGAGGTCGTAAAAAGTTTGACGTTTAATGTTGACTAGTGTTGTGAATGTCCGGGATATTCGATGTTCTTTTTTATTTGAGACTTGTTTATGCCGCCGACGCAACTTTTTTGAGATAAATTCTTAAATCCATTTTTAGATTAATGAAACGTGCGACCGTTGAGAAATACAGAATCAGCATATTTATGAACATTTTATCTACTCTTTAATCACATAAATTAATTATTCGTTCTCAACATAAAATCAAATTTAATCAGAAAACCCCAGACCACATTTACTTGACATTTAAAACAAATTGTAGCAGATCGACAAACGAGCTACACAGGCCAATAATAACTGTTCGTTAGTGACCAAACTGACCATGTAATTGCATGAATAACAAAATGAATAATCACTTATAAACACTTCTAGGACTTGTGCCAAGTAATTGTTTTTAATTGAGATAATGTGGAACCCAGTTCGGTTTACAACTTGGGTGGCGTTTAAACGGGATCGCGGTCGCATCCTTACAAATTGCAATTGATTGGGCAAAAAATGCAAACCAAGACTTTTCCCCTCAGTGATGTAAACTTACTCAGGTATGCACGACGGCCAATCAAGCTTTAAAAAACCAGTTTATGCGGATCTCTAATTGTATAGGAAATCTATACAAAGCGAGGCCAAGTTATGCTTGAAATGTACAGTTCATATTCCTTTAATTATGAGATTATTTTGAAACTTTATAAGGACCATAATTTTGCAAACTGGCTTTGAAAGTGAACCTCCTAGTGTTAACAACATAACATATGCAAATCCAGACTTCATGACTGCTACTGAGACATTCCTGATAGAAACACCTAAAAAACATTTTTCTCGAACTGTGAATCGAACCCAGGTCCTCATGCCACCATCATCACGCTCATGACTAGTGTTAACCCCCACCCAAAAATCTTCAACGGAGTATGCTAAGGCATTGCGTCATGTGCCTGTAATTTTGCCCCTTTTTTATTTGTGGAACGCACAATTTAAATTGCCTCCGTTCCCGGATTCGTGAAAAATGTTGAGTACAATCGTGCCGTAATCACCAAGCAATACCTTCGACTTCCACAAAAGGGAATCAAGAGTAACAAGAAAAGCGCCGAAACCGCCATGTCCTCGTAATTTCACCGCGCGCTATTTACTGAACATTCATCTTGTACTGTATTTACAATCGCCCCATAATCACCTTTTTAACTTCCACAAAAGGGTATCAACAAGACCCACTATCAAAATATACGATGAGAACGAAAGTAATTTGGCTGGCTCTCGAAAGTACTCCTTAAAATAAAATATTTTTTCTCACGCACAAAAAACAGCTTCGTGATTCCTTTAAGATCGGTAGCGAGTGAAAATAAACGAGAAAGACACCCTTACTTTCTCGTTGACCTCCGAATGCACAAGGTGAGTCCCCGGGCAATGGGTCGTTGGACCTTGTGACCATATTTGGGGCATGCGCCTGCTTCGATTGTGTAGGGATGGGAAAGATTCCGGGAGAGTGATATTTTACGATGGTACGAGTACTAGAATACAATATGAGTACGAGTTTTAAAATTAAAAGGAAAAATAAAAAATATTATTGCCCTTTTAATAAGATATAAGTAGTTAATTATCTTCAATGCTAGTAATACCATTGTTTGTCTCTGCATTACCCAAAGGTTGACTGGCAGAATATGCCTCCGGCGTTCGTATGTGTATTGTGTGCTTAAAGTATTCAATAAATAAATAATAAACATAACCTTACGCCTGAAATCCCCGAAGAGTAAGGCAGAGGTGTACCTAATAGTACACCCACATTTTGCCACTCCAGTAAATAATTAATAGTGGTACTTATAGTAAGACTCATTCCATTTAGATTCCCAACGAAATACCACAAAAGGCAAGAATACACGAAAGGGCAGACTAACTGCCGTTGTTACTTAGACAGGAAACGGGATATTTACCATGTTTACTTTTATCACGGATAAACCGTCCGTCCGTCCGTTTATCCGTGATCATGGTGCTTGCAACAGCGCCGAAATATCGGGAACTCGACAAAAACAGTAAACATGGTAAATATCCCGTTTCCTGTCTAAGTAATAATGTTAGTGACCATGATAATTTAAAATCTTATAACTGCCGTTGGCCTAATAGTGTTGAGTAAGCAGAAGTATTTTTTTATAATCTTTTAACTTTTAATTGAAAACTCATAGAACCAACAAAACTGCTCTTCTCACATAACCTAACCCTCTAAAAACAAAGGATACCGTCGTTTACACATTTTTTACACGTCCCGTGTTTTGTTTTGTAAATAACCCCGCAATAACATGGCACATCACTACGGGCGGCATATCAACGGATTGACGTTGACAAGGAGCTCGACAATACCCAGAAGTTTGTCTTTATTGATGTTAATATTAATGAGGAAGCTTCAGCTCAACGAGGTACTGTTTAAAAGAATCGCATTTTGTTTATTTTTGTATGCAAATACCATAGTTTTTGTGTTTTGTTTAAGGATCTTGCTGACTTGAAGATTCAGACTGTTCTTGAAAATTCAAAATGGCCATTCTTTTATTATAAGCCCATATCAATTTCAATTCAATTACATGACGGCTCGGTAAAATTACAAACCGAATACAAAATTGTAACTACCTCTTCCATCTTATGCTACCCTGCATAAGATGGAAGAGATTGAATTCTCCATAATACCTGGTCCTTTCTACATGGGGCGGCGATCGATTCGAAATCTAAATAAAATAAAACCTCCACAAAATATGGTCGAAAAAGCACGACAATCGTCCCGATCGATGGCCCGATGTTGTTGACCGAACGACCGCTGAATTTTAACAACACAGCCATCTTTGTTTTGATATCGGGCGGGAACAAAAAGTATCGCTATAAAGAGTTGCGATTATTACGTTATGTAGCTGTTGTTTCTGTTTAGAAAACAAATAAAAGAGTATATAACTTCGTGGAATCATTCATGGAGTCATTAACTCACGAAATACAATAGGAGAGGCAAACATAATCAAAATTAAAACCGCATTGTATTCCGACAATCGTTTTAAGTTGACAGAGACGTTTAAATTAATTATGATTAGTGTTAATTGCGTTAGTGAACATCCGTGCAGTCGACTTGACAACGATAATCATTTAGCGTTAAACATGGAACAAGTTATCTTAAGTCTCGTATTAAGTAAAATGTCATGCAAAAGTGGACTTTATAAGCATCTTTCTGTATTACCTGATATCTTGGGAGTCTTGCAGTCTCAAATAAATAGATTAAAACTAGACAAACGCCGCATAATCGACCATTGAAAGATCGTTGTCAAACACAAGCATAAAAACTTACTGAAATACAACCTGTTATCACCGGTCAGTGGTCAGAACAGCATAATATTACTCCACACTGCAAACGGTCATCAACACTTGGTATCATTACGATTGCCATCGAGCCACCTTTCTCCACACATTAAAATACCTTGAGGCTTACAAAACCTAAACTTGTACTGGATTTGTCACCATATATGCAGTGGTTGTACCAAAATGTGCGTCCTTGCTGCCTTATACGAAGACTGTGCTGCAACAATCACGATGTGGTGTGGTATTAAGGACAGAAGCCAGGTACATCTTTTGGGAGTCGGGTTTTTAAGTGAATGTACCTACATGTTGTCCTCGAAGGGGTTTACAGTAATAGCGTACCAGTATTCTGCTCATCATGAGGTCCTGGTACTTCCATTTAATAGAGAGCACCTATTGACATTCATCATCATCATCAGCCTACAGCAGTCCACTGCTGGACATAGCCCTACTCAATCGAACGCCGCTCAACTCGATTCTCAGCAACTCTCCAGTTGCTACCAGCCACCCTGCGAAGATTGTCCACCGAGAATAACACCGAGGGAATCTATCGCCCCCTGAGGACGCTCACGTTTGTCGATTCGCGATCACTAAAGAACACTATTGACAAGAAACGGGTACAATTAATGTAGTTTCGGGGAAGCAGTATTAATTGGGAAATTCCTAATGAAATACCATATTACATCACTCGACGACCAACGACATTCAGCAGGCTAGCACTACAGTTGGATTAGAAATGAAACTAGACAAAACGAAAGTCATGACTAACTACCACACGACACCTATCTTGATAAATAAATTCCCTCTTGAGTTCGTAGAAAAATATATACCTGGACAAACAGATTTCCGTTAGAAAAGAAAGAAATACAGAAGAAGTAGACCATAGAGTAGCAATCACCTGGAAAAAGTACTGGGCTCATAAGGAAATATTTAAATCGCAGCTCCGATTACAAGAAGATAGTTATGGACTCTGAAATTTTAGCATGCCTCACCTTCGGCTGCCAAACTTGGAC
Source organism: Noctua fimbriata (assembly GCA_905163415.1). NCBI lineage: Eukaryota > Metazoa > Arthropoda > Insecta > Lepidoptera > Noctuidae > Noctua > Noctua fimbriata. The sequence goes on from LR990935.1 coordinate 17,060,033, forward strand.
GTTCAAACTCAAAGCCAGACCACTCAATGAAGAAAGGAGAGAAGTTACCTTGGTTTCAAATTAAAAGACAGAGTGAAAAATAAAGACATCCGCAAAAAAATCCAGCATAACAGACGACTAACTTTTTCTCTACAAAGAAAGTGGAATTGGACAGGTCACGTGGCCAGGTACGCTGATAACTAAAAAAAAAAAAAAGTATTTTATTATTTAAATAATTGTACAAGAAACACTTATCTAAGCACTATGCAGTGTTACAGCTAGGGAAAAGAGTGGTTTCGATGGGCTCTGGCACCCAATGTAAGATTTAACTTGTGTTTAGGGTGCCAGCGTCCTCGCCTATGGTTTGAATATGTAACATTAGTCGAACATACTTTATCATCATTAAATTACAATATTATTTAATAACTAGCTAATGCAACCAAGATGTGACCTATTTACATATCTCTGTGTGGCTATGTATATGTGAGGGAGAGATAGATATGGTGAAAACTTGTGTTTTTGTAAGTCTCTATAAATATAATTATAAACAAACATATTATTTTATTAACTACATTAGTTTAAGCAATCGATATTTGTAGTAAATCTTCAGTTTTTTGTAAGACACTGTCAAAAGCCACTTCGACACTGTCAGACCCTGGTTTTGCATCCATTTAGACACATGGGAGCAATGAAGCAGAGTTTATTAATTATATTATATAAATGGTTTGACAGTATACCAAAATGACGCTGACGCTAACTGGTGGACTTTAAAAAGCATAAAATGGAGGTCACCTCTTGGTACCAGAGCGAGAGGCAGACCTAGTGCTAGATGGTTAGACGAAATTGTGGCGGCAGTAGGTTGAGAATGGCCTGAGATGGCTAAGGACAGGGACAAGAGGAAATCTTTGGAGGAGGCTTTTACCCGAAGGTCCATGCAAAAGTAACAGTATTCGCCAATTACCTATTACTATTATTTTTAATTTCATCGAATTATTTATTGATTGTTGCGGATTATTGTTAGTTATTATTAATTTGATTGAACTATTTATTGATTATTATTGTTAAGGATTATTGTTATTATTAATTTGATGGAATTTTTTAATGATTATTGTTAGTAGTAACTCGATGGAATTAATTACTGATTATTTTATTTTTAATTGTAATTATTGTTCGATTGAATTACTTATTTACTGCTGATGATAATTGTTAACTAGTGTTTATTTTTATTAATTGCTAATGTTATTTGTATGGAATTAAATAAAGCTTATTCATACATTCATTCATTACATCATTCTATGAGATTGTTTCCGAGATCGGAACTGGACAATGAACATACAGAAGAAGCAGGTCAGTTATGTCCTGTATACACATGATCTAGCTTTAGTCCTCGTCTGATGTTTCCAGAGGCAATATTTTATTTTTTATCCGGGCCCACAAAGTATGGCCCCATTCTCTCTCACAAAGAAGATACCTGTGTTGCAGTAGTCGGCACACTTTAGCCTAATGATGCTATACTTATGTTAGTTTCCTGGAAAACAAGAGTTGTTAGATTCAAATTTAAATAAAAATAACGGCTAATTACGATATTCACGATATAAATCGACCAATATTTCATGTAATTACGCAACTCGAACTTAAAACCCATCTCCCACTCACTGCATGCACTTAACACGTATAATACATATAATTACTGGCTCTAGTAATAAATCGTTATTGATTCCATCAGATCGCAATATCAGAACATACTCCTATGAGTTTAAAGCTCGCGCACGATCGATTAAATTAAAATGTCATCCACGAATAATATATTCGCCAGTCTTATCTATAAACAGGTATTTTTTGTACAGTTACTTCGAAAAGTGGTTGAAGAAAGATTATATTCTGCTTGTCTCGTTCTACTAAAATAGAGTCATAATAAAACATTAGCAGGTCCACTCCGATTGGTAGCGGGCTGACTACACAAAGTATGCCGGGGGTTTAAAAGAGGTGTCACTTTTAGGGAATAATGTGAACTTTTGTGCTGACTGACGCCCTGGTACATTCCATAAAAACTTACTTTACCCTGAATTCGTGTGAACAACGTTGCTTAGCAATAAAAATAAAGTTTTATGTCACATCGTAGTTCTGCAATTCCGACCGCGACTGTACAATAGATGTTTTGGATTACTTTAATAAAGTTCCACAAAAAACGTTCCATCCGTTCCGAGCTTATCAATGAGAAACGAGTTCGCCGCAGGCATTACCACTGATGCACAGTAATAGTATATTCATATTTATTGAAACGTACTAGCTGTGTGTGTGATTATGCTTGCGGATAAAATATTTAGCTGAGTTTTTTCTATCGAGAAGTACTCAAAATCGTGATTTGGGGATTGTTCTTTTTTATTTTCCTTAAAATCTTCACAGAGGCGCCACAATCTCACAAAAATTGACTGCGTTTTAGATAATTTTCCGTCCAAGATCCATGATTTCAGTCTCAAATACAGGGAACACCAGAGTAGAAGTCTCGCAAGCTAAAATAAAAATCAGCAACTTAAAATATTTATATTAACAGTTACTTGACCTCTCGGATACTAATCAGGCGTTAACACTAAGCTAATTTCAATTTAGTGTTTGGTGCAATCCACACAGTGAGAAGCCAGTATTTTAATAAACACCATTGAACGGAGAATTTTAAATGTAGGCGTTAAATAAACTATTGCTTAACTCACGTGGGCCTCAAGGTGCAACCGACCTCTGCAGTTCTGTCGCAAATCCTCCTTGTTATTTATACTTTCCTGGTCTGTGAGAAAATATGCATTTATATTATCGTTTATTTTTAATTAATTTATAATAGTCCTCTGTTGGGTTTTTTGGATGACATGTTTCTTTTCTAGAAGGAAATTCAGTGTTGTATTTATTGTGTACAAAATAAATTGATCCAATGAAATTCATACTCAATTTCCTGATACATATTTGTTCCAAGCATTTTTGCATTGAGCAAAACTGGGTTTTAAAACTTGCTAGTTCATTTTACAGATCACGAGAAAAAATTTAAGTATAATTTTCACATTTGCACTCATGATTGATTTCCCAAGACGTAGATCATAAACTTCGTAATATAACACTTTTGTGACATTTTAGACACTATATTTACTCAGTGACAAAACAAGATGTTTCACATAACTGCTTGTGCAGTGGACCGAGTAAAAGGTTACCGTACAATAGTGTACGGAGTGTCATTGTTTGCAGACTAGCCCAATAATTACGTAAAGAGTTATCGAAATATTTGCAATAAAGCACGTTATGCAGTGTACCTCTTTGATTATGGTAAAATATTCTTTTAGCCATTAACTCATTTTTATTTGGATCATCAAAATGGTTTTTCGCATAAACTGTAGAGATTTTAATGTTTTTTCCTGCATGTGTTATGTGAAAAAAAAAACTATTTTTCAAATATATTTTTACCTTGAATTAATTATTTGACAATAAAAAACTAAAAGCTCATGAAAATTATTATGAAACAAAAAAAACAGCTTTATTCGAAAGGTGATGTTTCATTCACTGGGATATTCTGCACTTATATATTACCCCTACACCACTAACACATACATACATAATGAGTACATCTTTATTACCAAATCACGCTTCATTAGATAGAGTGGTTCTAACATTAAAACCAGGGCCAAACTAAACATACACTAATAACGTTTATTCACCACAAAAAGCATTTTCATGCGATTTAAATGATGTAATGGAGGCTTTAATAACGCTTAATTAAAGTACGAAATCACACAAATAAAAACGTAATGAGGTCATTAAACCTTCGATGGATCATAATGACACCCGCTCGCTGTGTTGAGTAAAAGTTTTGAATGGTGTATGAGAGGAGTGATAGCGAATTTCGAATCATACTTTTTCATCTGCGTCAGAAATAGCCTCTAACAACATGCTGGCAAGTAATTACTGAAATTTTAACGATACCATAATTTATTTTGATACAGGTGGTGTCTTAATGAGAAATGAGTGTAACTGAGTAGGAATTCGCAGAAGGCTTCAATTTTCGTTGTTGTCACACTTTTTCAGAATCACACCGTAACACGATGCAAAATTTTTCGTCCTTCGAGCCGGATTATGTGTCCTGCATTTCTAATTCGTTTTTAAGTTGTCTTCTATTTATTATTATGACATTAAAAAAGATAGCCGCTTCTAGTCTTAGACTTGCAGCTCTGCAAACTCAGTAATGTTACCGGCAAGTGACCATTTGCTTTCGTAATCGGCCCAGTAGCCACGACCGGCCAATGTGGGACATATCGACACACCAAATACGTAAACATTATCATATTCTTGCTCCAAGGAGGTGATACTAAGGTTTTCGAATTGGGGCAAGGAGCTAGAAGGTAAAAAGTCATGTTGTCGAGATATGAATTTACTATGGCCCGTGCCTAGTAGTTGAATCGTCATCAAAATCCTTTTTCTTTATATTACTACCATCAATTCTCTTGACACCTATTTTACATATTACTAAACTTCTGAAGGCGGTTTTGCCCGCATGCTGGTCGGTACATCAAAAAATACAATTATGTAAACCTAGAAAAAAAACAAAAATCATGAATTTTAAACAGCGAGCACAAGCTGATTCCAATTTAAATATATGTTACTCTCAAACCAGCATAGAAGAAATTGATGTAACCAAATTTCTGGGTAATGGTTTTTTTTTTTATATTGATAGCAAAGTAAATTGGAAGTCACATATTGAGCAAGTCTGCAAAAGACAGTCAGAGCTCTTATGCTCTTTACAGATTAAGGAACACTGTCAGTCAGTCTGCACTACTAACTGCCTATCATGGATATGTTGCTTCAATCATACGCTACGGCATCATATTCTGGGGCAACTCTGTCGAAAAAGAGCGTACTTTTAGAGCTCAAAAACGGTGCATCAGATCGATGTGCAACATACACCAAGTGAATTCATGTAGACCATATTTCACAAATTTAAAAATATTAACTCTCCCTTTTGTATATATGAAACTATATTGTTCATAAAATCAAATCCAAACCTATTTGAATTTTGCACTAGGGCCAGACAAAAGACAAGCTGCGCACCGCAGCTAGTAAGACATAGCTTTTGCACCAAAGCATGTTTTGTATGGACCCACGTATCTTTAATAATCTTCCACCTTTTCTCAGAACTATGAGCGATATAAATACCTTAAAAAAAAAAACTGCATGAATTATTGATAAGTTAACGTTATTACGAGAATTAAGAGAATAATATTAAGATAATTTCTAGATGACAATACATTGAAGCTAATCCATTGAATGAATAATTTGTAACTGGACATAAATATTTTACTATTTGAATAATTTAACCATAATGTATTGCATGACAATTGGATGTATTGTATATTAAGTTTTTAACTACACATTTATTGTTAGTTGTGACATGAATTTTGTATGCCTCAATGGCGGGACATAGCAGACGTACCTGTATTTAAGGCAACATCTTATGAACCTATGATCCACAATAAATTATTTGAATTTGAATGTATCAAGTTTCATGAAGATCGGTCACCGTGTTAAGAAATATTCATGTCTGATAGCAATACCAACATCCATTTCTGCATAAGTAGTCATTTTGCTAGGATCTATCGATATCTACACCAAAATAATCCACAGCTTACCAACGTATTTACATGATCACCTGACGAGCATATGCTAGATCAAATATTGATAGATGGATCGTAAAAAAAACATTAGGTTTCACAACGACTCATACCTTGATAGTAACCTGATGATCGCGACGTCATATATCATGATATAGATTATCATCTGAACTTTGAACTAACCCTGTTTATGGCGAGGTTGTGTTTGCTAATGATAGCCTTCTGCCAATCAAGTGTGGTAATAGAACAGCATCTAATGTGTACTTGCCATAAGCAATATCTGCCTAAAATATTTGTGGCTGTTTATGTATATTAGTTGAAATGTTTGTACCCCACCCACGATATAGAAGAAATTCCTAGCGTAGGGCAACATTTAAAAAGAAAGGGTGAAGGCCACAATACATCACGCGGCGTCGGCACGGGTTTGTGGATGTGGCAAGGCTTCGAATTAGATGGAAAAGCCGCTCTAGAGTCGAACCTACGTCCTACAAATTGTTAGTCGCAGTCGTTTCCACTGGGCCACCACTGATTTTGGGCCAAACATATTTAATAAAATTTTCCATCGACACGCTAAGAAGAAGAAGCATCAGCTTAGAAGATCATAATCATGGTTTCAATAATATCTAATTGTATTTTTCTATTGTCACAGGAAGCTTGGTGCAAAATGCGGGCAAAGCCACGGTTGTTGGTGATGTGAACAACACAGCTGGTCCGATGTACAATAACACGATAAGGTATGAACTCACGCGCATACTACTTTAAGTATAAACGCTATTGCAGTTAGAAAAATGTCCCTAATGGCAAAATTTAAATTAACTAGCATAACTCCATAGGTTCAGAAAGTTTAAGTTTTCAAGATAGTTTTCTTACCTTCTAAATAAACAGCACCATTTTTTTAACTAGACGAACATTTCATTGCTGTATTTTTAATTTTCAATAGTGATTTATTAAACCATCTATCTATAATATATTTCAGTTTTGGTCTCTATCATCATTTACAATTTATTCTTCTATCGAAGCTATATGTTAACTGTCATATAAAGTACAATTGGGAAAACATCAAACTATCATTTCATTGAACGGGTCTAAGTCGGCGAAACTTTTTACAGATAAAAGCAAAACCGATGAGACCGAAACGCAAACTGCCGAGTTGACGGTAAACCTAACAGTAACCGAGGTACCAAGTCCCGGGTACCTCATCTACCCAATGACTGATGAAATTGTCAAGTCGGATAATGCCGAAGATGGCGACAAGGTAGCCAAAGATACGAGAGTCGATACCGAAACGAAGGAAACGAAAGAACCTAAGCCGAGAACTGTATCATTTAATAGAGACGTACACGTCAAAAGATTCGGTGAGTCAACGAATATCGATATCTAACTGACTCGGTTACATCTCTTACTTCTAGAGAGGGACTATCGTATAACATACTAATTTTTCATTTATCTGTGTATCGGAAATCTGACAAAAGTTGTTGTAAATAACAAAATAATAACCGATTCACCTTGGAACTAATACGTTCAATTAATAAGACTAATTTTAACAACGTTTCCTCTTTTTTGTATTTTGTATATCTTCCGTCGAAGCTTGTTATTTTTAATTTAAAATCCTGTATATCTATTAATTTTATATTGTCGATTCTCCTTTATGTCTCTTTGTGATTGGGTTTCTACATTTTTGACTACCTACGTTATGTTTATTTACAATGTTGCGGAATGTGTATGATGATGTTTTGATTTAGTAACACGAAACATTACATGTTTATGCATTCTTACTTCATGTCGGCATTATAAACACGGCATCTTATGCCGTCAAAAATACTCAGTATGTTTGGTGTAGTGTGAGTACTACTCTAGCATATAACGTATCTCTCAATGACTTTTCAAACGCACATTACAGCGTCAAATACTCGATGGTTTATAAGAGAAGTCATATGTTTCGTCCAATGGATTTATCAAATGCATTTTTATCAAAATGGCGAAGGAAAATAACGTGAGAAACGGATGTACTATAACCAAAAATTGCAACACGTGTGAAATGCATGTAACCTACTCCCTCACACAGAGAGGAGGCCTGTGTCCGAGCAGTGGGACAGTTACCGTTATAGACTGAATAGACATGCAAACATCTTTGACACATAAACATAAAACTTCTTAGTGTGTCATCAATAACGACACTTGGCAGAATATTATTTAAGTTAATAGTAGACAAAGACAATGTAAGAAACGAGGCCGTATCAAGTAAAAAAATAACAAAAACAATAATTTGATCGTAATTAACTGCAATTGAACGTGGCGAATCGTAATTGGTCGATGTTAACGAGCGGTCACGGGCCATCACTAGCTTTATAAAACAAATATTTTCATAGAAACAGTTTATTCGTGAAATTGAGACGAAAGTGTTAAAAGAAATAACAAAATTTAAACGTTGTGCGTAATTGTTGTAACTATTTTGTAAGAACGATTTTTATCTATTTGTGTAACTGGAATTTACAATAGATGCGGGACAAAATAAAGCAATGTATCGTTGCTCGATGTTACGAAAGGTTTTTATTTATCTATCTAGCATATAATTGAGTTGTCTCTTTTAAAAGTTTTTCTTCAGAATTAAGAAACCCGGTCTGCGTTTTGAACTTGGACGCAACAGGAAGACTCAGAAACAGACCATTAGACAAATTCTTTTAATTCTGAAATGTATCCAGACACTTACAATACCTTAGAATAAGGACTGGTAGAAACAATTTCTACCTCATTCCTTGTGAAATATATCGTCCAGGGAAAGTTCCCGAAAAATATTATTGGGGCTGGTGGAAGTGGTGGAGCTGGTAAATTTTTTCTCAGTTTTACGGGAAACTCGCACTTAACGAATAAATGGGGTATGCCAATGCGACATTGTCTTAATGACAAATCCGTTTATGGATCCCCATTTGAAAAAAACTCTGCATGTCCAAATTTTCTGCATAGTTTTTTTAGTAGGCCATTCGTCCTGTTTGTTACTTGTTTGTGTTATATTAGTGAGATTATTTCCCCGAAACGAGCAAGTCGACTTTAGTGTGGTTTTTACATAGTTTGAGACTTTGAGGTACTTAAAAGCTGGTTTTTAGGTAGACACCATCGACCTTGACCGGGCCGGTCGGTGTGGTGGACAACTTGAAGTAAATGAATATTTACAATGCTGTCTTAGTTGACCTTGTTAAGATGATTATTTCGCTATAAAATGTCCTGATCTTACTGAACTGTATGATTTTACTAGAGATAGAATTCCTTAAATTTAAAATTCCTTAAGACACCCAAACGAACGCGTATGCAGATTGACAGCGAAACGAACCGACGACGGACGCAAACACGACACTAGATGATGATGACATGATTTTTTGTCGAATCATAATTTCATGATTTTCCATGATAATAGTCTAGCACGTTACATCCAGACCACTAAACGGTGGACAAAAGACTCTTGATTACAAAATATTATTCTTGGAAAAAATAGTGATACAAGGTTTCTCTTATGCTGGACATCGAAAAATACCGTTACGTAAATCCATATAATGTCCGTGCTAGAAATACTACAGTGGGTCTAGGCGTCTAGGCTCGGTCGCTATCGAGACATCTGTCCTCGCGTCAATGCTACTCATTCGGAAGGAATGCTACTCAGAATAATGATCAGTGTCACAAGGATGTTACAAAATACCTTTCTTGAGAGATTTCTTACGTATATTTTCTGTTAGATCACTTAAATGTTTAGAGGTTCGTTGTTAACTGAGAACCTCGTATCTACAGGTGATCGTTCTTTAAGATTTTGTAATACTCTGTCATCGGAGAATCGTGCGTGATGTTGTTATAAAAGTACCTCGTCATCATCATCCACAACCAGAATTCACCCACTACTGGGTATAGACCCCTCTTGGCTTGTGCCAATCTCTCCACGCTCCTGTGCCAGCCTCATCCATGATGTAAAGTTTTGACTGCGTGGCGTACAAGGACTGGAAAGGCGGTCTGTTTTGTCGTTTGGTGGCGAGATGTGCAGAAGTTATTGCTGCTGTCGCAGGTAAATCTTATATGAGGAAAAATACCTACTGACGGTAAACTGTACGAGTAGTGACTAGTGTGGAACTCGAAAATTCGACCACTGATCTAACCTTAGTACATCAATACTGCACAGTTGGGTAACAGAGGTCAGCGACAGCCAATTCGTGCAAAATACTTATTATAACTGCATCAGGTCAGATTAAAAGATGAGCCCATACCCCAACATTGTTGAGTTAATGAGTCCAACGGCTTAAGCTACCTGAGCTTATTTGACACCATGTACAAAACTCGGGTCTTGAGTGCTCCTAGAAAATTATCCATAAAGTTCAAAGTTCTTGCAGTTTTAAATGAATCCATTATGTCAGAAACCAGTAAACTTTCAAAAGTATACTTTTTTTCTTAGGTACGGACAAATGAATTGAAAGTCTTCAGTCCACTTAATTTAAAACATTATATCTGTTCTTCCATTCTCCCAACCCAATATATACAAACAGTTTTTTCATCAATCGTTGTTACATCTTCATCAATAAACTTGTCATGTTTATCCTCATTATGTTCAACAAAAACTATGACATGAACATCATTGTTTTATACACTGTCGTGATTGTAACAGCATAGTTAATCAGTAGGGATTGGCAGATAGTCATCTTTACAAACTAACTTTGTTGTTTTTTTTTTCAATATTGATACTATTTTTGGCATCACGAATTAGTTGAAGACTTAATTCTTGCAGGTATGACGTGACTATAGAGATATAATCAGTTTTACGGTTCCGTACCCGAAGGGTAACCAACGGGACCCTATTACTAAGCCTCCGCTGTTCCGTAATAGGTAGACAGTGAAATTTTCACCGAATGTATAGGCCCCTCTATAACAACAAATATTAAAAATAAATTAAAAGTTAAAGGAGGCCTCGATGTTACGGAAACCTTCATGAGTGAGTCCGACTCGTACTTGGTTTTTTATCCGTTTAAAGAGTATGCATGCATACCGGCCCTCGTAGCATGACCACCGTAGACAAGGATTTCTTTGACGGAAGAATCGACAAAATGATAGATAGTGCAAAGAAATCTGTCATTGTGTCGACACAAGCTGTCATTTTGTTGATTCTTCCGTCAAAGAAATCCTTGTCTTTGGTGGTCATGCTACGGGGGCAGCTCAAACGTAATACAGCGTGTAACATAAAGAGTAAAGTCTGGGTTACTCAAGCTGCCCCATACAAAATTTCATGTACATTTCAGTACTTACCCGACCCAAATGCAGCTGATTATTTTTGCGCGATTGCGATGTTGGAGAAAGTTTATTTAGTTTGATGGTTTGCAGTGCTCCCTTAGGTATGACCTTAGGAATATCCTTTCTATTACACGCTGAATTGTAACTAGTGAGTTATCACAATTGTACAGAGATTATTTCCGAACATTAGATATTCCATCAACCAGACAAGTCCTGACACCTGCGGACCTGCATATGACTGCATCAGTGAGCGGAATTGGCGTACCCATATTTTGGGTCAAACTTATTTGATTTTTTTTGCCATCTACTCGCTAAGACCAAGGACCATGAACCAGTTCCAAAATATATGCAAATATACCAGGAAAACATGACATCTTACGGCGTTTCTAGTTGGTGGCACAACACATAATATTCGCAACACTTGTTCGACTTCACTATCCTTATAGTGTCCTTACTTTATAAACCACTTTAATACAAGGTCATTCATATTTGCGTCAACAAAATGTCCCAGACATGTAAAGGTGCTTAAGACATTAATTAAACCAGACGTCAAGATTTTAGTTATTCATTGTAATCTTACTTTTGTTATCCTCTTTGTTAATAAAACTGTAGTGGAGGGGATTCTGTTTGATCTCAAACCTTTTTATATATAATTTTATTTTATTTTTTGTAAAAGGTAATCCACAATTACTTACTTACCAAAACGCCTTGTTAACATAACTATCACATTAACAATATGTGTTTTAATTTTAAGTTAACGCAACTCTGGACCCCAAGATACAGGCGCAGCCTAGTTTAGGACCTTTGTTTACTAATTACCATGTTACATTTCAATTTGTTACGATTATATCATAGTAGCTCTAAGTTAGATTAAGAAAATGTTTGTAACAATGGCTTAATAAATTTATTCTTAATGATAAAATAAGAATAAGGTGGATGAAAATCGAAAGGCTTGAGTTTTGTTCACACCCAATGATAACATAACAGTCTCACAATACTTCTTATTTTGGGACCTCTACATATTGATTGGGACTTACCAGAGAATGGGCAGCAGCGTTCTCTGTGTTTTATAACAACCATACTGCGATCGCCAACCCGCCTGCCAAGCGTGGCGATTATGGCAAAACCCCCCCTTCTTGGGGGAGGCCTATGTCCAGCAGTGGACGTCTTTCGGCTGAAATGATGATGATGATGATGACATATTGATAAAAGCTTTAAGGTGGTAATGGCAAATTTCATTAAATTAATGCACAAATAAGTAGACAATTCAGTAGTGGTTTAATGTAGCTCGAAGTTTATCTGAAAGATATATCACGAAGTACCCTTACTATTGAACTTGTAGACCGGGTTATGAATATAAAAATCCGTTCCGTCACTAAAACAACTTACTACCTTGTGTGAGATTGTACCTATTTGCGGTTCTCTCTTAGACTATTCGGACACTCCTACCCAATCACAAATTACCCAACAATTAATATCAATCCATTGAGCAACTAAAAACAAAAGACTATCACAATTTCTTCCCCACACTTCCTTACGATAGTAAAAGCGCCCGCTCTGCCCGCGGGCTATCCGACCGGTTGTTATTCAATATAGCATTACCACATTCTTACATGCCCGTAGATCTTGTATGAAGAGATAAGGGTTTACGAAATGTGGTCAGTGGAGTGCCAAATTATTTTATTGGTTTGTAATCACTTGTTGATACAGCGGCCGGCCCACATGTTATGCAACTGCAGAGATTGTGTCTGGTCTAAAACAATTGGACTGCTTCAATTGAACAAAGTTGGCACAGTTCTATTGAACAAAATGTTCTTGCTTTTTTTTAGTAACACTTTAATTCTCATGAATCACAAAAATCCTCAGTAACGTCACTTACTAAAATAATCAATGCTGTTCTCAATCCAGAGGGGCTAGATATAAGACAATTGCTTTCGCGGAAGGCGTTTCGTATTTCAACAACGAATTTGAACAAAATTGACATAGGCTTTTCGGTGGCTTTTATATTTAACTTTAACATCGTCTTTATCACTCCAACCTTCTTGTAAATGTACCCATATGCCACATGTAGGCAAAATCGTAGATAAAAGCTATTGAACTATTACGTATTAAAGATGATTTTAGTTTTTTTTGTCCCAGATCGTTACTTCAAAACTGTAACTACATTATTTATGTTCCCTGTGTGTGCATTTCGGTAACTCGGTACTAATCAAAGTCGCGTTTAGCAATCACTCCATTATAAACCAATTTAATCCATCTCTTTCAAGCAAAGGCTTCAAATCATCTTCATTAAAGACAACGCGTAATTCTGACACAACAAATCGTAAATCATTGGGCGTCAGTAATCATAACTAGAATCGTTATGTTTTATAATTGGATTGGATTCTTCTAATTTATTGTGACTAGCAATACATCTTATGTAATGTGTTTAAAATTACACTTTTTGTGTGTGTTCGGAATTAAGTAGTTTCTGGAGCCTTACGATTGGATTTTGACTTTTATGAAACGAAAAGCTCTGACATTAGGACGCCGACTGGAATATTCTCAGGCTAGGCGTAAATTATTTACAACTGTAGGATTCAGAATACGTATGTTACTACAGTGTAAACTTATTATTGTTGTAGTCACAGCAGCAATATAATATTCAAAGAAGTTAAAGAAAAAAAAGCACCACAAAAATATTTAGATCATAAACAATCAAATAGACTCATTACCTCGAAAATCGATTATATCGACATAAGTGGGCCCACAGTCGTACCCTGAGGCACCCATTTGTGTCTTGCGTAGGGGGCGGGTCCTCTGCAATCTGGCGCTACTCAGACGCTCCAAAAATGGCTTGCGATGACGATATAAGACATATAAAGACAGTTTCTGAGTCGGCATTGACCTAAACGAAGGTGCCTTTTGTGGTCAACCGTTGCGAAAGCTACCGACAGAAACATTGTCAATGAATGTTAATAGTAAGATTTCGAATTTTGTTATAATTAATCATTTTATTAGTTTATTGCGAACGATTTCATTTAATATACGTAATAGATGTGGCTAGATTGACAAATGTGTTGTTTATCGCTGTTTTGAAGTTAAGTAATTTTATATTTGAATTTGAAGAGCACGTGGGTGATTGAGTGGCAACCTGTCACTGGTGTGCTTGTTTCAATCTTAACCATGCGTCTAATGGTTTTATGTGGGTTTAAGCGATGTCTTCTTCGCATTGATGATTGCCTAGTACCGACTGTGAAGTTTTATTACAGTTTTGATTTTAAATATGTATTTCAAGGTCACTTTATTACATTTTCGATTCCTATAACTAATAATTAGATTTATTAATTGTAATTAGTTCCTTATTTTACTCTCCGTTATAATAATTTAATTGAAGTGTTCTTCATTCAACCTTTAAAATCAGTGCAGTCATTTACATCTGCGGCGTGAACTATAACCGTAAATATGTATTATTATTCTTTTTTAATTATTAACACTATTACATTGCCTGCAATAATAGTCAGTATGTGGTCAGCTCGTGCCAATGACAAACAAAGAAATTCACAAGAGAAGGACAGGGGAACCACGCTTGTTCTTATTTGTATATCTTTCATCATTAATATCGGGCGCAGACCAGCAATACTTTACTTGGTCTGAATCCCAGTCATCTGAGCCTCGTAACTTCTATACCTAAACTGTTATTTTTTTTCACCTTCAATCTCCACCTTCATAATGTCCTGTTCTCGGAAATGTAGGTCAATCTAGCTAATTATTTGTTCATTGTCCATGTGGGCTCATCAAGGATTTTAATCTACAAATACCAGTGCAAGTGCCAAGACTGTGCACTGTTATCAAGGCTTACAGCTACCGTATGTTTTATTACCGTTATAACCCTTGAGGCAAATCGATTGGTAATATTAGTAGTCGGTACTTCCTATTATTGTTTCATTGGGTTTTTCAATAGCAAACTGAAGTCTAGATTTGTACGCGGATGGTATAATGGCAATAGGCTCGCTTTTCTTATGGGACTTAAGCATAACTGTGTACTATATATAATAAGGTCTTCTTTATCCAACCCTTTGGGGATTACAGTCGTGATGTTATTTGGTTCTTCCTTTCACCAAAGAATATTTGGAGAATATTCTGTACGTGATCTTTCTACCAAGGTACTCAACCACTACTCATTGTAACTATCATTGTATTACCTATCTTCACACTGAGATTATGTCAAGTGGAGCTGAGCTTCCACGAATCCTTAGATTCTAAATTGCAAATAAGGCTTAAAGTACTTTCTCAACTACGCAGCTATCTGTATTGTTTTTATTTGAACCTACTATCTAGTCATCCCACATAGTAAATACTTCAAAGTGACCTTAAACAACTGGTTTGGAGCTAGATCTTAAACGGACAATGTATATTGTTTCCATGTATGTTTTGCACTTGATTTTAAATGTTGCGTGTCGTGTGCCTGGCATTGGTTTGACAAATTGTTTCCGTAGGATATAGGTTATTAACTTATCGCTTCTTGCAAAAATAATACAAGGTTAGATACAGTTTTTTGCGGTAACCGTGCCTATTTCTGTCAAGAAGCAGAATTGTTTTGTTTTGCTTTAATGGGTACGGGTAGCGTTAAGGTTACTGGCACACTAAGACTTGATGTTTCAAGATGATCATGGGATTAATGAATCGAGCATGTCCGAGATAGAAGTCCCTGGTGAAGCCCTAAATTGTTTTGTTAGATCGTTTAGTTTGTTTATAAAATAAAACTACGTATCGTACAGAACCACACAATCATTATCTTCCCTGTTCTACATTATAAATATCTCAAGAAACTTTTTATTACTTCCATACAAGCGATCATATCTCTCATGCAGACACTTTTCTTAAACTGAATCTAGCTTCAATTCGAGAACATCTTTTTTTGTGTACAAACTCGCCCACGTTAAAACGGAAGCCTCCAAGGTTCACTGCCCACTAATGACTGTCTGCCTTTGTGTATCAATCTCCTAAACACGGACACGTCAGTTTAGCACCTCTGCTTTAAGTACTATGTGTTTAAAAAATAAGGAAACTTGAAGGAAACGGTGGCCTTGTGAGATGAAAATGAAAATTCAAGGGCAGTGGTTTTTTGGATTTTTTACTTTCCTTCTTTGGGTTTTGTCATTCCTTGCAAAAATTGTATCATCTTCTTTGACTTACATTATGACTTATAGCATTTATTACTGTGGCGATAATGTCTCAATAGGTAATAACGCCAAGCACACTTGCCTTGGTATGTTTACACTCAGACATGTTTAACACTAAGTGAGCTCTTATAATATAGTCTAGGCAGTTTGTCTTTCTATCAGTGGTAAAGATGATGGATAGGTCAAAAATGTATTTGATTGACATACAATAATGAAATGCATCAGTCCTGTTGAAAGTCGATGTAGAAGTACTAAATGCTTTAATAGCTAGGGTCACTGTCTTGTCCATCTGGAACTATTCATGCCGGCGGTATATATAGTTTTGGTAACGTTAAATATTTATTTAAACAAATATGTTTCAAGTACTTAACATTCAAAGTGCGCATGTTTCACAATCCTACGTAAGAACTGGATTATCCTCTGCCAAGGTTTTTTTGTCATCGTCTACACGGATATTTATATTGGTGACTACTTCATCATGTTTGATCGAAGGGTGACTAAGTAACTTAACTTTAATGTGTTCATCGTTATTATGGTCTCCTAGTCTTATACTTCTTTCTCCCCGGTATGTCAAATACACGATGTCAGGGACATCGGACCTGTTGCCAGTGTCATCATCATCTGCCTAGCGCTTTTCCCAACTAAGTTGGGGTCGGCTTCCACTACCGGATGCAGCTGAATTCCAGTATTTTACATGCAGCGCCTACCTGTCGATGTTATCAGTATATTATGATTATAAATCCCATGGAGTGAAAAACAACTACACAATAGGTATTCAATACATTTTGACCCAGTAGTAACTGCACTTTTTTATGAAATAGTTTTTAGGCTAAGAATAGATTATGCAGTCATTAACGTTGGTAGAGGTGCCAGTCTTACCAACGGGTATCGTATTACCCTATCTGGGTTGTGGAGGTCAGATAGGCAGTCATCATCATCATCATCATCATTTCAGCCGAAAGACGTCCACTGCTGGACATAGGCCTCCCCCAAGTGTCGCCACATTGACCGGTCCCGTGCGACTCGCATCCAGCGGATCCCTGAAGTTTGGCTATTTTTCGGGCTACGTCGGTTACCTTGGTTCTCTTGCGGATGTCCTCATTTCTGATTTGATCACGCAAGGAAACTACGAGCAGTCGCTCCATGTAAAATACGGGTATTCAGCTGCATCTGGTCCGACCCCAACATAGTTGGGAAAAGGCTAGGCAGATGATGAATGTTGTAGGGGTGTAAGGAGCGTCAGTCGTATACCACTCGTTTAGTCTCCTGTTCCTGGCTTTGTGCGTATTTCAGGGTAAAACCTTTGTGAGGCTGTCAAAATGGTTTGCATGTCTTTTGGATGACATTCACCACTTTGAGAAAAACTTATATAACATGCTAGTTTTCGCTTACTGTGTTCTGTCCACTATAAAGTCTGACGGAATCTTTTACTTTCATTTCCTTAACCTTTTAATAGGTTATGAAAGTTCTTAAACTCCACATTTTGTGTGATGCACGTCATGTCCCTGCGGCAAATAAATATATTTTCTTTCTTTCTTTTTCTTTCACATAAACTCTGTAATATGTTCACACCACAGATATAGATAGACCTAGATAACGCAAGTATCTCGATCTGTATGAAAACCAAGCGTGCCGTTTTTTGACTACCTATTATGACGTCACAAGCACTATTTAGTGATGGGAAAATCAAATCAATTCAGAGACGCCGCC
The DNA here is from genome assembly GCA_905163415.1 of Noctua fimbriata. Classification (NCBI taxonomy): domain Eukaryota; kingdom Metazoa; phylum Arthropoda; class Insecta; order Lepidoptera; family Noctuidae; genus Noctua; species Noctua fimbriata. The sequence continues at coordinate 17,077,794 of LR990935.1, forward strand.
GCGGACGGCGCCCCCCTCGTCCTACCCCCCGCCATGACGCCCACTGACGTCCGACTAGCGCTATGCTCCGATGCAGACTGAGTTCGAAATTGGCCACTTACGATTTTTGTACGTAAGCTACATAATAATATGGCACGCGAAGTAGTTGCTCTCGCGTTATCTAGGTCTATCTATATCTGTGGTTCACACCCATCTTATTATTTCCCAGACTACTATCAAACATGGAAAACAAACTACGCACTGAGCAAACTTGTTCTTTGTGACGTATCAGTGTGCCCAGATGTTTATACTTAGCACAGGTGGTCACACAAACAAGGACATTACCTTCTATCAAGTGCAGTACTGACATCAATAACTGTGTTTAACGATGTACTGTCACGAGCATAAACACAAATCCCAAAGCGATTTTGCTCGCGAAATAACGATTGCAACTTCGAGATAAAGCCAAATTCACAATTCGAAAATAATATCATTTTCTTTCTGCCCTCTTTTTGTGTTATTTGGGGTCATCACAACACTTTTTTTCTTCCTTTCTCTAGTCAACCTTCACGCTATCATTTACTCCTTTTCTTTCATGGAATTCCTCACACAATTAATCTTTTCTTTAGTTCGTCTCTCTTTCTATTCATCCATTGTAATATGTATAAAATTACAATCAATATTAAGGGGAATTCCGTTTTCGAATTTAACTTACTGTTTTAGCTCGTGATTGTACAAGTACATAACTAAAGTCTTCATGACTTTTCAACCTGCGCGAGTTGAATTTTCGAATGTAACTCAGTTTAGTCTCGAATAATATCATTATCATCTTATGTTGGAGGATTATAGCTACAGAAAATACCCAGGACTAACTAGGTTGACGAGGTTAGATAGGCACTTGCTCCATGTAAAATTCTGGTACTCAGATGCATCCGGTGATTATAGCTACAGCAAGACTTCAAAATATGATGATGATGATAATTTCAGCACCGATGTCATCATCTGCCTAGCCTTTTCTCAAGTATGTTGGCGTCGGCTTCCTGTCTAACCGGATTCAGCTGAATATCACTATTTAAGATGGAGCGACTGCCTGTCTGCCTGTTCTGTATGGTGTCCGGACGTAAAGAATAGCACCATCTCATACCTTCCCGTGGGTGTCGTAAGAGGCGACTAAGGGACTTACCAGAGAATGGGCAGCAGCGTTCTCTGTGTTTTATAACAACCATACTGCGATCGCCAACCCGCCTGCCAAGCGTGGCGATTATGGCAAAACCCCCCTTCTTGGGGGAGGCCTATGTCCAGCAGTGGACGTCTTTCGGCTGAAATGATGATGATGATGATGATGATGACTGCCTATCTAACCTCCACAGCACAGTTAGAACTGGGTAATACGATACCCCTTGGTAAGACTGGTTCTCAGACTTTCGGGCACACGACTGTCAAAAATCTACAAATGACAGCCGGGACCGACGGCTTAACGTGCTTTCCAAGGCACGGAGGAAACTCGGTATGTAATGGGCGGTCACCCATCCACGGACCAACCTAGGCAAGCGCGGCTTAACCTTAAGATCGACCCGAGCGGCTGTTATTATTTACCCACGAGCAGCGTTTCAGTACCGTTAGTTATATTGTATTAGTTGCAGTATCCAAAATGTCTAACTTATCACAAAACCGAATTAAGATCTTATGATATTGAGGATTATCTAAATTCCCCAAAATAATCTCATGAAATAAATCTTCGAATCACTTATAAATGGCAGAATGGAATAAAATCCGTATATTCTGTATTAATATCCTCGTCTGACTGGTATGGACAGTTATTGATACCGACGGCTTGTGTAGACAACAGATCGTCATTGTCACGGTCACCGAGCGTGTTTATATTATAATACATACTGATTATATATGTCAATATATAGATGGAGCGTTTGGTAAGGCGTTGTTGGTCGCTAAATGTTCATTTAAAAAAAAACCGTCATTGTTATTAAAAAGATACTTCATGATTGTTATCTGAGCATAAGCACTTTCTAGTCGGATGCAACGTAAAATAAAATAGCAGCATACACAAACATAGCTGTTTCAATAAAGTAGTTCCGTGGAAGTGCACAAATATCTATTTATTCCTGTATTTACGTCATCCAATGTTTGCTTCTGCATCATTATTTATTTATTTTACTTAGCCTGCCCGCCCGTTCCATTCCTTGGGTAAAGGCATCCCGCAATTCCTTCCACTTCGCGAGGAAGCCATTCAAGGCGTCGCGCCATCTTCTCCTCGGACTGCCGCAACGCCGTATCCCGTCTCATCATTATTCAAATAATTATTGGTAGAAAATGCATATGGCAATCAGTCCGTCTCTGTACATTGTGGTTTAATTGTTTGTGCGTGTGCTTTCAGTGCGTACTTTTAATCCTACGTTGCCACTGTTTATAAAATAATCCAACCAACTTGATCACATTATTACCGAAGAAAGTTTGTTTTTTGTAATAAAATCGAGTTATTGAATTTAAGTAACTTCCTACTGGCTGGCAAAGGAACCTGGAGACTGGCACAAGAATCGTGAGGCCTATTGCTACAGAATATACCCAGGACTAACTAGGTTGACGAGGTCAGATAGGCAGTCGCTCCATGTGAAATACTGGTACTTAGATGCATCCGGTTACACTGGAAGCCGACTCCAACATGGTTGGGAAAAGGCTACGCTGATGATGATGATTATAGCTACGGAAACGCTCCTATTAAATAGAGAGTAGGGCAGGGGAGTAATGACCATACCCAGCAGTGGGTGAATTCAGGCAGCCAGGAAGATGATGATGAAGTCCCTACCACATCCTGGTAGAACGCGCTGCCAACATAGTGGAACAAAGCTAGTGAGATGATGCAAAGATAATACACAATGAATATCTACTGTTAAACATGACACCCAATCTTTAGTAGACCACCGTTATAAGCTTTTAATTTATGAAGGATTATTTACAATACGATTAACATCTTTGAAGTAAAAGTATCGTATGACTGTTTAGACCACCGGCGAATATATGGATAAAAAAACATAGACGCTTGGGAATAAAATTCATTGGTCAAGACGATTTCAAAAATATAAGTTTTGAACTCTAGCGGCTAAAAGAGTATAGTTCACATAATGCAGAATAATTAGGGACACGTGAAGAGAAAGATTTTTAGTAGATATAGGAAAAGAAGCGATGTGTGGATTTTGGTAAACCTAATATGAATTTTACTGATGTTTTGCAAAGACCCCATATAAATTGGAAAGAGGGGAAAGAGGAGAATTATGACGAAGGTATGATTAGAAAGGACGACACTAATGAGATGACATTTGATAAAGATGTACGAAAGAAGAAGATATACAGCACAGCGTCGAAATATCGGCAGCTCAATATAATGAACCACAGATATAGATAGACCTAGATAACGCAAGTATCACGATCTGTATGAAAACCAAGCGTGCCATTTTTTGACTACCTATTATGACGTCACAAGCACTATTTAGTGATGGGAAAATCAAATCGATTCAAAGACGCCGCCGCGGACGGCGCCCCCCTCGTCCTACCCCCCGCCATGACGCCCACTGACGTCCGACTAGCGCCTATGCTCCGATGCAGACTGAGTTCAAAATTGGCCACTTACGATTTTTGTAAGCTACATAATAATATGGCACGCGAAGTAGTTGCTCTCGCCTTATCTAGGTCTATCTATATCTGTGTAATGAACAATCACGGAAGATATTCCGTAAGTGACAGTATAAGTTTAGAAGAAGATATGCTGCATTGATCACAAATAAATTGAGATGAAGGCAGGAAAAGATTATCATTGTTATAAAAACTCATACCAAACAACCCATAGCTTGCGGCAATGAGCAATTTAATTGAAACAACAATTTTAAGTGGCAAATACATATTATTGCTCGCAGAACGGATGGCCGATGGGGCCGAAAAGTTCTGGAGTGGCGACCGCGAACCGGAAGACGCTGCGTTGGAAGGCCTCCCACTAGGTGGACCGATGACCTGTTGAAGGTTGCAGGAATCCGCTGGATGCGAGTCGCACGGGACCGGTCAATGTGGCGACACTTGGGGGAGGCCTATGTCCAGCAGTGGACGTCTTTCGGCTGAAATGATGATGATGATGATGAATACATATTATTGCGTATTAATATTATGACTGCCTCGTTGGTCTAGTGGGCGCAAGCGTGACTGCTGAGCATGACGTCCTGGGTTCGGTTACCGGGTCGGGGAATGTGTTATTGGGTTTTTCCATCAGGAATTTTTCAGAAGCAGCCACGGGGTCTGGATTTGTGCCCGGTTGATGGCAATAGGGTCGCCCCTATTACATGGGACTTAAAACATAACTGGCGAAATGTGGGTGTTCTATTAGGTACAGCTTTGCCTAACCCTTCGGGGATTACAGGCGTGATGTAATGTTGTGTGTGTTGTTGCGGGCCAATTTATTGTCCTGAGTCAAGTGCAAATCGCTTTCAAAGAGGTTCGTATGTCTTCGAAGACTTTTTTCGTAGCTTAGCTGTTACTCCAATGTATTTTATTGACTTTTCCATCATTGATGTCACTGATAGGTCACTTCGTCTAAGGCCGCTAGCCAAATCTGCCGTTTTAAATTCGAAGTCATTCATTTCTGCATACTACTTATTCGGATTCGTCGCAAAGCATTAAATTCAGTGACGTCACGTTTCTCTGCTCACGCTTATTTTTAGCGCTGACTTTTGGCGCAAACAACTTTTGGATTCCATGTGGTCCTTTTATGATACTGGTATTGGTTTTAAAAGGGTTGTTACTTTTTAGTCCAGTTCAAGGAAGGAAGAGGACCTCTTGGCTTTTTGCAACCAAGGAATTGTAGTACATCAGCCATCTCACCCAGATTGATAGCGTCTACTTTAAATAAATATTTTTTCTCATTTAAGTGTTACAATAAAGACGTGACATTGGATCCTGCACTAGGATACCCTGTGCCACAAGATCCGGTTTCTTTCGACAAATATGGTTGACTGTTAAAAAGATATCAAATACAACGGTTCCAATTATAAAAGATAACTAAAAGGTAACTTAGGGTATGTTACGATCGGATCTTGCGGAACACCAGTTTGGTTTCCGCAAGGGGCGCTCGACGGTGGACGCCATCATGCGCGTGAGAGCCCTCACGACGGGGGATGCGGTTTCCCGGGGCGGGGTCGTATTGGCGGTGTCTCTTGACATCGCCAACGCCTTCAACTCCATGCCCTGGAGCTGCATTGGGGAGGCACTCCGGTATCACCGGGTGCCGACCTACCTTCGTCGTGTGGTCGGGGACTACCTGACGGATAGGGCCGTCATCTACCCCGGTCAGAGCGGAGAATGGAACCGGCGAGAGATGTCGTGCGGTGTTCCACAGGGATCGGTTCTGGGGCCGGCCTTGTGGAACATCGGTTACGACTGGGTGCTGCGCGCCGACCTCCCTAGCGGCGTCAGCGTAGTCTGCTACGCTGACGACACGCTGGTACTGGCACAAGGGGGGTCGCACGAGGCGGCGGCCGAAAACATGACACGCGGGGTTGCGATAGTCGTGGAGAGGATCCGGCAATTGGGTCTCGAGGTGGCATTGCACAAGTCCGAGGCCATGTGTTTTCATGGGCCTCGGAATGCGCCACCGTCGGGATCCCTACTGACGGCGGGAGGGGTTTCCATCGGCGTCGGGTTGACGCTGAAGTACCTGGGACTCGTCCTCGACAGCCGGTGGAACTTCGTGGAGCATTTCCGACGTTTGGCCCCCAAACTGGAACGGACCGGGGCTGCCTTCAAGCGGCTCCTGCCCAACCTGGGGGGTCCAAACGCCTCCTGCCGGAGGCTCTACGCGGGGGTCGTGCGGTCAATGGCCCTTTACGGGGCCCCGGTGTGGGCGCGTTCTCTGAGGCGGCAAGCCGCCCGCTACCTGAACGCGCCCCAAAAGGGGATAGCCCTAAGGCTAGTCCGGGGGTACCGCACGATCTCCGGTGAGGCGGCTAGCCTCCTTGCCGGATTGCCGCCATGGGATCTGGAGGCGATAGTCCTCGCGCGCCTTCACGAATGGCGCGCGGAGGCACTACGTCGGGGGGAAACTCCGCTGCCGCGGCAAATCGCCGCTCAGCGGACAGACCTCCGGCGCGATCTCATGGTGACATGGAGAGAGCGACTGTCGCAACCCCGTGCAGGGCACGCCACCATCGTGGCGATAAGTCCCCTCTTTGAGGAGTGGCTAGAGAGGCGCCACGGCGCCCTCACCTTCCGCCTGACGCAGGTCCTCACCGGACACGGTTGTTTCGGGAGGTTCCTGCACCGAATCGGGCGGGAGGAAACGCCCGGGTGTTTCCATTGTGAGAATCGTCCGGAGGACACGGTGCAGCACACTGTGGAGGCCTGCCCTGCTTGGGCGGAGCAGCGCCGTGTCCTCGTAGAGGCGATTGGCGGCGGCGACCTCTCGCGCCCGGCCCTGGTTCAAGCCATGGTCCGGAGCGAGAGGGAATGGGAAGCCGTCACCTCCTTCTGCGAAGCAGTCATGCTAGTGAAGGAGGTGGCGGAACGTGAGAGGGAAAGAGCCTCACGTCCCAGCCGCCGCGGGAGACGCCCTGGGCGTCGGGGGTCACGTGGTGGCCCCCGGCCACCGTAGGCGCGGGCCTGTGGACGGCGAGTTATGGGCTAGCTCGCCGTCCGGCCGTCTTATGACGACAGGCCGTGTCGACGGCGCGTTCGTGTTCCACGCGCGCCTCAAAGAGATGTCAGCAACCACGCAGGGGTCCGCACGGGCCGATGCCTGCCAGGGCTGCGGGACTGTTCGAAAGAGATACCGCGGCCCTGGAACACAAAGGGCAAAGAAGGAACATGGATGGGTTTTAGTCAGTACAAGTCTGACACTCCCTTCCGCTCCGCCCAGAGCGGGGGGGGTCATTTGATGATTTCCCATCCTAAAAAAAAAAAAAAAAAAAAAAGGGTATGTTACGATGAGTGTTGGTTTGTATGTGTTGGTGTGTAGGTTAATACTCAATTGCAAGTAGGTTTTCTGTTCATTATAGTTCAGTCCGAGTAACCAATCCTGGCATCCTAGACTTCTTTTTTGCACCCAAACTTGGTCATGGGTAAGATTTTTAGACCCTCTCATACAGATGTGGCCCAATAAAAGCCTTTATTGGGCCACATCAAAAAGACCCTTAACGAAGCCGAAAGCCCGTTCTCCCCGTCACTGCGATTGTTTTTTTGTTGGACCATACCTGGGAACCATCTAGTTACGGAGATATTGGAGGGCAAAGTTAAAAATTTTCCATTTTTTCTTTTTAATTACTACTTTTCATGTTTTAACTTTACTTTAATTACCTCCATGACCCGTTTACTATTCAAAACATCCATCAGCACCAAGTTTTGAGTGCGTTACGTTGAGTTTTACCGTAAAACGTGATTTTTCACCCCAAATAAGTCATTTCCCAGCAATAATTTTTGCATGTACATAATGCTTGGTTGATGGCTACCTGACTACCAGGCTACAAGAGAAGGGGGAAAGAAGAAGGGAGGGGGAGAGAAGGGGGTATGAGAATGCTTTATTTCCAAATTTAAGTTTGCAGGATACTCTCATTTCATTCATAAAAACGTTAAGAACGGTGGTCTTTATCGACAAAAACCATTTTTTCTAGACAACCCTTACATAGAAAGAGACATAAACACTGATTAAAGCAACGGACTATACATATTTCTGCTCCAAACAGCATACTTGTCAATATTGCCTACTCATCACTGTATACAAAAACATAGGTACATGTTCTTTGTTTGAAGACATTTTTATGCATGTGAGACTATTTTTTTAATATTTCTAGTGATTGAGAATGATTTATTTTTAAGATAATTTAAGATATATTATTAAGAATGATTTACAACACCTTGCTTTCCTTTACTGGTCTTAACATTATGTTGCCCATGACCAATCTTGTCGTCAAATTGATTTCTACCGCATTAAGAAAATCTGTAAATCTTTCGTGTCAATATCCTTAAATGATAGAGCATTAGCCATCATCTCCAAATCATTAGCTATTGTTAGTTTTTGCTTCAGCCTCAGGACGCGGGGTTACTAACATGCGTAGGAGTCGAAAAATAAGTTCTTTGCTCGTGATACTACCCGTTACATTATGACGCCACCATTTTGTATTCTTATTGCATTATAATATGAATCTCATTTCAGTAAGTACAGTGAACCTTCATATACTAAAGGAGACTTTATGAATCAAGATGAATCTAAAAACATGTTAACAATACAGTCCAATAGCCTGACCAGGCTATAAAGACATAGACGCAGTGAAAAAACATCTCGGAAATATTATTGGCTTCATAACCCTTCTGTTTTGGTTACCACATCTAAGTAAACTCTTCCATGTTCTTCAGAGTCTTCTCAGCCAATCTACTTCACATACTAACTACGTATTGCATCCTGACGTCACACATAATACACCGCGCAAACAGAGTTATACTTGCGACTACAACATTAAAAAAAAAAAAAATCGTTGCCTCACACTAGGAATTTCTCCTGTATCGTGGGTGCGTTTACGAACATTTAAACTCACATACACAAACAGTCAGACCCAGAGCAACTACCTGTAGACCAAACAAATATTTTTTTCCGTGCGGGGATCGAACCCGCGACACGAAGCGCAGCAGCCGATCGCTCAGCCACTGCGCCAACCGTGCCGTCAATTGGATACTAACCTGCCAGACGCACCTGTCTGATCATAGGATCCCCCTCTTTTGAACGGCGGTAGCCTGTCGGTATTTGATCGGTTACATTTCGGAGAATGTGATTTGGAATTAAACAATCTAATTCCCCCATCTGAAATACTATCATCGGTCGAGCAGAAATACGGCAAAGCGTCACTTTTATATGGTTGAAGTTCCACGGACTCGAGCAAAGCGCTATGCTTCCACATGTATTGTGCAAACTGCCAGTTATGGTATTCACTGCCGACTTCTCTGTTTCCCGATCATTATAATCTGGATGTCTTCTAAGTTCGAGTGAATCGGTTTCTGCTAGGCAAGCGTGCTCCACCCTAGGCCGCGTCATCGCTTCACACCAGGCGAGTTAGGGTCAAACGCAAGCCCATTTAGTATTTTGTTTTAAGGGCATTACATGGCTCAAATCCCAAAAACAGCGTATGTTCAAAGAAATTTGTTGATGAATCCCTTCGTGCGTTTTCCGTGTAAAAAAAGTATGTTAAGTTCATCACAAATAAATTGTATTGTTTAAAATTTTAATAAACCTTTTCAATTTTTTTTGGTTAATCGTAGAAAATAGGTCCTTTTTCAACCTTAATTGTAAATTATCTCTGTAACGGCTGAATAGATCGGCATGAATTTTGTAACAACAAATACGTAATGATATACTTAACAATCTGTATTGTTTTTTTTCTGTTATTTCTTTTAATATTTTTAAATTATAAATAAAAACCGAAATTTTGCGAAATGTGCGGGGCAAGTCAACAAAAACCAGTACAGGGATCAAATCATCAAGGTCATCGAGCAATGTAATGCCCTTAATGGTGAAATCTATCAGATAGGTTGTCTCAATGTTTAAGAATTAATTTTTATCAGCACTCTGAAGAGTGATCATGACGAATTGTTTAAATCTTTTAAATATGTATAAGATAATTTGACTTTGACTCCATGTCAGATTTAAAAACAAGATAAATGCTCATCTTTTATGATCAAACTAGTACCTATGCGTATTTCTATTATCTGTATATTATTTTGTACAAAAATAACTCTGACAGCTTAATTAATGGTCTAACTTAACTGGTTTGTGTGACTTTACTAAACTGCTAAATTGTCAATTTTGCCATTGCAATGTGAGCTTTGTTTCTGTTATGTTAAAGTTCATCTTGTACGGAAATTAAACTGCATCATAATATTTATTATTACTTATTGTTTCGTTTTTGCTTGGTGCTTGTAATACAAGCAGCTTCTCATAATAACACATGGAATTTCTGTTTAAGTCAACAGGATCAATGAGTTTCCATCAATAATTCATGGTTTTAATATTACATTGTTATATTGTACTCTTCTTCTGCTTACTAAATAAAGTTTCACTATAAATGGATTACATAATACTTGATATTTACAAATGCTACCTAGTACCTATTATTTAGATTTCTATATCTACTCTGAAAGAATAAAAATGTATATAAAGGCTAACTTGCTAAAATATGCTTTAAGATTTCAGTAAAGACAACTTATTTAACTAAAATATATTATTTTTGCAGATAAGCCGCGGGCGACGCGGACCACTTCATCCGACCAACCTAAATTCATAAGAAAGGAACCATTCACACATCTATCAGAAAAGGAATTAATTGAAGAAGCTAACAAAGTACGGGCCCAAGCCGAGGGCATCACATGTACCTCTGACCATCCACCAGAGAAGTTCTTCTCTCTACCACACAGAAGAAAAAAGGACAATAGATTAGGAAGAAGGAACAGTGACGAAGGATCACCAGAAAAAACACCTCTCGGACGATCAACTAGTGATGTAAGTGCTAAAAAGAGGAAAGAACGAACATCACTGTCTACACTATTCAGAAGAGGTCAAACTAACAAAGGCCCTGATCCACCTGTTGTTGTTGCTACCAAACCTGTTACAGTCGTTAAAAGAAGTAAAAGTGACGTATCCGATTTAAAATCTAATACCAACCTGAACACTACGCAAAACAAACCAATTCGCAAAAGATCTGGCAGCGAAACCGAGGAGTTCTTAAAGTCACTGAGAAATAAGAAGACTCAGTTATCGCCTATCATAGAAAGTTCACCAAGAGAGGATTACTTCAAGAAAACGTCACCACTCGACGTTTATCAGAAACAAAAGTCTGCGCTAAAAGAAAGTAAATCTGAGGATACAAAAACTGAAAGTAAAAAAGTTAATCCCGTTGAAAAGCCTCCTAGGTATAAAACTCTCGATAAACCGGAGCCAAAGGCACCAACCAGAGCTAAGAAAAGCAAGTCGCAGGAAAAGGAAAAAGAATCGCCACAAATATCAGACACGCCTAAACGAAAAACTGAAGTAAAGAAGACCTTACTTGTGGATGAGATCGATTCAACAAAAAATAAAGAATCTCATCCAGTTGAAGTCAAAGATAGAATAAAAGATAGCATAAGAAAAATTGAAGAGAACGTTTATGGTGATAAAGAAATGATACATAGCAGTCAGCAGCCGCCCGATAAACCGCCTTTGACTCGGGGACATACTGTTGATCATTTAGTTAGGATCTTAAGGGAAGACCAATCTGCACTGCCACCGAAATCTCATTTGATCTCTCCGCCAAACGGGACAAATACAAGTCAACCATTTTCTTATCTCAAACCAAGTGTTAGCCCCGATCCTAATTTATTCGTGAGGAATACTAGTCCTGACAGAGTGCCTTCGCCTATAAACAAAATGGACAAGGGAATAGTTTACGCCCATGTGGTAAGAGATCACGACTCTCATGTCAATAGACTAAACAAACAAACCGTTCACAAAACTTACTCGCCGTCCAGAGAGAAGTATGGAAACCTCTCCGATGAAGACGAAGGTTTAGGTTACGAGGACAGACACAAGTTCACCAAAACTCGTATGTACGACTACGATTATAAAAACAAAGAAAATGACAATTTCAATACCTTTGTTGAACCAACGTACAATGTTACTGATTCACCCATAAGACCGAGGTTCAGAGAATACAAACTAACAAGTTTTGAAGAATTTGAACCGACGTACGCCAACGAATATTCTCCAAAGGATAAGTCACCGGATTTAAGTAATCAGTATAGAGGAAGGGGCGATGGTATGGATACAAAGAAAAAAACATTTGAACCAGAAACAACGAAGGTGGATTTAGACTTTAATGAACTAAGTCACAGACGTCAACTTTTAGAGTCACGATTAAAAGCTCGAAGACTTGATCGTGAAAGAAATGTTGAAGAGACAGTACCCAGGTATTTACCTGAAGATCCGATATACGAGGCAGAAAAGCGTATGCAAGCAACTGAAAGATATGTGAACGAAACAGTTCGTTACTACAGAAATACATTAGAAAGAGATGGTTTTGCTGAAAGCAGTGTTACTGAAGACTACAGTAAATACGACTCAGATAACAATAAGGTCAAATATAATACAGAAAGTAGGACATTCCAGAAAGTTCCTAAAGGAGAAGTTGATAGGCGCGAGTTCATAGACAGGTTGGAGCCTAGATTCAAAGGCAATAAAAAAGACTTCCCTCCTGAGCCTGAATACGAGCCTCCAAGCTTAGACTCAATTACAGGCAAACCTCTGCTCAGCCCAGACGAATATAAGGAGAAGAAGTACAAAGCGAAAAAGCAACTCACTTCTAGTCATGATGTACTGCAAACAGGACAGAAATATAAAGGAAAAGATGAGTACTTTGGCAAAAGAAAAGGACATTACTCCTCCAATCCTGAAATTGCTCAAGAACGGGAAGAAGATTATGCTAACCTTCCAAAATATGCCGATTCTTACCACTCACTACGTCGAGTGAAGAATAAGGACTCGTACAAAGAAGAATTTGGCATGAGGCGACACGATTCAGGTGACAGTCGGGAATACTATCGAGATGATAGATCTCCACGTCGCTATGAGATTGATAGTCGATTGGTTGATTCGGGAATTGAGAACGATTTCCGAAAAGAATCGAGTGGTGAGATACATAGAACAAGATACAGGAGACACGAGAGTGATGATGACGTCAGAGACACTTCACTATTTTTGGCCAGTGAAAGGCAACACACAGAAGATAACTATCCTACTGAGCAAATATACGCTAATGGAGAATATTTGGCAAGGTTTAAGGATTATAGGGACAACGGTTATAGAAAGGAGTACGCGGGGCGAGATAGAAGTGCCGATGAAGGATCACATTTTGAGCCCAAAGACAGATACGACAAAAGTCCTAGCAGACTTGATGACAAAGTTAGTGCGAAACCGCCGAAAGCGAAGAAATTAACTGGACTTGAAAAGGTACATTATTCATTCAATATGTTCTTTGATTGTCAGTTCCATTCATTAGTAACATTAACGTTTATATTTTGACTGTACAATGGTACTTTTTTAATACCCATGTGTGTAAGAACCATTTTAAACATGGTTTTCTTTAATCAGATGAAACAGCTGTTCTCTCGCGACTCTTCTAAGAAGAGCAAGAAAGAGAAGGAAATAGTCCAGCCGAAGACGCGCACACGGGTGCTCAAGAGCCCTGAACATCTTGCCCAAGACGACTCCGAGTATAGAAGGTATGAAATCCATTTTATAAGCCTTTGTCACGATTTTGAATATTTAATTTCATGACGAAGCATACAATAAGTACGGGATAGCCTTTCCTTTCTCCTTTAAGGAGTGGCCACATTTGTCGACGCAAAATTTACTTAAACTGGTCAAAACTTTGGAAGTCCGTGCAATAAAATCGAAAAGACCGCCGCGGTGTCAAATTGCGTCGTCCAAAACGGGCTGGATGACGTCCTTTTACCCGACTGCGGTGAAGCCCAAAAGGAGGGTTATGTGATTGACCTGTATATATGTGTGTATGTATATGCGTTTCTTTGTTCCTCGTAACACCTAAAGGGATGAAATGGTTTCGATCAATTAAAAGTTGTTAGATTTGGGTTGTAACCATCGACATTTGGGCCAAAAATGAAAACAGCTTGAAAAAAAAAGAAATTTCTTTTTTTTTAATAACTATTTGTTTTTTGTTATTGCATTGTCATCATAAAGCTTGCTTCTGAATATACAATACTACATGGAAATAAGAAATATGGCTAACTAGTGAACTAAAATATTGATTATTGCAATAATTAATATCGTCGCACAGATGATGTCAGATGTAAAAAAAGTATTTGGAAACTTTCCAAATGCCTTTTTTACACCTAAAATGGTTACAACAGCAAAGTCAGTGTTTTAATTGCAATCCATTATTAATATTCTAGTTGACTAGTTAGCCATATTTCTTATTTCCGTACAGTAATATTACTAAATTAATTAAAACATGTCAGTATTTGACAGCTATTTGCGACGTTGCCATCTTTTTGGATGAACGCTCTTAAGTTGCCTATTAAGTTACGAGGTAAACTATTACTATAGATATTGTTGTTTTACAACATGAAATGGCACAACTTTCATCAGATAAAAGTGAGCGACATGAAAATCCCACGTGACACATGCGCGCTCCTTGCTCGCGTCCTAGATGAGCGACTTTGGCGATGCGACGCGATATGAACGGTAGGTTCATTAGGTTAGAACGGGGCATGGTGTGATAATATTCAAAATGGATTCACACAAGGGAGTGAGTGATCACATTCAACGACGCGACGCAATTCGATTGAGGCGGTCGGAAAGTGTTTTGTATCCCAAAAGTAAAAAAATGAAACAGTCGTCGTTCACCTCGCTTCGGTTCTGAAGACGCGCTCTTATTGCCATTTACAGATCTCTATAAATTACTTAGAACATGGTAACCCATTAGTTATGCATTTATGTTTTATTTTTGTGGAATATACAGGATTAAATTAGCTAGCGAAACTAATCCCAAAAAATCATCAATTTTTATTTATTTACCTTGTTTAGATATTAATACGTATCACATTGACAAAGTTTCGTAAGCAAGTTAAAGATTCTTGAACACCTTTACTATCAGTACCTACTATTGTACTTTGGACTTCATCGCATCGCATAAAATATCATTGTTTGCTCAGCTGGGACGACGGACGAACTAAAGAATAAGTAGTAGTTTGTATTCATACACAAATAGATGTAACTTAGTTATTCTAAGTAAGTGAGTCACAGGAAATGCATCACTTTGTAGCAGGAAAACTATTGCATGAAAATATAACTACGGTGTGTATGATGGAGCTTTACCCGGAGATGGTTATGAAATACAAATTGGTCATGTCGTTTTAATACAAATTTAGTATTTTTAAACAAGAAAAAAAATTGGCAGTCCATAACATCCTTTGTACCAGTGGCGAAGTTTCCATAGAACTCGATTCCTACCGGTCCCCTTTGAAAAAGGACACAGTCAGTATTCTATAGACAAAAAATATAATCACGTTAAAGATAATATGTACTCCAGCTTACCTCTTACAAAAATTAACCCTTCGCTACTGCTTTGTACCAACACTTAAACTTTAGCAAACTGTATTTTTATAGTAATAGTAGTCCTCCTGACCGCTTTCGGTCACGGCGACCAATTTTAGTGGAGATTAGCCGTCGGCCCTTTAGATATAACGCGGAAGATGGTGCACTCTCTGTTCCTTTTACGCTCATAGTCCGATGGTAGCATACCGCCAACTTGCAAACTCCGGGCTACTACTGAGTTTTTTGCCCGACCCGGGAATCGAACCCAAGACCCCACGCTCAGCAGTTGCGCTTGCGACCACGAGACTAACGGGGCAGTTAATCTTATAGTAGGCCGGAGCTATACAGAAACTTCAGAGCGCTACTTACTTTTACAATTATTTTTTTCAAGGTGAAGTATTTAAGTTGGCAGACGGAGTTCTGTAGTTTCCTACCTCCATGAAAGGCGTTAGTTGATGTATAACCTGCATTGTACCTACCTATAGCATCTAAAAACGCCTTAAAGTGGAAGCGCCAGGAAAAAAAAGGTTAACCCGCGAAATTCAAATTTTCTTTCGTTTTTTTGCAATTTGCAGGTCAGTGTCAGGTTGTATGTTGAAAAATGAGTCGCGCAAGTAACACGTATGTAGTTACAGAATTACAATAATTAAAATCATCAATACAAACCTCTAAGTTAATTTAACCCCATTAGATAAGATAAGATATATTTATTTGCTCAAACATGTGTACACATACAATAAAAAGTGCATGTAAAATAAACATTTGTTCAGACATGCTTGCCACATACTATGGCGTGCAAATGTTCTGAATTTCCATTCCTGTTGAATGACTTTTTCATGCAATATTTACTGAATGGGGATACATGAACTTAGAGGGTTGTATTAATGGTTACAATTCCATAACTACATACGTGTTACTTGCGCGACTCAATTTCCATCAACATACAACCTGACGCTGACTTGCAAATTGTAAAAAAAAGGTAAGAAAATTTGATTTTCGCGGGCTACCGTGACGCTTCAACCATAACCTTTATATTTCTTTATTCATAACCTCCTTTTTCAACACAGGTACACCGACCCAGAACCCAGTGACATCGTGGTGAAGAAGATCGACTACGAGTGCAAGGCTGACGAGAGGAGGTTAAGGAGCTCCAAGGAAGACCTGGACAGGTACAGGAGCTCGGACCCTCGGGATAGCGACCCTGAGAGAAAGTACGAGGCTGAGAGGAAATACGAGGCTGAGAGGAAGTATGAGCCTGAAAGGAAGTACCGGGAGGAGTATGATGGAAGGTGAGAATTAAATGGCAAAACATAACTTAGTAGTAGAGAGAAACGAGTGTCTTAAGGTGAAAGCGCCAGGGTAGCCCGCGATTTTGTTTTTTTTTTACGTTTTTTTTTCATTTGTCGGGCTGTATGTTGAAAAAAATATTTTTATTTATTTATTTACTCCAAACATACAAATATCCTTACAGGCTAGACCCAATTCGATATTGTAGCATACTTAAACAGTTATTTATTAACATAGCAAATTATATATGTAGCTGTTCTTGTGAATTCACCCAAAGTGCAACAGAATAAGTCTAAGTCCTCAGCAATAAGGTTGAGAGTGCGAAGCCCGCTCGTGAGTGGCATATGATTCGCGATTACAAAATTATAATCATTAAAATCACTTTTTCTTTCAAATTTTTCAACAAGTAGTCATTCAATGGGATTAAATGAACACTAGAGGGTTGCATTTAATGATTATAACTCAGAAAAGCCATATTTGTTATGGTAGCGAATCACATTTTAATCAACATTCAACCTGACACTGACGTGCAAATTGCAAAACACGTAAGAAAATTTGAATTTCGCGTCCCTGGCATAATAAAACATGACACTACGTCACGCCTTTAATTCCTGGGATGTAGTGGTGTAATAAGGAATCACAGACTGGTTCTGAATAGCAGTATTTTTATTAGCAGTTATAGAGAGGTATTTTGTTCATCCTATTACCTAATCACTTATACAATACCCACAATTGAAGAAGTAGAAAATCTTGCCTAGTCATCTAGTGTTCACGTTCACATTCACCTATCAGCCATTTTTGTTATTGAAGTGATTCAATATTATTCATTTTCAACACTTAAACTGAACTTCCAACTTTCCTAGATATGACAAGACACTGAAAGAAGACAGAAGATACAAGGAGCTCAAGGAAGAAAAGAGACGGTACCACTCTTCGGACAGAGAGAGTGACAGGCAATCGAGACCTTCTGACGGAGAGAGTGACCTGAGGAAGTCGAGGTCCAGACCGTCTGATGGAGAAAGTGACTTAAGAAAGTCGAAATCTAGACCTTCTGATGGAGCAAGCAACCTGAGGAAATCCAGGTCTAGGCCGCTGGACTCACCCGCTTTGGTAAGTACCTTCTATCATCCTACCATTGTTTGAAAATACCTTTTTTTTGGCCCTATTCCCTTATTCTGATCTTGTTCTAGGTACCCTATTTCTGATACAATAAAAACACATCGACTTGCAAATCGTATCGGAGTACCGATAGTGTTGACGACGCGTGAAACCTTTTGATACTCTA
The DNA here is from genome assembly GCA_905163415.1 of Noctua fimbriata. Lineage (NCBI taxonomy): Eukaryota > Metazoa > Arthropoda > Insecta > Lepidoptera > Noctuidae > Noctua > Noctua fimbriata. The sequence continues at coordinate 17,095,472 of LR990935.1, forward strand.
TTAGTGTACTGTACGAGTACTTCTTGTCACTTATGTGCTTTTTTCCTGCCTTACGTTTACTCCTTGAAAACTGTAGCAAAAATATGCCACTCTTTTCTTCGATAGTGCTCCAAAGTAATTAGACAGTCCACATTTGCTCCTACGGTAACTGGATTTTTCTAAAAAACCACAGCAATATCTTGTTTATATTTATTAAACTTAGTCAGAGTTAACAATGTAGGTACAATTCGGCGCGTGTCGTCATTCCGATCATCAAGTCGTCTTTTCACATTTTAGTAACACTTAAAATGTTTGCTTCATTTCCGTAGTTTTCATACGTCGTAGTAGGCACGTTAGGTATTTGTCAACTCTTGCTTTCTCTAATCCGGCAGTTGACCTATTCTGTCTGTATAACCTTGTTAAGCTCCAACTTCCTATAAATATCTACCTAATTATATCACTTTATCTTTCGACAAAGACCCTTTGTAAATCCTTAACAAAGAGTGAATATAAATTGGCGTGAGTGCAGTGTTAATAGGGCCTTCGTCCAAGCATCGGCGTGCAATGCGGAACAGAATGCGAGTCGTCATCAGCACAATACTCTTGCGCTGACCTATCGATGCTAAAGGTCGGAGGTTCAAAACATGACACTACTATTTGTATCTCACTTGTAAGATGTGATTTTAAACTCACATTTACATCACTACTACTTGATGATCTTATGACTGCATTGGTAAGCGGAGTGCACGTTGCTGAATTTTGGGCCAAACATATTTAAAGTTTTTTTCCATCGACACGCTAAGAAGAACATCACTACTACTTCCCGGCCGTCAATCAGGAGGGTCTCGTGGCTAAGTAATAACAGCCACGTGTAACGAATGAAGGTTATAACTATGCTATGCGGATGGTTGACCAAAGAACATCGCATCCATGTCATACCGCTTGGCATCCTGCAAGTTGCGGCCATATGCAAGCCCATTTCGTGTAAAAAAGTGGTGAACCGTAGTTGCCATTCCTTTATCTTTGACAGTCATAATGAGTAGCCGAAAGCTCGAAAGACTGACAACACGTCTTACCTAGGGGCATTGCGTTAATCAGTAAGTGGGTTGTGGTGTTCAGATAGGCAATTGTTTCATAGAAAATATCTGATCGGGTGAGACTGGAAACCGAGCCTAATATAGTTGAGAAAGCGGTAGGCCTGCACATTTAACCTCTTTGGCCCTTCGATCCTTCACTTGGTAAGACGGTTAATGTTGATTTGAGTGATGCAGCCAAGAATAACCTGTAACGATTTTTTATTAAGATTTATTAGTTCTCAACTTCAAATAAACGTTTGACACGTGTCATGTGCGGTCAAAATACATTTTTTCAAAATGTTGTTGACTCACGATATTTAATTAAACTGCATCTTATAAAAGTAAAAGTATAGGTTGTTTTGGGTAGGAAGCCGCACTGACCGACCAAAATTCACGTGCGTCATCGTAGCCAACCATAATGCAATTATCGTCTGGAACCAATAGTACTGCTACATGACACTGAGAGACGCACACAGAGAGCTTAGACAAGCTTTTTCGGCAGCTTTTGTCAGTCCCATACATTATTGACCTTTCACCAGATTCCTTTGTGGGAAAATAAGGCACAAAATCGGCCCGAGCGCCTTTGAAGAGGGAAGAAGGTCGCAGTTAGATTTAAAACTCGATGTCCTAAAAGCTAGACCACTTACAGCAGCTACTGATATATCCGATTTGTGCTTGGAGTTTTTCGGCCAAAGTTGGAAATGCTAGCCAGTTGAGAGCACATCAAAGAACAGCACACCAAAGCTCTCACCAACCACCCTAGAAAGCTATTGAATGCAGTCGCTGTGGCCGAAATCGGCTAAATGGCATCATAATCTTCATCTCTTTCTTTGTCACTTCGTCTAGTCTCTCAGGAAGCATGCCGTCAAGAATCTGGTCATACCCAAAGTCGACATTAACCTAAGTCATGCAGATGAGATAACTCTCCAATCATCTGTCGAGTACCAATAGTAAGGGCGTCATTACACAACTGTTCGCATTAACTCGGTGCTTCGACCGTCACTTGCAGTCTATTGATTGATACCCTCGGAGTACAGACTACGCCGGTGAATAACACCTTTGTTCCATAACCTGTTCTTATGGGAAGTATTCCTATTTTTTGAGTATCATCAGCAATATGCCATGTCTTAGAAAAAAACAGAATGCGGCATATTATGTCTTTCATTTGTTTTCACGCTCAAGAACTGTGATAGAAAGTTCTGTATTTTTATTTTTCGTGTGGTTAATGCCTAACCTGGTGTCAGAGTTTTTATGCAGCCCATGGGCCTCTGACTTAGCTTTACGTGCCGTCGAGAAATATCTCTCAGGATGCTCGTTTCCTCACGATGTTTTTCTTTACCGAAGCCAAGTTGTCATCCTCATAATTGAGTCTGTATCTACAGGAACGTTTGGATATGTCCACTTATACGTAGATTTGAAGTTACATCAAACTCCTGAAGTAGACGAAAGCAATCATCACGCTTTTCTTGGATCGCCGGATTGGTGATTGAGCCTTGACACATTTTTTTTACGAAGAAAATATCAAACATTTATGCCTTATTAATCTCACCATCATCATATCAACCCGGTATCACCCACGGCTGGGTATAGGCCTCCCCTTTTTTCTGCCTCACTTCCCAGTTCTATGCGGCCCTCATCCAGGTATTTCCCGCAACTTTGACGATATCGTCGACCCAACGAGCTTTAGGACGGCCCTAGTTTCTTTGGCCTATTACTTAAAAACTTCTTTTGGTGATTCTTTCATTTTTTTAAATGTCTAACATTTTTTGATCAAGCACCTCTGATATGGTTATGTCATTTCGTCCGTAATTAGTTCAAAAAGCATCAGTCCTCTTGAATGAGTTTTATAGCTGGAAGGATTTAATGCCGGAACCAAGAAGACATGCAATAGTTGTACCATTATTAAATATAGGCAGTAGTCGTTACTGCGAATGCAATCAATGCGACAATTAAACCGGAGGAATGTTTCAACACTGCTTCTAGCCGACTGCAATATTTGTTTATACTCCAAGTCACACGCTTTTGAGTCCTGTGGGAAATGGCTACTCACTCAGAAGGAAACGAGCTTTAGGCTGCGTTCTTTTTCACAGCTTGAGGTAATCTAGCTATGTAATTGGTTAGTTCCACACACATCGCTCGCCACGCATCTTTGCTCGTCTCTGGTGGCAAAGCAGCCTTAATCACCACACTTGCTCACTGGATTTTAGATTTTTCAAGTTTTTACGTTTCACCATACTTTAAGTCAGTGGTAGTAGTTTTTTGGACTTGAACTAAAAATAAAGGTTGTAAATAGAGCCTTAACATAGCCGAAAGGCACTTGTGCCTTTCCCCGTCTTTGCGATATTTTTTTTGTTCTAGACTACTTGGGAACCTTCTAGTTACGGAGATATTTAGTCCTACCGTAAAACGTGATTTTTCACCCCAAAAAAAAAAGTCGATTCCCAGCAATAATTTTTGCTTAAAGTTACTTAGTTTGATGTACAGAATGCTTGGTTGACGGCTATGAGAAGGGTCCGTTGACACCCTGTAGATAAGACCGTCGATGCCATCATGAACTGTTCTGCTAAAAGGTGTTTGTTTTTATCTAATCTCAATTGCGTCCGTTCTATATTCCTACTCCATTTGTTTCTATCATGGAATAAAACATAGCCTTGTTCTCATCTACAGGACACAGGGTTCGTCTAACCCACACGGTTGCTGAATGTTACATGGCTTCAAATTTTTGGTTCTAAGACATGCTGTTTTCATTACAATATTTTCCTTTTCTTTTTTGAGATGGTTATTTATGCATGGTGGCGTTTTACTTTTCTTCTAAAACTACGAGAGTTACTGCTTTGAAAACGCTGCATTCCATGCCTTGGGGTACCAGGGCTACAAGAAAGTGAAAGTAAAGTGACAGCCCGCGCTCCTGGTCGATATACGAGGTGGCCTATATTGGAGTCGCTAACGTTCGCAGTTTTTGCGTATGCTTACGTTAGAAAAATATACGCATTGTGGACTGGACAACGAAAAAATTTAAATTTTTGTACCCTATGTGGTGTCTTCTCCGTGGTAATTAAAAACTTATACAGGGTGTAAACAGACCCTTCACATACCCGTCAACCAAGCATTCTGTACATCTAACTAGGTAACTTTACGCAAAAATTATTGCTGGGAATCGACTTTTTTTTTATGGTGAAAAATCACGTTTTAAGGTAGGACTCGATGGAAAGCACTCAAAGCATTGTGCTGATGGATGGATTGAATAGTACGGGGGTCGTGGAGGTGTGTAAAGTAAAAGTATTTCATTAAAAACATGTATTTTAAAAAAAACTTGTAAAAAAGTTGGAACTTTGAACCCCAATATCTACGTAACTAGAAGGTTCCCAGGTATGGTCTAGAACAAAAAAAATATCGCAAAGACGGGGAGATGGGGATGTTAAGGGTCTATTTACACCATTTATACAACCTTTGATCTTCTATTTAACCCATTTAGGGGGCACTTTGTTATTTAAAGAAATGATGAGAGTCAGAAGATTAATTCAAGATTTTCATTGTTGAGTATCGGACATCGGTCCCACACTTGGCGGCCGCTGTTTGTCGTATTCCTTTGCATGAGAAGAGGCTATCATCATCATCATCATCATTTCAGCCGAAAGACGTCCACTGCTGGACATAGGCCTCCCCCAAGAAGGGGGGTTTTGCCATAATCGCCACGCTTGGCAGGCGGGTTGGCGATCGCAGTATGGTTGTTATAAAACACAGAGAACGCTGCTGCCCATTCTCTGGTAAGTCCCTTAGTCGCCTCTTACGACACCCACGAGAAGATATGGGATGGTGCTATTCTTTACGTCCGGACACCATACAGATCAGATCAGAAGAGGCTATCCTCATCATTATCAATCTCTGTTTGTATAAGAATAAACTTCCTCCCTTCTGCCCTGTGGTCACTCCCCGTAAAGGTAAGGTAGATCATTAATTAATTTATTATTTTCATTTATTCAATGGTGTGTCAGACTGTGCTTAAAAAACAATCATCATCTGTCTAGCCTTTTCCCAACATGTTGTGGTCGGCTTCCAGTCTAACCGGATGCAGCTGAATATCAGTGTTTTACATGGAGCGACTGCGTATCTGACCTCCACAACCCAGTTATTACTGGGTAATACGATACCACTTGGTAAGACTGGTTGTCAGACTTTTTAGGCTTCAAAACAATATTACCAAAATACATTAGTAACACAGGACCGAATTTAAAAGATTTCTGGGACTTGAAATCATCATTTCAGCCGAAAGACGTCCACTGCTGGACATAGGCCTCCCCAAGGGGGGTTTTGCCATAATCGCCACGCTTGGCAGGCGGGTTGGCGATCGCAGTATGTTTGTTATAAAAAAAAAAAAACACAGAGAACGCTGCTGCTCATTCTCTGGTAAGTCCCTTAGTCGCCTCTTACGACACCCACGGGAAGATATGGGATGGTGCTATTCTTTACGTAATACGGACTTGAAATATTAAAATTGAATCCAAAAGATTATGGATTAGCCTGTAAGAAGCACCTTAACGAGCGGGGTCGGTGACCCGAGTTCAATGTCGGGTATTTGACACCAACAGTGATGTCATATGTTTATTCACAACTGCTAAAATTCAACGTCGGGCTCGCAAAATAAACACGCGAAAAAGGCTCTTACAACTTGATAACAAGCACATTCATTTATAATGCTTCATTTTCAGCCACAATTTTCTCCACCGTGTATGATTACTGTCGAATGAGAGAGGCTTGATCTGATATCATTATCAGATCGGGCTCCTCTGATTCGACCAGTCTTCAAATATCCGTAGAACGAAAATACACATTTCGATAATTAAGCATTTCGAGCTCACCGAACGGATGGCTACCCTTGTCATGGAACTCCTTTCTAAAATAATTGACTACTCCATCAAGCTTTTATCCTCGATCAGGTATACTCCAATGACTGAAAGATCGGCTATGTCCGTTTTTTTATCTTCTTTCACTCCTTTGACGTCGTGATGGATACTTTTACCATGGATTCAGTATGGTCCTAGATCCATCAAGATTAAATAATTCATCGGTAAAAAAACAACAGCTGTTCCACACATTTTGACGTTTCAGTTTAGCATGGAACAGCTGATTTTATTTGATTTAGTGTCACGATGTTCCTCCACGAGTGAAGACAATATTTGTTTGTACATTTTGAATACTAGTTATCTTATTGAGGTCAAAAAAGGTTTGCTTGCCTTACCCAACCGCAAACCACATCTCCAATTAGACGCTTCATGCTAAACAATCACAATTTAGTCGCAGATCTTTCTCGAATATTACCGTTTTTCAACAGCCGCTTACTGAGTGAAATGTCTGGAAACGGGACTGATATTTTTTGTTTAAGGGCATTACATGGCTCAAATCCCAAAAACAGCGTATGTTCAAAGAAATTTATTGATGAATCCCTTCGTGCGTTTTCCGTGTAAAAAAAGTATGTTATAGTTAAGTTCATCACAAATAAATTGTATTGTTTAAAATTTTAATAAACCTTCTCAATTTTTTTTGGTTAATCGTAGGAAATAAGTCCTTTTTCAACCTTAATTGTAAATTATCTCTGTAACGGCTGAATAGTTCGGCATGAATTTTGTAACAACAAATACGTAATGATATACTTAACAATCTGTATTGTTTTTTTTTCTGTTATTTCTTTTAAAATTTTTAAATAATAAATAAAAACCGAAATTTTGCGAAATGTGCGGGGCAATTCAACAAAAACCAGTACAGGGATCAAATCATCAAGGTCATCGAGCAATGTAATGCCCTTAACTAGACTCTAGAGGCATGCTATGAGCTAGACTATCAGTAATTCTACCGAAGGGGTAGTTATAAGGTTTGTGAGCACACAGCTTAGTGGAGTTTAAACTTATAGAACATAGAAAGCTTGTATTCCTCTTCTCAGCGTTAGAGACCTTGTATTGTACAAAAGAGGAAATGGACTGGCCATATTTTATAATAAGAGGCATTGAAAAGTGGCATAGTAGTTGGTACCCAAGAAATAGGAAAAGAAATCGAGGTAGACAGTTTCGAAGGTGGGAAGACGAAATAAAGATCAGAAGAAGATAGCGAAAACATTGACTAGGAGAACGCAAAATAGAATGCAGTGGAAAGAAATGGAGGAGGCCTTTGCCAAACGGCAAACAGAACAGGTTGTCACCGACTCGCCAGAGTCATTAGATTAAGATTAAAACTAAATTTAAAAATAATGTGACTGAATAAAGGCTTACAAAAACAAAACAAAAATACTCCACAAGGCACTTGTACCACTGTCCAGTGTCCACATATGGACTAAGGTGTGTGGCATCATTTTAAACATCGCCATACAGTGGAGTTAAAATGTCATAGCTTTGTAAAAATATGAAAGCATAGAATCCCATTAATATTAGACTACACACAACCTTCACATGTGAATCAGAGCAAAGTACCGAAACAGAGCAAGACGTGTCACGATCACTACAATGCTTTGTCTATGGGGCAGACTCACAAAATGTGCATGTCAAGAATGAATGAAAAAGTATTTATTACTCCACACAGGACAAAACATAAAAAATGGTTAAATTAAACAATAAAAATGAAAAAAAAAAACAAATGAAATTGGTCCTGTACCAGGTCAAAAACACAACACAATTGTAACACTTTGTCTCAAATGTATGCATCATACGATCCTGGATTGAAATAAATGATTTTGAATTTGAATTTGAAAACTCTGACCACCAGTCTTACCAAGGGGTATCTTATTACCCAGTACTAACTGGATTGTGGAGGTCAGATAGGCAGTTGCTCCATGTAAAATACTGGTATTCAGCTGCATCCAGGTAGACTGGAAGCCGCTGAATATTTAGTAGTTTAGTACCAGAGAGCAGCGGTGGTCCAGTGGTGGCGGTCCCAACTTACGAGCAGTAAGTCGTGGGTTCGAACCCCGGCAGGCGCACACCTTTGTGTAATTTATTTCATCACCACTGCTCTCAAAACGGTGAAGGAAAACATCGTGAGGAAACCGGCATATCCAAGAACCAAAAATTCGAAGACATGTGACATCTACCAACCCGCACTGGGCCCGCGTGGTGGATTATAGCCCATTCCCTCTCATAGAGAGGAGGCCTGTGTCCCAGCAGTGGGAACATTATAGGCTGATTATGATTTTTTTTTTTTTTTGCTAGGCAGATGATGACCAGGCCAAAAGGCCCCCCTATCAGGCTCCATGGTCCCATGTAGTAGTAGGCGTTTGTCACATAATTTTAATTTTCGTATTAACAGCCCGTAGTTTGAATTTGTGCCCAGTTCCATGGCTAGAGTCTCGCCCTTATTACACTGGACTAGACTGGCTACATTTCGGTTTAAAGAAACTTTATTCCCAATAAAGACATGTCACTTACTTGAGAACAATACTAAAAAACATACATATATAAATTACAAAAAGTTCGACATCAGTATCATAGTTACAGTTACCCATCCAATGCATTCATTTCTCTAAAAGTGATCGATTTGCAATTATGTACTGGCTAAGTTGAGTTTTGAATGCATTGAAAGGTACACAATAGTTAGGTACTTATTCCCTGTAACATGAGACTTAAACATTAAGAGACTATGCGCACTACGCAGCCATAACCACGGATTTTGTTCGGACCGGTCGCTATCTTGAACAAAATTGTCAGACACCCGGTCGTGCGGCCACATGTTCTTCCTGGTCGGAGCTACTGCTGCCAAGACTCGTGGTCGTAGCGGTGTAGTGCGCGAGGTCCCTTATAGCTAGATTTTATTAAACATACCTACTATATCCTATGGCTACCTAGTACCTCTTAAGGTAATCTCTGAATGTCTGAAAACAAAACATCACCACACATCACCAATCATGTTGATAACAGTGAAAAATGTCGAGACCTTTCAATCATCATTGCCGTTATTCTGAATTCAATTTAACACACACCACATAAAGTTGTTATTTCAGTAATTTCCAGTTTTCATGTTGTCTTTAGTAAAGTTTTACCTTCGTTGTACCAAAATAAGTCAGGTAAGGCCACAGACCATATGGCGGGCGAACTTTAAGGCCAACAGCACACTCATTGATAGTTACTCATATTTTCCGGATGCTGCGTCACAAAAGTGTGATAATAATTATTGTCATTCGTGTTCTTTGGCTTGCCCAAGGTATGACAGTAATTGCATGGGCAGGTTTGAATGCGCTTCATTCTACGTACTTAGTTAATGTACATATACATCGCAGTAAAATAGTTATAGCCATGAAGATAAAAGATAAAAAATAAAGATAATTTTATTTGTCAAAACATGCGTATACATGCAAATTAAGCATGCAGGATGACACAATATGGATATTTCGTACGTACATGTTTCATCTGTAAGGCGTACAAATTTAAATAATTACAAAATATTTAAAAAATAAATTACTACATAAAAACTAAATTACTAAAGGCACTTCAACCTCTTCCTCTCTTCTTCCTTCTTTTTTTTCTTTTCTTCTTCTTCTTTCTTCTTCTTCTTTTTTTCTTCTTCTTCTTCTTCTTCATGATCTAGTTATATCCCTAGTAAGATAGTTTTAAACCGCTTTCTTATAAATTATAGCTATCTTCGGGATTTAGCTATATCCCTAGGGATATAACTATCCTCATACATGGTCTCCACTTCGTCGTTAAGGTGTGCCGAGGTCAGGGCGTAGACCTGTATGACCTTCAGCAAATATCTTGAGGATATTCTGAGTATAAGGTACGCCACCCTGGTCGACACACTCTCGATCTTCACCACGTTATTCACGAGGGGCTTGTGGACGGTCACCCAACACCACCCTGGGACTGCCGGTCACCCTCAGGGATATAACTATATCACGGCTGTAAGCATTCTTTTAACTATGGCAATGATAGAGCATATCTGTGTTATGCGGCTATAAAGGGTGTAAATAGACCCTTAACATAACTGAAAGGCACATGTTTTCCCCGTCTTTGCGATCATTTTTTTGTTCTAGTCCATACCTGGGAACCTTCTAATTACGGAGATATTGGGGGTCTAAGTTCCAACAGTTTCACAATTTTTTTTTAAATACATTTTTTTAATGTAAGATTTTGACTTTACACACCTCCACGACCCCAATCCATCAGCACAATGCTTTGAGTGCTTTCCATCGAGTCCTACCGTAAAACGTGATTTTTCACCCAAAAAAAAAAGTCGATTCCCAGCAATAATTTTTGCGTAAAGTTACTTAGTTTGATGTACAGAATGCTTGGTTGACGGCTATGTGAAGGGTCTGTTTAAATCCTGTATATATCTTATATTCAGCCTTCAGCTCTTTTCTAAGGACTGGGTAGTACTCCACCTCGCGGGCCCACTGCGGGTTGTATGAATTTTGCTTCCAGAATATTCCGGTTTCCTCACGATGTTTTTTGTCACCGACGTTCACCTTTCAATCTACACTGAAAATATTATAAAGAGGTAAATTTTGTAAGTTTGAATGTAAGAAGTTGCCTCCGAAACTACATCATAACTATCATCATCATTCTCTTGTCCTTATCCCAATTCATTTGTGGTCGGCTCAGCATGTCTTCTTCTTCCATAATTCTCTATTACTCGTCATCTCATCAGACACATAACTACATCATAACTAATTTAAAAGAAATCTGTAATTCTTTGAAGTGAGTAATGAGGTTGAAAAGTAGTAAAGCACCATTGTCCGATATGGTAGCTAATGCAAAAACATAAAGAAATCGTAGTTGTTATCTTCAGGTACTACCAGTGGTCTATCTCTGACACTATCATGTCATTGAACCCAGAAGGATGTTATCTATCATAGACAAACATTCTTTTATCGTATTTGGATTACCAAAACAGACAGTGGATTGAACCTTACAGTTCTGTGCACATTGTAGAAAGACATACGAGAAACAAAAAACTCTATTTTATTTTATAAAAGTGTTTTTTTTTAAACCAACGTTATGATTCGAGAATCAAGATTCAATCATCACGCTATTTTTTGTTACCCGTAGACTGTCAGTACTAATCAACGGTTTTTTAATTTAACTTTTTGTTTTGTAATATCATACGGGAGAAATTAGATAATAGATAAGTATAGGTATATCAAACAATTTGATATGCAAATATTTACCTATATTCAAACTTATGATACCGGCGGCCTCAGGGTATGACAATTTGCCGCCATGGGATCTGGAGGCGATAGTCCTCGCGCGCCTTCACGAATGGCGCACGGAGGCACTACGTCGGGGGGAAACTCCGCTGTCGCGGCAAATCGCCGCTCAGCGCGTCCGGCGCGATCTCATGGTGACATGGAGAGAGCGACTGTCGCAACCCCGTGCAGGGCACGCCACCATAGTGGCGATAAGTCCCCTCTTTTTGAGTAGTGCCTAGAGAGGCGCCACGGCGCCCTCACTTCCGCCTGACGCAGGTCCTCACCGGACACGATTGTTTCGGGAGGTTCCTGCACCAAATCGGGCGGGAGGAAACGCCCGGGTGTTTCCATTGTGAGGATCGTCCAGAGGACACGGTGCAGCACACTGTGGAGGCTTGCCCCGCTTGGGCGGAGCAGCGCCGTGTCCTCGTAGAGGCGATTGGCGGCGGCGACCTCTCGCGCCCGGCCCTGGTTCAAGCCATGGTCCGGAGCGAGAGGGAATGGGAAGCCGTCACCTCCTTCTGCGAAGCAGTAATGCTAGTGAAGGCGGTGGTGGAACGTGAGAGGGAAAGAGTCTCACGTCCCAGCCGCCGCGGGAGACGCCCTGGGCGTCGGGGGTCACGTGGTGGCCCCCGGCCACCGTAGGCGCGGGCCTGTGGACGGCGAGTTATGGGCTAGCTCGCCGTCCAGCCGTCTTAAGACAACAGGCCGTGTCGACGGCGCGTTCGTGTTCCACGCGCGCCTCAAAGAGATGTCAGCAACATCGTAGGGGTCCGCACGGGCCGATGCCTGCCAGGGCTGCGGGACTGTTGGAAAGAGATACCGCGGCCCTGGAACACAAAGGGCAAAGAAGGAACATGGATGGGTTTTAGTCAGTACAAGTCTGACACTCCCTTCCGCTCCGCCCAGAGCGGAGGGGGTCATTTGATGATTTCCCATCCTAAAAAAAAAAGGGTATGACAATCTATCGGTGTACATGGTTGCCGTTTGTGTATCGGTGGAAGAGACACCGATGCACAAACGGCTGCCATGTATTTAGTACATCACTCTGAACCCCCCCGTCGCTTCCCTTCCACCCAGTGCAGATACTCGAAGACTCAGTTTCATGTGACTCAGTTCTGAGACACAGGCCTCCTCTCTATGTGAGGCAGTAGGCTTTAAGCCACCACGCGGGCCCAGAGCGGGTGGTTGATATCACATGTCTTCGATTTTTTAAATTCCAGGACACGTCGGTTTCCTCACGATGCTCTCCTTCAGCGTTTTGAGAGCAGTGGTGATGCAATAAATACACAAAGTAAAGTGCCTACCTGGTTTAAACTATTGGTCAGAATCTGCTTAGCCTTTTCTCAATTATGTTGGTCGGCTTCCAGCCTAACCAAACGCTGCCACGTATTCAGTACATCATTCAAAACCCCGTTAAATAGAAATTTTTCACAAAAAAACCAGTTGGTTCCACACGTTTTAAACGCTGGAAGGGAACAGCTGTTTTTTTTTAAAATAACCAATGAAAAATTTCTATGTGGGGCGGTTCAGAATGATGTACTGAATATGTGGTAACCATTTGTGCATCGGTGTCGCTTCCAACCTGTATAACATTTTGTATTCTGCCATTAATTCCGGCGTGCAAAGTTTGCATTTTTTAGTATTGGCCAGTAATTAGAGAGGTCAGATGCCAGCTCCTCGATGTCAAATATTGATATTCTACCACGTTTTTTGTTTCATTAATCACGGACAAAAAACACTTAAGATTTTCGTCTACCTTCCACGAGTATCCTAGAAGGTATATTTATGTATGTGCAGTGTCAATGAACCTGTACAGACATGCTAACATGTAGCGGGTGTGTGAGAAATAATGAGGTGATCTCAGTCTACAAAAAGTATGTATGTGTAGTGTGTACATGTATCGAGCACTTGCCTATTTTTATTGTATGCCGAGAACTTTTCTCGTCAACGGAAGCTGATTGTTGTTATTTCTTGATAAAGTGGCGGAATCTCCTTCGTGGTCTGCCGCGACCCCGTGTCACCGTTTTAGGGCACCAATCCTGAGCTTGGCCGGGCCCGAAGCTCGTTCGGCATGCGACAGACATGTCCTGCCCAGTCACATTTAAATTGGGACGAACTGGATGTCTTCCTTGAAAATTGGAAAGAAGTAGCACAGAATCGTGACCGTTGGAAGGAATGGAGGCAGGTCTTTGCCCAGCAGTGGGACACTATGGGCTAGCTATAATAATAATATATTAAGCGACGGAATAAACATGGCTACTCCGTCAGAAGATACCTCCTAAACGATCAGTCATCCTGGTACTGACAGATATTTCAGTACATTAGATATATGTCAAAGTCCGATGTCCGGAGCTACGTTCTCGATTGGTTCTACCGGTTTCACCGAAGCTTTAGGCAGTAGAGTTACCATATTGCGATCATCCTATAACGGGTGTAAAAAGACTCTTAACGAAGTCAAAAGGCTTGTTTGTGTTTCAACTTTACTTTAAATACCTCCATAGCCCTTTTACTACTCAATGCATCCATCAGCGCAATGTTGTAAGTGCGTTATATTGAGTGCTACTGTAAACTGTGATTTTACACACCAAAAAACGTCTTTTCCCAGAAATATTTTTTACGCAGTATTACTTAGTTTGATGTACAGAATGCATGGCTGACGGCTTCGTGAAGGGTCCGTTTACACCCTGCATATGGTTATAAACACTTAGCCATGTGGGCGCATTTGGAAACAAACGGTTTGAAAATAGACACGTTGTGAGAACCACGTTAAACTATCAACAGCCTGGACGGATGATCCTCACTCTTATTAACCTCGTCCACATCCTTCTTCCACTCACTGCTGTTTACGAGCAGCATAATCGAATATTATGTAGATAGATTTTTGAGAAAAAAACTGCTTGCCTTAAATCGAGTTGTACCGAGCCGACCCCAACAAGATTTAGAGATAGTAGAATATGCACAACCAAGTTTGCCGATCGGCACGAGCCGTATAAAAGCGGAACAGATTGCTTCGGGTCGTTGTTCAACAAATACTGCCGAACTAGCTTATGCCCGCGTAGAGTTCGGTAACTGTACCACGGGATTGCACTGCCGGGATAAAACGTTGTATGTGTTAATCCAGTCTATAAACTATCTGTGTACCACCCAAATCCGTTCAGTAGTTTTTACGTTAAAGAGTAACAAACATCCATCCATCCTCGCAAAATCTCGCATTTATAATAGTAGAAAGATTGAATGAATGAAAAAGTAGATTGAGGGGATGGCACCCCTCAGATACCTACCCAAACAATTAAACTAAACCTGATCCTATCTTTCCAGGCTGAGCGATATCGTGAGAGACGCAGGCTGGCCACCCCGAGCCCGACACCCTCCCCCCCGCGCAGACAAACCGCCCCAGCTCCCGCAGCTAGCGGCAACTGGTTCAAGTCCCTGGACAGGCTTACTAGGAAAAAGGGGAAGAATACCACCAAGGTATAGCTTGTTGTTTAATAGTTTCAATAGCTTAGCTTTTGGTCGCGGCTTCACCCGCGCGGAGGTCTGAAAATACCTGGGGTAAAAAGTACCCTATGTCCTAATCCTAAACTAGATCCTGATTTATACGTATGCTGAATCCCATCTGAAGCCCTTCAGCCATTCTGGCGTGAAAAGGTAAAAGACAGGCTGTTACTTCCGTATTTGTAATACTTATAGGGATAGTACGGTATAAACTACTGAACTTGGGTCTTGACCACAACCACGTTTAGCAAGTTGAATATAATTATTCTAGGGTTATCTTTGAAAACGATTATGAGCTTAAGGTGTGATCTGTTTCAACTACTATTCGTAACTTTTGAAGTTCTTTGATCAACAATCTCGAATCTCTTAACTTCTGATATCTCTCATGATTTATTTGTGTTCTGAAACAAAACACTGCCGATGTTCTTTCCTTTATCAATTGACTTCCCCGCAAGAGAGCGATGAGTTTGACACTTGTCAAAGTCATCTTGAATGAAAAGCAACCAATCGGACAAAAAACACTAAATCAACGCCATCGCCCAGCGATTTAATCAGTAAGGCACTCCATGCTGCTCCATGCACTAGCTGAATGAAAGTAGCTGACAGTGCTATACGGTACTGATTTGTCAGTTTTATTCCTCATTCTAAATTCTATTCCGTTTCAGGTTGAAAAAGAGAGCATAATAACAACAGAAGACGAGGCACCACGCAAAACCTATCCCAAACCAGCCAAGCCTCTCACCTCACCAGCTAAGAACCTTCGCTTCTTCGGCGACACAGATCCCGACTCAGACGCGAATGTAACGAAGCCCTCAAACGAAACTAAGCGTTACACTCACACAAAACACGGCACTTTAAGAAAGACCATCTCAAATTCCAGCACAGGACTTGATGAAGTAGATCACAGCGAATTGACAAACAAAAGCTACTCGCTTTCAAACTTACACCGAGAAGACAAAAGCGAATCGCCGAACGGGAAACCGTACAAGCGAAATCTCCAGAATATATCGGAGATTCAGAGTAATTCGGAAAATGAGAGTCAATTTGATAGGAAAGTGAATGCGAAGCCACCTATCAGTCCGTATGAGAGGTCCAGAAGTCACAGCAGTTCGAAGACTTTGAAGGGATCTAAAGCAGATGTGAGGAGGAGGAACGATGATAGGGGAAGCTCGTCTGAGTTGAGAGGGAGTAAACAGGAGCTTAACAGGGACATGAAGTGAGTAGTAATCTTTTTTAAATCAGTTTTTTATGAAAATTTTCCGACCAATTTAGGTTGCGGGGATCCGCTGCATGCGCCATGTAAATGTGACGACAAATCGGGGAGGCCTATGTCCAGCAGTGGACGTCTTTCGGCTGAAATTATGATGATGATGACCGACCTATAACTTTAGTTAAACCCACTAGATTAGATTCCGGACTCATCATCAACATCATCATCATCAGTAATTCCGTCATCACCCGGTGCCTTGTTGTTTTTAAGCTGTTTCAGAGCCATCCTAATCTCGTACAGGCTGACATACGGAATGTCTTCGGTATAGTGTCGGGACAGTCTAGCTCTTGGGTCGTTTGCTAGATTTGCAACGGGTTTACTGGTTGAAGGGTACAACTGCCCATAACAACTCTCGATCTCCCTCAGCAGCTCCGGTTTGGCGTATACGATCCTACCATGGTCGGATTCCGGATTCAAAGATCAAAAAATCAAAATATTTTATTTCACATAAACCTACATGGGCACTTATGAAACGTCAAAACATAGCTTCACGATTCGGATTGGTCGTTTCCTAAGGAGAAAAACCGGCAAGACACTCCGTGTCCACTCAAAGTCTAGGGCCAGTCGTTGGAGTGGCTGCGTACCCCACTTTGACTTTGACAGACATTTCAGTACATCTGTTTAAATCCGGTGTCCAGAATCCATTCTGTCTGTACCAGTTTGACCGCATCTTAAGTATAACTGTACTGTAACCGATTGTGTTTTAAGTTCTAAAACTTCGTTTTTCCCAGACACCGACGTAGGACCCCAGTCACCAACTCCGGTGAGAGCAGCACTGAAGGCGACTCCAGTCACCAATCGCAACGCAGCGTCGTCTACTTACATGCTACCACCGGTAAGTTCCGTATAATTAACCCGACAAATGTTTAGCAGAAAGACAATACGACGTCACTGGCTCCTGAAATACGGGTACTCTAACCTGGCTCTGGAGCCAGGGTCTCACGTTTTTCTGTACCCTGTTTTTATGGCAATAAAGAAATTTATTATTATTAGTACTTGGGAAACATTTACTCGAAATGACAATAAATACAAAACCGTGGAGCTCTTACGAGGTGAGGACTGCTCATACCTACTTGTATTGGCAATTGTTCAGTACGTTTATTATCAAATGAAAATGTGTGGGAAATGCTGCAGATACTATGAAAACTTTGAAATTCCGTAACCTTTTGTTCAAACCTGAGGCCACATTTAAAGCTACTTATCCTAGATACCATAATACTTTCGTGGTTTATTTCTCTAAGACGGTTCGCAAGATAACATGTATTGTAATGTTTATTGTTCTCATCTTTCGTTTAAAACAAACAGTAAACCTAAACATTCTTATTAATTTCGTTTTCATTTCAGTTGGTGACATCCCGGACCCCGGCCGTATCACACGCAACCGCTCCCGCGACGATGTCTCCTCGGTCAACTCTTCGAACCTTCAAGTTCGCAGCACCACGAAGAGCTTCTCAATATTCGCGCCCTGGACCCCCAAACATTACAACGACCAACACGACGTCCACTACGCACAACGACCCAGGAAATCCAAGCCCAAAGAAATCGTTAAAAAGGCATCCTCAACAAAAACATTAACAGATGACAAACCAGCAACACTACAAAAAAATAAGTCATACAGCCAAACAACACTGACTCGACGACCACAAAATAACCGACTAACAAGCTCTAGCACAACACTATACAAAAAATCTGATAAAAGAATTAAAGATGCTAGCAATACTACGCCCCGAAA
Source organism: Noctua fimbriata (assembly GCA_905163415.1). NCBI lineage: Eukaryota > Metazoa > Arthropoda > Insecta > Lepidoptera > Noctuidae > Noctua > Noctua fimbriata. The sequence continues at coordinate 17,113,195 of LR990935.1, forward strand.
GTCAGTCACTAGAGATGGCAAGAAGAGTCAATCCAGTGAATTGATAAGTCGGGAAAATGATCGCGAAAGGGTTTCCAGATCAATTTCAATGCCTAAAGATAATAATAAAAAAGCAGGCTGGTTTAAACTGTCGAGCAAAAATAAGAAACCAGAAGTAAATACTAGAGTACGTTAACAATATTCAACGGTTGGAATCGACTAACTATTCGAATAGATTGATTAATTTCTACCCTATTTAAAATTTAAATTACTGTTTCCATTGACTAACTTTTAGTTTTGAAATTGCATAATTCGTTAAATTGATCGGAATTTTATCATCATAAACTTTAGAATAATTTGACAATGAAATGAGTGCCATACTCGAAACTGACATTGTATCAGCGACAACAAAGATGGAAAACTCCAAAATGTATTCCACTGTCTTATGCTACTGAAAACCGTATCTACACTTTCAGTGCAGGCTGGAAAACACAGAACTAAAATAAATGTACCAAGTTTGACATAGCGGTACATTTTTTCTTGACAAGCAGCGCCAGTAGCGCCATCTTGAATTGCAAACTTAAAGTAGTCATATTGTAAAAGCGAATGAGCATGTTGAAGAAGGTCGTTGTAAAGATACGAAGTAAGCGATTCACACTAGTCTAGGCCTTCGGGCCTTTTCTAAATAAAGTTCTAGCGGTCTCTAACCCGGCTATTGACTGATTCATGGAAGTTGTCGTCTGAAACAAGTTGCACTGTATAGCAAGTCGACTTGCTTATTGAACCTGTAAAAAGTCAACTAACGCGATGAAACTTGCCTTGCTGAGGAACTACAATAAGACTTTAGGCAAGAACGACCATTTCCACTTACATGAATGCCTATATTGTACTATTGGAATTTCAACTGTCAGCTTTGAGCCGAGCGTAGAAAGGTCCAAACATTAGCACTTTTATTTTGGCATTCAATCAGGTTCCTAGTGTTAGTGAAGACGAGAAATAATATAACACGTGTATTTTCGTTGTTATTATTAATGAAGAGAAATCTCGCTTTTTAACAGCGGTACTACGGTCGTAAAATATTAATAAAAATAACTTAGTATCTAGTGGTTACTTCTTAGTGCCATTGACCACTTCATATTCAATAATGTTACCATTTTCTTATTTTTTAGTCATTACGTAAAATGCTTTTATTACTAATAAGATATTGAAAATATCTGTGCATAATATTTTTAATTTAATTTTTCTTGTAATTTAAGTTTTCTTTCGACTTTTAATGCTTTTATGTTAAACTAACGCGTCGAGTATTGTGATTTGAAATCAAAATAATTGGCAGCTAAGGGCTGCGTAATGATGCCTTTTGTAATATTTTAGTTGATATTTTGATGAAAAACTTAATATAGCTCGATTGTAACTCGAATGATTTATAAATAAATTTCTAATTATAATATTTGTTGTTTATTTCACCACGTTCGTATTCTTATCTAGATCATCTGCCTAGCCTTTTTCCCTATTAAGTTAGGTTCAGCTTCCAGTATAACCGGAAGCAGCTGAAAACCATTATTTCGCAGAGCGATTTATGACTAGCGTCATTTTCGGCTCGTATACGCGCGCCACATTTTGCTCTTCAAAAAAACGAACGCGCCTACACTGTGTGGGTTCTTACACGAGCTTATACGAGCCTACAAGCGCTTTAAAAAACAATCCACCCGTCTAAAATACGCTAATTTGAAACACAAACATGGAGTGACTGCCGACCTACCCTAAACAACCTAAGCCTGCTGAAATAAAAACAATCTCCACAGATGGGATTCCCCATTCGCCTTTCACCTGTCCACTTGATGACCCTTAACTGTATCAGGCGTCAGCCGTGGTGCCGTGGCAGCAGCTGGCGAGCGCTTCGTCGAAGTTGGATGCGTATTTTCAAGTCGCCGTCTTCACGACTTGTAGTCGTTCACAGTCATTCGTCCACAACTTTTACCAGGCCTCTGAGATATATATAACCTAAAATTTACCGAGTGAATTCTGGTGAAAAATCGAAATGAACGATGGTCACAGAATAGCTCGCAATTTTTTTATTTTTTTTTAAAACGTTGCCCCACACTAGGAATTTCTCCTGTATCGTGGGTGCGTTTACAAACATTTAAACTCACATACACAAACACCCTAACACCACACACAGGCTTGCACAGGCAGGCTTTAACAGTAACCTGCATATATTTGTAGATTCGGCTAAATAGTACCAGCCGCACTGGTCGATCTTCAGGTTAAGCCAGGCTGGCCAAAGTCGGTCCGTGAATGGGTGACCATAACATACCGAATTTCTTCCTTGCCTCAGAAAAGCACGTCAAGCCGTTGGCCTCGACTGTTATTTGTAGATCTTTGACAGTTATGACAGGTAGTCAGCGGACTGCAAATCTGACAACCAGTCTTACCAAGCGGTTCAGATAGGCAGTCGCTCCATATAAAATACTGGTAGGTATTTTGCTGCATCCGGTTAGACTGGCAGTCGACTCCAACATTGTTGGGAATAGGCTAGGCAGATGATGATGGTAGATTTGGCATAATTTTACTCCCCACTTATTAATAAATTGGGATAAGTTTAAGAGGATTAAGTTAGTTTAAAGATGAAAAAGTGCTGTTTTCATTTGCATATTCATGGAGTTGGTGAGGAGCTCCTCGGCTAAATAATAGCAGCCACTCGGGTCGATCTTCAGGTTAAGCCGCGCTTTCCTAGGTTGGTCCGTGAATGGGTGACCAACTGACCACCCATTTCATACCGAGTTTCCTCCGTAACTCGGAAAGCACGTTAAGCCGTTCTGCCCCCGATGTCATAATTACAGTAAGTCAAAAAAATTAAATTGTGGGAAATCGCACTTTTGTTTCGAGATGTTTAAATTGGTGTATCTTGATGATTATAGCAGATAGCTTAAATATTTAAACGGATAACAAAAGATACATTTGTGTAGATCAATAGTAAATATAATTTATTTGTTTTTTTTTTTTAAATCTAATGAATTGTATTTATAATGACCACTTCTATCAGCCCAACTAACACTTTCTTAAACATATTAACAGTAAGTCGGTAAGATACTGTAATTATATTTAACGAAATATCCTGTCGATGTAAGTTACTGTAACTATGCTTACTACAACCTCTTTATCTAGCCCACAAATCCAGCGACTTTTCTCGCAAAATTCGCGTATTTTGGAAATAAGAGGGGATGTCTGTAATCTAATTCCGTACATCGATACATTAAGTTTTGTAAATAGTATTAGGCAATTAATTTAAAGGTTTTATGAATAAAAAACAATTTGTATATTAGAAAAAAAGCTTTATTGAGCCGTCAAAGTTGCACTGAAAGTTAACTGAAACTACTTGCAATAATCTTTAATCCTAAGTATGAATTTATCAGTTACAGACTGTAACTGATAATAATTCATACTTAGGATTAGATAAGAGGAAAAACGACACTGTAACTTACAGTGTCGTTTTTCCTCCATTTATCAATAGTATAGTCAACAGGTTTATGATAATTTTAAATTCCAACTGTCCCTTCTAATTATCATTATAAGTCTAGTCTCACTAAGTTGTACCTAAATTAAAATTAACTTATTTGAGATCATTCGAATCAGTCTCCTTCATCATCATCATCATCATTTCAGCCGAAAGACGTCCACTGCTGGACATAGGCCTCCCCCAAGAAGGGGGGTTTTGCCATAATCGCCACGCTTGGCAGGCGGGTTGGCGATCGCAGTATGGTTGTTATAAAACACAGAGAACGCTGCTGCCCATTCTCTGGTAAGTCCCTTAGTCGCCTCTTACGACACCCACGGGAAGATATGGGATGGTGCTATTCTTTACGTCCGGACACCATACAGAACTCATCACTCATCACCTACAGAATCAGTCTCCTTATTACCTAATTATAACAAACAATGTTTGTCTTAAATCATAATCACATTTGTTAAACAAAGTGTAAGTCTTAAAAATAGTAATGTAATATTACAAAAATCATGAAATAATATGATAAAAATAAAATTGAAACAATTTTTTTTTATCTTCAAGATCTGAAGCATTAGAATTTGGTATATTCAGCCAAAATGCTCGTCGTCGTCGACATTAGTTACTGTAAATATGATAGTGAAAATATGAAATAAAACAATTTTAATACAGTAAGTCTACTTACTATCATTATTTTAACGAACGGTTGCATCTTCTCAACATTTACTGTGATTGTGCTTATCGTAACATCGTTAATAATTTAGATATAAAAAAAAAGAAAAATTATCCTTAAAGGTCTTGATTTAAGGATCACAGTACTATAAAAAAAAGTCATAACACCAGTAACACGACTTACTGTAATTATGATATCGGGGGCAGCGTTGGTCCCTGCTGTCATTTGTACATCTTTGACAGTCGTTACAGGTAGTCAGTGGCCCAAAAGTCTGACAACCAGTCTTACCAAGGGGTATCGTATTACCCAGTACTAACTGGGTAATAAAATAGGCAGTCGCTCCTTGTAAAATATTGGTATTCAGCTGCATCCGGTTATACTGGAAGCCGACCCTAACATTGCTGGGAAAAGGCTAGGTATATTTATTATCTACGTTCCATTATTATTGTTTGCTAATCGCGTAGACAGAGTATTCTACTAACAGAGTATTGTATTTTAGAAAAATAGTCTGTCTACGGCCAATGGTGTGATTCTGACTACATATGCCATCTGTTGTCGGGTAGCGTAATTTTATGAGTCCGCTATCTTTGGTAAAGTTCCTTTAGACGATTGCAGATGGCGCTAGTATTTTAAGTTATTTTAATTTTAAAATCTTTTGTACATCATACACCATCTAAAATATATTAAAAATTAATTAAATTGGTAAAATATGAAACTAAACAAGAAAACTAATTTAAAATGTGTAACAGTCTATACTATTATTTTTTATGCTGGTAGCATACTGGCATAAAAGAAAATACTGTTTATGTGGATTTCGTTGAATAAAGTTTAATATTATCAATTGGATACAACATTATAATATTACGTAACATTGAAAGTGTCCATGAGAACACAAATGATTAAATATTAAAAATCATTTTCTTGTTTGCCACCTTGTTTTTACCTCCAAACACACGACGTGTCTCAAACGTTTGACACTTGTGAAAAAGTTAAATTTTTGAACTGCGAATTGTCAACCTGAAAATATGGCTGTTATTTGATATTTTCCATTCAATTTTCACCGGAAAATTGAAAATACGTTATCTTTACACTATAATTTCACGCAAAAATAACCATGGCGCGCAGATATAGAGACGCCGCTGCAAAAATGCAGCAAAACGTCCAGAAACATCTTAAAGGTATGAAAGAACTGTCGTCGTCTGAAGATGAGGATCCTTGCGAGTCTGGCGTCTTGGAAAGCATGTTCCAGAGCTACTCGCGTGGCGGCGGCGACACTCAAATGCTCAACAGAACCAAGAACCTCCTTGAAGAAGCCATCAGCGGCCGCTCAGTTACGTGTCTCATATGCATAGGATCCATCAAAAAATCTCACGCTATTTGGACTTGTGAGCATTGTTTTTCTTACTTCCATCTATCTTGCATCCAGAAATGGGCGAACGATAGTATTAGCTTACGTAGCGAAGAAAGTACGGGTCCGATAGCTGTAATGAAACAACAGAAAATTGAGTGGTGCTGCCCTAAGTGCCGTAACTCCTATTCTAAGGAAGCTATACCTCGAAAATATCGCTGTTTCTGCGGCCAAACTGAAGACCCACCACACCATCCTTGGCTCATTCCTCATACATGTGGTGAAGTCTGTGGAAAGAGGCTATCTGCTGGTGATAATTGTAAACACAAGTGCCTAATGCTTTGCCACCCTGGTCCCTGCCCTCCGTGCCCACAAACTGTTAATGGCATTTGTTTTTGTGCGAAGGAACACAAGAGAGTGAGATGCAGTGCTGCTAAATGGTCCTGTGGTCAAAAATGTAAGAAATCTCTTTTATGTAAAACTCATTACTGTGAAAATGTTTGTCATGCTGGTGACTGTCCCGAATGCAGCTACACTAGCAATCAGCCATGTCAATGTGGTTCTGAAAAGGCTAAGAGGCCATGCAATGATCCATTCTGGCAGTGCAAGAAACGGTGTAACAAATCATTTTCATGTGGCTATCATGAATGTGGCAAAATCTGCCATTCTGGCTACTGCGGTGACTGTCCTAACTCTGGCACATTATCATGTCCCTGTGGTGCCAACCAGCGCTTTGTCCAATGTCCAGATGTTATGGAAACCTGTTTAGGTACTTGTGGAAAAAGGCATGAAGATTGTGAGCACAAATGCCCAGAAAAGTGCCACAACGGCAACTGCCCACCATGCCAAGTTTTAATTGAGAAGAAATGCCACTGCTCAACACATACAAGGTCCCTTCCTTGTAGCAAGGACTTCAAATGTGAAACTAAATGTAGAGGGATAAGACTGTGTGGGAAACATGGTTGTGGAAGAAAGTGCTGCAATGGTAACTGCCCACCGTGTGAGAAAACATGTGACAAAGGTCTCCAATGTGGTCGGCATAAATGTACAAATATCTGCCATCGTGGACCATGCTATCCATGCCCTCTAGAATCTAAAGTAACTTGTAGATGCAAAGAAACTTACGTCAGAGTCCCCTGTGGTCGGGAACGGCAGACAAAACCTCCAAAATGCAACTTGCCTTGTAAAATAAGGTACAAATGTGGTCATAGCGAAGAAAATAAACATTCATGTCATTTTGGTGATTGTCCACCCTGCAAAGCAATCTGTGACAAGCAGTATCCTAAGTGTAGTCATCATTGTAAAGCAGTGTGTCATGAATATGTTGCAGTGCTGTTCAAGCAAGTAGAGAAACCAGCCACCCCATGGGAAGTGCAACCTCCTAAGACTAAGATCATGACCTTAGATTGTCCACCTTGTGACACACCTGTACCAATAGTTTGTTTTGGAGAACATGAAACAGACCAGCAACCTTGCCACTCAGCTTCTCGGAGGCCTTGCGGAAGAGAATGTGGAAAACCATTGGCTTGTGGAAACCATAAGTGCACTTTACTCTGCCATCTTTATAGCCCCCTTCCTGAGTATCCAAATGTGCCTTCCAATTGTAAGCAATGTAACCGGGAATGTTCAGTTCAGCGTCCTGAAAAATGTGCTCATAAATGTTCTACAAGGGCTTGCCATCCTGGACCATGCCGACCATGTGAGATACTTGAACGTTTAGCTTGCCACTGTGGAGTAACTGAGATATACTTACGTTGTCGGGAATTGTCTGCAGCTACTGAAGACATGTTATCATGTAAGCAACAATGCCCTAAGTACTTGGAGTGTGGTCACCGCTGCCGGAACACTTGCCACTCAGGAGGTTGTGGCAACCAAGTATGCACTAAGAAAACTAAAGTTTCCTGCCCCTGTGGTAACATAAGAAAGGAGGCTCCATGCACTTCAATTAGAAAGGGAGAAATAAAGATACTATGTGACCAAACCTGTGAAGCTAAGAAAGCTGCTGCTAAAATAGAACAAGAGAAAGAGAAGCAGAGATTGAAAGAGTTAGAAGAAGAAAAGAATCGTAAAGAGTTAGCAGAGTATGAGTGGAAATTAAGTGGGAAGAAGAAGAAATATAAGGAGAAGAAGATGGTTGTTGATAAAAACAACCATGGTTTCCTAAAGAGGTATTGGGTACCAATATCATCATTCCTAGTGACAATGCTAGCTTCTATTTATTATATATTTTATGTAGGATTAGAATAGAAAAATGTCAATTATTACTCCAATAGATTAAATTTTGTTACTGAAAATACGTAAAAATGCTAGGCATTGCTAGATTTTATCTTTACTAAATGTTTGTGTATGTTAGTTATAAAGGGTTATATTTATTTGTTTGTTTTGGACCACAGTCCTTCTCACACTAGAGTGGGTTTGGTAAGATTTGCACTGGTCTATGTTTTTTATGTATATTGTTGTATGAACTCCTGAATTTGTTGTCAGATGGTCTTGTTTCCTTTGGTTTGGTTGGATTATGTGGATTTTGGAAAATATGCTTGTATTTGTCCTTATTTATTTGTTAGGTATGGTGCTGTCTATGACCAATAGTAATGGGAATAACACCTAAAATGGTTATTTGTGTAGGCATTTGTTTCCAAGTTAGGTATATTATAATATTGTATTATAACAATATTGTTAATTGGGCCCAATAAATAAACTAAAATGCTCAATTAAATACATCCATCAGTTAGTCCTAGTATATTATGTATAGGTTTATAAGTATGTGAAAGCCAATGTCGAACCGCTAGCACTTATATTATATAAGGTCCCACTATTATATAAGGTCCCATTAAAATAGATGGACAAATTTTAACACAACTTTCAGTATGTCTAACCAAAGATATCCAAGCAAAAAAAACACTAAGTATTTTCGTTAGCTGCTTTTTTTTCTTGTTAGTATCTAATGCGTTTATCTTATTTTTTTTCCGTTGTCCTTATTTGGGGGGTTTGAATGATTTCTAAAAGTTTGTCCATCTATTTTAATAGGACCTTTTATAGTTAGGATAATTTCATTTAAAAGACAGAATTAGAAGCAGATAGGCAAAATAACACATTAGACAAAATTATGTCTGATAGGTATGTTTGGAAGTGCTCTTTTCATGAATTTGCTTTTGTTTTTAAGTCTTTATGTATATGGTATTCCTGTGTATGGGCTCCACTGTAGTTGGGTAAAAAAACTTGTAAGGGTAAAGTTATTATTATATTATAGCGCTAGCCCATATTGTCCCACTGTTCTCCATTCCTTCCAATGGTCACGATTCTGTGCTACTTCTTTCCAATAGCTGAGATAAAACCATGTTAGTTGAATGCACAGTGCTCATTTTTTAGTGTCCATCTATGCTAACCAAATGGTTGGCTGGATAGATACTTAAGACACCACGCATACCGCATTAAAGCTCTGTTTAAATTGAGGAAAATTGTTCTGACAACTAACTTGTACTGCGTGTTCAAACACCTCAATTCTTAACAGTCGTCTAAGTCTATATTGTTGATTTTGATCATAATCATAATTATTTATTTGCAATAAGTATTGGTACATTTTGGTCTTAAATCAGTTGAGGTTCCTAATACATAGTCAGATATAGATGACATGCAAAATTTTACAATATTTTAATGTAAGAGCAAGCAATACGTAATAATGTTTTTAAATGTCGGTTTCTATCACTCACTATTATTACAAAACATTAAACGTTCATAATAATTACATTATTTTTAAAAAGATTAATTGATCAGTAACTTCTTATTGGATTATTGTCATAGAATTCTACTTATATTGTATTGGTATGTATTTAATTAACTCGGGCCTTTTAAGGATGATTGATGTTCGCAGGACGATTTATCAAGTATAAGCTGACCTTTCAGTAATACTGGAAATGTATCATCGTATTTCGTCATGTAAACGTTGTATATGTAACGTTATGTATTTATTAATATCTTACATTACGTCCAGTTTGTATAAACGGGCAATGTGATTAGATAGTAATACATACTTAGATTTAGAAAATGTATACAGGTGTAACAGAAAGGGTATAGTCATATGAAAGGATATGCTGCATACCATCAAACTTTTTCAATGGGTCCAATATCGTAAATGCGAAAAAAAATATCAGCTGTCCAATACTAAAATCCAATACCTACTCGACCCACATGTTTGGGACAGCTGAATTTTTTTTCGCATTTACGATATTAGACCCATGGAGGAAGTTGTTCAGTTTGATAGTCTGCAGCATATCCTTTCATATGACTATACCCTTTCGGTTACACCCTGTAGAATAGTAATATTAGTGTGTTTCAAATGAGTAAATCGAGATTCAGGCTGAGATCTATGTACGTACATGTATGGCATGCTTATATTTTACTCAAAATAGCACAAAAATTGAATATACGAATATAAACCTTATGCAAATGCAAATAATGTTCATATTCCTATAATATTATAATAGGGTGGGTTTATGCGTTTTATACGAATATGAACAATACTATACAAATAATTAAATTTCAATTAGTACGTTTTATATATCAGCCTCGGGACAACATTCACAGAACAAACTTTGACTTCACTTTTAAAACTCTAACACGACGATGAACCTTGTACCTTCTTCTGCGTCTAATGTCCGTAGGTATTTGTATAATAATGGGTGAAAAAGTACCCTTAACGAAGCCGAAAGGCACTTGTTTTCCCCGTCATTGCGATATTGTTTTTGTTCTAGACCTGGGAACCTTCTAGTTAGATATATTGGGGTCAGTTTTTTTCAAAATACATATTTTTTTATTGTTATAACTTCATTTTAAATACCTCCACAACCCCCGTACTATTCAATGCATCCATCAGCACAATGTTTTGAGTGCGATACATTGACTCCTACCGTAAAACGTGATTTTTCGCCCCAAAAATATTCGTTTCCCAGCAATAATTTTTGCGTCGAGTAACTTAGTTTGCTGTACAGAATGCTTGGATAACGTCTTCGTGAAGGGTCCGTTTACACCATGTATAAGCGAACGACGGTAAAAGTTTGATATAAATTCACATTAAAAGTATCGGAATAAGGTTCAAATTCGTAGGAAAAGTTAATTAGCAAAGGAAAGTTAGCGTGCGGTCTGTGAATCTTGCCCTTAAACATGGTCTACGTTTAAGAAAATCTAAATAAGAAAAAGTTTGCTTTTTAAGTCTGCTTACACTGCCCGACCTAGAGTTCGACCCAGAGCTAACTCATGAGCTTTTTAGTTCACAACATTGCAATTATTCCATCTTGAGCCTACACACCAAAGCCGGCCGGGGCACGTCGGCGGCTGGTCAACTTAACACTAGGACATGGGGTACCGGGTTTCGATCCCATAGTAAAACCGGTTTTTCCCTGGTTTTACCCCACGGTAAACCAGGGCATGCAAAACGCGTTTTCGGTCCCATGACCGAAAACGCGTTTTGCATGCCCTACTCAACACGTATGTGAAAATAATTGTATCTGTAACGTCTTATTTATTAGTGTGCAATTTGATTGTGATTTTTTTTTTTTTTTAATAAACGATTAAACATGTATGGATCATTTATTTATTATATGCTAGCTATGCCCGGCATGCGTTGCCTTGCACTTACCTACCTACCTAACCTACCCTACCTACCTACCTAACCTACCCTATTTACCTAACCTACCCTACCTACCTACCCTACCTACCTACCCTACCTACCTACCCTACCTACCTACCTACCTACCTACCTACCCTACCTACCTACCTAACCTACCTTACATACCTACCTAACCTACCTACCTACCTACCTAACCTACCCTACCCTACCTACTAACCTACCTTACCCTTTTACTTTTTACTTACAATCTCCTACAGGCGGTGCTCGGGCCCCCCAGATTGGGAAGCAACGTCGCGAGCGCGCCCGCCGCGCCCATTAATTTGGGGACCAGCCGTCGGAAGTGGGGGCCGAAGTCCCAACGGCTGTCGAGCACCAATCCTAGGTACTTCATGGTGGACTCGACAGCAATTTGGGTACCCCCGACCACAATATGTGATCCCGGCGGCGGCGCCCGCCGGGGGCCATGAAAGACCATGGCCTCCGACTTGTTGAGGGCCACCTCCAGGCCCAGGCGCCGTATGCGGCTCACAACCCGCGAGACCGCAACCGTCGCTAGCAACGCTGCCTGCCTGTACGAGCTCCCCCGGGCCGTGACCAGCGTGTCCGCGCCGCTGCGAATTTCGCCTGCCACCACATTCTCAGGCGGACATGCACCAATTCGGGCAATGGCCGCCACTACTTCCTCCGAGGTAACCGAGTCGTCCAGTCCATTCACGCGCAATTCAGCCGTGACAGTGGGCCTGGACACTCTGGCGTCTTCTGGCTTGGGAGGACTTCCCGGAGCTTGGCGGCCAAATTGTCCGCCCTCTCCTGTCTTGCAGCACCCGACACTTGAAGCACCTTGGCACCCGTGGCTGCCGTTCTGAAAACGAAGCCAGCCGGGGTGCCAAATTCGCTAAACTTTAGCTTCTGCCTCATTTCCGCCAGGAGCGACTTGTAGGTCACTCCCCTGTTGGCGTCTTCGGGCTGCAGTGTAATAACCACAGCCTCTGAGCGTGGGGTACTGACCTTGGGCGGCCTCGTGGCTGTGGTCGAGTCGGTCCCTGGCGGGGTGTCGGCTGCGACACCCTCTTTTTGCGGCCCCTCTTCACCACCGTCGTCCACGCCTCCTGGGTGGGAGCGTGGTCTCTTGGGTAGAAGGAGGCGCGGTCGTACCCGCTGCTTTCTTCTTGCTGCGGCCACCTTTACCCGCCGTCACGTGGGTGGGAAAAGCCGCCACCGGGAGCTCGGACGTTTGGAGAGGGGGCTTGGACGCACCCTCCACGGGCTTCTTGGGCCCTGCCACGGATTTCTTGGTCCCCTCCGCAGGTTTCCGAGCTACCTGCGCTGGCTTCGTCCTGACAGACTCTACCGTTCTGCGCCTATCCGCCGCAAGCGGGGGCCGACCTACCTTACCTACCTAACCTATCCTACCTACCTAACCTATCCTACCTACCTACCCTCGCTACCTAACTAGTACCTACCAATCTACCCTACCCTACCTACCTACCTTGGTGGCGTGATGTGAGCTGTTAATTGCGGAAGATTCTAAACCTAAGTTATTTAAAAACTCGCTCTTAATGTGCACGTCTTTCTACATCGTTCTCACATATGTGTATAATCTCAACATGAATGATGTAAATAAGATTTTGTAACAATATTTTGATTTAAAAGATTTTCCATGAAGTTTTTTGCCCTTTCTTCTCCATAGAGATCTACGCTTTGGAATGTGCAACTACAGTACTTTCTCAAGTTATTATGCCTTGTGACTGTGACTGTAGCTTCGCTTCTTTTTGTTTTTTTGACATTCAAAAGTGCCTGTGATGGTCTAATTGAAATAAATGCTTTGGATTTGACTCATTTTATTCATATCTTTTTTCTCCGTGATTTTTTCAGATATTTCAATAGTCATTCTGCTATTCGGGGCGGAGACGAATCCAACAAATCAGAGATCATTAAAATCGGGCCAGCCGTTCTTGAGTTATAAATGGTGTGACTAACACGGCTTTGATATACCGGGTGGAAGGGACACCGACGCGAAAACGGTTACCACGTACTCAGTACATCAGAAATTTGTCATCAGTTATTAAACAAAAAAACATCTGTTTCCTACAAAATTGCAAACCTACACAACATGTTTCCTACAAAATTGCAAACCTACACAACATGTTTCCTACAAAATTGCAAACCTACACAACATGTTTCCTACAAAATTGCAATACCTACACGGTCAAAATGTATGGAACAGCAGATTTTTTCTTTTAGAACCGGGTAAAATTTCTATATTCAGTATATCATTCTGAGCCCCCAGCTCAATTCGCTGGTATGAATACGTGGTAACCGTTTAAGCGACGCGGTATCCCTTACATCCTGTACAAGATTTGCAAATGATTGTGAGATATGCTGCACTCTCCATACTTCATCGGCGTTGCAGGATATATATTCTTGCGTTCTGATGGCAAGGGCAAATCTTCACAACGTGCTTTCCGAGGCACTGATGAAACTCCGCATGTAATGATGGTCATCCACACTCGGAGCGGTCAAGCATGCACTGTTTAACCTTGGCGATCGACCCGTTGTCGCAGTCGCTTTATTACATATGTATGGGATAAAAAAGAAATATTAAAAAAAAATCGTTGTCCTGTGTTATTCCAAAAATTAATGAATATATAGGGTGACAGGTAATTAGTGACCGATACTTAAACACGTGATTGTACTCATGATAACAAACAACTTTCCCAAAGAAACATTTTTTTTAATACTCATGCACTTTTATCACAATAACACAACAGCAGAGCATTACGGAGTGAGCTTGCGAGCCGCGCGGGTGCTCTGCCTACCCACTGTTGCACGGTACAATAGTAATGATGATGATGCGTCACGCGGCTAATAGCTCATAGGTCACAGGCGCACGCGCGCAAGTTTCATACGGCTGTTGTGTCGCGGAGGCGGGCTGGTGGTAACAATAACGCCGCTGCTTTGGTGACCGCAGCCTTATATAGTACATTTTGATATAAGCGGGGAAACTTTGTTATTGCATTCGAGGCGGAATTAACACCCGAGCCGCAGGCGAGAACTGCAGTAACAAATCCCCACGCGTATCAAACGACGCTTTTCAATACACTTTCGAAGAAATATAGTGTTAGAACGGAAAGTATTTTTGTTCAGAAATTATTAGGAAACTATGACTTAATTTGCTTTTTTCCGCGCTTTGCTTTCGCCAGGTTGAAGAAGCAAAGGTATGATGCCGCTAAACAGCCTAATATATAAAATAGAAAATTTAAATATTTTTGAATTTAGAACACAAATAAACGTTAATTTGTTCATAAAAGTAAATATTTATGATATTCTATCATTATGTATTAATATTATGATGCCAACCTTCAAGGATAATGCTATTTCCTAGTCTTATGCTTTTTTTTATTTTGTTACGGTCAAGGGCAAGTTTTAAAAATGTATCCTATATTAATACTATTATATTTCAAACGACCAAAATTAAGCGTGTCTTTGAAATCTCATTTATTGATAAAGAGCAGGTTATTCATAGAAAAGCGAATTGCAACAGTACAATAACGTAGCTGGCGAGACGTCCCATAAAACATATTGGTAGGGTAGCGTCGACGTAGAACAGGCCACAAGCACTAAACTTACTGAACGATCGATTTGCCTGCAGCACTTTCTTGCAAAGACGTACTTGATCGTCTGAAAAAAAAAACAAGGAATATAAGTTTTTGAACTGACATGGTGGACGGCGGATAAACTAATCCGAACTGATGAACTGATCTGTTTATCCGTGATCATGGTGCTTGCAACAGCGCCGAAATATCGGTAACCCAAAACAAATAGTGAACATGGTAAATTTCCCGTTTTCAGTGTTCATGATAAACCATAAGGAAAATTGGAGTAAAATTTGAAACACCAAATATATTACATTAATATTGGTTCACTGCGCCATCTATTGAAGAAATAGTGAATTAGGGAAAGAAATTGGGAATTCTGTCACTAGATGGCGTTGCTAGTTGAGCGCCGGTTTCTGAATCACGGTGTTAAGATTCTCCGGCGCTCAACTAGGTCAAGCATGTTAAATTTGTTTTTTTTGTGAGCAGCAAGCACTGTGATTAATGTATTATACGCGCTTAGTACAAGTCCAGTGTTTAATTTAGCCACCCTCTCTTCGTCGACCTTTGTTCAGTATGTGTACACTGTACGCCATTACCGCGGCCCTTGCAGCCCGTTCCTCTTGTTTTAACTTGCAAAAATCTGTGAGAAATTCAAAATGATTTAATATCTTAGGTACGTACTTGGGCAGTTCTTGTTCTTCAGAAGCTGGATACACGCCGTTTCAGCTTCCTCAATGGCTAAATAGAATTTTTCGCACTGGAAGCTATGATATATAAATAGTAACATATCCTTAATAACCCATAGAAATGTTACCAAAATTATTAAAGGCGTCTTGTAGGTTTCATTCCAAGTGATCTGAAAAGGGGTTTCCAAAAATGGTTAGTTGAAAGAGAGAACCCTCTCTCTTTCATCTAAAATTCAAAAGAATTGTTGATCAAATGCTTGTGATAACACAGGACAACAAAAAAAATTTTTTTTTTTGCCGTTATTTGCAACTGGTTTTTTTTCATACCTTGGCAAGAGATGAGTTAAAATATGTGTGTGAAAAAAAAATTAAAACATCCATTTCCCTTGGAAAATATGTTTATTAAAAAAAAAAACAAATATAACTTAGTTTGGAAGAGAATCATGTTTTTAAAAATTATTCTGAAGATTTTTTAGTTCGTTTTGCTTGTCTCTTATAATTGTACGATGGATGATCTCGTTTTAAAGTCTAACAAAATCTGCAAGCATTCTTGACGAACATTTTCGTTTGTATCCTTTTTCCATGATATCTTGATGAAACCTTTCCCCGTATGAGGAAGCGGTTTAGTTACTGATTCCACATCAGGATTTTATCTCTTGTTTTGTAAGAATATCACCTCAGTTTCGTTAGAAAGAAATGACAGTCCGTAAATCTTTTTGCTCCCTCCAAATTACAGATTTAGCAATGGGCATTGCTGGGTGGGTACCTTTAGACCATCCTCTTAAATAGCGTACTTTCCTTAACAAAAATAACTTGGTGCCCAAGGTGTGTTAATCGTGTCGGGAATTTTGAAACCAAAATAAAAATTGTAAATGTTATTTAGTAATGACGTAGGCCGTTCTCGATATGAACTTGAAGTAAACACTCCACAAGTAAAACAGAGGAGATCCGGTGAATTTGAGCATTTTTGACTCATATTGTAATTTGTATGTATAGAACACTTCTTTAAAACCAAAATGCATGAAAATGAACTAAAAAAACTCGTCACAATCAACTGTTGAAAAAACACTAGAAATAGAACGCCGTTAAGGGCATTACATGGTTCAAATCCCAAAAACAGCGTATGTTCAAAGAAATTTGTTGATGAATCCCTTCGTGCGTTTTCCGTGTAAAAAAAGTATGTTATAGTTAAGTTCATCACAAATAAATTGTATTGTTTAAAATTTTTTGGTTAATCGTAGAAAATAGGTCCTTTTTCAACCTTAATTGTAAATTATCTCTGTAACGGCTGAATAGATCGGCATGAATTTTGTAACAACAAATACGTAATGATATACTTAACAATCTGTATTGTTTTTTTTCTGTTATTTCTTTTAATATTTTTAAATAATAAATAAAAACCGAAATTTTGCGAAATGTGCGGGGCAAGTCAACAAAAACCAGTACAGGGATTAAATCATCAAGGTCATCGAGCAATGTAATGCCCTTAACTACTAATATCGTACACGAAAAGAAGTACCTGGTAAAAAATAACTTAAAACCATTTTTCTCCGTGTACTTAAATGTGAGGGTATATGGTGTAATTACAAAAACCAGTCTTATTTTTGTTGTTATGGCGAAAATTTTTTTTTTCAATTTTACTGTCAAAAATTTTGTCAAATTTATATTTATTGTTTATTTAGATACTTCGATGTAAAATATTTTTTAAATTATTTTTCTGTTAATATATTTTAATTGGATTAACGGCAAAAAGTCGTGTTGACCTGTGTAATCTGTCGTCAAAACTTCTGTAATATGATTGATGAACTAATAGAACAACTATAACTCATAAAAACAGCACTATACATGTGATATAAGATTTTAAACTATCATGGTCACTAACATTATTACTTAGACAGGAAACGGGATATTTACCATGTTATGTTATGTTGTGTTTTGTCTTGTTATGTTTTGTTTGTTTGTTGTTGTTTATCCGTGATCATGGTGTTTGCAACAGCGCCGAAATATCGGGAACTCGACAAAAGCAGTAAACATGGTAAATATCCCGTTTCCTGTCTAAGTAATAATGTTACTATACATGTGAATGTTACCTTGGATATGTTTTCCATTTGTAACCGCATCTCCAAAAAAGATAAATTACTAAGAAATACATGGACCGTGATGAATAATATCTGCTGAAAAAAAAGTGATTAGCAACAGTTGTTAAGCGTGGAACTCTGCTCCTTTGAATAAAAATTCGTGACAGTAATAAAATAGAATGACCCACCAATGCTTGAAAAATGGACTTGTATAATTTGTAGGCGTCCAGAATATTTTGATAAATCCTAAATAATTTGAGACAGTTATCATCAATATTTGTCATTAGATCGTTTTCTTGTTCATCTTTTAGCTTCAGAATTTTTTTGTTCCATTCGTTAACATATTTGGTTAACAATATCAAAACACGAATCGCATAGAGAATATTCGTGTCAAATGTGGTATACAAGAGGGTACGAATTAATGTGAAGAAACTAAAATTAAACGTTGCATAATATGCCACATAAATAAAGGCGTTCACACTGAAAATATTTATCACTGTGATCCAATTCCATATAATGAAGCTCTTGACAATCTTACTGTAATCAAGACTGTTATGTATAAAATGGATACTCTGGATAAGAAAAATATTGTTTTGACTGTGAACAATGTTGAGTACGTACAACAATATCAAACCGAAAGCAAAGTACATATAGATGAAATTAAAAAGAATCACTACGAAAACACTTCCATACGAGATGTAATCGACATACATGTCATAAAAGGAATGCACTATGATAAAAAACACATTCAAGAAAGACATCAGATTACGCTTCATTCCGTTAGAAGTAATATAATTATCTTGTATAGCATATTTAGGAGAGAATAAAAGAAGAAGTAGACAGTTTAAAGGATAAAACATTCTTTGAACTTCTTTTTCTAGACGATTATTTAGCAATACTTTTGGTGGGTATAATAAAAATATTGGGTTAATTTTTTCCTTTCGGAATAATGTGGAACTCGTTAAGGACATGTTGAAAACGCACACGGCCTTCTTTCGAATTATGAAGTAGACAAATAAAAAAGTAATAAGTAGAAGTGCGGTGTAACAATAGAATTAGAAATTTCAATTATAAAGAAGTATTTAATACAATGAGGCTATACTAAAGTTTTACTTTAATCATAATAATAATCATTTATTTGCAATAAGTATTGGTACATTTTGGTCTTAAATCAGTTGAGGTTCCTAATACATAGTCAGATATAGATGACATGCAAAATTTTACAATATTTTAATGTAAGAGCAAGCAATACGTAATAATGTTTTTAAATGTCGGTTTCTATCACTCACAATTATTATAAAAAATTAAAGTTACATTATTTTTAAAAAGATTAATCATTAACATTAAATTCATCAATAGAACAACGAATAATTATATGTGAAAACTTGTAAATGGCAGTCAAATTCGTATTGTTTAAGAACATTGATTAGCTGTAAGTTTCCCGAATAGTTTAATATAAAAATGTGTTAACATTAATCATTAGCATTATTTATAAATTCATTAATAGAATAAAAAGTTTTTCCCGCAGCCATAATTTTAGCTTTAAAACAAATAAATTATTAGTTAGCTCTTTGAAATCCTTTGGTATTTTATTATAGATTAGTCCACACATATTATAAGAGTTATTTTTATATAGAGAAGTCCTTGGCGCTCTAGGCAGATCAATCAATGAAACAAAATTTTATTTTTATTTTATATCAGCTTTGAACCAACTGCTGTCTTGTTTTGATTATGTCTATATTTTTGGTATAACTAAGCACTGTTTGATTACTAAACTAGAGACCCATGTGTCCTAATGACTTTATGCGCTAAGCTAATCTTGTCGCATACTGAAGGCTGCACTGAAGAACGCAGTCTGAAAGTTGGCAACATCGTAAACTGTTTTGATTGTAATCATTTAGCTCCTGTTGTCTGCAGGACAATGGCCTCCCTTTTCTACTCCCTAAGGTCAGGCTCATTAGTTTTGACAAATTAATCAAAAGAACTAAACAATATGAAATATCGCTGTTTTGTACTTTAATTTTGACTAGAGCTCAGTAGCTTAATAGTCAATGAAAATAGATGCCAAGTTGAATTAAGTGAATAATTAATTAAACTTTTGGTTAGTTTAAAATAGAATTAACATCCCCGAACCGTGTTTGAAGTGCCCCAGAAATTATAATTAAGCACTAAGTATTTTTTTCTTTCGAGCTGTGAAATTTTCTTTTTACTTATTTATCTATTCTAGGTTTTCTTTTTCAGAAATTCAATTTTTATTCTCAGTCTAATTAAAAAAAATAATGACGACGGGTGTCTTATAAGTATATATTTATTTACTATTTATGTACTCTAGACTAGAAAACATAAGAGAACAACATTATAACATGAAGCCTACTTTCATTGTTATTGAGATGTCAACTTCTGCCTCACTTACGTATTAAGGTAAATTAAATTATTATAACACACTTCCAAGTATTAATTTCTTTCGTCCTCCTACAAGTTGACAACAGGCTGTAAGCGTTGCCACCATGTCCTTGAATATTCTCAATTTATTTCGAAAGAAAAAACCCAAACAAATCTTGTCATTGTATCCAGCTGAAGTGTTATTAAAGAATCGTATAGAAAAAGAAATTCAAAGAATGTTTTATCCTTTAAATTGTCTACTTTTTGTATTGTTCTCTTCAAAATATACCATAGAAGATAATTATATAACACCAAACGGAAAGAAACGATATATTTTGTCTTTCTTGAGTGTGTGTTATGTTCTAGTGGTAACCGCTTACGCGTTTTATATCGATTTAATCATCCATAATAATGTTTTAGTACTGATCAGTCTTAAATTCATTTACACTTACTTTCTTTTCGGTTTGATAATGTTGTTTGTACTCAACATTGTTCAAAGTCAAAACAATATGTTACTCATTACGAGGATTCAAATAATACACAAAAGTCTCGATTTCAGTGAGAGTGTCAGAAGTTTTGTTATTTGGAACTGGATCACAGTGATAAGCATCTTTGGTCTTAACGCCTTTATTTTCGTCGCATTTTATGCAGAGTTTCGTCCTATTTTCAGTTTATTAATTCGGAACTTACTGTATATCACATTTGACGCAAATGTTGTCTATGCGATTCGTGTTTTGATATTGCTAACAAAATATGTCAATGAATGGATCAAAATCATCCTGAAGATAAAAGATGAACAAGAAAATGATGTAATGATAACTGATGGAAGTTACTGTATCAAAATATTTAAAATTTATCAAAATATTCTGGAAGCTTACAAATTATACAAGACCATTTTTCAGGCGTTGGTGCGTATGCATGCGTAAATAAATTTGATTATTTAAGTGGGACAATATGGGGGAAAAAAATAATCATAAGACCTGGAAACTTTCTGAGGAAAAATTTATCTCTTTTTTAATGAAAACATTTTTTTTTAAATGTTACAGCACCATGCTGACAAAGACCAATTTAATTTGTTTTATCTTTTTCTTGTTTATTTTTTTATATACCATAATCAGCCTATAATGTTCCCACTGCTGGGACACAGGCCTCCTCTCTATGAGAGGGAATGGGCTATAATCCACCACGCGGGCCCAGTGCGGGTTGGCAGATGTCACATGTCTTCGATTTTTTGGTTCTACGACATGCCGGTTTCCTCACGATGTTTTCCTTCACCGTTTTAAGAGCAGTGGTGATGAAATAAATTACACAAAGTAATGCGCCTGCCTGGGTTCGAATCCATGACTTACTGTCCGTAAGTCAGGGCCGCCACCATTGGGCCACCGCTGCTCTCTTTTTTTTATATAATTTTGTTTTATTGTTAATTTAACCATTTTTTCGTTTTGTCCTGTGTGAGTCTAATAAATTCTTTTTCTTTCTTCTTTTCTACATAATATTTTTTTGGTAAGCTATGAGTTGTCCATAAAAGATATTTTTTTAATGATATTTGACATGTCTCCAAAAATCTTCAAAGATCTTCGGACCTTATCGAAAATTCCTCTTTTACAGATATTATTTTCCACGGTCTATGTTTTTCTGCGCAATTTATGTTTTTTGGAGATGCGGTTACAAATGGAACATGAGTCAGCAAAATTAGTGGTAACATTCAGTCTTATAATATCTGCTCGTCATGCCGGGAACAGATTATTTGCACTACACTCACATGAACGAGGTTTTCTTGAACATTTTTATGTCTGAAAAATTACTATTTTAGAAATAATTGAAGAAATTAGAAAATTTTCAAAACTAACTTGATATTTATGCATTTCATCGTTAAATGCACACTGGATATAATATAAATTCGTCGAATTTCAAGTTATCATAAACGAGAAAAAAAAAAAACTAAAAAGCAAATTGAAAACCTAATAAAAGAAAGAAAGAAAACATTTTTATTTTTCACAAAAAAAGTAAAAAAAAGTTCACGACAATCCGACTGCTATAAACTTCCTTCCACCTTTTTGTCTAATTGCGCTTGACTAAACATGAATTGCACGGTTGCACGAAGCAGGCGCGCAGTTGTTTTTAGTGTATTCGGGAACGCATAAAATATATACAAATTGTAACAGATTAAGCGCAATACCTGAGACACCCCAATTAGAATATTAGATTATAAGGCTAAAACACCATCCGTAATTTTTATTTTTTTTTAAATTTTTAATAACGTTGCCCCACACTAGGAATTTCTCCTGTATCGTGGGTGCGTTTACAAACATTTAAATTCACATACACAAACAGCCAGACCCGGAACAACTACCTGTAGATCATACAAATATTTGTTCCGTGCGGGGATCGAACCCGCGACACGCAGCGCAGCAGTCAATCTCTCAGCCACAGCACCAACCGTGCCGTCAATTAAATAAATTTAAACCAAACCTACTCTCTTTTTATAAAATAGTTATCCTTACTAAACGCAAAACGTATGTGCAACAACATCTCTGCACACACACTCATGCAATGTTAGCGGCCGACGCGACACGCACGCTGCCGCCAGCTGACTATAGCTGTGGCATTAGATGTTCGTTAGTTCAATGAACGAATTTTACGTACCTAAAATGTCATAGACTGATATTATGAATAACTTTTGATACTTCGTTGAGTTTACCGTGTTAATTATCAACACGAATCTAAGACTTTAGGCTTAGTAACGGGGATGCATTTAAAACAGCGATATTCAAAGACGGCGCGTTTAAAAGATTTAAATCATAATATTTACAGTGATAAGAACACATCGTATTGATAGGAAGAAGTAGGTACTTACAGAACTGTACTATTTACACTTTACACTTAGGTTATTAATTTGCACTATTTCTGCGATCCACTTTCATTAAAGTTTCAAAATGACCACCGCCTTGTTCTATGCACTTATTTGCTACAAATGCTAGTTGCATGCCAACACGCGTGAAGGTGCTCTCGTCCGTCCAAAGAATGTTATGTTGCCAGTTCTCCAACAACCACCTACTGAATTCCAGTCGTGGCAAGTTGTCGGCCGGCGTTAGGTCTTGATACCGTCGAAGATGGAATGGGTGTTCACCATCAGCTCGCGACGTTCGCCACACGTACATGTGGCTGCAGTCGAACTAGGGTGCTGCTTCTCTCGAGCTGTCCTCTGGATGTTCGTCGAAATGGTCGAGAATACGCTCTTGCAGACGAGTAGTCGGCACATTCGTCCCTCTGTCCAAAGCCGTATTAGGAAGGAACGTTCCAGAGTCCCTCAGTCGCTGAGTTGCAGCCAGCATCGTCCTGGCGCTCACACTGCAGCCAAAACGGTAATTGAACTCGCGACAAGCTAACGCGACATTATCAAGACAGCGAGCCAGGGTCCTCACCATATCCGTGTATTGTATGTTGGTATACTGGAAAGCCATTGCGCGCGGAAACAAAAATGTCACGGACGTAAATAAAAGAACGTCTACAGTAGATCACTACCGGCGGATGACTAACTAGATGTTAGGTTTTTATTCGGCGGTAGCGGCGGCGTGTGTGTTGGCATTTCGCATAAACGTCAAAGAGGTTGCCGACAAATGCTTTATCTCTTTGCAATAAGTTCTAAATTTCTTCAAATTAAATAATTTTATTTTGTAACAATTGTTTGATGACCAACTAAGTTTGGTCGTGAATTCAAATAAGCCTTACTAATTGGAGATATGGTTGTTCTGTATGGTGTCCGGACGTAAAGAATAGCACCATCCCATATCTTCCCGTAGGTGTCGTAAGAGGCGACTAAGGGACTTACCAGAGAATGGGCAGCAGCGTTCTCTGTGTTTTATAATAACCATACTGCGATCGCCAACCCGCCTGCCAAGCGTGGCGATTATGGCAAAACCCCCCTAAATGACGAGCACAAGAAAAAAATGGCCCCTAGTACCCGGCAGCCCGTCTACCCTCGACTATGGTAGCGGTCGAGGTTACGGCGTGGCAAGGGGTGCGAAGAATCTCCGGAAGGGATCAGGCTGCCAATACCGACGACTTGACCTGGCAACATATAACACGCGTACACTCCGGACCGACGAGAAGATAACGGAACTCGAAGAGGAATTGAGCAGGCTGCAATGGAGTATTGTGGGATTATCTGAAGTCCGAAGAGAGGGTGAGGATACGATAATCCTGAAATCCGGCAATCTGCTCTATTTCCGAGAGGGTGACCGGCAGTCCCAGGGTGGTGTTGGGTTTATCGTCCACAAGTCCCTCGTGAATAACGTGGTGAAGATCGAGAGTGTGTCCACCAGGGTGGCGTACCTTTCCGGAGGACACGGTGCAGCACACTGTGGAGGTCTGCCCCGCTTGGGCGGAGCAGCGCCGTGTCCTCGTAGTGGCGATCGGCGGCGGCGACCTCTCGCGCCCGGCCCTGGTTCAAGCCATGGTCCGGAGCGAGAGGGAATGGGAAGCCGTCACCTCCTTCTGCGAAGCAGTCATGCTGGTGAAGGAGGTGGCGGAACGTGAGAGGGAAAGAGCCTCACGTCCCAGCCGCCGCGGGAGACGCCCTGGGCGTCGGGGGTCACGTGGTGGCCCCCGGCCACCGTAGGCGCGG
Organism: Noctua fimbriata; assembly: GCA_905163415.1. Lineage (NCBI taxonomy): Eukaryota > Metazoa > Arthropoda > Insecta > Lepidoptera > Noctuidae > Noctua > Noctua fimbriata. The sequence goes on from LR990935.1 coordinate 17,137,695, forward strand.
GCCTGTGGATGGCGAGTTATGGGCTAGCTCGCCGTCCAGCCGTCTTATGACGACAGGCCGTGTCGACGGCGCGTTCGTGTTCCACGCGCGCCTCAAAGAGATGTCAGCAACCACGTAGGGGTCCGCACGGGCCGATGCCTGCCAGGGCTGCGGGACTGTTCGAAAGAGATACCGCGGCCCTGGAACACAAAGGGCAAAGAAGGAACATGGATGGGTTTTAGTCAGTACAAGTCTGACACTCCCTTCCGCTCTGCCCAGAGCGGGGGGGGTCATTTGATGATTTCCCATCCCAAAAAAAAAAAAAAACAAAAAAAAAAAAAAAAAAAAAAAGTATGGCGTACCTTATACTCAGAATATCCTCAAGATATTTGCTGAAGGTCATACAGATCTACGCCCCGACCTCGGCACACCCCGACGACGAAGTGGAGACCATGTATGAGGATATTTCTAAAGCCCTGCATGGTTTCAAAACTCACTTCACCGTTGTCATGGGGGACTTCAACGCGAAACTGGGCAAACGAGACGGGGATGAGCTGCAGGTGGGGCAATTTGGGTGTGGACGTCGGAACCACCGGGGTCACCAACTGGCTAGCTTTATGGAGAAGGAGGGCCTCTATATGATGAACTCCTTCTTCAAAAAGCGCGAGCACAGGAAGTGGACCTGGCAGAGTCCCGATGGTGCAACTAAAAATGAGATTGACTTCATCATGTCAACCAAGAAGCAACTGTTCAATGATGTCTCTGTGATCAATTCGGTGAAAACCGGGAGCGATCACCGCATGGTAAGAGGCACATTGAACATCAATATAAAGCTTGAAAGGTCTCGACTGATGAAGTCTACACTCCGTCCAGCACAGATCCAGATCCAAAACCCCGAGAGCTTTCAGCTTGAACTCCAGAATCGTTTCGAGTGCCTAGGAAGCTCAGTGGACGAATACAACGATGGGTTCGTGGAAACTGTCCATACGACTGGGTCTAAGTTTTTCAAGACACGTCGTGCACACAACAAAAAACTCTCTGATCATACTCTCGAGCTCATGAAGGAGCGGCGTGAGATGATCCGCAGTCTGATGAAATGAATTGCAGTCTTCAGACGAGACGTGGAAGTACCGGCAGCTCAATAGACGGATCTCTAAATCCTTGAAGAGCGACCTCCGCCGCTTTAATACCGAGCGTATTGAAGACGCTATTGAGCGGAATAAAGGCTCCAAGGTATTTTCAAGAGATCTGGCTATTGGGCAGAGCCAGCTCACGAAACTGAAGACCGACGATGGCAGGATCGTATCCGCCAAACCAGAGCTGCTGAGGGAGATCGAGCGTTTTTATGGGCAGTTGTACACTTCAATCAGTAATCCCGTTACAACTCTAGCTAACGACCCAAGAGCTAGACTGACCCGACATTATACCGAAGACATTCCGGATGTCAGCCTGTACGAGATTAGGATGGCTCTTAAACAGCTTAAAAACAACAAGGCACCGGGTGATGACGGAATTACGGCCGAACTCCTGAAGGCGGGTGGAAAACCGGTACTTAAGGCCCTTCAGAAGCTGTTTGATTCCGTCATACTCGAGGGGAAAACGCCGTAGGCATGGTGCAGGGGTGTGGTGGTACTCTTCTTCATAAAGGGCGACAATGCCCGGCTGAAGAACTATAGGCCCATCTCACTTCTAAGCCATGTCTACAAGTTGTTCTCAAGAGTCATCACGAATCGTCTCGCGCGCAGGTTGACGATTTTCAGCCTCCCGAACAAGCCGGATTCCGAAAAGGCTTTAGCACCGTAGACCACATACATACGCTGCGGCAGGTTATACAGAAGACCGAAGAGTATAACCTGCCTCTCTGCTTAGCATTTGTGTACTACGAGAATGCCTTCGATTCGATCGAGACTTGGGCAGTCTCTCCAACGGTGCCAAATCGACTATCGGTACATCGAGGTGCTGAAGTGTTTGTACAAAAACGCCACCATGTCAGTCCGACTTCAGGACCAGACCTCGGAACCTATTCTTCTGCAGCGAGGTGTGAGACAGGGAGACGTCATATCTCCGAAACTGTTCACCGCTGCACTGGAGGATTTCTTCAAGGTTCTGGACTGGAGAGGGCTAGGCATCAACGTCAATGGCGAATACATCTCTCACCTTCGATTTGCCGACGATATAGTGGTCATGGCTGAGACCATGGAGGACCTCAGTACAATGCTCGATGATTGCTTGATGATTATTTATTATTATTATGTTGAATAACCATGTAACACCCACTCCTATCAAGATCGGAGACTCTACACTCGAAGTTGTAGACGATTATGTCTACCTTGGACAAACGATCCAGTTAGGTAGGTCTAACTTCGATAAAGAGGTCAATCGTCGAATCCGACTCGGCTGGGCACCGTTCGGGAAGTTGCGTGGTATCTTCTCGTCCAACTTACCGCAGTGTCTCAAGACGAAAGTCTATGACCAGTGTGTGTTGCCAGTGATTACTTACGGGACCGAAACATGGTCGCTCACAATGGGCCTTATCAGAAGGCTTAAAGTCACCCAAAGGGCAATGGAGAGGGCTGTGCTCGGAGTTTCCTTGCGTGATAAAATCAGAAATGAGGACATCCGCAAGAGAACCAAGGTAACCGACGTAGCCCGAAGAATAGCCAAACTGAAGTGGCAGTGGGCAGGGCACATTCCTCGCAGAACGGATGGCCGATGGGGCCGAAAAGTTCTGGAGTGGCGACCGCGAACCGGAAGACGCTGAGTTGGAAGGCCTTCCACTAGGTGGACCGATGACCTGGTGAAGGCTGCAGGGATCCGCTGGATGCGAGTCGCACGGGACCGGTCAATGTGGCGACACTTGGGGGAGGCCTATGTCCAGCAGTGGACGTCTTTCGGCTGAAATGATGATGATGAATGATGAATTGGAGATAAAGATGGAATTCCTTTAAATTATCTATTTATTTGACGTACACTACTTTTAATGTAAAATGCATTGTAATATTATTCACGTGTATTACGAGCTATGAACAAACTACAAATAATGTCGTGCGTTTTAGTAGCCTTTATTGCTCTGAGTTAAGGTTTCAATTTCCTTGAATTAAGGATTGTATTAATTTGTCATGATACTGTGTTTCTAATTTAAGTTATTTAAAAGATTTTTCCGTCAAAATTTAACACCTATTTTTTATGACGGAAATCGATTCAGAAGCCGATTCTGAACCAACTACTTTCAGGAACTGCGTTTATTCTGTTACACGTTGTATGGTAAATGTTGCATTGAAAGGTGTGTTGCAAATAATGTGCACTCGGCTTCACAAAACCTGATAACAGATTATGTCAGCAGAGCTAAACGTCCGGGATACGGGTAATCCCATTTTCCAAACTCTTTTAAACGTATTATAAAAAAACTTTCCAGGTAATTTGGAATAACGGTTTCAAGACTGTCTTCATTGAATTTGTAACATTTCTATGGATAATTAAGGATATAGTACTGGTTAATTATCACAGTTTTCAATGTGAAAAGTTCTACCTAGCCATTGAGGAAGCTGAAACGGCTTGTATACAGCTTCTGAAAAACAAGAACTGCCCAAGTACGTACCAAAGATATTATACATATAAGGTCTGACTATTCATACACGAAATATTTTCAGAGAATCATCTAACGGCTATAACGAAGCCATTTAAAGGGTTTTTTTTTATCTGTGCATATATATTTTTTAAATAATAAATCATTTAAAATTACTTGACCCACAAAATAAATACTGGCTCCTTATTTTTAAACATCCATTATGCTAGTTTACTACGTCGTATTTACCTACTGTCATTGTTAGAATATGGGAGTAAAGGTTTATGCAAAATATCTCAAACAATTTTAGAATTTTAATAATTTCGTAAAAAAAAACACTCTGATGTTTTGTTTTTTCGTTACTATGGCGAGTTTACGACTTATAGAAGTTACTCTTAAAATATTTCGTGTATGAAAAGATAGACCTTATATAATAATTCATCCATAAGTCATTTAAAATGCCTTGACCCCAAAAATAATTATGGTATGTTTTTCTTCCAGTCGATCAAGCGCGTTTTTGCAAGAAAGTGCTGCAGGCAAATCGTTCGTTCAGTAAGATGACTGCGTGTGGCCTGTTCTATGTAGACGCTAAGCTCCCAATGTGTTTCATGGGGCTCCTCGCCAGCTATGTTATTGTCCTGTTGCAATTCGCTTTCCTATAAAACAAATAACTAATACCCAAGGGCTGGCTTTTACCTTGGCCAAAGGCTTAGCGTTGCCATACAACGTGGCAACGCCGCCAGTCTTTTGGGTACATTACCAGTTGACTGCGTTGAGGAGGAGTTTTTTGAGGCCATTTTTTAGGTTTATTTTTAAGTTAGTTAGTTAATATAGGTTATTTTAATTTATTAATGTATATAATATTTAATAAACTTTTCATTAAACAAATAACTATTAATTAGCAATCAATAAACAAGTCTTGAAAGATAAATTTGAGATATTTTTTTTACCTGTTTTAAATTGACAGTTATTTATACAATTTATTATGTCTATCACATTGGCGACAAAAAATAAGGGTTTCGGAAAGAAACCAATCGTCGAATCCGACTCGGCTGGGCAGCGTTCGAGAAGTTGCGTGGTATCTTCTCGTCCAACTTACCGCAGTGTCTCAAGACGAAAGTCTATGACCGGTGTGTGTTGCTAGTGATTACATACTGGACCGAAACGTGGTCGCTCACAATGGGCCTCATCAGAAGGCTTAAAGTCACCCAAAGGGCAATGGAGAGGGCTATGCTCGGAGTTTCCTTGCGTGATCAAATTAGAAATGAGGAAATCCGTAAGAGAACCAAGGTTACCGACGTAACCCGAAGAATAGCCAAACTTAAGTGGCAGTGGGCATGGCACATTGCTCGCAGAACGGATGGCCGATGGGGCCGAAAAGTTCTGGAGTGGCGACCGCGAACCGGAAGACGTTGCGTACGAAGGCCTCCCACTAGGTGGACTGATGACCTGGTGAAGGTTGCAGGGATCCGTTGGATGCGAGTCGCACGGGACATGTCAATGTGGCGACACTTCGGGGAGGCCTATGTCCAGCAGGCGAAGTCTTTCGGCTGAAATTATGATGATGTACGATACAATATCGTACATTTTGAAGAGAACAATAGAAGCAGAAAACAATTTAAAGGATAAAACATTCTTCGAACTTCTTCTTCTAGACGATTATTTAGTAAAACTTCTGTAGGATACAATGACAAGTTTGGTTCATTAACTTTTGGAACAATTTAAAAATCTTTAATGATATGTTGACGACGTTACTGTCTAATTTAACCAAATACTAAAGTTATGAGAAGTGCGGTTTAGTTATAACTAGCTGTGCCCGCGGCTTCGCTCACGTGAGCGCACATTATTTTGTCATTGTCAAAGCTTATGAACGAAAGCAAAATATAGATGCAACCCATGATCTATCCTAGGCTCCAACGGTTAACATCCTTACAAATTAAACGGATATAACTCCTCTTCACTCTGGGGTACCTACCATTATAAATAAGCCTTTCTAGTATCAAAACAAATCCTATGTTTACTGAGTCAAAAATGTGTTTAATATACATGAAAAAAAGCATAACAAATGGGTTGCCTGATATCATTAAGTGAAGACTATTTAAAATTGCGACAACCGTGGGGCTTGACCGATTTTACTTAGACAACCGAACGTTATGCCATCGTGTTTGTAATAGAATTACCTATCTGTTCCTTTAAATACATATTTTAATAAGAAAATAGATGAGAAAAAAGAAATATAGTATCAATTTATCTATTTATACCTTACAACTCTGTAGTAGGGACAAAAAGATGACAACCTAACAGATTCTTGGCTTGATTGCTTTGTAGATATTTACTCTAATTCCATTTTGATTTCGTTTGGTTTGAAAAAAAGATTAGTTCCGTTAGTTTTAATAAAGAGTAGCCTTGACTTAACTTTATCAGGCAACCCATTCGCAAGGTTAGTTTGTTCATATAAGTATTTTACTCCGTTAACGTAAGTTTTAAATAGCCGTTCTGAGGCTTGTCACTGCCGGATTTTAGCCTTTTCCCACTCGCACAATGTGGACATGATCATTAATCTACTAAATTATTAGTATTCGAAGTCATTTCGGTAGGCACATATAAAAATACGAAATCCTGAAAGTCCTGTTTTAATATTCGAACAAAAGTATTTTATTGAGTTTGTGTGCGGGCAACATTGGAAAAAGGTGGTCTGGTTGAATTTGACAACGTCATTGTTTTATTTTGGTATTGTCCCCATAAAGTTTTTATTTTGTTGGATATTGTTTATCTACCTATTATCTAAGAACTAATCTTATTTAATACATCATTTCACTGGTCACCATTAAATATAGTAAAATGCAAATAATAGTAATTTTATTGAATAAACTTCAGGTTTAGTTGCTGTAAATTGCTGTAAATAAAATGGTATATCTAAGCCGGAGAGGTGATCTGTACCTCAGGACCTTCCTACTTCAGACACCTTTCTCTATTTAAGATTGTGCATATACCAGTGCCTGTTACTTCTGATGTTGAATTAAATAAAGATCTATGATTATGATTATTTTTTTAATATCTATCTACCGACGCCTAATGTATAATAATAGCTTTCACGTATTACAATTTTTTTAAATTATTTAATTGCCTCGGAAACGAAAATTGAAAAAAAATTTTTAATTTAATTTAATAATGTTATATTCTCAGCCTTTCCATCATGTCCTACTTTTTACATAAAATGAATGGTCACCTTATTAGAAAGATACTAAATTAGCGTTAACCTCTCTTTTGGTGGATTTTTTTAATGCAAGCAAGAATTGCAGTTGTACTAACGGCGGCACATGAAGCTGTAAAATACCAGTATAAATTGACCTGGCTTTGTATAGATTTCCTATACAATGAGAGATCCGCATAAACTGGTTTTGTAAAGCTTGACTGGCCGTCGCGTGCGTACGTAGTACTTATTACTTCCGTGCAAAGAGTAAAGACAAAACGAAAAATAAAACAAAATTAGTTTTCAGCCATTCCGAGTGACTACACTACGACTAAAACCTATTTACGTAAATTATTTTTATCATAGAAATCGCGTATGAGGTTACTAACAAAATTTTAAAAGTTAATATCTTTTGCGTCTGTTGGTCGATTTTGATGAAATAAACGCTAAATAATACTCACAACAACGCTTCTTATTTTGTAATATTTAGATTTTGAATATAATGAGGGGTTTTTACGTGATGCGCGCACAAACGAACAGACAAACCGACAAACCGACAAACCGACAAACCGACAAACCGACAAACCGACAAACCGACAAACAGACAAAAATTTAAAAAAAGATATTTTTACTTTCTATTACTTATTTCTCGCACCTTTCAGTGACTTTTTTGAAAAAATCTGTAATGTACAGACACGGAAAGTCTACGATTTTATTATATGTATAGATAATAATGTTAAGTTTCATTGAAATTAATTATATTAGTTGACGATGATGTTGACGTTACAATAAACCAGACTTCACCAAAGCGGAGACCTGCGGAGACGTGCGAAGATGTACGAATTACGAAGCCGAGATGCCTACTGGCTATACCGGAGCGTAGATCTGTGCACAGGCTATTCACGCCGCTCGCCGCTCACTGCACGCCACTCACATCTCTTCTCATCCCCACCGTGTGCCTTTTTTTGTTATGATGACAAAAAGTACAACAGCGCCACGATGAACTAAACTGCGAAATACACCTAAATCCTACAGCTCGCTGGTAAAGTTATTCGCGACTTAAGACTAGATCGAGTTATGAAGTCTACCTACGTTCATACGTTGGTTTATTTTTAACATCACCACGCCTGCATTCCTCAAATAGATAGGCAGAGATGTATTTTCGAACGACCACTAAATTTCACCAGCGATATTGGTATGCCCCAAGTTATAGCAGGTCAGGGCAGGTGTTTGCGTCCAGACTCACACAGACTACTGTGGAGTTGGAGCGCGGTAACCATCAGGACCCGAAATGACTACCATTCTTGCGCGGCGCACGGTGTCATGACGTGCGAACAACAAGATGCATGGACCCCGTCGGCGCGCGGGTGCGCAGCGCGTCTCATTCATAGAATAGGTTTTATGCAAAATGACTCATGAAATTTTAGAATTATAAAAATTTCGTAAAAACAAAAACACTTAGATAAAATTTTTTTTTTCGTTGCGATGGCGTCTTTACTACGTATAGAAGTTACTCTTAAAATATTTCGTGTATGAAAAGTAAGACCTTATAGACGAACCTGACAACAACTGTCGGGCAGTAGCCCACCAGACATAAAACCCGTCTGTTCAGAATCTTAAACAGAAGGAGTGACAGCAATCTCGAGGTTTACGCCGCAGTTTGAGGTGCTCGAGGATGTAGAAGTGTTGACGGCTGCCGTAGCTGCCACCTGAGTGCCGACGACATCGTGGATCCTGTCTGCCAGATCAGCCAGCTCGGGAAGATCCATCTTCGACTGCGAAGACACAATCGCTTCGGTGCCAGCGGGGAGACAGTTCGTCCAGATGGTCCTCAGGAACTCCTCTGGAACACCTGGACCAGCCAGGTTGAGGAGGTGTCGGTAGAATTGAGACGGTTTCCTCACGCCTAGTTCCTCGTGCATGAGGAGCTGCTGCACCTTCTTCTCACGTGACGCCGAGAGTCTCTTGATGAGCTCAGTTTTGCGTTTGATGTATCGGTCTGGTGGAGGGTTGTCGATGACGTCTTCTACCTCGTCTGCGTATCTGGTGTCCTAATTCGCCGTGATGAAACAGAACTTGGTTTCAGTTTTTATATTGGTCAGAAAGAATTGCGTCTCCATTTGTCGAAACCACAGCCCGGGCTTCTCTGGATTAAAGGGTGGTACGCGCACTCCGACGCGAAAACTTTCCACGGCGTCACTGCCATCTTGGCTCGTGTGACCTTTGTTCTCGGCCATCGTCGTGTTGTTCGGGGTCACCAATGATTCTATTCACACTATCTTGCACTTTGATTGGATCGACATTTTCTTGCATCATTACATATTCATACATACATATCATATGAACCAAACGTAGTGTTAAGGCGCCTAAAAAACGCTCATGGGACACGGCAAACTTACGAATCTGCAGTTTTAGTAAAATCGATATTTAGATGAAAAACTGTACGTAATGTGGTACTACACACCGTGGCAAAAATACGTATTTCTGTCTCTGACGGTTACAGAATTCAAATTGTTCGATTCTGCGTTTTATGTTATTACACCCATAGTAAACTTACCAAATTCATTTAAGATATTTTAGCGTAGTAGAATCTATAAAGTTCGAGTAAAATGTGCCACTGCCAACTTACGAATCTGGTATATTCGTGAATTTACCTTGGTGGCAAACATTATTAAAGTGGTTCAAGTATCCAAGGCAAACATACGAATGTGGCATATTCGTGAATTTACCTTGGTAGCAAACATTGTTAAAATGGGTCAAGTAACCCAAGGCAAATATACGAATGTGGCATATTCGTGAATTTACCTTGGTAGCAAACATTATTAAAATGGGTCAAGTAACCCAAAGCAAATATACGAATGTGGCATATTCGTGAATTTACCTTGGTAGCAAACATTATTAAAATGGGTCAAGTAACCCAAAGCAAATATACGAATGTGGCATATTCGTGAATTTACCTTGGTAGCAAACATTATTAAAATGGGTCAAGTAACCCAAAGCAAATATACGAATGTGGCATATTCGTGAATTTACCTTGGTAGCAAACATTATTAAAATGGGTCAAGTAACCCAAAGCAAATATACGAATGTGGCATATTCGTGAATTTACCTTGGTAGCAAACATTATTAAAATGGGTCAAGTAACCCAAAGCAAATATACGAATGTGGCGTATTCGTGAATTTACCTTGGTAGCAAACATTGTTAAAATGGGTCAAGTAACCCAAGGCAAACGAATGCGGCATATTCGTGAATTTACCTTGGTAGCAAACATTACTAAAATGGGACAAGTAACCCAAGGCGTTACAAATGTGGTATAATCGTGAATTTACCTTGGTTGCAAACATTATTAAAATGGGTCAAGTAACCCAAGGCAAACATTTGTAGTGGCTTAAAAGTGCATTTACAATTGTGTCGAATACACACAAAAAGAGAAAAAACGAGAAAATAACTTTTAACAATTATGCGAAGGTGTCATTATTCGTTAAATAATGGCTTATTTATTATTAAATAAGTGAAATTACTTACAGAAAACTTATGAATCCGAGGTTTTCAAACGTGGCGCGAATTTTAAAATTCGTTGGTGTTTGGAGTTTGCACATTTTATGCCTAAAAGATTTTATCGAATAATGGATTTTTATTAATAATCTAAAACAAACAATCGATATAAGTACTTGATTTAATAATAATTATGCAATATCGATTAAATTACACATCACTAATTTATTGGATGCATCACTTTTTTACTCTCGTAGTTAACTGTGCTCTGGTTAAAAGTTTGATTAATAATTGTGTTTATTAAAATTCACGTGCTTTGTGTTTCAACATGAAGAGAAGTGATAAGATGCTACGTAAAGTGTTTGAAGCTGAGAGAAATACAAGTAAGTATAATACCTATACTATTTATATTATTTTAGGTTGTTACTTATACTTTTCTTTGTTTAAAGTTTGATAATTCAAATGATTTTAGAACAGAAAGTTCACAACTGTCTTGGCTAGTTCTATTGTATTGTTAAAGAAGTTGTGTGTAGGTATTATGTAAATCTACCTACTTACAACTTTGTTTTTATTTTCTCCTCGCGTCGCGTCGTAGTTACGTAGGTAAGATAGGTATCTAACGTAATTAAAAGACTTTCAATCTAAAACTGAGCGCCCCTCCACTGCTTGTTAGGACACATTTCAATAATTTGTATAGAAAAACCAGTGAAGTTGCCAGTGGAGTTCAGTTTTAGATGGAAAGATCTCTCCAAGCAATTTTACCAGAGCGTCATTATTTACTTAAATACTTTCGTGGTTCGGTATTCAATTTCAGTGGTGTTTTTACCCACGGTGATATAGAATGAAACAAAATATTGGACTTAAGGTTAATGCTTTACCACAGACCGGAGAGTTTAAAAAATCGCGTATGATTCTTTTTGGTTTAAGTAAAGTACATAGAAAACTTGGTTTATGCGTGATAAATCCTGGCACTCCATAATAAACGAATTTTAGTCATTCTTACATAGCTAACTGCACTACCTATTAACCTTACTTTACCCGTACGCAAAATACGAGCTTTGATGTGGAGTGACGGACACCAGCCCGTATTACCTATTGGCTAACCTTACTTTTCTTATTTACCTTAGGTACTACCTTACACGTACGTACCTTACTTAACGTAGGTACTTACATTACTTACTAATCCGGGATCTCGTGATCCGTAATAACATACACTACCACTGGACCAACGAAGCAGTCACGTTTTTAAACTTACTTAAAAATAATATTACTTTCAGGAGCAGCAGAATTGGAAGAAACAATTAGTAGAAGTAATACATAAAAAAAAACTCAACAACCACCAAACATAATGAAAGAAAATTTTACTACTGATATATCTATGGCCGATGGTACAACTGAAGACTGCCTTCCTGTATCATTATCAATAGCTAACGTTGTATCTTTAGAGACTCTTGATTCCATAGACTCCGAATCAGTTGCAACGCCGGAGGCACCATTATACTCACCGATAACTCCAATAGACCGAAACATTTTTCTATCTGGAGGTAATACAACAATTCCTGAAAGTCCCGAAAATTCTTCACCAGTTCGTAATATGTCACCAGATACTCTTAAATTGTTCGAAACACTGAATCATAGTGATTTTAGTGATGATGACAGTGTTAAAGACCCCGATTTCATTGCTGATGAAGACCTCCATAACAATTCATCTGATGAATCTACTTCACATACAAACATAGCAGCATTAGTTCATGCAGAAAATTCTTTGAGTTCAGAATACTATCATACATCGGATACAACTCAACAGCCAGAGATTATTCACGATAATGATGTTTCAACTGCAATACTCGGGCATGACGACATCCAGGAATCCCAAAGAGTAGCCAAAAGCAATTCGCGACCACATTTTCAAGTGGTTGTCTCCAAGCCACTAAAGAGACGATATTCTGTAAATGACTTGCAAAAGTTTCATCAGACACATCAACCATTAAAAAAGTTAAGAAGTGCTTCCATATCTATTGCGTGTGAGGACAGAGTGCAGAAAAAACCAAAGTACAAGTCACCAAAGAAAAAACATATTTCTGACCCTTCTACATGGAAGAGACATATTGAGAGGAAGAAACGTTTAAAAGGTGAAGCTTACAAAACTATCAAAGGTAAATTTGTTTCAGCTATGCCTTTGAAGCAACCTAAGTGTCTGGCAATCCCAAAACATAAATGCAATTCTAATGTACCTGAAGAAGCGAGAAACAAAATTTATGAGTCTTTTCGAACTCTGAGAACTTTAGAAGCGCAGCGTCAATTTGTAATTCAGCATGTTAAAAAAGAGAAGAAGAAAAGGTCAACAACAAATGGCCCTTCACGCAAAGATTTTACACACCATTATTCTTTTACAATAGGACACGAAAAGGTCAATGTATGTAGAGATTTCTTTTTGGACACCTTAAATATAAAAGAAGGAATTATAAGGGGTGCTTTGAAAAAAGTTTCTTCAGAAGGTGTTCTTTTAGCAGATTCTAGAGGCAAGAAACCGCCATCTAACAAACTTTCTAATGATAGATTTAATCAAATTAAAGAACATATATTTTCATTTCCTGCCATGGAATCACATTATTGTAGGAAGAACACGGAATATAAATACCTTGATTCTGGACTGAATTTAAGAATAATGTATTTGCTATATAAGAAAAAGTGTGAAGAAGAAGGAACAAAGCCAGCGGGCATAGAAACATACCGAAAAGTTTTTAGATCGTATAAATTAAAATTTCATGTGCCTAAAAAAGATCTTTGCAAAAAGTGCGTAGCACACAAAGAGTTCAAAAGTAATGACATGACTAACTCTGAAGACGACAGTCATTCCAAGCATCTTAAGCGACGGGACGATGCTTATCTGCGTCGAGACGCTGATAAAGCAGCAGCAAAGAATGACACGAAAACTTTGGCATTCAATTTTGACCTAGAAGCGGTCCTTCAAACCCCTAAAGGTGCTTCTGGACCATTATTTTACGTTCGAAAGCTAGCTGTTTACAATTTGACATTTTATAAATTTGGGGATCAAGATGTCGATTGTTTTACTTGGGATGAAACTGAAGGCAAGCGAGGAAGTATTGAGATAGCGACTTGCGTTTATAAATATATTTCGACCAAGCAAGATATAAGTCATGTCAGAATGATGTCTGATAATTGCGGAGGTCAGCAGAAATTTTTTAACTTTTCTTGCATGTTGCTATATTTGGTAACAAACCACCCTACAATACACACAATAGATCACGTTTTTTATGAATCTGGACACAGTCACATGGAATGTGACTCTATACACTCCAAAATTGAACAAAAGTGTAAAAACTCTGCTGTATACACTCCGGATGGATGGATCCAAGTAATGAGACTGGCTAGAACGAATCCCCGCCCATTTAATGTAAATGTGTTAGTTCATGAGGAGTTTTTAGGTTTCAATCCAAATCAGTGTCAGTTTGCCGAAGAAGTTACAAGAAAACCAAACCAAAGAAAAAAATGTTCTAATAAAGAAAAACGAAACAATGAACCAGAAAGTAATGAACAACAACTCGAAGCGAGAGGAAAGGAAAAGACGAACTTCCAAGATGCTGTGTGGATTCAGTATCGTAAAAACAATCCTAAGTCAATTTTTATGAAAACAGATTATAATGACGACAGCTTCAAAGAGCTGAAGATAAAACCAAAAAGGGGCAAAACTACATTATTAGTACCTGCACCTATTTATACTGAACGTATTCCTATTTCGAAACTTAAAAAAAAAGATTTATTAAAATTATGTGTTGATAACCAAATACCGAAATATTATCATTCTTTTTATCAAAATCTTCCGGACTCGGAAACAACTGAAGATCGTTTGCCACAACCTGATGCTGATGAGGCAGAGGACCTGTAATCGTATTTATATAACAGTGTTTTGTTTTTGTTTACAACCTAAATGTTCTTTTTAAAATATAAAAATATAAATGAATTCACTAGTTTGTTATTCGCAATTCCAATTATTATAACAGCTTATATTTACCGTATTTTTACTACTTTACCTTGAATATTTTTTCTTACCTTACTATTAGAGTACTAACCTTACTTTACTTACCTTACTAACCTAACTTACCTTACTTTGTTTACTTTCCTAACTGACTTTTAACAAATATGTAGTTTTCTACCTCTAGCAAACTTACGTAAGTGGTACTTTCGTAAGTTCACCGAAGTCTCAATTGGATTTTTTTATTATGTTAGTAACGAAAGTACCACTTTCGTAAGTTTGCCGAGGTACAAATAAATATCTATTAACTTCTATGTATGATGATGTAAAGTTATGAATGTGCATTTATTTCTGATCCTTGTAAAATATTGACAATCCTTTGATAATATCTTAATAATGTACTATTTTGAAAACCAAATGTACAACGGTACCTATATACCTGTTACTAAAAAAAAGTTATCTTTGATGTTTGCTTTCAAAACGCTCCCCTGTAAAATGCATTTTCTGCAGATTCGTAAGTCTGCCGTGGATGTGACGACGTCTTCTACCTCGTCTGCGTATCTGGTGTCCTAATTCGCCGTGATGAAACAGAACTTGGTTTCAGTTTTTATATTGGTCAGAAAGAATTGCGTCTCCATTTGTCGAAACCACAGCCCGGGCTTCTCTGGATTAAAGGGTGGTACGCGCACTCCGACGCGAAAACTTTCCACGGCGTCACTGCCATCATGGCTCGTGTGACCTTTGTTCTCGGCCATCGTCGTGTTGTTCGGGGTCACCAATGATTCTATTCACACTATCTTGCACTTTGATTGGATCGACATTTTCTTGCATCATTACATTTTCGTATATGCTTCCCGACTGTGTCGCCCTCACGGCGCGCTCAAAGGAATATTTTTTCTGCCATCTTCTCGCGAGTAGGTCTAACGCATATTCGTCATAATTGCAAAAGGCAATTGCAACTGATCTACAGTTGTAGTCAATGGACATTTGGACAAGGATTTCTTAAATTTCTTCAAACGCGTCTTCAGCATAAATTCGTGATAGTAGTTGAGGGAAGAGCTGTTTTAGAAGACCATTTTCAGGATGATGATCGTTCGCTAGTAAATGAGGTATTTTTGCCCAGTGCACGTTCATGGGGCAATTTACAATGATCGAATTGAGGATTAGCTCTAGGAGAGACTGTTTGCTCACGTCGTGGTTGGGTTTTTTTTAATGTACGTTAAATGGACCAGATAATCCCTTGCGGGAGCATCAAGTCCCAGCGAATAAAATGCAAACTTCCAATAGTGGAATTCTTATTTTTGTCAGGGGACAAAATACAATCTATAAAGCTACTGAGGTTTAGTAGTTTCAATTGTTTATAAATGGAAGATATCTTTCGTATATAAGGATCATCAATCACTTCTTTAAATACGTGCTTGGCAGTGCACATAACCGCGCCTTTACCCGGCAACCACCCACGTTGTAGGAAAGAGAAGATTTCATGTCCTTTTAGTTCGCATGTAATATTTCGTTGCAGGAAGTATAATTTTTCACTAGTAAGTGAATTTCCTTCACCCATTAGAATACTAACTGAAGTATATCCAAGAACCCATTCCTTTACGCTATGGCATATGGTACTTTCAGCGCGTTCTAAACGATCGTTTCTCATCACAAATCTAGAAGATATTTCACCTAAGCAACACTCTGTGTTAGTACCAGGAAAATAGTGATCGGCGTGCACGATCCGGCTCGGCTTTGTGTTATGGAAATTGGACATTATTTTGTAGATGAACATGCACAGTGAGGCATCACCCTTTAGATACTCAATAAAAACTCTTAAGTGCATGAAATGCATGACCAGAGGGGGAGACAAGTTCATCTGAAACTGAAAAACTTAAGGGGAATTTCGGAAAAACTGCTCTCGCATCCCTTGAAGCCTTTGAGCGTACATGATCATAAGTTGGCATATGATTATTCGAATGAAAACTATACTCAGTCGCGCCAATAAGATAGCACTCGGAAAAGATTAACTCCTTATTCATATATCTACAATCGCGTGTATTAGCGAAGAAATATATACACTCAATTTTTGCTTTGATTAGTGCTCGAGAGTCGAAGACGAAAGATGGAAACGTGTCTAATAGTAGCAGTTCGTTAAATGGAAATCACCATCGTTAAGATGCTCCTTAGTGAAGAAACTACCGACAAATCTTGTATTCGATGTAGATATACGATCAAAGTATCTTCTCAGTTTGTCTTCGGCATTCCAGTTAAGCGTAAAAATAGAAATTTCCCATCTAGGCGTAATGAGAGTAACAAGTAACATGGGACAAGGGCAGGAAGATGATGATGACTAAAAGTTATTAGCAGATCATCCAGCAGATCATGTTCTGTATGGTGTCCGGACGTAAAGAATAGCACCATCCCATATCTTCCCGTGGGTGTCGTAAGAGGCGACTAAGGGACTTACCAGTGAATGGGCAGCAGCGTTCTCTGTGATTTTTTTTTTTATAACAAACATACTGCGATCGCCAACCCGCCTGCCAAGCGTGGCGATTATGGCAAAACCCCCCTTGGGGAGGCCTATGTCCAGCAGTGGACGTCTTTCGGCTGAAATGATGATGATGATGAGATCATCCATATAGACATAGATGAAAAAATATCTACTATAGAGAAGTCGGTTAGAAATACAGCCGAATTGAGGACCTCATTCTTCTTTACGTGTCGATGAACTCAAATTGCGTTAGACCAGTATGTAGCCACCTTCACAGCTCTAACAACTTCGATTAAATCTCTATAGGTGCAAGTGGTTGTGCAGGAGGGGCAGGACAGGAGGTGGAGCATATTCTGAAGAGGGGCTCCACTCTGGAAATCTAATTCTAATAGAACCTCATTTTTAGAAGTCGATTGAAAAATAACTTAAATCTTATCGTATTTATTTCTTACACACAATTATTTCACAGAAAAGCGAATTGTAGTAGTATAATAACGTAGCTAGTGAGAAGTGCCATCAAACGTATTGGTAGAGCTCCGTCTACATTGAACAGGCCACATGCGGTCATCTTACTGAAATTTCGATTTTCCTGCAGCACTTTCTTGCAAAGACTTACTTGATCATCTGGAAAACGTTAATACGACTCAGTCAAACCAGCCGGGCAGCAATTGGTCCGTACCAGGTGGACTGATCCTTTTTAAAGACCATCTAGCGAGTCCTATATAATTATTTAGCATGTTCTTACGTACTTGGGCAGTTCTCGTTCTTCATAAGCTGTATACAAGCCGTCTCCGCTTCTTCAATAGCTATATAAAACTTCTCGCATTGCAAGCTGTGAAAAATTACCAGAAATATGTCCTTGGTTATCCATAGAGTCAATACCAATGTTATCATCGGCGTTTGCATGATCTCAACCTGAAAACAGAACATCCTTTTCAATTAAGTTACTTGATAAAAAAAAAACTCAGTGCTTCTGATTTCAACTAGCTAATTTTGCGTCCATCCGTAAGGCAAGTCATGGTTGTGGCCGCGTAGTCTCTTGGAATAAATGATTTAGCTAGAATCAGACATGACAAGATTTTCAAAACCCGTGATTGTCAAAAAGTAAATGTTACCTGGCGCTGTAACTTTGTTTGATCTCCTATCTTTTGTAACATTGTCTCCAAGAAAATTAAATTCCGAGTAAAAACATTGACTGTCGTAAATAATATCTGTAAAAAAAGGTGATTATGCACGAGGTTGAAGTATTTTTGTTCATAAAAGAACATGCTGCTGTAGTAAGTTCTCATACGCACGCAATAAAAAAAACGAGGCTTCGTTAAGTATACCTGCAGTACTTACCAGTACTTGAAAAATGGTTGTGTACACTTTGTATGCTTCTAAAATATGTCGATAAATCTTGAATAGATTAATACAACATAATTTATCATTTTCTTGTTCATCAGCAAGCTTTATGATTGACATAATCCATTCATTGAGATATTTTGTTAACAGTACCATAACACGAATTGCATAAACAAAATCCATGTTTATTTTGATAAGCATGAAGGTACGAATTAACTCAGACAAATAATCCCAACTGTATGCAACCACTCTATAATATACGAACCAAATGAAGCAGTTTCCACTAAAACTGATAAAAACAGAGATCCAACTACCAATGATGTAACTTTTGACCCTCTTACTAAAATCAATACTTTTATGTATAGTCTGAATCAACATAACGAGAAAGATGTTATTTTGACTGTTTACGATGTTAACAACAAAAATCATAAAGGGACCTACAAAAAAACCCAAGAATTCAAAAAAAGTCAAAAACGAATTGATCATGTCACTATGAATCCTTTTGTACCCCTCGTTGCTTTCATGGAAAAACATGGAATAAATACAGTTCACAAAAATGTAACACACACTCAAGAACGACAAAATGTTGCGTAGATATCCGTTAGGAGCGATATAATGATCTTGTATAACATATTTTGAAGAAAACAATACAAGAAGTGGTAAGTTTAAAGGATAAAACATTCTTTCAACTTCTTTGTCTAGACGATTATTTAGTAACACTTCCTGGGGATGTAATGATGAGATTGGTTTAATCTTCTTTTTATAAAAGTTTTGTTCAATTTTATTCCACATGTTGGCCACGCTTACAACTTGCTGATATAATTATGTTAACGGACGAGACTTGTTAATATTTAACCGTAATTACATCCCTATTAACAAAAAGTACTTTCGTTTATATTGTGTGATATATGTATGTCTTGGTTAATATTGATGGTTGAGTTGACAACGCGTTGAAAGCATTTAAAGTCCGTATATTTAATCGTTGATGGTGGTAACGCTTATATAGAACATACTGACATTCTAATTACGATAAAAGCAATTGACATGATAAGTATAAAAGTATTAAGGCTTTGACATTAATAGCTTTATTAATTAAAATGGATAAATAAGGTGTTGACCCACAACGGCCATCTTGGAAATCTCAAAAATTTCCACCTTAGTTGTTCACAGAAAAGCGAATTGCAGCAGTACAATAATGTAGCTAGTGAGAAGTCCCATCAAACATATTGGTAGTGTAGCGTCTACATAGAATAGACCACATGCGGACATCTTAGTAAACGTTCGATTTGCTTGTAGTACTTTCTTGCAAAGACGTGCTTGATCTTCTGTAAGAAAAACAGTGATGAAAATATAGCCGTAGATCATTGTACTACATTCGCAACCAGTACTACAACGCGCAACCGCAGTTGCAGGTTTAGAGTTGAGCCACATCTATCAGTGCAGAAACGCATTTATCCATGCTCCTATCCTTTTCTGCTCGCTCAGAACCCACATTTGCTAGAGCGAGAAACAAAGTGAGCTGCCGAGCGCAACGTCGGTGTTGCCGCGTGCTAAGCATTCCCGCCCTGGTTCACTGGTGGTGACCTTAGGGCTCGTAACTCTTGATTGCGTTTTGCGTAACTTCATTATAAACATAATTATCTTCACATCTTACCCGTAGCCCAAAACCTGTAATCCAGAAAGTGTAATCCCCAAAATGTTTGGTACGTACTTGGACAGTTCCTGTTCTTCATAAGCTGTATACACGCTGTCTCAGCTTCCTCAACAGTTATATAGAACTTCTCGCATTGCAAGCTGTGTATGAATGCTAGCAATATATCCTTAGTTATCCATAGAATGGTCGCACACACCATCTCCGGAGACAGTAAAGTTTTGATTTGCTTGAAAATTTAAATTCTTTTTTTAACTACGAGTTTTCAAGTTAATGCGATAAGAGATGTGGAGGAGAGAACCTTGACGACTGTCTGTTTTGTTTTGTATATTTCATCATCATACTCCACTAGGGTTCTACTCCGAATCAGACAATCATATATTTATTTCAGTACAAGAATTGCAACCGACGACGATTTAACAAAAACCTTAAATTAACGCTAGGTCCGAAGACGAGCATGAATATTACCAAAAAAGTTTCATACAAGTAAAGGTGATACATTATCACTAACACTAACTACTTCTTGATAATTGGTTCCTTATTGGCGTTCGTTAGTTTTGCGGATGGGGTGTGCGCATCGATCACAAAATGATAAAATCACCATCTTGCTGGATATAGGATTCCCCTTTCCTCTGCCACACTTCCGTGCAAACGTTAATGTGTCTTGTGTAAATGATAGCAATGGTACATTGTTATAAAAATAAAAAGTTACCTCGATTTGTGATGTTCTTTGATTTTCAGACATTTGTAACATTGTCTCCACAAAAAATAAGTTGCGAGTAAATACATTGACCGTGGTATACAGTATCTGCAATAGAGTAGATTATTACGCCAGCAAGCAATTATTATTTTATTATGAGCCTATGTTGTTCCACTGCAGAGCAAAGGCATCCGTGCGTTCTCTATCTCCTGTGAAAATGAGCTCCCCGCCGCCTCGTTCTGGGCCTGCCGCGTAGTCGTTTCCTGTCAGTTAGGATCCACTGTGTGTTTAATTCTGCCAATTGGGCCTCCGACATGTGACAGATCTGACTAGCCTAGTTTCCCTTAAACTTAGGAGCTGCAAGGTCAGCATCGGCTATTTATGCTTTGGAGCGCATAGTTTCTGATGCGGTCCGTAAGATTAACTGACTCGCAAGAAATTAAATATGATACAAAAAATAGCGTGGGTATTTACCAAAACTTGAAAAATTCTCTTGTATAAACTGTACGTTTCCAAAATATTTTGATAAACCTTAAATAATTTGACACATGTGTCATTTTCTTGTCGGTTACTGTTCAATTCTAAAATCGTTTTAATCCATATGTTCAGGTATTTTGTTAACAATACCATAACACGAATTGCATACACACAGTCCATGTCAAATTTGGTAAGCAAGTAGTTACGAATCAATATTGGAAAGTCAGAGAAACCGTAATTGAACATTTTATGAAAAAGGAGCCATATAACAATGTTGACACTGAAAGCTATAAAAACTGAGATCCTGTTCCAAATATTATAATACCAGATACTCTTACTAAAATCGATGCTTTTATGTAAAATCTGAATCATTACAATCAGCAAGATATTGTTTTGACTGTGAACAAGATTGAGTAAAAAAGTAATGGTCATACCGATGACAAAGTAAATGTAGGAAAAGAATATTGAAAGAGAGGTAATAGTGTCACTATGAATATTAGTGTAGTCTGCACTGGATTCATTAAAGTACATGTAATAAACACAGATCACAATAATATAGCACAAACTTAAGAACGAGAGCATAGTACGCATGTTTCCGTTAGGAGTAATATAATTATTTTGCACACTGTATTTCGAAGATAACAATAGAAATAAAGGACAGTGTAAAGGATTAAACATTGTTTGAACATCATTTTCTAGACGATTATTGAGTAATACTTCTAGTGGATACAGTGATAAATTTGGTTTCGTTTTATTCGTTGAGAATATTTTCAATAGCTTAAACGACATTATTAACAGCGGCAATGTTACTAGCCTGGTTTATAATGATTAATGAATGAAACGTAGAAACATAAAATTCAACAATAAAGTAGGTACACGTGTCTATGATCGTATCGTTGTTAATGGTGACGGTGAAGTTGATATTCCAATTGTCGTAATAGCATTTGCCAGCGTTAGGCACAATGCAATGTCATAATAAGACAGCAGAGACAAGATAAAGAATTTCCATTATTTTGTCTTTTCAACAACTGAAAAGTAACTCATCGTTTAGTTTTGATTCAGATTTTATTTCAAGTAGTTATACTTCTTCTCTGCTTAAAAGTGGAGTATATTTAAGAAAACAATCAAAATTTATTGATTTTGACACGCAGTTGTTTCACAGAAAAGCGAATTGCAAGAATATAATAACGTAGCTAGTGAGAAGTCCCATCAGAGTTGACAGCGTGTCATCACGCTGTCATCTGAGGAGGAACATACTCTATGCTAATTTAGCAATACTTCTCGAGGATACAATGCAGAGTTTGGTTTAATTTTCTTTTGAGAAAGTTTTTGAAATATGAAGTTTTGATGTCTTGTTTTGTAATGAATTTAATAAGTGAAAACAACAGGTGATTACTTTTGACGGTAGAGTTTTCATAGCAATGAAATAATATTAATAACAATTCAATAAAATAATACTTTACACAAGTAGGTACGTATCTATAATGGTAATTCGTAATCTTCTAATGTAGAATAGTTGAAAATTTTAATTACAGTTATATGCCTATGGTCAAGTTAAATATTACTTATGCAACCATTTTATGCAATAGCCAAGAATTTGAACGAAGTAAGAACCGTCAAAGAAAGCAAAACTAATAATTCTATCTGTTGACTGTTCTAACTTCAAGAAATGACTATACTACAGAATAAAAATCGTATCTTAAGTAATTACTTTTGACGCCATTTTTTAAGTTTATTTTTAAGTTAGTTAGTTAATATAGGTTATTTTAATTTATTAATGTATATAATAATTAATTACTTTTACTCAATTAATCACTTGATAAAAAAAAGTAATGAGGCTTTGACATAAATCACTTTATTTAACAAATCACCAACGACGAACATCTTAAAAATCTCAAAAACCTCCATCGTAGTTGTTTCACAGGAAAGCAAATTGCAACAGTATAATCACGTAGCTAGTGAGAAGTCCCATCAAACATACTGGCAGAGCAGCGTCAACATAGAACAGGCCACACGCGGTCATCTTACTGAACGTTCGATTTGCCTGTAGCACGTTTTTGCAAAGGCGCGCTAGATCGTCTACAAAAAAACGTAATTAGTAGAAAAGCAGTTGAATTTGAAAAAGAACATAAACACAAGCACATAGGAGCTACGAAGTTCGTAATGGACAGACAAGTCATTGTTGTCGCACCAAAACTTGCTTTCGGACAAAACTTAACTATGAATGTGTGAAGTTCATTTCTTTTTCCAAGTAAATGTATAAAGTAAGTTTTTTGCATCTTCTAACGTACTTGGACAATTCTTGTTCTTCATAAGCTGTATGCACGCCGTATCGGCTTCTTCAATGGTTATATAGAACTTCTCGCATTGTAAGCTGTGAAAAAAGATTATTAATATTTCCTTGGTTATCCATAGAATCATTGTCACTGCCATCCCCGCAGACTGGAATGGCCCAAGCAGCTGAAAGTAGAGGATTGTTTAATACTAAACTACGTTTTTTAATTGTTCGGACAGAAAATCAGATTAAAAATAAATTTTCAAGGAAATAGGGAATTCGACTTCTAATTACCCGATCACATAAAGAAACAACTAAACGACAAATTCTAAATGATTAATTCATTTAGGATCGCCGAAAGTTCATAACATAATATGTCGCATTGGTCGCCGCTTAATAAATTGATCGAAATGAGATTTGATAACAGATTGAAATGCCCAAGCTGCCCTGCTCTTAGTAAACGTCTGTGTTCCCTACAATCTGTCGGCTTTCAAATCAAGAGTGAACAGGCATGTTCTGAGCATGTACGTTCCATCGTAGACCGCAAACTCAGTTTTCTACCAGGTGAGGTGGAGGTTAAGGACAGGCATACAGATCTTTGTAAGCATGTAAATATTACCTCTTTCTGTGACTGATTTTCTATTTTTTTCAAAATTGACTCCAGAAAACATAAATTGCGAGTGAATACATTGATTGTGGTATATAGTATCTGTAAAAGAGAAGGTTATTTATGCCATAAATAATATATATTTATATATGTACACGAGACCCAACTAATTGATTTACAGATTATATGTGTGGGTGAAGTCATAGTTATGCACACAAACACTAAATAAAACGTGCGAGCTCGGTTTTTATTAGTGTGCGTGTGGCACATCATTTAACATATACCAATATA
Source organism: Noctua fimbriata (assembly GCA_905163415.1). NCBI lineage: Eukaryota > Metazoa > Arthropoda > Insecta > Lepidoptera > Noctuidae > Noctua > Noctua fimbriata. Next base: position 17,161,746 of record LR990935.1, read on the forward strand.
TAGTCATCATTCACTTATGGTACTGAAGGAGATATAATATTTTGCATCATATCACTATAGCAAGCTTGGCACAATGGCTATCATCTTTGGTCAGTAAACAAGAAGCCGTAAGTTCAAACCTTGTATGCAACAATATATTCTTTTTCTTTTTGTATTAATTCTTTTGTTAAAACATTACTTAAAGTAGAATTTATAACGATTCGATCCCGTTCAAGGTTGGGTAATGAAGTTTCCAATGTTTGAGATAAACACGGAACTCTCAGGTCATTTTATTTTGACTGTTTAGAAAAAAACTACCGACAATTTAAAAATATTGTTGTCAAACACCTTCACTTATAAAAATGAGCGTTCTTAGTTGTCAGTCTACGAGTATTTGCATTACTGAGTTTATTGATTACTACTCATACGCATGTGCTCGGATTTATTTCTGTGGATCCAACAATGCAACATTTTATCAATGTTCAAAAGGGTAGAAATCGTTGTTTTGGATGAGCAAAACATATCTATATGTGAAATTGTGAGTGTAAATGTGATGCTGCCCCACAAACGATGGGACACTTTATATCGTGTCCTGCCTGTCCTGTTGTTTGCTCCTGCGATGTGCATCACAGGACGCTACTGAAAGTGCCAAAGTCGTCGACAAATTTTGGACTGACTCAATTTGAATTGTCATCGACACGCTAAGAAGATGCGAAATTTGGAAGGCGCTTAATGATATCGGTGAGTAACAGTTACACATAACACTATGTTGATATTATACCTACTTCACTTTAACTAACTCCTCTCACCTTTCAATGTTTACTTCGAATAAATAATTAATGTAACTTAAGTGCAATACCTACCATAGTTATAATAATATATTATCATGAATGAAAGATTTTTTTAAATTTATCTTAAGATGATTATGAAAAAAATTAACTTGGTCTAAAATTAGCTTGATTTAGCCCTTAGACAGTTTAAGAAAAGCTAATGTCAGTCTATATCTTATATTTTATTTTTTTATTTGTATTATTATAAAATTAATTAGGTATATATAAGTTTATTATTTAAATATTGTGTATATTATGTATATAGTATTTAAATGTAGTATATATTTTTTATAATAATAGCTATTATTAATAGTATTATAAATACTCTTTTTATCCACATAGGAGAACCGGATTTTGGAGACGTAGAACATCCTAGGTCAAAACCAAAGGCAAATTCATCGGCTCGACACCACGACATCGTGGCAAGGCACAAGGCTGTTCCCTTCTTGTCCACCCGCGTAAAAGCAACAGCACACAATATGTGCTTACAAACTGTCCACTGCGCACCGACAAAACCGACTACACTTTGCTAGGTCATAGATTAATTTTGATTGGGAGAACAATGTGCTGATTTATAGCGACGAAAAAACGTTTAAGTCGGATAAGGATGGGCGTAAATGTTACTAAAGATATTCGCGAATATGGTTAACAGCATGAGGTGAAGGTTACAAGAAGTAATAGAAAACGAGGGTTTACAGACTCATTATAGTCGAATTTATTTTAATTAGTAGGCGAATATGAATCTTATTTTTAAGCAAATAATGTTCATATTTGTTAAGCGAATGTAAACAAATATAAACCTTGGCAACAATTAGGTATAGATGTTAATAATCTCCTCCTCAAATCCTCTTTTTAAAACCACAACTCGTAAAGTATTGAAAGTATGGTGAAGTGATGTTATTGTTATGCGGTTAGAAGTTGTCATAATTTCTTACTATCTAACATGTTGATTCACTTCACCTCTATATTTACTTTGATTCAATTTATATACCTGCTACTTTGACAAATTATTTACGTCCATCCTTACCAACAAAAAACTTTGCCTTTGTCAATAAAACTGGTAAACAACAGTGTTTTACTCATTCGAATGTCTAGTATGGATAGCTATAGCCTATATATGTTTAAAACCAGTTCGTATTAAATCATTGTATCAGCCACACAAGTTTTTTTTGCTAACATACAACTCCCACCAAATTGAACCTTAAAACAACCAATGTAAGGAAGGCAAAGGTCCTTTCAAACCCAATGTTTATCTAATAAAAAATCAAATTATTTTATTGGTTTTATTTAATTACCTTTTTACTTTTTGCTTGAGTGATTTTATTGGTCACAAAATTAATTTAATAAAGAACAAAAAGTAAAAAACAGCAAATATAACTACTCCTCACCTGGGATCGAACTCACATCGTTAAGCTTAGGTCACTAACTGACGCAAGCGCTTACAGCAATCAGCTATGGTAACCATGTTACACTTGTATAAAATGTTGGCCTTATTGTAAACCCGTTTTTTTTATTTTTTCCTTGTACCCTACAAGGTTAAAGATAAATAAAATAAACCCCGTGAAGGGTAGACTACGTATACGCACACAATGATAATGAGTGGCTGTACGAACATTACCGGCTCGTACAATGACTGTTACCGCTGTGTGCGATGTAAACTATTTAGCTTTGCTGACTGTACATGATATAATATTCCATTTACAGTAAGTGTACCAAAACTCGAAAAATGATCCTGTAAATATTGTAAACTTCCAGAACACTCTGCTAAGTATTAAATAATTTTACACAATTTTATCGATCATCATTCAGTTTAAATATTTTTTTTATCCATTCGTTGAGGTATTTCGTTAACAACGTCATGACACGAATCGCACAATCCATGTCAACTTTTGTCATTATGGAGTTGCGGATTAATGATGGCAAATCAGAGAGGCCATAATCATAACCCATATGAAACCCTAGCCATATAAAACAGTTAACACCAAATGCAATAAAAACCGAGATCCAATTCTAAATGATAAAACTTTTGATTCTCTTACCAAAATCCATACTTTCATGTATAGTCTGAATCAACACTATGAGCATGATGTTGTTTTGACTGTGCACGTTAAGAACAAAAATCAAAATGATACCAATTGTAAAGTAAACAAACGAGAAAAAAGTTATAAACGCGTTGATGACGTCATTATGGATATCTACGTAACTAGAGTCGGTTTCATTGAAATACATGCAGTACACAAAGACATAAAAGACACTCAAAGACGACAAAATGTTACGAATCTTCCCATTGGGAGTGATATAATTATCTCATCATCATCATCATCATTTCAGCCGAAAGACGTCCACTGCTGGACATAGGCCTCCCCCAAGAAGGGGGGTTTTGCCATAATCGCCACGCTTGGCAGGCGGTTTGGCGATCGCAGTATGGTTGTTATAAAACACAGAGAACGCTGCTGCCCATTCTCTGGTAAGTCCCTTAGTCGCCTCTTACGACACCCACGGGAAGATATGGGATGGTGCTATTCTTTACGTCCGGACACCATACAGAACCAATAATTATCTCGTATCATATATTTTGAGGACAACAATAGAAGAAGTGGACAGTTTAAAGGATAAAACATTCTTTGAACTTCTTTATCTAGACGATTATTTAGTAACACTTCTTGAGGATACAACAACAAGTTTGGTTTAATTGTATTTTTTTGGAAAAATCCCGAAATCTTTTGTTATATTGTTAATGGACTAGACTGATTAAAATATTCAATGGAAAGTACCAAGACCACTTGCTTGTTCTACTTCTAAGTTAGTTTTTATACTGTCATAACATTTCACAAATTATTATTATTGTTGTACGTTCAACACATAATATTGATGTAGAACTTCACATTGCTAGAAATAAAAACACGTATTTTATGCATCTATAAATAAACATATCGTTGTCGATACTGACGTTATTATTTTGACAGTTTTGACGTTTCAATTACAGTAAAAGCATAAATATATTCCACTTTATTTTAAAGTCCTTTTTTTTTCGAGCCTGCGGTAGGGATGATCGATAAAAGAAAAACATGATGTTAACATCTATTCAAAAGTATTTTACATGGAGCGACTACCTATCTGACCTCCAGAACTCAGTTAGTACTGGGTAATACAATACCCCCTGGTAAGACTGGTTGTCTGACTTTAGGGCCACTGACTACCTGTTACGACTGCCAAACATGTAGGCACGGAGGAAACTTTGTATGTAATGGACGGTCACCCATTCGCAAACCAACCTAGACAAGTGCGGCTTAATCGATTGTTATTAATTGATGTGGCAATGTTTTTATCTACCATCGATGAATATCGATCATCCCTACCCAGGGCTCTGTCGGTCCAAGCAGTCTGTTTTGGTCTAGCGAGCGAACTGTGCTCAGGGACTTGACCCAGCACGCAATGGTCAGTTTTAAAGAGAATGTAACGAAAGCTAGACTGAACTAGCAAGCAAAATCGAAAAATATATCAAATAAAAATAAGTAGAAACTCTCGCATCAAACATTTATTGATTGTTAAATCTATCAAATTATTCCATCAATTATTGTATTGTTTCACAGAAATGCGAATTGCAAGAGTATAATAACGTAACTAGTGAGAAGTCCCATCAATGAAATAGATAGCGCAGTTACATAGAATAGGCCACATGCCGTCATCTTACTGAACGATTGATTCGTCTGCAGAACTTTCTGGCATAGACGTGCTTGATCATCTGTAAAGAATAACAGTGATTACAATTCGGTCACATATGAACTGTTCTCTCGCATAAAAGAAACGCTTAATGACATATTTGCAAACACCGCATGTCAGCTAAGCTGTATGACATAAACTCAGAAATTGAGTCAATCGTGCTGTGCTGGCGCTGCCGCTGCGGCTGCAGAGAACCTCAAGCGGCGACCTTAACCTTTGTGGTAACTATATTTTCGAGCTGTTTGGGGTTGAAACTCTGGGTTCGCGGGGTCCGAGTGCTCATAGCCTGTATGAGGAAATTTCGAAACGCCTAGTTGACGCTTCCCGTGACCCAAGAGCGGGCTTTTACTTTGGCCAGAGGCTAAGTGTTGTCATACAACGTGGCAACGCCGCCAGTCTCTTGGGCACTTTACCAGCTGACAGCGTTGAGGAAGAGTTTTTTGATATATATTTTTTTTTCCTTTTCTTGTTTGCTGTTAGTTTATTTATTTTAGTTTTAGTTTTTAATTAATAATGTATTTAGTTAGTTTACTCTACTTAATTAAATAAAATAAATAAAAAAATTATCATGAAGTGAAAAACAAGGTGAAACTTTAAATACTTACTTGGACAGTCTTTGTCCTTCAAAAGCTGTATACAAGCCGTTTCAGCTTTCTCAACAGATATATAAAACTTCGCGCATTGCAAACTGTGTATAAACATTTGTAATATGTCCTTAGCTACCCGTAAAATCGTCACGAACGTCATCAACGAGGACTGATTCTTTCCAAGCGGCTGAAAATATTTCATTATTTTTTAAGTCTGTGATTAAAGCAAGTGTTTGTGGGTTTGCGGGTCAGACTTCTTCAATGATTCGATTTATTTTTATGGTGTTAAGACGTTTATTAAAACGAATTTACATGTGTATTTAATTATGATTAAGGTGAACAATAATGGTGAACCGACTACCATGTTGTTTCTTCTGTAGTGATCTATCTATTCGACGGACGCGCCGTGGAACGAACGAATAGAAGCTTCTCGGCGCGAGTTCCTCAGCGCCGACCAATCAGCGCTCCGCGCACCGTCGTTGCTCCGCTCCTATTCGCTGATTCGCTACCGCCAAGCCTCGGTCCACTTGACGGTAGAGGGCCACACGTAATTTAGCGTCCTCCTCCACTAGATGGCGTTAACATATGCCCCCGGCCTTGGAAGCTCCTGCTTTCCAACGAAGTACCGATGACGTTGAAAGTTTTTGAATGGATAATGAATGTTTATTGTGTATCCGTCTTCTTCTTCTCTTCTGGCGGTAACAAAGGACATATTTTTGAGAATGCCCTTCGCACCGTCCCGGTCGCCGTTTTGATGTCAGCGACTCTTGACAGGCCATCTTTCCCAGGACAGGTATGGAGAATTCTTCCCAAGCGCCACTTGAGAGGTGGAAGATTATCCTCCTTGATGATTACAAGAGTGTTAGGTATCAATTCTTCCTTACTTGTCTTCCACTTCGTTCTGGTCTGTAGCTCCGCTATGTACTCCTTTGACCATCTCTGCCAGAACTGCTGGCGCATCTGTTCCACACGGTCGTAACGGGATAGGCGATGTGAAGCTGTAGCTGTCAGGTCTGGGCTGGCATGTGCGGTGAGCGGTCGGCCAATCAGAAACAGAGAAGGGCTGAGGGGAAGAAGGTCAGTTGGGTCTGTGGACAGTGGATACATGGGTCGACAGTTTAAGACGGCCTCGATTTGGGTTAGTATCGTGCTAAACTCCTCATACGTTAAGTTCGCGTTGCCAATAACACGACGGATGTGATATTTGCAAGACTTTACTCCTGCCTCCCACAATCCCCCGAAATGCGGTGTATATGGTGGTATGAAATTAAATTTAATATTATCCTCAGCTAAGAGCTCTATAAGATTATCACGATTATACTTAAGAAATTGTGTAAGTTCCTTCATTGCTCCAACAAAATTCTTACCATTGTCAGAAAATATTTCAGCAGGTTTACCCCGTCGAGACATAAACCGTTTTAGAGCTAATATGTAAGCGTCAGTTGTTAAATTAGTAACTAATTCTAAGTGAACTGCACGCGTTGAGAAACAAACAAATAAACAAATATAACATTTCTCCAATTTAGCGCCCCTCCCTTTACGGTTCAAAATAAACATGGGTCCTGCATAGTCTACACCGCACCTTAAAAACGGATAACCTGGTTCTAGCCGCTCTACAGGTAAGTTACCCATTTGAACTGAAACAGTTTTACCCTTAATACGTGTACATGTCACACATGTATGTACAACGTTTCTAGCCAGATTACGGCCTCTGAAGGGCCACCAATTTTCTCGTATGCTAGCTAACAATAATTGAGGACCGGCATGAAGCTGGCGCTTATGCTCATATTGAAATAACAAGCGTGTAAAAGTATGTTTGCTACACAACAGGATGGGGTGTTTTTTATTGTATGAAAAGTTTAAAGAATTATCTAATCTACCCCCAACTCTAATAATGTTATTATCATCAACAAATATGTTAAGACCAGAAATATTACGGTTAGCCTTTAAGGTGACATTCCCCTTTGATGAAATCTCAAGATCAGGAAACGACTGGTTTTGTGACATTTGAGTTAATTTATTAATAGATTTATTTAACTCATCTACTTGAAGCGGGCCGTATTGACGATTTACCTTTATTTTATTACGAACGTTATCAATGAAACGCAAAATATAAGCACATACACGCTTCATGCGAGTAAAAGAAGAGAATCTCTCGAACGGAAAAGTATTCTCATTAGTATGATGTACTAACAGTGTAGTGGTTACTTTAATATCTGGCAATTCGTTAAAGTTGACATTATGACAACTGTGATCATAACTGAAATCACACAGCCGTTCGTGTAAAAATGCCGGGCCGTGCCACCAAATATCAGCTGTGCGCAGCGCGTCAAGCGTGACCCCGCGTGACACCAAGTCAGCTGGGTTGGATTTACTTCCTACGTGTAACCATGGTAAACTTCCCGTAAGTTCATTAATTTGAGCCACCCTGTTTTGTACAAACGTTTTAAGAGTGTTAGGTGGCATTCGTAGCCATCCCAGCACAATTGTGGAATCAGACCAAAAATAAACATTCGTGAATTTTGAACGAAGTGAACTTATAATTTTCGTGTACAACTTTGCACCTAATAGTGCCCCACATAATTCCAAACGCGGTATGGTTATCGGTTTGACAGGCGCGACCTTCGACTTAGCGCATAACAAGGCTACGGATACATCAGTATTGTTATCCGAGTACATACGCACGTAAGCACAAGCGCCGTAAGCACTTTGAGAGGCGTCAGTAAATATATGTAATTCTATATATTGTATTTTACTGTTTATAACCTGACGTGGTATACGTAAATTACCCAAATAGTCAAGAGTGTCAACGAATTTTTGCCAATTAATTAAAATATCATGAGGTACCGGATCGTCCCATCCGATTTTATACATCCATAATTTTTGTAGTAATATTTTTGCAAGTATTACAATAGGCGCTAATAGACCTAACGGATCGTAAACTTGCGAGATTGCTGATAACATAATGCGCTTAGTAACGTGACTCCCGTTTAATTTAAGTTTAGTCGTATAATGTAACTCGTCTGTATTTGCGAACCAACCTAAACCTAAAGTTTTACTTTGACAGGTTTCGCCTAGAGATAAATTCTTTGACACGTTTAAAGTTGACAAATCGAAATTAAATAACCATTTTCGTAAACAGAAACAACCCGATTGTAATACCGTAGAAACTTTATTACAAATGTCTAATAATTCCATTTTATCGTCACAACCCGATATCAGATCGTCAACGTAAAAATCTTTGTTTATAATATGAGCGATGTCGTTATCAGCGCATTCCGACGCCAGCTGTTGTAAACATCGCATACTTAGGTATGGCGCGGACGCCGTACCGTAAGTTACTGTGTTAAGCCGGTACACACCGAGCGCATCTAACGGGTTTTCTCTCCATAAAATTAATTGTAAACATTGTTGATCGGGTTGAATTAATATTTGTCTGTACATTTTCTCGATGTCTGCACAGGCAATATATGTGTACTGACGAAATCTTAAGAGAATGGCAACAATATCATTTTGTAAAGACGGGCCAATCAATTGTATGTCATTTAGCGATTGACCGGAAGTAGTTTTAGCACTAGCGTCAAATACTACTCGTAATTTCGTAGTTGTACTATGTTCTCTAAATACACCGTGATGCGGTAAGAAGTAATGTGGAGATGTATAAGTATCTATTTTTGTCATATGACCGAGTTCCAAATATTCACGCATAAAATCAAAGTATAATTTTTTATAACTCGGTGTGCATCGACCCAACTTGCGTTCGAGCGCGAGGAACCGACTCTCGGCTTGTAAGTATGAGTCGCCTAGTTTACGAATGTGAGATGCAGATTCTTTGTGTAAAGACTGCAATGAGAACAGAGCTTTAACGTGGTTTTGAACAAGTAATCTATTATTATTAAATCTGTTCTCCAATAAACTCCAGGCTATTGTGTAATTTTCAGCAGTAAACTGTAACGATTTTATTATTTGACTAGCAGTGCCAGTGAGCGCGGAACGTAAGTAATGGAATTTTTGAATACCGTCTATAGTTTTAGAATTATGAATCAAGGATAAGTAGGTATCTCTAAATTCTAACCACTGTTCAAATGAACCGTCAAAGGAAGGCAATGAAATAGTGGGTAATTTGATGCTAAAGGTCTTGTTGGAACCTTCAACATCGTTATCAATAATTTCTTTACTCTTAAGCGTGCATTTCGCCTTAGATGTGATCTCATAGAATAGACTTTCAAAGGTTTCTCTTTCAATTAATTGTTTTTCTAACTCTAGTTCAGAATCCTGTATGTGAAATTCTATATCATCCTGAATGTTTGTAAACTGTTCTAATAGTGACATAATGTTATTACAACGATCTTCTAGAGCTATCTTTTGAGAATCTGTCATTTCTAGATCTTGTAACGATTGCACATATTTAACGAATACAGTAAACTTTCCTTTCACTACACCTCTTTTCTTAACCAAATCTTTATAATCGTCGAGTGGCATTCTGGGAGATTGCAAGAGAAAGAAGAAAGTACTTACAGATTTTAACTCGCTCGATCGAACTCGAAGCAACGCCGCTCAAAATGGCGGTAGTTAGGTACTCGTGTTTCAAACGCGGGCTCGCGGCACGTCTATGTAACTGGAATTTTGCACAAGAATACACGATATTAACACAAATGATCCTTGAGGATGGGTTTGGATAGGAACACTGAATGGCCTGACCGTTTTATTTCCTGCTGGTTGCCGACTTCCACCTGTACGTTTTCTTGAAGCCGCTCCGATCCAGTTCGAAGGTCCAATATGTTTGTGGGTTTGCGGGTCAGACTTCTTCAATGATTCGATTTATTTTTATGGTGTTAAGACGTTTATTAAAACGAATTTACATGTGTATTTAATTATGATTAAGGTGAACAATAATGGTGAACCGACTACCATGTTGTTTCTTCTGTAGTGATCTATCTATTCGACGGACGCGCCGTGGAACGAACGAATAGAAGCTTCTCGGCGCGAGTTCCTCAGCGCCGACCAATCAGCGCTCAGCGCACCGTCGTTGCTCCGCTCCTATTCGCTGATTCGCTACCGCCAAGCCTCGGTCCACTTGACGGTAGAGGGCCACACGTAATTTAGCGTCCTCCTCCACTAGATGGCGTTAACAGCAAGTGATACTCTGTTTTTAGACAGTCTGGTCATATATGTGATTGAACATAGTTTATTATTCGTCAGCTTTAAAAACAAGCACCAATCATAAAATTAACTGTCAGATTTTATAACGGACACAGAAACCTGCAGTTGTAGTGAAATGTTACCTCGCTTTGTAATTCTGTTTGATTGTGTAATATTTTTAACATTGTGCCCAAGTACAGTAAATTTCTAGCGAATACATTGACCGTGGTATACAGTATCTGCAAAAAAGGAAACTACAAGCTGCATATTTATTAATTAATAAAACAAAAAAATGGTTTTAATATTCTTGTGCCTACCAATGCTTGAAATATGGTCTTGTAAACATTGTACGCTTTCAGAATATTCTGGTATATCTTAAATAATTTAATAAAATACGTGTCATTTTCGTGTCTCTCATTGCTCAGCTTCAAAATTGTTAAGATATTTTGTTAATAATACCAAAACACGAATTGCATAAACACAATCCATGTCAAGTTTTATAAGCAAATAGTTGCGAATTAGCACAGGCCAATCATATAAATTAAATTTAGATTCTGCTTGATATACTACGATGTAAATACAAATGTTAACACCGAGAACAAGGAAAGCCGAGACCCAATTCCAAATAATGTAATTTCTAACACTGTTGCTAAAAACAATACTTTTATTTATAATCTGAATTGTTAGAACGAGTAGCATGTTGTTTTTACTGTGAACAATATTGAGAACTAAAGTTATTATCATACCAATAGCAACGTAAATGTAGGAAACAAAAACGGTAAACAAAACTGTAGTGTCACTATGAGTAATTATGTACTCTACGTTAGATTGATTGAGAAACATGCAATAAACACAGATTATTAAAAAATAACATAAACTTAAGAACGACGCCATAGTACGCATCTTCCCGTTTTGAGTAATATAACTATCTTGGATAGTATACTTTGAAGAGAACAATAAAAAGAGGGAGATGTGTAATGGATAAAACATTTTTTGAACTTCCATTTCTATACGACTTTTTATTAATACTTCGGGTGGATCTAATGACATGTTTGGTTTTGTTTTTTTCTTTAGGTATATGTTTTTGAGTTTAAACGACATTATTATCAACGTTACTAGCCCGTTTTAAAATGATTACTGAATAAGACGTATGAACACATCAATTTCAATGATAAAGTACTTAGTAACAGTGTTCTTATGATAAAATATGTTAAGTATGATCCCATGGTCGTATAGTTGTTAGCGGTAGGTGGGTGACGCTAACGTTGATATGTCAATTAGAGTAAAAGCACTTAATCGCACTAAGCATAATGATAAGATTACTTTTTCGACGTTATTGTTGGTAACAGATGATTTATGTTTTCCTTGGTCATCAAATTACAAAACTATTTATTTATTTAAGATAACAAGTACAACATACCGTACAAATCCAAGCTACTGCACAGTTAAAAGAAACAAATCATTCTAATTTTGGCATTTCTCACAATAAGAAATGATATAACTAATAGGTAAATACTACCACGCCCCGCACGCCCTGCGCCACACTGCGCGCCATGCGCCCGTCTACGGGAGTTTCGAAGCTCTATTCGACTCAGTTGGGAGATAATATTGGAAAAACTGTGATACACGTATCTCATAATTTTTATTGAAGTGTGCAATCGACCTAGAGAATATAAAGTTTCACAGAAAATTCAACGCCCCGTTTCACCCTCTTAGGGGTGGAATTTTGAAAAACCCTTAGTGGATACCTACTCTTCTCAAAAAATACATCCTCCAAATTTCATGTCTGATCAACGGTTTGGGCTGTGCGTTGATATATCAGTCAGTCAGTCAGGACTTTAAATTTTATATGTATAGATATTGAACTTGGCTCCCATTTTCACTTTTATGTTTTTGATGGGATATCATTACTTATTGTAAACAAATTATTATTATACTTCTTTCAAAAGTGATCGTTAATCTTTTTTCCTGCGTTTACGCTGTATAGTTTTCTTTTTTGTGCAATTTTCTGCATTTTCTTGAATGTTAGATATAATATTTCGATGTTGTAAGCGAAAAATGCGTTACATTATAATTGACTAAGTTTTTTGAAAATGCTCTGTATTATTCCTTATTGACCAAGACACTTCGGTTATTTAAGCGTGGCATGGCGCTTCCAAAATGTCTTTTGATTTCGATCTTATAAGCGAAAAATGCGTTACATTTTTATTGACTGTTATTCGAAATGGGCTGTATTGTGCTTTATTGCCAAGACACCTCGGTTATTTAAGCGTAGCATGGCGCCTCTAAAAAGTCAAGTAGCTATGTACCACTATTAGGTTTAAATTAATATTTCTAGTTAATCACACTAATATTATAAAGGCGAAAGTTTGTATGGGTGTATGTTTGTTACTCCTTCAAGCTGAAACGGTTTAACGGATTTGGAGGTTTGGTATCAAAATCTTATATTCTGGATTAACACATAGGCTACTTTGATCCCGGAATTAGTAGGTAGGTAGGTAGCAGATACGTAGTAGGTAGTAAAAGTAGTAGGTAGTAGGTAGTTGGTAGTAAGTACGTCGAAAAAATATTTGGTTTTACATTGTTATTTTGCTACAGTATTATAGGTACTTAGTTTGCGAGGTCAGCGTAGGCCTGCCACTGACAAGTGAGTATTTTACAGAATCATAATATAACATAGAAAAGTTACAAATGAAAGCATCTATGAATTTATACGGCCTTGACTTGATTTACTGATCCGGATACTTTTATTTATTTGTCTAATGCACAATGTACACAATCATAGTTACACGCTAGGCTTAGAACTAATGAGTACATAACCCTGTTAGGGCGCAGCAAGATAACTTTAAACTTATAGTATTGCAGTGAGTATCTATTATCTAATATCACGTCGGTAACTACCGACGTGATATTAAAAGTTTGATAGCAGCAGGTATCCCTAGAGTAAGTACTCTAGGGATACCTGCTGCTATCAAACTTTTAAAAGTTAATGCTGCAGCCACGTTCCGCAAACTGACGTTAGCTGTAAATATCGTATAAAATAGAATCTGCAAAGAAGAAATTAAATAAGTTAGTCATTTGTTGTTAAATATATGTTCAAATTTTATTATTGCGGAAAGGACCAACAGAGGGCTGATATGGGCTTTCCAAAAAAATGGCTGACAAATGTCGCGTCGAACAGGTAATTGTGCGATGATCGTTTGTCTTAGGACACTGGGTAAAAGTGACGCATCAGTCGCTATATGATAGTCGGTGCTACGCAGATATTGGAAATATTATAAAAACTTTGTTAAGATAAACTTACCATGTGACGGAACGTCTTCTCTATAATCATGTTACTTTCCTGTATATTTAGGTATACATCAAGCATTGTGTTCCAGTAGCCTTCTCTTTCTGAATCCTCAGTGTTTCTTCTGTTTCCAACTTTTTCAATCCATACACAAATAATTTTCTCCAGAAATATCAAAATCAACAAAGCATACACGACATTAAAATCGTAAGCTATCGTGGCATAAGCCGATGCTACATAAGTTACTTGCTCAGAAAGTAAAGAGAAATAAGTCATAATAAAAAAAATACAAAATAGATTTAAGACATTATCGCAAGCCAAATTGCTTACAATAAAGCATTTAAGTTCATTTCCATTAATTTGTAAGAGTGTAAGCACGTGTTGGATTTTCAAGACCAGTAAGATATTGTAGTAGAAGTACATGATGTTTGAAACGGTGTTAAGACCATGAGAAATACTCTGACATAAATGTAACGATACGTATTAGAAGTGATAATGTCGTCGCGAATAAAATACTTTGAGCAGAACCGGTTCCGGTTTCAAGATCATGAAAACGTAATGTATTTAAAGGCATATGAGACTGTTTCGTTCCCGGGTAGCAACTGTTTAAATTCAAATGACTTATTTTAACTACTACACACCAGATCTTAAAACACTAAAATACCTCATGCGTACACGACATGCCAAATTAATTAATAGGATTTAATATCATTTATAGAAGAGCAAACTGCAATAGCACGACGGCGTAATTAGTAAGAAGTCCCATTAAACACATAGGCAGCTTAGCGTCTGCGTAGAAAAAGCCACACGCGGTCATCTTAGTGAAGGATCTTTTTTTCTTTAGAACGTTCTTGCAAAGTCGTTCTTGGCTCTCTGTAAGAAAGGTCTATCTATCAGAACGTAAAAATTATCATCATGTTATTGCATTATCTCCATTTCTTCGGCATCAACACAGTATTTTCTTCCATACTTCATGTATTTGTCACACAGTCATCTTCTTCGTCTTTCTTGCCGTATCACCTTTCAGTCTTCTCTGTCAATCGTCATGTCAGCGGTCCATCTATTTTTTCTAGGGTCTTCCCCTACCCTTGTATTCATTCATCCACATTCATACTTAAAAGTATTCTCATGACATTTTCTTCGTTCCTCTGAATCACATACGATTATAACAACATAGGTAGTTGAGAACCCTTCAGGAGAGTTTGAAGATTCAATTGCTTCTTTAGATTTTTCTTCTATTGTTAAATACATTAAAATAAGAAAACAAGCTTACTTGTGTAGTTTCTTGTCTTCATACCCTGTATACATGCCGTCTCAGCTTCTTCGATGGCTAAGTAGAACTTCTCGCAGTACACACAATGAATTATTACTTGCAGTACGTCCTTGATTATCCATATAGTTGTCAGAATGCCAATCACGAAATTCGAGAAGGAAGACTGAAAAGTATAATTATGTTTAATAAATAGGTGCAATAATAATATAAATTTAAAATTTAAAAAACCCCCATCGCAACAAAGAAAAGCGAACGAACATTTGAAAAGTCAATAAAATGGCTCAGCCGGTTTTGATAAAACATGTCTAATTGTAAAATATACATCATGCGCTTTCATTTGATACCCCACTTGGGTATATTTGAAAAATCGAATATTTTGAAAATGGTTGCACCGATTTTGATAAAAACGTATCTAAGGACCATCGCCAAAAAACTAGCATTCAAATAAAAAAAACTGCGTCCAAATCGGTTCACTCGTTAAAGAGCTACGGTGCCAGAGACAGACACACACACACATTACGGTCAAACTTATAAGACCCCTCTTTTTTCCTCGGGGGTTAAAAATAAACAGAGCTAAATGTTAAAGTACTTCTTACATGGCCATATTCACGACTGCGTTGTTTGACTATTTGTAAAAAACTCTCAATGATACATAAATTCCGACCGAAAGCATTGATCGTGCGATTCAGTAACTGTAAAATAGATTTCAAGGAGGATTAGATCTAAATTCCGAACATTATTAGAGGAGCTCGTGGCTAAACAATAACCGCCACTCGGGACGATCTAAAGGTTATGCCACGCTTGCCTAGGTTGGTCCGTGGATGGGTGACGGCCCATTACATACCGAGAGCACATTAAGCCGTTGGTCCCGGCTGTCATTTGACAGTCGTTACAGGTAGTCAGTGGCCCAAAAGTCCGACAACCAGTCTTACCAAGGGGTATCGTATTACCCAGTACTAACTGGGTTGTGGAGGTCAGATAGGCAGTCGCTCTATGTAAAATACTGGTATTCAGCTGCATCCGATTAGGCTGGAAGCCGACCCCAACATAGTTGGGAAAACGATTGGCAGATGTTGAGTTCTGAATGTTTTTAAAATATATATTGAATTACTACAATCATTTCAAACAGTTAGAACGAAATCTTACCGATACTTGGGAAACCGTCTTGTACACATCGAAAGCCTTCAAAATATTTTGATACGTTTCAAACAACTTTATGCAACAGGGTTCATCGCCCATCTCGTTCATTCCATGCCCAGCATTGATCGTTTGAACATTTTTAATCCATCTTTCGATATATTTTCTTAATAATATAAGAACTCGAAGATCATAAACGAAATTCATATCAATGCCCATGAGTAACCAATTATAAACAATACTTACAACAGTAAAGTTACCAAACTCTACATAATATGTAATATGAATAAATATGCTGATACTAAACATAATTGAAGCTGAGATCCAACTCCAAGCAATAAAACTTCGGACACTTTTACTAATATCGATATTCGTATGTATCATCTGGATCAACTCAATGAGTAAGACGTTTTTACGACGATACACTATATTAAGAACAAAACTTATTACAGAAGCAAGACAGCGCGAGGTGGATAACACAAATGCAATGATTGATAATATGGTACTAAAATTAGCTTCTTGTAAAATTCTGTCCGCCCGATTTTTGTATAACTCATAATAAGTCGTCGCTATCGTATAGCTAACACCCAATGCCTGTAGTATGTAGGCCTTTTTATCGCTTGCAGTTATAACATTATTATGTACACGGTACTTTGAACAAAGGAAAAAAGTCAATATTAAATTAAATGGATAAAGTATTGTTTGCACTTCTTTTTCTAGTCGATTATTGAGTAATACTGGGTAAGTCGATATAATTGGTATGGCTCTAAATTTCTTTAACATTTTGTTAGGAACTTTTCTGACACAACAATATTGATGATTTATCCGGTCCTACTTAAAGACAATAGCACAATTGGCTTCAGAAAATGACTTTTATTTATTTGAAACGACCGTGTTTGAATAATGACTTTGTAATGTAGAGTTTACATTATCACATGTATACAAAACTAATTTTGTTAAAAGGCGAGCTTACGAAAGTAAGTCCTGACGATGTCTTAGAATAATGAGCATGTGGGCTTACTTTGGTTAATTGTTTTTATTTAGGGGTTGATTGAAATATGCTGGCGCCAGTAGACCCTGGCATACGCTTCGTATGAATTCTTTCAGAGCTTAGGTTTGGGCGTGAAGAGGACTGCAGTTCTTTATAAATTAAAAAGGCATTGACAGCGCAACAATCAAGGAAATAAAAAATTCTGAGTCACCACTTGTGGAATTTTCTGTCAACAGCATAACTGGTTTTTAGTTGATCGAATTTGTCGACAAAATTCGTATTTGCGTTGTAATCTTTCACGGCTTCTGGACAGGACAATTCAACACTGGTACTTTCGCGCTCTCTGCGGTTAACTTACCCGACAACTTGGGATCATGATAGTTTGACAAAATAAATACTGATCTCTTGTCTTTCGACTTCACCAAACTTACTTTTGTGTCACTAATACGGAATCATGTACGCCTCTTTGTAAATGCTTATCTTATTTTAGCGTTGGCAAGAACTTTCTGTTTGAATTCACCGTTCCACAGGCAAAAATGTTGTCCTCTCGTGATTTTACTTGCAAAGAGTAACTGTTGAAAGAATTGTCAAAATAGACTATGATTTTTGTCTTTCAAATTTTCGCAGAATTTCCTGACTACTTTACCACCTTTAAAGTCAACTTCTGTACCCTACTTGCCTGTGTATAAATCAAAATTTAGGCAATAAACTGACAGTGCACACTTCATCCAAAACTTGTACCCTCGTTTAGTCGGTGTTTTTGGCATGTATTGTTTCAAGTAGTTCCTGCCTTTGAATTTGATCATGCTTTCATCAATCGCAACTCTTTCTGATGTCTTGTAGTTTGTTTAAATTTGTTCGCAGAATGTCGAGTAGAGGTCAAATTTTATAAAGTTTGTCAAAATCAGGGCAATTTCTGTTGGGCATTACACTATTGCCATTTACGTGCAAGTAATTCAAAGGCCAACTGAATCTATTGAAGCTCATGAACTTTGAAACATAGCTGTCATACAAATCAGGTGCTGAAGACCAGTAGTCTCTGTAGCTCGGCAATTTTTTTATACCCATCACCAAGTTCAAAGTATTCTGCGATTTCTCTATCTTTTATCTGGCGCGACATACTGTAAAATACATGAAAAAGACACTTAGTTACATTCATAAGTTTCATGAAAATTATGAGTCACGGTGGTTAGTTTAATAACCATGGTAATAATAACCATTATTATTATTACCACTATTTTTGTTGTGAATACATATCGAATACGTATAAGTAATAGTACATTTTTTTTCGGATGGGACATCATCAAATGACCCCCCCCCCCGCTCTGGGCGGAGCGGAAGGGAGTGTCAGACTTGTACTGACTTAACCCCGTCCATGTTCCTTCTTTGCCCTTTGTGTTCCAGGGCCGCGGTATCTCTTTCGAACAATCCCGCAGACCTGAACAATTCCGCAGCCCTGAAGGTAATATGTAGTACTTTTATTTGAATACGAATACTTTTATATTTATATATACAATACAATGAGTAAAAAACATTGAAGAAAAAAAGGTTACTCACTCGTTTCACAGTTTTTTTAATCAAACACGCGAATAAAAGTACGTTAGCGCAGTATTCAATTTAATGCAAATGAACTGTCATTCATTCAGTATACCACCAATCGGGCATATTTTGTCAAACATGGTTCGAATTTTCATAATAATTCAACCGATTGTGGCTAGATGGCATGGATTTTTATTTAAAAATTCGGAAAGAGGTGGTTAGTGACACTAACCGCCAAGACTGAAAGAGTTAAACCTGCGTTCAGATATGGATATGGCAAACGTACTCACGTATTAAGGCGCAAACCCACTGCGGTGCATGCTGTGAACGGGAACGCGGTGCATTTTAGCTGCGTGGATTCATTTGTTAAACAACGTCGGTCTACGTTTCCAATGCAGTAAACACTATACACTCACAACTATATACAGCTGTAGCATGCGTGGCCCACCGCGGCATAGTCGTGGGTTAATATTCGTGTATAGCGTGTACCGCATGCACAGCGTGCATGGCGTTGACAGCGTTGAGCTATGTGAGCGCCTTATTCGAACAAGCCACACATTTACTAATGACGTCATTTGATGCATAGCGTGTCCGTGGTTTGCAGTGGACTCAATAACATACACTTTCTTGCAAAACGAAGCTTAACACACGTGCGTAACCTCGCGGTGGGTTTGCGCCTTTAAACCGTTGAATGAGCAAAGGAATCTTTTCCAGTGATGACGTCACCAGCCAACTTTAAAATTAAATATAAACTAAACTAGACATTGAAATTAAAAACATATTCAAATTAGTTTCTTAAAATACTATATTTAACTGAAAAGTAAATAAAATATAAAGGTTAGATTTTTTGGACAATGTCCATTAAAGAAGACTTTAGTCGTTTTATCCTCTATCATGACTAAGACTAGATAACTTGTCTTAAGTAGGTTAATTCAGAATCCTTCATAAACTGTCCAAACTGCAGCATCACCTCGCAGGTCCAGTTGGAAACCAGCGTCGGGCACTCATCATCAGCCTATAGCAGTCCACTACTGGACATAGGCCTCCTCAATCGCACGCCATTCAACTCGACTTTCAGCAATTCTCATCCAGTTGCTACCAGCCACCCTGCGAAGATCGTCACTACACCGAGCCTGTGGGCGTCCCACATTACGTTTCCCACCTTACGTTTGGTTTTGACTTTGGACGGTCATTGTGGCGTTCTCATAAAGATTTCTCAACACTTGGATGTATCGCCAGTCGACTTGGAATCGCTGCAGAGACTCCAGAACTGACCAGGTCTCGACAGAGTCAAAAGCCTTCTCATAGTCCACAAATGCAAGACACAGCGGCCGATTTTACTCTTCGGACTTCTGTATGATCTGCCGCACTGTGTGGATGTGGTCTATGGTGCTGTATCCTCCTCGTAACCCGGCCTGCTCCGGTGGCTGGAAGTCGTCGAGTCTTCGCGCTAGACGATTCGTGATGACTCTTGAAAACAGCTTATACACGTGGCTAAGGAGCGAAATGGGTCTGTAATTCTTTAATAGGGTCTTGTTTCCCTTTTTAAAAGAACGACCACGCTGCTTCTCCACGCTTCTGGAGTTCTCCCAGAGAACAGGACCGAGTTGAAGAGCTCCCAAAGCTCTCTTAAAACAGGACTTCCTCCCGCTTTCAGGAGCTCAGTCGTTATCCCATCCTCGCCAGGGGCTTTTCCATTCTTAAGCGGGCACTAGTTGGCGGGCATTTTGCTTAACTGGGCCTATTTGACGCAGCCGTGAGGTCTCAGGGTCACACTAATTTATTTTGTTGTTTAGAATTAAGTTTTTTAATTTTTTGTTTTTTAATATTTTTTTAATATTGTTTGCACTTGTGGCATGTGCCAAATAAATGTATTTTCTTTCTTTCTTTCAGTTATGCAAATAACACGCTTGCTTGTATTTTATTTGGTTAGGTGGTTAACAGGCAAGTGAACGATGACAATACACTTTGTTCGAAAGGAAAAGATGCGCCTACTTGAATATTAAAGCTCATCGTAGGACGCATCGTGTGTTTGCTTTAACATTTCTTGAAGGCGTTAAGGCCTGAACACAATGGTGGCCCATGAGGGACACAAACAGAGAGCCGCAAAAAAAAAAACATGTAATATCTTTGGAGGATAATCTGGTGTAAATCAAAGTCCCAAGAATAGCAATTAATACATATATTGTTTAAAAATGAATGTTACACGGGCGGTGATTAACAGGCAAGTGAAGGATGACAATACACCTTTTCGAAAGGAAAACTTGCACCTACTTGAATATGAAAGCTCATCGTAGGACGCATCGTGTGATTGCTATTACATTTCTTGAAGGCGTTAAGGCCTGAACACTAACTACATATATTCGAAAAAAAAAAGAAATGTTTATTATGTCTCCAATGGTTACATTTACCAAAAATTATATTATTATTAATTGTGAATGAAACAGCCCCAGTAAGTATTTAATAATACTTTGGTTGGGGAGGGAAAATGAAAGGCGTTGCCTCTACTGGATTCCTCATGTTATAGTAGACTATTTCCGTATATGTGGTTCTAAACATTTTATTATACTTTCGAAACTGGACATCGAAAGAATTGGTAAAACCTGTGTTCGTCTGTTAGCAACTCTATATGATAATTGTTGAAAAAACTGTCCCATCACTGTGTCATAATGCAATAAAGGGACTAATCCAATATTGTCGTGTGCTTCTACGTCGATTTCGGCGATGGCGCAGTAATAGGAGCTGATTGTATTTGCTATTTCGCTGCGGCGCCGTAGCAACGTGCAACGCCGCCGCGCCGGTTACTGAATAGGTACCATCACTCGTCGTCCGTGTGCCCACCAATGCGGCGAAATCTTGCCGCGTCGCTGCCGCATCGCACCGTGTTTATAGAGTCTAAATGTTACAGAGAAGAACGTACCTGTCAGCATAAGTTTTAAGTCAGCAACGTGCTTAAAGCATTTATTGAGGGGTTGAATAAACTCATATTGTCTGCATTACTGATGATTTTTCGACACTGTCTATTAATCGTGTTACAAGTTTAATTTCATCAGCTGCCACTGTCGATTAGTCGGTGGCTAAACAGCCATTTTCCTTCCAGTATTCTTTTCAACAGTAAATGACTCTGATTCACCAAATATTAAAGTGTAGTATTTCTTTTCTGATATCTTGGTCTTTCTTCTCTTTTCGACTTGTTTTACTTAAACAAGCGCCGCAATATATGTAACATAAGTTGAATTTTTAAGCATATAATATTAAATGTCCTGTTTGTACACGTGATCTACAATTTATTGTTTGTAATTTTGCGTAAAAAAAGAAACCAAGTCTTTGAAACACTGTGTGTGTGAACTTATTCACTTATGACAAATATACAAATTGTAATATAACAATAACATAAGTAGTAATAAAGCTTATCAACTGTAGAGATAGCTCAGCGTCTATGATGAACATGCCGCACGCGCTCATCTTCTTAAACGATGCTGTCTGTACTCGCAGAATGTTCTTGTAAGCTCTTCTTTCTGGATCAAGAATTATTTGTTATATCAGCAGCTTGCAACGTCAGTGGAAGCCCATTATCACGGACTTTGATTGAGCTAGGCTTCACGAATGAAAAAGACTTCGTTTGTTGATTCTTTTTTTTATTCTTCGTCTGCATTTGATGATTTACGAAAAAAAAAAAATAAAAAAGCTACCCGAAACTGTCAAATTTTCCTAATCAACCTTAAACCTAATGATTTAGCGATAAAGTTGAAAATCTATTAAAGAAATTTGACAGATTGTAGTAGCTTGACGTGCTGGCGCCTGTACTTCTCCATCCACATTCTGACTTCACCCACTGCTAGGTACAGGTTTCTCTTATAGCTTTTGCAATTGCAATTTGTAATTCTATTGAAAGAACTAGTTTTGTCTGAATACACAAATATTGAAATACAGCGTGGTGAATCTGTCAGTTCTTTTTACGTTCAGAGTTCTGTGTACCATTGCTGATTGCCTATCTCATTAAGAAACATAAGAAGTGGTCTCGCGGTCGCAAACGCGACTGCTGATCGTGGGGTCTTGAGTTATATTCCTAGGTTGGCCAAAAAGTGTTATTGGGATTTTTTCATTAGGAATTTCTCAGTAGCAACCAGGAGTTTGAAAGTTGCGGGAATGTGCTCGCCTCGGAAAGCACGTTAAGCTGTTCGTTCTGCACCTGATTCCTCTCCGGTCGTGTCTGATTGCCGTTCCATCGGACTGAGAGTGAGGGAAGAGGGAGTGTACCTGTGTCTGCGCACTCACTTATGCACTAGAATATCTATCGTGGCAGATATTATAGTCGGAGATATCGGTCACACGGACCGAATACGAATATCAATCGTTTATCGTTTAAAATTAAAGTTCGCGAGTACATTCAGAAAAAGCTGGCAGTTTCGTCACAACGTTAATGTTTTCTTCATTGTTTGTCTTTTTATTTTAGTATATCCGTGTAAATTACTATTTACTTATATATAATATATTGATATATATTTATAGTATTTTGACATATCGTTATAGTATTTTATATATCCTTGTAGTTATCTTAGTAATACAATAAAACTTTTGCAGATATATTTATACCTACCACTGTTTGTCTCTGCATCACCCAAAGGTTGACTGGTAGAAAATGCCTATGGCATTAAGTCCGCCTCTGTACTTTGTGCTTGAAGTGTTAAATAAATAAATACGGTCAGGAGGACTGTCAATATTTAAAAACACAAAATGTTAACAAAATAATACTTTCCAGAACAATGGCTTGACTTCATAAGCATAACACAGGTGTTTTGAACATCTCTCATTGCTTCATAGAATCTCTCGCATTCCACGCTCAAGCACATGAGTAAAATTATGAACTTCATGTTCCAGAAAGGAGAATGACCAAATTGGACCAAAAATTGGTAAAAAAAGTCAAAGTCTGCCCCCAGATTTGCCACATAGCTCATTTGAAAGAAGAGTTCAAATGCAACATTTTATTCTACGGAACCGAAAAAATCTGTCCCACAGAAACATAAATATAACCTAAAATGTGATTTTATGAAAAAGTTGCATATTTTACTTTTTTACACAGGTAGGTGACCTTTTCTTATCGCAGATAATTAGCTTACACGCGAGTTTGCTTTCTTTGTACATTGTTCAATAGTTGCGCTCACACATGTAAGCGCCTTGCATTGCAACTGTGCAGTCCTTCTGTAACACTCTTCGCTTATAGTTGTGTACTGTGCGAATATTTTCTGTGGATAGGATATCCACAGATAATCCATGATTACGTGTTTGACCCTTGCATTACGTTACCTGGACCTGATTTTAAGCCCTGTGATTTGGATACACTGTTTTAAAGATGTTTCGTGCATCTGCTGGACAAGTGTGTCTAGTGTGTGGTAGATCAGTGTGGTCGATCAGAAGAAGAACACTAACCTAACCTAACCATTTTTTTTTTTTTTGTTCTCGGTGTGGAAATCCTCAAGGGATGTCCTCCACCCTGGGGAGAGCGGAGGGGTCTGTCAGACTCGTACTGACTAAAACCACACCGGTGTTCCCTCGCACACTTGCACCGGGGATCATGGGAACTAGTGCGTCTTCCACGATCCCCGGCTAGTGCCGGCCCGCTTCTGCGGGCCTCCTCAATTCCGCGGGGGAAGTGAGGTGTACACCCCCCGCGACTTCCAATAGGGGCGCGCGTGGAACACTACGCGCCACCGCCTCGGGTCCAGTTATATGAAGGGACGGCGGACGTCCCCAAGTCCGCCGTCCCTCAGCACCCGTTTAGGGGGGCTGGAAGAGGGCGTTGTCCACCCTCCGCCGACGCCCGGTACTTCTGCTGCGGGTCGGGAGAGTAGTCTCGGCCTCCCTCATCCTTTCCGCAGCCTCCTTCTGTGAGATGACAGTTTCACAGAAGGAGATCACCACATCCCACGACTCTGCGCTCCCGACCATCGAACGAGCGACGGCCGGCAGCGACAGGTCGGTTCCGACTTCTGTTACGAGGGCACGGCGCGGCTCCTCCCATGCGGCACACTCTGCCAGCGTATGCCGCGCCGTGTCCTCCAAGCAGTGGACGCAGTGATGACACCGGGCGTCCGGCTCCCTGTTTATGCGACACAGGTACTTCCCGAAGCAACTATGCCCCGAGAAAACCTGCGTCGCCCGAAACGACAGGGAGCCATGCCTCCGCTCGAGCCATTTCTCGAGCACCGGTCGGATCGCCTCGATGGTAGCGAGACCGGCGGTAGGGCGCAAAAGCCTGTCCCGCCACTCCGCCACCAGGACCTCGCGGAGCTGGGACCGACGCAGATCGATCTCTCGCTGCATCGACTCACCACCCCTCGTCCGCGCCTCCTCGCTCCAACTGTACAGCGACGCGAGGACCCTCGCCTCTAGGTCCCAGGGTGGCGACCCGGCCAGTGCACAAGCCGCCTCGTAGGAGACTGTGCGATACCCCCTGATAGACCTGACGGCCATCGCCCTCTGCGGTTTTCGCAGCATCGCGATGCTTCCAGCCGTCA
This sequence comes from Noctua fimbriata, assembly GCA_905163415.1. NCBI lineage: Eukaryota > Metazoa > Arthropoda > Insecta > Lepidoptera > Noctuidae > Noctua > Noctua fimbriata. The sequence goes on from LR990935.1 coordinate 17,186,754, forward strand.
GGAACCTAACCTAACCATACCCTAATCTCCTACGTTGCAAGCAAGTTGTGTCCGGCGTTCCTAAAAGCGACAGTGCCTCAACTGACCCACATTCTCTGCCTACCCACCCACCTTTGTCTTAAAGATTAAATCACGATAAGTTACGGTGGCGTTCATACCCTTATCTCCTACGTTGCAAGCAAGTTGTGTCCGGCGTTCCTAAAAGCGACAGTGCCTCAACCGACCCGCATTTTCCGCCTACCCACACACCTACCCACCTTTGTCTTAAAGAAAAAAAAAACAAAAAAACCGAGGGTTTCTTCTGAGAACACAACAACATCATTGGAGTATAGTGAAGTATCTCGATAGTGATTGCTGCTCGTTTTCGTGTATTGGTGCGCGGCCCGTGAGCCGTAGTCTGTGAAAGAAACAAACATTATTTTGCAACGGAAGGAGAGGTTTTTGGGCTGGAAGTCTAGATTTTTCTACGGCACGCACCCTTTATCTTTGCGTGGATCGCTAGCCCGGGCGGAGGCGCGTCTCTGGACACCAGGCACGTGCTTCTAGCTAAGAAAAAATTTGCCCACCCACCCATTTTTATAATTTTGAGGCTCTTCTAGCAGCAAATTCTGGGACAGAGGAGAAAATACTAGTTTTGTTTACAGCTCACTTATCATTTCCTGTAAGGGAATTATTTTTAATTGAACTGACAGCGCAATAGTGACGGCATAATATATATTTTTATTGACAAGACACATCTTATTCTTGGGACTTAATTTTCTTACTTCATTTTAAAGCTGAATCCCCTCTGTACAGCGATTCGATAATTGCGAGCAGTTCGGTTCGGTGTCCTCTGATAGACTGACATATACTCGCTCACACCTTCACCGCTAATTATGCTCGGATTAAGGTCTCCTGTTAACAAGGCGAGGGCTGTGGAGGAGATTTTGGGCGGAGAAGAGGCATGCTCTGCACAGGCTGGCCCTTCCGCGAGGCGCAGTGACGGGGAGTGGGAGGCTGAGAAACCTAACTCAAGGCAACCCCAAAAAACCAAACGCACACCTCCTAAAAAGGCACCCGTTCCCGCTTCTCCCGAGAAGACAGTTGTGTCCACGTCCCCCAGGCTCAATCCCAAAGCACCAACTACTCAGCAAACAAAATAGGATACGCACAAGTTGCCTGAAAAAATATTGGAGAGCCCGCCTCCGTTTGCCTCCCAAGATGGCCCTGCTACTCCGGAGACGCGCCGAGCTCCTGTGGACGCCTCAGGGCCGCTCAAGAGGCCTGTTATCGGGTTCCCCAGTCGCATTGCGGAGGCGAGAGCTTGCCTGAACAAGGCAAAGCTTAATTTAGGCAGCTCTCGCAACCTCAAGGCCGAGATAAAGACTGCGGTGCTCGAGGCCATTGACAGGCTTTTCGAGCTGGTCAGGGAGTCGGAGCATGGCAAGGCTCCTGCCGCACCCGCAGCCGTACCGGTGTCCGTGCCCACCACTGACAGTCCTCAACCCAATCCCAACAAGATCCTTGCTGGCCAGACTGAGCTCCTTAACGCCATGAAGGAGCACATCTCGGAGTTGTAGGACAATTCCGAGAAATTGGAAAGACTCCGAGACAGTCTGGCTGGCCGGGAAAGTGTGGAGGGGAAGACCTACGCGAGTGTAGCGTCTGTGAGTAACCACCACACCGGGGCACAGACCCTGGAGCGAACGACTCTGCACTCCGTGGTTGTCTCTTCGACACAAGAGTTGGATACAGGAGATGAAATCCTAGAGGAGGTTAGAAGAGCGGTGGACGCGAAGGAGGGCTGGGTGCGCATTGAGAGAGTCAGGAAGGCTAAAGATAGGAAGATTATTATGGGGTGCGCCACACAGGAAGAGAGGCGCAAAGTAAAAGAGCGGTTGGAGACAGCTGGAGGAAACCTCGTTGTCGAGGAAGTCAAGAATCGGGACCCGCTTCTGATTCTCATGAGCGTCCTCTCAGTTAACTCAGACGAGGACGTCCTCATGGCTTTGAGAAATCAGAACAGGGATGTTTTTCGCAACCTCGACAAAGAGGAGGATAGAGTGGTGGTTAAGTTCCGAAGGAGAACAAGGAACCCACACATGAGTCACATTGTGGTCTGCGGGTTTCACCAACTATCTGGAGACGGGCTACTGGAGTCGGATGCCTGCACGTGGACCTTCAGCGCGTAAAGGTTGAGGACCAAACCCCTTTGGTTCAATGTACGCGCTGTCTGGGCTACGGGCATGGCAGACGATTCTGCAAGGAATCGGCTGACTTGTGTAGTCATTGCGGCGGCCCGCACTTGAGGTCGGAATGTGCCGACTGGCTTGCGGGTGCTCCGCCAAAGTGCCAAAACTGCACAAGAGCCAAGCTCGGAGACGCTGACCACAACGCCTTCAGCCTCGATTGCCCAACACGCCGAAAGTGGGATGAGATCGCGAGATCCACAGTTGCGTACTGGTGAGGGCACCCAAGGCAACCCAAACCCGTATAGGATAATACAAGCCAACCTCCAGAGGAAAAGACTAGCGACCAACGAGCTTCTGACGGAAGCCGTAAAGCGCGGAGTCGCCGTTGCTCTCCTCCAAGAACCATATGTGGGCGGGGCAAAAGTTATGAGGAACCACAGGGGCGTTCGGATCTTCCAGAGCACTGACACCGGAGATGGGACTGTTAAGGTCGCAATAGCGGTCTTTGACAAAGACCTTATAGTTATGCAATACCCGAAACTCACCACGAACAACATCACCGTGGTGGGAATCCGAACCAGTGCTTGGAGGATCACGCTGGTCTCCTTTTACTTTGAGCCGGACCAGCCAATCGGACCATACCTGGAGCACCTCAAAAGCATTGAGGAGGAAGTAGGTTCCAAAAGGTGGATTGTTGGAGGAGATGCAAACGCAAAAAGTACCTGGTGGGGAAGCTTGTCCAACGATCGCAGGGGTGAGGAAGTGTCCGGAGTTCTCGACGAGCTGGGTCTTAACATACTCAACAGAGGGGAAATTCCAACCATCGACACGATCAGAGGGGGGACACGTTACTGCAGCCACGTTAATATTACAGCATGTTCGACAGATATTCTGGACCTGGTAGACGACTGGCGGGTAGACGAGGTCCTCACGAGCTCGGATCACAACGGCATTCTTTTTAACATAAAATTAAAAAGATCAAAAGGCTTGCTAATTCAAAGAACTACCAGGATTTTTAATACAAAAAAAAGCAAATTGGTCCGAATTTCGTGCGAAACTCGGCCAATTAATGCAGGAGCAAAAAATTAACAAAACAGAAATTGATAAACTAAATACAGTCGACCAGTTAAATAAAGTAACCAACACTTATACTAATGTAATAAGAGATGCATGCACTTCATCAATGCCTTTGAAGAAGAGTAGAGAAGTGCTTACCTTGCCGTGGTGGTCCGAGAAACTCGAGGGTATGAAGAAAGAGGTCGCCACCAGGAAACGAAGAGTTAGGTGTGCTGCACCGGCCCGAAGATCGAAGGTTGTCGACGAGTACCTGAAACTGAAGGTTGAGTATGAGACTGAGGCAGCAAAAGACGAAATCGAGAGTTGGAAGAACTTCTGCACAAGACAGGACAGACAAGGGGTTTGGGAAGGGATTTACCGGGTGATAGGAAGGACCAAGGGAAGGGGAGAGGACCAGCCTTTAGTAAAGGACGGGGAGGTGCTGGACACAAAACGTTCAGTCGAGCTACTGGCGAACACGTTTTACCCAGACGATCATCCAGGCACTGATAGCACCTGCCACCGTCTTATCAGAGAAAAGGCCGAGGCTGTGAATGGAGGAGGGCAAGATGATTCATGCGACCCACCATTCACGATGGCTGACCTGATGGCAGCGTGTGGATCCTTCAACGCCAAAAAGGCTCCAGGAGCGGACGTCTGAACATGGGTGGGATCGACATTGCCATGTCCAATGAGATCAAAATCCTAGGTGTCACCATCGACAAGCAGCTGACTTTTAACACACACGTCGCAAACGTGTGCAGAAGGGCAGTAGAAATCCACAAGCAACTAACCAGGGCTGCAAAGACCAGCTGGGGGCTTCACCCTGAAGTCATAAGAATAATATATGTGGCCACCGTGGAACCGGTCATCCTGTACGCCGCCAGTGTTTGGGCCCCGGCTGTCGATAAGCTGGGCGTCAGGAAGAAGTTGGAAGCAGTCCAGCGCGGTATTGCGCAAAAGCTGTGCAAGGCATACCGGACAGTCTCCTTGAACTCCGCGCTGGTGCTGGCTGGGATACTACCTCTTGACCTGCTTGTCCGCGAAGCGGCATCTTTATACGAGGCCAGGAAGGGGGTACCTCAGCGAGCGCTTGGCGATAGGAGTGTCGAGCAGACTGCCTCGGCAATGGAGGCTCCACACCCTGCGGAGCGCGCTGAGCTAGAACTCGTGAGCCTGGTAAACCAAGAGCAACTCGACGTTGTCAAGAACGAACTTGAGGTTCGTATCTTTACGGACGGGAGCAAGATTGGGGGCAAGGTTGGAGCGGCACTGTCTATTTGGAACGGTGACGCCGAAACCAAAGCTCTCAAGCTTGCTCTCCCATACTACTCCACCGTCTACCAGGCTGAGCTTCTGGCAATATGCGTCGCAACCAGGGAGATCATGAAGCACAGTGCGCAATCGTTTGGAGATTTCAGTGACTCCATGGCGGCTCTCTAGACCGTCCAAAATTACAACCGGCACCACCCCCTGGCAGTGGAGACAAGGGCAAACCTTAGATCCCTGTCTATCCAAAACAAGGCTGTCACCTTGTTTTGGATCAAAGCTCATGTGGGATTGGACGGAAACGAGAGGGCCGATGAACTAGCCAAGAGTGCCGCTGAGAATTCCAAACGAAAACCGGACTACGACTTGGTTCCGGTTTCATACGTCAAGCGATGCATTCGTACGGCAACGCTTGACAAGTGGAACCTTAGATACAGCTCCGGAGAAACTGCGTCTGTGACTAAACTGTTTTTCCCGGACGCTGTGGCGGCTTACAGGATTATCAGGAAGTGTGCGATAAACAGTGTTACTACACAAATTATGACGGGGCACGGTGGGTTCTCGGAATACTTGAATCGCTTCAAGTGTAAGGGGAACCCATCGTGCATCTGCGACCCTGAAATTGCTGAAACGGTGCCACATATATTGTTCAACTGCCCCGTCTTTGACAGAGAGAGACTTGAGGCCGAGCACGTACTCGACACCAAATTCGAAGCAGGAAATATGTGGCAAATTATGGCTGGAAAAAAGAGGGAGTTGTTTTTAAATTACTGCATTAATATATATGAAAAGGTAATAAAAAGAAATAAAAGTGCATAAATATATAAGTTGCCCATAGTAATATAAGAACATGTCTATTAATAAGAATAGTTATAGAATAAGCTGTATGAACTGTAAACCCTAAAATGAATAAGCTGTATAAACTGTTAACCCTAAATTGTATTAGTACTAAGAAATAGAAATAAGAATAAGTCCCAAAAATCTAACTAGAAATAAGAAAAGATGTTAATACTGTAACTAATAAACTAAACTGTGTATCCAAATGTATAAAGAAGAACAATAGTAGTATTAAGAAGAACTATTGTATAACATCTACGAGAACGTGTCCATGTGTTTATTTCACCGAAATAAAAATAAACAAGAAATAGAGTAGAAAACAAGTAGAAGGGCGTCCTACCCTTAAAGAAAGAAAGACGAAAGAATGCAAGAAAGATAAAGTATGCAGAATGCAAGTACGAGAGGAACAAAAGAGAGAACTGGAATGAAAGCGTAGATTAGCATAGGCTCCGATTATGTTGGAGGTAGCAGAAAAAAAAAAAAAAAAAAAAAAAAAAAACCTAACCTAACCTAACCTATCAAAAATCTATTTTACATTAGGGTCAATGTTTTTTTTTTTAATAGTCGAATGAGATACTGCAAGTTAAATGCGATTATTAACCTAATGTAGAATGAAATCGAATCGGAGATTTTAATCAATATTGAGCCTTGTGTTCAATAAGCTACTGTATAGCTCTAAGGTACTTTGAATATACTAAACACTATTTATAATGTATAGGTACTGGATAGTTCTTGTTTCTACAGAAGAGCTCCTACCCCTGACTTCAGGAGCAGATTCCTTAGCATGGCTCAATTTTTTGTGCTGTCATAATCCTACTAATATTATAAATGCGAAAGTTTGTGAGGATGGATGGATGGGTGTTTGTTACTCTTTCACGCTAAAACTACAGAACGGATTTGGATGAAATTTGGCACTCATATATACTAGTATACTTTTTATCCCGGTAGTATGATCCCGTGGGACGTTACTGAACTCCACACGGGCGAAGCCACGGGCACAATCCAGTAATAATCTCCAAAGATTGGTCAAAACTTACAACCAACATTTTATTAAAATAGACATATTTGCTTTGTGCTTTGTCTAACATTGTATTTAAAAAAGAACTGGTTATAATGGTAATATGTGGAAACGTTGTTGATTGTACGTTAACCTATTTAATTGTATATTTAGACGTAAGAAAAAATATACAATTGTTTGTTTTCCCTAATATAATAAAATAAAATAACATAAAGTAAAAGCTCTTCATCACATCCAAGCCTCTGTCCAGGGTACGCTTCACTTTCAACTTCCCCCATTCGCGGTGGGCCATTACGTACTTCGCATTAGTGACAGCTATCTGACTACTTGTGTGAAAGCTTTTATACAACATTAGTTTTAATATATGTGAAACCTGATACACGTGTCTAGTATTTTTATGTAAAGAATCTATGTACAAAATTTCAAAACTGTGTCATGAAAAATCTCAAAGTTATAAGCTTGTTCTGTTACCTAGTTGTCCGCACAAAAACGTTGGCACCACGCAGCGCGCGCCTCCAGCGTCGTCTGGAGCTCATTGGTAATAATAATTTGGCAGTAGGTACCAAAATTATTGCGATAGGTACTCAAAGTCGCTCGGTGTCCAACTTTTAACTTTTTTTAATATTTTTGAGAAAAAATATAAAATCGTTTAAAAATTATTAGAATCGATTCAGTTACTTATTTTGAACAAACTGTATTCAGGTTTCGCATATACTAAAAATAATGTTGTATAATATGGATATGCCACCGTAAAATTGTAAAAACCATTAGACTATAATAAACTATCTCGCGACTCGGCGGTTCAACCAATCAGCGCGCGAGGTGCGATCCGTCGCATGCCATTTCACAATTTGACGGTTTCACTTCAATAGATTATAATCTACCGAAAAATTAAGCGTTAAGTTGTAATGCTACGGTTTACAATCTTTCGACAGTTTACAATCTCGCTAGATAGATTATAATACGGTGACAGATACACTGCGCACAACGATGATGGACAAAAGTCACATAGAAATGATTTAGCGCACGCACAGACAAACCTGAAATAGGCGGGCAGTTCTAGTTGATGATGAGTTGTTAGTATTTCGACTATTTTCAACTAGGTACTTACCACGTTAGTTTGGTGGCTTAAAAATAATACCATAGCGAGATTCCTCAAATTAAGGTTCACTGCATATGCCGTATAAAAAGTAACCTGATAACAAAATATTAATATGACTATGACTCTTTCAGCTAGCACTAAAAATTTCAATTTATTTATTTAACACTTCAAGCACAAAGTACAGAGGCGGACATAAAGTCATAGGCATTTTCTACCAGTCAACCGAAAATCGAGCTTTTTCAAATACCAATTAAAAAGTGCTTACCATTCGTCGAAATATCGTCTCTAGAATTGTGTATGACTCCTGTACATTCAAGTATGCATCATAAATTATATTCCAGTACTCCTCCCTTTCTGAATCCGCAGTATTTCTTGAATTCTGGATCTTTTTCGATCCACACACGAAGCATTTTCTCTAATAATTTCAATACTATTAAAGGATATACAACGTTAGTATCGAAAACGAGGCTAGAGTAAATCGACGAATAATCGAGAATCCTCATAACAAAAATAAAACCGAAACCTACGGAGAAACCAATACAAAAAATATTTAGAATGCCGACCAAAGTCCAGTCCCAGACCACGATTCCTCTGAGTTCTTTGGCATTTATTTGTAGCACTTTGAGCACGTATTGGATTTTCGAGACCAACAAGATATTGTAGTAGCTGTGAACGATGTTTGAGATGGTGTTTATTAAATCGCCGATCAAGTAGAAGCTGATGTCAGTAGTCATGCTCAGAGTAAACAGTAAGCTGTGAACACCCCAATTATATCTTTTCTGGAGAATGGAGTCGATCAATTCACCAAAACAGGCACAACGGTATAAGAGCATGCAAGCCACTTGGATCAAGTTGTAGAGATTCGTATTAGCAGTGTTAATGTTGTTACGAATAGAATACTTCGATCGCAAGAAAATACTTTGCATCAGATTCAATGGTCTTAGTACTGATCGTAAACCGTCTCCAATCACATTATCGATAAGTATTTCTTCAGACGAGAGTGTGGATACATTCTTGATTGAAACATCGTTCGTGTGTGATTTCAACCAGTCTTTGAAATACGAGAACATGTTTGTTAAACTAGTAGTTGAATGTCAATTGATCTGAACACTACGGTCATTCTGTAGGCAAGTAATTTTCTTATAAATATAGTAATAATATTACTCAATATTAATACTCTATGTATAAGAAAATTAAGATTTTTTTTTAAATTCGTTACTTATCTTTTAGTAGCGTCATTTATAAAATATCATTTATCGGTAGCAGTGTAAGTAATTAGTGGGTCTAAAATAAGGTATGACCGAGGTGTAAACTTCCGAATGAATTGAACCAACGTATAAATTGTTCTGGTCACTAAAATGTGAAAAAAAAACGCATTATGATTTTAATATCAGGTCTATTAGTCGTCACAATCAGTAATACGTTTACAAAAACACAAACTGTAATAACACAATAGTATAAGTAGTTATAAAGCTTGACAGATTTAGAGGTAGTTCGGCGTCTATAATGAACAAGCCGCACGCGCTCATCTTCTTGAAAAACACCTGCTGTACACGTTGGATGTTCTTGCAAGCTCTCCGGTCTAAAACAAATTAAAACATCGTTATTCTAAGCGAGGTTTTTATTCGGTCAAAACGGTAACCGGTTTTTACTGCCGGGAAAATAGCCGACAAAAAATAACGAAAAGGTGGAACGAAGTTTAGTGGTCGGATTTTCATGGGACTTTTTTTTATTGAGTTCCTGGAGGAGTGGAGAACAAAGTTAAAAAAATAATTTCGCCGTTTGCGACTTTGTTTTTTTTATTTATTTTGTTTTGTACAACATTAGTTTTAGTATATGCGAAACCTGATACACGTATCAAGTATTTTTATGTAAAGAATCTATGTATAAAATTTCAAAACTGTATCATGAAAAATCACAAAGTTATAAGCTTGTTCTGCTACCTAATTGTCCGAACAAAAATGCGGTCACCACGCAGCGCGCACCTCCAGCGTGACGACGCTGGAGGTGCGCGCTGCGTGGTGTGCCAAATTGTTATTATCAATGAGCTCAAGACGTTGAGCTCATTGATAATAACAATTTGGCAGTAGGTACCTAAATTATTGCGATAGGTACTCAAAGTTGCAAAAACAATCTTTGAATCACTTTTTAATACCAACCATAACAATGTCTTGATTTGAGCATTACACAGGTACTCTGAACATCTCTCATGGCTGCGTAGAATCTCTCACAGTCCACGCTCAAGCAAACAAGTAGGAAAATATTCTTGATGTTATTTATTTGATATGCAATTACCAGAAGGATATGCTGCAATGGTAACAACATAATTAGTTTTAATCCCCGTAGCATTAGGCAAAGGTGTGCCTAGTAGTACACTTCGCCGTTAAGTCACATGTAATAGAGGGCGAGCTTATTGCCATCTACTAGGCATAGATCCAGACTCCGTGGCTGCTACTGAAAAAACCCTGATTGAAACACCCGATAACACTGCCTGACCTGGCAATCGAATCTAGGTCCTTATGCCCAGCAGCGTTTACGACCACTAGACCAACGAGGCGGCGTTGGTCTAGTGGTCGTAAACGGTTGTAGGTTGTGATCAATTAAGTAATTAGTTTTTTGACAAAATAATGTATCTTCACTTTGCGTTCGCCAATTAGGCTACTGGATTTGACTTCAAGATAGTCGTACAGTACAGGGGAGCTCGAACGGAATAGGAGGTCGTTAATAATGATGATAACAGTTTGATAGTTCTGGTTTATATACTTATGCATAGTTTGTTTCGATGTTGTACTATTAAACCCAATGGTTGACTGGCAGTTAATGCTTTGTGGCATTAAGTCATGAATATATACATGAATTTATAAAAAATAAATTAGTAATCCCACCACTTACTTTCATTTCACCTTTTGGAATTACATTTCTTAATATAGTTACCACCACTGCGAGGTTCTTAAAATTGAAGAACACTGTTAATATTACGTAAAATACAATCTGAAAATAGAAGTAACTCATTATATTATATATTATATATGATATAGTATGTTATTTATTCTTATTTGTAGATATTATTAATAAACGTACCAAGTATCTACAAGTCTTCTCGATAATCATGTAAGTCTCTATTATATTCAAGTAAACATCAATTATTGTGTTCCAATATTCTTTACTTCCTGGATGTTCAGAGTTTTGTGAGTTTTCAACTTTTTTAATCCAAATATAAAGGATTTTCTTAATAATTTTCAAAGATAGCAAAACATATACAACTAGCACATCGTAAGCAATCCATGCATAAAAAGCTGTAACGTCGACAGCATCCAAGTTGAAAACGAAGCCAACACTAGTGATGAATCCTATATAAAAAATATTTAAACCAAAGACCCAAACCCAGTTGCAGATAACGAAACTTCTCAGTTCGCCGCTATTTATCTGCAAGACTCTGAGCATGTGTTGAATTTTCAAGACCAACAAGATATTGTAAGAGCTGTGCATGATGTTTGTGACCGTGATCATCAAATCTCCGATAAATAACGAAACAAATTCAAGGGAAAGCATCGAAGAGTAGAATGTACTGTAGTCCCCCCAAGCATGATGACAATCTTTTATCATATAATTCACCCATTGGTTTAAAACGACACAGCGATATGTTAACATAATCAATACCCGTATAAAATTATAAATGTGCGTATTGGACGAGATTATGTTGTCACGAATACAATACTTCCCGCAGATGAAAACGCTTTGCATCAGATTTAACGGTCTTAGTACTGATTGTAGATCTTTTTCAATCACGTAATTGCGCAATATTTCGTTGGATGAGGCAGTTGGTATGTTTCCGATAATAACAGAATTTTTGTTTGATTTAAAATAGCTTTTGAAATACGGAAACATGTTTGCTGCTTGACAGTTTAGTGTCAATTAAAGTAAAACACTAAACCAATCGATAGGCAATCCATTAAATTCTACTATTACTTCGTAGCGTTCATGTTAACTTTCTTGTTTGTTGTCATTCACATCCCCATTTTTTTGGTTTTGATGTTAGTTGTGTTAAATCTTTTTGTTAACCCCCAACGCAAAAAGAGGAAAAGAATGGGCAAGAAACTCCATGGACACTCTTTTAAATCAAAATATTCTTACAAAATCTTGGTTACATCGTTCAAGTTGAGATTATACATATATGTGAGAACGATGTAGAAAGACGTGCACATTAAGAGCGTCCAGAGTAAAAGATATAAACAACCACGAAAAAATAAAGAAATTAGAATAAAGTGGCAGCTAAGAGATGACCAGTCCCAACTGACAGCGCCCGTTCACGAACATGACGCATGGATCAGCGCCATTCAACTCAACCATATTAAAGGGAACTAAATGACCCGACACACCCGCCAGCATCAGCGAGACATTTGAGTGAGCATGACATTCTCTCAGCCACAAAGGCACACTCAAGTCAATGAAAGATAACAAAATGCAAGTTGTAGCCTTACAGTACATAGTATTCACATATGTGATTTGCAATTATATAATACTAACATATGGAATTAAATTATACAAAGCAAGGATATTTTACAATCTTCTGCAACTCCCACAATAATTTAACATGGTAATCAATTAGTTTGCCCCATGGTTGTGGAGAAGCAAATTGTTGCTTCTATATGTGAACACAAAGTAAAGATAGAAAAGAAAAAAAAAAAAACTAAATTAAAACCTTAAAGATTAGGATAAGCCTACTTACCATAATAGAAAGTCTACATGGTGGTACTCACATTAACAAAAACTGAAATAATGCTTCTAATTTCAACATTATTTTTAGTATATGCGAAAGCTGAATATAGTTTGTTCAGAATAAGTAACTGAATCGATTCCAATATTTTTTGAACCATGTTATATTTTTTCCCAAAATATTTAAAAAAGTTAAAAGTTGGATACCGAGCGACTTTGAGTACCTATTGCAATAATTTAGGTACCTACTGCCAAATTATTATTATCAATGAGCTCAAGACGAAGCAGGATGAGCGCGCTGCGTACTGACCGGGTTTTTGTGCGGACAACTAGGTAACAGAACAACCTTATAACTTTGTGATTTTTCATGATACAGTTTTTAAATTTTGTACATAGATTGTTTACATAAAAATATTAGACATGTGTATCAGGTTTCCCATATACTAAAACTAATGTTGTATAAAACAATGGTAATCAAGGTAACTAAGTTTCCAAAGGCGAAAGAGAAAAAAAAAATTTTTTTTTAAAGAACTAGAGGGGGAGCATCTCTTCCAAACATTAAAATCTTAGTTCGTGAGCCCAAGTATCTGTGGAGCAGGACCAGCATTAAGCCAAGCATTTTTATCTACAATATAGTCTTCCAATTTATAATATGCTCGCTTACATAGTGTGCGTTTTATGCATGTTTTAAATTTCTTCTCATTAAGTTGTAGAATGTTAAGTGGTATTTTATTGTAACAATTTACACAGTACCCCATAAAAGAAGTGCGTACTTTTGACAATCTGAAACGTGGCTGATCTAATTTGTCCTTATTTCTAGTATTAACATTATGCCTGTCGCTTATTTTACTAAAAAGATGTATGTTTTTCCGAACATACAAAATGTTTTCATAAATATATTGACAAGGTACCGTCATGATGTTAATTTGTTTAAACAATTATCTTAGAGATTCGCGTCTGCGTAGGTTATAGATGGCTCTAACGGTCCTCTTTTGCAGAATAAATATTAAGTCAATATCTGCAGCCCGTCCCCACAGCAGAATACCGTAAGACATGATGCTATGGAAGTAACTAAAATAGACTAGTCTCGCGGTATCCACGTCTGTTATTTGCCGGATTTTACAGACAGCGTAAGCGGCTGAACTTAACCGCCCTGCAAGTGCTGTTAAGTGAGGACTCCATTGCAATTTCGAGTCAAGCGTAATCCCCAGGAAAACCGTTTGTTCGACGAATTCTAGTATCTCCCCGTTCAATACAATGTTACATTCGCTACTTCTTACATTCGGAAACGTGAATCTTATGCATTTAGTTTTTTTCTCATTCAACACCAAATTATTTACAGTGCACCAGTTATGAATCTTAAGTATAGCGTTATTTACGTCGTCAAACTCTTGTGTACGTCTGTTAACCTTAAAAATCAGTGATGTGTCATCAGCAAATAACACCATCTGAGGTCGACTTTTCAGTAAATGAGGAATCATTTATAAACAATGTGTAACAGATTAAGCGCAATACCTCAGACACCCCAATTAGAATATTAAATTATAAGTCTAAAACAACATCCGTAATTAAATAAATTTAAACCAAACCTAGTCTTCTTTTATAAAATAGTTATCCTTACTAAACGCAAAACGTATGTGCAACAACATCCCTGCACACACACTTTTAATTAAACGTACCTAAAAATGTCACAGACTAATATTATGAAAAACTTTTGATACTTCATTGAGTTTATCGTGTAATGATTGATAATTTTTAAGTAAGTGAAATTATCAACATGAATCTAAGACTTTAGGCTTAGTAACGGGGATGCTTTTAAAACAGCGATATTCAGAGACGGCATGTTTAAAAGATTTGAATCATAATATTTACAGTGATAAGAATACAATCGTATTGATAAGAAGAAGTAGGTACTTACAGGACTGGACTATTTACACTTTACACTTAGGTTATTAATTTGCACTATTTCTGTGATCCACTTTCATTAAAGTTTCAAAATGACCACCGCCTTGTTCTATGCACTTATTTGCACGCTTTCTTAAATTGTATTTCAATTTTGTAAGGACTTCAGTATCACGTCACAAATGCTTGTTCAATTTTTTTTTTAGTTACCTGTGCTGGAACGAATCCACACGGCAAGCATATGGATTCTCATGCCGCCACAAATACTGTTTGTGCTGGTTGTACATGCCAACACGCGTGAAGGTACTCTCGTCCGTCCAAAGAATGTTCTGTTGCCAGTTCTCCAACAACCACCTACTGAATTCCAGTCGTGGCATGTTGTCGGTCGGCGTTATGTCTTGACACCGTCGAAGATGGAATGGGTGTTCACCATCAGCACGCAACGTTCGCCACACGTACATGTGGCTGCAGTCAAACTGGATGTTCGTCAATAATGGTCGAGAATACGCTCTTGCAGACGAGTAGACCGCACATTCGTCCCTCTGACCAATGCCGTATTAGGAAGGAACGTCCCAGAGTCCCTCAGTCGCTGAGTTGCAGCCAGCATCGTCCTGGCGCTCACACTACAGCCAAAACGGTCATTGAACTCCCGACAAGCTAACGCGACATTATCAAGACAGCGATCCAGGGTCCTAACCATCTCCGTGTATTGTATGTTGGTATACCGGAAAGCCATCGCGCGCGGAAACAAAAATGTCACAAAAGTAAATAAAAGAACAACTGCACTAGGTCACTACCGGCTGATGACTAGCTTTTGTGCTTTTAATGTTAGGTACTCGTGTTATTCGGCGGTAGCGGCGGCGTGTGTGTCGGCATTTCGTATAAACGTCAAAGAGGTTGCCAACAAATGCTTTATCTCTTTGCAATAAGTTCTAAATTTCATCAAATTAAATAATTTTATTTTGTTAAAATGCCTAAATTTGTTTGTTAGTGTGTAGGGCTACTCTGATGACCAACTAAGTTTAGTCGTGCATTCAAATAAGACTTACTCATTGGAGATAAAGTTGGAATTCCTTTAAATTACCTATTTATTTGACGCACACTACTTTTAATGTAAAATGCATTGATAATATTTACGTGTGTGTATTACGAGCTATGAGCGAACTACAAATAATGTCGTGCGTTTATTGCTTTATTGCTCTGAGTTAAGGTTTCAATTTCCTTGAATTAAGGATTGTATTAATTTGTCATGATACTGTGTTTCTAATTTAAGTTATTAAAAAGATTTTTCTGTCAAAATTTAACACCTATTTTTTATGACGGAAATCGATTCAGAAGCCGATTTTGAACGAACTACTTTCAGGAATATTGCGTTTATTCTGTTACACGTTGTATACTAGAAAAAGGAATGGGCCCAATATTGAGCCTTGCGGTACCCCCATTTTTACTTTTAATCCTAATGAATTTACGCCATTTATTTGTACTTGTTGCATTCGATCATTTAAATATGATTTTACTAAGCTAAGTGCTTGTTTCCCCAGTCCGTAATGCTCAAGTTTCAGCAACAGTGTGTCGTGATTCACGCAATCAAATGCCTTGGATAGATCGTAAAAGATGCCTAATGCATCCTTTGCCTCTTCCAATGCATTGAAGATGTGCTTTAGCAAAGTGACACCGGCGTCAGTAGTGCAACGACCTTTGGTGAAGCCATATTGTTGATCATGTAGGATGTCATTTCGATTAAAATGATTGAGCATTTGATTTAGCATCACTTTTTCAAATACCTTGCTGAAAACCGGCAAAATAGATACGGGCCTATAATTATTTGTGTCTTTGCTGTCTCCAGATTTAAAAAGTGGTCTAACTTTACTAAACTTCATTAAATCTGGAAATACCCCTTGGTCTACACATAAATTAAATATTAAAGCTAAATAGGGACCTACTGTCTCAACAATTGATTGACAGACTTTAGTAGACATCCCCTAAAGGTCTTCAGTAGTTTTTATTTTAAGTTGCTTAAAAGCCTTCATAACGACCACAGGGTTTATATGTTTAAATTTAAACTCAACATGACAGGCTGAAACATTCTCTCTTAATAAATCAAAGGCAAGGGATGGCGAAGAATCTAGCGTTTCTGTGGTTTTAATAGGAATATTAGTAAAGAACGTTGCGAATTCCTGCGCAACATCGACATTTGTGCTAATGAGCCCTCGGGAAGAGTACAGTGTGTAATCAATGTTGTGTCTTTTGTTTCTATTTGTTTCATTGTTTATAATTTTCCAAACTGACTTAATCTTGTTGTCGGCAGATTTCAACTTGTTGCTAATGAATAAGGCTTTAGCTGTCTTGCAGGTAGTTTTGCAAATATTTAGAATAAGTAGCAACATACTTATTAAAAGTTGCCGTATTAATATAAGGCTTAAGGCCATACAACTCAAAAAGTCTTTCCACTTCGGGTAGATAGTTTTAGTTTTCTTCTTAATAGTATTATTATATTCAGTTTGCAAAAGAATTCATCATACATAGTATTAACATTCTTCATATTTAGGCCCTTTTTTTTTTTTTTAGGATGGGAAATCATCAAATGACCCCCCCCCCCCGCTTTGGGCGGAGCGGAAGGGAGTGTCAGACTTGAACTGACTAAAACCCATCCATGTTCCTTCTTTGCCCTTTGTGTTCCAGGGCTGCGGTATCTCTTTCTCTCTTTCTCTTTCGAACAGTCCCGCAGCCCTGGCAGGCATCGGCTCATGCGGACCCCTACGTGGTTGCTGACATCTCTTTGAGCCGCGCGTGGAACACGAACGCGCCGTCGACACGGCCTGTCGTCATAAGACGGCCAGACGGCGAGCTAGCCCATACCTCGCCGTCCACAGGCCCGCGCCTACGGTGGCCGGGGGCCACCACGTGACCCCGACGCCCAGGGCGTCTCCCGCGGCGGCTGGGACGTGAGGCTCTTTCCACACCGCTCTTTCGCACGTCCAGCCACCTCCTTCACTAGGATGACTGCTTCGCAGAAGGAGGTGACGGCTTCCCATTCCCTCTCGCTCCGGACCATGGCTTGAACCAGGGCCGGGCGCGAGAGATCGCCGCCGCCAATCGCCGCTACGAGGACACGGCGCTGCTCCGCCCAAGCGGGGCAGACCTCCACAGTGTGCTGCACCGTGTCCTCCGGACGATCCTCACAATGGAAACACCCGGGCGTTTCCTTCCGCCCGATTCGGTGCAGGAACCTCCCGAAACAACCGTGTCCGGTCAGGACCTGCGTCAGGCGGAAGGCGAGGGCGCCGTGGCGCCTCTCTAGCCACTCCTCAAAGAGGGGACTTATCGCCACTATGGTGGCGTGCCCTATATTTAGGCCCTGCACACTTAACTTGTCAATTTAAGTGCTATTAAATTTGATCAAGGCACTGGAAGTTATTGGTCTAGTTTGTATCTGTACTTTTTGTGATAGTGTGTTAAATTCAAAAGACCAGTTTGACTACAGTGATCAGAGGGGAGGTAATTGACAATAGCTTTGTCACACACAGAAAACATTATCAATGCATGTAGAACTAGTTGTTGGTCGGTTCTAAAAACACATTCGACAGATTGAATTTCCATGCGCGCCTCAAAGAGATGTCAGCAACTATGTAGGGGTCCGCAAGGGCCGATGCCTGCCAGAGCTGCGGGAATGTTCGAAAGAGATACCGCGGCCCTGGAACACTAAGTGCTAAGAAGGAACATGGATGAGTTTTAGTCAGTAGAAATCTGACACTCCCTTCCGCCCTTCTCTCTCTCCAGAGCGGGGGGGGGAGGGGTGTCATTTGATGATTTCCCATCCGAAAAAAGGGGTAAAATAAGAGATGAACAGTTTTATGGAACGGTTGTATGGAAACCCGTCATTTTCAAAGTTAGACTCACGAAATTTCATATACAAACAGTCATTTTTGAAAAAAGAAGAATGAAATTTGATTTGAAAGCTTCTGAGCAAAAATAAATACTAACGTATTTCGTCGTTTTTGGAAATTCGGTAGAAATGGGGTGGAAAAATAAGTAGATACAAAAATGACAAAAATATTGTCTGATCTGCATAAAATTTACTATTTGTGGTTCTTGGTTGAATTCATAATTTGTATTTCAAAGTTTTTGGAAATTCGACTCCAAAGGCAAGTTGAATTGTTTATTTTTTATTTGAAAGGATGGCATGTTTGCATGAACATATTGTATGATATCATCCCCTAGGGCAGGAGTGGCGAACTTTTATGAATCAAGGTGCCATTTTTTCTATTGAAATGTTTAATGAGGCTATCGACGTGCCGTCAAATAATTAATCTTAGTGATTATTGGGAAAATAATTAAACTAAATACAAGAAATTGCTCTGTTTAAATAGTAATAAATATTTCAGTTAAACGTGTAATTCAAATTGAAGTAAAGCAAAATGTTTTCTGTCTACACACTTTATTATCACATGCTTCTTACTTTGAAAATCACAGACTTCTATACAACCATTTATTGTTTACTCATACTTACGCGAGGGCGAAGCCGTGGGCATCTGCTAGTTGTGGATATAAATGAAAAAGAAACAATCTACTAAAATATTTAGTACGTATTTATAGAACTGTTTACTAAAGTAAATTGCTTGTATCGATTGACTTCCTTTGCTTATCAACACCACATTGTCGTGGGCTTCAAACATGTTATCATATTTCAAAAGTGGTTCAAAATCGAACAAAATCACCGTTTTAATGGACAATGCACCAACAGTCTCATCTAATGCAAATTTACTGAATAATGTGTTAGAAAAAGAATTACAATATGTACTAAGGCCGTTGAATCTGATGCAAAGTCTTTTCGTGTGCGCGAAGTATAGCATTCGTAATAACATCATCACTGCTAATGGGTATCTCTACGACTGTTTTCGAGTTTGTTGCATGTTAATATTCCGAAGTCTTTACTTGTACAGTTTAATCAACTATAATATCGAATTTGAAAGTTTGTGGGGAGCATACGGTTTGTTCTATTCTTCGATCACTTTTACTGACTTTATCTTCTACATGATCGGAGATTTGTTAAACAACGTCTCAAACATGATGCACAGCTACTGCAATATGTTGTTGGTCTTGAAAATCCAACACATGCTCAGAGTCCTACAAAGTAAGAGTAACGAACTCAGAGGTTTGATCATATGCAACTGGAGCCACGTAGTCATTCTTAATATATTTTTCATTTGTTTCATAATTTGTTACTTTTCTATTTTCGACTTTGATATTTACGACGTCATAGCGATTTACGCTTGCATCGCTTTCGATATGAACGTTGTATATGCTTTGTTGGTATTGAAATTATTAGGGAGAATAAGTCGTGAATGGATTGAACGAGTTTTAATTTCAAGAAACGACGAGGAACCAGAAACAGAGCAGTTCTGGAATATAATGTTTGATGTTTATCTGAAGATACAGGAATCCTACGTTATTATAGAAACGACGTTTAGGCACATGGTATGATCATTATACACGGGGGTAAAAGTAATGTCATCATGTTATTCACATTATGAATTACTTATGCCACAGCTTGTATGAGCTTAATTCTAAATGATTTAGTGAAACAGCTTTTATTTTTCCAGATTGTTTTTTACGTGATATTAGCAGTTTACCAAAGTTTGCGAAACCTAGCAATGGCATTAACTTTAAGAATTTACATAGAAGACGGTATCGTAAGTAGTCGAAATAAAAATCATGTCCAGTGTAATTTCTGGGTTAAAAGAATGAATTTTTCTGTTGCTTTTTAGTATTTCGAGCTTTTAATCATTATTGAATTTTGGACCGTGAAAAATATCATCGTTATTTTATGTTTGAGTTTGGAATGTGAGAGATTCTACGCAGCAATGAGAGATATTCAGAGTACCTGTGTAATACTCATGAGGTCTAGAAATTGTTCTGGTAAGTATTTTAGTAATGCATACAGTGGATATACGTAGGTATAGTGAGTCACAGCGATGTTTCCTTTAATACACCTACACTACGACTACTACCTACAAAAATATAACATGTACAAAAATGGAAGTCTCGCAAAACTGTTGTTCTACCGTAGAAAGCTGCGAGATCTAATGTCTTTAAAGAATTACTTGGCAATCGCTAAAGTGGACCGCTAGCACTATTTTCAATTAGGAGTGAGGACTATTTAAAATAGTAGATTATTGTCATTCTACTCGGTCCTGTTCTCTGGGAGAACTCCAGAAGCGTGGAGAAGGAGCGTGGTCGTTCTTTTCTTTAAAAAGGGAAACAAGACTCTGTTAAAAAATTACAGACCCATTTCGCTCCTTAGCCACGTGTATAAGCTGTTTTCAAGAGTCATCACGAATCGTCTAGCGCGAAGACTCGACGACTTCCAGCCACCGGAGCAGGCCGGGTTTCGAGGAGGATACAGCACCATAGACCACATCCACACAGTGCGGCAGATCATACAGAAGTCCGAAGAGTATAATCGGCCGCTGTGTCTTGCATTTGTGGACTATGAGAAGGCTTTTGACTCTGTCGAGACCTGGTCAGTTCTGGAGTCTTTGCAGCGATGCCAAGTCGACTGGCGATACATCCAAGTGTTGAGAAATCTTTATGAGAACGCCACAATGACCGTCCAAAGTCAAAACCAGCAAACGAAGCATATCCCATTGCGTCGGGGGGTGAGACAAGGGGACGTTATTTCCCCGAAATTGTTCACCAACGCACTGGAGGATGTGTTTAAGACGCTAAAATGGGAAGGACGTGGCATAAACATCAACGGCGTGTACATCTCACACTTGAGATTTGCAGATGACATCGTCATACTGGCTGAATCGCTGCACGACTTGCAGCAGATGCTGGATGGCCTAGTTGATTCTTCAATACACATTGGTCTCAGGGTGAACTTGGACAAAACCCAGGTTATGTTCAACGAACACGTCACCCCAGGACCTGTTAATGTCAATGGCGGTCCTCTCGAGGTTGTTCGAGAATATGTTTACCTCGGGCAAACTCTGCAGTTTGGTAAGAACAACTTTGAGAGGGAGGCTAACAGAAGAATCCAGCTGGGCTGGGCAGCATTTGGGAAGCTTCGCCGGGTCTTCTCGTCGCGTATTCCACAGAGCCTAAAGACTAAGGTCTTCAATCAGTGCGTCCTGCCTGTTATGACTTACGGAGCCGAAACGTGGACACTCACAGTACGGCTGGTCCATAAATTTAAGGTCGCTCAGCGAGCTATGGAACGAGCTATGCTTGGAGTCTCTCTGAGGGATCGCATTCGAAACGATGTGATCCGACAGAGAACCAGAGTTGTCGACATAGCTCACAGAATAAGTAAGCTGAAGTGGCAATGGGCCGGTCATATTTGCCGTAGAACCGATGACCGTTGGGGTAGACGTGTTCTTGAGTGGAGACCGCAAATCGGCAAACGTAAGGTGGGACGCCCTCAGGCTCGGTGGAGTGACGATCTTCGCAGGGTGGCTGGTAGCAACTGGATGAGAATTGCTGAAAGTCGAGTTAAATGGCGTGCGATTGAGGAGGCCTATGTCCAGCAGTGGACTGCTATAGGCTGATGATGATGATTATTGTCATTTGATTGTTTTGCCATGCGATGGACTAGTAATTCTTTAAAGACTAGATCTCACAACTTTTTACGGTAGAAGAACAGTTTTGCGAGACTTGCATTTTTGTGCATGTTATGTTTCTGATGGGATCGGCTATTACGTCTAATATACTCGCTAACGTGACGGGTAAAATATTATGTTTAAGATATGGAAACCTTGCTACCCATTACCGAATTAAGTTTGTTTTCACAGTACCAGAAAGAAGAATTTGCAAAAACATCCAACGCGTGCAGAAGGCATCATTCAACAAGATGAGCGCGTGCGGCTTGTTTACCATAGACGCCGAACTACCTCTACAGTTATCAAGCTTTATTACTTCATATGCTATTGTCTTGCTTGAATTTGCGTATCTTTAAGCATATCTTTCTGCAGCTGTTCTGAAGTATGTCAAATATACACGAATATTTTTAAATCGTTCTGGAGCCGAAACATAGTAACTCCAGTCGAGTAATAGTTACTATTAGCATTGTTATTGTTTTTTTAAGACATCAAATAAAGAAGTTAGAAATTTATCACTTTTATTCTGTCATTCGAGTTAAATCTTAGTAGCGGTTTCACTATTTCATTCATAAACGCAAGGTCGTGCGCTCGCGGTGGGTCAATGGACTTCGGACGAATAACCAGCTGAAAAAGTACTTGCAAGTAGATATTTCATTTCAGGTACGATTAAGGTTGGTGTAAGTTCATTTACCTCCATCATCTCTCGTCTCCTCGTAAACGTAAGAAATTAATTGACAATTAATTCACCAGTCTCGCATCACGAAATCACTAATACTCGTACTTATTCAACTACACAACGACGAGTACGCTTGGGAGTTGTTTTTAAGGCATTGAATCGAGTGTTGATCAATCGGTCTAATAGGTACTTAAGAAACATACCCAATACCCTACCATATGATAAATAAAAAATAGTATTACAGCTTAAAACAATTTTGTTGCGGCAATGCTAGTGGCGGCTTCTACAAAGGCAGGCAATTCGAACAGAAAAAGACCCCATTTTTATAATGTTTACCGTGGAATTCGGTTGTGCATCCTTGTAAAGTCTAGTCGATTACGATACAATAGATTTCTCAGAATATTTTTTAGTAAACTGCGTATTTACCTAGTTTGATGAAATTTCTAAATTTCACCGTTTACGGTTAAGAAATAAAGTCTGAATTCGCTTTTCGTGTTATTATTTGTTTACCTATTTATCTACCGCGTATGTATTTTTATTTATGTTGATGTCCTATCTTAAAGAACACGGCGCCGAAATTAATTTTTCCGTCATACTTTCTACAGGCTTAGGAACGTCGCGTCAGTTATACATTTTACGTATCTAAATACTTACTTTCTTGTACACTTTTAATGTCAAGAAAAATAAATACAGGCGCAGGCGTATTTAAAAAAATTGAGCTATTTACAAACATAATCATTATTCACAATTTATACTTCCCTGTATTCTGTATTCCTCTATACACAAACGGGCACGTTTAATGAGATTGCCTTTTAATTTAGCTAATGCGTCTCTGTCACTTTTCACAATATTAAACGCGTCCACAATCGCACTTCTTAACTCATCTCGAGTAGTATGTTCCTCGAAATAAACTAGTCTTTTTATCTCAGACCACAAATAAAAATCCAGTGGGGTTAAGTCAGGGCTCCTTGCGGGCTCTAGCAACTCCGGTATCATATTCTGCAGCATATCCAAATAAGAACCACCAGTCAGGTGCCCTTCAATAAAAATAGGCTCTATTATTTGGTCATTAATAATGCCTGCCCAAACATTCCATGATCGAGGAGGCGCTGGGTTACAGCCAGATTGGTGGAGGTGAAGGGAACTTGAGGGTCGGTGATTCCACGAGCGCGCAGTGAGTTCAGGTTTTCCGGCTGAGCATACAAGAGTCTAGCCTCTTCCAAGTTCTGGTGCGCCATCCCATAAAAATCCACCATTGCCCAATACTCCTACATTGGAGTAGACATATTGCCGAATCATTTTTGACACGTGATTAGGTTACGCGTGAGTGACCTAATACAGCGAAACGCGCGACTATACTAGAAAGGGCGCCGATCGCGTCGGCTAGACTGGGTAAGCGTGGGGTGGGGGCGTGGCTTACGGATCAAGCTGTCTGATCGATGAATGGATTTTTCAATGGGTACCGTTTGCATGTGTTGCCGATGGTCGATACGTTACGTACACACACATATGCATTTACCGCAAGGACTACTACTTCGAGTTCTCATCATTTAACAAAAAAAAACAATAAATTTAATTTTTCGTGATTTTTTTATTGTTACTTTTTGAAAAAAATAGTCCCAATCGTTTCGAGTTCGATGATCGAGTTTATGGCTTTCGGTTCCAGAACGACCTAAAAGTAACCGTGTATACTTCACCACTAACAACACCTAATAAATTATTTTGATACACTAGCTTCAAATTATATGAAAAATATTTTATGCACAGAGATATATATTACTATGACGGAAAATAAATAATGGAATAGAATAATTAATAATATTTACTAAAATGTTTGTAAATTAACAAACTGTAAAAAACTGTATCTCTCTGTATGTATTGCTTATCGGCTGACATTCACTCTTTAGACATATTTTATTTTAGACGTATTTCAAAAACTATATTATATTCTTTAAGAGCAACGATGTTTTATATAAATATTTACCAACAGTCACAACCAACAAAATACTACTAAATATTACAGTTGGAAAAGATATACAATCCGTTCCAAGACCGTTGAATCTGTTGCCAAGAGTTTTCTTATGCGCCAAGTATTCTATTTGTGACAACATTATCTCTTCTACTTCTCGTATTTACAACTATATAAAAGTACTTTCCTTTCCTTTTACTATGTGTCTATTTGCATCATTTGATTATGCTTATCGTCCAAAACCACAATAAATGGGGGTCTTTCAGCTTATTATTTAAGCATACTTTTTGACTTCAACTTGTACTTCATCGGAGATTTAATAAACATTGTATTAAGCATGATACATGGCCACTACAACATCTTGCTGTTCTTGAAAATCCAACACGTGATTAGAATCTTAAAAAATAAATATAAAG
The DNA here is from genome assembly GCA_905163415.1 of Noctua fimbriata. Classification (NCBI taxonomy): domain Eukaryota; kingdom Metazoa; phylum Arthropoda; class Insecta; order Lepidoptera; family Noctuidae; genus Noctua; species Noctua fimbriata. The sequence continues at coordinate 17,211,487 of LR990935.1, forward strand.
AATTCGAAGGTTTTGTTGTCCGTAACTGGGCTTGTGTCATCATCCTTAATGTTTTTTTTATTACATTCATATTTGGTTATTCTTCGATTTTTTACTTAAATATTTTGCAGTGTTTTCTATAGCTTTCGACTTTTACGTAGTGTATGCTGTGTTAGTATTGAAATTAATGGAGAAATTGCTTCGTATATGGATTGAAAAAGTTGGAATATCAAGAAACACTGAAGATTCAAAAATATACAAGTACTGGGATATAATGTTTAATATATTCCGAAATATACAAGAGAGTTACGTGATTATCGAGAAGACATTTCAACACATGGTTTGTTAATTAATTTATCAAGCATTGTGAATAGCAATCGTCTAGTTAAAGAAATAACGTTCTATTTTTACAGATTGCATTATATCTTGACAGCTTACCTTAGTTTGCGAAACTTAGCAATGGTATTAACTTTAAGGGATAAAAGAGTAAGCAGCTTGATAACAAATTATAATGTCGTGCTGACTCAATAAACTGTGACTACACACTTTTCAGTATGTGAGTCGACTATTTTTAACTCAAATCTGGATCATGAAGAACACCATCATACTTATATGCTTGAGCGTGCAATGTGAGAGATTCTATGCAGCAATGAGAGATGTTCAGACTACCTTCGTCATGTTCACGAAGTCAAGACATTGTTCTGATGTGTATTATTTTAGTGATGCTTTGTCTTTCATGGTGGTATGCAAACCTAATACCAGGTGAAAGCGTCAAAACAATATTGTATGAATATCCCATCAGCAAATTCCATATTTCGTATGAAATAATTATAAAGTCTTATCACGCTCAACATCATACGCAGCCACTGTCCTAATACTGAGTAAAGGCCTGCTTCTTTTTAAGCTATGCTTCCCTGGTCTACTCGAGTCTCAACCATTCTTAGCCGCTTCTTCTTCCTCGTGTCGATGATCCCCATAGTTATTAAATCAAACATTGCACACATATTTAATTCAATTTATTCAGGAAACAATTCACATTGTGTTTGAAATTATAATACTATAAATAAATAAATAATAATAATAAAATCACATTCATAAAAATGTTAAAACTAACACATTCATGGTAACAACACAAAAAAATCATAAAAATAATACATACAAAAAAAAGGACTATGAGGACTATGTTGCACAAAATAATAAGTTGGGGTATTTTTTTTTTTTTTAATCTTTCCTGCGCGTACTTTCCATACACTGTCTCTCCTCATCTGTTTCATAGTTATGCAGGTATTTTTTTAAATTCACCAACAATACTAAAATATAGAGGCTGGGCACAGTAAGAATTTTTAAATTTATAAAGTGTGGCCGACAGCTCTCTATTTGCGACATCCGGACCATGGTTCGTATGGCTCTCTGGCAGTTATATTTAAAACTATTTCCCCAAAACTGAATACTATATCTCAACCTTGATTCTATTAGAGCATAATATACCATTTTAAGATGTTTTATGTCTATTATGTCCCTAAGACTGCGTAAGGCATAACATGCTGAGGAAATATACGAATCAATGGCTTGCAATTCCCTTTTCCAATTTAAATATTTGTCAATGTATACCCCCAGAAACTGTACCCCATTAACTATATAAATTTTAACTTCATTAAGTGCGATCGTCTGTATGGTGTCGGACGTAAAGAATAGCACCATCCCATATCTCTTCCCGTGGGTGTCGTAAGAGGCGACTAAGGGAGTTACCAGAGAATGGGCAGCAGCGTTCTCTGTGCTTTTTTTTAACAACCGTACTGCGATCGCCAACCCGCCTGCCAAGCGTGGCGATTATGGCAAAAAACCCCCTTTGGGGGGAGGCCTATGTCCAGCAGTGGACGTCTTTCGGCTGAAATGATGATGATGAAAATGATGAAGTGCGATCGTCATGTTGTCTTTATTACGAGCTGTTGTACTAAATAAAATTATTTTGTTTTTTTCATTGTTAATTAAAAGCTTGTTACTTTCAAAACAAGATTTAAAAACTGCCAACACTGCATTAACCTTAGCGGAAAGCTCCTGTATGTCGTTAGCTTCAACTATTGCGTTGGTGTCATCTGCAAAAACTGTCAGCTGTGTGTCGGGAAACATTGAATTAATGTAATTAATTAAATCATTCGTAAATAAATAAAAAAAACGCTAGAACATGGGATAAATGGGTAAATATTTGGTCAATTCATCAATGTCACAATAAAATTGACAGAGTAAACATTGTTGTCAAATGCCCTAATCAACAAGAATACGACAATGTAAAGATGTGGGTACTAGGCAATACGAAAAACTTAACCTAAAAACTTAACGTAAAGTAACATCATTGAGCATTACGTCATATATACAGGATGTAAACAGACCCTTCACATAGCCGTCAACCAAGCATTCTGTTCATCAAACTAAGTAACTACGCAAAAATTATTGCTGGGAATCGGCTTTTTTTTTGGGGTGAATAATCACCGTACCGTAGGACTCGATGGAAAGCACTCAAAGCATTGTGCTGATGGATGGATTGAATAGTACGGGGGTCGTGGAGGTGTGTAAAGTAAAAATCTTACATTGAAAAAAGGTATTTAAAAAAAACTTGTGCAAAAGTTGAAACTTTGACCCCCAATATCTCACTAACTAGAAGGTTCCCAGGAATGGTCTAGAACAATAAACATATCGCAAAGACGGGGAGAACCAGTGCCTTTCGGCTATTCTAAGGGTCTATTTACACCCTTTATTATTGAAGATTTTTTTAGAGAAATGTTCATTAAACAGAAATATTTAAAATTCTAGGTACAATTTTACAATTTTGTCAAAACCTACATTAAACATTCATTTTCATAAACGGTAGCTACTTACCTGACAACCATTTGTTTCGTATCTCGAGAACTATAGATATCATGATTAATGAAGTGCTTGTACCCAAATACAATCGATCCCAAAAATTGTTTGCTATTAAGAAAATTAAGGAAGTTTCCGATTAATACTACGCTGCTGCATTAGCTGAATTGAGTCAAATATACGAAGCGCTTGATTATGAATCAACATCATCATTTATAACACACTAAGCGTTGGCATCAGCTGGAGACATAGTTGCCTCATACTAGGGTTAAAAGTCATCTAAATTTTAACCAGTAAAAATGTTGCTGAATAATCGTCTAGAAAAAGAAGTCCAAAAAATGTTTTATCCATTCAACATACTGCTAACTCTGTGTTTCTCTTCAAAATACCGCATACGCGATAATTATATTACTCCAAGCGAAAAAAAATTCCTCGTACCACGTTTCGTTTGTGTTTGCTTGATAGTTGCAGCCACTATCTATCGAGTATATCGTCAAGATATCCACCGTTTTATCCATGATGATAACACTCTTCTTATGTTGTTTCTTTCATTTTTCTTTCCCACATCTCATTCTCTTACTTTCATAATAACCTTTGTTCTTAATATCACGTATGACTACAATAACGTCTTGCTCATCGTGTTGATCCAGATGATACATAAGAGCATCGATTTTAGTAAGAGTGTCCGTAGTTTCATTTTGTGGAATTGGATCTTGGTATCAACTTGTTTTAGCTTTTTTGTAATCTCTTTTATTATTTTTGGCGCAATATCTCATTACTTTGATGTTATAAACTGTCTTGTTGAAGTAATATTTATCAGTTTTGAGATTGATTACATTTACGCTGTTCGAGTTCTCATACTGTTGATTAAGTATCTTGATGGATGGATTATAAATGTCCACATGATGAATGATGGGCAGGAACATGATGAATCATATTGCATGAAGTTGTTTCGTACGTATCAAAATATATTGAAGGCTTTTGATGAATACAAAACGGTATCTCAAGTATTGGTAAGTTTTTCAAACTACTGTATCAAAATTATCGCATTTTCAAATATACATCTGAAAGAAGAAATTGCAGAAATAAACAGATTAAAATATTTTTTATTTCAGGTACTTAATCGCACAATCGATGCGTTCTTTCGCAATTTATGCCTTTTTGAGCTTATGCTACAAACAATCAAAATGCAAGGCCGGTCAAATGGTGACGTAAGAATTACTTTATGAATAAGACTGTTTTGCTTAAAACACTTTTGTATAAAGTTCATTGGCAACGACGTATTATAGAAGTTATTACGGTTCCTTCGCCAAAGGGTGCCAACGGGATACTATTACTAAGGCTCTGCTGTCTGTCTGTCCGTCACATGGTTGTATCATTTGAACTGTAATAAATAGAAACTTGAAATTTTCAAAGAGTATGTGTTCTGTGGTCACTATAACGAGAAATAGTAAAGTAAGATCAGGTAAAAAAAACTAAAGAATTAAAAAACTGTAAGTAGTGTTAAATATTGTCCTATGATACGGAACCATTCGTGTACGAATCCGATGTGCACTCCGGCTTTCGTGTTACTTCGCTTCGGCAAGATTTAGAAATAAACGATCTAAAACAATAGCAAGGACATCATTATGTACACTGGTCTGCAATCAATTAATTGAGTAGTGCACTTTCAAACACCGCTATGTCATAAGTTTTGTGATTTTTCATTTTATTTTGACAGTTAACGATATAGAATTTAAAATACTTTGAAACAGATTAACGATACTGAGCCAAAACTGTACAAATCAACATTAGACGCTACCTTTTTCATTTTGAGAAGTCGCCATCAAAATCAAAATCAAAATCATATATTTCAAATAGGCCAATTACAGGCACTTTTGAATTGTCGAAACAAAGACAACAATGAAAAATAGCTACAGTCCCAGTCACAAGGCATAAAAACTGTGAAAGTACTGTAGTTGCCCATTCCCTAACGTAGATCTCTATGGAGAAGAACGGGCAAGAAACTCCATGGACACTCTTTTAAATCAGAATAATTTACAAAAACTTGGTTACATCATTTATGTTGAGATGGTACATTATGTGAGAACGATGTAGCAAGAAGTGTACTTTAAAAGTGTCCATAGTAAAAAATAAAATAAATAATTCAAACAAACCGTGGCAACCAAGAGATGACCAGTCACAACTGACAGCGCCCGTTCACGAACATGACGCATGTATCGGCACCATTCAACTCAACCATTTTGAAGGGAACTAAATGATCCGACACACGCGCCACCAACAGCGAGACATTTGAGTGAGCATGACATACTCCTAACCGCCAGGGCACATTCAAGTCAAGAAAATACGTAGGTTTCCAGCGAATGACAGCTTTCTAGTACAGAGTGCTCACACAATATGGGCTATGCGGTTATATAATACAAAAGAGATTGAATTTATACATTGCAAAGATAGTTCTACAATCTTCAGCAGCTCCAACATACTGTTTAATGCTATCCATTTATGCGCCCCTGTCCTTGTGGAGCAGGACCAGCATTGAGCCAAGCATTTTTATCAGCGATATAATCGTTCAACTTGTAATATGCTTGCTTACATAGTGTGCGTTTAATGCATGTTTTAAATTTAGTTTCATTCAGTTCAAGTATACTTTGTGGAATTTTATTATAGCATCTCAAACAGTACCCCATGAAAGATGAGTCTACTTTAGCGAGTCTGAAGCCTGGCTGAACTAACTGGTCTCTATTTCTAGTACCGTAATTGTGTCTGTCGCCTCTTTTATTAAAAAAGATGTAGATTTTTTCTTACATACATTATGTTTTCGTATATGTATTGACAATGTACCGTCATGATGTTAATTTCCTTAAACAGTTCCCTTAGAGAATCACGCCTTCGAAGATTATATATGGCTCTGATGGCTCTTTTTTGCAGAATAAATATAGACTCAATGTCTGCAGCCCGTCCCCATAGCAAAATGCCATAAGACATTATACTATGAAAGTAACTAAAATAGACCAGTCTAGCGGTATCTACATCAGTATATTGACGGATTTTTCTAATAGCATATGCTGCTGAACTTAGGCGCCCCGCTAGAGATGTTAAATGAGAACCCCATTGTAGCCTTGAATCAAGCGTAATCCCCAGGAAAACTGTTTTATCTACAAATTCAAGCTTATCTTTATTCAATACTATATCACAATCGCTACTTTTAACATTCGGTAAAGCAAATCTAATGCATTTCGTTTTTTTTTCATTTAATACTAAATTATTTGCTGTGAACCAGTTATGGACCTGAAGTAGGGCATTATTCACGTCATCTAGATTTTGGGCCCGTCTATTTATCTTAAAAATTGGGGAAGTGTCATCAGCGAATAACACCATATTTTGAGGTTGGTGTTTCAATAAATAGGGTAGATCATTAATATATACTAAAAAGAGGAAAGGACCCAATATTGAGCCTTGTGGAACCCCCATTTTTACTTTTAAACCCTGTGAATTAACACCATTTATTTGAACTTGTTGTTGTCTATTATTCAAATAAGATTTAATCAAACCAAGTGCATGTTTACCTAGTCCGTAATGCTCAAGTTTCAAAAGTAATGTATCGTGATTTACGCAATCAAATGCTTTAGAGAGGTCACAAAATATTCCTATGGCGTCTTGGGACTCTTCCCACGCAGTAAAAATGTGCTTTAATAAGGTTACACCGGCGTCAGTTGTACAACGTCCTTTGGTGAAACCATACTGTTGATCGTGTAAGATTCTGTTGGTGTTAAAATGATTGAGCATTTGATTCAACATTACCTTTTCAAACACCTTGCTAAAAACTGGCAACACGGATACAGGTCTATAATTATTTGTATCTTTACTATCTCCGGATTTGAACAGAGGTATGACTTTACTGTATTTCATTAAATCAGGGAAAACTCCTTGGTCTACACACAAATTAAAAATTAAAGCTAGGTATGGTGCTATAGTCTCAACTATGGATGTACAAACTTTGATAGACATTCCCCAAAGATCTTCGGTCAGTTTGACTTTTATTTGCCGGAAAGCTTTAATAACTATCATTGGGCTTATGTGTTTAAATTTAAATTCAGCCGGGCAGCCAGACACATTCGCCTTTAATAAACCAATTGAGACTTTAGGAAAGGAATTTAGAGCCTCCGTAGTTTTTAACGGTATATCGGTAAAGAAATTTACAAATTCATGAGCTGCTTCCTGATTAGAGCTTTTAGGACCACATGCTGTATCTAATGTGTAGCTAGTGTTACGTATTTTCTTCCTGTTAGTCTCGTTATTTATGACTTTCCAAACTGTCTTAATTTTGTTTTCTGCTGTTTTAATCTTGTTGCTAATGTGCAGGGCTTTGGCAACCTTGCATGTATTTCTAAAAATTTTTGAATACTTAGCAACATACTTGTTAAAAGTTTCAGTGTTTACATAAGGCTTAAGGCCATAAAGCTCAAATAGTCTTTCCCTACTTTTTCTGATACCTCTAGTTGCCCAATCACTAAATATAAATTTAGGGCAAATATATTTTGTCTTCTTTTCAAAAGTTTTGTTGAACTCAGTGTGAACTATTGAAAAGAAATTATCATACAAGGTGTCCAGAAAGGGTATCGGGTATTTGTTTTCGCGCCATATTCGAAACGGGGCGTCTAAAGGGTGCGGGGAGGGGTTCGTGGCGTCCGCCATTTTGTGGAGTTTTAGTCACGATGGAACAGTACTCGGGGACGCATCGCGCATTTTGCGTACGAGCGTATTATCGTAATGGTGATTCAATAGTGACTGCTCAACGTCTCTATCGTGCGGAATATCGTACACGCCACGCGCCAAGTGACGATAGCATTAGGAAATGGATCAGGATGTTCGAGAATACAGGTGCGACAGTTAAAATTCAAAACTCTGGTCGTCCTCGTACAGTTCGCGATGAAGAAACAATTGAAGAAGTTGAGGCGTCGGTTCGTCAAAATCCGTCTTTATCCATCCGAAAGCGAAGCCAAGCGTTGAACATAAAAAAATCGTCTTTACATTCGATTTTAAAGAAAGACTTACATCTAAAAGCCTATAAAATTCAATTGGTTCAAGAATTGAAGGATACGGACTATGCTAATCGACTGAATTTTGCGAACGAAATGCTGCAGCGATTTAACAACTTTAACAACATACTGTTCAGTGACGAAGCAAATTTTCACCTGAATGGTCATGTTAATAAGCAGAATTGTCGGTACTGGGCAGTGGAGAATCCGAGACGAAAGCATGAACGACCCCTGCATAGCCCAAAGGTCGTTGTTTGGGCCGCTATGTCTGCTAAAGGCATAATTGGTCCTTATTTTCATGAAGATCAACGAGGCCGAGCAATTAATGTGAATAGTGACCGTTATTGCGATATGTTGCGAAATTTTTTGGTCCCAGAGTTGCAGGAGTTTGCAGGTTTCAACTCAAGAACGTGGTTCCAGCAAGATGGGGCCACTTGCCATACCTCAAATGACTCAATGGAAGTTGTTAACGAATTATTCCCTAATAAAGTCATTTCGCGAAGGGGTAACATCAACTGGCCTCCCAGAAGCCCCGACCTTAGCCCACTTGATTATTTTGCATGGGGATACCTTAAAAGTAAGGTTTATCAAAACAATCCGACGAATCTAACCCAGTTAAAGCAAAACATCAGGTCAGAAATGGCAGCAATATCAATAGCTATGTGTCAACGTGTTATCGCCAATCTTCGTTTCCGTTTAGAAGAGTGCCAGCAACATAACGGTCATCATTTGGATAACATCATCTTTTCCAAATAATTCTCCAATTCATATGCTAATAATAAACAATAAACTTTTTTATTGGATACAAATAATTTTTGTTTCATTGAACTTACAAATACCCGATACCCTTTCTGGACACCTTGTACAATTGATTTATATTAATATCGTCCATATGATGGCTCATAGCACTTAACTTATTCTGTAGGGAAATATTATACCTATTTAATTTATTAGTAGTTATAGGTCTAAATTGAATCTGAACTTTTTGCAATGGTATGTTACACCTAAAAGTTACAGTTTGTCCGCTATGGTCAGATGGCAGGCAATTTACTATGGCTTTATCTAAGTAATCACAATTGCAGAAAACATTATCTATACAAGTAGCAGATGATGGAGTGACTCTCGTAGGTTCTATAAAAATGTTGGTCAAGTCAAATGACTTAAAAAGATTTAATAACCGACCGCTATTAGAATTTTCTTCTAAAATATTGAAATTGAAATCCCCACAAACAATTATAGATTTATTACTGGCTGCAAGTTTTGCCAGGACATCTTCGATTATTGATTCAAATAAGGAAGTTTTGATAGTTTGGGGGTCTGTAAGCGCACACAATTATATGCTTATCTAGCTCAACACAGGACAGTTCGACGCAATGTTCAGCCGAGAGACCTACTATGTCATTACGTTGCTTATATTTAACACAATTTTTCAATAATATTAGGGACCCTCCACGCAGCATAAATTTACGGTTAAAGCAGCTAACCACCGAATAGTTTTCATAATTAATAAGCATTTGGTAATCCTTTAGCCAATGTTCAGTAAAACAAATAATATCAAAAGTACTCTTTTCTAAAAACAATTCTATTTCTAATAATTTGGAAGAAATGCCTTGGATATTTTGGTGGAATAATTTTAAGGTATTCTGCTGAGGCCCTTTTTACTAACTAAATGAGTGCAAGAAGGTACCTTGATGTTGGTAGGTTTAACAATATTGTTAATGATACCTTCTGTTATCTCACTTCCTAGTTTAAATTAATATTAATATCTGGAGTGAGTCCCGAGACTCCCGTGCCATCACCAGGCAATAAAATCCTATTACTAATATACCCTAATTGAGAATTTTCCATGGTGACACATGGATCCTCCTCAGTAAAATTTTTGTAAACATTTATAGCACTAATGCTATATTTATTTAAAGTCACAACCTGTTCATTAGTAATATTACTAATAGTCGCGGTGTTAATAATATAACTAAACTTCGACATACTGCTTATGTCTGAGTGAATATTATAAGCTAATAGCCGAGCTATTTTGTGTCTACATCTAATAGGTAGATACACTTTACCCCGAGTCGACTGAAGTTTATCAACAAAAGTGTTGATATCAAGATATATAAGCTTGTCACTATAGTGACCTACTAAAAAATGTACATGTTTATTTAGCATGTGAATATAATGGTTTGTTCTGGTTGACAATTTTTCAAAATATGGGAAAGCACACAATATTATTTTGCGACAATTCAACTTTAACAACTCTGTTACACTGTCTGTTATGTCTTGTTTTTTAATGTTTGTACTATTTCCTATAAATATTGTTATATCAGTATTAACATTATAGACATTTCTAGTTACTGATGCCATTATCTGTTTGTAAGTTGACCCTGGCATACAATGATTTTGGTTAGAAAAACTCAGGTTATCACTTACTAATTTACCTAACCCTCTTCCTATACTATCTGACAACATTACTGAGTAAGAACAGTCATGACTATCATATATCTCAGGCTGTACCTCATGTAAATAATCTTGTGTAATATTACTTGATTCTTGGTTGAGTATACAGTGCTGAGACAGATTCTCAGCCTGGGATGGGTCCACCATTATCTCAGGCTGGACAGTATCATCTTTGGTAAAAGTCTGACAACTACACTGACACATTACCATCATGTCGTCAACTTGCAAACACCGCTCTGTTGTTACTTTTTTTGTTAGCTTACCATTTTTTTCAAAGACGCACATAGCCTTTGCAAGTGGACTGCTCAATTAATCGGTAACTAATTATTTTAAGGTACCCGTCTTGAGCGTAGCTATGAGTATTTTCTCAATGTCAGGAGTGGTAAAGGAAGTGCTGCATGCAATAATACATTGTGTGTACTGCGAGATGTTCTATACTGCCGCTGAAGAAGCTGGGATAGCTTGCATACAGCGTCTGAAGAATAGGAACTATACGAGTAAGCATAAGTCATAAGTTATTTATTTCTGATCAATTACATTGTGTTGAAATATAGTAAACTTAAATTTAAAAAAATTAAAAAAAAACTACATTAAAACATTACAATTGAAAAAAATGTCATAGATAATACATATAGAATAACAAATTCAAAACGATAATAATTCACCCCAATTTAAAAAAAGAATACAATAAAACAAGTTATATTTTTTAATTAAAAATAAATTGTGTTAAAAAGATTAATAATTATTATGTCATCTAATGTTCCGTGAATAATCAATAATAAAAATGGAATGTCAAAAATAAAATAAAAACAAATTGTTATAAAAAGATCAGTAACAATATGTCATCTAATTGTAAAATATAATAGTAAAAATAGAATGTTTTTATCTTTGAGATAAAAAAATATAATTATTACTAGAGATAATATGTAATTTAATAAAACAAAATGACATAATAAAAAAATCAATATGAAGTATAAAAAATCAAAACAATAATGATCAAAACACCATTTAAAATTAATTTAAATCTAGAACAACAATATTACGGCTGTCGCTTATTATACTGCCTTCTTCCAAACCCCGGCCTGCTACTGAGAAATTCGTAATAGAAAAACTCAATATTACCTTTTTACACGACTCGGGAATCGAACCCAGGACCCCAAGTTCTGCGGAGGCGCTTGCGTCCGCGAGGACAACGGAGTTGAAATGTAAATATAAATGTTCGTGTCTTTCGGTTTTAGTCCAGCTGGATATTCTTGAAGAAACCTGTATTTTTGTTTGCTTTGCTGTTTTTTTGTGTATTTTCCAACTTACAATCCTTGCTTACAAAACATTCTTATAAAATGCTACAGACGCTTTGATTTACGTGGCCAACTACTGGGCCCAAAAAATTTAATGATTCGTACCATGACACAGTGGTCCCGCCATAGGTCATAGGGCTGAAAGGTCGATGGTCAAATTATGATGCCCAGACGTAGCTATAATATATCGAGATATATATTATAGTATAGCAAACTACCACACACACACACACACACACACACATACACAGCTATACTACAATATATATTTTGCCCTCACTCGGTCTGGGGTCGTCCTTTGCCAAAATATACCGAGATATATTTGTCGATATATTCTGGTGACGTCATAGAAATATATATTATAGCTGCGTGTGCGATCACTCGAAAATTTATATAGAAAATATGTCGTAATATGTCTTGCTATGATTCATATTAATATATATTATAGCTACGTCTGTGACGGTTTTATCGTTACTGTATACACAAATAATCCTTCTACCCCCAGGTATAAAAGAAATGGCAATAACATACATGGAACATTTAATTTGTGGCAACACTTCATTAGTGCTCATCTTTACGCCGTTTATATTTTTTTTCAAAGTGTTGTTTTTCTCGGAAATTTATTGGATGTGATATTGTTGTGCTATGGATATTCAAAATGAAGGTATGTGCGATATTTTTAACCCTATTGTGTTGACTGCAACCCTGTCATTTTCGGTAACCAGCACCTTCAAAGAGAGACTTCCGATTTATTTGTATTTTGCCGCTTTCCCATATTCAATTAGACTTTTCGCCAAAGACGAAACTTATATCAAACTGTAACGCCGAGGAATGCTATAGGTAATTGAAAGGACTATTTCATATGTAGGTAAATTTGATACCTTAGGTATTTTTGTAATTTTGTTTTTCTTTTATTCTGCAGGGGCCACCATGAAGTGTTCTTTTCCTCGAATGGTTGTTCTGAACACCTGGCAAACAAATAAAGAAAAAACTACGAAACTACTACAAGAATGAAAATACTATGATCCGCTATCTACATATTATCTAGTAAATTTTATTATTTAAATGCCAATTAAGCTATGCTCAGAAATAATAAATGTATAAAACCAATTTTATTGTCACCTACTTACCTACCTATTTTTAGTGTGGATGAATGCTTTTTTTGTTCAGAATATATTGTATTAACCTCGCTTTTTAAAAATATATTTTTTTACTTGTTATTACTCTTACAACCTCAAAACAATCATTTCTTAGGTAAAACAGTTATTCTTTTATTTTTAATCCGACCTGCAACCCCTATGACCGCCCTTCTTAGGGACCGGGACCACTGTGTGCATAGATACGAAAGAAGAAGACGAAGATGCCATAGTTTTGTTGCGTCATTAAGTCCTTATTTAATTATACGTGGGATTGTATTTTTTTAAATATAGTTCATAATATTTCAATTTAGGTTTTATTAAAAAAAAAGAATTTTGTTGCAGAGGCTGAAAAAAAACTTTGCATGAACGTTTTAAGAGAAAATCGAAGGTTCACGAAGATGACCGCGTGTTTACTGTTCTATATAGACGCTACGCTACCAATGAATTTGATGGGAATTCTCACCAATTACGCCGTAGTACTATTACAATTTGCTTTTCTATAAAATATGTATTTGGTGTATTCAGGGTGACTGGTAAAATAATTGTTGCTGTTCTTTGTGTTTGTGATATATCTGTGAAGCAATAAAATATATCGATCAATAAGGTTTTACGTTCTTTCGTCAAAGATTCAGCTAGTCGTCTAATTGATGTGTTAAGTGACATGAACATAAGCAAAAGCCCAGAACATGCTTTATGATGCACTTGATGTTCCAGCAGGACAAGGATGTTCAAAAACACCTAAACCGCCTTGCTAGAGCTAGAGAAAGAAAGTCGAGGTATGCCAAATAAAATGCGTAAAACTTGAAGGTGAAATGGTTTTTTTGGATGACATGAAATTAAGGATAGGTGGAAGGGGGGGGGGGGGGGTCTTTGAAAAACTGATGAATGAAGAGAACGATTCCGATACCGTTCCAACGGTGTGCTGGACAATAAATCAGTGAATGAGAGGTTAGTGACAATCCATTTCACCCTCTTAGGGGTCAAATTTCGTAAAACCCTTTCTTAGTGGATACCTACTCTTCACAAAGAATAAACCATCCAAATTTCATGTCTCTGGGACCCGCGGTTTGGGCTGTGCGTTGATATATCAGTCACTCAGGACTTTGAATTTTATATGTATAGGTTTAGAGACACTTCAGTCCGCCATTTCACAGAACTTAGAAGACCTGCCAGAAGTCAGCCAAGATGAAATGCGCCTCCATTTCCGCTGTTAGACTGCTTAAGAATGGAAAACCCCTGGTGAGGATGGGATAACGACTGAGCTTCTGAAAGCGAGAAGAACTGAATTAAGAGAGCTTCAGGAGCTTTTCAACTCGGTCCTGTTCTCTGGGAGAACTCCAGAAGCGTGAAGAGGGAGCAAGGTCATTATTTTCTTTAAAAAGGGGAACAAGAACCTATTAAAGAATTACAGACCCATTTCCCTCCTTAGCCACGTGTATAAGCTATTTTGAAGAGTTGTTACGAATCGTCTAGCGCGAAGACTCTACGACTTCCAGCCACCGGAGCAAGCCGGCTTTCAAGGAGGATAGAGCACCATAGACAACATCCACACAATTCCGAAGAGTATAATCGGCGAATGTGCCTGGCATTTGTGGACTATGAGAAGGCTTTTGACTCCATCGAGACCTGGTCAGTTCTGGACTCTCTGCAGCGATGTCAAGTAGATTGACGATGTGTCGTCAGTCTACTTGGATGTATCCAAGTGCTGAGAAGTCTTTATGAAAACGCCACAATGACCGTCCAAACACAGAACAGAGCACATCCCATTGCGTCGGAGGGTGAGGCTAGGGGACGTAATTTCCTCTAAATTGCTTACCAACTCACTGGAGATGCTGAACTGGGAAGGACGTGACATGTAAAACAATGGTGAGTACATCTCACACTTGAGATTTTGAGATGACATCGTCATACTGACTGAATCGCTGCACTACTTGCAGCAGATGTTGGATGGCCTACTTGATTCTTCAACACGCATTAGTCTCAGGGTGAACTTGGACAAAACCCAGGTTATGTTCAACGAACACGTCACCCCAGGACCTATTGCTGTCAATAGCGGTCCTAACGAGGTTTTTCGAGAATATGTTTACCTCGGTTGCCGATGACAGCACCGCGGTAGTAAAATGTAAACATCCGGATAGCTATGAACAGGACATAAATAAGACCCTGGAAGATATCGTACATTGGCTTGACAAAAACAACTTGGTGATAAACTTACAAAAAACTAACATAATGCACTTCCATCAACGCACAATTTTAAAAGAAGTAACTGTAGACTACAATAAACATGAAATTAACCAAGTTAAAGTAGCAAAATTTTTGGGGATTTACATTGACAGACAACTAAATTGGCAACCACAAGCAGAGGAAATTTGCAAGAGGATGAACACAGCGGCATATGTTCTTTCAAAGTTGTCCAAGAAAGTTGACATTCAAACTATATTAGTAGCTCATCATGGTCTGGTTGCATCAGTTCTAAGATTTGGTATTATTTTCTAGGGCAATTGCAGCTCAAGGGAGTACATATTCAAGGCGCAAAAACGTTGCATTAGAGCGATGTGTGGTTTGCAGACCACAGACAGTTGCGAAC
Organism: Noctua fimbriata; assembly: GCA_905163415.1. Lineage (NCBI taxonomy): Eukaryota > Metazoa > Arthropoda > Insecta > Lepidoptera > Noctuidae > Noctua > Noctua fimbriata. The sequence goes on from LR990935.1 coordinate 17,226,842, forward strand.
CAAAGTTTAAGTCCCTAAAAGTGCTTACATTTCCGTCATTGTATATTCTGGAAATGGCCATGTTTGTAAAGACCAATAAAATCCTATTTCCCACGATGACGGAAACTAGAAAACGTCCTATCAGAAATCAGTACAAAATATTTACACATCGAGTCCTGCAACACAGCATTATTGAGGAAAAGTGTTATTTGTATGGGTCCTACTATATACAATAGATTGCCAGATGTAATAAAAACTGATACAATTAAAAACTTTAAAAAGAAATTAGTGGCCTTCCTAATAGAAAAATGTTACTATTCGATTAATGATTTTTTAATGGACAAAACGTTTTAATTTTCAATGTGTATAATACATATAATTAACATTATTTGGTACCCAATATAAATTAATTTAAATTTTATTTTCAAGTGACATTTTAATTTGACATTTTTAAATTTTAATCAATGTATAATTATAATAATTCTAATTATTGTGACATCTTAATTTGTAATTTACATTTTTTAAGATACTCTTGACATTTTTTTTTAATTTAAAATTTTGCGTGCCTATTTCCAGGCAGAATGTACATGGCTCACACCTTTCTACTCCACCTGTATTCTTATTTAACCTGCATTCATTGCAAATAAAATGATTTGATTGATTGATTGATTGATCGGGCAAACTGCAGTTTTTCAAGAACAACTTTAAGAGGCTGGCTAACAATCCAGATGGGCTGGGCAGCATTTGGGAAGCTTCATCGGGTCTTCTCGTCACTTATTCCAAAGGGCCTATAGACTAAGGTCTTCAATCAGTACGTCCTTCCTGTTATGACTTAAGGGGCCGAAACGCAGTTCTGTTTCTCGCTCTAGCAAACGACGGTTCCAAGCGACAGAAAAGGATATTAGCATGGAAAGGTAAGATTCAGTGCTGATAGATGAGATTTCCTTAAACGTCACTGTGTTTTTGGTTTTACTTTAATTCCTCATCATATTACGTACTTATTGGAAGAACTTTAACCTTTCGACCGCCATAGCATAAACGCTCGCGCGTGCCCGCCACGCTAAGCCACAATTTCACCTACCATTTTGTCACATATTTGTGTCGTTTGGCGTACAGGGCACGCGCTTGCTTGTCACGTATATGTGACCACGGCGTTCAAAACATTAAAATTACTCCAAAATTAAGTTATTCATTTTTAATCCCGTCTCTTTTTTGTTTTATAGGCTGTTCCATACTTGGCTAACTTTAGAAAACGACAGAAAATGCGATATCAAAGTAAAGTGCAGTTACCGGGCTTAAATATGAATGACACAATCAAGATTCAGAAAGAGGCAGAGTATTAAGAAACAGTATGACTTGGTTGAGGAATTCCTTTAGAGGAAGGCGGTCGCTCCGTCTTATTAAAACAAGTGATTTGCTGTTTACATTTTATTTATATTTATTTTTCGATTACTACTATCCATACAAAACACAATTATTTCACTTCAAAATGAGAACATTGATATAAAGACAAAATAAATAATAAAACATTAGTAAAAAAAATATCCCTCCTTCCCCTCCACACTACTAAGCCGCACCACTGGTAGTGTCGTGGGTATTTTTTTTCCCCTTTAGGCTCATATGAATTTATTTAACAATTTCGCCAAACAGTAATACATAACTAGAAGGTAGGTCTTATACTTATACGTATAATCTTCATTCCACTGTACAGTTTTATTTGAAGTGTCTTATCAGTTGTAACGTTGGTCCTGTGCACCACGGTCAAACTTACAGTGATCCTTATTGTCGTAACAATAAGGATGTAACAAAGTTGCTACCGACGCTACAAAGTAGGTAGATAGGTGTATGATCTACTTTTACAAAATTGTAACAATTTTATGACACATATTTTGTCTAAACAAAACTGGTATAAAAATGGTAGCACGGCGACCATTTAAGCTATACAACACCAATTAATGCGGGTCTGTCATTGTGCTGGAAATCTATACAAAACTAGGCCATGCTGTACTGGAAATGTATAGCTTGATGTGTCGCCATGTGTACACACTTTACAAAAAACTTATTACAGAATTAAGTCCCCTTTTTTTGTAAGTATGTAGTTTTAATTATTCTACATATAAGTCATTTAAGGGCATTACATGGCTCAAATCCCAAAAACAGCGTATGTTCAAAGAAATTTGTTGATGAATCCCTTCGTGCGTTTTCCGTGTAAAAAAAGTATGTTGTAGTTAAGTTCATCACAAATAAATTGTATTGTTTAAAATTCGTGGGTGTCGTAAGAGGCGACTAAGGGACTTACCAGAGAATGGGCAGCAGCGTTCTCTGATTCTACAACAACCATACTGCGATCGCCAACCCGCCTGCCAAGCGTGGCTATTATGGCAAAACCCCCCTTCTTGGGGGAGGCCTATGTCCAGCAGTGGACTTTTCGGCTGAAATGATGATGATGATGATGTTTAAAATTTTAATAAACCTTCTCAATTTTTTTTGGTTAATCGTAGAAAATAGGTCCTTTTTCAACCTTAATTGTAAATTATCTCTGTAACAGCTGAATAGATCGGCATGAATTTTGTAACAACAAATACGTAATGACAACAACACGACGACGTGACGTCTTAACAATCTGTATTGTTTTTTTTCTGTTATTTCTTTTAATATTTTTAAATAATAAATAAAAACCGAAATTTTGCGAAATGTGCGGGGCAAGTCAACAAAAACCAGTACAGGGATCAAATCATCAAGGTCATCGAGCAATGTAATACCCTTAAGTTCTTCGATTATTAAGAAGTAAACATAATTATCTATAATAATATATACAGGGTGGAAGGGACAACGACGCACAAACGGTAACAACGTACTCACTTCATCATTCTGAACCACATAACAGAATTAGCACTGAGAAATGTAATGGTACAGACGCCAGCACATCAAGCTACCCAAAACTGTCTCGTTTTCCCAATCAACCTTGAACCTAATACTTTAGCGATAAAGTTGAATATCTATTAAAGAAATTTGGCAGATTGTAGTAGCTTTATGTGCTGGCGTCTGTACATCTAAACTTTTCATGGATAATTAAAAACAAAACGGTTGTTTACAATAAAATTGCAATACCTACACGTTTAAAATGTGTGAAACAGCTGATTTTTGTTTAAATTACGACGATGAAGAAAATGTGCGACGGTTTCCCGTCCACCCTGTATATTGTTAAAATAGTAGTTTCAGTCTGTAGTTATCCACTATCTTCTACGGGTAATATTTAATGCTAAAGAAAACAAAACTTTTAGAACATTATGCCACATTATTTTTAGTATATGCGAAACCTGAATATAGTTTGTTCAGAATAAGTAACTGAATCGATTCCAATAATTTTTAAACCATGTTATATTTTGTCCCAAAATATTAAAAAAAAGTTACAAGTTGGACACCGAGCGACATTAAGTACCTATCGCAATAACTTAGGTACCTACTGCCAAATTATGTTTATCAATGAACTCAGGACGACGCTGGAGGCCCGCGCGCGGGCGTGTTGCCTGATGACCACGCTTTTGTGCGGACAACCAGGTAACATAACAAGCTTATAATTGTGAGTTTTCATGATACAGTTTTGAAATTGTGTACATAGATTCTTTACATACAAATACTCAACAATTAAGAATAGATTAAAGCTTACTTGATCAATAAAGCCTATTTTAACGTTAATGATTATTTAAATGATAAATGTTCTAAGTTATGTAATATAGTAATAAAATTGTATAATTAATGAATGTCATAAGTACCCTAATAATAATATTTACTGTAGATAAAAATGTAATGATTAATTTTGTATTATTATTTTTTATTTTAATAGATATTTGCACACCTGTAAGGTAGGATTGGCCTAAAAAACTTCTGTTATAATAATGTATCACCTCATGTACCTACCAATATTCATGCAAATAAATGATTTGATTTGACATTTGTTAAAAACGTGGTCGAAATCGTTCGCTTGAAAACGTCGTGTTAAGCTTTATATTACAACGCACGATACTGTCTTACATCCTACAGCTAGGTAGCTATCTTTTATAATAAAACGTAATTATACAATAACATAAAGGTTCTAATCATCAAAGTTCTCCTCTTCATCGTTAGCGTGGTCAGAAGGCAGGCAGCATTGCCATGTAATCGTAACTTCATTTGACTCCCCATTATCGAAGAAGTGCTCGGGTGAGAAATCGTTATCCAATAAACATCCGCACAAAATAAAGTCAACTGAATAATGTTTAGTATCCGCGAGTAAGTATGATAGATCGGCCTTTAGTACGAGACTGTCGCATCGCTATATGATTTGGAATTCTATTGGTTAATGTTTGTATTTCTTCGCTCCACTCCGCCAACCTCCAGAAGACAGGCAAACTTATAAAGACAGGCTAGCGTTACAAAATTCCTAAAAAATCATCAACCCACCCTGTGCCGCTATTATTCATGGTTACAAACATGGTATCTTCACAAAGTTATAGTCACTCGTGTAGTCGGCAGGCGTGTCCTCACAGAACGTCCAAACTACTACTCCCTTACTGTCCACGAGCTGCACACAATTCTGATCGCAAGTAATGCCCAAGTCGAACGTAGCGAAGTGTAGCAGTAAACGTCGTCCAAAGGGAGTCTCGAGCTCCCACTCGCAGCTCGACACCTGCCCGTGAACGTTAGGATACTGGGGACTGGTGACTTTACCGATCTCGCTTTGCAGTTTTCCACCGCATCCAGGACTTTTTCGGATGTTACGTAAACCAAATCAAACGCGACACGATCTCTATAATCTTTCATGATTGTGTAACAGCAAATATCGAACCGTCGAAAAGATGGGGTTATAATTATCATATTGGGTTTGAATTTTTGAAAGTCTGGGCGCACGAGCCTTATTTCCGTCGAATATTTCTAGATAACAGTCTGCGTTCCAATAACTTGGGTAGGCGTACAAGATAATCGCGGATATCGTGTAGTTAACTGGAGCATTGATCAGCGTGTAGCAGTCATGGTTGGGGCTACCGTCAATGTCATTTACATAAATAGCTTGTTCTCGCCCGTGAGGCTTCGTCTAATTTCTGACACAAAATCCTGTGAACACTGCTTCTATTTCCACTCCTTTGTATACCTTAGAATCTGAATCTGCCGATGTGATTAAATTTATAGACGTAGTCCTAAGTCCGCCGGGTCCTTATGCCCGCATAATTCAAAAAGTGCGGGAAGGCGCAAAGTGCTGTCGGAAAAGAAATTACGGCTAAAGAAGTCATCCATCCGTAGGTTTAAGACAAAATCTTTCCCGAGCGTAGTATTTTGACGGCTTGGATTGCTGGATATAATCAGCTTGTATTTATTGCAGCGCTTAACGCCTGTACTATCAGCGACGGGGGGTTGTAAGTCCAAATCTTTAACAGTGTTACGTAGTAAAATGTATGGAGAGGCGCTTACATCCAACCGATATAGACAATGTATCCCTCGAGGAACGGACCCTATATCTTTACCGGGAGATTTCAAGGTTTGTGGCGTATTGATCACTGACATGACGGAGGTGCCACATACAGACCGCTGAGCTGTTAGTGTGGACACAAAGCTTTGACTTAATATTTGGCCATCCGTGGCCAGCCTGACGCTCATCACATTACCAGAAGACATTAATTGCGGTGGGAGGCTGCGACCACAGTAGGTTCCTATTACTAAGCTATTAGGATTTAAACTATCACTCCACCGCATTGAGCTGCTTCGGAATAGCTGAAGTAAACTTGAACTTTAAAACCTTTATAGTTTACGCTCGCGTCTGATACGAACTGTAACAAAGCGGGTGGACTCTTTGCTTCTAAGTGTTGTTGTTGAGTTAATATTACCACACATTTACGCTACACGCATATCAGCATTAATTGTAACTCCATCATATACTGCGATATAATCATTATAACAATCTGATTGCAATGGCTTTTTATGTCAATAAAGAAGAATTTAAGCACAACCAGCTTGGTAGGTGGTGCTTCAATACACCAAGTGCAGTTCATATTTATTTTGTAAGTGTCGGAAAGCGATTATTTAACTACAGCGCTTTCGTTTATTTTGCCTCCACATGAAAATATAGAATAAGCAATTCGAAAACCTTTCCTCTGTACATATTTATCACTTTTATATCAATGATATTTTTTCGGGCTGGACTGTGATGGTAGGAATTTTGTCACCGCAGTAAATTTCATAGAGATAGACAGTCTGATTGACCTGTTACTGTTTAATTATCAAATGCACAGGCAGGAGTAGAGCCTTCTAGTTCAAAATCAAGAAACCTGAATACAACTTTGTTGTTTGGAGCAGATATTTCATATTGACAACTGATTCGTGGGTTGTAACTATAATGAAAAACCAGGACTATACAAACATTGATCTTTTTGAGTTGCTAAATAGGAAACTATTAACTGCAGATAGAATCCCATTCAGCTTTGAATCCGTAGAGATTTTTATCAGCATCTGTACGGAAGACAACTTTCATGGAGTAAAAGTAGAATTTTATAGGTGGTGCGTTTCTTCCACATACCCGTACTATCTCCGTGTAAGCGTCGTCCTTTCAGTCATAGATTATGACAACATCTTTAGTGCAATTAGCTGTTTCCTCAATAAAAACGGACTACGAATTTAGCAGAAACTCTGAAGCCTAGATCAGTCTGTACCTTCCAGGAGAATTCCTGCTTAGGTAAATATTTTTTTAGGATAATTTGGTGATGCAAACACAGTTAGATGTGAACCAAGATATCCGACACATTGTTCAGTAACCGATCTGGCCATAAGTTTTATATTTGTATTGTTTTTCACATTCGAGTGATACTCTATATAAAATCGATTTTAATCAGTATCTATTTTCCTATCTAAATATTATGTGGCCTGGCAATATTTACCAATTTCAGGAGCGTTTGATATTAAGCTTGATTGAAGTATCAAATACATTCCATTTTAATTTCCACCCTATTTGTTGAGCCAGGCAGAATTCAAGCACAGTCTAAAGTATCGTTAGATGAATCAGGTAAATGTAAAACATTAACAGGATTGTCTTCTACTTGAATAACACCACCACATGGTTGAAGTTTCCATTGTAAGTGGAAGTTTAACAAACTATCTTTAGTTTGAGATGCACTCACATCAATTATTGGTTTCGACGTGCCCACAAATCTGTTCATGAAATTCATTTGCTGACTTAATAATGACTAGAGAATCAAAGTATTTGCAACGACTTCAGGATACCGACGAATTTAGCTTGGCGGTTAAAACGAATTGTAAGTTACAATAGTTGAAAGAGTATTTTATTCATTCTTTGTTTTTGCTTTACATAATGCCATTGACAGGTATAAGACCGATTCAGGTCCGGTGATAAGAATACCTGGTTAATGTCAGTTAGATCACCGCCACATAGTGCTCTTTCGTCAGAGCTAAACTTGGCTTTGAAGCGGTGCGAGGTAAAGGAACTGTCGAGCAATATATAAACAACTGCCATGGTGTTTTCAGTAGACTCAGACACTTTTGTTCCAGGAATGTAATCGTTGCTAGGGATTGTTTGTATATAACTGCGAAATCTAACGTCGTTGAAAATACCAATTTTGTGTTTTTCTTTGTCCATATCTATAATTTCTAAACGCACTCTTCGAGACTTATTTGGCACTGTTATTCGCCAATCGCAGTACCTTAATGTGGTTTCTTGAGGATAACTTGGAGTAGTTAAGTAACCGTTTGGAGCCGTTATTACGTTCCACAAATACGTCGGGAAGAGTTAAAGCTGATTCGAAATTCTCTATTCTCCGATATTTGGTCCCATAAGTCTGGTTTGCCGATTTGAAGTTTAACACTAAACTCGTTTGTTGAAGTTTCAATCGGCTCTAGGGAGCGATCCTGATCATTACCCGCGGTCCGTAGTACAATGATAGTGTTATTGGTGAGCATAGTTTCTTCGATTATTACTTTTGTTCCACACGATATCTCAGATTTGAGCAACGCGATATCTTCGGTTCTATTATGTGCCACTCACAGACTGTTCCGTAAGGATTTATTTGCATGTGCGGATATCCAGGCGATGTCAGTTCGCCGACATCGTTGACGATGGTTCCATCACACTCTCAGTGGACACATTGGCTTTGAAACCATTGCGCGGTGTTATAATCTGGGTCATGATTTAGTATACATTGTATTGCCAGCACTCTTAATGGTTCCAGGTCTTCCTTAATGTAGCGTAAGTCGCACAATCGTCATTTTTATTAGTAATATTAAATTTATTTATCTGTAATTTAATAGTCCTGCCGGGACGCACTTGGACGTATTCGCCATGTACGTCCCACCAAGTTGGACCGACTTCACCGGACAAACTAGTCACAAGTCCGTTGAGTCCTTGAGTTGATTCGACCGAGAAATCCTTGGATGAATCGGTTTTGAATTTAATTTTAATGTTATAGTGGATGCATTATAATAATTTCAGTAATTTTCCTTTATAAGACCCTCCACAATTTGGCGAATGTACCGGAGTTGGTTTCGGAGATCAGTCTAAATGTGTACCTCATACAGATCCAATTTTAAAACAGAAACATTTCAAATGCCTAAAAATAAAACTAATATTGGTCGTTCAGCTCCTTTATACCGGTTTTTGTCTAGCTACAATAAGTCTGAATGAATTCAGACGATGCGTCTTCAGCTCTTGATCGATTTGTTTGTTTATTCTTTTACAAAATGTTAACTTGTGTATTTGTGTGACTTCCTTCAATGTGTTTAATACTGTACAATTTAATTTTATTTTTGAACTCAAATTTTAATCTATTCTATTCTTTTAATTTTAATTATAATTAATGTAATAATTATGTCCTAATTTATTTGTTATTTTTATAGTTTTAATTTATAATTGTTTTTCTACTCCAATTTGATTAATGTTTTTTTTTAAAAAAATTTTAATTATACTGTAATTTAATTTAACTACTTGACATTTTAAATTCAATGTAAACTTTGTGAACTTTAATTTTGTTATTATCATAATTTTATTTCCATTTTAATTTCCATTGATTATATAATTATACAATAAATAAATAAATAAATGCATTAAAGCCTATTTTAGCTGATTCTGTTGTACAAATATTTTCATTTACGGGCTTCCAATTTTCAGGACTGTCAGAAGAACAAATAGAAACTTTATTTGCAAAACAAGCGTTAGTGTCTTCAATACTAAAATCTACGAAATTTACAATCAAATTTTTTTTTAAATCTACGCTTATCTTCCATTTGTGATTTGTAAACCCGTTCAAAATTTAAATTGTCGGAATATTCTTGTGGATAATTCGGCGATTCTTTTAGTCCAGTTACTTAAGCGAAAATAGAGCACAACAAAATGAAGGTGTATACGATTTTACAGCTTATTATCTCTCATTCGTGAAACCCCTAATATGACTATTATTTCTCCAGTTTTGGGTTCAGAAATTCTAGAAATTTTGGTCCAACTCATATGGAACATCGAACTCGTATTTGATTGATCTGTTGTAAGTGTCATGTACACTACACTGGAGGAGCTCTGAATGACTTTCGTATCAACCAGAACACCGCTTAGTTCCTCTAAAACAGCAGTTGAATCATATCCATCATTTATAATTAATTTGTTATAGTTTACTTCGCTGTGTGAATAAATTTTGTAGAACATCCAGTGTAATAGATATGGCATCTGAATCGGTAATAAGCACGCGCCAACTGTATTCGCCAGATCCATGATATCGAGTAGGGTACAGTGGTGAAGATATCTCACCACTATCTCCTGTAATATCATTTTCACGCTGATATCCATAATGCAAGAGAAAACCCCGACCACTGGTCTTGGAATCACTGTGGAATTTAATATATATTTGTGACGCGAACTCCCAACAATCACAGCAGTGATTGTTGGGAGTTTCACTACTACAGTATGCACCCAGTAGCCGACCAGCACCGTTATTTTCGCGAACTCACCTCAATCGTTACAACCTTCAGAGAATGCTAAATCAAATTGCTCGAATTGGACGTATGCAATGTTTCCAGGGTATGATTTTAGTACCCATTCACAATCAGTGTTTATTGGATACGGGCCAGTTCGAAGATGAGATGGTTCCCTCTTCTGAAGTTAATGCACCTCCGCAAGCGATACTAAGTGGTTAATAGTGAGCTGCGAACATTCCACTAGCTCTACCAGTGTAACAGTCAAGACACTGCCGCGACTGACTATCATAGGTGGAACTTTTCGTCCATAATACTCTCCGATTAGTGGAGCATTACTGTCATCTCCGTCGACAACTCTTAGGAAAGAGGAGGGACATTTTCTATTTGTGATTACATTACTGTCTTTTGGTAGTGACATTAGATCGTTAAATATAATTTTTGATCGGGCGAATCCTCAAGAATAGTCCAAACACAGCTTTTGTTGGTATGTTGAACAAAATTATCGCTTTGAATGATACCCTCATGTGCAGCTCTTTTATGAGCACCACACGTAACAGCAAAGTTAGCTTTGAAGCCTTTGGCCGTTCCATAAGAATCGGTTTTGAATTTCACAATTACGTTATTGTATTTGCTAACGGTTTGTGTCTCATTTGAATTTGGACATACATGGTATGTGTAATTTGAAGAAGGTCTATAGTTGTTATCATAATCATAAATTTGAATAGTCCCCACAGACTCGTTCCCCATCATGAAATACAGAGTAAGGATCAAAATCCATGAAGTTAAGTTCAATACGATGATATGCGGGGACGGAAATGTACCAAAAACAATCCATATATTGTCGTAATTCTTTGGGTAGTTCTTAGAGTAAATGAGTCCAGATTTGGAAGTCAGAGCGCCTCCACATTTGGAATTGGGCGACCGGAATTGTGACGAGAAGTGAACATCAGTGAGTGTAGGCCGTTTTGACAAACGCACCAACATGAAGTTGCTATCAGACTGCACGGATGTGAGACCTCGATAGCAAAATTTAGTTAGTGGTGGAGCCATTGTATTTTGAACATTATATATTTCAATAGCATCGGTAGTACAATTAGCTATATCCGTCATATAAACATCTGTAAATGAGATTGCAATACTTTTACCTACTTGTGTTTCTATCAGCCACTCACAGTCAAGTTCCTGGTTGTTAGTTTTACTTTTATGAAGGGTTATAGTGCCAGAGGATTGTTTAATGTGTCCTCCACATCCGTAACTGATCCATTCTAAGCGGAACCCGGAGCGGGGCATATAAATACCCGAGGAAAATTTGATTAGTAATGTATTACTAAGCGTATTTATTAGAGGCGCGGGAGGCCACATTTAATCGAATAACTTGGATCGGATAACTCTTTAGTTGGCAAATAATCTAGATGGCAATCGTCGTTATATATTCGATGACGAGTTCTCATCCAACCACTTTAAAATAGGTGGGTTTTATAAATATCAAAGTGTGTAGGCGTGGCATTCATTTTATTTCCTTTGGGAACTGTGATGCTCCATACAATTTAAGTTCAGCGGGTATTAACTTGGATAGCCCGGGCTCCCAATAACTCCGCATCTTCCAGTTATATTATATTATTATTACATAGCGTTTGATAATTAATCAAAAATCCCTTCCCACCCTGGTATATGTCAGATCTGAATTTAACTTACGCATAATTAGTCGATCTACCTAGCTCCTACATGTAACAATACCTAAACTGGTAGCGCTTGTATCGCGACCGTCAAAAATTTCATCGCAATCGTCTCTACAATTAGGAGTTCTTTCAATACGGATATATATACGGATCCTTGAACCTTCACTGGTGACTATTCCATAGAAACATTTGGCGTTTGCGTTGTAATTATTGTGATAGTTCGGCGAAGTAACAGAGCCAGAAGGGCTCGTCAGTGTCCCCTCGCATCCTGTTATAGTACCATCGCATTCAGTTTTGAACCCAGTTCCGGATAAATAGAAATCTGAATGAAAATGAAGATGCACTGCATTAGATAATGATACGATTCGTTTTGATGGAACTCCCACAATACTGGCCGATCAATGGTGCATTCTCGTTGCCCCAATTTCTTATTTCTAAATAGTCGCCGAGAGTACACTTGCCTCGTAAACTGAGTAAACTGTGATATGTTGAGCTTGATCTGTTGGCCCACCGGCACCGTGATGATACAAATGTGCAGTCGACTTTGGGTTCGTATGACCCTGACCAGACAGGAGAGTATATGAAGCCATGAGTTTTAATAAACGATCCGCCACAGTGAGTTTTTTCCTCCTTTGTGATTCTATAGATATTGATTCTATAGATTCAACACTTCCATGTGAATGTTATTAACTTTCCGCCAAAGCATTGATATATTGAAAAGAAAGTCATTTGGAAGCGTGGACTCCTTGGTCTCTCCTATCTCTCAAGTCTTTCTAATGTACCGTTTATGTTCTTGTCGGTGTTTTCATTACTCGATGGCTGGTACTGCGTCCCGTCGCTCGGGATGTTTGGTTTGAGTACGTTGATATCACCAGCAAAGATGCTTGATTTCGGTCCATTTTTATTAAATGCTTGTTTTTGAATGAGATCACCTCCCGAAGTTTTGATTTTTGGACGGTCTTGGTGGAGTTCACAATCAAGAGGAACAACACAAAGTACGCCTAGTAAGAAGAGGCATTGTCCGAGTGCGCTGGGCATGGTCCATGTGTCTTGGTAGACGGCTGTGTTCGTACTGTGTGCTGCGCTGGGGTTTCCACTGCAATTATGACTTGTATTATCGCTGGGGGCGTACTGCTTTACGCCCCTAGCGATGATTTTTTGGTTATGATTAACAAATTGGGGCCATCTGGTGTATTCGATGATCTGAAATAATGTGTGTTCTAGAATACTGAAAGATTTTGGTACTTTGAATTTAATTGATTTTTTGTTAACGCCTCATTTTTATTTACGTTTTCTTTGCATAGTAATTTTGTGATGTGTCCAAAATCGTTTAGATATAAATGTAGGAATATTTTTTAAGGAAATTTCTCGCCGTCTGGTCGAAACTTCATGTAACCAGAGGGCTGGCTCTTTCTTTGGCCAAAGAACTAGCATTGCCATTCAATGTGGCAATGCTGCCAGTTTTCTCACGTTTCCGGATGAAAGCGATGCTGAGGAGTACTTTGACGCCTAAGTGTCCTATTGTCGTCGTTGTATGTATGTCATCATCATCATCATTTCTGCCTAAAGACGTCCACTGTTGGACATAGGCCTCCCCCAAAGGGGGGTTTTGCCATAATCGCTACGCTTGGCAGGCTGGTTGGCGATCGCAGTACGGTTGTTAAAAAAGCACAGAGAACGCTGCTGCCTATTCTCTGGTCCCTTAGTCGCCTCTTACGACACCCACGGGAAGATATGGGATGGTGCTATTCTGTACGTCCGACACCATACAGTACAATTATATATGTACTTAATTTTAGTCTTAATATTTATTATTATTTTAGTTCTATTGGTAGTCTGTACACAGGGTTATTAAAGCTAGTGTACATATAATTGAGGGTGGATGTTTGAACGGGCGGCGTGTGTTCGGCCCCGCCGCAGTATCTGCCTAGCATTCTGGTCGTGACCGTCCCTGACCTCAACGCTATCGTACCAGCAATCATAGTGCCGGTTGTCTTCGATATCAAAATTTTGAAATGTTAATTGAATCGCTTTGCCGGGAAAAGTTTTGATGATATAAACACGGACTTTGTTTTCTGGATAACTGAAGCGATAACGAGATGATTTGATAACTCCACTGTCACCTTCTATAGTTTTCTCGCATATGGCCTCGGACGTGATACGAAAACCTCGGGCGGGCATGCTCCTATCAGTTTTAAATTTAAAATAAAGTTCTTTAGACGATGATTTATATGTTTCCGGAAAAGCGGTTCTACAAAACTTCCCGACGAGTCGTGAATCCGATGATTGACCATCATAAATTTTGAAATAATCGTATTGACACCTAAAAGCCGTTCAAGCTTGAATAATTTAAACTTAATTTTTATCTTGGTATCCAGGCTAGTTTTAATTTTATACTCGCATAATAAGTTATTTAGGTCAAGGCCATTGAAAAACACGCCTGAATGAAAGTGTATCAACTTGACAGAGCCTGCCGACTGCACGGGCGCGGGCTGAGTCGTGTTACAATACCTATTGATCAGCGAATCCGTCACAAGTTCACCGTCATAAACTGCTAAATAGTCGAAACTGCAGTTTGAATGTGATTCAATATCAAGCGCAAAGAAATGTAAGTTAATCCTTTTACCGAGAGTTGTCGTTAAATGCCCATAGCCGTCACGGTTAGGAGGGTACGGCCCGGGAGAACCCGGAGAGCTGATGTGGCCGTGCGTGGTGGCGTCAACCTCACCGCCACACACTGGCTCTATACTTGTCCAATGTAACGCAAACCCGGTTTTAGCTACTGTTTTATCGGAGTGGAACCAGAGATATAAATTATTATGACTTGATACAATGTTACCGCCTTTGGGGCAATTATTTCCACAAAATCTTCCTATAAGTTGACCAGATGACTTTCGACCATCGTGAATTTGTAGCAAATCGTTCATACATTCGGGATTGTTTTCTAAATTCAATTTACTGAATGTAACATTAATTACTTTATCAGGAGCTGTGTGTATTACCCAAGCACATTGAGCATTATGACTATACGTCGTATTAGTCAAAGGATTAACAATGCTGCCTTCTTCGTTATCTAGAAAACCACCACAAGACTTTGTCCTTACCTGACACAAGGCGTCTGAGAACTGCGCCGCGCACTCACAGCGGAAGCCCCCAATTGCACTTTCGTCTGGTTTACAGATTCCTCCGTTGTGGCAAGGATTCATTCCGCAAACGTGTGTGGGCGATTCACAGTGAGCGCCGCCGTAGCCCTTACAACAGATACTGGTGTAACCGGTACGAAGGTAATGGCATTGTCCGTAGACGCCGCATGGATTGTTTGCACATCCATCAGTCCACATCCGCTTGTTGCAACTTAGCAGCCACTGATTTCTACTCCATCGCCTTCCATACCGTCGGGGCATAAACATTGTGCTGATTGGCCAGTTGGCGATGCGCTCTGTGTGCACTGCGCGGACGGGTGGCAACCTCCATGACCGGTGTTGCACGTACCTCTCCAAGAACAGGTGACAGGTTGTTGTACAAATAACTTCATGGCTGCACATTTCATAGTCACCACCGGAACAATCCTTGGACTTGATAGTGCAATGTAAGCCGAACAAGCCAGATTTGCATAAACACTCGTACGATCCTGGTCTATTGATGCTCGTATCTCCATTTTGACATCCGAGGTCTGTTCCAGCAAAATTTCGGCACTCGTTTACATCGACGTCACAATCTCCACGGTTGGAAGGGCAAAGATAATGGTAGCCGTTTACCAAGTTGAAGCAAGTTTCACCGTGCTCGAAAGGATGAGATTGACATTCGTCTTTCCCTCTACTATTTAATTGATTCTGTAGATACAACACTTTCATGTGCATATTATTAACTTTCCGCCAAAGCATTGATATATTGAAAAGAAAGTCATTTGGAAGCGTGGACTCCTTGCTCCCCTATCTCTCAAGTCTTTCTAATGTACCGTTTATGATCTTGTCGGTGTTTTCATTACTCGATGGCTGGTACTGCGTCTCGTCGCTCGGGATGTTTGATTTGAGTACGTTGATATCACCAGCAAAGATGCTTGATTTCGGTCCATTTTTATTAAATGCTGGTTTTAGAATGAGATCACCTCCCGAAGTTTTGATTTTTGGACGGTCCTGGTGGAGTTCACAATCAAGAGGAACAACATAAAGTACGCCTAGCAAGAAAAGGCATTGTTCGAGTGCGCTGGGCATGATCCATGTGTCTTGGCAGACGGCTGTGTTCGTACTGTGTGCTGCGTTGGGGTTTCCACTTCATTTATGACTTGTATTATCTCTGGGGGCGTATTGCTGGGGGCGTCCAGCAATACGTCCATCGCTAGATGATTGAAAGGTTATGTTTAAACAATTTGGGGCCATCTGGTTTATTCCATAATATGAATAATGTATTTCTAGATTATGGTACTTTGAATTTAATTGATTATTTGTTAACGCCTCATTTTTATTTACTTTTCCTTTGCATAGTAATTTTGTGATGTGTCCAAAATCGTTTAGATATAAATATATTAAGATTTTTTAAGGAAATTTCTCCCCGTCTGGTCGAAACTTCACGCAACTAGAGGGCTGGCTCTTTCTTTGGCCAAAGAACTAGCGTAGTGGCCGTGCGTGTTGGCGTCAACCTCACCCCCACACGCTGGCTCTATACTTGTCCAATGTAACGCAAACCCGTCTTTAGCTACTGTATTTATTATTTATGACTTGTATTATCTCTGGGGGCGTATTGCTGGACACCCCCAGCAATATGCCCCCAGACAATCATCGCTAGATGATTGTTTGGTTATGATCAAAAATATTGGGGCCATTTGCTTTATTCGATGATATGAAATAATGTGTTTTCTAGAATACTGAAAGATTATGGTACTTTGAATTCAATTGATTTTTTGTTAACGCCTCATTTTTATTTACGTTTCCTTTACATAGTAATTTTGTGATGTGTCCAATATCGTTTAAATATAAATGTAGAAAGAATTTTTAAGGAAACTTGCCGTCTGGCTGAAATTCAGTAGTTTTTGAGTTACTTAGATTTTTTGTTGTTTTATGAAAAATCCCAGATTAAATCATTTGAAGCCAATTTAAAAATAATCTGAATCGTATCGACATTTTTCGATATTGAAAAAAAATAGTGCAATATTGCCAGCATTGTACTATTACGATTTTGCCTAGTGGAAGAATCGTAATACAGGATAACTTTTCTTATTTCTTTATCATCGACATCTTTCAGATACTTGAAAAGGCAGGACCCTATTCTCTTTTGACCCTCGTTTTCCATCACTATTAAAAGAAACGAACAAAATTTGCAATAATCATAGGTAAACCCATAGACAGCTTAAAACATGTATTGTAAAAATAATTTTAGTATAACAAAATTTACCTACTGACTGTGTTATCTTATTTATTACTTGTAGTAATTGCTGTTTGCGACTAAGAAATCGGTTTAAATGGTTTTGTTTTTCCATTTTTACCACATTCTTTTTACCCGACTTCGGCGAAGCCCAAAAGGAGGGTTATATTTTAACTTGTATGTATGTATGTATGTGGGTATGTATATCCGTTTCTTCCCTCGCAACTCCTAAACGGATATACGGATTTGGATAAATTATACGTCGTTAGATTCGTCTTGGTAGCGCAAGTGTCACTTAGGTAGTGACACTTGACATTGAAAAAAAAAACAACTTATATGTTTAAAAGTAATTCGAAGTGACAAATCGTATAAAAAGGGAGAAAATCGTATACAGGGCGTCCCACGGCTATACCACACGGAAAGATTTTAAATATTATAATATTTAAGATCTTTCCGTGATGAATGAAGTCTTCTTTCAGTAAAACGTCCTATTTATAAATAGGACATTTTACTGAAAGAAGACTTCATTTTGATTTTAAAAATATTTAGAACTGCGTTCACAGATTTTTAAATAATCACCTGACCAAACCAGGAATCGAACCCGCCAATAATGTGAAAGAAAAAGTTAAATCGTCTGCGAAATCTTTGCGACTGAAAAAGCTTAAAAATACAAAAAAACAAAAGTTGGAAGCAGGCGGGGCCCATTCCATTTTCATAATTTGATATTCAAATGGGCCCCGCCTGATTCCAACTTTTGTTTAATTTAAAATTTAAGGATTATCTCAGGATTGTTAAAAAATCTAATTCTCGATACTAACTTTTTTACGGACTTAGAAGAAAAACTTCACAAGAATGTTTTGAAGGAAAATCCATTGTTTACCGAGATGACTGCTTGCGGCATGTTCTGTATAGATGCTGCCCTACCAATATCTTTAATGGGACTTCTTACTAATTACGCTGTAGTACTATTGCAGTTTGCTTTTCTTTAAAATATAAGGCTACTTGTGACCGGGCGTTTGATTTGTAGCGGCACTACAAAAAGTACTAAGCAACATAGAACAAAAAGTACTACAGCGCCATCTATTTCCTAAACTCAAATTACCACTTCGTGGCACCCGTTTTCATTTGGTAGAAGTTTAAGTCTTCTACCGAATGAAAACGGGTGCCACGGTGGTGGAGAATTCGCGTCGAGAACTGAACGTAATTCCGGAAAAAGCGTTTAAAAATGTCTTGATGATTGGATTATTCGTTGGCGTAAGTGTATCGTTTCTGAAGGAGCATACTTTGAAATCGATAAAATAACTTTGGATGAATAACTAACATTTCCCGGTACTTTCTTAACAGAGTAGTATAGTAGCTACCCGAAACTGTCAAATTTTCTCAATCAACCTTAATAATGCTTAATGCTTTAGCGATAAAGTTGAAAATCTATTACAGAAATTTGACAGATTGTAGTAGCTTGATGTGCTGGCGTCTGTACATCAATACATTATAATTAAGGCATTGTCAGTTCTACTCCAAGAAACAAAACTGTTATTACAATCAACAATATGAATGATATTGAGCAAGATACTTAATATAAAACGCTACTTACTCGCTCGACTATCGATAAACTTTCCTTTTCGACTTCAAATAACATTAAACTTCCCAGTGTTTCAGACATATTATATTATAAATTGTTCGAAATCCACCATGAGTCCTGTTGTTATAGTGGACCATATTACAATGGATTCAAGTAACAAAAAACTACGTAATAACGTGATTGATAAAGGTTTGCAATCAGTACTAAGACCGTTGAATCTGATGCAAAGTGTTTTCATCTGCGCAAAGTATTCTATTCGTGACAACATTATCACTCCTAATACTGACATTTACAACTTTTTAAGAGTATTTTGCACCGTCGTATATCGATGTGTTTGTTTGCATCATTTGATCAGTATGATCAACTATTTGCACAACGAATGGTGGGGCTTTTACCATTTTTTGTTCTGCTTGAGCTGTTCTGTTGACTTCATTTTCTACTTGGTCGGGGATTTAATTAACTGCTTCTCAAACATAATGCAGAGTAACTACAATATCTTGTTGGTCTTAAAAATTCAACACGTTCTCAGAAGCCTCAGAGCCCTACAAATGAGTAAAAAAGACGAAGACCTCAAAAGTTTCATTATCTGTAACTGGACCTACGTTATCATCCTTAATATTCTTAGCATCAGTTTTGTCATTTGTTACTGTTTCACTGTGCATAGAAATGTTTTTCTAACCTTTTGCGAAAGTAGTACGTCATATGGCTGCATTGCTTTTGATATTAACGTGGTGTACGCAATGACCCTGTTGAAATTGTTGAAGAAAATGCTTCGTGTGTGGATTGAAAAGGTTCAAAAGTCAGCAAATACAGCAGAATTAGAAACAGAGGGGTACTGGAACACAGTGTTGGATGTATACCTGAATATACAGGACATTTACATGATCATCGAGAAAACATTTCGACACATGGTGAGTTTATTAAAAAAAATGAATAGAGCTTGAAGATAAATAAGGCAATTATATAATACTTCTTCGTGCTTCATACTTCCGACTTAGCCATGTGGTTCCAGGGTGACGACGTTACATACACGATTTCGATAAAAATGTAATGTATCACAAACAGACACTTGTTCAATGCATGTCTAGTTTCAAATTTACGAGAAACGACTCGTTTTTATGTGAAATTGTTTTTAGCCTAATATCTGATCAACACAGTATACAGGAATACTTTATTATTTTTTTATTTTCGTTTGCAGATTCTTTTTTACACGATATTTAGCGCGTACCTTAGTTTGCGGAGCGTAACTATGGTGTTAATTTTACAAAACCTAGCAAAACAGGCTCTTAATGGTCGTGTAAGTATCAACAGTATTCTGTATCTAATATTAAAACTACTGCTAATGACAATCGCAGTTTTTTAAATACATTTTACAATTATATTTTATTTTTACTTCAATAGATTCTGGCTATAGTGTGTTATGTATGGAATTTCAAGAATATCTTCGTTCTTACCTACTTAAGCGTGGAATGTGAGAGATTCTATACAGCGATGAGAGATGTTCAGGCTACCTGCGTAATGATCATGCAATCAAGAAATAGTTCCGGTAATGTTCTTACATAATGTAACAATGCTAAATGTGGTGCTGTTCCACAAACGATGGGGCACTTAATATCGTGTCCTGCGTGTCCTGTTGTTTGTTCACTACAGGAACTGATGGACGCTACCGAAAGCGCCAAACTAGTAGCTCAGTTCTGGGCCGACACAATTAGATTGCTATCGACACGGTACAAAGAAGATGAATGCTAAATGTATACCAAAGACGGCACAGTCGTCATCTACGGCAACAATTTTCATACAATTACAAAGAAAGTGTCACTGCGATCTGTTAAAGCGTTGAACCGGCTTGACCGCTGTGATTTGTCGGTACTGTTGGTACCTTAAAACTTAATGCAAGCATAAGTACCTTTTTGTTTTTCCGTAACCCATATATTAAAAAAAAAAATGTTTGCAGAGTCAGCAAAAAGAGCCTGCAAGAACATCCAGCGAAAACAAAGGGCTTCATTCAAGAAGATGAGCGCTTGTGGTTTATTCTTCATAGACGCCGAGTTACCTCTACAATTGTCATCCTTTTTATCTACGTACACTATCGTTATTTTACAGTTTGGGTTTTTGTAAGAATTGTAAAAACATTTTCACTTCTCATGTACGTTAAGGCGGAATGAAGTCCCTTCGGTAACATATTAAAAACAGTTCTGCTTTTTAATCAATATTAAAATAATAGAGAGAGTAAAACTGATTTTCTCTACTTATAATAAAATCGTTAAAATACAAATCGATGTTCCGAATTGGCGCAAAAACTACTGCATAGATCCTGTTCGAATTTAGCACAAATATCTGTAACAGGCTTCTTCAAATGTTAGGCTATATATTATCACGCTACTTGCTTAAGGGGGTGAGCAAAATTGTGGGATGAGTCTGCCAACTTCCTACGTAAGTGTTCGCGAGCTTTTACCTTGAATGTGAATCGACTGGTGGCCGTCCTGATATTCTGAGGAAGCGCATTCCAAAGGAAAACCGCCTGGACAAGAAAAGAGGACTTAAGAAAACCAGAGCGGTGAGAAGGACATCGTAGGAGACGATTATTGGAGGAACGAAGATTCTTGCTGTGCGCAGAGCATAAATATTGAAAGTGAGAAGTCAGATAGGAAGGAGAATTGGGTTTGTCAAGAAGATAAAACAAGGTTATCAAAGCCATTTAAAATTTTATAAGTAATTATAAATACTATCAAAGTCAAAGTCAAAGATTTTTATTGTGAGACAGCGGTTTAAAAAGTTGTTCTAGAGGTTGTTGTGCTCTTGCACTGCTCCACCATGTTAGGCATACAATAATTGTGATAAAATTATTCATTGTTATTAATTTCTAAATTATAATGCTATTGATTATTTTTTATTGCTAATTATATTAAGTTAAAAATTATTAGTTTCATTACATTATTAATTACATTAAATTAAAACATATTAATTATATTTTGCATCAAAACATAAATGGCAGTTTGGCTCTAACTGTTCACGAATCTGTCGGACAAAAATTCATGCAGTGTATAATATGGTCTCTTTAATTCTTTCTTAAAACAAATTAGTCTTTCAATTTCCCTTATTTGTGTAGGAAGCTTATTATAAATTCGTGAAGACATTCCGAAGAAACTTTTAGAAAGCAAAGCTGTTTTTGAGGATATACTGGTTATTTTGTCGGCGTGTCAACGGGAATGAAGGCTACCAAACCTTTCCCTATTAGTTTTTACAAATATAGCAATCTCGTAGATGTAGAGGGCAGGAAAGGTTAAAATCTTGAGCTTCTTAAAATACGGCCTACAGCTATCGGGGGCACGTATGCCACAACAGCTCTAAGACATTTTTTTTGTGCCCTAAAAGCGAGTTCCCTGTCTGTAGCATTCCCCCAATAAATCAATCCATATCTATGCGTAGACGTTACATAGGCATGTTAGGCGGTTAAAACTGCGGCTTGATTTACAATCCTAGAAAGTCTATATAAAGCGTAGGAAAATTTATTTAGTTTTTTACACACCGTATCAATCTGCGGTTTCCATGACATATTTTTGTCAATCCATAGTCCTAAGAATTTTATAGTGTCTGTCTCTTCTATTTTTTTCATTTTATAATTTATATTTAATGTCAAGGGGGTTTTTCTTTGAGAATAACTGACTATTTTTGTTTTTTCTAAATTAATTATAAGATTATTACATGTTAACCAATTTACAATGTCATTTAAAGTGTCATTAATGTCATTTTCAAATGTATTAATGTCAGTTGGAGAAAATACAGCAGTGCTATCATCAGCAAAAAGGACTAATGGAATTTTCACAGCTCTTGGTAAATCATTAATATAAATAAGGAAAAGCAAGGGACCTAAAACACTTCCCTGTGGCACGCCATATGTAACATCTCTTGGGCTTGATTGATACTGTACTTCAGTTTTCGTCGCGAGAGAAACCTTATGTAATTCTGTTATTTGTAACCTCTGGCTTAAATACGATTTTATCAAGTCTAGAGCATTACCTATAAAGTTTCTCGACCAGTAATTTATGATCACATAGCGTTACTGGTGTCCTATTGTTCATATTTTTGTAAATTTCAAAAGGAAGATCGTAGATGGCCATATTGATAGTCTTGCTTTTACGAAATCCATTTTGTTCACTAGCAAAAAGATTATGCTTGTCAAAATAGTTATAAATGCAATTGTAGACCACTTTTTCAATAATTTTGGAAAATATTGGGATTAAAGCTATTGGCCTGTAGCAAGACATATCCTCCTTTTTGCCCTTCTTGAACAAAGGTTTAATAATTGAGATTTTTAGCTTACTGGGAAATATTCCGTTTTGGATGCATAGATTGACTAAGTGGCTCAGAATCGGACTAATGGATTGTGCAACGTAATTTATAACTGACGTAGATTGAAGCAAATTTAGATAAAGAAATTTAGATATTTATCCGTCGAGTTGTTAGCAATAGTGAATCCTTTTATGTGAAATCATCAAATAACCCCCGTTTGGGCGGAGCGGAAGGGAGTGTCAGACTTGTACTGACTAAAACCCATCCATGTTCATTCTTTGCCCTTTGTGTTCCACGGCCGCGGTACCTCTTTCGAACAGTCCCGCAGCCAACTTTCAGCATCAGTGTTTGTTTCTTAAATAATTATTTTTATTAGTTAAACTGTAGTTTTATTTAAATATTTACAGTCACTATATTGCATATTTCTTTATCATTTTATTTAAGGAGTGTACCCTAGAAAATGCCCTTAAAAACATAAAATAACAAATTTCAAGTCTCTGGCGGGGGCTTAAGATGTCAAGCTAGAATATAAGGGGTGTTATTCGTATTTATATAAAGCAACTTTTCTCTGGTATTTCAATCCAAAATTCGAAAAAAAAATTTTTTCAAACATTTGTGTTCCACCCTTGTGTGCACATGTAAAAGAGTAGGTGGCGTAGCAGATAGCTTTCTGGAGTATCTACCTGCCTCTGTGGGAAGAGGCGTGAGGTCGTTTATGTCTGTGTATATGCAGGGTGTAAACGGACCCTTCACTAAGCCGTCTACTATGTACATCAAACTAAGTAACTTTATGCATGATGGGAAACGACTTTTTTTTTGGATAATAAATCACTTTTTCAGTAGGACTCAATGTAACGCACTCAAAACATTTTGCTGATGGATGGATTGAATAGTGGGGGGTCGTGGAAGTGTTTAAAGTAAAAATCTTATATTAACAAAAGGTTTTCAAAAAAAAAATTGTGAAAAAGTTGGAACTTTGATCCCCAATATCTCCGTAACTAGAAGGTTGCCAGGTATGGTCTAGAACAAAAAAAAACGCAATAACAGGGAGAACAAGTGCTTTTCGACTTCGTTAAATCCTTGAGAATGTGACATTTTACGAAATTTCAATATGTCATTTTGAGAATGTGGCATTGTGCGCCTAATCCTTCGTTGGATAAGGGTCGTGTTACACCTTTTATAATATTCATCGAAATACAAACATCACTTACCATAAATATTAGAACAACGAGGACGTAATCGACTAACTATTGTGTTTTATTTAAATTACAAAGCAATCAATTATTAAACCCAGACCTTAATCATGTCGGAATTACCGTCTGTGGCAGACATGCCTTTTACTAACAAAGATAAAAGAAAATGCAAAGAAAATGTAGTCATTTTAGAAAGAACTCGTGCAACTAGTTCATCGTTTAATAATAATTTTCTTGAAAAAGACTTACAGTCGGCGCTGACTCCAATGCATATTATGCTAGTTTTGTTCTTCTGTGCTAAGTTTATGCTTTGGAATCACAAAATAAGTCCTAATAGTGTTTACTACAGCATTTTTTCAGTCTTCGCTACGTTAACAATATTGAGCGGCTGCTTTTATTTTATGATTGGATTTTCATTCTCAGATCATTTAAAAGGTTTCCAATATTTTCAGTATTTAAATAAGCTTTATGTCTACCTTCTAATTTTCATCGGGAGCTGTTTAAATTCTGGCATTAATATCATCCAGAAGCAGAATAACGTGTTTCTTGTCCTAAAAATCCAGAATGTCTTCAGAAATCTCAAGATTAATGAAGTTTTCAAATGTTTCACCTGTTCTAACTGGAATAGCGTCGTAGCTTTGAATTGTTTTCATATTCTTTGGCTGTTTTATTCTTATTACAACTACGATCTCAATATCGTTGGGGTCGGAGTTAGTATTATGTCTTATTGTTTTGTTTCCTTCGATATGACTATATTATATTCTGCGAAAATTATGAAGCTCTTGACGGAGCCTCTCAAAAATTGGGTCAAAAATGTGAAGATGTCCAGATGCGCTGAAAATGCAGAAAACGAGCGTTATTGGAATAAAATGTTTCATATATATATGGAAATATTGGAAGCTTATGAACTCCTCGAAAAGACGATTCATCAAATGGTAACTAATTATAAAATTCTTCATTTTAAGCTTTATCATCTTCATCTTCCAGTCCTTGTCATATGTTACTTGCGCTACAAGTGTTTCTCTTCCATTATCCCCTGACATCCGCAAAGCTATCATTTACTCCTTTTTCATCCGTATCACTCCTCATACAATCCATCTATCTCTTCTTTGGCCTTCCTCTCCCTCTCTATCCATCAACGTTTACATTCATCAGTCTATTAGCCACATCCGCTTCATCCCTCCTCATCACATTTCTATACCAAGACAGGCGATTCCCTTTCAACTTTTCTGCTACGCAAATTTTAAATTTTTTAGGCTAACATTATTATAACATTTTTGATAATATAATTCTTGTTTCAGGTATTATTTTATACTATACATACAACTACCAAATCTTTGTTTGCTATAGTGATACGAATCGAGATGAAAAAAGTAACTACTGGAAGTGAAACTATTGTAAGACAAACAACTGCTTTTAGTTAGTGATTTGTGCTGATGTTAACCGACTGTTTTGACACAGCTAAAGAGAGGCCGAGGAAGCTACAGGATAGGCTCATCGGCATCTCTCTCGAGGCTTGATAAGGCTACTGCTTAACACAACGTCTCTGCTCTGCTATAGCATATAAAAAAATTATGATTGCATACTTGGCAGCTTGAATTTTTTGGAATAAACCCTTTTACAATTTTTTTTCTTACTTTAAATGTTAAATCAAAACCAGCGTAACATTTTTCTATTGATTCCAGTATGCTTTGCTGTCATTCATATCTCTAACATGGATTATTAAGAACATGTTAATACTGACATGTTTGACTGTGGAGACTGAGAGATTCTATTCAGCTATGAGAGATGTTCAGAGTATTTGTATACGACTAGCAAACTGCTCAGGTTGCTCAGGTAATATCATAAAAAGATAACGTAATCAGTCAAATCTTTGAATAAGATTCATACGCAATCTTTAAGAATATCCGAATACAGGATTACATTTTTTCACCCATAGCGAAATTTTTTCGTTTGTTTAAGGTAAAGACAAAATGACAGCTTTGAATTAGGTACATAAATATTGAACTTGAACCCTGGTTTACACCAGGGCTGCTGCTGTTAGTGCTGACAATAACAACATTGTTAAAAGTAAAATCTAACTAGGAGTCATACTACTGCAATACAAAAGCTAAATGTTCATCATCTTTCTGATTTTGTTCCATGTTACTTGGGGTCGGCGCAACACGTTTCTTTCTACTGTTCTATTATCAACCGTCACGCTCTTATTTACTCCTTTTTCTTTCATATTTTTTCCTCATACAATCCATTCATCTATTCTTTGGTTTTTCCTTTACTTTGAGCGAGAAATGAGAACAGGCATAAATCATTAACATCGTCGTTTTCTTTTAAGTGATTGTGTATTAAATATTTTTTCAGAAAATCAAAAAAAAATCTGCAAGAATATCCTACGAGTTGAAAGTACCTCGTTCAAGAAGATGCACGCGTGTGGCCTGTTCGTCATAGACGCTGCGCTCTCGTTGCGCTTGTGTGCTCTCATCACTACTTACACTATCGTTATACTACAGTTTGAGTTTTTGTAAATCTACAACATCTTATAGATGAGTTCTAACTAGATTTATAATGTGTGTCTTTAACTGAGTTTGAGTCATCTGATTTGTTTGGGAAATTAATAAAACAATATTAAAATTCCAGCATTTAAGTTATAATTGTTCTCCTCGTCATTGCGATCATTTTTTTTTCTAGACCATACCTGGGAACTTTAAAGATCCAACTTTTTCATGTTTTTCTTAAAATATGACCAGTTTTCATGATATAATTTTTACTGTAAATACCTCCACGACTCACATAATATTCAGTGCATCCACCAGCTTAATGTTTTGAGTGCGTTAATTGTGTTAGTACTACCGTTTATCGTGATTTTTCACCTTAAAAAAAGTCGTTTCCCAGCAATATTTTTTACGTAGAGTTCCCCAGTTTGATGTACAGAATGCTTGGTGAACGTTCCGACCTAGTATATACCTACCTAGCTCTTAAAATTGCGTCTTACGGTCATGCCAAAATAGTCGTGTATTGAATTTTGACCAATGTAACACAGCCTGCTCCATTTTTGGGGGCTACATTGACGAATCCTCTTTCATGGTCTTGTTTTAATATAATTTAATGCTTCTCTGTGAAAATAATTATCAAATAAAAGTGTTGATCTCATTTATTTCTTTTTGTTATAGTTTGCCTTTGTGTCATTTGTATCTCTAACGTGGATTATAAAAAAACATGCTCCTGCTCATACTTTTGAGCGTGGAGAGTGAGAAATTCTTCTCAGCTATGAGAGTAGTTCAGAGGATATGTACAAAACTTATAAACTCAAGCAGATGCTCAAGTAAGTTAAATTAAAATCAATAA
The DNA here is from genome assembly GCA_905163415.1 of Noctua fimbriata. Taxonomy (NCBI): domain Eukaryota; kingdom Metazoa; phylum Arthropoda; class Insecta; order Lepidoptera; family Noctuidae; genus Noctua; species Noctua fimbriata. The sequence goes on from LR990935.1 coordinate 17,254,216, forward strand.
AAACACCCACGTTCCTTTTGGATTGGTACAAAACAGGTGTGATACTTTTAGTAAAAATTAATTAATCTAAAATAGGAGTGCATAGGATAAGAAGTAGTGACAAAACACTCTAAATCGATCAGTGTGAATCTGCAAAATAGTTTGCCCAGCAACACTGCGTAAGCCCCGCCTATAAGGATACGTAAGAATACTACAATACTTATTAATAAAAAACCTGCGCGTGCGCTCCACCCCTGAGACTGCCTAGGCCACGCCCCAAAGCGAAATGATTGGATAACGTAGGAACGGTGACCCTGACTGAATTAGCAAATGATACTAATTACCCAATTGTGTGCGTTACTACGTTGCCTCCCAATTAGATAAGTGTCGAAGCCTATGCTGTTGCGCACACGCAGCGATATTATTGTGGGTGGCTAATGGATACACCTATAAACAAATCTGTATCCGAAACTGAGATTGATATGGTGGGAAAGACCTTACTAAGATGCCGCACGGTGGGCATTTAATCAAATTAGGCGGTTAAAATTATTATCTTTATTTTATGTATTCTAAATAGTTTATTATTATTTTATTTCAATAATAAAAGCTTTTGATGAACATATATTCAAGTAAAACACAATTGTTCATGACAAAACTACGGTTTACAGAAAAAAAAAAAAATATATTCCAGGCTTCAACTGAATTATTCGTTACTTGATAGAAACACCAGTTCTTTGAAAAATATGCTTTGTTTCGCAACCATGTTTTTTTAAAGTAATCATTAAAGGAATCTATTTTGGGGTCCTTCTCACTCTCCCCTAAGCTATATAGCCATCCATCATTCACATAGCCTTGAGGTAGATGAGAAAGTGCTATACATTGTCTCACGTGAGCTCTCAGTTGAGATGTTTTTTTTAGGCTTGAGGTTGTAACGTTGTACGTGGTTGCTAACACATTTGATTCGTAGTTGTAACAGATAAATAGATAATAACTTTTTACTCTCGCAGCTGATAAAAGTACTTACCTACTTTTAACTGGCAAATAGTGGGAATCAGTATTAAAATACCGTCGCAATCTCGCGCATGGAACTGGTTTGTGGGTGAACAATTTCCCTTCAAATTTTAAAGTTGAAGGCAGATGAAAAACAATAACCGGACTCACCAATAGAATATGTATGTTATAGGAATCCAAAAAATGGAGGGTAGTTTTCTAATAAAAATGACAAGAGGTCAAAGGACACTGTCGACAACTACGGTTTCGAGAAGTGAAAACTCAACGTAATTCGGTCGGTCACTTGACACTTAAGCGAGTGGACGTGTGTCGGTTCTCCGTATTTTTTGTGATTCAAAATTCTGTGATTGGTCAATGGTTGGTGCAATTCCTTGTCACACACGTTGAGTTCTTGCCTGTTGTTGCCTCCTACTGGGCGGTCCTAGAAAGGGATATAAACATTTCTAGTGTTTCCGATTTTTTGAAGTGGCTGCGATTCGCCAGGATTTGAACTCGCGACGCAGCGGTGAGGTCTGTGGACGACCCGGGCGCTCTCCCACTACGCCACCAAGCAAGTATCCGTGGCGCGCGAAATTGTTCTGTGCTACCAACGCGGAAACGTGTCCTACGTGTGCTACGCGACGACGCGACGTCACTGGCCTGTGCTACGACGTGCTACGAGCCCTCTACGAAACTTGTATCGGCTACGTCGGCTGCCCGCAACCGTGGAACTGCAAAGTGCGTCGTTGATATTATATTGTTAGATGTTCCCCCTTCCAACCTACCCGCTTCGAGTGAAAGTGTATAAAAAGACGTGGTGCGCTGACAGCGTCCCTTTTCTGCTGCTGGCCTTCGAATACGACGGACGTGTTTTAGCGGTGTTATAGTGTTGATCAGGATCATTTTATATAATCCTTATGTACTTGTTATTTGCCTGTGTGCTAATTGTTAATTATAAATTGTTTGTAAGAAATATAACTTTCTAGGTTACTGTGCGATTTGTTTTTTTTTAATATATTCCGCTTCTGGTCTCTAAGATCAGAAGTGGGATCGCCACGCGCTTTAATCTGTTTGCTATCCTGTTCAAAATATTCAATAACAGTGTTCAAGTAAAAGTGTTGTGATTATTGTGGGCAGACTTTCAACCGTAGGTACCAAAGTTATATTTCTTACAAAATGCCAGGGCATTCGCCTCGGTCTAAAGGACGTAGACAATCTCGTGAACAACAATCTAGTGGCGGTTCTCGCAGGAAACGTCGTGATAATTCGAATAATCATAACACGCCGCCGATTGTTGTACACCGCCGTAGAAGCAGCTCAATAGACCGTAGAGATGAATCATTTAGCCGTCGTTTTATTTCGCATAGCCCGCATAGTCGCTCTCGCTCCCGTAGAGATCGTGAAAATTCTTACAACCGCCACGACAACTCGCTTGATGTAGGTCTTGATCAAATTCTTACGAGGTTAGAAGTAATTGAGCGTAGACTACCAGCAACATCTAGTAGTGATATTCCGTTGCGTCCAACTAGTGAAAGCCAGTTATCGTCCTCCCTTCCGGTCGCACCAATCCCTGCTAGTGAGCAAGGTTCGGGTATAACCGAAATAATAACCGACGAGGTTATCGCAAAGAATAACACGCGTACAACTAACGTGCAAAGCCAGAATAATGATGTAGCGAGCAGTATTGTTGGTGCTTTGGGTGCGCTTTTAAAATCAAGGTCTCATAACTTTTACATTATCACCATTTGATCCAAGTGTCCAAGATTTCGATGTCTGGTGCGCTGAGGTTGACGTTGACGTGATATATATCGCCTCCCTGGAAAAAGTACTAAGGGTACGGCGGCCCCCACCACACGCCCAATCATTGCAGAATTTACAACAGTGCAAACAAAACACAACGTGTTGTCTGCCATCCGTTCTTACAACAATAAGGAGTCTAAAGAGAACAAACTGAACACTGAGCTGATTGGTATACCGGGGAAACGGCAGGCGATATATGTTGCTGAGCAGCTGACTTCTTCCTCTAAAAAGCTATTTTACTTAGCGCGGGAATTTGCAAAGAAAAATGCCTATTCTTTCTGTTGGGTAAGCAATGGAAATATCTTCCTTCGCAAGCAAACGGGCGATAAACAACTGTTGATAAATTCAGAAAAATGTCTTCAGCAACTCACCAGCAAGTGACTAGTTGAACCTCCGCCCAAACATAACTTGGAAACCATGTGCTATTTAATACATCTATTTCATTTTTTAATTACCCTCTTAACTTCGACTATAAACTTCACACTTTGTTACAATTTATGCACTAATAAACACAACACACACAGATTAAAACCCTACTTACACACCTACAATGAATATAAAACACACAAACATACTTTCCCCCGCCACTACATTATATTTAACAGAAAAGCGATGTTATTGTCAAATATCAAGAACATATTACTCTCAACGTTTGTTTTTATTGCTCGTTATTAAAAAACATAAATGGCTAACATAAATGATATAAATCAGGACCTAGATAACCTTAATCTTGAAAACTCTTTCTCTTGTGACCCGCATGAATGTATTAAATATGTAAATACGGCTGACAGTAGTATAACTTTATTGCACGTAAATATTCGTAGCGTTAATAAAAAATTTGATAGCCTCCTGGCATTGATGTGTTTGATTAATATTGATTTTGATCTAATTGTTCTCACTGAGTGTTGGCTGAGTAAAGTGGTTAACCTTCCAGTTCTAGACGGATATCAATCGCACTCAACAAAAAATATTACAAACCAAAACGATGGGGTTATAATCTACACCAAAATTGGGATAAACGTCAAGGTATGGGAACCAAATATAAACTATGCAAATAGTCTTGTATGTCCAATTGATAACCAGCTCTCGGTAGTAGCAATATATCGATCTCCATCGAATAATACCAAGGATCAATTCGATAGCTTTTTGACTAGTTTAAATAATATTTATGATGAAATATCGTACTCACCTAGTATATCAACTGTGGGAGATCTGAATATTGACATAAAATTGGACAGTAGGAATGACCGTGCACTAGAATACCTAATCCTAAATGCGTCCCATGGACTACTACCAACCCACCTCCTTCCAACTAGAATGGAAAACTGCCTCGACCACATTTTATTAAAAACAAAGGTAACGGCCACCACGTTGGTATTGGAGTCGCATATTACTGACCATAAACCGATTATTCTTTCGATCTCAAATTCAAACCCGACACGGAACAAAAGTTGCACGATATCTCGATTAAATTACGAAGCAATTAAGACAGAGTTTGAAAACACAGACTTCTCAGATACTTACAAAATTAAAGACGCAAATACTGCTATGACTACACTGATCACAAAGATATCAACTGCAATTACCAAACATACAAAGCATATCAACATACCGAGAAAACAAAGAGCGATTAAACCGTGGATAACTCCAGGGCTTCTAAAATGTATAAAACACCGAGATAAACTGCACGTAAAAACTAAGAAGTCACCAGACAATTTAATACTACATGTAACTTATACGCGTTATCGAAATTTCTGCAATATGCTACTTCGAAAATTAAAGAGAACTTATGAAAAGACTGAACTTGAAAAATCTAGGAATAACCCTAAAGCATTGTGGAAAACCATTAAGGAAATAACCAATACTAGTAAAATATGCTCTAGTCCTGATGAACTGCTCAAAATATGCGAGAGTCCTGCATCTTCCCTCAACAATGTCTGTTCTTTCTTCAGCAATATAGGTAAAAAAATGGCTGCAAAAATAATTAACGACCCAAATAAAGCCCCTTCAGACTGCGATACCATTCATGCTGGTAATGATAAGACACTGAGGCCGCCTGTCAATTCACTCGTTATACAAAAAGTTGACGAATGCGACATAGACAGTATTATACTACAGATGCGCCATGACTGTGCTGTGGGCTGGGATGGTATATCTTCCTCGCTCCTTAAGTCATGTCGTCATATTTTGGTAACGTCGCTAACATATATCTGCAATCTTTGCATTGAGAAGGGAGTTTTTCCAGATTCTCTGAAGAGGGCCATAGTCCATCCAATCTTTAAGGGCGGGGACAAAGGCTGTGTCGATAATTATAGGCCTATATCAGTACTGTCATCGCTCTTTAAGATCCTTGAGAAGATTCTTAACCAAAATCTTAGAAAATTTCTCGATAAATACAATATTATAGCGGATAACCAGTACGGCTTCCGGTCTGGTGTCTCCACTGAAGATGCAGTATTGGATCTAACGCAATCTATTGCTAAATCCCTGGACAGCAGAACAAAGTGCCTTGGTATATTCTTGGGCCTCTCAAAAGCCTTCGACACAGTTTCTGTTCCCAAACTAATCTCCAAGCTGGAGTATCTGGGTGTACGTGGCATAGCTCTGGAAATTTTCAAAGACTACTTGAGGAATCGCACCCAGCAGGTAAAGATTGGCTCCAGCTACAGTAACGAAGAGGTTGTACTATACGGTGTCCCCCAAGGTAGCATTTTAGGCCCCACTCTTTTTAAAATATACATAGATGACCTCTGTAGAATGTCATTGCCAGCTTGTAGGATCTATGCATATGCTGATGACACAGCGATTCTGGATGATGGGATCTCGTGGGAAGAAGTGAAACGGAAGGCGGAATTTGCACTGTCCTCAATAATGAACTGGCTTGACATAAATCTGCTAACATTAAATCTAAATAAAACCTATTACTTACACTTTGCAATCCGGTGCAACACCAAACCTACAAGTAGTTTTACGATAACGGCTCACTCATGCCAGAATCCGCTAATATCGTGTTCATGCCCCTCCATTGCTAGAGCTGTTAGTGTTAAATACTTGGGTGTGCACATAGACGATGGACTAAAATGGGACAAACAACTCGATACACTGACTACTCGAACACTTCGTCTTATTCACATTTTCAAATCTCTCCGAGAATCCGCCAGTACTGACATTCTCAAAATGGTATACTTCACACTATGCCAATCGATTATTGGCTACTGTGTAACTGTATGGGGTGGAGCAGCAAAGACTTATCTTCTGCGAGCGGAAAGGTCACAAAGGGCTGTACTTAAAGTTATGTTGAGGAAACCCTACAGATACCCTACAACGCAGCTTTACGCTGATTGCAAAGTACTGACGGTCCGGCAGCTCTTTGTTCTCCGATCTGTCCTGAGGATACATGCCTGTTTGCCTCCATCTGACCCAAGCAAGCGTACATATGTTCCCCCAGGTGTACAGTACAAAACCTCATTTGCACGACGCCAATTCTATGTCTTAAGCCATCAAGTCTTTAAAAAAATTCAGAAAGAACTAGACGTAATAGACCTAAATAAATTTAACGTAAAATCAAAAACATCGGACTGGCTCATACTGCAGGACTATATGAAAACAGAATCTTTGCTATCATACATCGCTTGACTTATAAAACACAAACCGCACAAATACTCAAATACACATACACACATACATCGGCACACACTTACACTCCCTTCCCACACACACACTCATGTTACACACACCTCAACACTCACACATATTTGATTAAAACATATTAATATAGGTACCTACATTTAGAATAGTAAATCGACACACTTTCACTCTTGTAAACTTGTATTAAATTTCAATTCTGGCCGATCACTGTCTCTTAAGATACAGGTCTCCTAGTTTAAGAGACAGGGTTCATTATTATTTTGTATGCATAGACTTATTTTTTAGAGTTAAATCTTCTGTGTACAAAACTAAATTATTTGCTTATTGTATTGTATTTTTGTCACCTTGCTTTGAACTGTGTCTGTGTCTGTTATTCGGATAAATAAACAATTTTATTATTATTTATTATTAATTCAAGGAAATACAATTTTGAAATTTATTTGTATTCATAAAATCAACAATATGCATTCTGAAGTTCAAGGTACGTGTCTTTTAGACATGATATAATCGTTCTTGGAATATAAACACAATGTATGTATATAGACAGTTCCAATTAACGACCAAAAATACGACTAAAATAAATATTCACAAGGCTATTTACTTAGTGTTTTCCGTAACTTTCTATTACAATTTATTAACACACAGAATCAATGGACTTTGTATTATTATGTGAATATGTATATGTCAGAACGGATGCTGTGAAGAAACCACTGACCCCGTCTTTCGAAGGCCCATACAAAGTGTTGGAGAAACAAGAAAAATATTACAAAATTCAAATGCCGAAGAGAACTTCAATAGTAACAGTGGACAGATAAAAACCAGCATATATTTTAATCGATGCAAAGGTGAACGAACCTTTAGCACCCATGAAAAGTAGCAGCAGCCAAGTAAACGACCACAATAATGTCGAGACAGCGGAAAAAAATAAGACCGCGCCAAACAACACGTTCAGGCCGCGTCATACGTCCGGTGGTACGATTCTGCAATACAGTCACAGCAGCAAACAACAATGACTCGTTCAACACAAACAAGCAAATCACCGCAGGAATAAGACACTGTTATAAAAACAAGTAGTAGAGAAAATAGCAATCTTTAAAAATATGGGAAGCTGGGGCTCAAAGGAAGGTGGCCCAAACAGCCGCCGGCGCCGGGTCTGGAGGATCCAGCGTTTCCCTCACGGAAATGACTACGGGTGGCATTTTCATCATCGCCGTCGCAGCACTAGTTTTCTACCTGTACAAAAAGTGCAGGAAACGGCACATCGACAACAGACAAGCTCAGGCGGCTCCGGTCACAACGGTATCCATGCGTTGCAGCCATCACGCCAACGGTATCCATGCGTTGCAGCCATCACGCCAACGGAGCACAAGGGGCACAAAACATATGAAGAACGTCCCAAAACGAGGTTTCTCCATCGTCAACCATGAAGAAAAATAGAAGATAAGTGAAACGGCGTAGTGTGTCTTTTGGGGTAATAGCACGGACAATGAAATAGCGTTTCGGGCACAGAAAAGGTGCATTAGATCAATGTTTAGACTGCAAACAACGGACAGCTGTAAATCTAATTTTATAGAACATAAGATATTGACATTGCCCTCATTATATATCCTGGAAACAGTAATGTTCATTAAATCAAATACCCATTTATTTCAGCTTTTGTCTGATGCTGTCCCTAGGAATAGACGCGATAATTTAAAACACTGTGTTCACAGCGCTAAAACAACTCTTATGGGTAAGAGCATCTTTTGCATGGCTCCGACCATTTTTAATAAATTGCCCAAATCATGGAGAACATTAAATATATCTGCTCTTAAAAGAATTGAAGTGTTTACTAACTGAAAGAGCATATTACAGTATAGCAGAGTTTATGAACGAGGACAATTTTCTTCGTTTTTGAGATGACAATGTTGTAATTTTGACATGTTATTGTAATCTATTTTATTTTTTGGAATAATTGTATTTTTTTATTGAAATTTTAATGATAGTTAAGTATTCATATTTTTATTGATTTATTTATTTAATAACTACGTTGACATTTAATTTTATCTGACAATATGCTTGCTGTTTAATAATGTTAGATTATGTACCTACATAATTTATATAATGTTAATTTTGATGAATGTTATCACGGTTTATGCACCATCTCTTCCTACCAATTTGTACGCCACGATATGCGGCTGAACATGTTAGAATTTTCTGTTTCTTATTATTATCTTGCATTTAATGTATGTACACCATGTTTAAACAAATAAAATTTTACTTACTTACTTGTATTCAAGTTCAAGTTTTTTTTTGTATTATAACGATAGTAACAAATCTGGACCAATATTTTGCTAAGTGAATGTTTTTAGTAAATAGTAAAAAACTAGGTGTATTGTTATGTAAGTGTACTCACGAATTGTAAATGTGATTTTTATTTTTTTTAAAGGGGTAAATAATGTTATTATATTAGCGAAATAAATAATCAATCATCAGTTATGTACTAGCACTCGCCAAATCAGTTGTTTCATTTTACATGACTCACAAAACCTTTTTTTTTTTTTTTTTAGGATGGGAAATCATCAAATGACCCCCCCGCTCTGGGCGGAGCGGAAGGGAGTGTCAGACTTGTACTGACTAAAACCCATCCATGTTCCTTCTTTGCCCTTTGTGTTCCAGGGCCGCGGTATCTCTTTCGAACAGTCCCGCAGCCCTGGCAGGCATCGGCCCGTGCGGACCCCTACGTGGTTGCTGACATCTCTTTGAGGCGCGCGTGGAACACGAACGCGCCGTCGACACGGCCTGTCGTCATAAGACGGCCGGACGGCGAGCTAGCCCATAACTCGCCGTCCACAGGCCCGCGCCTACGGTGGCCGGGGGTGACTCACAACACCTAATAAACACGTACGCTGTAGGTACACTTACTATGTTGTAGTAACAAACCTTGCTACGACATGCTACCTCGGTTGTTATTATTAATTATTATTATTTCTTGCCGTTTTTTCTTTGCTTTTTTATTAATCCTACTAATATCCCAACCCATCTGAAAGTTTGTGTCCATGTGTGTAACTATTGTTATTCTATTAGAGGATTCGGATGAAACTTAATAGTTTAGAACCTGAAATTCGCTACTTTTTAATTTTTGTTCAGTTTTACACGAGTAAAGCCACGGGACACAGCTAGTGTATAGTACATTATGGTTATTCTATTTTTTTACTTTTTTTATTTAGCCTATACTGTCCCACTGCTGGGCAAAGGCCTACCCCAATTCCTTCCATGTACTCTTTTTCCTCCTCCTTTATTCTATTAAATACATTCATTCATTCTACTGATGATAGGTAGTAAATTCACATCATAAATAATTTTGTCCGTGTCTTACTATAAACTGGCAACACTGTGCGCCGGGAGTCACTTCGCACTACGCAGCGGCAGAGTGATCGCGTCTGCTTAATATTTAATTGTACCTCTGACAACCTCCTTAGCGTTCTTACTTCGAAGATATTTTCAACAATTACATATCTACATTTTTCTTACAAGTTGTACAAATAATTAAACTCAGTGTAACCCCGATCGGGTCAGTGTTGAGAAAACATTTATGAACTAGATTTAAATATTGGTTGCATGACTTGCTAAAATTTCTCTGTGAGTAATAATGCCAACTTAGAACACCTGAATTGGTTGATTCATATTAACTGAGCTGGTGTATCAACGGTGATTGCTATTTTAAACACCTTATTAATATTTCTACTTTTGTGTTCCACTGAGTGTCCGTAAAATGGGTGTAACGGGCCATGATGGTTACTTTGAAATTTCTTCATCCTTTCATGTATTTTCCTTGTTCAAACTATTTTCTGTAAATCATTCTTGTTATTTTTTCCATCTACCTCACATTACTATATATAATTTTTCTGCTTCATCTTGATGGCTAATTGATTGTTGTCATGAATCGAGGATACATATTGCTGGAGAGATGGCGCTGCCATCACGTAAACATCGCGCTCCGTAGTTTTTGTTTTTAAAAACATGTTTTAAATAGTTTTTTCATCCTGATTTAATCATAACTACGATATATTATGTACTGTTAACCTTATCAAGTATTATCCAAATTGATCTAACTCTGTGGACCTATTAAAGTTATAATATCAATCCTAGTGCAAAGTGATCAGTTTCCCTCCTAAAATTGTGTTTGTGCTGCTATAGTGACTTAAAACAGCCATATTAACCTGTTAATTATTAGCTTTATACTAAAATAATTGATCAAATAAACAATGAACTAAAACTTTCAAACAGTGCGTCGGTAACCGACTTTCTAACCGACTTTTAAAAATAATCATAAACACAACAGTGATTTCAACTGTCATCTCAACTACATCTTTGGCTTCGATCGTTCGTGCGCGCCTGCCGTACATGAATGCTCGAGTTAGAATCTCCGTCGCACTGCTATATTGTTATTAGCAAAACAATTATCAAACTTTTAACTGGCAAATAGTGGGAATCAGTATTAAAATACGGTCGCAATCTCGCGCATGGAACTGGTTTGTGGGTGAACAATTTCCCTTCAAATTTTAAAGTTGAAGGTAGATGAGAAACAATAACCGGACTCACCAATAGAATATGTATGTTATAGGAATCCAATAAATGGAGGGTAGTTTTCTAATAAAAATGACAAGATGTCAAAAGACACTGTCGATAACTACGGTTTCGAGAAGTGAAAACTCAACGTAATTCAAGGAAATACAATTTTGAAATTTATTTGTATTCATAAAATCAACAGTATGCATTCTGAAGTTCAAGGTACGTGTCTTTTAGACATGATATAATCGTTCTTGGAATATAAACACAATGTATGTATATAGACAGTTCCAATTAACGACCAAAAATACTACTAAAATACATATTCACAAGGCTATTTAGTTAGTGTTTTCCGTAACTTTCTATTACAATTTATTAACACACAGAATCAATGGACTTTGTATTATTATGTGAATATGTATATGTCAGAACGGATGCTGTGAAGAAACCACTGACCCCGTCTTTCGAAGGCCCATACAAAGTGTTGGAGAAACAAGAAAAATATTACAAAATTCAAATGCCGAAGAGAACTTCAATAGTAACAGTGGACAGATTAAAACCAGCATATATTTTAATCGATGAAAAGGTGAACGAACCTTTAGTACCCATGAAAAGTAGCAGCAGCCAAGTAAACGACCACAATAATGTCGAGACAGCGGAAAAAAATAAGACCGCGCCAAACAACACGTTCAGGCCGCGTCATACGTCCGGTGGTACGATTCTGCAATACAGTCACAGCAGCAAACAACAATGACTCGTTCAACACAAACAAGCAAATCACCGCAGGAATAAGACACTGTTATAAAAACAAGTAGTAGAGAAAATAGCAATCTTTAAAAATATGGGAAGCTGGGGCTCAAAGGAAGGTGGCCCAAACAGCCGCCGGCGCCGGGTCTGGAGGATCCAGCGTTTCCCTCACGGAAATGACTACGGGTGGCATTTTCGTCATCGCCGTCGCAGCACTAGTTTTCTACCTGTACAAAAAGTGCAGGAAACGGCACATCGACAACAGACAAGCTCAGGCGGCTCCGGTCACAACGGTATCCATGCGTTGCAGCCATCACGCCAACGGTATCCATGCGTTGCAGCCATCACGCCAACGGAGCACAAGGGGCACAAAACATATGAAGAACGTCCCAAAACGAGGTTTCTCCATCGTCAACCATGAAGAAAAATAGAAGATAAGTGAAACGGCGTAGTGTGTCTTTTGGGGTAATAGCACGGACAATGAAATAGCGTTTCGGGCACAGAAAAGGTGCATTAGATCAATGTTTAGACTGCAAGCAACGGACAGCTGTAAATCTAATTTTATAGAACATAAGATATTGACATTGCCCTCATTATATATCCTGGAAACAGTAATGTTCATTAAATCAAATACCCATTTATTTCAGCTTTTGTCTGATGCTGTCCCTAGGAATAGACGCGATAATTTAAAACTCTGTGTTCACAGCGCTAAAACAACTCTTATGGGTAAGAGCATCTTTTGCATGGCTCCGACCATTTTTAATAAATTGCCCAAATCATGGAGAACATTAAATATATCTGCTCTTAAAAGAAAATTGAAGTGTTTACTAACTGAAAGAGCATATTACAGTATAGCAGAGTTTATGAACGAGGACAATTTTCTTCGTTTTTGAGATGACAATGTTGTAATTTTGACATGTTATTGTAATCTATTTTATTTTTTGGAATAATTGTAATTTTTTATTGAAATTTTAATGATAGTTAAGTATTCATATTTTTATTGACTTATTTATTTAATAACTACGTTGACATTTAATTTTATCTGACAATATGCTTGCTGTTTAATAATGATGTTAGATTATGTACCTACATAATTTATATAATGTTAATTTTGATGAATGTTATCACGGTTTATGCACCATCTCTTCCTACCAATTTGTACGCCACGATATGCGGCTGAACATGTTAGAATTTTCTGTTTCTTATTATTATCTTGCATTTAATGTATGTACACCATGTTTAAACAAATAAAATTTTACTTACTTACTTGTATTCAAGTTCAAGTTTTTTTTTTGTATTATAACGATAGTAACAAATCTGGACCAATATTTTGCTAAGTGAATGTTTTTAGTAAATAGTAAAAAACTAGGTGTATTGTTATGTAAGTGTACTCACGAATTGTAAATGTGATTTTTATTTTTTTTAAAGGGGTAAATAATGTTATTATATTAGCGAAATAAATAATCAATCATCAGTTATGTACTAGCACTCGCCAAAAATCAGTTGTTTCATTTTACATGACTCACAAAACCTTTTTTTTTTTTTTTTAGGATGGGAAATCATCAAATGACCCCCCCGCTCTGGGTGGAGCGGAAGGGAGTGTCAGACTTGTACTGACTAAAACCCATCCATGTTCCTTCTTTGCCCTTTGTGTCCCAGGGCCGCGGTATCTCTTTCGAACAGTCCCGCAGCCCTGGCAGGCATCGGCCCGTGCGGACCCCTACGTGGTTGCTGACATCTCTTTGAGGCGCGCGTGGAACACGAACGCGCCGTCGACACGGCCTGTCGTCATAAGACGGCCGGACGGCGAGCTAGCCCATAACTCGCCGTCCACAGGCCCGCGCCTACGGTGGCCGGGGGTGACTCACAACACCTAATAAACACGTACGCTGTAGGTACACTTACTATGTTGTAGTAACAAACCTTGCTACGACATGCTACCTCGGTTGTTATTACTAATTATTATTATTTCTTGCCGTTTTTTCTTTGCTTTTTTATTAATCCTACTAATATCCCAACCCATCTGAAAGTTTGTGTCCATGTGTGTAACTATTGTTATTCTATTAGAGGATTCAGATAAAACTTAATAGTTTAGAACCTGAAATTCGCTACTTTTTAATTTTTACACGAGTAAAGCCACGGGACACAGCTAGTGCATAGTAAATTATGGTTATTCTATTTTTTTACTTTTTTTATTTAGCCTATACTGTCCCACTGCTGGGCAAAGGCCTACCCCAATTCCTTCCATGTACTCTTTTTCCTCCTCCTTTATTCTATTAAATACATTCATTCATTCTACTGATGATAGGTAGTAAATTCACATCATAAATAATTTTGTCCGTGTCTTACTATAAACTGGCAACACTGTGCGCCGGGAGTCACTTCGCACTACGCAGCGGCAGAGTGATCGCGTCTGCTTAATATTTAATTGTACCTCTGACAACCTCCTTAGCGTTCTTACTTCGAAGATATTTTCAACAATTACATATCTACATTTTTCTTACAAGTTGTACAAATAATTAAACTCAGTGTAACCCCGATCGGGTCAGTGTTGCAAAACTTTTATGAACTAGATTTAAATATTGGTTGCATGACTTGCTAAAATTTCTCTGTGAGTAATAATGCCAATTTAGAACACCTGAATTGGTTGATTCATATTAACTGAGCTGGTGTATCAACGGTGATTGCTATTTTAAACACCTTATTAATATTTCTACTTTTGTGTTCCACTGAGTGTCCGTAAAATGGGTGTAACGGGCCATGATGGTTACTTTGAAATTTCTTCATCCTTTCATGTATTTTCCTTGTTCAAACTATTTTCTGTAAATCATTCTTGTTATTTTTTCCATCTACCTCACATTACTATATATAATTTTTCTGCTTCATCTTGATGGCTAATTGATTGTTGTCATGAATCGAGGATACATATTGCTGGAGAGATGGCGCTGCCATCACGTAAACATCGCGCTCCGTAGTTTTTGTTTTTAAAAACATGTTTTAAATAGTTTTTTCATCCTGATTTAATCATAACTACGATATATTATGTACTGTTAACCTTATCAAGTATTATCCAAATTGATCTAACTCTGTGGACCTATTAAAGTTATAATATCAATCCTAGTGCAAAGTGATCAGTTTCCATCCTAAAATTGTGTTTGTGCTGCTATAGTGACTTAAAACAGCCATATTAACCTGTTGATTATTAGCTTTATACTAAAATAATTGATCAAATAAACAATGAACTAAAACTTTCAAACAGTGCGTCGGTAACCGACTTTCTAACCGACTTTTAAAAATAATCATAAACACAACAGTGATTTCAACTGTCATCTCAACTGCATCTTTGGCTTCGATCGTTCGTGCGCGCCTGCCGTACATGAATGCTCGAGTTAGAATCTCCGTCGCACTGCTATATTGTTATTAGCAAAAGAATTATCCAACTTTTAACTGGCAAATAGTGGGAATCAGTATTAAAATACCGTCGCAATCTCGCGCATGGAACTGGTTTGTGGGTGAACAATTTCCCTTCAAATTTTAAAGTTGAAGGTAGATGAAAAACAATAACCGGACTTACCAACAGAATATGTATGTTATAGGATTCCAAAAAATGGAGGGTAGTTTTCTAATAAAAATGACAAGATGTCAAAAGACTGTCGATAACTACGGTTTCGAGAAGTGAAAACTCAACGTAATTCAAGGAAATACAATTTTGAAATTTATTTGTATTCATAAAATCAACAGTATGCATTCTGAAGTTCAAGGTACGTGTCTTTTAGACATGATATAATCGTTCTTGGAATATAAACACAATGTACAGTTCCAATTAACGACCAAAAATACGACTAAAATAAATATTCACAAGGCTATTTAGTAAGCGTTTTCCGTAACTTTCTATTACAATTTATTAACACACAGAATCAATGGACTTTATATTATTATGTGAATATGTATATGTCAGAACGAATGCTGTGAAGAAACCACTGACCCCGTCTTTCGAAGGCCCATACAAAGTGTTGGAGAAACAAGAAAAAACACGGAAATGACTACGGGTGGCATTTTCATCATCGCCGTCGCAGCACTAGTATTCTACCTGTACAAAAAGTGCAGGAAACGTCACATCGACAACAGACAAGCTCAGGCGGCTCCGGTCCCAACGGTATCCATGCGTTGCAGCCATCACGCCAACGGAGCACAAGGGGCACAAAACATATGAAGAACGAGGTTTCTCCATCGTCAACCATCACTGCCATCACGTAAACATCGCGCTCCGTAGTTTTTGTTTTTAAAAACATGTTTTAAATAGTTTTTTCATCCTGATTTAATCATAACTACGATATATTATGTACTGTTAACCTTATCAAGTATTATCCAAATTGATCTAACTCTGTGGACCTATTAAAGTTATAATATCAATCCTAGTGCAAAGTGATCAGTTTCCATCCTAAAATTGTGTTTGTGCTGCTATAGTGACTTAAAACAGCCATATTAACCTGTTAATTATTAGCTTTATACTAAAAATAATTGATCAAATAAACAATGAACTAAAATATACGATATATATGATTATACGATATATCGTAAGGACAGGGATGACGGTTATGGTGGGGTAACAGTCTTAGTCCACGGGTCACTCAAATCAAGTTATGTGTCTTTCGAAAGCCTTAACCCGGGGATTGAGATAGTTTGTGTCAAGATCTGCAACTGTGATCATGTTTAGTATATATTATCCTTATATTATCAAGTATTATCAAGTGTTATCCAAAGTGATCTAACTCTGTGGACCTATTAAAGTTATAATATCAATCCTAGTGCAAAAGTGATCAGTTTCCATCCTAAAATTGTGTTTGTGCTGCTATAGTGACTTAAAACAGCCATATTAACCCAGGTTTCACAGAAACGGGCATAATTATTAGCTTTATACTAAAATAATTGATCAAATAAACAATAAACTAAAAGTTTTAAACAGTGCGTCGGTAACTGACTTTCTAACCAACTTTTAAAAATAATCATAAACACAACAGTGATTTCAACTGTCATCTCAACTGCATCTTTGGCTTCGAGAATACTACTACATGAATGCTCGAGTCAGAATCTCCGTCACACTGCATTCACTTTTTGTAATGATATTATTACAGAATATATTTCTGTTTAATTATCCAGATTGATTTGAATTATTTTCTACAACAATGTTTGATACTATTAAATATTAAAATTCCGTCGACGTTTAAATATGCCTCTTAAACGGACACCACCTAAAACGACCAAGATGTCAAAAAACTGTGCATCTGATATGACAACTAGCGATGCCCATATGGTAGCTACTGGCGCAACAAGTCACACTCGATCGCGCAAGCAGATTCTTGATCCTGACAAACGGATTTTATGTCTGAAATAAGGAACATAATTGCCGAGTTTAAACAACAACAGAACAGTAAGCTTGATGCTCTCCAAACAACGATTTGTGATATTAAAAAACAAAATATTGGTATAATACAGTCGATCGAGCACTCATCGGAAGATTACAATAATCTAAAAAAACAGGTAGAGTAAATCGAAAAGGAAAAACGAGACAATTTACAGCATACAGTTAAGAAATATTCCCCAGAAGAGAGGTGAAACAAAAGATGATCTCGCTAAGTTAGTAAATACAGTCGGTCGAGCTACAAACCTTACTATCCAAAATAGTGACATAAAAGATGTTTTCCGAATTAATACTAAAACCGAAGAAAACAAACCGATTATCTTGGTCTTCAACTCAGTTCTACTTAAGGAAAAGTTTATAGAACATACAAAGAATTTCAACAAGCAACATAAAGAAAATAAATTGAATACATCACATCTACATATCCATGGTTCCAGTAAGCCAATTTTCATAGCAGAGAATCTAACGATATGCTCGTTAGATTCTCTGCTATGAAAAAGGCTGTTTTTCTTAGCACGTGACTTTGCTAAGACCTATAACTTTGCATATTGTTGGGCTGCGTACGGCAAGATATTTATTCGGAAAAATGAAGGAGATAATTGTATACGTATTAACTCGGAGGCTGAAATAGATAAGCTTAAATCAGAGTATGAACTCTAACTAGGCACTTTTTCCTTGCTACAGTTTTTTATTCAGTTTTATGCGTCTTTGTATAATTCTTAATATTTTGTTTTAATTTTTTATGACTAGTCAATACTTTAAAATGTTGATTAATAATTATAAAAAAATTTGCTGATAGTTACCAAAAACGCTTTGTGCTATGATAATTCCACATTATTAAAAAAAAAATCTCTCTCCTCATCTTACTCATTCACACACACAAACACATTCAATGACACAACATATGAAAACTCAAACTCTTATCTTGATAAATTAAATGCTTTATTCACTTCCAGGGGGAGGACACTGCCTTAATTGACGTAGGCGTCCAATTTTTCACAAAGATACTAGCACCATCTCTTACGAAACCCGCGTAAACTTGAGAGATTTAGTACGTAAAAAGACATAGATGGTGTTTACGCCAATTATCGCTAGTGTGCTTAAAACCCCTTGTTGATTAGAATGAAAATTTTGTCAAAAATAATAAATATACAGAGTGGGGCAGGACGATTGACAATCCTTCAAACCACGTAAAGAGTGTCATGTTCTTTACCCGTATACAAAAATTCAATCAAATCCAATGAATACTTTAGCCACAGGAAATTATTTTTCACTTTCTTATTTTACAACATGATGTAGATCTGAGTCCGCAATAATAGGTAAACATTGTTAGGTCAAGAACCTGTGCAAAACGTACGATTCTATTCTCTACGTCTCAATATGCTTGAAAGACAGAGAAAGGTGTCATACTATTTCACTCTAACGCGCCCCGCCCAGTCACACAAAATACTACAATTAGAAAGAAAAAGAAATATTACTTACGCAAATTATGCATTAGTGGTGCATAGACCATTGCGTATGCGTGTGTGAGCGGAATTTTTTGGCAAAAAGTCTCGGACTCGGTAACTACGCAGTCAGTGCATAGCGGCGCCCTTTGAGGAGAGCACACGCCTAATTTTTTTATCACGAGACGTGCCGCGCGCGCAATGTCGTGATTTTATAAAAAGTTTTAGTTGTTATTGTGATTAAAGACGATTTGTGATAGTTGGATTAGTGCATAGGTTAGTGTGACTTATTGTTAAGTGTTAGTGTAATATTAGTTAGTTAATTAAGCATTTAATAGGTATAGTTTCGTGATTTAGGTTAGGTTTGAAGTTTTGTAGTTTAATTATGCCTCAAATAAGGTACCCAGCTGCCAAGTACACCGACATGGTACTTACGTAAGGAGAATGTAACCAAAATGCAGCTTTACCATTGCATACATATCGGGAGAGATATGGTGACACACAAACGTTTGATGGTGTAAATTCTGATTGTGATGTGATATTATGTGATTAATTATTCAATCAGTGATCTTTTAATTAACAACGTGCAACTTAGTCAGTCACGCCGCGCGCGCGCATGCGAACGGTTGAATATTGTGCGTGACGGTGTGGTATTCGGGGAAATTTAAAATGTCCTCTGTGGTTAAATGTGCAAATTGCAATGTCGTGATTAACGAAGTTCTGGCCTTCGTCCATAATAAAATATCTGTGATGGACGATGAAAGTATAAGCAGAATCTGTGCGAGTGCTTTCTCTGAAAGTGAAATTGTAGCAGCCAAGAAGTTGTTGTTCGAATCCTTGCCGACAACAAAACGGAAGATAACGAGGAGGAAGGCGGGGAAGACTGGTCGAGATATAGACGATATAATCTGTCTTATTCGCGATACCGACCCCGAGGATATCCCAGTCTTCGTGGCCCGCGACCTTGAGAAGTTACCCCCGGTACTGTTCGATCATGTCGACGTTACGAGGCTTTTGAAAGACATTGTTAAGCTACGGCAAGATCTCGACATGATGAAAGGAGACTATGCTACAGTTAAGCAGGTAGATCAGTTGAAAAGTGAAATGCAGTATCTTTCGTCAGGATGGCACAATGTAAACACCAAAAGAGGTGCATACGTCGCAAGACTCGCAAGCTATGAGTGCGATAGTGGTCCCATGGGATTGCCGATAGAATGCAATGATAGTAGTAGTGAATATTACCAACAACATCCTACGTTAAAATCTACATTAAAATCCGTTAGTAAGAATAATATATTATCGGAGGGTAGTAGTAAAGCTTCACCGCAAAGTAAGCAATGCGACCCGACCGTCGAACTATGTGAAGCGGTTACGATGACTCACGTCGCGGGTCAGCTGATTGAGTCGCTCGCGGCTTCTCACACACATCCCGTGCCCGTTCCCCCGCCATCGCTAGTGTACGGAGCGGCCGGCGGCGGGGCCTCGCCGCCGCCGCCGTCCCCCGCGGCGACCGGCGGCCGCTGTCCTCTGCCCCCGGCCCCGTTGTCGCGGCTATCTAATACGGCTGCCTGTACTGTGCCGCTGCTACCACCGGCCAACAAAAATGGATCTAGCCCTATTGCTACTAAAACGTTGGCAGAGATTGTTCGAGAAGGGGAATGGCAGACACAGGCCCCGAATGAAGAGTGGGTTCGTGTCCAAAACAAAAGATTGAGGAATCGAAATCGAGATCGTTTCGTTGGGAAGCGAGGAAAAGCGGAACCTGAGCCTGGAAGTAATTTTATGGCTGCGGAAACTAAGGTTCCCGTGTACATTTATAATGTGGCGAAAAATGTGTCCGTGTGTGACATCCGTACCTACATAACGAAGAAGACTAACACTGATGTTAAAATTGAAAAAATGGACATGAAGTTAGCAAAGGATTACGAATCATACAAAATATTCGTACCCAAACACTTGTTAACAAGTTTTCTGAGTGATGACTTCTGGCCAAAGGGGGTAGCCTATCGGAGATTTATAAACATTATCAGACGTGATAAGGTAAACGTCCGTGTGACTAGCGAGAATATTGGCAGATTTAATTTATGAATAATATCAACTTAATAAGCTTTAACTGTAAGAGTGTGAAGAGATCAGTGGAATGTGTGCGGCGGCTTTGTCGCTCGGGGGATGTTGTGGCGCTGCAGGAGACGTGGCTTTTGCCGCACGACCTTGGTTTCCTGGCTGAGATAGATGTCGACTTCGCCTGCACGGGGACCTCTGCTGTGGATACCGCGGCTGGGGTCTTACGCGGTAGGCCCCACGGCGGAGTTGCCCTACTGTGGAGAAAGGTTGCGTTTCCGACGGTAACCGTAGTGAAGTGCAATAGTGTGCGTCTCGCCGCGATAAAAATCGAGTTAAGTGATCGTTCCATCTTGATATTTTCTGTGTATATGCCTGTCGAATCCAGTGAAAACTTAGTGGAATTCACAGAGTGTCTCAGTGAAATGACAGCCATAATTGACAGTCACAATGTGGAGACAGTGTTTATGTTAGGGGACTACAATGCGCACCCCGGTGAGTCATTTGCCTCTGAACTTTTAACTTTTTGTGCGGAACAGTCATGGTCGTGTGTAGACTTAGAACTCATGCCGTCGGGCAGTCATACGTTTGTCAGTGACGCGCACGGCTGTCAGCGCTGGCTCGACCACTGTCTTGTGACAAGTGCCGCGCGGCACTGCGTGTCCGCGGCCTCGGTGTTATATAATACATATTGGTCTGATCATTACCCTGTAGCTATACAATGTAATTTTAATTTACTTAAGCCTAAGATTGCGATACCTACTATTTCTATAAATAGAATAGTCTGGGGTGAACGTGACTCGACTCAAATATCGAAATTTAAAAATGCATGTCACTCAAGACTTTGTGAAATTGATTTTCCTTCAGAATTAAGAAGCTGCTCAGATAATATGTGTTGTAACAAAGATCACAAAATTCTGTTAGATAACATGTATGACGAGATTATTTGTACACTGTCGGAGGCCGCTATATGTAGTTATAATGCTATCGAAAAGCGTAGAGGTAAATACATTACCGGGTGGAATAAGCACGTCCGCGGCGCTCATGAGAGGGCTCGGCTATGTTTTCAGGCTTGGTTGTATGGGGGTAAGCCCGGGGCTGGCCGTCTTTATAATGATATGTGTGAAACTAGGCGCGCTTTTAAATCAAAATTAAAATGGTGTCAGAATAATCAACAACAAATAAAACTGGATATTATTGCTGAACTTCACTCAAAAAAGAAATTCGGTCAGTTCTGGAAAAACACCAATAAAATGAATCATAAGCCGGGTCTGCCCGTCAGCGTGGCGGGAGTGCACGAGCCTAGTGAGATCGCCACTATGTTCTCCCACCACTTCAAGGTGGACTCGCCTCTGGGACCCGCGCGGCAGGTGCTCGTTGCTGAGGATTGTGGTGAGCGGAGTGTTAATTTCACTACGAAGGAAGTGCGTGCAGTGATCAAGGGCATGGTGAGGGGTAAATCCCCGGGTCACGACAGCCTTAGCATCGAGCACCTGCAGCACGCAGGTGTTCATCTACCCAGAGTGCTTGCTATGTTTTTTACCCTGTGTCTGGGCCACTCCCATTTGCCCGATAATCTAATGCGTACTATAGTTGTACCAATTATCAAAAATAAAACTGGTGATACGTCAGATGTAAACAACTATAGACCAATCTCTCTAGCCACAGTGGTCGCCAAAGTGCTGGACAGTCTGCTTGGACAGCACCTGGAAAAACACGTCTCGCTAAACGACGCGCAGTTCGGTTTCAGACTCGGGCTTTCCACCGAGAGTGCTATCCTGTGCCTCAAGCAGACTGTACGGTATTACACGAGTAGAAAGACCCCAGTCTATGCATGCTACCTCGATTTATCGAAAGCATTCGATCTTGTATCGTATGATATTCTATGGGGTAAATTGAGGGATGAAACTTGTCTACCTGGGGAGATTGTGCTGTTATTTATGCACTGGTACAAGAATCAAAAGAATTTTGTAAGATGGGCAGGCTCTCTATCGGGGGAATATAGGCTGGAATGCGGGGTGAGGCAGGGGGGGCTGACCTCTCCTATGCTTTTCAGCCTGTACGTCAACCGGCTGATCGATGAGCTCAGCAGCACCGGGATAGGATGTCATATAGATGGAGTGTGCGTGAATAACATCAGCTACGCAGATGATATGGTGCTGCTGAGCCCGTCGATTGGTGCCTTACAAAAGCTCCTCGACATATGTGAGTCCTATGCGGTGGCTCATGGGCTCAAATACAACGCGAAAAAGAGTGAAGTAATGATTTTCAGGCCGGACAACAGGCGATACTCATTCGTTCCGAATTTCACTCTAAGTGGTACGGTTCTAAGTAAAGTCGTGAGGTTTAAGTATTTGGGCCACTGGGTCACCGAGGACCTTAAGGATAGTGTGGATATCGAAAGGGAGCGCAGAGCGCTGTCTGTCCGATGTAACATGTTGGCCCGCAGGTTTTCACGGTGTACGGGGACTGTCAAAGTTGCGCTTTTTAAAGCGTACTGTCAGTCCTTTTACACCTGCAGCCTGTGGGTTAACTATACACAGCGGGCATACAGCGATCTGCGCGTCCAATACAATAATGCGTTCCGGGTGCTGGCGGGGCTGCCGCGCTACTGCAGCGCCTCCGCGATGTTCGCGGCGGCTGGCACGGACGGCTTTGCGGCCATCATGCGCAAGCGGTGCGCATCTATCATGCGCCGCACGCGCGACAGCCCCAACACCATCCTGCGCGCGCTAGCGGACCGGTGGGATTCTCCGATGCTGGCTCGCTGGATACGGATGCACGCAGTCATTTAGTGATTTGGCACCATCATCGGGTAGTCCACCCGGACCGATCCCGTGTTTGTTTGTTTTTGTTATGTTATTTTATTACTAACATTAGTTTTGTAAGCTCGCATTTTTTTTTTTTTTTACTAACAATTATGGATGTAATCTCATGAGGAATCTGAAATAAATGATTATTATTATTATTTTTTCCTTTATTTATCTTCTTACACATTAGTTACATTTTTAAATATTTCTTAACAAAAACCATATAAAAACATTTAAAAATATAAAAAATAGTGGTCCGCCGGTAGCGGGAGCAGGGTCCAAGCTACCGGTGGTTAGGGCTCCAGAGACAGGAACCTCCTCACAATACGAGCCGTATCGAGGAGTACTGCCTTCTGAATCAGGCCCTTGATCCAACCGCCTAAGGAGAGCCTCGAAAGATGGTCGTCGAGGCTCTTGGCTATAAGGCCATTGGCCGTCACGACGATCGGCACAATGATAGCCGAGTTCACATTCCACATGTCGACAACCTCGTGTGCCAAGTCGAGATATTTTATTTGTTTCTCTTTCTCAGCTTTCACGAGGTTCTCGTCATGCGGGATGGTAACATCGACTATCATTACGCGGCGCGCTGATCGGTCTATCACTACTATGTCAGGCTTATTGGCGACAATAGTCGGTATATCGGTAGTAAGTACTTCAGGTTTGCGCCAGTTATCTTTAGCCATGGACAGCGGGGTGAGTCCCTTGTCCACTGCGACCACATCTCGGTGCATACCCACCTCGACTTTTAAAAAATATTCTCTGAGACTGCACATCTCGCGGTTGTGAAGGGACTTCGCGTTTAAAAACCCTCGACCCCCGCACTTCCGCGGGATGTACAGCCTCATCACCGATGATCGTGGGTGATGCATCCGGTTTGCGGTAAGCAGTGTACGAACTCTCCTATCCAGGGCATCGAGTTCTGTCTGAGTCCATTTGAGTACGCCGAAAGAGTACATTAAAACCGGCATGACCCAACCGTTGAAGGCGCGCACCTTGTTTCCGCCTGAAAGAAGGCTATGTAATACCTTGTTCAGGCGTCCAAAGAAGCGCTCCTTCAACGATTGCTTCATGTCAGTTACGTTAATGCCTAACGCTTCCGACATACCCAAATACTTATAGCTTTCGGTTGAGGAAAGGGTTCTCAGGTGTATGGAATCCGAGAGCTGAATTCCCTCGGATTCCATAATCTCCCCTTGCTTTACATACATGACTGCACATTTGTCCACACCAAATTCCATCCTGATGGCGCTACTGAAAGTTTCAGTTACTTTCAGTAGCTCCATCAGTCGCAATTCGTTGGGGGCAAAGAGTTTCAGATCATCCATGTAAAGAAGGTGAGATATGACCTGACCACCTCTCCTCAACCGGTAGCCTAGACCTGAATCCTCCAGCAATGTGCTCAGAGGATTCAGGGCTAGACAGAACCAAAGTGGGCTCAGACTGTCGCCCTGGAATATTCCCCGTTTAATCCATACAGGTTCATCGTTCCCCTGGATCTGTCGACATCCTGGATATCGAAGGACCGTCCTCCATTGCCCCATACACGACTCAAGGAAGGCGCGTAGAGTTGCATCTATCTTGTACAACTCCAGCACCCTCATGAGCCATGTATGTGGCACCGAGTCGTAGGCCTTCTTATAGTCTATCCAGCATGTAGACAGATCCTTGCGGGATCGACGAACCTGTTGGCTAATGGCCATGTCGATGAGGAGTAGCTCCTTAGTGCCGCGGGACCCATTCCTACATCCATTTTGAGAGGCAGACATAATGGAGTTTTTGTCAATGTGTGTATTAATTTTAGCTCTCAAAATGGATGTAAGAAGTTTATAGACCGTAGACAAACACGTGATCGGTCTATAATTTTTGGGTTCCGCGGGACTACCTGACTTATGGAGCAGGTGGGTAACGCCTGTTGTTAAAAACTGCGGTAAGGACCCAGACTCTAAGGATGACTGGAATTGGGATGCCAGGCAAGTGTGTGAACTACTAAGCCATTTGAGCCAGAAGTTGTGCAGTCCGTCCGGTCCCGGTGACTTCCAGTTCGGTAACGGACGAACTGCTCTGGCTATATCTAAAGGTGTAATCAAAATTGGCTCCATTTCTGGGATAGGTTCACACACTCGTTCGACATCACACATCCAGTCAGCCTCAGTATGACAGACGGGCACCGACCAGATGCTGCGCCAGAAAGAACTCGTAGCAGCATCATCCGGGCGGCACACGTCTGTCATATTTAGCTCGGGTCGCTCCCAAGCTCTGTATACCCACCTCTCATCGCTCTGGAACATGCGATTCTGTGAGTACCGATCAACCCGCCGCTTATACCTCCGAATACGGTTCGCCCATGCATAAACTTTCTGCTTCAGGAAGTCGATGCGCTCTGTGGCACGGGACATGTATTCTTGAGGACTGATTCCAGTCCCCGAGAATGCCCGCCTCACAAAGCGCATCACACGTGGTCGTGTATTGCCCTCCCTGAAGCAGTGTAGTTTGCCGATGAGTACCCTGGCCCCGTCGATGCGGCGCTCGATCCTGCGCTGCCAGGCTGGTACAGCTGGTTTTGGTCGAGTAGCTACGTCACAATTTGGGAACTTGACGTTAGCTAAACGACATGCCGCAACAGCCCCACAGTACAGGATCGAGTGTGTATCAACGAGGTTCTCGCTACTCTCGAATATATTCTCGAGTTGCGAGTCCAAGGCACACACCAGCGCCCTATTTTTATTATGCATGGGTAACCGTGGTAATCGGGGCCTAAGTTCGGTAGGAGTGGATCGATATTCACGAAGCGCATCTTCCAGAGCGCTCCTCAATCGGTCGTTGCACTGGCTACTTACCACAGCAACCCTATCATCTTCCTCTACAACAGCTGGGTTGAACCGCGGCGGGGTTGCGTCAATAACTGACGCTTGCACCGCGGTTTGTGCCGGAGTTAAAACGATACGGTTGCTCAGTACCTCTGAGCGCAGCCTATCAAGTACGGCGTCGTCCAACATGTGATTGCGTTGGATGACCCGCACCTGATCCGACAGTCGTTGGGCCGAAACGTTGACGGTTGGTTCAAGTACCTGGAACAGAGACAGCATCCCAACACGGTACGCAGTGAGGTTAGTTCCCCCCTCTGTAGACCCGTAGTATGCGCGCATGACGTTCTCGTTAATGGAATGAGTCCATCTCATGCGCTGCACACAACCACCGGCAGCGGGGACCCGGCTCGGGGCCGGATGGCCCCTAAGTCCCAAGCTTCTCGGTGGCCGGCCTCTCCCCTGCCGACGTACAGGTGTTGGCGACGTCGGCGGAGAGAAATACTCGTCGCTCGAGCTCGACGCAACTGCCACTGCCGGTGTCACAGCACTCACGATGTGGCTGGATTCCGGCGGCGGCGAGGCGGAGCTAAGCGACGGGTCCGGAGGTGGTAGGCGTGCGCGTCTGGCTGCTGCTCTGGTCAACATTTTAAGTCTTCATGATTTATTTTCAAAATTTTCTTGTGACATGGCTGTCAAATTATGTCAGATGAATTGGGTATTTTTTTTATAAGTATTCTTAGCGGTTATATATCTCATTTTGGAGTATATTCTAATATTTTAGTGATAAAACTGCTATTTTAAAAGTGTGATATGGTTTAAAATTTGCGGTATATTGTTTTACTGTATAAATTTAAGAAAATTTGATAAATTGGTTACGAAGACGTTTATTTGACGTTAGTGTTGCCAGATTATTATTATTATTATTATTATTATTATTATTAGTGAGTTTATCCCGCTAATTTGTTGTTCTCCGACTAAAATACCTACCTTCGACTACCTACCGCCATCGCTGCGCCCCGCACCGCGCCGCGCCCGCACCGCGCTGCGCAACGGTCAGTGACTTTTCGTAGATAAAGCGTGTTTGCTTTTTATGCAGTTGATTCTGCTATTTATTTTGCTTGAAAATTAAAATTTTTAAATTTTCCATTATCTACTAATTTTCGTGTTTTAAAATGTTTAGATGGACTAGTACTGTGCTCGTTTTAATTTATTGTCGTGGTTCCAGACACACTTTGTATATTCTAAACAAGAATAAACATTTATTTATTTATTTTAAAAGCATTTTGCAATAGCAAATATATTTTTTTTTAGGTTCAGCTACATTGTCATACAAATTGTTTACAAATATTACTTTATGTACTCTGTGGTTTACAAAATGGTCGATACTTTCGAAAGAATACTTTACAGATGTAACAATAAAGATCTTAATTTATAGTTGGTGCAAGTCAATAAACCGGATTTTAGCAGGGAAGCTTACTTTCGAAGGTGAGGATGAAACTAAAATGTATGCTCAAGAGTATTATAATAAACATCGCCATAATAAGATCAATAAATGACTTAAATATTAACACAATCATCATTTTTATTTTGTGCTGGCTTTATAAAACATTCAATTTTGTAAACAATAACTGTATTTGTTTTATTTTTATTTTGTAAATTCTTATATTAAAAGTTAATCAAGAACTAAACACGAATTACTATGAAACAAATACAAAATGTTTATAGAACTGGTTTTTATATGGCCTATATTGCAAATTACCCGCCTACCCATAGAAAACCTATTCAATAATAAATACAGTAAAGCTATAGATATATACGTAGGTATGCACCTATAGCTTTTGGGATTAGTTCAGCGGATATAGTACCAGATGGCGACACCGTCCATTATAGGTGTCAAAAATTCTCGAGGGGGTTCTCTATTCCATTATTATTACTATACTCTTTGTTCACTTCTGTTAAGACTTCATGCGTAGAACGTAGTGTCACTCGTTGGTTATTAAAATATTTTGGTAATTTAAATTGCACCCATGAACTCATTTACTGAAATAATGGATAATTTTAACGTGATCTTAAATAATGATTTGGATTCAGTAACTGTAGCTCAGTCAGCGACTTGTGACTTTGAAGACTGCGACGTTTTGGTAACCAATCCTCATAATACTCTAAAAATATTAACTCAAAATATACGTAGTATTCATTGTAACACACCCAACTTTCAATCATTACTAGCTAGGTCAAAAGTCGATTGGGATATAATTTTCTAACCGAATGTTGGTTGCAGCGTAATGCAAGCGTTCCTGAACTCGATGGTTATATATCATTCACTACGAGCAATAATCAAACGCAAAATGAAGGTGTGGTCATTTACTGCAAAAATATATAACAGTAGAATATTGATGAACCGGAAATGGCGGATTCAAATTGCCTTATTTTAAAAATGAACACAAATATTGTAATCATTGCTGTTTATCGACCACCTAGACATAAAAATATAGATAACTTTTTATTATCCCTCAACGATTGTTTAAGTAAACCATCATCCTTTCAAAATATCGTATTAGTTGGCGATATTAATATTGATATTGTTGATAATTCCCAAGACAATAGATCCTATGAATATCTTAATCTTATCGCTTCTCATGGTATGCTTCCAGCTCAAACGATTCCTACTCATAGTCGCACATGCCTAGATCACATAATGTTAAAGACAAGATTATCGGCGCTCTGTTATGTTGCTCAAACTTCGGTTACAGACCACAATAGCGTCATTCTATTTTTAGATCTCACTGCAAACAAAAACCAAGGTCCCAAAAGTATCAAACGATTAGACGACGTAGGTCTTGAAACAGATGTCAAGAACATACAATTTAATAAGATTTACAGCATGTCAGATGTAAATGAGCCAACAATTTTTTTGTACACTCGCTAGGTCAAGCTATAAATGACAACACAAAACAAATCCCGACACCTAGACGTAGAATAATTTTGAAGCCCTGGATAACACCGGGCCTACTTAGATGCATGCAAAATCGTGATCAACTACATGTCAAAACCTTAAAGAATCCAAATGATGAGGTTGCGCATAGCATTTATAAAAGATACAGGAACTTTTGTAACGATATTTAAAGAAAGTTAGACTAAATTACGAGCAAGACATAATTAAAAAGGCAGGGAAAAATAACAAAAAGCTTTGGGAAGCAATTAAAAATATAACGTATACTAATAAAACTAAACAGCAATCCAAACAGCTTATTTCAATAGAAAATCCTACTGAATCAATTAATACAGTAAATTCATTTTTTGCAGGTGTAGGTAAAAATTTATCAGAATAATTACTTTGACAAAATGTTAATTTGGTCAATACAGAACCTCATAGTCAGTCAACTATTTCTTCCCAAAATTCCTTTGTTCTTCTACCGACCGACGAAGAAGAAATACGGTCTTTAATTCTTAATTTGAAAAACGAGTGTGCAGTTGGCGACGATAACATATCCGGACCTTTCTTAAAACGATTTGCTGATATTTTTGTTCGTCCACTTACATTCATATGCAACCTATCTTTCTCTTCCGGGGTATTTCCATGTGCCTTCAAGAAATCTAAAATTATACCCATTAAATCCGGAGACAGATACTGTGTCAATAATTACAGACGAATATCTATACTCCCTACGCTCAAAAATCTTAGAACGATTAATGAACTCCAGACTTACTAACTATCTTGAACAAAATTCCCTCTTATCTCCATCACAGTTTGGTTTTCGGTTTGTAAAAGAAAATTACGCACCTGGCTATTAAGTGTTGATTACGTTTCCACAGAAAATTTACTTAAACCTGTGTCTTAATATTCTCATACAAACACTCAAACATTTACACTCACATTCGCACACACACATCTACACACACAAGAGCGGATGAAGCAAGCTCAGGACGTGGGCCACCCCGACTTGGACAGGTTAGGTTCGAAGGGGATGGCGGGGTCTAGTGAGCGAACTAAGACCCGCCATCCATCGATATCTATCCATAGGTTTGGCACTCACGCATTGCATCAATGCACTTTCTTCACCCCATTTCCATCCCTTGATTTTAATTTTTGTTTTCGTGTATTAGTATGTACATTCATACTTATTAACATCCTATCCCACTTTTTTGTACATTACATATTTTTATTACGCTTGCAAGCATAATTTCTTGTTTCTTATGCTTTTTTTGTAGTACAACTTTTGAGCTTTTTTTGTATTTCATACATAATGTTCCAGTAGTTTGTTTTTTATGTCAATTTTATATTTTTTGTTTAAATGTCAAATTTCAAATAATTAGTTTTAAGCACTTGTTTACCTACTTCCAATTTTAACTCTAGAATCTTGATTTAAATTTTGCTGTAAATAAAATAGTGTATCTGAACCGGAGAGGTGATCTGTACCTCAGGACATACCTACTTCAGACACCTTTCTCTATTTAAGATTGTGCATATACCAGTACCTGTTACTTCTGAAGTTGAAATAAATAAAGATTTATGATTATGATTATGAGTATGTCAAGATGTTTCAGTCAGTAGTACGAATTCGGTCATTTTCAAAAATGTCTAATTAGGGATATTCCAGGGTTCTTCCGTACCGTACAGCCGGTAATTAGCTGCCGCTGCAGGAGCTGTGGCTGGACAACCCTGCCTGCTACGCGCGACCCTCAGAGTAGAAGACCGACCTACCTACCAGGCTGCCACCAGTCACCTACGTTCTGGGAACAGGATAGTGGTTTTCATTAGCCTGTCTAGAACATAACACGCGCTCGATGTCTAGAACACACGCCAGTCCTCTACTGTGGTGATACCGTTTACCTTTAAATAATTGTTTTTCACTAATTAAATTTTTGTACATACCCTCTCTTCCAAGTTTCATTTACCGGCTGAGCCCTAACCGTTACAAGAAACCAGATGTGCCAGATTTTTGGGCAATTCTCCATGAAGCTCTAGCAAAATGGAATAGACACCCTTGCATCTTTGCTTTTGGAAAAACTGCTTCAATAGCTTGCATAACACTGGCTTCAAAATCTGTTGTAAATGTGTCGGGTCAAACTGTGGCTCTTCATGAGTTGAAACAAAATTTCATATGTGTTTTCTTTATCCTGGACAAGGCAGTACACTACAGGCACAATACTGTTACTTTCTTCCGAACTTCCTGCGTCCACGTGTATTGTGTATAATTGTGTAAAAGGTGTGTTGCACATTTAAATGTACCGTCACAAAAAATGTTTAGCGTCTTTTAAAAAACTTCTAGCGTCTGCTTGCAAACAGAAGTATTCTATTATTGTTATGCGAATAGTCCGCTAGAAGAAAATTTTTTGTTTGACTTTCAAACATTTTAGTTTTTATAATACCTAATGCACGATTCCTGTGCTTGTATAAAGATTTTTTTTTTTCGTTCTTTGGGATATTTGTGACGAGATTAGGTTCGATATCATTAAGCTGGTCGATCATTTCTGAGTACAACATAGGCATTGTCGTTTATTCTTTCTCAGCTCTTAATACGGTATCATTTACTTTTATTTTTATTATGTTTCCATCGACATCTGATTGACATATGTGAGCTTCCTCCTTTACTATTGTTAGGTTTGTAACTAAGATGGTTTTACACAATTTTCTATTAATACAACGCCACAAAATATCATCATTGGAATTGGAACGCTTCACCTCCTCTTTGAGATTTTTAGAGAGAGAAAGGTTTACAGCAATAGAGTATATAATAATGGGTTTACACGAAACGTGATATTATACAATATGAATGTAGGTAAGTACCTAATTAGCTAAACGATGCATCACGGTAACTGTTGCTATGCAACGCCAACTTCCTGTTATTACAATTCACTATTTTTGATAACCTTGTTTCAAACACCCATACTCCAGCAATGTTTTAATGACTGCAAGAAGCTTTACTTAAAACTGTAAAGCAACAGGAGCGCCGTGACAAGACAAAACAAAGGAGAAATGACAAGGTCAAGACAAGGTGACTCAATGGGCAGTTTTATTGCTAAAAGCAATTTTTCTCTTACTTTTTTTCAAATCCACTTACATTAACTTTATTCACATTTAAAATACTTGGGACAAAGTAAACAACTAAATAAACTAACAACAAACAGAACCAAAATAATATTGGAAGTATAATTAAATTAAAATGATATATCATACAAATAAAAAACTATTGATCGACGAACGCTCACACTAATCAACCTTCAGATACATATCGTAACTAACATGCCTTCATCTTCTTATATCGTGGGATCAACCATTAGAGATGAAGGAGAATTAAATGGAAACGACTTCATTATTGAAACGGAACCTACTGCGACTCCTGAAAATAATGGAGCACCAACTAACAACATACTTGGAAAAGACTTACAATCAGCATTAAGGCCAATAAATTTCATGCAAGCAGTTTTCTTTTGTGCGAAGTACAAGATTAAGGACAATATTATTACAACAAATAGCGTTTTCTACAACACTATTTCCGTTTTAGCTACGTTTATATTTACCTGTTCCTGCTATTATTCAACGTTTGGATTCACATTCACAGAGGATGTGACAGGTTTCCAATATATCCAACATTGGGCTAAGATCTATGTCTATTTTGTGCTTGTCATGGGTAATTTTTTACACTGCTGGACTAATATTATTCAGAAACACAACAACGTACTATTTATCAAAAAAATCCAAGCTATCTTTACCAATCTGAAAATAAACGAATGTTTCAAAATTTTCGTTTGTACCAACTGGATAAATGTTTTGATTTTGAACTTTTATCATATTTCTTGGATGATTTTTTCTTACTTCGTCATTGATTTTTTGGGTTTCGGCGTGACTATCACCAATCAGATTTGGATATCCCTCGACATTAACATTTTGTACGCGACAAGTATCATGAAGCTCTTGACGAAGCCTCTCAAAAGTTGGGTCAAAAATGTGAAAATGTCAGGAAGCGTTCAAAATTCAGAAAACGATGATTATTGGGAAAAAATGCTCGGTGTTTATTTGGAAATCTTAGAAGCCTATAAAATATTTGAGAAGACTTTTAATCAATTGGTGCGTTTAACATATTCTTTCGTAAATTTTACTATCGACAGTAATGTAACCTTTTTTGAGTTTTACTACTTTTTGTTTCAGGTTCTATTCTATATCGTAACTACAACCTCTAAATCTTTGATTTCCATAGCGATGCGAATAGAGATGAAAAAAGTAACTCCTGGGAGTGACACTAGTGTACGTGTAACCGTTTACGTTAATTCTGAACCGCATAGTTTTCGTAAAAAACATCCTTATAAACTAATTTGGATTTCCATTTGATAATTTGTAAGACCCGCGGCAGGGTTATTCAAATTTTCATTCCAAATAATACACAAGTAAGAACAACATTTAACTGTGTTACATATCTGTTACATCGTTTACCGCGATGATTCCCGATGCCCACCACCTGCTTGTCCACCACTGGTGGACAGCGACACGATTAAAAAAAATCTTCTAAGGCTTAAAATCTCTTCTCATTTTTTTTTTTTTTTATTGTTCATTTTCACTTTCAATTTGTACAAAAGCAACCTCTCATTTGTTTTATTGTTCTAGTTTGCTGTGTTATCATTTATATCTCTAACGTGGATTATCAAGAATATGCTCCTGCTTACATTTTTATGCGTGGAAAATGAGAAATTCGTGTCAGCAATGAGAGAAGTCCAGAGTGCTTGTGTGCAACTCGCAAACTCAAGCAATTGCTCGGGTAAGTAGAACTTATGCCAGGTTTCGCTAACACAATGCGACATATACAAGGTATAAACGGACCCGTCACGAAGCCGTCAACCAAGCATTCTGTACATCAGCCTAAGTAACCCTACGCAAAAATTATTTCTGGGAATTGACTTTTACGGTAGGACTCATTGTAACGCACTCAAAACATTGTGCTGATGGATGCATTGAATAGTCTAATAGGGTCGTGGAGGTTTTTAAAGTAAAGTTAAAATATTAAATACTTGTATTGAAAATAATAATTGTGAAAAAGTAGGAACATTGACCCTCAATATCTCCGTCTAGAAGGTTCCCAGGTATGGTCTATAAAAGAAAAATGCTCGCAATGGCGGGGAGAATAAGTGCCTTTTACCTTCGTTAAGGGTATTTTAACACCTATGATCTTACAGCTACGCCAATCGTAGCTTCAGTGGCGTATTTAGGTCTTTGCAAGAACAGGTATTGGGGTACTTTGGATATTCCAGCAAACGGGACACGGGTGTTAATAATCTCCTATTTCGCCAGATTGTACTTGCAGCGGCCTACTAACATTAAGCAGCGGTAGCGCAGTTGTGCCAGCCCCGATTTCCGAGCAGTAAGTCGTTGGTTCGTCACCACTGCTCTCAAAACGGTGAAGGAAAATCGTGAGGAAACCGGCATGTCCTAGAACCAAAAATTCGAAGACATGTGACATCTACCAACCACCAACACGCACTGGGCCCGCGTGGTGGATTATACCCAATTCCCTCCAATAGATAGGAGGCCTGTGTCTCA
This sequence comes from Noctua fimbriata, assembly GCA_905163415.1. Taxonomy (NCBI): domain Eukaryota; kingdom Metazoa; phylum Arthropoda; class Insecta; order Lepidoptera; family Noctuidae; genus Noctua; species Noctua fimbriata. The sequence goes on from LR990935.1 coordinate 17,289,015, forward strand.
GCAGTGGGGACCTTTTAGGCCGATTATGTTATATGGCAATTGGCTCGCCCATACATAATCATCATCTTTCTGCTCTTGTCCCATTCTACTTGGGGTCCGGCGCAGTACGTTTTCTTCTTCCATTGTCAGACGTCACGGCATCATTTACTCTTTTCTTTTTAATATCAGAAAAACCATACATAAGTTGTGAAATATTAAAATTATATTTTTACAGACATGCAAAAAAGAGTTTGCAAGAACATCCAACGAGTTCAAAAGACCTCGTTCAAGAAGATGCACGCGTGTGGCCTGTTCATCATAGACGCCGCGCTGTCGTTGCGCTTGTGTGCTCTCATCACTACTTACACTATCGTGATTATACAGTTTGAGTTTCTGTAATAATTAAAATCATGGTTTTATTCCGTCTCTAAAAATGTTAACGAGGAATGTTTTTTTTTCATTTGTGCTTTACTTTTTCACCGAGTCTCAATTTAGCTAAGTAATATTACCACTATCAGTTACAATAAAATAAACAACCTGACCTGGAACTACAAAGAATTATATATTAAGAGAAATGGATGTTTTGAGACTTGAAAATTCTGCAATTTGAACTTCTTGAGCATACAGCTCAAGAACTCCAAATTGCAGTATTTTGCAACTTAGACGTTTTGAGACAATGTTTTCGTTTTGATGTCCGTTTTCGTTTCGTTTTGGTTCTTTTAAAATTTTGAACGTTTTGCAACCGTATGTTATTTTGTAACTTTAATGTTCTGAGACTTCCATTCCAATAGCACTAGAGTAGTGTTGAGGTAGATATGTATGTCGATAAGTACATTATTTTGGGTCCGTTAGTATCTTTCGAAAACAGGAGAAATAGAACGGGAAACGGTATCGAAAGGGAAATCGAACGCCGGTCACCAACTCGGCGTTCGATTTCTCCTTACTTGACTTGCTCTTTGGTTTAGTGGTCGCAAATGAGGCTGCTGACCATGATTTCGTTGATCGAACCAACGACATCATAATCCTCTTCCCAAGATGGGTAATGTGTTATTGGGTTTTTCCAACGGAAATTTCTCAGTAGCAGCCACGGTGTCTGGATTTGCGCCCGGTTCTCTATTACATGGAACTTAAATGTGACTGGAGAAAAGGTTAGGTTTGGCGCATTATCCTTTAATTTACAATGCAATACAAACTTACATTGGGAGCAGAGCAATAGAAACAGAATCTAACATTTTACTAAAAGTTCACAATTTTATTAATACAACTGAATGCAGAATTACAGAAAAGCAAACTGCAGCAACACAAAAGTATAATGAACAAGTAACGTTATCACTCTGGACAGTAAAGTAGCATCCACGTAGAATATCCGGCAGGCATGCACCTTGTCAAATCTCACTCGATTGAGGCGTTTCAGGTTCTTGCATAAGGTCTTATTGACATCTGTAATGTTTGCATATATAAGTATTAGCATTAAAATCCTGTTACAGTTATTTTATCTCCGACTTTGCATGCCAAAATCGCAGTGATCTTTGTTTCAGTAGGAATAAAGTTTTGGGTCAGACACAAAATGTCCACTTTACAAAATGTCTATAGTTCGCAAAATATGTTTTCACTAAATGTCTCTTTTGCAAAATGTCCCTTTCCCAAAGTGTCTCTTTCGCAAAATGTCCTTTTTTATTAATTCTTCGGTAACAGTATAACTTTGGATAGTATATCTGGCTTTACCAAGTGGTCATCCCATCTTCTCTCAGTGCCTAAACCATCTTCACCCCGATATAGTGTTTTGCAGTACTCTCTCCATCTATCCAAATGATTTCCAGTTTTGTTAAGGTGGATAGAGGTACCTATCTGAATAAAGGATTGCAAAATTTTACTGATACCGAAGAATTGGAAGAAAGGGACACTATGCAAAAGAAAGATTCTGCGAACGGAGCATTTTACGGAAGAGACATTATGAGAAAGGGATATTTTGCGACCTATAAACATTTTGCGAAGTGGATATTTTGTGAATGATCTTTCTTCTCGTTGCAACAAGCTTGCTGATGGATTGCAGCAATTTACTATAAACAATATAAAGAAAAAAACATTAGAAAATATATCAAATAGTCATCCATCAATGTTGGGAGCAGGGTCCAAGCTAGTGATGGTTAAGGCTTCGGAGAGAACGTCCTCACAATGCGTGCCGTATCTAAAAGTGCTGCCTTCTGAATCAGGTCTTTGATCCAACCACCTAGCAAGAGCCTCATTTGTTTTTCAATATGGGTGAATAAAGGCGGGTGCACTTACCGATGTAGCTACAGGAAAACGGGTTTAGGAGACTGTCCTTATCTTTTTGATACATTTTGATCATCATTGATAGATTTTGAAAAAAAGGCCTTTCAGCTAGAAAATTTACATTTTTTTAAACTTATTTTGATGCCAATCGATTCTGTTATATAAGTTCATACGGAAAATCTCCTAAAATCAATGTTTTCCTCCTACATTTCTAATTTATTTTGTTCTACTATATCCATGAATGAAAGTTTCATCTTCAGCCGTAATTTTGACGAAAAAACTAAATGGCAAATATTAAATAACATAGAAATACCTGTGTCATTGGAGTTCGAGAATTTCGCAAATACATCTTGAATATCATTTACAGACATATAGAACTTCTCACAGCATATGTTGAATGCGATTTGCAACGTCAAAGATTTTATGAACCAAAATACAAACCACATTACTGATACGCGCACGAAATGCTACAAAAAAAAAGAAGCCATGGTGCAATTATACCGAAGGTTACCACAACCGCAGACCGCAGCAGCAAAGCCAGTTCGCCAATCGCAATGACAGCTCGCAGGAACACGATTGGTATCTGTGATAGCTATGAAAACAGAAATAGGCGGCAAGGTCGCCAATTTACGGAAGAGTTGCCGTAAGCGCCTTTGAAGGTACTTGCGGTAGGCCTAGTCATTTATGGATCCACCATATCGTTTCTAATGCATTGTAAATTATCTAAAATATGACTAAGCATACTTTTTATCGTTTGGCTTTGAAAGTAATGAATGTTAATCAAACACCAAAAAATATTGGGCGAACATTTACAATTGGCCTCTACAGCATCTACATTGTAGGAATAGCATAAGCAAAGCATAGCCAACCAATAATGTTGCCACAGCTGGGACACAGGTCTTCTCTCAGTTAGAAGGAATGGGCTGCAATCTACCACGCTAGCCCAGTGTGGGATGGAAGGTGTCACATGCCTTCGAATTTTAGGTTCTAGGACATTCTGGTTTTCTCACGATGTCTTCACAGTAGAGTTTATTGAAAGTTATTACTTGTATTATCAGAAAAAACATCTTCAGAAAATTCATAGCCTTTAGGGAATACAATATAAGAAACTATGGTAAAGAATTTCCAGCTCGAAGAGTTTTAGATCAAGCGGTTAATAAGGCCGTGCATTGTGTATGATAATTAATGAAGATGATTATAATGTAGGTAGATTACTTACATAAAAATGCAGTGTAGAAAATTTGAAAACATCTAAAAGTATCTGCAAGCCTGCCATATAGTTACATAAGAAGTCAGCAGTATGAACTAATATCTGAAAAATAAAGCTTTTAGTTCGAATATATTCTTTTGGTCACAAAGTCAAAAACCTTTAATTTACTCACAATTTGTTTGAAAGAAACCTTGTAGATGTCATAGCAGTCCAATATAGTAACGTAAGTCTGAAAGTTTCTTTTACGGTATTCCTCTTGATATCTTTCCTGAACATTTCTCGCTTCATTATTCCATAGGTCAACCTTTTCTTTTAAAAGCTGAATAAGTCTGATAGCGTAGACTACATTCGCATCAACACTGATTAAAATTACGTGACATATTATGGTGCGAAAATGAATTTTAGCTGTCGTTAACATAACAGATGCAGCGGTGAAGTACCAGGCGAGTAGTAACGAGAAGGAGATCCAGTTACCTATGATGAACCGTTTGAAGCTTGTCTCGTTATTCAGATGTCTATGAATCTCTTGGAATTTTAAAACGAACAAAACATTTCGATTTGTGCCATAAACACATAGCATAACGTTCATAATTAATAAGCAAGAATAGAAGAAAAAGTTCAATATGAAGGTATAGTCCGTCACTGCACTGAATTTCCATGATAATTCCGAGTCGTCTATAAGTTCGCTATAAACGTTATATAAAAACATGAATATAAGTAATGTAGTGACACATATTGACACGGAATTCGACAGACGGCTGTTTGGAGTTATCAAATTATTCCTAATGCAATATTTTGGACAAAACTGAAAAAATTGCAAAAAATTCAGAGGTCGAAGCATCGCCTGCACATCTTTGTCGACGAAGTTATTTGAAAAACCTTCCACTCGATGACTTTTTAGAAAGGAATATGTTTTTATTTTTACTGTCTTCATTCTTTGTGATATTCAGAAACCCGTGATGGGTTAGACCTGGTTGAGGCTCGCGCAGTTGAGGAATGACACAAATGGGAGGAGGCCTACACTCAACAGTGGATGAACAAGGCTGCTAATGATGATGAAGATGATATCAAAGCGACCTGAACACATCTGAATCAGAGACTTCGACGATATCCTTTATTCATCAAGGATTGATCTCAATCAAAGATAAGTCTAATAATAATACAAATTCTTGGAAAAATACATCTAATAAATAAAATTGAATTAAAACTTATTTTCAAGGTAGATGTGACGTCAAGGCGGTAAAATTTAAACATCGTGATGGCCTACCGTAGTACAGAGTTTCAAAAGAATGCGAGGCCAGTTTATAGTGGTATTGTTACTACTGATGTGGCTTTCATTGTACCTTGATACAATCTATGTGACTGTAATTTGATTATGACCATTAGAACTGACAAGTTATTAATGACCAGATTTCAAATAATATTGATGATGGAAAGGCTCCAAAATTACCAAAGATGCATTTTTTTGATGTTAGGGAACATTTCGTTACAGTCGAAATCCCAGTCCCGAAAAGTGTCGGGAAATTACATAACATTTAGAAATCAAATTGATTGAATGTTGCCACTGCAGCGCTTCAGTAATGTTTGCGGTGAGAAACGTGGATGGTTTTCATGCCTTCATGCGGAAGCGTTGTGTGTCTCTTATGAAGCCCATGCGCGCCAGCTCGAACAGCCTTCTCAACGTGTTCGTGGGCTGCTGGGACTCACCGATGTGGCGGCACTGGATGCAACTACACACTGTGGTCGCGTCCAGGGTTTAGCATAAACTGGTGCTCCTATGCGGTGCCGCTTTTTTCTGTGGGTTTATTTTTGCATGTACAGTGGGACCACCTATTTGATTTACAGTTTATATGTGTGGGTGAAGTCATAGTTATGCACACAAACACTAAATAAAAGAAGCGAGCTCGGTTTTTATTAGTGTGCGTGTGGCACATCAATTACCATAATCCAATATATAGTCATCATTCACTTATGATACTGAAGGAGGTATAATATTTTGCATAATGCTACTATAGCAGCCTTGGCAGAATGGCTATCGTCTTTGCTCAGTGAACGAGAAGCCGTAAGTTCAAACCATGTATGCGCAACAATATATTCTTTTCCTTTTTGTTTTAATTATTTTGACATTACTTAAAGTAGAATTTATATTAATTATTTATATTTAGAGAATTTATAAAAAAAAAAAATTAGAGATGGTCTCACGTAGATTTTTAAGTTACCCAGTATAATGTAACGTGTCCAACGTAGATGCACGCATGCAAAAAAATATACATAACATATAAACAAACAATGTAATCAAGTAAAAAAGAGCGCGGACCTCCATGTCTGCGGTAAAAACTCATTTAAAAAAAAAAAAAAGTAGAATTTATAACGATTCGATACCGTTCATGGATCAGTAATGAAGTTTGCAACGTTTGAGACAACCACGGAACTCTCAGGCCATTTTATTTGTCTGTTTAGAAAATAACTACCGACATTAAAAAAAAAAACAGTTTTCAAACACCCTAATTTATAAAAAGTATTTGCATTACTGAGTTTATTGATCTCATATTCTGGTGCGTGTGTTCTATGGATCCCACCATGCAACATTTAACAACGTTTAAAAAGGCAGAAATCGTTGTTCTGCATGAGCAAAATGTATCTATAAGTGAAATTGCAAGGCGCTTAATGATAGCGGTGAGTAAAAGTTAGATATTACATTGATATTATATCAACTTCAACTTAACTATATCATCTCACCTTTCAATGTTTACCTAGGAATAAATAATTATAATTAATGTAATTTATTTAGTGGAATACCTACCAAAGTTATTATAATATATTATTATAAATGTATTTTAGTTTTTCATAATCATATGATGATATTGATAAAATTAACTTGATCTAGACCATTTTTTCCACTGTGTTTCCTAATACCGGACGTGCCTTTAGACAGATTAAAGAAAAGCCTTCAAATAACGTAAATAAAATAGATTATTATGTTTGCTAACGTCAGTGTATATCTATTTAAAACATATCTATAAGTATTTTAACTTATATATATATGTATTGTGTTTTAAGTAATATTAATTAGGTATATATAAAAGCTATTACTATAAGTATTTTAAATATTGTTTTGTTTTGTATCCACAGAGGAGAACCGTGCAGTTATGGGTCCGCCGATATGCGGATTCTGGAGACGTGGATCATCTTCGACGTGGGCCCAAACCAAAGGCTAACTCATCGGCTCGACACCACAACATCGTGGCAAGGCACAAGGCTGATCCGTTCTTGTCTACCCGCATAACAGCAGCAACAGCACACAACGTGTGCTTACAAACTGTGAGAAATCACTTGCATTCTGCTGGTTTACTTTGCAGCAAGCCCGCGCGAAAGAGTTTGATGTCCACTGCGCACTGACAAAACAGACTACAATTTGCAAGGTCATATATCGATTTCTATTGGGAGAACAATGAGGTGATTTTTAGCGACGAAAAAATATTAAGTCGGATAAGGATGGGCGTAAAATATTGTGGAGAAAAGGTGGAGAAAGGTATAAGGAATGTAACCTTCTGCCTTTTAGGACTAGTGGTCGAATTTGTGTCGGGTATTGGGGCTGGATCTCTTCGATGGGTCACGGTGAGCTCGTAGAAATAGCGGGTTGCAGTAACAGTCATGATTACTTGGATATTTTGAAAAATTTCATGCTGCCTACTGTGCGGGTTGCCTATCCGCACGAGCACATTTACTTTGTGCAAGACAATAGTGCAGTGCATCGTGCACATGTCGTGCAAAACTGGCTTGGGAACCAAATAAACACTGTTAGCGATTAACCCGCTAAGAGTCCTGATTTAAACTCTATAGAAAATCTGTGGGGTCATATGGTGCTAAACTGGGACTCATCACAAGTAAGGTCTAAGCTAAATTTAGATGACCTTGTTACTTCGACCTGGGAGTCGTTACGTGGAAGTAATATATGCGCGAATATGGTGAACAGCATGAGCAGAACCGTTGCAAGCTATTGACCATGGCGTTCTGGATCTGTGGATGAGACAGCATAATTAAAGAACGCCCAATAAGGAAGGGTTAAAGGCGAAGTCGGAAGGTTCGTTGGACAGAGGAGTTAAGGGCCTTGAATTTAATATAGCCTCGACTTCAATTAAACAAGTAGTCATCTCTTCAAAGGTTAGATTTGTAAAACCCAAAATGCGCGGTAAATGATGCTTGGTGGATTTAGCTACAGAGTCCCATCATAGACCTCCGAAATGTTAAGTATGACGGAGGTTCGTTATCAGTGGGTCGCGACATCGGAAATAAAACTCACAAAACCTTCGTTTACACTTTTAATTACTTGCTAACACGCACTCAATACAAAATAATCAAGGATGCCTCAGATATGGCTCGATTAAGAATTTAGGAACGCGGGAAGTTTAGCGCGGAGTAACAAACGTCTACCCAGACTGCCGGACCGATTCCAAGTGCCCTCTCTCAACTGTCACCGCACACGTGCACTACCCCCGTTACAGGTTAGCCAACCTACCTGTCTACGTCAGTACCTGTCAATGTCGAATAGCCGATTATACTTCCGGATCGACATTTGACTCGATTATTCGCTCAGTGTCGCCATTACTCCACGCTAACCATCCCCAAGTTATTACTTGACGTTCCCAAACATTAGTTGTCAAATCAGCTACTTAGTTCCTCCAGTGAGAGATAGATGGCGCTGATCCAGACCGACTGATATGCGTCGACGCTTCGACAAGTATATGGAGGTATAAAAGAAAATTTTATGCCAGAATCGATGTTGTTGTAGTTTAAGTCTTGCGAGAACAGCCTGGCCAACTCATTGAAAGCACCGGCAAAGGTTATGCCTTTGTCGGAAAAGATGTTAAGGGGCTTTCCCCTTCGAGCAATAAAGCGGTTAAGTACAGCAAAGAAGGTTTCCTTTGTAAGGTCTGACACAAGCTCGAGGTGGATGGCCTCCCTCCGGGTCACTGAAGCATCTACCCTATTCAAAGTCAAAAAGGGTCATTCCCAAGAGTACCTACCGCCGGGAAGAGAGGTCAAGCGCAAGACCGGGGCCCTACAGATTCCCCATCCATCGCGGCTCATAATAACTGAGTATGAGTGCCTCGAGAACATGGATCCTGAAACCCTGAGTGACCACCAAGTAACCGGACCCCATATTTATACCGACGGCAGCAAAATAGAGGGGAAAGTCGGTGCGGCCTTTACTTGGTGGAACGAAGGCAGGGAATCTAAGTACTCAACCTTCCGCCTGGAGCTGCACAACACTGTCTTTCAATCGGAAATGTACGCGTCATATCGAGCAGTCAGGACGATAAGAACGTCCAGGATGGCCTCCGCCAACGTGTTAAGCGACTCAAGATCTTCGCTTGATTTGTTGAGAAGCCCGTCTGTCACTCACCCGTTGGCACTCGGTATAGAAAGGCTAGTATGCGAAATCCGAGAGGAGGACGTGAGCCTGTTTTGGTTGAGAGCACACGTGGGTACTCCTGGGAACAAGAGAGCGGACGAGTTAGCAAAGAAAGCGGCTCTTACAAAGAAAACAGCCCCCGACTACGACAAGGTACCAATATTCTTCATCAAGAGCCAGATTCGTGAGGAAACTGTAAAGAAATGGTAGCAGCGGTACGAATTGCTCAGGTTCGGTCACTAAAGTGTTTTTCCCCACCGTTCAGGCGGCAAGGAAGATCCTTAAAGGCATGGCACTGTCACCTACCCATGTCCAAATTTTTACCGGTCACGGAGGACTCGGGGCCTATCTCGCATCGCTTCCACATTTGTGAAGGGACAGTATGGCACGTGCTTACCGAGTGCACAAGATTTAGTTGTGAGCGAATGGATCTAGAAACTGAAATCCAGATCTCAGTTATTCAGTCCACACTCCATTCCATCAAGGAGAACAACACCATTCTTGGAATTCGCGAGCAGGATCGTGCAAGTCGTAGCAAAGGCTAATGGTTCAACACAGTTCACCCCACACACTCACAACCCTACACCCACACCCACACCCACACAAACACATCACACCGTGAGCACAGCCGTCACCACGAATACGCCCGCCCAGCCCCAGCAGTTCCTAGCCAAACCCTCGCCCCTTGGCTTTACGCCAGTTACTTACATGCGGGGAGAGCGGGCAACCAGGCATCAAAACCCGTGGCGTGGCCCTCTTTATGAACAAGAACGCCGAGAGACTTGGTATACGCTTCTGCCGCGTGGAAAGGGAAAACAGCGTCGCCATATAACAGCGTTGCTCAACGGGAGCACCTCAAAAGCGAGCATGAAACGCTCAAAGATCAACGCGTTACCCGAAGCGGAAGTTGCCGAACACCGATGCCGTCTAGTGCGATCACAAAACAAGACTATCGCACTATTCGAGTGGCGTGAGGAAACTCCGTTTGCACAAGCATGCTCACTGCTTACGAAATCGGAGAAGCTGGCCGGTCAGCGAGCGGATGCCCTCGAATAATCAGCGTGGACGCAATGGCGATTGGCTACGATAGAGGGAGAGTTGCCGATCGGTACGGATGCATCAAAGCCTCAGAAGACCATGAGGTGGTAGTTTACGAGGACAGGAGGGAAGACTTCAGCTTCCTAAAATCTCCTCGTAATGATGCCGAAAAGACCGTAACCGACCGGCAGGCATCCTCCATGTCAGCCCCAACCACGCCTTGCGGTTCAGAGCGATTACAGCAGAAGCTTGCCGCGGAGAAAGCCGACTCAGACAAGAAAAGCGGCAGGTCAAGAGAGAAAACCAAGACCGATAGCCAATTAAAGACCATTTCTAACCTTTTCAGTAGGCTACTAGGAGTTAACAGTACGAGGCCAGGAAAACCCCAACATAACAGCCAAGCCGCATTGCAGGAATTCACCAGGGTTACCCCGAAACCTCCTAAAGAGCAGCGGCCAGTTCCAACAAGGGCCGACAAAGGAGAGGTCAGTCCGCCGAAACTCATGCCGGCAACAGAACCTGCAGAACACATAGAAAACGCCTTTCTTGAGTTTCAAGTCATCACTAAAGCAACAAAAGCAGTCAGTCTCATGACTTGCCAGGAAATCATGCAGTCATACCAGCTGGAGATTGAAGGTCTGCTTAAAGTGAGACTCGAAGAGGCCGAAGCAGCCATATACGATAACGTCACCTCCCAAGTCATGAAAGGAGAAATGATTGGCACGTACATAGCTGCGTACAATGCCACACATGGTTTCGTGCTATTGGTTAAGTCAGCAACGTCACAGACTGGCCACATAACCTTCGTGACACCCGAAAGTGACCCAATAGTGGTAGTGGCCCGATGTACCAAAATCATGATGGACGACAAGATCCTCGAACAGGCGGAAGCAATCTCGAGAACATAAGTCTAAGCGGAGGTTGGGCACTACCGAAAATAAGGTGGGTCAACGACGTTCCAGGCCAAACACAAACAACCGAGGCCGCGAAAGATCTGCGGAAAAAGCTGGCGCACAAAATTGGTGAATACAACAGAACCAAGGTGCGCAACACTGGCCTCAATATTATCGAACGGGTTCAAAGGGCCACACAAATGCAGGCGCATTGTAGTGGACTAGGCTATCATGAACTTTGGGGACATAGTGATGGCATTTCGATTGTCAGGTGCGATCGAAGTGGTCCTTGTCGGAGATATTAACCGTTAACTGCCCTATCTGGACAGGGAAAACCTATTTCCCCTTAGATACGCCCGTCCGAACTCTGTGGCGACCATCAGCCAAGAGTTGTCCTGTACACATCGGACCCCAATGGATGTCGCGTACGCCCTAGGAGAAGTCTATCCTGGTATTTACTCGTCGAAGAACCAAGTCCAAGTCCCTGCAGCTAAAACGGTTCACATGCGCCGATATACCAAGCACCCTCTCCAACACACTGTTCCTGGTACACACGCAGGAGGAGAAAAAGTCCCTCATTGACCAAGGATATGGTTCGGGTAATGGATCGAGCGTTCTGACCATCCACGAAGCTCATGGACTCACAAGCGAGACAGTCCTCATCCTGAAGACAAAGTCCAAAAACATCGTGCTCCTCAGCAGCGTCCCCCATGCGGTAGTCAGAGACAACGCAGACGACGCTATTGGACGATTTGTGAGACGAGCACAGGAAGAAGCAACAAATGACATCATAAACAACAACATGATGAAGGCTATGCGACATCGGGACACGAAGGTCGTCAAGGCACTGATACGCCTCCAAAAGCTCTGACCGACGATGCTTTTTGACACAGGGTGGACACCCTATCTGACTCAGCTTATGGTGACATAGATTTAGTAAAGCCGGCTGCAGCAGCCGTTCCAAGGTGGAAAACCTGCACTGAGCACCGACAAAACAAACTACAATTTGCAAGGTCATATATCGATTTCGATTGGGAGATTAATGTGGTGATTTTTAGCGACGAAAAAACATTTAAGTCGGATAAGGATGGGCGTAAAATATTGTGGATAAAAGGTGGAGAAAGGTATAAGGAACGTAACCTTCTGCCTTGTAGGACTAGTGGTCGAATTTGTGTCGGGTATTCGAGCTGGATGTCTTTGATGGGTCCCGGTGAGCTCGTAGAAATAGCGGGTTGCAGTAACAGTCATGATTACTTGGATATTTTGAAAAATGTCATGCTGCCTACTGTGCGGGTTGCCTATCCGCACGAGCACACTTACTTTGTGCAAGACAATAGTGCAGTGCATCGTGCACATGTCGTGCAAACACTGGCTCGGGAACCAAATAAACATGACTGTTAGCGATTAACTAAGAGTCCTGATTTAAACTCTATAGAAAATCTGTGGGGTCATATGGTGCTAAACTGGGTCTCATCACAAGTAAGGTCTAAGCTAAATTTAGATGACCTTATTACTTCGACCTGGGAGTCGTTACGTGGAAGTAATATATGCGCGAATATGGTGAACAGCATGAGCAGAAGGTTACAAGAAGTAATAGAAAACGAAGGTTTGCGGACTTATTATTAGTCGAATTTATTATTATTAGCAGACGATTATCAATCTTACTTTTATGCGCATAATGTTCATATTTGTTAAGCGAATGTGAGTAAATACAAAGCTTAACAATAACTATATGTTACCATAATCCTCTTTTTAAAATTACAACTCGTATAATTGAAAGTCAAGTGAAGTGATGTTATTGTTATGCGGTTAGAAGTTGTCATAATTTCTTACTATCTAACATGTTGATTCACTTCACCTCTAATTATATACTTTGACAAATTATTTACGTCCATCCTTGCCAATGAAAAACTTTGTCAAAAAAACTGGTAAACAACAGTGTATTACTCATTCGAACATCTAGTATGGATAGCTATAGCCTATATATGTTTAAAACCATTAGTATTCAATCATTGTATCAGCCACACAAGTTTTTTTTGCTAACAACAACCCCCACCAAATTGAACCTTACAAACAACCAATTTACATTGGTTGTTTGTAAGGTTTTGGAAGGAACATATTGGAAGAAACGAGACGGATCATTTTTTAATGACCCAAGCCTTTCCAACCAAATACCAATGTTTTTCTAATAAAAAATCAAATTATTTTATTCGTTTTATTTAATTACTTCTTTACTTTTTGCTTGAGTGATTTTGTTGGTCACAAAATTAATTTAATAAAGAACTAAAAGTAAAAAACAGCAAAAAAAACTCCTCAGCTGTGATCAAACTCACGTCGTCGATCTTAGATCACTAACTGACGCAAGCGCTTACACCAATCAGCTATGGTGGCCATGATACATTTGTATAAAATGTTGGGCCTTATTGTAAACCCGTTTATTTAATATTTACCCGTGTTCCTCTTCACAGGTAAAGATAAAAAAATAAACCCCGTGTATGGTAGACTACGTATACGCACACAATAATAATGAGCGGCTGTACGAACATTACCGGCTCGTACAATGACAGTTACCGCCGTGTGCGATGTAAACTTATTAGCTTTGCAGACTGTACTAACGATAGCTTTATAAGGTTTTTTGTGTTACTAATAGTATTTGGACTACGTCTGAAATAAATGTCTTCTATTCTATAACTCTTTTATATCTTTTTTGATACTGAAAGCAAGGCAGCTAAATTAATTTAATCATTAAAGTAATAATAGTGATGATCTATAGTTTACAAAAAGGCAAACTGTAACAGCACAACAGTGTAGTGAGTAAGAATTGCCATCAAACGTAATGGATGACAAACATCTATGTAGAACAGGCCACATTCAGACATCTTGCTGAATGACGCACGATGTAGCCGCAGAACATTTTGGCACAACTTCTTTTGATCATCTGTAATCATAGGAAAGGATTTTTTTGGTGTCACAATTCACAATCATATTCAATTACGAAAACCCAAAGTTATTATAAGACAATTATAACGCTGATACCAGGCGTTTCACTCAAGTAATTCTTTGCTATCTTCCACGTTCGCACGAAGCCGCCAAAGTTACATAGAAATTAACGTTCATCTTATTTCTTTTCTTTTTTGGTCATTCGGTCGGTGGTTGATCGGATAAAAAGTTGAGCATCTGAAATCTGCTTGCTGCTGACGCCGATGACGGCGGAGGCGGCGTTATCATCTATATATCTATATATATAAAAATGAATCCCTATTTCCCTTGGTCACGGCACCACGCAGAACGGCTGGACCGATTTCGCTAATTCTTTTTTTTATTCTGTTTGTTACTGTCAGGAGAAGGTTCTTTGGCAGATAGTAGGCAGGTAGTAGGCAGGAAGTTGGTAGGTAGTAGGAAAAGGTGCATTGCAACGCTAGTATTTTATAAATTTACTATATTTTGGGTAAATGGTAATTTAGCCACAAAAATCGTGCATTTTAATTTTTTTTAAATTTTAATGAATATTTTATGTTTCTTAGTTTATTTGGGAATGTGATTGGGAAACTTGTACCTAGGCGCGCAGTACCAGCAGGGTAAAGTTTTTGGTTCGCCATATTTGTACCCTGGTGATAAGAAGTTCGAGATGTTTCCACAACTTACTGATGAGGATTTGGGCATGATCCGTAGACCTAGTTTCTATGATGACAGCGTGTTGGAAAATCGGTATAAGAATTCTATGATAGAATATTTACACACTTCATTATTCGTGGATAGAGTAGCGGGGGTCGAAATGCGTAAGCAATTCGATGATGCTATGGCTTATGGAGGTGATCTTTCAGCTGGTAAGCTTGCGGCTTTGGCGAAGAAGGGTTGTTTCTTTTATGACAATAAGAAAAAGTGTGTCTTATCCGGACCTCCTGAACCTTATGGATGGGCGTTCACGGTGGAGGACAAGAAAAATGTATTCAGGAAATATAACGAGGACCAAAAGAAATATGAAGGACCGGCAAAGTACTTGATGTATAATCGATCTACCAAGGTCATGTTGTGTCAATGTCCTCAGACATTGCGAGGCAGCTCAGGAAGATCGACATCGGGCCTGTGACTATATCTAAGATTACTTGGGTTAACGGTCCACCGGGGTGTGGAAAGACCGAATTTGCGTTGAGAACGCATCGACGACCTACGAAGGCGGATAGGGGGGACTTGATCTTGACTGTCACGAAGGAAAGTTGTGACAGTTTAAGGAAAAGAGTGGAGTCTTCTGTCCATGAGTCCTTCATTTGCTTAAATTACCGTACTGTGGGTTCGATCTTGTGCAATGGCGTGCAATCTGAGGGTATGACAAGGTTATAATCGATGAGGCCTTGATGGTCCATGCCGGTCAGTTGGCTTACGTCGCGGAGTTGACCAAAGCTAAGGAGTTGGTGATAATCGGAGACAAATATCAAATTCCTTACATAGAGCGATGTTGTGCGTTCTATGCGACGCGAGCGTTATTCTCGACGTGGTGTAGTCAAGGAGGAGAACGTCGTCTACTTGGTCTTGTTCCAGTCAGATAAAAGTGAGCTCCAGAGGCAAGGTTTTGCTGCGGGAGGCTCTCGTGTCTTAACGGTTCATGAGGCTCAAGGGCAAACGTTCGCGCACGTGCCATATGTTAGGACCAGTCATAAACCTCTAAAACTCTATGAGTCGGAAGGACATGCAATCAGTAGGCATACGAAGAGCTTTGTTTACTATACCGACGTGGATGATCTGGTGGTCGGGTGGATGAACAAGACAGCTGGACGTTCGGAAGTTGAACTCACTCGCTGGAATGTCGAGCGTAAATTGCGTAACGGTGAAAAGTTGGTTGGGGGATACATGGCGCCACTTTTGACGGTATTCAGACCTGAGAATAACAACTTCGCAGGTGTCGAGGCAACCGAGGCGATGCGTGCCATAGGTGGAGGTTATCATAACCCAAACATTCCTCAGGAACTGGCACCGTGTTATACAGCTTAAGAACTGCCCACACTGACGGTGAAACCACCAAAGGACGCGGACATAGGCTACGTACAAACTTGGTATGATGGTATGATACCCACCAATGCCGAGAACGATGTGACGCAGAATCAGTTAATCTATGAGTCGAGTGATTTAACTGTGCCCATCTACGATATTCTAAGGATTGAACCGTTGAAACCGAGATATAGAAAGAAATCTTACTCGCGAGTGAGTCCTGTTCTCAAGACAATAATGCCGTCTAACCTGGTGCAATCCCAAGTTACGACGTTGCTGTGTTTGTCCAAGAGGACAGCGAATGTACCCAACCTGCGTAACAACGATATTTATTCTGCTACAGCTTCGGAATATCTGTTCAAGAATTTCGTGAAGTATTGCTTGCGTGATGACTTGGACATTTGGGAAGCCTTCGACACAATAGAACAAAGTGCGCATTTGCTACAGCTTTGGTTAGACAAGCAGCCGCCCGCTGTAAGGAAAATGATAGAAAGTCAGGCTGCTTTGGAGGAACGAAATTTTTCACTATACGAGTTTATGGTTAAGGACAAACTTAAACCACCCTTGGAGGCGAACGCTGTTTTCAAGATTCCTGGAGGGCAGACCATATGTTACCACCCTAAAGAGATTAATGCCGTCGTGTGTCCTATTTTCAGCGTTGCACGGAACAGGTTGATTTCTATACTTAGGCCGAACATAATGATAATGACGGGTGTGTCTAATGATGAATTCGAGTCGAGAGTTAATCAAGGCTTTGATATCTCAAGTCTGTGGCGTGAAACTAATAAAATACAGAATGATTTCTCTAAGTACAATAAGTCTCAACATGAGACTTCACTTAGATTTGAAATTAAATTGTATGCGATGCTGGGAGTCCCGAGATACCTTTTGGATATCTGGTACGAGTCTTATCGTAGGTCAACTCTACGCGATAAAATGAATGGTGTGAGGATGGCAACCGAGTTTCAGAGAAAGTCTGGAGATCAGACAGGGTTTTTTTTTTAAACATATTGGATACTGAAAACATCGATTCTTTGAATTTTTTTTCTAAACTACTACTAAATTTACTGCTACTTAATAAATAGTACCTGAACAATCTGATGACAAAATGAATACACAAGTATTTTGTGCGATCTTGACAGCTTCATAGAACGCCTCGAGCTGCAGACTGAGAAGTATTTGTATGATCAAGGCTTTTATTATACAGAAACCTAAAAACGTAGATGCGAACGGATTTACACGCTAGAATAAGAAAAACAAAATATTATCACACGTTACATCAAAAATACTAAAAACTGCAATATCAAAGAAGATCTTTGTTACAATTTTGGTGTACACTAATATATATTTTATTCATCTATATATTAAAAAACCTTAAATGAAATGATGTAGGGTCACCTACCGTTTAGTTACCCTTGAGACGGTGCCTGAGGTAGAAGCGCAGTGCGAGAGGGTTCTTGACGCCCGACAGTGAACAAATGAATGGCAAAGCTCGCGACACGTGACGACACCCTTCCCGCAGCGCTAACTTAGGCACCATCTCAGTAAAGCTATAGGCCTGTAGTTGTTGAAAGAGGTTTACAGGTAAAATTATACCCGAGAATTTTTCGTTCATTTCAACACTAGATGCTGAACCAGATACTATTTTAATTTTATAATTTATCAGCTTATGAATTCACATTATTGCTCCGCCAAGGACTTACCGCATCTTTAAAATTGAATTTGCAGAATTGTATAACAATTTCTATATTAATCAAACCTTGAACGACGACCTCTATAATGTGATATAGGATAAGGAACGAATTAAAAGGACATATTATAGAAAGACGGTTCACACTAAACATGCGATAGTTCAAACGTCATCGTTCAGACCATCTCTAGTAATGGAAATCAATGTACATTATGGAAGCAGCATAATCAGTCTATAATGTTCCTACTGTTGTGCTGTGACTCCTCTGTATGAGAGAGAGTGGGTCATAATCCACCAAACGGGATCAGTGCGGGCTGATGAATTTCACTTCACGATATTTTTTCTCTCCGTATTCAGAGCAGAGCAGAGAGCAGTAATTTAAACAACGTGTAGCAGCTGCCTTGGGTTCGAAACTACGACAACAGCTCGTAAGTCATGGTGGTTTTCACTGTGCCAAAAAAAACTACTTACTTGGTATTGATACATTTCAACGATAATATTGTAGCACTTTAATATTTGGTCGTAAGCCGTGGTCATTTTCAAAAATGCTTCTTTATTGCAACCGTTCTTCTGTACCAATAATAACTGAATATTCCATAGCACAACTTTATCAGTCAGTAACTTGACTAGTCTGATGACGTGAATTAAGTTGGCATCAAAAGTCACACGAATCATTACGTAAACCATAACATTCCACGGTGGCTTGAGGAACATAATGTACAAATAGGTGAATATGAAAACATAAAATCCCACGAGTGCAGCGACGCTGAGCCAAGTACTTCTGATAAACGATTTGAGACTCGTCTTTTCGTTAAGAAATCTGTGCACCTCTTGAAAGTTTAAGACGAACTTAACGCTCTTCTTAGTTTGAATGAAAGTAATGATCAAGTTCATAATGAATCCCACACATCCATTAATGAAGTCATAGAATGATGCGAACATCAGGAAGTCCAATGTACTGTATCGTCTGTAAATATCATCGTTGTATTGTTGCCATATTTCTAAGATTCGATGGACATACGTCGTCAAGAAAATTACTGTTCCAACTATTACTATGAATTTGTTTAAGTTATTATTGGGATTTATAAAATTATTCTTGATGTGATACTTGGGACGAAGCAGTAAAATTTGCATCACATGCAGAGGCAGAAAAATTTGCTGAACGTCTTTATCGATTAGGTTAGTTAAACGTTTTTTATCGCTTATTTCAATTTTGTAGTCAATATTCCTTTTCGGAGTCTCCATTTTGCGTTCAATTCAGTTAATGTTAAGTGAACTGATGATAAATTAAAAAGATATATAATATAATATAATATAATATAATATAATATAATATAATATTCCACAACTATCACACAACGCCGTCTAGTCTCAAGCTAAGCAGAGCTTGTGTTATGAGTACTAGACAACTGATAAACATACTTATATATTTCTAAATACATACATATATAGATAAATTACACCCAGACACAGAACAAATGATCATATACTTGAAGTTAATATTTGACAGTAGGTACGAGAAACGAATATGTTTGCTTAAACAACACTAACGTTAGCAAGCCTTCATTATTTATTAATGTAGAAAGAAGTGTCCACTTTAAGGACATTAACATAATGCTTATTATCAAGAACAGGTCAGAATAGTAAATAAAATAATTATATTTGATCGTGACGATGGGCCGTGGTGGAGCAAAATGAAACGAGTAGTGGACTGTATACGATGTATATTAGAAGGAAGGAATTAAATTAACGGTCGGTTGGAACTAGTAAATAAGAAATTATTAGACGCTACGAAAACGCGTAAGCGCAGTCGTGCGTAGAGGCGTGCAACAGCTGACTGAGTGGTCTCAACAAGGTCCCCCCGTTGAAGGGACTTCAAGAATAGAAAACGGCAGTGGGCAGATGGTCTTAAAGGCGTGACGGGTGACCCCCTTTCTTGTGAGGATGTCGGTGACCCTCGCGATGCCATCTCTGCCTGGGTAAACATGTGTGTTTTGTCCTAGAAGCCACATAAGAGGACGTAAGGTTTTTTTCCTTTACGACGGCCAATGTTCCTTCCAGGCTCGCCAGACGACCGGTACCATTCTGTAGCCACAGAACATATTCGTGAGAGAAGCGAGCCCAGAAATGTTGCTTCAAATATTCAATGCGACGAAACCGTTGCAAGCTATTGACCATGGCGTTCTAGATCTGTAGATGAGACAGCATAATTAAAGAACGCCCAATAAGGAAGGGTTAAAGGAGCGAAGTCGGAAGGTTCGTTGGACAGAGGAGTTAAGGGCCTTGAATTTAATATAGCCTCGACTTCAATTAAACAAGTAGTCATCTCTTCAAAGGTTAGATTTGTTAAACCCAAAATGCGCGGTAGATGATGCTTGGTGGATTTAGCTACAGAGTCCCATCATAGACCTCCGAAATGTTAAGTATATGGAGGTATAAAAGAAAATTTTATGCCAAAATCATTGTTGTTGTAGTTTAAGTCTTGCGAGAACAGCCTAGCCAACTCATTGAAAGCACCGGCAAAGATTATGCCTTTGTCGTAAAAGATGTTAAGGGGCTTTCCCCTTCGAGCAATAAAGCGGTTAAGTACAGCAAAGAAGGTTTCCTTTGTAAGGTCTGACACAAGCTCGAGGTGGATGGCCTCCCTCCGGGTCACTGAAGCATCTACCCTATTCAAGGTCAAAAAGGGTCATTCTCAAGAGTACCTACCGCCGGGAAGAGAGGTCGAACGCAAGACCGGGCCCCTACAGATTCCCCATCCATCGCGGCTCATAATAACTGAGTATGAGTGCCTCGAAAACATGGATCCTGAAACCCTGAGTGACCAGCAAGTAACCGGACCCCATATTTATACCGACGGCAGCAAAATAGAGGCGAAAGTCGGTGCGGCCTTTACTTGGTGGAACGAAGGCAGGGAATCTAAGTACTCAATCTTCCGCCTGGAACTGCACAACCCTGTCTTTCAATCGGAAATGTACGCGTTATAGCGAGCAGTCAGGACGATGAGAACGTCTAGGATGGCCTCCGCCAACGTGTTAAGCGACTCAAGATCTTCGCTTGATTTGTTGAGAAGCCCGTCTGTCGCTCACCCGTTGGCACTCGGTATAGAAAGGCTAGTATGCGAAATCCGAGAGGAGGACGTGAGCCTGTTTTGGTTGAGAGCACACGTGGGTACTCCTGGGAACAAGAGAGCGGACGAGTTAGCAAAGAAAGCGGCTCTTACAAAGAAAACAGCCCCCGACTACGACAAGGTACCAATATTCTTCATCAAGAGCCAGATTCGTGAGGAAACTGTAAAGAAATGGTAGCAGCGGTACGAATTGCACAGGTTCGGTCACTAAAGTGTTTTTCCCCACCGTTCAGGCGGCAAGGAAGATCCTTAAAGGCATGGCACTGTCACCTACCCATGTCCAAATTTTGACCGGTCACGGAGGATTCGGGGCCTATCTCGCATCGCTTCCACATTTGTGAAGGGACAGTATGGCACGTGCTTAACGAGTGCCCAAGATTTAGTTGTGAGCGTGAGTGATTTAGTAATGGATCTTGAAACTGAAATCCAGATCTCAGTTATTCAGTCCATACTCCATTCCATCATGGAGAACAAGGCCAGTTCCAACAAGGGCCGACAAATTAGAGGTCAGTCCGCCGAAACTCATGCCGGCAACGGAACCCGCAGACCACATAGAAAACGCCTTTCTTGAGTTTCAAGTCATCACTAAAGCAACAAAAGCAGTCAGTCTCACGACTTGCCAGAAAATCATGCAGTCATACCAGCTGGAGATTGAAGGTCTGCTTAAAGTGAGACTCGAAGAGGCCGAAGCAGCCATATACGATAACGTCACCTCCCGAGTCAACAAGGAGAAATGATTGGCACGTACATGGCTGCGTACAATGCCACACATGGCTTCGTGCCATTGGTTAAGTCAGCAACGTCACAGACTGGCCACATAACCTTCGTGACACCCGAAAGTGACCCAATAGTGGTAGTGGCTCGATGTACCAAAATCATGATGGACGACAAGATCCTCGAACAGGCGGATGCAATCTCGAGAACATAAGTCTAAGCGGAGGTTGGGCACTACCGAAAAAAAGGTGGGTCAACGACGTTCCAGAATGTGGCAAGACGACCTGGGTGGTTAATAACTTCGATAGGGATCACGATGTCATCGTCACTACCACAACCAAGGCCGCGAAAGATCTGCGGCAAAAGCTGGCGCACCAAATTGGTGAATACTACAGAACCAAGGTGCGCAACACTGGCCTAAATATTATCGAAAGGGTTCAAAGGGCCACACAAATGCAGGCGCATTGTAGTGGACGAGGCTATCATGAACCACTTTGGGGCCATAGTGATGGCATTTCGATTTTTAGGTGCGACCGAAGTGGTCCTTGTCGGAGATATTAATCATTAACTGCCCTATCTGGACAGGGAAAACCTTATTCCCCTTAGATACGCCCGTCCGAACTCTGTGGCGACCATCAGCCAAGAGTTGTCCTGTACGCATCGGACCCCAATGGATGTCGCGTACACCCTAGCAGAAGTCTATCCTGGTATTTACTCGTCGAAGAACCAAGTCCAAGTCCCTGCAGCTAAAACGGTTCACATGCGCCGATATACCAAGCACCCTCTCCAACACACTGTTCCTGGTACACACGCAGGAGGAGAAAAAGTCCCTCATTGACCAAGGATATGGTTCGGGTAATGGATCGAGCGTTCTGACCATCCACGAAGCTCATGGACTCACAAGCGAGACAGTCCTCATCCTGAAGACAAAGTCCAAAAACATCGTGCTCCTCAGCAGCGTCCCCCATGCGGTAGTCAGAGACAACGCAGACGACGCTATTGGACGATTTGTGAGACGAGCACAGGAAGAAGCAACAAATGACATCATAAACAACAACATGATGAAGGCTATGCGACATCGGCACACGAAGGTCGTCAAGGCACTGATACGCCTCCAAAAGCTCTGACCGACGATGCTTTTTGACACAGGGTGGACACCCTATCTGACTCAGCTTATGGTGACATAGATTTAGTAAAGCCGGCTGCTGTAACTCAAAACCAACCCTTCCTTACCCAATTTGTAGTGTAAAGCTTTTAAGAATAGTTTGTAGAGGTGTTGGGGCGCAGCTGGCATTATGAACCTTGTCATACTCACTCAAATATGGTTGAGTAACGCGGTGCCAATGCAGGCGTCAGTTTTCGTGAATGAACGTACATAAGTGTAACATAAAGTCTAAAGAGAAAAAAAAAAGTGATGGACTCATCTGTAGTAAGTAAGTAGTTTAAGTAGAAGAAGTAGAAGTAAGTTGTACTCCAGAGTCACCACTTATACGTGGAGCTCAGAGACACAAAGAAATGTAAGTAAACAAAAGCACGGACGCTTATGTCTGTGGATATGATTATAAGGCAGGAGGTGGTTTTAGCCCGGCACTACTCAGACTGGCTCGTCTATGAGATAGCTTGAGTGTCCGACCGGATTTCCGCAAACAGTGGCCAACAGTTCAAATCTTCGCTTCCAGACGTGCGATTTTGAAGCTGTTTTCAGCATTTTTAGACCTAACTAGGCCTACGTTTTGACCATATCGCACTCACCTGCACGTGGGTATAAAAAGCTTGCCTACCCACCCTTAAATTTTTTTCGAATTTTCAGATAAAAACATCCAAATTTTCTTCGGCACCTAACTTGTTTTATTTCGTAGATCATTAGTCCGCGCAGAGACGCGTCTCTGGACACCTCGTTTGCGCGTCTAGCTCAAATAAAACATTTTCATTTAAAAAAATTGTTTATTCTATTACCATCTGTAAGTACCAAAATCTACTTAAGGGAGTAAGTTTTGCTGGGCCTGTGCCCCCTGGGCGCAGGCAGTATCCTTCCTCCGAGTTAACCTGTTTCCGAGCAGACGATACACGGCAACAACGACTGGCGATGTCGATATCGACAAAGAAGGACGCATTCCTTCACTGTCCCCGTCGATATCGTAAAGCGCCCGGACCACGAGGTAGAAAACCTTTATAAAAATTCGTATCTCAAGCGGCGGCGCACCGCGAGGAGATGTATAGCTGACGGGTTCCTATGGAAAACCAGTCGCTAGTGCAATCCCCCGCCAGGGTACTACAGGCCTACCCTCTGGCGAGTTATAAATGTAAAATGGCTTATCGGGATACAAGGGGCATTGCCCAGATGGATCGCCACCGCGTAGATGGTTATTCCCCCCATTCTCATGGGCACAATATGCGTATACCAAAAACAACCCAAAACACGGCCGATAATGAAGGGAGGACAGGGATGCGGGGTCGGAATCCGGCGCCGCATCCAGCGATGTGAGCGCGGGAGACTCTGAGGGCTCCCGCCACGAGAGGACCGGGGCTGCTGCGGAGAACGGTGAGTTCTTCCGCAAGCGGTGCAGGCCGGAAGGCGACCGAGGGTCGTCGCCCGAAGGTGAGTTGGCCTCGGCTCGCAAGATCCCCACCAGCAAGCATGATCTGGATCCGAGGCAAGAGGAGGAGCCTCTCTGCGACTGAGAGGACGGCGTGGCTTGCCGAGGAGGGGCGCCACCCGGGGGTGGCCCGTTCGGGCTCCTCTGGTGACGAGGCGGGCGCAGATGGCGGCTCCGATGAGGAGCGTAAGGCCAGGTTTGCAAAGAAGGTGGAAGCCGCGTTGAAGGTTGTGGCCTATTAAAGTTGCCGTCCTCCAAACTTAGGGCCATATCTGCGGCGGCCGCCTCCACTATGGCGGCAGCGGAGGCCAAATATTGGTGGCCCCCGGCCACCGTAGGCGCGGGCGTGTGGACGGCGAGTTATGGGCTAGCTCGCCGTCCGGCCGTCTTATGACAACAGGCCTTGTCGACGGCGCGTTCGTGTTCCACGCGCGCGATTCAAAGAGATGTCTGCAACCACGTAGGGGTTCGCATGGGCCGATGCCTGCCAGGGCTGCGGGACTGTTCGAAAGAGATACCGCGGCCCTGGAACACAAAGGGCAAAGAAGGAACATGGATGGGTTTTAGTCAGTACAAGTCTGACACTCCCTTCCGCTCCGCCCAGAGCGGGGGGGGGGGGTCATTTGATGATTTCCCATCCTAAAAAAAAAAAAAGCGGAGGCCAAATATGCGGGGCCTCCGCCAGGCGAATTGGCCAAACTGCGCGGGCGGAGGTTGCTCGCCTGACGGCCGCCACTGAGCTTCTCGAAGAGGAGAACGCGAGTCTCCGAGCAGACCTGGCCGGTCTGTGTGAGTCTGACTCTCGCGAGGCGTCCCAAGATGGGGGCTAACAACGACCAAGCCAGCCTGTGTCGGTGGAGAACCAGGTCCCGAACCTGGTTCGGCAGGAGCTGGCTGCCTTCCAGGCGCGGTGCTCCGTCCAGGAGGGTATTGTCCTGCGTCCCTCAAAAACCCCCAAAAAGCCGGCTCCGGCGAAACCGGCGCCGGCAAAAGGAGCGAAGCGTTGTGGCTAAGCTCGGCGCTGCTGTAGTGATCACACTACAGCTGGACGCGGAAAAGAGGGTGTGAGTGTCCTACCGCGACGTGCGCGCAAAGGCGAAGGCGACGGTCGATCTCGGGGAGCTCGGAATCAACGGGGGCTTCCGGCTTAGAGTCACCTCAACAGGGGCTCGAGTGTTGGAGATCCCCGGTGAAATCCGTGGCTCGTCCGCTGATGCTCTGGCTGAAAAGTTCAGAGCGTCCCTAAATACAGACGAGGCCCGAGTATCCAGGTCCGTCAGATGCGACTCGGTGACCGAGGAGGACGTGGTGGCCGCCGTCAACAGAACCGGTGGGTGCTCTGCCGAACAGCTCAAGGCAGGCACCTTACTTCCGGACCGGTCCGGCATGCGAACCGTTACCGATAACCTGCCCTGTGACGGCGGCGAAAACAATCGTGGAGATCCGAAGGCTCTTAGTGAGCTGGGTGTGTCGCTGGTGAAGCTGTTGGAACACAGACCTCTGAGGTGCTGCCATGTAGGGCACCACGTGCCAGTCCAGTGCACTTCGGAGATGGACCGCAACGGCCGCTGCTTAAGCTACAGTCAGCCCGATCACATGGCCGCGGCTTGCTTCGCCACGCCGCACTGAGGCGCATGTGCGACAGCTGCCAAGCCGGCCGATCACCGGGCAGGGAGCAAGGCCTGCGATACACCCGCCAAGGTCAGGGGCAAGGGATGGGTCCTGGCCTCTAAGGCTGTCGGCTGTGAAAGGGTTCCCTAAGCGCATAGTTGGAGAGAGGCCAGTTCCCGCTTCGTTGACATACGAGGAAGCTGGTCCTCATCCGGAAGCCAGGGCGCCACAAATTTAAGGCACGATTGGAGGCGGCCGGACAGTACCTCGTCGTGGAGGCAGTGAAGAATCGGAACCCGCTTATAATTCTTAGGGACGTGTTGCTAATTCACAGTAATGAGGAAGTGTTGAGAGCCCTTAAGAAACAGAACCGGGAGATATTTGATGGCCTCGGCGACGAGGAACAGAAAATTTCTATTAAGTTTAGAAAGAAATCCCGAAACCCACATGTAAACAGCATTGTGTTTATTGTTTCTCCTGCAATCTGGAAGAGGGCACTCAAAGGTGGCAAGCTCCGCATTAACCTCCAGAGAGTGCGCGTCGAAGACCAGATGCCTCTGGTGCAGTGCACCCACTGCTTAGTATACGGTCACGGCAAGCGTCTCTGCACGGAGCTGGCCGACCTATGCAGCCACTGCGGTGGTCCACACCTTAAGGTGGACTGCCCAGCTAAACATCTTGGCGAGGCAGCGGCATGCGTGAACTGCACCAGAGCCAGGCTCGGGGAACACTCGCACAATGCGTTCAGCAAATAATGCCCGGTACGCAATAATGAATCGTCAGTTTATGTCAAATTGGTAAATCTATCTCGTTCGTTGTCTTATAGAGTAACACATTTAAATATTACGCTGGTTTTAAAAAGTGATATGCAATTATATATTGAGTATATACACCGAGAAATTTTAATGGTTGTTTTCCCGCAGCGATATGGTTTTGTCTTGGTAGTACAATCGTTTTATAAACAAATAAAATATTAGAAACAAAAAATGGCTGATTAACCATTGTGAAAAACAAAACTCGAAAGCGACCACGAAACAGTAGTAATACCTTCCGATAGTTCCATCTGTTAAGTGTCCTGTCATGAAATGCGGTCTAATAAGGTAGCCATTAATACCGTTTTACCGTGTATGAGGACAACAGTGATGGCATCTGTATTTTTTTTTCTAATCGTCTAATAAATATAAAAAGTTGCGATTCAACAAACCGGTATCTTAGGTACAACACTACACAAAAGATCTGGCAACATTATTTGTAAGATTGACACTTGCCTGTGTCAAGTTGAATCCAAATAAATTCTTCTTCTGCTTCGGTTTTCTCTTTACAGATTTTTTCTGTGTGTCAAATATTGATAAAGAGATTAAAATAAAACCAGTAGAATAAGGGAACAAGTGAATAACTACAATAAAAATAATAGTGCCTTACATAAATGTTACATAAGATGAAAAAAACAACATAATCACATCACCGATTGGCCAAAATATATTTATAAATTTAAATTAACACAAATACCTGGTGCTTAAAAAGTCAACAAAATTGAAGAAATATAGATTTAAAAAATCGCCCAGTGATATTAGGGTAAACTGCAATGCGAATTCGATTCACGCGCACACGAATTCATTAGCCGAAAACAACTTTAAAAAGTTTTCAACCTCTCTAGAGAGAAAAAAGAAAGTACGACGAAGAAAAATCCGAAGATTGAGTTTGGAATGATGAATACAAATCATTCCACGCTATTCGAATCGCAGTGGCCTCCGGACCAGCATGGAGGGCACTCGTAGGCTTCGACCATGCTGCACCATGCCCAGGGTCTGCAAGTAGTGAAGAGAGAACCTTAAATGGATGTGATAAACAACCAAATGGGGATGGACACATCAGGGTCTGTCGCGGACAGTACTTCGCCCCCGTCAGGCAGTAGTGATGGGATGTTCGGCTCATCGATATCTGGCATGTTTATGGATAAGAAAGCTGCTAACTCTATAAGAGGAACTAATTTTTTTAAATGCCGTTTAGAGGTTTGATAAGGTTAAGAGCCCTCTTACATTTCGGCGCTTCGCGAATTTAGGTATTTTACGCACCGACCGGTCGGCGAGCTACGTGACCGATTCTTTCTTTCATTTCTGTTCACTCGCTTGGACCATGATATTGTGAGCATGGCGTCTAAACGATCTTGATCCAACGTAATACAAGTTTTCTTAGAATGGAGTTACGGTGGTATTTCGGTGGACGGAAAAACTTTTCATGTGACATTTTAATGTTATTTAATTCGTTTTAAGATTTATTTTAAGGTAACTAAAGTTACAATGAATCGTCGCGTAATTGCGACTTTATTCACAATAGATATGCTATGCAAATAAACGTTTCTATTTTGATTGTTTGTTTGTTTGTATTGTCCAATAAAGTCAAAACACAAATAACTGTTTCTTAAAAAGTCAACAAAGTTGAAGAAACATTAAAATTGGGAGTGCCATAGTTTTTTCGAAGAAAACTTCTGATGGTTTTTTTTTTTTTTTTTTAGATTTGCCCCACACTAGCTACACACAATAAAAACAGTTGCCTTACCGACATCGTTTATTAAAAATTTAAAAATAGAAGAAGAGAATGTGACTGTCTATCACGTACTCCTAATTAGTAAGTAAATCTTTTAGTCTTGATTGTTATTTCAAATCATCACACGGTATGAGCCACTTACAAACACATTAAACTTCTATTTGATGGCTTGGCAGGCTGACAAGTTACCGTAATTAATAACGAAATGTCCTTTCTTCCTTTGAATTGTAAAACAATATTGCAGCACTTGGAAACGCATAAATTCTTTACTTAGTGCCTAATAGAGATAAAAGCTAACTGACAGGCCGAATGTAATAATTCAACAAATTCTTAAGAAAAGATTAAAATATATAACGCATTTCTGAATACTAGTGCAAAATCTGGTTGCAATTTACTCCGGTCTTGGGCGCTCGAAGGGCCCTTAAAACAATTGAGACGGTTGAACAAAGAACAGCACTTAACCAATTCTGCGACCCAAGCGTGGTGTGTGGATAGAGGCCGAGGGCTGAGGAAGGGTGGTGGACTCGGGGCAGTTGGTTTTAAATCGCGGAAGGTCCACGCGTGGAGTCAAGCTAAGTCAGGGAGTCGGTCTAAAACGGTTAAAGAGCTATGACGTCCTAGGTTAAGGTCGTGAAGTTAGCGTAATGTTGGTACCAAGATGGACATGTCCCAGAGGACTGTCGTAAGAGAGCGATTAGTATTTTATAAGTTAAATATAAGTAGTAGTAATAAGTCTAGTTAAAGTGAGTGTCGAGACGCAGAAGGAAACGTTGTGGCGGAGCACGGCATCTTCTCCTTCAGGAGAAGCCGACATTAATACTAATATTTACATGATTTAGGAAAAACGAAGCAGCAGAATCAGCCTAGGGTAATTTACGAACAATCACAAGAACTTAACAAAATTCATTGGAACACCAAATCGCACACTGATATTAGTGTAAACCGCAATGCGAATTCGATTCGCGCGCACACAAAAGGTCATTGGCCGAAAATAACTTAAAAAATGTTTTCAACCTTTTAAAGACGAAAGAAAGAAATCTTAAACATAACCACGAAGATAGAATGCCAAAAAATTCATTGCTCTTTAAAAAGATAATACCTCAAATAAACTTCGCAAAAAGAAATCTCACATCACCGCTTGGCCTGAATATATTTATCAGTTAAAACACAATTACCTGGTGGCAATGAGATTAGAAAGAGCAAAAGGTCATTGGCCAAAATAACTTTAAAAAAAATTTCAACCTCTCAAGAGAGAAAAAAGAAAGTACGACGGAGAAAAATCCAAACATTGAATTTGGTTGATGTTGATGATTAATGAATACAAATCAATTCCACGACTTGTTCCGGGCGCAGTGGCCTCCGGACCAGCATGGATAGCACTCGTCGGCTTCGACCATGCGTCACCAGTCCCAGGGTCTGCAAGTAGTGAAGAGAGAACCTCAGCCGGTGATGCACAACCAGATGGGCATGGACATCACCAGGGTCTGTCGCGAACAGTACTTCGCTTCCGCCAAGCAGTAGTGATGGAATGTTCGGCTCATCGATATCTGTCATGTTTATGGATAAGAAAGCTGAAAATGTTGAGCATTCCGGTCTTCGAGAAGTCATTGATTATTTCGAAGATAACCGGATCGGGAGGTTATAAAGACGGAGCAGGCGGGCTTCTATATTACCTATTAACATGTGGAATACTTTAATGCTTTTGTTCTTCAGGGTATATATGTATAGCCAGAACTAACAACCCCGATGAAGGACTTCAGATATGAGCTGATAAAAGTCTCGAGAATCCCTCGAGACTTTTATCAGTTCATCACCCTTCATTATGAAAGTTTTTGGATGGACTTTTTATTCTTGGGCAAACATGAACAGCTTTTTAGAGCTCATGATGAAACGGAATTGTCTTTAAACAAAGGAAATTTCGGGAAATTATAGAATTATCGGCCAAATACGATGGCGCTCTTGAAAACTACCTTCAAACATCATCGAATGCTTTCACGTGCTCCATCTTGCTTCTTTATTCTGAGACTCGATATAATCTTGCCCGAAGAAGTATCATTCTCATAGCATTTGTGCTAGGTGAGTAACGCGGACTGCCTCTAGGTATGTCTTGAATACCTGCCTGTATCACTTGTGGTGGTGAGTCTATACTAGAAAGGGTCCGTTTTTAGTCTTGTCTCTAAGCCTCAAATCATCATTTACAGGGTTTTATTAATTTTTTTTCAGGGCTGTGATTGTGCTCGTTTGGACTCTTTATTATTTGACCAACCTCATCTGTTTTTTCCAGTAGACAATGAGTTTTAAAAATATAACGAAAGGTATAAATACTTTTAGAGGTATTCACGCAGCTTAAATAATAAAAAGGCTTTTCTGCTAGTCAATTCTGCCTCTGGTGTCTGTTCCCTTGACAGGAGTTTGGGTGTTGTCTGTCCGTGGTACTTTTCCTTACATCCAGGGTACGAAGTTATCTTCGTGAAAGTGGATGTGCATCATTGCTGTAAGAGCAAGGTCGACGCAGACAGAAATTTGTTATTGTTACCAATTTTTTTTTTTCGATTTTGTCTATTTTGCTTTTTATTTTTGCTTTTTATTATTGCCGTGAACATATCGACGGCAGCAAAGACCAAAAAGACAACTGCATTTTTTGCGAAATTCACTTTTAAGCATAAATGAATTCACAATTCTGTATTTTATCTACGGATATTTCTTTTTTCATTCAAAAGTACTCATTTTTAGGGTTCCGTAGCCGAATGGCATTTCCTACTTTTTCATTTGTCATGTCTGTCCGTATGTCTGCCTATCTGTATGTCACAGCCACTTTATTCCGAAACTATTAGGACTACACAGTTGAAACTTGGTAGGTAGATGTGTTCTGTGAACCGCTTTATTATTTTAATACACAAATAAAAGGTTAAGGGGGGGGTTGCTTCGGAGCCAGGGGCAAATGTAGCGAGAGATTGCTGAAACTTTAAATGTACCGCGTACAATTCTCAGGTACGCCTTAACAAGGTACGACCAGATCTGGCCTAGACACGACGAGACCAGGATGTGGAGGTATTAGGTGTACATCATCGCGAGATGACCTATTTATCGCTCTCGCAATTTTGAGAAATTAATTCCTTACTGCGGTCGAAATACGGCAGCGGCTACAAACGCCAAGGGGGTCAACGTAAGTGAGCGGACAATAAGAAGGAGAATGGAGGCATGGGATCAGCGTGCTTGAGGAGTCAATGGAGGTCCAGAACTGCTCAGGCACCTTCGCGTAGCTCGACTTCGGTTCGCTCGCGAGCAGTGGAGTAAAGTTCTCTAGACTGCCGAATGCAGACTGGCTTTAAGAGATCCAGATGGCAGCGAACATAAAAAACAACTGCATTTTTTAACATAATTGAATTCAGAATTCTTTATTTTATCTACAAATATTTTTTTTTAATTAAAAACCTAATTTTTTATTTGTATTTTGTCCCGTATTGTAAAGACAACTACACCTATTTTTTACGAAAGTAACGAAGTACACACGCACGTCTACAATTGTCCGTTCTGCGTTGTACAATTCGGCGCGTCGCATGTCATAAACAAAGATATCAGTTTCATGACCGTTTCGTCAAGGGCGGTTTTAACATATGTTGTTATTAAAGGTGTATGTGATCATGTGAAATTTCAGCCGCAACATTGGACTTTCAAAAAATGCTTTCAACCCCTCATAGTGAAACTAGTTTTTTTTCTCAAGTTATCAGTATTTAATTTAACAATATTTGACATTTGACACAAAAAGGACTTTGCTATAATGGGTGTAAAAATACCCTAAACGAAGCCTGAAGGAATTTGTTCTTTCCGTCATTGCGATCATTTTTATGTTCTCTAGACCATAGCTGGGAACCGTCTACTATTTTAGGGGTCAGTTCCAAGTTTTTTTAAATAAAAGTTTTTAAAATTGTAACTTTAAATACCTCCATGACCCTTGTACTACTCAATGCGTCCATCAGCACATTATTTTGAGTGTGTTACATTGAGTCCTATTGTAAAACGAGATCTTACACCCAAAAAAATAAAATCGTTTCCCATCAATATTTTTTTGCGTAGAGTTACTTAGTTTGATGTACAGAATGCTTGGTTGACGGCTTTGTGAAGGGTCTGTTAACACCTTGTATGTGGGATGAGACGATTGCAAAAGGAGGGTAGAATTAAGTGGCCATCTGTTTGTACAATTTTATAACAAAAGTCGCAGAGAAGGGTATCAAAAATATACGTTTATGATCTGATAATTGTGGCGACCAAAATCGTAACCGCTCAGTTTTTTTAAAGTACTTACATGCTGCTAAGAAATTTAAGGAACACAAATGCCATAGTATTCCTAAAAAAAGGTCACACTCAGCAGGAGGGTGAGAGCGTGCATACCCTAATCGAAAGGTCTTCCAAAAGGAAAATGATACACACGCATAAAAACTGGTATACTTGTGTAGGATGATGCAAAGTAAATGGTGAGCCTTATAAAGTTATTGAAGTGTCTTCAGAGGAAATTTTAGACATCAAATCTGACACGAATCAATATATTTGCATATTTTTTTTTTATAATGACAAGGCTTTTTTTATTCTGTATGGGCTTACTCTTGACCTCAATCTAGTCCTGAGGACAGAGATGAGTTCGACGATGGAATCAAGTAAGAGAGGTGAACGTAGATCCAAAAAATCAGTATCTTATTACTTATTAATTACAAATACTATTTAAGTGAGCCTCGGTCAATGAATTATAGATTGCTGTCGACGAGCAAATACAAGAAACAGGCAAACTAATGTTGTAGCTCTAAAAACTCTTACAATAATATTCTGCCAATATCATCATCGGTATTTAATCACCGGGTCTGCGTCAAGCTTGCTCCCACAGCATCATCCTCATCAAAGTGGATCGATGTGCCCTGAATCTAAGATAAAGGTACCACGGACAGACAACTTCCAAACTCCTTTCAAGGGAACAGACGAGCTCAGCTCATCTACTATCCAAGCAGTGGTCAGCCTCACTGATAATGCAATGACAATAAAACAAATGATAACTCACCTGATATTCAAGTAATCGGCCTAGAGCGGCGGAATTCCGTTGTCTCCGCAGTGAGGTTAATGCCTTGCGAGACGAATTACGCAAACTTCAAAAAAAAAAAAAAAATCAAAATGTTTTATTTTACATAGGCCTAGATGGGCACTTATAAAACGTCGAAAAAAAGGTGCACGGTTCGGGTTGGTCGTTTCCTATGGAGAAGAACCGGCAAGAAACTCCATGGTTACTCTTTTCAAATCATTTGGTGTTACATTAATATCATGGATACAGCATTTGTACTTAAGTATGGGGGGACAGCGTAGGCCCGACAATAAGTCGTTGCTTACTACACAAAAAATGTAGAACAAAATGAAAGGTTAACAAGCAGCTGGGAATCTACAAAGCCTACAATGTTCACACATATACAAACAATTGATAAAAAAGAATCTATACAAAGGTAAAAAAAAGAATTGTAAAGTACTAAATTAAACAAGTGACACAAATATTGTTATCAGTGCTGTAACGCACTTCGTGATGAACAATAAAGTTAATAAGTGCTGTAACCGCATGGACACCCTGGAAGATCGTGTTAAAGAACTCTAACAAACAGCGACCATTCAAATTCCCCTCGTTTGATTCAATTGAAGGAAATAATTAAGGAACTCCAGCAGCTAAATGAACAAGAGTCACTAATGCACGATGTTCATCTGTCAGGCGTTGCTGAGTTAAGTGGGGGAAAACCGAAAACATTCAAACTCCACGCTGCTGGGGCCAAACTAAGTAAATCTACGTCGTATCGAATAGAATCTAAACAAACAAACATGCAAACATTGCAGATGTCGAGAGGAGGCTTTGCAAGAATATTAAACGACAAAATCGAGCATGATTTGACAGCGTGGTCGCCAGTCGGATACGTTGATGCGACTTTACCGTTCAATTTGATAGTGACACTTGCTAACTATATTTTTGTGCTGCTAAAGTTTCCGCTTCTGAATTTTTTAAACTATCTATTTGGAATCTGGTTCTTCTTTCTTCATATGATATGTAATTCTGAAACAGATATGTTGTAGATTTTACAGCGAATAACGCCGTTTCTTAAACGACTTTTCACGTGATCGGTATCGCAAGCGCTTCCTACTGCTTGGACACTATCGTCGGTAGAAGGAATGCAGCGAAGACTGGCGGGAAGACTGAGTGTTGCAACGGTCGAGCTCGGACAGTTTTGGTGGACGCTCAGTACCAACGCACATATTTGTTACTTTTGCTAAAACCTAACGATTCACAGTTAGTTGACAGTATATTGTCAATCTATTTGAAAGAAGTTAAATAAACAAAAAAAGTTGCAAGCGATCATCAATAACCTAGGCTCTCAAGTAATTATGTCAAAGTTAATTCCTTTAATGTACCTTTTTTATACTTTCAAACGAAAGTAATAACGTTTTGAAGTTTCTTATAAAAACATTTAAGCTGACAGCTTTTTCGTCAAGAATATGTTATTATGTCCTTAAGTACACATAATCCTACATTTGCCGCAGTGAACAAACAAAATGGAGACTCTGAACAGTAATATTGATTCTGAAATGGGAGTAAGCGTTAAACCTGAATTTAACAACGAAGTCGACAAAGATGTTCAACGAATTTTCTTTCCTCTGAATGTGATGCAAATTCTAATGCTCAATCCCAAATATCACTTCAAGAAGAATTTCATAAATCTAAATAATGGTTTCAATAAGTTCATATTAATTAGTGGTGCGGTAATTTTTTTGACAACACATATCCATCATATCCTGGATGTGATGCTAGACGACAATGTCAGACGATACACTCCGATTCATTTCCTGATATTCGCATCTATTTTCGAAACCACTTTCAAGAGTTTGGGATTCATCATGAACTTGACTATTAACTTGATTTACTGTAAGAAGAGTGTTTTATTTGTTTTGTACTTTCAAGAAGTGCATAGATTTATGAGTAATGCTGCTGGTCTTAATCGTTTCATCATACGGTCTTGGATGTGTGTGGCTGCAACCTTCACGTTTTATATCTTGATTGTAATGTATGATAACATATTCTTCTACAAGCCTCCGTGGAATGTTGTATTATATAAATTGACAATGGCGAGTCTGGATTCAAATGTAATTTGCGCAATAACACTTATTAAGTTATTGTCTTATATAGTTGAACTGTGGAATATTCAGTTAGTACTGATACAGAAAAACGGCTGCAGTAAAATACATATAGCAAGAATGTTTCAAGCTTATGATCGAATATTAAAGTGCTACAAGCTTATCAAAAACATTTATCAACTACCAGTAAGCAGAAAATATTTTAAATTTTGTATTTTTAATGATTTCACGATTGCTTATATACCTTTTACGGCTAAAGATGGGTGGGATGATGGGCGGTATAAAGATGGAGACGGTACAAAGATAATCTACGTCAAAATGACTACTACGCAAACGAAATATTGCTGTTTCTTCTTAAGTATTGCGAATCCGGCGTCGTGCATTTCAGACTTCTCATTCGCCGCTGGGAGCTAGCGTGAGGCGATCGCGTCATTGAGGTAAGTGCCCCCCATTTTGGGATACGATAGTCACAGGAGTCAAAATGACGTATGATTTATCTTTAACGTGACTTGTGCGATATTTGGTGAAATGGTTTTATTGTACTTATTAGTTATTTTTTTTTATTTCTGATATATTTTTTTTATTTTTTAGGT
Source organism: Noctua fimbriata (assembly GCA_905163415.1). Lineage (NCBI taxonomy): Eukaryota > Metazoa > Arthropoda > Insecta > Lepidoptera > Noctuidae > Noctua > Noctua fimbriata. The sequence goes on from LR990935.1 coordinate 17,324,845, forward strand.
ATCCTGATACTACTATGGCATAATGGGGACTGGATATTTGAAGGAAGACCAGATCCTGGTCGCTCTTTTAGAGAGTAAAGAGGAGCCGCCCTGTGACACCGACATTGAAGTTCAAGATTACGAGGGCGACGATGACGTCCAGAGCGATGAGGACGTTGATGAGAAGGAACAAGAAGAAGCATCTCCCAGTGAAATTGAGAAAGAAAGCAAGAATGGTGGAAAAAAGCTCTGAAGAAGCGACTACTTGCCGACACCATAACGTTGATATGTGCCTAAACTATTTTGACAGATTTTTTAAATAAAATATGCATGTTATTGTGTAATTATAATCTTTTTATTACTTAGAATATATTAAAATATCCTCCTATCCTGTCATAGACTACGCCGATGCCTGTTATTTGGATGCCACCGAGGAGCTTTTAAATAAACTTGAGCGTTTGCAAAATATCTGTATTCGTTTTGAATTTAACCTTAAAAAGTATGATCACGTTTCTAACTTTCGCAAAATACTCAAGTGGCTTCCAATTAGACTTCGCAGGAACTCTCGGATATTGTGTCTGCTATTTAACATCCTTCATAACCCTAAAACGCCATCCTATCTGCGGGAACGCTTTTCCTAATCCCGTCTTTCTGATGCACCTTGCAGGTCGCATCTTAGGAATCTCCTTAAATCCCCACTCATATCTCACACATCCACACTCTACCGACTTCTACTCTTATTCCTTCACTTTACACGCCGTACGGCTATGAAATTCACTTCCGCCTGACATTAGGGACTGCCAAACTGTTGCAATTTTCAAAAGAAAAGTGAAAAAACATTATATTTACATTTCGTCATAGTTGCATAAGTATTTATTATTAGTTATTTAATTGTATTTACAGTATTGTTATGTTTTGTCTTTGCATTTATAAGTATGTTAGTATATTCTTATATGGTATATTATTATATTTAAATAGTTCTGCTTTATGTTTTATGTATTCTACTTTCTCTTCTTCTTTTACGCACTATGTCTATATCTTTTTTTTAAATATCTCCTTTCGCAGGTATGCTGGAAGAGATTTCTTTAGAAATAAGGATCACTTTTGTACTATTTTCTGTTCCTTTCATCTTTTCTATATGTGTACATAAATTGTTAAATAAAAAAATACTGATTTATGATATGATTATTAAAAAGCTTTAGAAGAAAAAAGAAGTTCCTACGTTTTGTTGATTATTAAGTAATTATTAAGTAATTTTCTGTTTTTTGTTATAAAATGAATAAATATAAATAAGTAATTATTAATATTTTTAATTGATTACGGTAATAGGAAAATATATATTTTTTGTTATACTCAAATCAGTTAAAAACTTTTCATTTAACAGCCACTCAAAACTGAGGAGTCAATTTTACTTATGATTATCTTTTACGTATAACTCAATATGATTATCTTTCTAGGGTTAAGATTAGCCGGCCAATTGCATATGAAACGCAACGGCTAATAAGTTTTCGATCTATCATCTCAACATAACTGAAACTGAAGTAATTTTTTATTGGGGTTAGGTAGGACAGACGCAAGAACCGACGAAATAGGAATATGATAATGTCAATGGTAGTTCCAGATGTTTTAGATGTTTGCCACATGTGGACACCTTACCATAATTATTATCATTCACAGATGCTGTACGATACTATAGGAGTGTTCTGTCAAAGTTTGATTAATATTCAAATCGTGATTGAATTCTGCAAAATTGAATTTGCAACTAAGACGGTATGTGAAGTACTTGTGAGAGAATATTTCCATACAACGACTAAGAAAATAATGATGTTTCTTTATTCTTTCCAGCATGGAAATCCTTTCATATCGATTTTAATTTTTTTCTACTTAGTGAAGAATATTGTCTTTCAAATCTTACTCGGTCTGGAGCTCGAGGCATTTTATGAAACTGTCAAGTGTGCACAAGATTCATGTGAACTTATGTTAGCATCAGACTGTACAGGTGAACAACTTTTCGATTTATTTCACATTGAAGCCCTGTGGCTGGGCTGCGGGACTGTTTGAAAGAGATACCGCGGCCCTGGAACACAAAGGGCAAGGAAGGAACATGGATGGGTTTTAGTCAGTAGAAGTCTGACACTCCCTTCCACTCCGCCCACAGCGGGAGCGGTCATTTGATGATATGCCATCCGAAAAAAAAAGCCCTGTGGCTAATTCTATAGTAATGAAGATAACTATCAGTGATTATATACGGGACCGAAACGTGGTCGCTCACAATGGGCCTTGTCAGAAGGCTTAAAGTTCCCCAAAGGGCAATGGAGAGGGCTTCCTTGCGTGATCAAATCAGAAATGAGGACATCCGCAAGAGAACCAAGTTACCGACGTAGCCCGAAGAATAGCCAAACTTAAGTGGCAGTGGGCAGGGCACATGGCTCGCAGAACGGATGGCCGATGGGGCTGACAAGTTCTGGAGTGGCGACCGCGAAACGGAAGACGCTGCGTTGAAAGGCCTCCCACTAGGTGGACCGATGACCTGGTGAAGGTTGCAGGGATCCGCTGGATCCGAGTCGCACGGGACCGGTCAATGTGGCGACACTTGGGGGAGGCCTATGTGTGGGCGTCTTTCGGCTGAAGTGAGTGAGTGAAGATAACTATTTATTTTTATTTTTTCAGATGATCAAAAGAAGTTATGCAAAAATATCCAGCGCCTGCATCGTGTATCATTCAGCAAGATGACTGCATGTGGCCTATTTTGCTTAGGTGTTTGTTATCCATTAAGACTGCTATCAATTCTTACTCACTATACTGTTGTGCTGTTACAGTTCGCTTTTCTGTAAAGTTTCATCATCATCTGCCAAGTCTTGTCCCAAGTATGTCGGTGTCGGCTTCCAGTATAACCAAGTGCGGCTAAGTACCAGAATTTCTAACGGAGTATCTATCTGACCTCCAAATCCAGTCAATTCAGAAATTTCCCCCCCCCCTCCGTGGTGTCACAGTGATCGGACGTGCTTTTTGTTCTCGCTGTATTTGAAATTGTAAATCAGTGGAAAAAGTGACTACACTCTTGAGAAAATCACATCATTATAAACCCAAGTGAACAAGTGACAATCTGTGTGAAAATTATAGTGAAATAACAATTATAACACCTCCAAAATACAAACAGAAACTTTATAACAGACAACAAAATTTAAAAAACTGTGCAAGTTTTGGACTTTGACCCCATTAGCGTACACAAAGGATACGAATACGGGCCAACACGTTCGTACGCACTCTTTGCTACAGATTAACATTTTCGTGCGGCTTTGTAACACTGTCGTAGCACTGCGGTGTAGGCCGCCTACCTGTAAACACATCGTCTCGGGTTTAAATCCAAGACCTCCAGTGATTGTACTTTTTGCTTTTTGGATTTTTTCAATTTTTAATATTTATCTACTACTACTACTATTCTAATAATTATACATGGTATTAGACCTAATCATTGCTGCTCTTCTTAATTAGTACATATATTTTAAATCGCTAGAAATACGCAGCACAGCTTTACAAATACAAAAATGATGCCGCTACGACGCACTCCACCAGCATCACCGGCCGCCATGAGTGGGCAGCCACCTGTTCTTCATCAATCTGAGCCCAACATAAGTGTGCTTTCGGAATTGAGTGAACCTTGCATGGATACAAATATGTATAACCAGTCGCAATACAAGGAAACGGCACGATCACGAACTTTTTGTCAACATGACCGAGTTCAAAGACGAAATATCCAACACACTAAAAGAGCTAAAGAAAGAGCAAACATTGTTTCGTTCGGACATTGCAACGACGCTGATGGAAATCAAAAACCAATGCAGTAAACTTCAGGATTACGTTGATTTTTCTGTTGCCAAATATGATGAGATGCTGGTAAAAATGCAGAAATATGAAGTGGAGAGAAAAGAAAAACGGGATTACATATGTAGACTTGAAGAAAGAATCGACCACCTGGAAAAACAACAATGACATGGTTTAAAAATGATTGGAATCGATTCAGTTACTTATTCTGAACAAACTATATTCAGGTTTCGCATATAATCTCCAGAACTAATGATCCAATTCTAAAATTTATTTTCTTCTACTGGCAGAATGCTACATTATTGGTCGGTGCTATAAGCTATAAATTGTATTTATATCATGCATGTTAGCCTAGCTATCACAATTTTTGCGAAATTCTTTTACATTTTTTTTAAGTCGCGGGCAAAGTTCTAGTAATAAAATATATTGCATTATAGTATTTATTTATCCTATCCAGAATGAACTAAGTTGAAAGCACTGATTAAGGGTACGGTGTAAAGCCCCTTGTCAATCTCATTCACGATTTAGATTTTTAAGAGCTTTACAACGACGATCCATATTTTGGTCGCGATAGTGGTTCAGACTGTTCAATTGACAATATTGATACAGTTAAAGAACAGTACGTTTCAAATTTAAGAATTGTCGTCTACTACTTAGATAGATTATCTCCCATAGATGTTCAATCTTCGCTCTGAATTACCGCTACCCACCATATCATTATAGAAAAAGATCGTTATTAATTAGTTTTGTAAATATTACTATTTACTTTTTATGGGCTGCAGAAAATATAAAGTTGACATCAGAAATGAATGAAATCAGCTTTTACATCAATGGTGTTCATCAAGTTGAAACAGAGTCGATTCTCAGCAGTGAGAGAACAATTGAGAACAGACGAGAACATTTTATATTATGAGCAGAACACTAGTTTCAACGATAGTAGATGGGAAAAAACAGATGGAGACCGGAGGGCTGTCAAGGGCCGGACTCAACCGAAGCGGAGACGAGAGGAAAGGAAATGGATTGTAAACCACTAATAGAATTTCGTTATTTACACTTCTCCTTTCCGCTTTGCAGATCTCTGCTTTGGTGGAGTCCGGCCCTTATGAACGTAATTTAATTACGAATACACCTTTCATTTACGACGCTTCCTATATAACCTTATTTACACATTCAGTTGAAAGTAATAAGGTTATGAAGTTGCTAAACAAACATTTAAGCTGTCAGCCTTTTTGTCATGAACATGTTAGTGTATCCTTTAAAATACACAGTCCTACATTTGCCGCAGTGAATGTAACACAACATGGAGACTCTGAACAGGAATATTGATACTGAAATCGGAATAAATATTAAACCTAATTTAAATAACAAAGTTGACAAAGAAATCCAACGAATTTTTTTTCCATTGAATTTGATGCAAATTCTACTACTTAATCCCAAATATCACATCAAGAACAATTTCATATTTCAAAATAATTTTTTAAATAAGTTTTTATCAATATGTGGTGCTGTAATTTTTTTGACAGTGTATATTCATCGTGTCTTGGCAGTAATGCTTGATGATAATTTCAGACGATACTGTCCGGTTAATTTCCTGAAATTCGCATCTATTTTCGAATGTCAGTTTAAGTGTTTGGGTTTCATTATGAACTCGACTATTCACTTCATTTATGCTAAGAAGAGTGTTTTATTTATTTTGTACTTTCAAGAAGTGCATAGATTTCTGAGTAATGCCGCTGATTTGAATCGTCTCATCATAAGAAATTGGATGAGCGTGGCTTCAATCTTCATGTTTTTCATCTGGGTCGTAATTTATGATAACTTATTCTTCTATAAGCCTCCATGGAATATCGTTTTATATAAATTGATAATGGTGACTCTTGACTCAAATATAATTTACGTAATAAGACTAATCAAGTTATTGACTGATCAATTCAAGCTGTGGAATATTCAGTTGTTACTGGTACAGAAGAATGGCTTCAGTAAACTACAGACAGAAAAAATGTTTCAAACTTATGATCAAATATTAAAGTGTTACAAGATCGCCAGAAACGTTTATCAACTACCAGTAAGTACTAAATACTATAATTTTGTGATTTTTATGTTTATTGTTTATTTAAAAAAACTTTTATAAATGTTATTGAGTGTTTTATCGATTATGAACGGTAAGCACATCGTAATTCCACTGTGGTTTCGTTTTTAATCTTCTGTGCTATTTTCATCCGTAAATACTTTCGCAGGTCTTATCCTAGTTTATTTGGGGTCGGCGCAGCATATCTTTTCCTTTTATACTTCTCTATTAGTTGTAATCATGAGTCATACCCTTTCTAGCCATATCATCTATAACGCAGCTTTCCTTACGACATTTTCCTCATATCTTGACTTCAGATAACTTATCTTAGTAATTACGAGTTATCGACCGTTCTTCTTGTTCTTCGTCGTGTCGATGATTCCCATAGTTATCTAATTAAATTAGCTTTGACTATTTATTCATTAAAATGTGTGTTTGTCATCTGCATTCCTTCGTGTGATTTCGGGCTATGTTACATTGTACCTTATACCTATTTATTATTTTTTCCAGATCCTATACCATACTACAGGAGCCATCTGGCAAAGTTTGATCGATATTCAAATTGTGATTGAATACAGCAAGATTGAGTATAAAACTATGATTGTAAGTGAAGCTTTTGAGAGAATATTTTTATGAAGCGACAGATGAATATACTACAATACTTTCAGTTTTTATACCCTGTGACTGGGACTGTAGCTACATTTCATTGTTGTCTTTGTTTCGACAGTTCAAAACTGCCTGTAACTGGCCTACTTGAAATAAATGCTTTGATTTTGATAAGACGTTATTTGATAGCTATTATTATACCTATTTTTTTGTTCTTTCTAGCATGAAAATCCCCTCTTATCGATTCTAATTTCTTTCTGCTTAGTGAAAAATTATGTCATACAAATCTCACTCGGTCTGCAGCTCCAGGCGTTCTACGACACTGTCAAGTGTGTACAAGATTCATGTGAATTTATTTTAGCATCAGACTGTACAGGTGAATAACTTTTGGATTTATTTATGTACTTGGAAGTGTTTTTGCTAATTTAATAGTGCTGCAGTCAATTCAATTTATTTCTTTATAGATGATCAAAAGAAGTTGTGCAAAAATATCCAGCGTCTGCACCGTGCGTCATTCAGCAAGATGTCTGCATGTGGCCTGTTCTACATAGATGTTTGTCATCCATTAAGACTGATGTCACTTCTTACCCACTACACTATTGTGCTGTTACAGTTTGCTTTCCTTTGAAGATAACGTTAATAAATCAATGTAATCATGTTATAAATTGCATTAAAGATAAAACTGAGTTGATAGTAGTTTGTTTAAAAAAACAACTTATACAACATTATCTATCTATACATCTATACATATAATAAAATCGTAGACTTTCCATGTCTGTACATGACAGATTTTTGCAAAAAAGTCACTGGAAAGTGCGAGAAATAAGTAATAGAAAGTAAAAATATCTTTTTTTAAATTTTTGTCTGTTTGTCGGTTTGTCTGTTCGTTTGTGCGCGCATCACGTAAAAACCCCTCATTGTATTCAAAATCTAAATATTACAAAATAAGAAGCATTGTTGTGGGTATTATTTAGCGTTTATTTCATCAAAATCGACCAACAGACGCAAAAGATATTAACTTTTAAAATTTTGTTAGTAACCTCATACGCGATTTCTATGATAAAAATAATTTACGTAAATAGGTTTTAGTCGTAGTGTAGTCACTCGGAATGGCTGAAAACTAATTTTGTTTTATTTTTCCTTTTGTGTTTACTCTTTGCATGGAAGTAATAAGTACTACGTACGCACGCGACGGCCAGTCAAGCTTTAAAAAACCAGCGGAACTAATCTTTTTTTCAAACCAAACGAAATCAAAATGGAATTAGAGTAAATATCTACAAAGCAATCAAGCCAAGAATCTGTTAGGTTGTCATCTTTTTGTCCCTACTACAGAGTTGTAAGGTATAAATAGATAAATTGATACTATATGTCCACTCATCTATTTTCTTATTAAAATATGTATTAAAAGAACAGATAGGTAATTTTATTACAAACACGATGGCATAACATTCGGTTGTCTAAGTAAAATCGGTCAAGGCCCACGGTTGTCGCAATTTTAAATAGTCTTCACTTAATGCTATCAGGCAACCCATTTGTTATGCTTTTTTTCATGTATATTAAACATATTTTTGACTCAGGAAACATAGGATTTTTTTTGATACTAGACAGGTTTATTTATAATGGTAGGTACCCCAGAGTGTAGAGGAGTTATATCCGTAAGAGCAATTGTTTCACTCGCGGCATATCTTTAACGTTTAAATGCCCATGATTGCACTTGCATTTGAACTTCGGAGCAAAATATTAATAATAGTCAGTAGTAACATAAATATAGCGAATAGTCAAATGGCTTGCTTTCAACACTATTTGTTACATCGATCTGCGTAATACTTGCGTCTACGCTTTAACTTTTTTTTTTGCTCGTTCATCAAAGTCCTTGGAAAAGTATCCGCTTCGGCAATCATGGTCTATCTTCGGAAATATGAGATCTAATATAATTCCCATGTTCTTCTTCTTCTTTTGTATCGATGATTTATCACATTATTAGCACCCAGGTGGCTACGTTAATCGCGGTTTCAGTAGAGATTTTGACAGTAAGTCCTCTAAATCGCAGGTGTAGGTACACTTTAGATACTCCAGGAGTCACAGTTAGCTGCTGCTACCATGGAAGTGCGTGTCTATTAGGGGCCAGCCATAAAATTTATGACGTAATTTAATTGCGTCATACGTTAAAGAGGTGGGGGGTGACAACAAAGTGTGACATTGTGTGACAATGGGTTGAAGGGGTCCTAAATTTGGTGACGTCACATTTAAAAAACTAATATTGCTAAGTTTTAAAACACGAAATTTGAACTATTAACGAAAAACTTATTAAAGAAATATTTCCAACTCTATCGGCGGGCAGCGTGTCATATTTTAAGAAGTTTTAATTAAAATGATTGATGTAATTTTGTAGTATTAGAATAGATATAAGCGATTTGGTGTAAACTGTTAGCTTATATTTGATGAATAAATGAATATGAATATGAATATGAATATTGCAAAATATGTGACGTCACACTTGGGAGGCCGGAGTCTCTCAAAAATTGACCTTCTGATAAGGACCGGTTTTATTTAATTTTTATTTTAGCTAGACGCACGTGCTTGGTGTCCAGAGACGCGTCTCCGCGCGGGCTAGCGATCTACGCTATGAAAAAGGGTGCGTGCCGAAGAAAAATCTGGACTTCCGGCCAAAAAATCCCTCGTTTGGTTGCAAAATAAATGTATGTTGTTTTCCCAGACTCCGGCTCACGGAACGCGGACCACAACACAGGGAGGGTTATTGTGGGAAGCACATCGAAGGTTCCGATATGATAGGGTGCGACGAGCCCAGCTGTCAATTTCAGTGGTATCACTTCTCCTGTGTAGGAATCACCACACAGCCGGACGGGGACTGGCTATGTCCGACCTGTGATAAACGACAAGGTGCGGCGAGGAGCACGCCGCACGCGACTGCCCGCGCCCAAGGTCGGAACCGACCACCTGCGCCAACTGCGCGGTAGACCATCCGGCGTGCACCAGCGGGTGCCCGGTGTTCCGTAAGGAAGTAAGAAACAGACGAGCGGGCACTGTCGCCATATCGCGCCAACAGCGTCGCCCTGCAACTGAGAGGACCTTGTTCCTGCCAAGGCGCAGGCACCCACCACCAAGGCCATCACCAACCCGAAGCTGACCGATTTTTTGACCCCTCCATCCGGTGAAAAAATCATAAAATTCGTATGACGTATTTAAGACGACGAAGACGTTTTTTTTTTTTGACGTTTTCGTTTTTTATTTTTTTATTTTTTTTTTTCGTATTTTTTTTTTTTATGGGTCCCTTATGTATCACCTTTGTTAGAATATTACAATTATACGACTAAAATCCTAAAAGTGCGGAATGAATGCACTACAATGCCTTGAAAAACCAAGCTTTATAGCGATGTTCGTGTTATTCGGAAACATGAAGATTCTCGAAGCGCATAGTCTTTCTGGTTCTATTGCTAAATACATTAAATTCAAGCGTTTGCAGTATTTTTCAATTGCATGTTTTGCATTGCATTGCAATTGTTTTTGCAAATTCTCAATTTGTTTCCATCGTTTGTGTCCATCACATTTTTCCATCGGTTGATTGAGCTCTCAGAGCTGAAATATTATTTTTTAAATTGTTTAGGATATTAACCGTTGGGCCCTAAGATAGATCATGAGTTGCATCTATATTTTGCTTACGTTCATAAACTTTGAGAATGACAAAAGAATGTGCGCTCACGTGAGCGAAGCCGCGGGCACAGCTAGTTTTTAATATATGCGAAACCTGAATATAGTTTGTTCAGAATAAGTAACTGAATCGATTCAAATCATTTTTAAACCATGTTATATTTTGTCCCAATAATATTTAAAAAAAGTTACAAGTTGGACACCGAGCGACATTAAGTACCTATTGCAATAATTTAGGTAACTACTGCCAAATTATTATTATTAATGAGCTCAAGACGACGCTGGAGGCGCGCGCGCGGGCGCGCTGCTTGGTGACTAACGTTTTTTCCCGGAAAACCAGGTAGCAGAACAAGTTTATAACTTTGTGATTTTTCATGATACAGTTTTGAATTTTTGTACATAGTTTCTTTACATAAAAATACTAGACACGTGTTTCAGGTTTCGCATATACTAAAATTAATGTTGTATTGTAAATATTAATTCAGAAATCATCAATATTCTGACTCTACGTATCGATATTTATTTGGGGTCAGCACAGCATATCTTTTTCTTTCTCACTTTTCTATTATTCGTCTTCTCAGCAGTTATCTCCTTTCTTACCATATCATCGTTCACTCAATCCATTCACACTATACTTATATCCACATTCATACTCAAAACTTTCCTCAGGACATTTTCCTCATCCCTCTGCAGTACCTACACATATTACTATGACAACCAATTACCACACAACTTTTCAGTAACCGGCGCGGCGGCGCCACTTTCAAAATTCCACTATACAGAAATAAAAATCAATATCCTTACATTTATTAAGTGAATCAAGGATGTCACAGTTATTGTATTAAGTTTAATTCATCTATCAATAAGATCTAGACCTAATAAATATAATCCACCTAGATGACTCTTTGATTCTTCAGTCTTGTAAAAGAAGTCTAAATAAAATGTAGGCAATAAAAAGAAAAGTGCTTTCCTATATAAAAGTTCAGTTACTTAAGTAACTTTGACAAAGATGTGCAGGCGATGTTTCTGTCTTTGAATTCGATGCAAACTTTTACATCATTTTGTGCAAAATATCGCACTAAGAATCATTTTATAACTCCAAATAGTCGTCTATCGAATATTGTGTCATTATGTGACAGGTGTAGATGTATTATTCGTGGGGTTGTAGTGTACCAAGGTCAGTTGTGGAATTATAATGATTTTCTTAATTTGTTTTACATTTTTTCAAAAACAATAATTACGTTTGTTTTAAAATTTCATGACGTTCACAGATATTTTCTCAAAAATTACCTTTAACTCATTTTTAAATACCTTAATTTTATCGAGTTTTGACGCAAACACACCCACAGCTCCCCGCGGCCAAATGTAGGTACCTAGAATATTTGTCTCAAAATTTTACGTTTTATTTTTAAATTATTAAAATAATCAAATATTTAAACGTTTTTAGGGTTCCGTAGCCGAATTGCAAAATTGGAACCCTTATTTTTATAGATTCGTCATGTCTCTCTGTCCGTATGTCACAGCCACTTTATGCCGAAACTGTTAGGACTACACAGTTGAAACTTGGTAGGTAGATGTATTTTCTGTGAACCGCTTTACAATTCTCATAAAAAAAAGATTGTGGGGGGCTCCCCATACATAGAACAGTAAAAAAATAAAACATCAAATCTATACATGCGGGGGGGTCTATAAAAAAATTGACATTGAGGTTCCTAAAACCATTTTTTCTTAAAGTAAATCGTAAGTAAAAAAACTAACGAAATTTGGTTTGTATAAAATTTGATCTTTAGTTTTTGAGATATGGGAATTTTTCATCAAACTGCAGAAGTAACTTTGTGTTTCATTAACATACTATGAAAAACAAATTTAGTTTTGCTGTTGAATGTAATACAATACAACATATGCATAAGCCTTCAAAATAGTTTTATTATATTGTTTGGAGCTACGGAATCCTGTGTGCGCGTGAGTACGACTCGCACCTGGCTGGGTTTTATTCTATTTCATTAATAAAATAATGGAAAATCTTCACCCGGAAATGTCTCGTCTGTGAGACAAATGATTATGAATAATGTTCCTATTACATAATTATGTTTATGAATCAAAGGTCACAGAAAAAAAACTAATATTCATCAAGTAATGCTTGAGACCTTGCCCGTAATCAATTACCCTTCTGTAGATCTTTAGATCGAGATAATATAAGGGTTCTTGTTTGTATGAGACACATACAAAGTACAACAAATCCTTTCCTTGAGTAACATCCTTTTCGTTCAGACGTTACTGTGATGGGTTTTAAAGATTTCTACAATAAGTTGTTTAAGAAGAAAACCTGTCCGATCGATAACAATAATCGAGTAAAAGTTCTACTTCATCATGTTGTTGACAAAGATGTGCAGTCTATGCTTTTCCCTTTAAATCTAATGCAAACTGTAATATTCTTAACCAAATATTCTTTAAAATATGACTTTATTAGATCCAATGAAGTCAAAACCAAATTAATATCTTTATGTTGGACAATATTGCGTTTTATTCAATATGTGTTACGTTTAATTCACACATTGGGACAAAATGAACGTGCTCTTTATTGGCACTTCCACATGGTCTTGGATACCTTCTTTTATCCAACTGCTATCGCCATCTTTTATATTCTCAACCTTGCTCACTCGAAAATCAATATAGGAATCGTCCTTGTTATTCAAGAACTTCATAGACTCTTCAATAATAGGAACATCATCAAGGACGTTGCCAAATGGAACTGGATTGTAGTTATTTTAATTTTTGTCTATTATTTAGTGCGTTTTATTACTGCTCTTATTCTTTGGGCACCTTGGTTCATAATTGTTTGTGAACTGATTGAGTTTTGTTTTGACGCAAATATGATATACGCAATTAGAATCATTAGCTGCCTGGAAACTTACGTTGTTTTATGTAATAATCAACTTTTTAAGCCCCAGTATCGTAATAACGAAAATAAACACATTTGCAAGCTCCACGTGTACAATACAATATTGGAATGTTTTAATGTTTTCAAAATATCTTATGAGCCTTTAGTAAGTATAGTTTTTTGTCCTTTGAATATTCTCGACTATATTTACGAGTATTATGTAGCTGATATACAAGGTGTAAACGGACCCTTCACGAAGCCGTCAAACAAGTCTACGCATAAATTATTGCCGGGAAACGACATTTTTTGGGGTGTAAAATCACGCTTTACGGTAGGATTCAATGCAACGCATTGAAAACATTGTGGCGATGGATCGTTGAATAGTACAGAGGTCATGGAAGTATTTAAAGTATAGTTCTAACATTAAAAACTTGCAGGTATTTAAAAAGAAACTTAGTTTACCACCCAAACAACAAAAAAATATCGCAATGATCGGGAAAACAAGTGCCTTGCAGATTCGTTAAGGGTTCGTGAGAGGAACAATTTTGTTGGACTTTTCGCTTTATAATCGACTTCTGAAGGAGGAGATGATTATGTTATCCACCGGCATCTATGTTCTTTATTAGGATTTTGGTTTCCGAACTTAGTCCTTAAAGTGGACCATTGTACGTGAGCCATAGCGGCCGTTATTCCAGCCATCCCACCTCCCTCCAGAAACAGATCAATCTTCGCGGTTTTCTCAGGACATCCGCTTGCTCCAAGAGTTTCCTTGTGGATCTGGGTAACTCAAGGAGTACATGCGCTACTGTTTCCTCCGCTTCCATGCACGCTCTGCACAGGGAACTGTCGGTGATACCTAGGGTGTAAAAGTGTTTCTTCAATGAGCAGTGTCCAGTGATGGTCTCCGCCACCAGTCACAGGCTACTTCTGTCCAGGCTCAGAAGGCTTTTGGTCAGCTTCGTATCCAGGGATGGCATAGCTTTACCTATACCCTGGTGTCGTGGTCCACCATTTCTCTGCTTGTGTTTGTGTGTGATCCCTTAACCAACTCTAGTTGTTTGTAAGGAATGAGCACAATGGGATCGGGTCCGAAGGCTTTCGTGTTGAATCCCCTTTTGGCGAGTTCATCATCATTTCCAAGTGATCCACTGTGTCCTTTGATACAACGGTACCTTTTCTTTTGTTTTTTTCTTTTTCTGTACATATGTACACCGTTTACTCCTTGATTACTAGACCTTGTTTTCATTTGGTAGACTATCACCGGGTGGTGATGCCGCCATCCTTCGTCCATCATAAACACCATCTATCTTCACAAACTTTCACATATAATACTAAACCAATGCAAGATGACTCTGTTTGACTTCGTTTGTTAACGTTTTTGTTTCAGGTGTTAATGCACGCGCTTGAGACATGTATCCACGCACTCATTGATGTTCAATTTGTCATTATGATAGCGAGTAAAGAATTTGTAAGTATGATTCATACTAACATTTTTGAATGCCTTCCTAATTTTGAAATGGTACTTGGTACAATATTATATACATTAATAAATTAAAATAACCTATATTAACTAACTAACTTAAAAATAAACTTAAAAAATGGCGTCAAAAAACTCCTTCTCAACGTAGTCAACTGGTAATGTACCCAAAAGACTGGCGGCGTGTGTGATAATTGATCCTTGTGTCGATACTCTTGCGCCATCCCATCTTCCTAGCTCATCGTTATTTGTAAGTATTTTATTTGTGCAACAGTATTTGAGTGAGTAATTTGAAGTCGATACTATCAATGATATGATATATTTTAATTTTAGAAGTGTGCTGATCGCGGGATTAACATTAACTTTTCGGCAGATAAGCTGCCGACAAAGTAACCTTTTCTATTTTTGATTTTCCCATAATCGTTATTGCTGATATACGTCACTTTGTCTAGATATTAGGCTTCTATACATCCCAAGTTGTTGTGGGCAGTAGAGGCTAGACGTGTTTCAACAGGGTTAAACAATACGATCGCTAGCTTGCAAGGTCGATCGATACATTGTCACCTTCGGTTGTTCAAAAATAACTTGTATTTCTACTGTGTTTTTTGTTTCAGTGTATTCCACTGCTATTTCTTCTTAATCTTCAATGTATTTTAAAGAATATGTATTTGCAAATGCTGTTCAGCTGGCGTTGTGAGATGTTCTACTCAGCTCTGAACTTATTTCAAGATTCCTGTTCACGTACTTTGAGTTCAGGTTGCTCAGGTAATTGATCGTCGCTTAAAACCGACCGAGTCGACATGATAGGTAATTGCTTCATAATGTCACTGACTTTTAAGTCACAAAATGAAAAAGGTCTATTCGTGTGGTTATGTGACAGATAGTTTCTTCCTTAGTGTTGTTACAATGTTCTTGAAATCATTAACAAAAGTTATGAGAATAACTATACCTACTATTCGTTCGATATTAATTATCACATTAATTTTTTGTCAAAATACCATGTTCAGTTTTATTAGTGAAAGATTTCAGTTAAGAAAGTATTTGTTCAAAAAGAAAAACCCAATGACCAACATGTATGAAGCAATTTTGATAATTTGCTATTAAACAAGCATAGCATTTTAGATTTTATGAATAAAGTCACTTTTCAATTATTTATTTAATTGACTATTTATTACATTTTCAGATGAAGATAAGAAAATATGCAGAAATATTCAACGTTTACATGAAGCACATTTCAGCAAGGTTGACTTATGTGGACTGGCCGCCGTCGACGCTACGCTGCCACTAGGGCTGCTGAGTCTACTCACGAACTACACTGTGGTGCTTTTGCAGTTTACGTTCCTAAAATCTTAGAATTAATATTAAATATTTTCTCGATGTGATAAGCGTTATTTTTTTCTTTTTGTGTCCTCTTACATTGTAGACTAACACGCTTAGCAATGACCTATTTTATCTCTATTTTGCGATAAAAATGGACATAAAGTGCTTTAAAGATTTGTTGGCGCTTGAAATACATTGATAGAGAGGAAGCAGTGTTTTTTTTTTTAAATAGCCTTTTCTGCTCCACTGCTGGACAAAGGCGTCCCCTATTCCTTTCTAGTTCTCTCTGTATTTTTTCGTGTCTTCGGGAAATCAGTCAGGAAAATTAGATGTAGATTTTAAATTACAGACTAGCAAAGCTTGACAGCACTCTTGGGATGTAAGAGGGCATTAAATCGAACAGCAGCAATTAAATGAAATTGGTGTGATCTTTCTGCGGGTGTTTCTGGTGTCGTCCTTTCTCCTCTTCTTTTCTTCGTTTTCATTAACGCTATCACTAAGGTTAATATCTTAATCTTCTCATTATCATCTCTATGCAGACGACTTGCAGCTTTATCGCCATTTTAAAATCGAAGAGCTTTCAGGAGACATCGATGCCATCAATAATGATCTGCAAAACATCAGTAGGTGGGCTAATTTTTTTTTTTTTTTTTGATAATCCTAAAGCTCCTTCGTATCTTCGGGAACGTTTCGAATATCTGGTAGCTAGAGGTAAACCTTGTCGCTCATCATCATCGCTTCTCCTTCGTTTCCCTCCCCACTCCTCAAGTCGGTATGATGGTTCATTTACTGTTCGCGCTGTGCGCCTTTAGAATTCGCTTCCACACTCCTTGCGGGATAGTCCTTCGAGTATTTTATATGTATGTTTATATATTTTGCATGCATTATGTATATTTTATTGTATGTATTCGTTAAGTAGGGTTATAATTTAGGGTTATAGTTATAGGGTTATATTTCAAGAACATCGATCTGGAGCGTTTGAGAGGGGATGCGGGCAATGTAGACTGGTCTTCTGTTTATGACAGCAATGACCTGGACACTAAGGTTGCCGCATTTACCAAGATAGTGTTAAAACTTTTTGATGTGCATTCTCCACTTAAAAAGGCCAGAGTGAAGCATCTCCCAACTTCTTGGTTGTCTGATGCAATTAAAAACGCGATGTCTAAAAGGGATAAGGCGAAAAGGCGTTACAAAAAGGATCCTACTGAAGAGAACTGGTCCCTCTATAAGAAACTACGTAATCGCTGCGGTCGTATGTGTAGGGATGCTAAAGGCGTAAGATACACAACTCAATTCAAAACTTCAACACGGCACAAGTATGGCAATTTGTAAAATCCCTTGGAATCGGCAAAATTGCGAATGACAGCTCGCCGGACATTGTATTGAACGAAATTAATTTACATTTTTCTAAATCACCAGTGACTCTGGATAACGATGCTAAATCCTACACTCTGAACGATCTCTCCAATCTTCCTCGGCCAATATGTATTTCATTCTCTTTTCACCCAGTTACAGAAGGGGATATTAAGCGGGCCATTACATATATTTCTACTAAGGCGGTGGCTGATGATGGTCTCTAACTTCAGATGCTTCATCCTTGATGACCTCACTCCTGTCATTTTACACATTGTTAATTATTCCCTTTTTACTGACTCCTTTCCTTCTGCTTGGAAGAAGGCCTATGTTTTGCCTCTTCCCAAAGTTTCAAATCCCTCTACAGCATCCCAGTTTCGTCCAATTTCCATACTTCCAATCCTGTCTAAAGTCCTTGAGAGTGTTGTTAACAATCAACTATCTCATTACCTTTTCTCTGATAGCCTGCTTAGTCCTTACCAGTCTGGATTTCCCCCGGATCCTAGCACTGTATCAGCCTTACTTAAAATAACCGACGACATCCGATTGGCCATGGAGAACCGGCTCCGCACGGTGTTGGTTTTATTGGACTTCAGCAGTGCTTTTAATTCAGTTAATTTTGATATCCTTTCCTCTCTAAACATATCTCCTCCTGTGACTGCTTGGATTGATTCTTATCTTGAATGAGGCTTGCTCTGATTGGTGTGATCTTTCTCCGGGTGTTTCTGGTGTCGTCCTTTCTCCTCTTCTTTTCTCCGTTTTCATTAACGCTATCACTAAGGTTAATATCTTAATCTTCTCAATATCATCTCTATGCAGACGACTTGCAGCTTTATCGCCATTTTAAAATCGAAGAGCTTTCAGGAGCCATCGATGCCATCAATAATGATCTGCAAAACATCAGTCTGTGGGCTAAAAATTTTGGACTCCTAGTTAACCCAACTAAATCGCAAGCTCTCATTATTGGTGGCAGATACTTCGTCAATTCATTAACTCATCGGGCCCTCCCGCCTGTTGTGTATGATAGTGTCGCCATAGCCTACTCGAAAAAAGTTAAAGACTTTGGTGTATTCTTGGACTGTAACCTATCTTGGCATGTTCACATTGCTGAAGTAAGCAGGAGGGTGTTTTGTTCGTATCGGTCACTTAAGCGTTTTCAGAAGTTCCTGCCATTTCAGACTAAAATTACTCTTGCTCAGTCTCTTCTTCTTCCTCTTCTAGACTATGCTTATGTCTGTTTTCTTGATGCGACTGAGGAACTTCTTGATAAGCTCGAACGTGTGCAGAATTTGTGCATCCGCTTCATTTTCGGGCTTCGCAAGTACGACCATGTGTCGGAATTTCGGAAGCAACTGAAGCGTCTACCTATTCGGCAGCGTCGAGATTTACACACTCTCTCTTTTCTCTTTTCTGTTCTCCATAATCCTAAAGCTCCTTCGTATCTTCAGGAACGCTGCGAATATCTGGTAGCTAGAGGTAAACCTTGTCGCTCATCATCATCGCTTCTCCTTCGTTTCCCTCCCCACTCCTCAAGTCGGTATGGTGGTTCATTTACTGTTCGCGCTGTGCGCCTTTAGAATTCGCTTGCACACTCCTAACATACTTCGTTAGATGTGTTTAAGAAAGGAATAAGAGAACATTTCCTGTCTACGTGATAATAGTATGTATATAGTATTTTATATGCATGTTTATATATATTGTATGCATTATGTATATTTTATTGTATGTATTAGTTAAGTAGGGTTCTAATTTAGGGGTATAGTTATAGGGCTATATTTCAAGAACATCGATCTGGAGCGTTTGAGAGGGGATGCGGGCAATGTGGACTGGTCTCCTGTTTATGACAGCAATGACCTGGACACTAAGGTGGCCGCATTTATCAAGATAGTGTTAAAACTGTTTGATGTGCATTCTCCACTTAAAAAGGTCAGAGTGAAGCATCTCGCAACTCCTTGGTTGTCTGATGCAATTAAAAACGCGATGTCTAAAAGGGATAAGGCGAAAAGGCGTTACAAAAAGGATCCTACTGAAGAGAACTGGTCCCTCTATAAGAAACTACGTAATCGCTGCGGTCGTATGTGTAGGGATGCTAAAGGCGTAAGATACACAACTCAATTCAAAACTTCAACACGGCACAAGTATGGCAATTTCTAAAATCCCTTGGAATCGGCAAAATTGCGAATGACAGCTCGCCGGACATTGAATTAAACGAAATTAATTTACATTTTTCTAAATCACCAGTGACTCTGGATAACGATACTAAATCCTACACTCTGAACGATCTCTCCAATCTTCCTCGGCCAATATGTACTTCATTCTCTTTTCACCCAGTTACAGAAAGGGATATTAAGCGGGCCATTACATATATTTCCACTAAGGCGGTGGCTGATGATGGTCTCTAACTTCAGATGCTTCATCCTTGATGACCTCACTCCTGTCATTTTACACATTGTTAATTATTCCCTTTTTACTGGCTCCTTTCCTTCTGCTTGGAAGAAGGCCTATGTTTTGCCTCTTCCCAAAGTTTCAAATCCCTCTTCAGTGTCCCAGTTTCGTCCAATTTCCATACTTCCAATTCAGTCTAAAGTCCTTGAGAGTGTTGTTAACAATCAACTATCTTATTACCTTTTCTCTGATAGCCTGCTTAGTCCTTACCAGTCTGGATTTCCCCCGGATCCTAGCACTGTATCAGCGTTATTTAAAATAACCGACGTCATCCGAATGGCCATGGAGAACCGGCTCCTCACGGTGTTGGTTTTATTGGACTTCAGCAGTGCTTTTAATTCAGTTAATTTTGATATCCTTTCCTCTCTAAACATATCTCCTCCTGTGACTGCTTGGTTTGATTCTTATCTTGAATGAGGCTTGCTCTGATTTGATGATTGGTGTGATCTTTCTGCGGGTGTTTCTGGTGTCGTCCTTTCTCCTCTTCTTTTCTCCGTTTTCATTAACGCTATCACTAAGGTTAATATCTTAATCTTCTCATTATTATCTCTATGCAGACGACTTGCAGCTTTATCGCCATTTTAAAATCGAAGAGCTTTCAGGAGCCATCGATGTAATCAATAATGATCTGCAAAACATCAGTTTGTGGGCTAAAAATTTTGGACTCCTTGTTAACCCAACTAAATCGCAAGCTCTCATTATTGGTGGCAGATACTTCGTCAATTCATTAACTCATCGGGCCCTCCTGCCTGTTGTATATGATAGTGTCGCCATAGCCTACTCGAAAACAGTTAAAGACTTAGGTGTATTCTTGAACTTGTAACCTATCTTGGCATGTTCACATTGCTGAAGTAAGCAGTAGGGTGTTTTGTTCGTATCGGTCACTTAAGCGTCTTCAGAAGTTCCTGCCATTTCAGACTAAAATTACTCTTACTCAGTCTCTTCTTCTTCCTTTTCTAGACTATGCTGATGTCTGTTTTCTTGATGCGATGAGGAACTTCTTGATAAGCTCGAACGTGTGCAGAATTTGTGCATCCGCTTCATTTTTGTGCTTCGCAAGTACGACTATGTGTCGGAATTTCGGAAGCAACTGAAGTGGCTACCTATTCGGCAGCGTCGAGATTTACACACTCTCTCTTTTCTCTTTTCTGTTCTCCATAATCCTAAAGCTCCTTCGTATCTTCAGGAACGCTTCGAATATCAGGTAGCTAGAGGTAAACCTTGTCGCTCATCATCATCGCTTCTCCTTCGTTTCCCTCCCCACTCCTCAAGTCGGTATGGTGGTTCATTTACTGTTCGCGCTGTGCGCCTTTAGAATTCGCTTGCACACTCCTAACATATTTCGTTAGATGTGTTTAAGTAAGGAATAAGACAACATTTCCTGTCTACGTGATAATAGTATGTATATAGTATTTTATATGTATGTTTATATATATTGTATGCATTATGTATATTTTATTGTATGTATTAGTTAAGTAAGGTTATAATTTAGGGTTATAGTTATAGGGTTATATTTCAAGAACATCGATCTGGAGCGTTTGAGAGGGGATGCGGGCAATGTGGACTGGTCTCCTGTTTATGACAGCAATGACCTGGGCACTAAGGTGGCCGCATTTACCAAGATAGTGTTAAAACTGTTTGATGTGCATTCTCCACTTAAAAAGGTCAGAGTGAAGCCTCTCCCAACTCCTTGGTTGTCTGATGCAATTAAAAACGCGATGTCTAAAAGGGATAAGGCGAAAAGGCGTTACAAAAAGGATCCTACTGAAGAGAACTGCTCCCTCTATAAGAAACTACGTAATCGCTGCGGTCGTATGTGTAGGGATGCTAAAAGGCGTAAGATACACAACTCAATTCAAAACTTCAACACGGCACAAGTATGGCAATTTATAAAATCCCTTGGAATCGGCGAAATTGCGAATGACAGCTCGCCGGACATTGAATTAAACGAAATTAATTTACATTTTTCTAAATCACCAGTGACTCTGGATAACGAAACTAAATCCTACACTCTGAACGATCTCTCCAATCTTCCTCGGCCAATATGTACTTCATTCTCTTTTCACCCAGTTACAGAAAGGGATATTAAGCGGGCCATTACATATATTTCCACTAAGGCGGTGGCTGATGATGGTCTCTAACTTCAGATGCTTCATCCTTGATGACCTCACTCCTGTCATTTTACACATTGTTAATTATTCCCTTTTTACTGACTCCTTTCCTTCTGCTTGGAAGAAGGCCTATGTTTTGCCTCTTCCCAAAGTTTCAAATCCCTCTACAGCATCCCAGTTTCGTCCAATTTCCATACTTCCAATCCTGTCTAAAGTCCTTGAGAGTGTTGTTAACAATCAACTATCTCATTACCTTTTCTCTGATAGCCTGCTTAGTCCTTACCAGTCTGGATTTCGTCCGGATCCTAGCACTGTATCAGCCTTACTTAAAATAACCGACGACATCCGATTGGCCTTGGAGAACCGGCTCCTCACGGTGTTGGTTTTATTGGACTTCAGCAGTGCTTTTAATTCAGTTAATTTTGATATCCTTTCCTCTCTAAACATATCTCCTCCTGTGACTGCTTGGATTGATTCTTATCTTGAATGAGGCTTGCTCTGATTGGTGTGATCTTTCTCCGGGTGTTTCTAGTGTCGTCCTTTCTCCTCTTCTTTTCTCCGTTTTCATTAACGCTATCACTAAGGTTAATATCTTAATCTTCTCATTATCATCTCTATGCAGACAACTTGCAGCTTTATCGCCATTTTAAAATCGAAGAGCTTTCAGGAGCCATCGATGCCATCAATAATGATCTGCAAAACATCAGTCTGTGGGCTAAAAATTTTGGACTCCTAGTTAACCCAACTAAATCGCAAGCTCTCATTATCGATGGCATATACTTCGTCAATTCATTAACTCATCGGGCCCTCGCGCCTGTTGTGTATGATAGTGTCTTGGCATGTTCACATTGCTGAAGTAAGCAGGAGGGTGTTTTGTTCGTATCGGTCACTTAAGCGTTTTCAGAAGTTCCTGTTTTCGTTTAAGAAAGGAATAAGAGAACAATTCCTGTCTACGTGATAATAGTATGTATATAGTATTTTATATGTATGTTTATATATATTGTATGCATTATGTATATTTTATTGTAGGTATTAGTTAAGTAGGGTTATAAGATTATGTTAATTTAAGTTTTAAATGTACTGTTTATGCACATAAGCATATCCCCTTCTGAAAATCTCGCAATCTAAGTAAGGTTTGCTGTAAGAAAACCCAATTCTGGGTTAAGCTCGCCTTTGTACATAAGCTATATTTGTAATTATGTATTTCTCTTATGTTGTGTGCAATAAAGAATAAGAACGAATTTAACTAGTTGATTAAACCAGTAGGAAAACGTAAATCAACGTTAACGTTTCGTTAACGGAAAAACCGTCAACGACCCATCACTAGAAAATACACACGATCTTCAATAAAACTATAAAATTATGCGTATCTATATCTTATAACGACGTGTATTCACTTCCACCCAATACAAAATCACAGAATAATAGTGCTCTAGTCTACTTATACTTTCGCTTGTAACGAAACCATACCGCAATCTAATTCGGCGACAACGCCATCTAGTTAGATCATCGGTACTAAATATCTAAAATTCTTACAAACTCTAAATAAAAACATGTGAAACGGCTTGACATTCCGCCCATCAAAGACATGCTCGAATGAGTTTTCTCCCAAGGGGGGCAAGGGCGCTGTGAAATTATGAAGAAACAAAATAAATAAAAAAAAACAATATCAATCACTGGTTGGTAATACGCATAGTTTAAAAATAGGTCTTTTAAATACAGAACCATTACATTTTATAGTTACCCCTCGTGTGAGTCCGTCCGAACCGGGATGCTTCTCTAAAATCCTTCCCAGCAACCATTTGCCAGGAGGAAGATTGTACTCTTCTACAAGGACAATGTCGGCAACATTCGGATCTAAATCTTTTTATAACCATTTATAACGCTGCAAAATCGAAGTTAGAACTTCCATAGACCATCGTCGCAGGAAATCCAGGGTCATTTTTGTACGTGTTGCCATCGCCTCAACGTGCCCACACACCACGCTCGTAATTACTTTCCGGCACAATAACTAGAGGTTCTCCGATTAAAAAATGACCGGGTGTAAGAGGCATTGGACCATCAGGATTTTGGGAAAGTTGGTCTTGAAGCAAGCCTCAATCTGTACAAGTAAGGTAGCTATTTCCTCGTAGGTAAGAGTGGAATCACCAATGACGCGCTTTAAATGGCATTTTGTTGATGCCGGCTTCCCAAAGTCCACCAAAATTTGTGGCATGGGGAGGTATAAAATGCCACTTGACGTTGACACCTTTACAATTGAGCCAACCCCTAATTTCATTAGCAATCACTGACTATTCAGCAGCGACTAAGGTAGCTGCGCCTACAAATTCTTTGCCATGATCGCTCCAAATATCACTGCAATGGTCTCTTCTAGCGACAAATCGCTTAAAACCGACTATAAAATAGAGGTAAGTTCGCTAATGGCTTCTATGTGCACCGCTCAAGTGACCATGCACACAAACCGACAGATGTACCCCTTGTAAGCCTTTTTGCAACGACCTATAGATACTCTCATAATGATTTGACCGGCGAAATCAACACCGGTATGCAAAAACAGAACATTAACATGCACGCAGTCTGATCCATACCTCACGATCTATTTATAAAAAAGTAGCCCGGCCACCGTCTTATACTTTTAAAATTGCTCTAACGATATTAATTTGTCAACGCCAGACATATTATCGATAGTAATAACGTCCACTATTGACAAACTTGCTTTTTAATTCCTCACTAGTACACGAAGTTTCACACGAAGGACGTCTGAAAACTAATATAAGTTTTCGATAAAATAACAATATGAAATCTACAAGCAAAGTATTGCTAAATGACGACTTTCTTAGTGTCTTTTATCCTTTTTACTACATACATACTATCTTCTGTGTGCGAAAATATAATATCTATGATAATTGTTTGGAAGTCGCAAAAGGAAAAAACTTTATATGTGCTGTATTCATTAATTGTCTGATGGTTTCTTTTTACGGTCTAGTCATGAAATTCTCTAATTTCGGTGATATATTCAAAATGGCCTACTATTTTATTTACTTCGAATATGCTTTCAATTTCGGAGCTGTGTGTTTTCTCAATTTGTATTTTAGTCGCAATAGTGTGCGTTTGCTATCAATTTTGTACGAGATTGACAAAAGTCTTTATAGTAGCAAAGATTTGAAAAAACTGAAGATCGTCACATGGATGTCACTTGTCTTTATCATATCCAACTGTGTTGCCCTAATATTTTTCAAAGTCGGATTCGACATACACTGGTCTTTCATGAGAGGTATTTTTGTATCCATTTCTGCGCTTTCGGATATTGAATTATTACATATAACGATATCTGTGAATATATTGAGTTACCAAACTAGAATCTGGAACACTATTGTAGAAAACACACATTTTGGCAAAGTTAATGATGACGAAATAACAGTGGACAACGATACAGCGTTGGAAGAAATCAATGATGCATTA
The DNA here is from genome assembly GCA_905163415.1 of Noctua fimbriata. Lineage (NCBI taxonomy): Eukaryota > Metazoa > Arthropoda > Insecta > Lepidoptera > Noctuidae > Noctua > Noctua fimbriata. The sequence continues at coordinate 17,350,041 of LR990935.1, forward strand.
AAGGCTGTTAACGAAGCTTGGAATCTTATAAGGAATTCTTCTGGACTTATAGTAAATTACAACTTTATATTTGGCAATCTAATTTATAATGTTGAGGACCTCGTGCTTAAATAATAACAGCCGCTCGGGTTGCCTAGGTTGATCCGTGGATGGATGACCACCCATTACATACCGAGTTTCCTCCGTGCCTCGGAAAGGACGTTAAACCGTTGGTCCCGGTCATTTGTAGATCTTTGACAGTCGTTACAGGTAGTCAGTGTCCCGAAAGTCTGACACTCAGTCTTACCAAGGGGTGTCCTATTACCCAGTAACTGGGTTCCCAACATAATTGGGAAAAGGCTAGGCAGATGATGAGTCTGTTTTATAATGTTGATGTTTCATCCGCCTAACCTATTAACAAATTCATTTATTCTAGACAAGACGCAGTATTCTAAGATTACAATATTTTATTGCAGATTGTATTTCACTATGTTACAACGTTTATACAATCTTTGTTTTACGCTGAAATCCTAATAATGTGGTCGAAAATTCATTTGGTAAGTATTTGTTAGTGTTTTTGCACTTTTTGATGTATTTTTTTCAAATTATGATTGGTATTCTCGTGGAGGGGCGAAACACGTGTCGGGCATAACACGTTTCGGGCATAACACGTGTCGGACACAACACGTGTCGGTTTGGATGCAAGCAGCATGCTGACTATGTGGTGGGAGGGCGGCGCTGCATCCTGCATCACAGCCTGGATCTATTTGCGGAATTAAAACGAAATACTTTGCATATAATTTTTATTGCAATATTATTATCATCTTTAAATAAAATATCCGTTGCGTCTCTCACCAAAATCTTCAAATTTATTCTCTTATATATACGATGTATTAACGTTATTTCAAAAATTTTTAGGGGCAAGAATTCATGGTTCTTAGCCATGCCGTTGGTATGGTACTGTTGCTCTCCAAGGGATTCTTCGTAGAAACACAATTGAGTGTTGCTTGCGAAGGGTTTTACAGAGAAATTACTGGAGCTCAAACCAATGTGATATTAAAACAATCCCAAAATTGTGAGTATGTAGAAATCTTTGAACAGAAATTACGTAATATTTTTCACTACGTAGCTGATAAAAATAACGTTTATTTACTGAACGCAGGATATACATAGACACTAACAGCCAAAGTAAAAAATACAATACCATGCCATAAACTAACAAATACCTACACCATTTTTCTATTTTTGAAAAAAAATAATTAATAGCAAGAAAGTACGGACGCACCATGTAGATCGCACCTTAGATCCCTACTTAAATCCCATCCTCATAAATCCAGCAATTACTCCTACTCCTTCTCCGTCCATGCTGTAAGGTTGTGGAACTCACTTTCGCCTAGCATTCGTGATTTGAAGACCATTTCATTGTTCAAAACCAGAGTGAAAAATCATTACCTTTCTTCTCAATTATGATTTATAATATACATATATATTTTTATTAGTTTATATATCTTAGCATTATGTATTTATATAAGTATATACTAATATTTACTTTTATGTATATTTATATAGTATTATAGGATAAGTTATTTAAGGCACATATACACATTATTCTCTTCCTTTTTAAACACTATCGTCTACATTTCTTTTTCATTTCTCCTTTTTGCGGGTCTGCTGGCAGAAATTTCTTATGAAAAAAGCTGTACCCTTGTACTCATATATTATAATGTTATTTTCCTGTGTTGTCTTCTGTGTGTACATAAATAGTTAAATAAATAAATAAAAGTCCCTGATGTCAGTGTGCCTATTGGCAAAGACCTCCTGTAGCTGATCCATCGTTTGCTACTCTTCTCCAGTTAGGTCCCGCTGTAAGTTTAACCTTGTCTTCCGATCATCTATGCTGCCTGCATGTTTTTCTTTTTCCGTCCCTCGGATACCAATTTGTTATTGTTTTGCTCCATTTTTCCTGCTTGTCTCATCATATGGCCTGCTACTACGTACTACTTAAGGAAGAAGTAACAAATTTGTTTATGCCACAAAGTTTCGACTAAGTGCTAAAGCTACACGAGTTACACGAGACTTAAAATAGGTTCGAACTGACGATCTGTCAGGCTTTGCTTCAACTGGTTGTGGGTGGGACAGGCTTAAAAGTACCTTTCGTATAATTACAACATAAGCTGCAAAACAGCAGAGTTATACCGCCAGCCTGGAGGCTCAGCCCAGGTCGAGGAGTCGCCTGAAAGCCTTCGGCACTTTCCTCAGCGCACTGCTCTCAAGCACTAGCCGCGGATCACCAACTGAGAAACAGGAAGCAGCAGTGGAGAGGTTTTTTAGGAAAACACCGACAAAACCGGCACAACGAAGCCTACGCCAATGAGAGACGCCAACGAGAGCCGACAAAGTGCAAGTCAGCGCCCCTGTCCTCGCACTGAACTCGTTAACCACAGACCACGTGAAGAGCGCTTTCCTCGAGTACGTAGCAATTGTGAGGGCGACCAATCTCATAACATGCAAGAAGATCCTGCAGACCTTCCAACTAAACACAGAAGGACTGCTAAGAGACTCGAGGAGGCAGGGGCAGCCGTGTATGACAACGTCAAATCCCAAGTCATCAAAGGGGAAATGACGGGGTCGTACATGGCAGCCTATAGCGCAAAGAACGGGGCCCTGGACGAGGAGGAAACGGAGCGCGTGGGAAGGCTAAAATATAGAACATCAAACGACGACCCGGTAGTGGTTACCGCCAAGTGTACCAAGATCATGCTGGACAATAGAATCCTTGAAATGGCACAGTCCATCTCCGGGATCCCGGTTAAAACAGCATCGCAGGAACATTGGACGGTACCCAATATCAGGTGGGTAAACGGAGTTCCAGGTTGCGGCAAGATAACCTGGGTGGTGAAACATTTCGATGGGGAGAAAGACGTTGTAGCCACCACGACGACCGAAGCTGCCAAAGACCTTAGAGAGAAGCTTGCGGACCGCTTAGGAGACCGAGTAAAGACAAAGGTGCGCACTATGGCCTCAATCTTAGTCAACGGGTTCAAGAAAGAAGAGAAATGCTACCGCCTAACGATAGACGAGGCTCTTATGAACCATTTTGGAGCCATAGTCGTGGCAGTAAAGTTGTCAGGAGAAAGCGAGGTTGTCCTCATCGGAGACGTGAACCAGCTACCATTTTTGGACAAAGAGAACCTTTTCGAGTTAAGGTATACCGTCCAAACATGGTGGCTGGCATCACCCAGAAGCTACTTTGCACGCACCACAATCTGATGGATGTGGCATTCGCACTCAGCGAGATATACTCCGGTATATACTCCTCCAAGTCGTCGCTGTCGCGGTTCCACTCACTGAGCGTCAAATGGTACACAGACACAAATACCAAACACTGCCCAAATCACCCTATTCCTGGTTCATACGCAAGAGGAGAAAGCTTCTCTTGTCAGCCAGGGATACGGGTCCGGCGAAGGGTTGCGAACTCTTACCATCCACGAGGCCCAGGGTTTGACCTTCGACAGCATGATCATCATCAACACCAAGTCCAGGAGACTCCAAATCCACGACAGCATCTCACGCGGTAGTGGCGGTGTCGAGACATACAGTCAGTTGCGTCTATTACACCGACGACGCCGATGACGCCATGGGCCGCTTTGCGAAGAGAGCGATGGATGCGCCTACTAAAATGGTCGTCGAGTACAACCTGAAGATGGCCATGCAGCATCGAGACGCGGTCGTTGTGGAAGCTTTGTTCAGGCTAGCGAAGTCCCTGATCAGTCGACGCACGTAAACAACAAGTCCCCATCCAAATCCCAAAAAACAACCCCAATCCAAACTAACCCAGACTGTACTTCCTGAAATAAAAAAATGATGATGTAAAACTGCTTGGCAGAGTGAGTCTGTCATACTCACGTGAAAGCTTTGCCGATGGTGGCGCTGCGCAGCCAGGTTGAGCTAAGCGGCACGAATGTGCAAGTCATGTCCGTGAACGGGTGCCGTCGGTCGGAGCCGGTCGGCTCACTTTGCCATGCAGTTATCAGTGAAATATCTCTCAATTTTTATGTGTAACCATAGATAAGTAAAATAAATTATTAATTAAGATATAAGTAAATGTAAATAGTAAGCATGAAAAAAAAAACAGTATATAAATATAGATGGACTCACGTAGATGTTTAAGTTACCTTTATACATACATATTTCCTTTTTTTAAATTACGATTAGTTTAAACTAGATTTAAAAATTTATTGTAACGAATATTTTATAAAAAATGTAAACGAAACGAAGGAGCCTGAAACTCACGACACAGGGAATCCTAGTGTGAGTTTCAGGATTCAATGCATTGAATGTAATCTCTTAACAATAAATTATTATTAGTCTTATTCTTATACAATAAGTTAGTATAATGTAACGTGTCCTATGTAGGAGCAAACACGAAAAATAAAAAAAAGCAAACAATTAAATTAATTAAAAAAGAGCGCGGACCTCCATGTCTGCGGTAGAAACAAATTCAAAAAAAAAATACAGCATAAGTCACTTATGAATTAAGCATAGTGGTTGGATTACGACACATGCCCACATAAAATATAATTCAGATCTGAACACTATGGGGCGCTAAAAATGATTGATGTAAGGTCATTAGCATAAACTCGCCCTAGCATTGTCATGCAACAGATTCTTTCCTAAACGAACCACGGTATCTGGTTATCTGTCGCGGCGATTTTGGCGCGAATCCTACATCTGTTCCGCTGCTTCTGGGTGATCTCGCGCGTTATCGGCGCGTGTGAAAATGACGATATCTCTAGTTATGTATGGGACCTGTATACAAGTTATGTCGTTGGAATCGTTATGAAATAAGCTAACACATTATGAACGAATTAGTTCAATTTCGCCTTGTAATATATTTATCAATTCTAATTTTAAATCTGGCTGAGCGAGTTTTTTCCAGTTTATTGTACAAAAATCGTAATAATTAAAAAAAAAAAAATTATGTATATTATTGATATTTTACGTTTATTTCCTTGATTTTAGTGCCATCAAAAAGGGTCTGGAAGAACATGTATCGTATTATACAAGGGGATTTTGAGAAGCTCAGTGCTTGTGGAGTATTCGTCGTGGACGCGGCAACACTGTTACATTTCTGCAACCTTATCACCACATACATTATAGTACTACTACAGTTTGCGTTTCTGTAATATTTGAATGTTTTTACTTTGTATCTTTTACTGTTGTGTAATTAAATATTATGTTTGAATTATTTTGTCAATTATTGTGTCCCAACAGTTGAACATTACAAAATTAAGTGGGGACATGAACTGTGATTCTCCTATGAATTTGACGTGGTTATGAGACTGTTAATATCCTATCAATCCAAGTTTTTTTTTTTCTCGCAGGCTGCACATAACATTCTTTGGCTAAGATCTCCAGAAATGTTTTTTTTATCGCATTTATTGGCCCTTGTTCGATTTTTACTTTGAAACATTCGGGTGTCCAGTCATGTTAACAATTTTTAATCTACAAATGTACATAGTACAACAACCTTTCATAAGTAGTCTCTCCTTTGTCGCATGATATGGTGTAAAAATAGGAAGTATATTTGTAGCTGATGTGGTATTTTCTACGTCGACATGTATGTTATGTTGAAAAAATGGCTTTGCACAGCACTTGAATGTTCCATCTGCAAAGAACTGGTGAATATTTTTCAAGATTTTTATAGCAGTTTTTGACCTAAGTATGTACTAAACTTCGGCTGTCACCTTCAGACCTCAGATCAGTTTATCCGTGACCATGGTTCTTGCAACAGCGCCGAAATATCGGGAACTCAAAACGAATAGCAACATGGTAAATATCTCGTTTTCAGTGTTAATGATAATGTTAGTGACAATGTTAGTTTAAAAATTTAAATTTAAGACAGTCGCTTTCAAAACGTATCGTTTTGATACAATGACTTTCAATGGCATTGACTTAAGCTTTTGGTAGTCCACATACAATTTTGATTAATCCATTACCGTTATGGCTGATGCCACTTTGTCCAGGTTCTCTTATCTATGTATTATCACCTCGATCTTAACCTTATAAAAAATTACAATAGTCCACAGAAAAACTAACTAATTTGGGAAATTAATTTTATTGCTTTGTTCGATACATCACTAAAATTATTTGGAATTGAGGTAGTTCCCGGCTAGAAAAATATTATTCAATAAAATACATTCCATTGAACACACTTACGAAAATATTTTATCCAAATTAAAAAAAAAATATCGACTACTAAGACTCAACTTTTCTCAGAAGCAGACATGCCGTCTAATACTTCTGTAGTGTCTCCAGCTGATGGAGAAGAACGAGAATTAAAATTCTTGAAACAGAATCCACCAATGCAAGTAGTGCCCCAGCACCTGGCAATTTTCTGGAAAAAGACCTTCAATCCGCCCTTAAGCTAATAAACATGATGCAAGCCATGCTCTTCTACCGTGGAGGTCTGTCCCGCTTGGGCGGAGCACCGCCGCACAGTGTTCGGAATACTTATATTACGAGCTACTTTAGGTCCAAACAACATGGCAATATAACTTGAAATTTGCAAGTGATTAGGGTACATTATTAGTTATACAACTCGTTGCCACCCCAAATTTCCCGATTCCGGGAAATGTTCACAGCTCAGCAATGCACTAATCCCACGCGATAATAATACCGGTCAGTCGCTTTTGTTAGCCGCTAATCATCGCACGTGTTTACGCTCTGTTCTTGCAACTGTTTTTGAGTTTTTTATAAGAATTTTGGTTCATCATGGGTTCCACATCCACAGGTAAGAATATACACTAATTTGTTAATCATATATAAATTCGTATTATGAGAAAATAAATAAAATACGAATGGAAAAAAATAACCAAATTTGCAAAAAGTTTAAACGTTTAATAGACTCCAACTATTTCCCAGCCAATTCCAGCCGTCCATGTTTTTTTTGTAAAAATCGAGTCTTTATCTAGCTTTCGACTGATCAAATTTTTTCGTTCACCAGGTGTTACCCGAGGAATAACACGCCTTCACCTTTTTGACCTTTTATGTCGTCATAAACTGGTCAATCAAGCGAATAACGGATCTTCTACTGGTCGAATGGTGGACTATGTATCTTCAGAGGTTCCAGTACTTCCAGTAGAAGTTATTAAAAATAAAATTAAGGTGTTTTCTGCTGTGCTAACCAAGAAATGGAGTACTATCAGGAACAAAGAGAAGTTTGTTTTAAAATGCAACGACTGGCTGCAAGAAGAGCTTTGTTCAGTACAAAATCAAGAAGCCGGATAACCTGAATGTACACCTGCTCGATCTGCTGTAGCTCAAACGATGGATTTTGTTGGTTTAAGTGCATCAGCAAAGAAAAAGCGGACGAAGATGTTGGTGGCGGACCATTCTCCGGAGGAGACTATTGAAGACCAGCTACATGTTCTGCTCATCTCCTCCGATGCATTAATATCCAGCATGAGACCATTGCTTAAGAGAAAATCGGGTACTTTGGCGCCAGAAGTTTTACTATTATTGAAAGCTCCTGAAGCGCCTGAAAGGACGCACTCATCCGATGAAGACGCAAACAGCGAGTAGACAAAGGCGAAATGCCTTTTTCAGGGCCGCCTATTTAAAAATGTCTTAAAGTAAACGCTAAAAAAGTACTTTATTTTTAAGTCTATATGTATATGTACTCATTTACAACATATACTTAGTAATACATGTGGTTTTTCTCGTGTAAGTCCACATACGTGTACCTACCTACATATAAATTAAAAATTTTATGTTAAAAATCAAAGTAGCTCGTAATACAATCATTCGTGTCCCCGTAGCGGCGATTGGTGGCGGCGATCTCTCGCCTCCGGCCCTGGTTCAAGCCATGGTCCGGAGCGAGAGGGAATGGGAAGCCGTCACCTCCTTCTGCGAAGCAGTCATACAAGTGAAGGAGGTGGTGGGACGTGAGAGAGAGCGAGCTTTCAAAGAGATGTCAGCAACCATGTCGGGGTCCGCATGGACCTGCCAGGGCTGCGGGGCTGTTCTGTGCTAAGTAATTCGGGACAACATGCTCGACAAACAGATCTTGTACAACAGAGTCGCTGCACTCACAACATTGTGCGGCTACTTTCAATTACTCGTCATCATCATCATCGACCATCATCATTTCCAAGGTTTCGAACTTGTTCTACATTTAAATAAAAGGTATGCGTTCGTTTTGTTTGTCTTGTTTAGTCTTTTGAACTGCTACACCGATAATATTCAGAAGCACATTGTCGTGCTCTTTGTCTCGAGAATTCAAAATGTCTACAGAAATCTCAAAATATACGAAAGTTTTAAATATTTTATTCTACAGAATTGGATTTGTGTCATTGCATTAAACTATTTCCATATTTCTTGGATGATCTATATTTTACTTTATATTTCGACCTTTGGGTTTTGCAAGTATTTTTGCCTCTTATTGTTTCATTTGCGTTGACATGCATATTTTGTATGCTATAAGGCTAATGAAGCTAATGTTGAAGCCTTTAGAAAATTGGATTAAAATGTTCAGATCTCAGAATGCGTCAAAAATTCACTAAATGATTGTTATTGTAAGACAATATTTGGAATGTATTATGAAATCAAAATTACAGGCACTTTTGATTTGTCGAAGCAAAGACAACAATGAAAAGTACCTACAGTCCCAGTCACAAGGCATAAAAACTGTGATACTGTAGTTGAAAATTTTAGAAACTTATTAAATATTTGAGAAGGCAAATATTTGCCTTTGAATTGAGAATTACAATATGAGACACAAAAATAATCTTCATGGTCATCGGAGAGTTCGAGAATTTCATCGATACTTGTAATTAAGATAATTGACTGTCATGTTTATTATCAAATTATCGATTACAATTTGCCTTGGTAACACTTATAACTCAATCTATTAAGTACGCTTAATAAAATATGTAGTTATCATTTGCGTTGAAAAGGTACTTACAAAATGATGTCTTTTGTGAAAAGGAAAAAACTAAATATTTTACAAAAATTTCAAGTAAATTTTTTTTCGGATACTGGTGTCGATAAAGATGTGCAAGCTATGCTTTTACCTTTGAACTTAATGAAAATTGTCGTGTTAAGTCCAAAGTTTCGCATCAAAAATGATGTCGTTACTCCAAATGATGCCTTATATAAATTCGTGTTGCTTTGTGGGACAATGCTCGCCATGTTTAATTTTTTTTATCGCATTCTTCACAATTCTGATGATTATGTACGAGTTTACACATTTTTATTTATTCAAGATATCAACACGTACACCGATTTCTTCTTTAATGGTTGCGGATTTTTCATTAACTTTCTGCTTACTCTAATTCATTCGAAGGATTTCGTGATGATGATTTTGACCATTCAAGACGTCCACAGATTTGTCAATAATAAAGTTCATACTAAAAGATTTGTCAGGAACAACTGGATTAGTATAACTGGCTTTTTTTTCGGGTTCATGTTATTCGTCTTTTATCAGTATATCTGGTATCCAGATCTACCATTTAATACCATTGTCTTGGTGATTTATGTATTAGTCTATGATACCGATATGATTTATGCAATCAGAGTTATGAAGTTGCTCGAAGATAAAATTAATCAATGGAATCATCAGGTTTTATTTAATAACCACCGGACCAGAACGTGTCCAAAGAGATCGTTCGAAATTTATCTTGAAATACTAAAAAGTTTCAACATTTACAAGAAGATTTTTCATTTATCGGTTAGTTTATTTCTAAAACCTGTTCTCTAGATTATTGTATAGTGTTTTTTTTAATTACAATTATATTTTTCTAGGTTCTACACTATACGCTGAAGAATTTCTTGCATTCCTTAGTGTATGTTGAAATTATGATTGAATATTATCAAAAATTAACAAAACCAAAAGAACTGGTACGTTATTGTTAGTTTTTTACATCGCAAGCTTTTTAGTCATTTGCTTCGGTCGTATGTTTCCTGTAACAAACAAAATAGTAATCAATTTTGATGATATTTTTTCAGTACGTAGCAGTATCGTCATCATTCAGTATATTAATCTGGTTGGCAAAAAACTTGATGTTACAATCTATACTGAGTCTGAAATGCGAAGCCTTTTATAAAGCTGTCAATAATTCTCAAGACACCTGCGTTCTTCTTTTGAAATCAAACTGCTCAGGTACGGATGAAATTCGTATTTCTTAGGAGCTGCACATTTGTGTATTGGTCATAAGCAAAAGGATGACAAGAGAGACAGAGAAAGAGAGAGAGTAGATGAAAAGGATGCACAGAACAACGGTCCTATGTATTGTACGTCCTTTGTTCCTTCCTACCTAAGGTAAGAAGATCTATATCTCAGGCAGTGACTGATTTCAGTAGAGTATGATCGTTATATTAGAAAACTAGCTGTTGCCCGCGACCTTCGGCAGAGTGTTTTATTTTTTCAAAGCCTGTTTTGAGTCCCACTGCTGGGCGCAGGCTCCTCGTTTCTGCTTCCAAACCTCTGTTTTGAAATCATTATAAAAATATTACTTTGAATCTGATTTTGTTAACAATTTCAACCGTTTTAATGTTTTTGCACGGTTCCTTAATTCTTTTTCTAAAATAAAAGTAGCCTAGATTGCATTATAACATCAGCTATCTGCCAGTAAAAATCACGTCATAATCAGTCCACCCGTTTCGGAGATTAGCCGGAGCAATCAAACAGATAAAAATTAAAAATATTGTTTTTCTGTCATAAGTACCGTTGTGGCAGGGTTCAGTGTGAGGAGATAAATTCAAACTCACTTTGAAAGAAGTAACAATTTGAATTTCAAGAAATAAATATATTAACGGGTAACACAATTAGGCTATCTAATACAAAACAAACTAAACCCTATCGAAGCCCTAAGCGCACCGTACACTGTACGACAATATTGTGGTCAACAATAGTAATGGTGCATGATGGTATCAATGGTGAATGATCAACAATATTATGTTCGCACAAGGCAGGATGACCGCAGGCCGATGACCTGGTGAAGGCTGCAGGGATCCGCTGGATGCGAGTTGCACGGGACCGGTCAATGTGGCGACACTTGGGGGGAGGCCTATGTCCAGCAGTGGACGTCTTTCGGCTGAAATGATGATGATGATGATGATGACAAGGCAGGAGCTTGTCCGATACTAACAAGAAGCGGGGGCATACGAGACCGACCTAAGCCGATGCGGTGAATATACTCGAGGCTTTTTTTTTGAATGACCACTCGTTGTGCAATGACTCTGGAAGGTTGTTACTGCTTAACCGGACTATCCCGCCCCTGGGCCCGTGGTATCAATTGAATGCCCGTGACCACGGGCACTGCGTTTGCTCGCCATATAGGCATGGCCGATAAAGGGCGCGCGCACGCGGCCTGCGAGTGCCCGTGACTACGGGCACTTCGTTTGGTGGCCATATAGGCGTGGCTGATGACAGGCGCGCGCACGCGGCCTGCCTATTCGTGTCTTAAGTGTTCGGTAGAAGCACCACGGCGCTGTAACATAGCGCCGCTTGTTTCACGCCACCTCGGCAGTCAGTCACCACCAGGTGAGTCCTCCGGTTACTTGGAGGAGGCCTAGCAGGAGACGACCAGCGAGGCGCTCCCTAGCAAGGAGGGTGACCCACGTCCGCAAACGTTATCGAAGTGAATCGATGCGCTCCGGACTAAGGGGCTGTATATGTGTGTGTGAGCGGCAGTGCACCTAAGTAACACCGCTCATGAGCGCGAGAACTGCGAGCCCGCGCCGCACATTTGTCGCGTGAGTATGGTGGAGTTGAGTATGGATGGACCGGGTCGCGTCGTACCTATATTAACTTAGCACACGACGCTTGCCGAGTGTATGCCGTTAGTGTGGAGACGTTGTGTGTGACCCATACGGTCACAGCGAAAACACGAATTTTCTTAGAAAGATAACGGTCGAAATGACCGTTATTTCTTTTCTCGGTGCAGTCGGTGGCGGAATAATTTATATGTCGCAGAAAAGTACTGCCGGAAAACAGAAGCCTGGCTACGACAACGACTTTGTGCGACACGACCGCTTTTGACCACTGGCGAATCTTTAATAAGTCGTAGGTTTTGTTTTTTGAAATGACCACTCGCAGTACAAATTCTCGAGAGTTTGTTCCTGCTTAACCGGGCTAATAAGTCGTAGGCCGCCGGGCACTGTTTATAAAGGCGGCGGGAGCTCTGCGGGGGCCGTATGCGGCGGGGTAGCGAAGACGCGCGCGGTCGTTCACGTGCGCGCGAGTGCTTCTACCGTGGTCGTATATTTGCCACGTTACACTGTATATTATTTCGCATGCATTCAGTAAAAAGCTGTTATTTTGAAATTACAAACGGACAGTTTAATTTTATGTATTCGGATAGATAACATGAAGAATATAAAGGCAGGAGAATGATGATACAAACAACATTTCGAAATGCTTGCCAGCGGCTAGGCCCTTGTTTCGCAAGTTTTGTTTAAATCTAATGTAATATTTGGTTGCGAGGTTAATACCATCAACCAGGCACGAATCCAGTCTACTATTAAATGGAATTGTAATTGCTGTTACCTCATTTCTAACCTATCTTACTGTATTCCTATTACTAACAAATTATATATACACTTACAAAGTGTCACAAATTATGATTTTTTATATTTATTTCCATATACTAATAATGTAAATAATGTACCTACACCGTTCTTTACAGACGAAGAAAGGAAGTTATGCAAGAACGTGAGGCGCGTGCACCGAGCATCATTCAGTAAGATGCGCGCCTGTCGACTGTTCTACGTAGACGTGTGTCTACTACTGCACCTGGCGGCGCTTCTCTCAAACTATTCTATTGTCTTACTGCAGTTTGCATTTCTGTAGTCTTGGTACCTTAGCTGTTTAAAAAAAAAAGATTTTTATCGTCGTGTTTAACTTGACTTGAATAAGGTTATAATTAATCTTGTAAAATATTTAAAGCTTGGACTTCTTTTAGATTGTTTTTAATAAAAATCGCAACAAATGAAAACTATACAACATTAATTTTAGTATATGCGAAACCTGATACACGTGACTAGTATTTTTAAAAGAATCTATGTTCAAAATTTCAAAACTGTATCATGAAAAATCACAAAGTTATAATTCTGTTACCGAATTTCAAGTTTGTGCTAATGTTGCTGAAGTCTTGCCTTTTTTTAAGTGTCAAACATGAAGTATCAGGTTTGTATATAAGGTGCCACAAACTTTATGATTTGCACTATTATTTGCACCATTTGTCTATGGGAGTTTGCCGCGCATATTGAAAGGTGAAGTTTGACGTTTGTCTTTTCGTTCGGTCGGAATTTGTTTCAAATTATTCCCTGAAAAGTCTAATCTGAACGCAAAATTGTGTTTAGACACGAAAAATTTCTATGATTTTATACACACAACTATAAATACATATCTAGATCTACCTATTTGCTTGTGCGATATGGACGCTGGACAACGTGTGACGCGCTGTGAGATTAAGGTTAGTTTCTTTTCACTTCTGATAGACAGAACACAAGTTACGTTACTATTCAATCGATGTTGATGAATCCGTACGAACTTATTAAAGTTTGCACCAGTATTTCGTGCATTACGAATACTAAATAGTGTCTCTCGGCAATTTGACATATTTTCTTGCTCTTTGGCGGTTGGTACGAACACTTGGTATGTTGTCTACTGTCTAACTTGTGCTTGTACCCTTACTTGGGACTGGATAATTTGTAACTTATGACTACTTTGTTAGCTTGGGTCTTACCTGTAAAAACAAATGTGTGTCTTAAGGAATAATAAATAAATAAATAAATGTTCAATGACTGCTCAGATGTAAAGAGTTCTTTAATAGTATTTAGATAACTTTTATAACTAAATCCCCTGACGACCCACTTACCAAATAACCCCAAAAAATATCAACATTATTTCACTGTTTTCTTGCTCTTGTCGATCGTAAACAGAGTTTGATGGTAACTAACTAGTTTTCTGATCTAGACTTTATTACTTGTACTTGTAGGTAGATATTTCAAGTGTGTGACTTCTGAATGAAGTATTTTAATTCTAGTTCTTTTTTTTCATAGACAAAACAAATATGTCCCGAAAACCTTTTTTGCAATTGTCCAGGCAGTGACAGTTAAAAAGGATTAAAAGAGAAATCGCATAAATTCATGCAAATGTCTCTTCTAATGACAATAAACTCTGAACAGAAAATCACATTTGTTTATCTAGAAACTGTATGACAAATTGATGAAAATTAATTTGAAAATGTTGACACAGGCTCATTTGCTCAGTTACATTTGTAACGAATTTAAGTGTCATTCGCTGGAAACCTACGTATTTTCTTGACTTGAATGTGCCCTGGCGGTTAAGAGTATGTCATTCTCACTAAAATGTCTCGCTAATGGTGGCGCGTGTGTCGGATCATGGTGTTCCCTTCAAAATGGTTGAGTTGAATGGTGCCGATACATGCGTCATGTTCGTGGACGGGCGCTGTCAGTTGTGACTGGTCATCTCTTGGTTGCCACGGTTTATTTGAATTAATTATTTTATTTTTACTATGGACACTTTTAAAGTACACATCTTGCTACATCGTTCTCACATAATGTACCATCTCATCATAAATGATGTAACCAAGTAATTGTAAAAGTATTCTGATTTAAAAGAGTGTCCATGGAGTTTCTTGCCCGTTCTTCTCCATAGAGATCTACGTTAGGGAATGGGCAACTACAGTACTTTCACAGTTTTTATGCCTTGTGACTGGGACTGTAGCTATTTTTTCATTGTTGTCTTTGTTTCGACAATTCAAAAGTGCCTGTAACTGGCCTATTTGAAATAAATGCTTTGATTTTGATTTTGATTTTGATAAGTAAAAGGTACAATAATTACCTACTTAAGTAAATCATTTTATATTTTTCAGAAATGTGCAAAAATTTTATGATGATATCAGTGAAGAAAGTCTCAAAGAAATAGTTAGTGACTGGCTGAATCAGGCGAAAGTTAAAATTACAAGAAAGTAAGATTGAAATAAGTGCCCCTGCAGGTTTTTGTTTGATTGTGCAAAACTGTACATTCACTTAAACCTATGTGTTATAAATAGTCTTATTTATTTGTTTCAGAACTGAGAGACTAAAGAAAAAAAAAATTGTTCTTGTAGCAGCAAGTTAGCAACCGTATCAATAGATGTTCAAGCCTCCTCGGAGCACTTGAGAAAAATTTAAACAGTAATCGGTTTTATTTTATAATTCAAAAGTTCAGTATTTTGTCACTTATAATGAATATAAAACTTTTGTAGTTTTCACTTTGGTGGATAGGTACAGTCTCTTGACTGCAACTTGCATTTATTTATTTTTATAATGAAGTAATAATCACACCTAATTCATATTGTTATGTTAGATAAAACCATAAATAGATCTGATTTGTTATTCAATCATAATGCATATTAATTATTAAACGTTTATTTCAGATTATAAATTATCCATAGCATAAATTTACATAATTAATTAAATAAAAATTAATAATAAAAATCAAAATACAATTACAATACCATTATAACGAATTACATAAATATTAATCATTATCCTATAATTATAATAGACAGCCAGCAAACACAAAGACAGGTTGGCAAAGTAATGCGATCATGGCTGAGAGCATTTCTTTGTTTTATTAATTCAAATTAAAAATATACAAAAAGGTTAAATTAATTGTTTTCTATTAGTTTTTCCAATATTATTTATTTAACAGGGTGTAATGAAAAAGGCATAAAAGTGTTAAGAACATATAACAGGATTGGTGCAAAAAACCGGAACACCTTGTCGAATTACACAATTATTAATCATTATCCTATATAATAGACAGCCAGCAAAAGAATTAGAAATTCACTAACAAAGAAAAAGTAATAAACTTCGGAAATAACTAATAAACATTTTCATTACTTGCAATGATGTTGTTTCATTCCTATGCAAACTGCGCATTAAAAAACACATTTCCCGACTTCTTTCGCTAAAGAAAAGTTAAAAAAAGATAGTTATATTTAAGTTATCTTGGTTTCAAGCCCAGCTAACGATGAAATGCATTAGTATTTCAACGTTAACGACAACAAGATAATGATTAAAATCGCTTATCAACATGATTTATCGAATGCTCGAAGGAGTATTCCAAAGCGGTAAGGTTCAAATTCTCTGTTACTCAAGGGGGTCAGATATTGTCGGACACAGACTGTACCTATACGTATCAATTATTGCGATAGGTACTTAGTCGTTCGGTGTACAACTTTTAACATTTTTAAATATTATTGTAAAAAAAATATAATATGGTTTAAAAATTATTGGAATCGATTCAGTTACTTATTCTGAACATTCAGGTTTCGCATATATTAAAAATAATATTGTATATGATGCACTTGCAGAAGTTGCAATGTGTTGTATCAAATACGGACTCATACGGAAGAATTAAAACCCAGATAGCAAGTGAGCTTGCTGCAAACTTTATTTTTCTTTGATTTTAAATTGCCACGTCAAATATGACAAGGTAGGTTTGAGACAATATAGCTGGCAACATTTGCAATCTTGTGGTAAATATGATTGATATTTCAAGTTTGTGGTAATGTTGCTGAAGTCTTGCCCGTTATATTACTTTATTCTATGAGTCTTACATTTTTTTACGTGTCAAACATGACGTATCAGGTTTGTATATAAAGTGCTACAAACTTTATGATTAGATTCTGTGGGCGTTTGCCGCGCATATTGAAAAGTTGACGTTTGTCTTTTCGTTCAGTCGGAATATGTTTCAAATTATTCCCTGAAAAGTCTAATCTGAACGCAAAATTGTGTTTAGACTCGTAAAATTTCTCTGATTTTGTACACACATCTAGATCTACCTATTTGTGTGTGCGATGTGGGCGCTGGACATCGTGTGACGCGCTGTGGGATTAAGGTTAGTTTCTTTTCACTTCTGATAGACTGAACACAAGTTACGTTACTATTCAATCGATGTTCAATGACTACTGAGATGTAAAGAGTTCTTCAGTAGTATTTAGACAACTTAAGAAATTGCATAACTTTGATGATAAATTTTGCATGCCTATATTGGTATAACACAGTGCACATTCACATAACATCGGGAAATGTATTTATGTACTGTGTTAGCAATAAACATTTGAATTTGAATTTGAATAACTTTTATAACTAAATCCCCTGACGACCCACTGACCAAATAACCCCAAAAATTATCAACAAATATTCACTGTTTTCTTGCTCCTGACGGTTGTAAACAGGGTTAGATGGTAACTAACTTACTTGCAACTAACTTTTTTGCAATAGTCCAGGCAGTGACAGTCAAAAAGGATTAAAAGAGAAATCGCACAAATTCATGCAAATGTCCCTTCCAATGACATTAACTCTGAAGAGAAAATCACATCGTTTTATCTAGAAACGGTATGACCAATTGGTGAAAATGAATTTGAAAATGTTGACACAGGCTCATTTCCTCATGATTCTGACAAAAAAAAAAAAAACAAATCCTGGTCCTCAACGTCCAATAGTTATTCGGTATATGATAACAATAATGAAAGGCCCTTAACAGATAGTGACATTAAAAAGTTAGTAAATGATACATTTGTAACGAATTTAAGTGTCATAAGTACAAGGTACAATAATTACCTACTTAAGTAAATAATTTAATATTTTTCAGAAATGTGCAAAAAAGTCTATGATGATTTTTGTCACTGAAGAAAATCTCAAAGAAATAGTTAGTGACTGGCTGAATCAGGCGAAAGTTAAAATTACAAGAAAGTAAGATTGAAACAAGTGCCCCTGCAGGTTTTTGTTTGATTGTGCAAAACTGTATATTCACTTAAACCTATGTGTTATAAATAGTCTTATTTATTTGTTTCAGAACTGAGAGACCAAAGAAAAAAAAAATTGTTCTTGTAGCACTAAATTAGCATCCATATCAAGAGATCTTCAAGCCTCCTCAGAGCACTTGAGAAAGTTTTAAGCAGAAATCGGTTTTATTTTATTATTCAAAAGTTCAGTATTTAATCACTTATAATAAATATAAAACTTTTGTAGTTTTCACTTTGGTGGATAGGTACAGTCTCTTGACTGTAACTTGCATTTATTTATTTTTAAAATGAATTTATTATCACACTTAATTTATATTGTTATTTTATTTTATTTTTTAGGGACATAAAACAGTTACATGCTGCGGAAAATACAAGAAAATCTTAAAAGTCAAAGATCACAAACATATAACCCACACCAATATCCACGTCTTAACAAAAGAATAACAGACTATGTTCGATAAAACCATAAATAGATTGACTAGTTATTCAATCATAATGCATATAGACGGCTTGGCAAAGTAATGCAATCATGGCTGAGAGCAATTCTTTGTTCTATTAATTCAAATTAAAAATATACAAAAAGGTTAAATTAATTGTTTAATTGTTTTCTATTAGTTTTTCCTTCATATTTATTTTACAGGGTGTTATGAAAAAGGCATAAAAGTGTTAACAACATATAACAGGATTGGTGCAAAACACCGGAACACCGTGTGAAAGAGTTATAACAACTTATCTGATTATGAAAAACTTCTCTAAACGCGTTCTCAACATTCCCATTCCCCATAATAGAATCAGAAAAAGCTGCGACATTAAAGACATGAGCAATTTTTTATGCAAGAAAACGATAATTAAATGGTTTGCCAAACTGTCAGATGAAGAGACATACACATATTTTGTGACCGCACACGCAGCTATAATATATATTTCTATGACGTCACCAAAATATATCGACAAATATATTATCTTTGGCATATATCTCGGTATATTTTGGCATACCGAGTGAGGGCAAAATATATATTTTAGTAAAGCAAGCTACCACGCACAGGAGGTGTGTGGTAGCTTGCTATACGTGGTTATCTTTGTTTCAAGCCCAGTTAACGATGGATACCTATTTGCCATAGTGACCATGAGACCAACTCAACCCTTATGTGTTTTCTGTCTTTTAAAGAATTTGAACCATGTCGTATATTCCATTAAGTTCATTATCGCACAATCACAAGCAACTCTTAAAATATATCTCGAAATTAGCCGGTAACCAGTGTTACTGATGCACGATTTTTTTTTTATTAATCCACCCTCGCCTTGGTTATTTTTAGTTATCGTGTTGCTTATTAATATTCATTAGTATTTCAACCTTAACGACAACAAGAAAATGATTAAAATCGCTTATCAACATGATTTATCGAATGCTCGAAGGAGTATTCCAAAGTGGTAAGGTTCAAATTCGCTATTACTCAAGGGGTCAGATATTGTTGGACACAGACTGTACTATGTACCTACACGTATCGATGGTACGCAAAGACTAAGCAGTAAGCAAGCATACTTTAATAGGTGTACTTCATAATGGAATAGCTATTTTAATCGAGTATTTGTACGGATGTGGACTAGGTGCACCTAGTACAAAATTTACCAAGTACGACAAATCAAATAATTTATTTCTTTGCAAACGAGGGTAATTGGTACATAGTTGTTTTCTTATAATAATATAGTCCTCCATATTCTACCGTCGCATGTGCATGCAAATAATATTCAATTCTAAAATCAAATAGAAATTGCATTGATACCTAATAAACTTAAATGTCAAATCATTAGAATTACAAGAAAATCGAAAAAAAATGTCAGACAGAGTAGCAAAAATTTAGCAATAGTGTCAAACGGAATGATAAGCAAATCAATTAGAAGGAACTGATATGGACGCTACCGAAAGCGACAAACTAGTAGCCCAGTTCTGGGCCACAATTTAGATTGCCATCGACAACACGTTAAGAAGAAGAATAATGAAAAAAATTATAATTATAAATGTCAGAAGCAGAACAGTAACATGTATGGTAATCATTATAATATTTGTCAATCAGTACAGCGATTTATCATTAACGACACTTCTCTAATTCGAAGAATGAGAACGAAGCATTTGTATTTTAGGAAACTGAGCAACCAAACCAATTCAAAAGATCAACAACATCCAACGACTCACGAAGATACTCTAAAGCGACACAACTACCTAACGACCAGGAACATGTAAATAACTGGAGAAGGTCATTAATCCGCGGAAAATCTTAACACCGCGATTTAGAAAGATGACGTATTTGCACAACGCCATCTATCGGTAAATAGATGAAAACGTACGCACAAAGCATGTTCTAATGCGGCTCATGAATGTTGGACGTTTTATAATTTTAACGAAACTATTCAACCAATTGGCATACTGTAAAGGACAAATCTTATCTCTATGATGTCCTTGTGATCATAATAATATTTTTTTTGATAACGTTTAATATTATGTTGTTTAAAAAATCGTCCAAACGTAAGTATGTCGAAAAATACTTTTATCTATACCAATATTATAAAGCTGAAGAGATTGTTTGTTTGTTTGCTTGAACGCGCTAATCTCAGGAACTACTGGTCCGAATTGAAAAATTATTTTAGTGTTTGATAGCCCATTTATCGAGGAAGGCTATAGGCTACATAACATCACGCTACGACCAATAGGAGCGGAGCATTTATGAAAAAGATTGCAAAAACGGGGAAAATCCAAACGCAGACGAAGTTGCGCGGGTCAGCTAGTAATACATAAAAGCAACTATATCTGCTAAAATATAGCTATTTCTTTCCGCCTGGCTAGACAAAAATTGTGATAGCTTGGCTAATTCAATTCAATTCAATTCAATTCAAAATCATTTATTTCAATCCATTAAGGATTATATGATATTGAGACAAAGTGTTACAATTAAGATCAATTAAATAATATAAATTAAAATTAAAATTCTGAAATTATTATATGACTAAATCAACAATTATAAAAATTAAAACTCCAGTCACATATTTATAAAAATAGTTACCTAATTAAATAATACAAACTAAACTAAAATTCTAAAATTACAATGACAATAACTAATATACTAATAATACACCTTTTTTTTTTTTTTTTTTTTTTTTTTTTTTTTTAATCTTATAACAATAGTTAATGTACTGACAATCAAACCAAAACCAACCCAATACCAATGTGTATGGTAAAACATGATTTTTCACCACAAAAGAAAAAAAAATCCCAGCAACGATGTTTGCGTAGAATTACTTAGTTTGATGAACAGGTTGACGGCTTCGTCAAGGATCGGTTTACACGTTCAGCACCCATCTTCTGTATAAAAGGAAATCTTTAACAAAATTTCATGTTTTAACACAACAGTCTAAGGCAGTCCGTTTATTAAGAATATAACATCAAAAGTAAGTAAGTATTACAAAACTATATTGAGGGCATTTTAGTTAATAGTATGCAACTGTAGGGTAGACTCATGATTTATCATCGTAACTACTTTCGGGGTCGAGAGGAAACTAAAACTTGGCTGAAAACTAAAATCCACTCTAAACTATAGTTAGGGGTCTAATGGACACATTATTTATTGGGGTCGAGGGGCCGAGAGTGGACTTAACGGAGAATACAGAGACGGAGAATCGGCTTGAGCCGGTCGGAAATATTTATAGCGAAAAAAAATGACATTATGCCTGGTTTTGTGTGGACGACGCTGGCGCAACTCGACTTGACTTGACACCGCGCATAATTAAATAATGAATTACGTGATCAGTTCAAGCCGATTCTGCGTCGATAGGAGCCTCCGAAATGAATGAAAAACATCACTCGGACAACACTTATGGGCAAGGAGACGGTGATAAGAATAATAGGAAAACGATCAGTTTATATATTTATTCTTTAACAATTAATTCACAGATAATAGGATTGCAAGTGCACAATAACGTAATGACCGACGACTCCCACTAAAGACGCAGGTAGCGCAGCATCTACATTGAACAGGCGGCACGCGGTCATCTTACTGAACGTACGATTAGCTCGTATCACGTTCTTGCACAGAAGACGCTGCAACTCTATGAAGAAAAAAACATTGAACATTAATGAGATTGCGTTATCATGCTTCTGACCTTATGCCAATTTAATTGGGATCAGCGCAGCATGTCTTCTTCTTCCAAACTTCTCTATTACACGTCATCTCATCAGTCACCTCCTTTCTAGCCATATCATCATTCACACAGTCCATCCATCGTTTCCATGAATGAGATTGATGTCCTGAAGAAAATTTTGAGCATGAAATGCATTTGCATTTTTTTTTTTTTTTTGCGTTTTGTTTTTTGAATGTGGATTACTATAAGAGAAGAGAATGACCTAATAAATGATGGATGGTGTAAAAAATGATAGGGATAGAATGTGGGTGACCACTGAAATGAGACCGAATCGAGAAGTATGACAGAAAACAACATGCTGCGCCGAGCCAAAATCAATTGGGATAAATACAAGAGAATGTCTACGTCCCGGTCATCGTCTGTTTAAGAGTTTGTGTGAGGCTTTGGACCCAGGTTGGTCAAAGCAAAGAAATCGAGTTCAGGTGAAGATTCACATTCGATACTAACCTGAAGCGCAAATATTGTATTGAACCCAAAATAATGGGACGTTTCGTACCATGACCTGCCTTCTCTAATAAAGGGTGTAAATAGACCCTTAACATAGCTGAAAGGCACTTGTTCTCCCTGTCTTTGCGATTTTTTTTTTGTTCTAGACCATACCTGGGAACCTTCTAGTTACGGAGATATCGGGGGTCAAAGTTCCAACTTTTTCACAAGTTTTTTTTTTTAAATACATGATTTTAATGTAAGAATTTTACTTTACACATCGCCACGACCCCCGTACTATTAAATCCATCCATCAGCACAATGCTTTGAGTGCTTTCCATCGAGTCCTACCGTAAAACGTGATTTTTCACCCCAAAAAAAAGTCCCAGTTCCCAGCAATAATTTTTGCTTAAAGTTACTTAGTTTGATGTACAGGATGCTTGGTTGATGACTATATGAAGGGTCTGTTTACACCCTGTATATGCAGATTACGGGAAATAATAATACTCTGTACTTATGTTGTAAAGAGGTAAAGTCTGGACGTAGAAAGTAATCTCGGAAACTATTCGTCCGATTACAAAAAATATTTCACTGAAGGAAGCCTAATGTACTATTTCCGAGTGTCATTCAATGTGTTTTTTTACGCGAGTCAAGCTAGTGCTTCACAAAATCGTAGTCAGTTCTGGTCTGACAACAGAATTATAACCTTGCAATGGTGATATAGAATCACCAAGATATTTTCAACCGACAAGACAGTTGACTTGTAGTATGATTAAAATACTAACTTGGTCAGTCCCTGCCCTGCATAAGCTGTATACACGCCGTCTCAGCTTCTTCAACAGTTATATAGAACTTCTCACAGTGTACACTGCGCATTATGACTAGTGCTATTTCTTTTGTCTAGAATAAAATAAGCCAAACACACGGTAAATAAACCTGTAAAATATTAATTGTTATACTTTTAGACGGAGGAGCTCGTGGCTAAATAATAACAGCCGCACGGGCTGATCTTCTAGGTTAAGCCGTGCTTGCCGAGGTTGGTTCGTGGATGGGTGACCATCATTACATACCGACCATCATTGCTCCGTGCCTCGGAAAGCACGTTAAGCTGTTAGTCCCGGCTGTCATTAATAGATCTTTGACAGTCGTTCCGAGTAGTCAGAAGCCGAAAGTCTGACATACAGTCTTACCAATATAATACAAGGGATATCGTATTACACAGTTACTGGGCTGTAGAGGTTAGAGGCCGTCGGCGATTTAACTAAGGATGCATTTGTAATGATTCTTAAGCGATTCATTGCGCGTCGTGGAAAACCAACGGAAATATTTAGTGATAACGGTCGTAATTTTGTCGCCGCCGAGAAGGAGATAGGCTTTTTTATAAAAAAAAAGTAAAGAGTCTATATCTGATTTTGCAAATCAACAAGGTATTAAGTTTAATTTCATACCTACTTACGCTCCTCACTTCGGCGGCATTTGGGAAGCCGGCGTCAAATCGGCTAAAGTTATTGGCAAAACCTAGTCATTTAACATTTGAGGAAATCTGGACTTTGTTTGCACAGGTGGAGGCGATTCTTAACTTTCGTCCCTTGTGCCCCTTATCATCCTGTCCTAATGACTTTCTCTCCCTTTCCCCAAGACTTTATCATCGGTCGACCGCTAACAGCGCTACCCTCGCCAGCCCTGGAAGACGATACCAACCCTCGAAACAGATACCAAGTTCGAGAAATAAGGCATCACTTCAGGCAAAGATGGCAGAAAGAATATTTGGCGGAGCTTCAGCAAAGTATAAAATCGCGCACTGGAAATTCTGCGCAGCTCAATATAGGAGACATGGTGCTCTTGGCAGAAGTAAACGCCCCGCCACTAAACTGGTGTCTCGGACGAGTTCTGCTATTTCCTGGACCAGATGGAGTGGCACGAGTCGCAGAGATCTTAACTTCACGAGTTTGTGAGCGACGACCATTTACCCATCTCTGCCCGGTACCTACCGCTGAAGAACTGAAGAGTTGAAAGCAAGCTTTCAACGGCCGGGAATATGTTTCGGCGCAACGCCTCACAATAATACCAGCAAGTATCTGCATCAACATATTGCTATAATATTTTTAGTAGGCTTAGACTCCTACGTCACGCAGACTACAGACATAACTTGCCATCTCATTCTACCGACAATATTCGCACTGTACGCAACCTATTTCATTAAACCAGTATCCATTGTAATTTGGATTTTAATTAGCCCCCAGTGTATAATCAAAATGTACACATGTTTTTATTTTACCTTGTTTTGGGTTAGAGGTTATAATAATGTTGTAGAAAACTTTCGGACTTACCAATACCTGGAAAATTTTCTTGTACAAATAGTAGGTCTTCAAAATATTTCGGTACGTCTTTAATAGTTTTAAGCACTGTTCATCATTTTCGTCTACACTTCTCATCACCGAGACATCATCAATCCACTTTTCAAGATATATCCTTAACAATATTATAATACGGATAGATAAAACAAAATTGATCTCCGATACTATACAACATTAGTTTTAGTATATGCGAAACCTGATACACGTGGATAGTATTTTTAAAGAATCTATGTACAAA
This sequence comes from Noctua fimbriata, assembly GCA_905163415.1. Taxonomy (NCBI): domain Eukaryota; kingdom Metazoa; phylum Arthropoda; class Insecta; order Lepidoptera; family Noctuidae; genus Noctua; species Noctua fimbriata. Next base: position 17,375,063 of record LR990935.1, read on the forward strand.
ATTTCAAAACTGTATCACGAAAAATCACAAAGTTATAAGCTTGTTCTGTTACCTAGTTGTCCGCTCAAAAACGTGGTCGCGCGCCTCCAGCGTCGTCTTGAGCTCATTGATAATAATAATTTGGCAGTAGGTACCTAAATTATTGCGATAGGTACTCAAAGTCGCTCGGTGTCCAACTTTTAACTTTTTTTAATATTTTTGGGAAAAAATATTAACATGGTTTAAAAATTATTGGAATCGATTCAGTTACTTATTGTGAACAAACTATATTCAGGTTTCGCAAATACTAAAAATAATGTTGTATACAGTAGCTCAAAAGTATCTTTAAGAATCGTAGCGTAGTCAAAAGCAGTGAAAGTCTCCGTATACGCGAGATTTAGAATAATAAGAATACAGTACGTTGATGCCATGAACGTATGGTGCCACGTTCTGTATGGTGTCCGGACGTAAAGAATAGCACCATCCCATATCTTCCCGTGGGTGTCGTAAGAGGCGACTAAGGGACTTACCAGAGAATGGGCAGCAGCGTTCTCTGTGTTTTATAACAACCATACTGCGATCGCCAACCCGCCTGCCAAGCGAGGCGATTATGGCAAAACCCCCTAAATGACGAGCACAAGAAAAAAATGGCCTCTAGTTCCCGGCATGGGGGAGGCCTATGTCCAGCAGTGGACGTCTTTCGGCTGAAATGATGATGATGATGATGATGATGCCATGAAGATCCAGTTCGAAAATATATAACTATGGATCCTCTTACTAAAGCTGATACTCTCATACAGAGTTTGGAACTTCAAAATAAGTAAGACGTTATTATCCTTGTGGACGATGTTATCCAAAATAAATATAATAGTGAATCCCACTATACAATTGGTGTAATGAATAACTGAAGAAGTTAAGAAGAGATTATATTCAAATTTCGTCTTATTCACAAGTATGGTGTCTACGGTGATCATCCTTAAGAAATAAAATCAAAATCAAAATATTTTATTTCACATAGGCCTAGATGGGCACTTATAAAACGTCGAAAAATAGGTGCACGGTTAGGGTCGGTCGTTTCCTATGGAGAAGAACCGGCGAAAAACTCCATGGTTACTCCTTTCAAATCATTTGGTGTTACAAAAATATACAACCCATTTGTGACTAACATTAAAAAAAACGCAAATACACGATACTTTAGTCCAGTTGGGTAAATACGACTATTTCGTATATGATATTTTGAATTCAAAAATAAATAAGAAGGAGCATTTAAAGTAAACGCTTTTTATATCTTTTTCTAGCCGATTACAGAGTGACCATTATAGTGTTTGTAACATCGTGTTATATAAAACAACACAACTGCTTCAGGTGTCCGTCGCTTAGTGACTAATGCCTGGTTATAAGATTATGTTAATTTAAGTTTAAATGTACTGTTTATGCACTTAAGCATATTCCCTTCTGAAAATCTCGCAATCTAAGTAAGGTTTGCTGTAAGAAAACCCAATTCTGGGTTAAGCTCGCCTTTGTACATAAGCTATATTTGTAATTATGTATTTCTCTTATGTTGTGTGCAATCTATACTAATATTATAAAGCTGAAGAGTTTGTTTGTTTGTTTGCTTGAACGCGCTAATCTCAGGAACTGCTGGTTCGATTTGAAAAATTCTTTTAGTGTTAGATAGGTAGCCCATTTATCGAGGAAGGTTATAGGCTATATAATTTCACGCGGACGAAGGTCGTGGGCAAAAGCTAGTAAAGAATAAGAAGAATAAGAATGCCTGCTTTTTTTAAATTTATTTATTCAAAATAACATAGTAATACAGTTACATATAAAAAGTCTGCCAAACTGCAAGACAGTTTGTCGGCAGTTGTTCTCGTTTCACAATAACAATTAAAACAAATTTCGTTTTTTTTTTATAAAATAACTAAATTAAAGTATTAAAAAAGAAAGTGAATTTACAGATTACATTCTCACATTTTACACCCATACATAGATGCAAAATTAACTATGGACACAATGAGAGTTGTTGAATGTTTTTTAAGGGCATTACATTGCTCGATGACCTTGATGATTTGATCCCTGTACTGGTTTTTGTTGACTTGACCCGCACATTTCGCAAAATTTCGGTTTTTATTTATTATTTAAAAATATTAAAAGAAATAACAGAAAAAAGACAATACAGATTGTTAAGTTATATCATTACGTATTTGTTGTTACAAAATTCATGCCGATCTATTCAGCCGTTACAGAGATAATTTACAATTAAGGTTGAAAAAGGACCTATTTTCTACGATTAACAAAAAAAAATTAAAAAGGTTTATTAAAATTTTAAACAATACAATTTATTTGTGATGAACTTAACTATAACATACTTTTTTTACACGGAAAACGCACGAAGGGATTCATCAACAAATTTCTTTGAACATACGTTGTTTTTGGGATTTGAGCCACGTAATGCCCATAAGAACCTTTTTAAGTTGGCTGGTTGATTTGACTTGCGATATCAATTGTGGGGGTAGCTCATTCACTAATGTCGGTACTACATATTTTCTAGTGCGCTTACCAAAGTAGTTTGTCACTTTGGGAACAGCAAGCGTCTTCTTTTTCGATAAACGAGTTGGGTACATATACCTACGTTCTTCCTTGTGATTTTGATTATAAAATTGTTCAGTCAAGATATTAAGCTTAGTTTTAAAATGGACTGGAGGTACTTTACAAATTTTGAATAGTTTTTCATAGTTTTTATTTAAACTTTTTCTAGTGTTTTTATCTACAAGTAGTTTAAATAACCTTTTCTGCAAGACATAGATTTTATTTAAATGTGTGGGGAACGTAAGGCCATATCCACGCAATCTATATTCAATAACTGAGTCAGCCAGTGCATAGTATAACGTATACAATACTTTTCTGTTGACAGCATGTTTAAGGCGACATTAAGTGCCAGCGACCTTGAGCGAGTATTCGAGCCATCGCCCGCAAGGGCTCCCGCTTCAACGCGCACCAAGTTTTTTCGAAAAAACGGCTTATTCCACTTTTCCCCGTTGGATGATCCCCATTGATGGGGATTAGTGAACTTTTTGTACAACCCTCTTTAATTTATCAAACACAATACAAATAAAAGTCGTATACTAAAATATGGCTCATTAATTGTCTTTTAGATGGTCAAATTTTCATGCAAATACGCCCGATAGTTTTTGCGTGATTATCGTTTTTTGCCCGCGTTAGATATTACTTTACAAATTAATTACACTATGTTATAAAAATATAATTTCACATTTTCACACATCAAATTATGAAGAAAATTGTCTAGTATAACATATATTTTTTTCAAAGAAATAAGACTACAAGTTTAGACGTGATGTTGATGTATGAATTTAAAAACGTTAAAAGTCGTATATCTGCGCCTTAAGAGTCTTTAGTTTACCCAGAATGGATCGTAGCTTATTGCAAACATTGTTGACATGCAGATTCCAAGTGAATGTGTTATCTATGACTAATCCTAGGTACTTATAAGATGTAACTGTTTCCAAATATGAGCATTGACAATTCAGTTTGTTGTTATGTAGACATTCGTACGAATGGCCTTTCACTCCCACTGTCCACAAATTATTTTTATTTTTATTTTTATGATACTGCGAGTGAATGAGCATGGACTTTACTAATATTAATTATAATGCCATTATCATGTGCCCACTAAACTACACTGTCAAAATCGTTTTGCATATCTTGCTGTATTCGATCAATATTATTATGACTATAGACCAGGCAAGTATCGTCAGCATACATAAATGCCTTACATTTTTTTAATACGTTTGACATGCTGTAATATTATAATTTAATGGTTTATTGTAGTAAACATAGACACGCATTTGTTTAAACACAAAAGGTATGTACTTCGTTAATCTTTGTGAGATTAACAAAATGCCTACCATACCTTTTCTGTATTAGTAAATAATTTTCTGAATGAATACGAAAGACAGGCAATGTTTCTACTCTTTTACTACCATGTTAGCCAAGCTAAGTGGTGATTATTCGAAGCGCATACTTTTGCTGGGACATCTGATTGTAATAATAGAAAGAAAGAAAGAATAAAGTTTACTTGACGTCAGTTCATCAAGCACACAGAATAAAAAAAAGATGGAAAATAAAAAAATAAATTACAAATTTAAAAATTAAAAAAAAAAGAGAAAATACATGTGATGTAATCAATTTTTTTGTTACGTAGGTAAGTAATAATATTTTTTTATTGGAAACTGTAAGTACGTACAATACTTAGTTAATGTACACACATTAACGCAATTTATGGTTTAAAAATATCATTACTTGTGTAACAAAATAATTTAACAACATGTATGTTGCGTAATGTACACATTAACTATGTTTTGTACGTTTTTATGGCTTTAAACTATCATCATCATCTGCCTAACTTTTTACCAACTATGTTGGGGTCGCTTCCAGTCTAACCGGATGCGGCTGAATACCAGTATTTTACATGGAGCGACTACCTATCTGACCTTCACAACCCAGTTAGTACTGGGTAATATCGTGGTATCGCCACTTGGTAAGACTGATTGTCAGACTTTTGGGCCACTGGCTTTTGACTACCTGTAACGACTGTCAAAGATCTACAAATGACAGCCGAGACCAACGGTTTGACGTGCTTTCCGAGAGACGGAGGAAACTCAGTGGATCCACGAGCTTCGCGTAATTTTAATCATCTTACTACTATTATTGTATTCAAATAATATATTTGAGATGCTCACAATGAGCGCCAAAATCAAAATCAAAATATTTTACATAGGCCTAGATGGGCACTTATAAAAGGTCGAAGGTGCACGGTTCGGGTTGGTCGTTTCCTATGGAGAAGAACCGGCAAGAAACTCCATGGTTACTCTTTTCAAATCATTTGGTGTTACATTAATATCATGGACTAGCGACCCGCCCCGGCTTCGCACAGGTGCAATATATACATACAAACCTTCCTCTTGAATCACTCTATCTATTAAAAAAACCGCATCAAAATCCGTTGCGTAGTTTCAAAGATTTAAGCATACAAAGGGACATATGGACAGAGAAAGCGACTTTGTTTTATACTATGTAGTGATACAGCATTTGTACTTAAGTATGGGGGGACAGCGTAGGCCCGACAATAAGTCGTTGCTTACTACACAAAAAATGTAGATCAAAATAAAAAGTTAACAAAAGTTAACAAGCAGCTGGGAATCTACAAAGCCTACAATGTTCACACATTTACAAACAATTGATAAAAAAGAATCTATACAAAGGTAAAAAAAAGAATTGTAAAGTACTAAATTAAACAAGTGACACAAATATTGTTATCAGTGCTGTAACTATTCTGAGCAAAAGATGTATAAATGATTTGAAAACTATTGTGAAAATCTGATTCGAAAGAGGAGAAAAAATGAGATTGAGAATAGTTAGAGACATCCACATATTTGTGCCGTTTATGAGCTACCAGGGAAGCCGCATGCGCAGAAGGAACTAAAGCCAAACTTCTTTATCTTCAACTTCGCCCTCATTTGATTTGATATGTAACACGATATAGTTTGCAAAACTTTTTTTTAATTTTCTAATTTACTCCCAAAAGTGGCCCCATGTTTAAAATTCATTAATTTACGTTACACGTCCGTCTTTCGGTCACCGACTTACATATGTGTACCAAATTTCAAGTCAATCGGTCCAGTAGTTTCGGAGTAAATTAGATGTGACAGACGGACAGACAGACATACAGTCACGCGTGTGGCATCTTATAAGGGTTCCGTTTTTTCGGTAAGTACGGAACAATAAAAACACTAAAAAGTTAATGAAACAAACAAAAGTCACCTACTTTCGAAAGCAAAGTTATTTTCCGCTTTTCAGTGCTTTTTTTGGAGTCTCTTTTTTTCATACAGACCACTCGCGCTTTCAATTAAGCCCCGACTGCGCTCATTCACGTTAATTTTGGATAGGGTTATAGACGATAGAGTCCTAATGAGACACAATTACATAATGTTGTTTTTATATTTTACAAAAAAATGAATTGTAACAGAACTACAACGTAACTAATAATAACTCCCAACAAACACATTGGTAGCGTAGCGTCTACATAGAAAAGGCCACACGCGGTCATCTTACTGAACGATGAATTTATCTGTAGCACTTTCTTGTAAAGATACTTTTGACTATCTGTAAAGGAATATGCACAATCAGATTTTTCATCAACAACACACAAATCGTATGTTTTCTAAAAAAGTCTAACTTGGACAGTTCCTGTTCTTCATCAGCAGTATACACGCCGTCTCCGCATTCTCGATAGTTATATAGAACTTCTCGCAACACAGACTGTGTATGATTACTAATAATATATTCTTAGTAATCCATAGTATTACAGTAATACCTTTTATCAAAGTCTGGAACGTAAAAATATGTTACATAATAATATGAAGATGTCAAAAAAACAAGCTCCAAATATTTTTTTTTATTAGCCTGTGCTGTCCCGCTGCTGGGCAAAGGCCTCCCCCAATTTCTCCCATGAGCTCTTTTCCCTTTTGCCTCCTCGAACCAGCCCTCGCGGTACGCGTCCAGATAGTCCCGCCGCCTCTTTCTGGGCCGGCCTCGGCGGCGCCGTCCGTCTTCCGGGTAGACAGATTAAAAAATAAGTAAAACAGTTTAAAATGGCATGACTTTCAAACACTATTACGTCACATGCCTAAATATGTAATCGGTTTACAAGATCCGTATATAAAAAATCAGCCTCGCCTCAACACGGGCTGTTCAGGATTTTTTCTATAAAAGCACGTACTGCAACCCAATCTTAAGATGATGGCACACTATACCGGCACCGCTCCAACCCAGGAATAAACTTGTCATTCAAATTACAGCATTAAATCGTGTGTCGTATAATACATTTCATAAATGTCAATATGAAAAAGCCAACGGCGGGCATTCAGCGCGTTTGCCGCCATCATACAACTCGACTCGCAGCCCAGGCGCTGCTAGCGAGCGGACTGCGTGCCGACAGCGAGCATACAGCATGCCGACAGCGTGCTTACTGCGCGCCGACTCCGAATTGCCAGCGAAATAACATCGTTCACAAATCCCATGGAACAATTGTGTTCGCGGAGAGAGCAAGCTTGCACCATGCGGCCAGCGTGTGGACTGCGAGCTTGCACCTCGCGGACGACGCGTAGTTAGCGCGCTGGCGGCTAACCGTAGCTTAAATTCGAGGCGACACCGCCGCCGTGGTGCAGCTCTGCAGTTGCGGTGCCGGTATAATATACCATGACCTTTATTAGCATCATAATGCCTTGGTATGAGCTAGTAACCGAGCTAAAGGCACGGCGCGGCGCAGCGCACCGGCGCGCCGAAGCCCCGCTTACGGTGAGCCGTCCTCTCGTTTAGGGTAGTCCGCTGCCTTCACTTAGCCGAAAGTAACGCCGTGGTGACGCCTTGAATGTGCTGAGCTGATCCGGCGGAAAGCTTACGTTAAGTTTTAGGCTGGATCAGGACCACAACGACCTGATGAGATGACACCGTTCCCGTGCGGTGATCGTTATATAAAAGAGTCAATAATTTTGTAAACTGATCCATTGATTAGTTTTTCACTTACTGCTGTAATCGAGCCTCCAGATGTTCTCAGCGTATAGAGCCACAAGTCGATATAACATATGGTACGTAAAAATGCGTCGAATGTTGAAAATAGCGCCTATAACAAAGTGCAGCATTAGCGTAGTACAGCAATTATGGATGGATCAATGGGAATGCTGGGCTGTAAAAAGACGCATGAAAATATAACATACAGCGGAGTAGAGAATATTGATATGGTTGTGTGGAATAATGAGAATGGATAAAGTAAGGAATGAGTTAATACATAAATTACTTAAACTTAAAAACAAAAATAATTTTTTATTGAAATTAAAATAAGAACATTATATTTATCTATCAACATTGAACGCGTAAACAAAGTTTCTTGTCCGTGCTATTAACCGTTGAGGTGTTTTCTAGTAAGGAGTCCATCCTGCAGGATTTAGTCATTTTTGTCATAAAACCACGACGAAAGGTGTGTCCAAATAACTAACAGACTAACACGCCAAGTAAAATAAAAGCTTATAAAAAGGAGGTTTGACAGTGCTAATGACATAAAACTTGAAAGGGAATCGTTTAGTTCGATATCACAAGTATATAATGAGAAAGAATGAAACGCATGTGATTAAAAACGTGATAGATACATTTAGATGCATGAAGAATGAGATCCCAAACCAAAGAGATTGATTTTATGAGGAATGCTTCACTTCAAGATCATATCTTTCATTGTTTTGAGAGCTGTGGTGATGAAATAAATTTATATTCATGAAAATCTTACCATAACTTGGAAAATTGTCTTATACATGTCGTAAGCCTTCAAAATATTTTGGTATGTCTCAAACAATTTAAGACATTGTTCATCATTCTCCAGTTCATCCTCCAACACCAAGACATCTTCAACCCACTCTTCGAGATATTTTCGGAAAAATATCATAATTCGTGTGGCCATTACGATATTAATATCGAACACGATTGAATAGATATAAAAAAAACAGTCAATAGCAATATTGGCGACATTGTAATAAAGATAAAAATAACAGCTATAGTATAAGCTATATACAATAATATCAAAGCAGATGATGGCTATACTACAGATCCAGTTCCAAATAATAAAACTCCGGAGACTCTTACTGCAATCGGTGCTCTTGTATATAGTTTGCATCTTCAATATAAGCAGGACGTTTTTGTCTTTGTACACAAAATCCAGAATGAACATCATCGTGAACACAATCATAGAGCTGAGATAAAAATAGGAACAAAAAATTGAGACCAGTATATTGTCAGATTCCGCCATGTCCACGTCTATCATGTCTACGGTGAACATTCGATAGAACAACAGAGAAAGTGTTAGTAATAAACAACAAAACGCTAGAAGTTGATATTTCCTGCCGTTCACATAAATGTGATTACTTCGAATATAATATTTTGAAGTCAAAAACAAATTAAACGGAAAGTTAAAAGAACACGCTATTTCTTTTATATCCTTTTCCAATTGATTATTGGGTAACGTTCGGAATGAGATTTTTAGCATTTTGATTTTAATATTGAATACTATTTTTCTCACTAAATTCAACCAATCGTTGTTTGGTGGTAACTACTAGTGCCTATGTATGTGATTCTACTTGGTAACAGAATAACGATAAAACATTTATCAAGTTAATGACAATCATACTAAAGTAAAAGACGCTGCTAACGTTTCAAAACACAATAGCTAGAACACTTATGTCGTCCATACAAATACACGGAATTATAACCGCCGTGCTCCCGACTCGACCCGCATCCGCTCTCTTTGTCTTTCACGCTTAAACACTGATCATAATCAGTCTAAAATGTTTTACACTGCTGGAACGCGGACCTAATGGACTGTCATAATGAAGGTCACATATCTTCGATATATCGATTCTAAGACATGACATTCTTTATAATGTTTTCCTTCATCGCTTTGAGAACAGTGGTGACGAAATTATTTACAGAAAATGGAGTACGCACGACGGCCAATCAAGCTATACAAAACCAGTTTATGCGGATCTCTCATTGTACAGGAAATCTATACAAAGCAAGGCCAAGTTTTAATGGAAATGTACAGCTTCATGTGCCGCCGTGTGTACCTGTATAGCCACGACTTGATTACACGATTGTGATCTATACTAATACTATAAAAAGGTAAAATTTGTTTGTAAGTTTGTATGTAGGGGTAATTTCCGGAACTAATGATTAAATTCTGAAAATTTTGATATTGATAGAAAAATACGATATTCGTGGGTGCTTTGAGCTATAAATTATATTTATATCATGCCTATTAGCCGAGCTATCACAACTTTTGCGGACGAAGTCGCGGGCGGTGGGCTAGACACATAAAATGGACAGGACTAATAATAAGCTGATATTTAACGCTGTTTTTTGAGTGGAACTGGTGGCAGTGGAAAGAGCTTTTTGATAAAAATGCTGAAACCTTGGGTTCAACGAATTTAAATAAAAATACGGCAATTAGTGCTCCGACAGGAATTGCTGCATTTAATGTGAACGGCTTGACTGTACATAGACTATTGCAACTGCAAGCGGAACATAATACTTGAGTAGGCCACTTTCTGATGAAGTCCTCCAAGTTCTAAGGTCAGATCTGAAAGTAGTAGTGTTTCTATGTATCTTACTCTGACCAACATACATTTACGATTGTCTGAGATATTCGATACCGGTGACGATCAAAATGGGTGTCTTGGAAAAAAATACATTGTGGTTTTCGGGGATCTCTTCACAGACAGCTTTCAAAAGGAGAAAAGTCTCCTTTTGAAAACTTTCGACCACTGCCGACAAGCCGCTTTTTTTTTTGTTAAAAACCTTTTTTTATTTTTTGTGATTTAATTTTAATACGCCGGGTATTATAAAATATGGGTAGACCTAGTAAAGACGCTGCTCGTATGAGAAAACGGCGTCAAACTGAAACCGGGACTGAAAAAGGAATACGGTTACAAGCAAATAAGAAAATAAAATACCTAAGTATTTCAGTTCTAAGTGCCTAACCAGCGCGAAAATAGATTGTCAAAAATGAGATCCTATGTTACGTAGGTTAAATGAAAAAAAATCTAGAAAATTACAATAATCGTCTTAGTTTAATTCTCACTGGTTTGGCTAACGAAAGTCAAGAAGACTACGATCATCATCTAGACTTAATACATGTTCGTTTAGCCAATAAAACTGACGAGCAACGATCACAACGATTGAGCGTCCTACGTGCTCGTCCCAGTTGAGAGGTTGCTTAAAGAAACGCCAGAAGCCAGAGTCGAAAGACCGAGAAGCGGCAAGAAATACAAGAGATAATTATGTTAAGTGCTGAACAATTTCGGGAGACGATCAAATTTTTTTGGAGACATACCGTACGTATGCAATAAAGCTTTGTTTCCACAACAGCGTGTCAATTTGCAGACAACGATTTACAGCTCGATTATACTTAAAGAATTGGTATCGGTAAGTAAAATAATAACTTGTTCTTGATGCTGTAATAATCATCTAACACAAAATTTACATGATAATTTCGTCTGATACTAAAGACTTTGTTAATTTTTAAAGAGACTAGTCACAGAACCTTCCTAGTGAACAAGTGGTAAAATAATCGATGGCAAACGGATTACACAACGAACGTTAAATTCCTTACTATAATGCATAGGAAACTTTCGCATTTATAATATTAGTTAATAAATATTAATACCGATTATATTTATATTGCTCCAGTTATTTTTAATAAAATTCCACGACGTATAAAATGACATGACAATTCTATCATGTCCGCTTCTCAAAATGGATGTAGGAACGGGTCTCGGGGTACTAAGGAGCTACTCCTCATTGATATGGCCATTAGTCAACAGGTTCGCCGTTCCCGAAGGGATCTGTCGGCATGTTGGATAGACTATAAGAAGGCCTATGACTCGGTGCCACATACATGGCTCATGAGGGTGCTAGAGTTGTATAAAGTTGATGCAACTCTGCGCACCTTCCTGATGTCATGTATGGAGCAATGGAGGACAGTCCTTCGCTATCCAGGATGTCGGCAAATCCAGAGGAATAGCGAGCCGATAAGGATAGAGCGAGGTATATTTCAGGGCGATAGTTTGAGTCCACTTTGGTTCTGCTTAGCCTTGAATTCTCTTAGCACGCTGCTGGAGGATTCAGGTCTAGGCTATCGGTTGAGGAGAGGCGGTCAAGTTATATCTCACCTGATTTACATGGATGACCTGAAACTCTTTGCCCCCAACGATTTGCAACTGATGGAGCTACTGAAGGTAACTGAAACTTTCAGTAGCGCCATCAGGATGGAATTTGGTGTGGACAAATGTGCGGTCACGCATGTAAAGCGAGGTGAGATTGTGGAATCTGTGGGAACCCAGCTCTCGGATTTCATAAATCTTAGATCCCTCTCAGCAACCGAAACCTATAAGTATTTGGGTATGTCGGAAGCGCTGGGCATCAATGTTGCTGACATGAAGCAATCGTTGAAGGAGCGCTTCTTTGGCCGCCTGAAAAAAGTATTTAATAGTCTTTTATCAGGCGGCAATAAGGTACGTGCCTTCAACGGTTGGGTCATGCCGGTTCTGATGTACTCTTTCCCCATACTCAAATGGACTCAAACAGAACTAGACGCTCTCTCTTTTAATTGCCAAGAGCCTCGACCAATACCTGAGGAGGCTCTCGTTAGGCAGCTGGATCAAGGGCTTGATTCAGAAAGCGGTACTTCTGGACACGGCTCGTATTGTTAGGAGGTTCTTCTCTCTGGAGCTCTGACCGCCGGTAGCTTGGACCCTGTTCCCGATACCGGTGGGCTACAATTTTTTATATTTTTAAATGTTTTTTTTATATTTTTTTTAAGGAATATTTAAAAATGCAAAAAGCGAAAAAGTGCGGAAAAAAGTTCGCGAGCGGACACAGTGAGTTTCGTATGTCGGGAACAAAATCGAGTTGCGAGTGACAGTGGTAGCGGTACTGAGTGCAAAAAACGAACAAGAAAGAGGGTAGACCGATTTGTCTGCTCATAAATACCCACCCGCAATAACTTCAGTTTATCCGTGATCATGGTGCTTGCAACAGCGCCGAAATATCGGGAACTCGTCAAAAATAGTAAACATGGTAAATATCCCGTTTCCTGTCTAAGTAATAATGTTAGTGACCATGATAGTTTAAAATCTTATATTTAAAAATGTAAAATAATTTGTAAAAGTTTAAATAAAGGAAATAATAATATGTTTAAAAAGAAACTGAAACAATTTTTAATTCAGAAATGTTATTACTCCACAGCTGAGTTTATGGAGGACACCACTGACATTTAGATTATTACAATATTACATTTAATTTAACGATTTTATTCTCCTCATTGGTTTAGTTAGATGTTGATAAAATGGCTGTTTCTTTTGTTTTCAATGTAGATATAAGTTAATAATTAAACATTTAGATTATTATGTTGCCATTGGTAATTGTGTGCTAGTATGTAAGTAATTTGAGTTATTTTATTGACTGTTTCTGTAGTTATCAATGTAGATTTAAGTTATCAATTGAACATTTATATTATTATTATGTTGACATTGGAAATTGTGTGTAAGTACGTAAGGAATTGTGTGTTATTATGTAAGTAATTGAGTTATTTTATTTTAAATGTTTGTCAGTGGATTCGACACAACTAACTTTATTATTATTTGTATGCTCTCGAGTAAAATGTAGCGAACTAACCATTTTATTATAAAATCATTTTGTAATGAAACCTACATTTACGAATAAATTTGATTTGATTTGATTTGACTGCAAAATGTTATTTTTATGCGAAAGTTTGTGAGAATGGGTGGATGGATGAATGTTTGTTACACTTTCACGCAAAAACTACTGACCGGATTTGGATGAAATTTGGCACACAGTCAGTGTTGGGCACAATTGAATTATTTTTTTAATTGTAGACGCAAACAATTACAATTTTTATTTCAACTAAATTAATTGCAATTAAATTAATTAAATTATTTTTGAATTGTGAAATGCAATTAAAATCAATTGCAATTAAATCTGTTAATTGTGGTTTACAATTAATTCAATTGCAATTAAAATTTTATTTGCAATTAAATTAATTGTTTTAAACAATTAATATTTAATTTAACTACGTATTTGATGAATGTAAATATGGCAGGAGTCCATAGTCTACAATTTTACGTAATGTTCTGGCTTAAATCCAGGCTTTACATACCTTTGATAGTAAAGGAGAATGCTCTTGTATTGTTTGCATTTTGTTTTTCAGTTACTGACATTTATTAATTGTAAACGTGTATCAAACAATTAATCAATTGTAATTGCAAATTTTTACAAGCACAATTAATTTAATTGTAATTGCAAAGTTTTACAAGCACAATTAATTAATTGTTAATTGCGATACGTTACAATTACAATTAATTATTTTAGTTGTTAGTTACAACTAACTTTGGCAATTTAATTGGTAGTTGTTAATTGTTTTCACAATTAGTTTTTGCCCCACTCTGCACACAGTTAGTTTATAACCTGTATTAACACATAAGAGACTTTTTATCTCGGTAGTACGATCCCGTGGGACAGTTACAGAACTTCACGCGGGTGAAGCCGCGGGCATATGTTAGTATATTTACAATTTTATCAAGAGGAACTAGACAAACAGACGATCAAACGGTGTTAATGATAATTAAAAACTTTCCGGTACCTCATGTCAATTTTTGATATTGGATTGACATCAACCACGATAAGTATATTTTATATAAATGTTGTAGAAATGCAAAGTTTTATTTATTTAAACTTCATGTACAATAGTGTTATGTACATAGGCGGACTTAATGCCACAAGGCATTCTCTACCAGTCAACATATGGATTAAATAGGGCAACGTTGTGATATGGTACAAAATAATAAAAGTTTTCTGAAAGCAATAGCCAATTGTATAGTTATGAGCTCCTCGGTTCACATTGTGCTGAAGGAATGAGGATGTAATGAAAATACTACTCACATAATACATTCATTTAATACCTTTATCATAAAATTGCGAACTGTAACAACACAACAGTGTAGTTAGTAAGAAGACTCATCAGAATTAATTGTAACGCAGCGTCTAAGTAGAACAGGCCACACACACGTATCTTGCTAAACGATGCTCGATGCAAGCGCCGTACGTTCTTGCACAGTTTTTTCGCATCATCTGCAGAAACAAATGGTATGGTGAAGCTTCCACATTTTGGCCAAGCGCGTAATACTTAATGGCAATTAACAGTTTAATCATCATATATCCATCTTGTATGAGAGATACTTTAGTTTTTCAAAATGTGAGAAATAATATGACAAAAAACGAAGTAAATCATGTGATGATCGACTCGGGAGACTGAAAATAGGAAACGTGTTGCCCAGACCCCAATATTGGAAAATGGCAGAGAAACGATGACCCATATATTTAAATATAGATTAACGATTTACAACTACACGTGGACGAAGCCGCCAGCACTAGCAAGTACATAATAAATTACCTAAACAGTTTGAATTCAATATTGTTGCGCAACAATCTTGTATACTTTCAACAGAAAGGTAGAATTTCTCGCACTGCTTACATAGCATCGTTAGCCACACCAAATCTTTTATGAACCAATATAATACTGATAGTGACCCTAGAAACATTGCATTCTGGAACAAAATAAACATTAATAAATACGCTGATTCAAAACGAACGAAAAGAAAGGGATCTGCATATAATAGAACAAATTCAAAATAAAAGCATACTACACGGTCAGATTTGATAAGCTAGCAGATTGTTGATGCCATGGATATCTATGGTAAAAAAAAAGATACTGAAACACTCACCTTGACGTCACCAAATATTGTTGGATTTGCCACCATCTCGATGACCACTTGAAAGTAAACCAGACAGTGACTAAATATTTCTATGATATAATAGAGTATCTGAAAAAATGAGAAAATTTTGGCATGATTGCTAAGAAAGGACAGAAAAAGCTATGAGTTTTCTCTTGAGGGGCAGAAGAAGGTCGCCTATTGTCAGTATTTTAATGACCCAATAGCTCGTCCAGGTATTTGAAAGTTTCTTGCAACTATAATAACGAAAATATTTCAAGGTGGAGTCGTAAATTTATTAAAAAGAAAGATACTTACAAATTGCTGAAAGCAATCTTTGTGGATGTCATAACATTCTAATATACCAGCGTAAGCCTTGAATATTTCTTTGCTAAAATGTGTTTCGTGCGTTTCTTCTATTTTATGAATATTTAAAGCTTGAAAATTCCACTGAACAATTTTATTTTCCAGCAATTTTAATATGCGAATTGCATAAAGTATATTAAAATCATAGAAAATTACTAAGGAGTAAACGTAGATATAAAAGAAACGTATTCGCATCAAAACGCAAATAGGAAAGATAAAAGCGACAAAATTACAGATAGACGCGATGACAATAATCCAGTTCCAATAGATGAAATTTTTGGAACTGGAATCACAGTTTAAAAATCTGTGCACTTTCTGAAAAGTTTGGACAAACTTAACAGCTTTTCTGGTATAAATGACTCCAATCACGAAATTCAAAATGATTCCGAAACAGTAAAAGATGCAGTTGAAACAAAAACTAACATAAACAAAACTAATGACTCCAGTATAGTGGTTGTCTAAGATCTGCAAATAGGTTTTGTAAATGTATGAAAATAAGAACACTAAGGATCCCATCATCGAAACAAAATTAGAGATGAAACTATTTGGAGTTATGACATTATTTTTGATGCGGTATTTTGGACAAAAGGAATCATATTGCATCAGATTTAAAGGCAGAAGCATTGACTGTACATCTTCGTCAACAATTTCATTTAACACAAAATTTGCAGGATAATATCGTCTGATACTAAAGAGTTTGTTCATTTTTAAAGAGACTATTCACAGAACCTTCCTAGCAAAGAAGTGATACAATAATCGATGATAAACGTATTAAACCACTTAAGATAAATTCATTACTATAATACAGGTAACAAACACATACCGTTTTTATTATTGGGTTCATATTACATAGGAAACCAATAACGAATATTCCACTTTAATTAATTTGATCGTATTAACAAATAAACAAGATAGACAGAAGTAAACGTTATTTAAATGTACTTTTTATAATACCTACTCACAAATCGAAATATTCTCGCATCAAACAATATGGTGGATTAAAATCGAGGGCTTTTCAAAATTAGAAGCGACTTCCAGAATATAAATACACGCAGTAAACACGAAAATGTAATGCTTAAATTCAGATTAACAAAAACTAGCAAGTCTTTTCTTATAAACAGTATACGCTTTTATAACAAGTTGCCAAAGGCAGCTATAGAACTGACCGATGGAAAGTTCAAAAACTACAGCAAACATTTCCTTATTAAAAAAGAATATTACAAAATCAAGGACTACGTTGAAAGTAAAGAAGTCTGACTATATAGACATGCGGCTTCCATGGTAGCTCCTATACGGTACAAATATGTGGATGTCTCTAACTATTCTCAATCTCATTTTTTCTTTTCTTTCTAATCTGATTTATTACAATACTTTCAAATCATTCATCATCATTCATCTTTTGATTAGAATAGTTGCAGCACTGATGACAATATATATATTTTTGTCACTTGTTTAATTTAGTATTTTACAATATTTTCTTACCTTTGTGTAGATTCTTTTTTTACCGATTGTTTGTGAATCTGTGAACATTGTAGGCTTTGTAAATTCCCATTGTTTTACATCTTTTGAGTAGTAAGCAACGACTTAATGTCGGACATAAGCTGTCCCCCCATACTTAAGTACTAGTGCTGTAACATGATAATATTGCAATACCAAATGATTTGAAAAGAGTAACCATGGAGTTTCTTGCCGGTCATTCTCCATAGGAAACGACCAACTCGATCCGTGCACCTTTTTGTCGACGATAAGTGCCCATCTAGGCCAATGTGAAATAAAATATTTTGATTTTGATATGCAAGGAGATGTGGTCGCAGTGGAGAATGGACACACCCCGCTGTCCATGGCTAAAGAAAACTTGTACAAAGCTGTAGTACCTAATACCGAAGACTGCAAGGAGGTATGACAAGGCCAGGGGCTGCACAGGCGCTTCAACTGGGCTCGTCGATTTTACAATCCCACATGAAGAGAACATCGTGAAAGCTGGGAAAGAGAAACATATAAAAATTCTCAACTTGGCCCACGAGGTTGTCGACATGTGGAATGTGAGTTCGACTACCATAGTGCCGATTGTCATTATACGTGGATATATATTAGAGGTATATATTTACAGTACTAGTATGTATTTTATATGTGTATATTTGTGTGTAAATTTATTTTATGTAGGTATATTTTTGTTGTAGTTCTAATTTATATTTTCCTGTTTTGTCTTTTCTACACACTGTGTCTACATTTCTAATCCAACTTTCGTCTCGCAGGTCTGCTGGAAGAAAATTCTTATGAAATAAACAGTACCTTTGTGCTCTTCTATCTTAATGTAATGTCCTGTTAAGTAATTTGTGTGTACATAAATAAATAAATAATAAGGTTAGCCTGATGGCCAAGAGCCTCGACGAACGTCTCTCGAGGCTCTCGCAAGGTGGTTGGATCAAAGACCTGATTCAGAAGGCAGTACTCCTCGATACTTCTTGCATTGTGAGGAGGCTCCTGTCAGGAGCCCAAACCACCGGTAGCTTGAACCTTGCTCCAGATAACAGAGGACCACTATTTACTATGCTTTGTAATGGTTTTTTTTAAAGATTCAAAAATGTAAAGAATGTATAGAGATGAATAAAGACAATTATGTCGTAACCGACAGAGAAGCAATAGTCATCAATCACCATTATATTAGCCTTACCTCTTGGTATGCCGGGCAATATTTTATTGGCTTCTGGACACGTGTTTCTACTCTGTCAGCGAATTCATTGATTATAAGTTTTAATAATTCATTTATAATTCCATTAATAATATAAATTACTTAACTTGCATAGACACGATCTCGTTGCCAAGATTATCCACCAGCAACTTGCTTTGAAGTACAACCTTGTGGAATCAGAAGTGCCATACTATAAGTATGTGCACGACCCAGTTCTCGATGTATTGGGATATATAATATCACGTTGTATTGGGATCGATCTATCGTCACTGACAGGACTATTGTTGCCAATAAACCTGACATTGTGGTGATAGATCGATTGGAGCGTCGCGTAATGATTGTTGATATAAAAGTTCCGCATGACGAGAACCTCGTGAAAGCAGAGAAAGATAAACAATTCAAATTTCTAGATCTGGCTCGCGAGGTTGTCGACATGTGGGACGTGAGTACAGCAGTCATTGTGCCGATAGTCGTGTCGGCCAATGGCTTAATAGCCAATACCCTCGATCAACATCTGAGGAGGCTCTCGCTTGGCAGCTGGATCAAGGGCTTGATTCAGAAAGCAGTACTTCTGGACACGGTGCGTATCGTTACGAGGCTCCTTTCTCAAGAGCCCTGACCACCGGTAGCTCGGACCCTGTTCCCGATGCCGGTGGGCTACTATTTTTTATATTTTTAAATGTTATTGTTTTATATTACTTTGTAAAGAAATATTTAAAAATGTAAATTATATGTCTAAATACGAATAAAGGAAATAAATTACTTATAATATTGAAAATGTATAATTATTATTGTATTTTTCTCTCTAAATAATTAATTAGTATCGGTGTATTAGTCACATTATGGTATAATATTTATATTAAAATTCAAAAATTTCTACATCTGCAACTGTAGTAATTATGTGAACTAATATAAATTGTAAAATCTTTATGTATTCTATTCTATTCTAAGAAACCGCGCACCGAATGCTTTGTTTGCCGCGGAAAATGGCACGCGGACAGCCGTGCGTTTTAAAATTACGTGTAGATCAAGCTCCAGCAGACTACGGTAACTTATTTTCGAGCGTAGATCTACATAGATTTACAAGAAGTTAAAGGTGTTCACTTCTAGACATGCGCCTTCCCCTACATGACCTTCTCAAGAGGGCCTAGACATAGTGAGGATTGAAAACTTTCCGGTAGCTAATTTTAATAGAATTTTTAATAATAATAATATCATCATCATTTATTTCAGGTAACAAAGACCCATAACATATATACCTTATAGACTATCATACATACTTTATAAAAACAAGAAATATAAACTATTGTACACGAAGTGACGGTGTCGTGTTGCACTGCGTGGTGTCGCGTAGCCTACCGCGGAAACGCCGATATATGACACCCTTCGGCCAAAACTCTTCCTTGAGGAAGGTCTCAATATGATGAGTCGGTACTCATCACACACACACTCATCACTCATTTTTGATATTGTATTGCCGTTAACCACCGATAAGTTTATTTTATAAAAACGTAGAAATACAAAGTTTACTGTAAGCGATAGCCAATTGTCTTGGTGTACGGGAGCAACCAGGACTTGGGAATTTGGAATTACTAAAAAATGGTGTACTAGCGTGGTAAAGACACAAGCAGTAATGAGTTGACAATTATTACACAAAATACTTAATAACTAAAATAGGACGAATGGTCGCTAGCTGCTATGACGAATTCATCAGGCGCTCCAACATGCCCCCGGACGTTGAAAGATTCTCTTTCAACAAACATCAGCAGAGACGGGCAGTGGGCAAATTCTGTTGAAGGCCCGTCTTATTACTCCAGCAGCAGTCCGGATGTCAGCCAAACTAACAATGCCGTCTGATCCTGGACGGACAGCGACAATTCTACTTAGCTTCCACTTAAGGGGTAGTTTATCCTCTTTGATCACTACCAAGGAATCAAGCTTCAATGCATCTTTGCAGGAACGCCATTTTGATCTCTGCTGCAACTCGGAAACAAACTCCTTACTTCACCGAACCAAGGAATGATGGCGGAGTTGCTCGATCCTTTGAAAACGAGTTAAATGATGAATGGAGTGTTCCTGAATATCTCGATATGGCAAGTGAAGCGAAGTAAGAGGTCGACCGACATGGAAATGTCCTGGAGTCAGAGGTGTAAGGTCAGCAGGATCAGCGGACAGCGGCGTCAATGGACGAGAGTTCAAAATCGCCTCGATTTGAATCAGCGTGGTGTTAAGTTCTTCGAACGTAAGATTACAAATTCCCAACACTCGCTTTAAATGATATTTGGTCGACTTAACACCCGCTGTGAGGAGTATAAGCGGGAATAAAGTGCATATTAACTCCATCATTAGCCAAACTTGCACATAAGGAATCGCAATTTGATTTTAAAAATTTCGATAAATCATTGTACGCTCCAACGAATGAGGTGCCGTTGTCGGAATAAATGTTAAAGGGGTTTCCCCTTCGCGAAATAAACCTGTACAAAGCCAGTAAATATTTATTACTAGTTAGGTCGCCTACTAGCTCCAAGTGAATAGCCTTGGTGGTGAAGCAAATAAATATCGCCACGTACACCTTTACTAGCCTACAACCGCGGCCTTGCCGACTGGCACACATGATAGGGCCGGCATAATCTACGCCAACACTTTTGAAGGGGTAGCCTCTTAGACGGAGACGCTGCTGCGGCAAATTCCCCATTAAGGAGGTAACTACATTACCCTTCACACGACAACAGCGCAGACAGTTACGATAGCAAGCATTAGCTAAATTTCGTCCGCCTATAGGCCAATACGATTCCCTTATCGACGCTAATAATAACTGTGGGCCTGTGTGCATCAATTTCTTGTGCTCGAAATTAAACAATAGCTTCGTAAATACATGAGTAGACTGTAAAATTAATATGGTGTTTCTTTTTCTCAGAATCTCCTTTTTGTCAGAATTCTCTAAGCGTCCTCCGACACGCTTTATATTATTGCTGTCTAAATATACATTAAATTTGATAAGGGCGCTTTTTAAAGGAAAAACTTTGTTAAGTAATTTGTGCTCTGGAAACGAATCGATTTGACATTTTAAAATAATAACATTGAATGCTTCCTGTAGTTCTTCTTCTGATAGAAAATTACTAATTACAGGAAGTTTTTTACCAATTCTAACAAATCTCAAAACATATGCAACGTAACGAACAAGTCTTAAATAAATAGAGAAACGCTTAAAATCTATAAATAAATTGCAGAACTACTTTCTATGTTGTAGAAAGTAGTTCTTGCAATTTATTTATAGATATAGCGTTCAATGAAACTTGAGGTCGCGTTTCGGACAATGTCCCGAATTCTAAACATTTAAGTTGAGATGGCCAGATGAACTGATCTTCCTTCAAGAAGTCGGGGCCAAACCACCACAGATGTAAAACCTTCAGAGCATCAATGTCCACGCCACGAGATATTAGATCTGCTGAGTTCTTGCCAGTTGGGACATGACGCCAAGTACAGTTCCCTGTCTGATCTAGAACTTCAGCAACGCGATTGCGTACAAATGGCTGAAGTTTAGAGGGCAACATTTGTAACCATCCCAATACAATGGTCGAGTCTGTCCAACCATAAACTCGATCAAACTTAGCTCGAAGTGATTTGATCACCTTCTCACACACGCGAGCTCCCACTACCGCACCACATAGTTCCAACCTCGTAATCATGGTAAGTTTAATCGGCGCCACACGACTTTTGCCTGTTAATAAGCGGACCATGCGAACACTACGGACATAGGCACACGCACCGTACGTGCGCTCAGATGCATCCGTAAATACACGGAGTTCTAACGTCTGATAAGAATCGGACATAACAAAACGTGGGATACGCAAATTATTTAGAAGATGGAGATTTTTAACAATAGCATTAAAAGTTGTGTTGAGTTCCAGAGTCAGCGGTTCGTCCCATGAAAATTTGTCTAACCACATTTTTTGCAACAACATTTTCATGGTCACTACAAAAGGAGATATATGACCTAAAGGGTCAAAAATGCGTGCTGTTGCTGAAAGCAAGTCACGCTTAGTGCTGCTATTAGAAGGCATCTCAGAACTAATTAAGAAACCTAATTTGTCAGAATCGGCAAACCAGTAAAGCCCTAACAGCTTATTGGGCTCACTAGATCCCACATCTAAATCTAAGGATGACTGGGAAGTCCCTGAGACTAAAACAGGTTCGTTTGACTTCCACTTTAGAAGTGGCATGCAAGCTTCAGTACATTGGTGACTTTGTCACGAATAACCATTACTTAATTTAAAGCATTGCCACCCGTGAGTACATAATCTACGTAAAAGTCATGCTTGATGATGGTGGCAATCTTATCATTAGTGCACTCAATGCCTAACTGCTTAAGGCAGCGCGTCGCAAGAAACGTGACGGTGTTCAGTTTAAATACCTTGACAGGACTGCACGCATATCAGATGGATGGACTGCTATCTGACTATACATCTTTTCAACATCGGCTGACAAGACATACTTATACTGTCGAAACCGAAGAAGTAAAGACAGGAGGTCGTCCTGAACCATAGGACCCACCATCTGTAAATCATTAAAGGATATTCCTGATGAAGTAGGGCAACTAGCATTGAACACTACACGTAGTTTGGTAGTGGTACTACATTCACGTAGTACCCCTTGATGAGGTATGTAATAGGCATTTAAGTCTAATTCCTTGTTTACGGTCTTATGATTTAATGACTCATATTCTGCCATAAACTCGTGATATAAGTTACTAAAGTCTAAAGGTTTAGCCTTTTTTTCGGTTGGTAAATCATAAAAAGGGGTCATTTTATGATTTATCTACCGACCCGCTCTGGGCGGAGCGGAGGGGAATGTCAGACTTCTACTGACTAAAACCCATCCATGTTCCTTCTTTGCCCTTTGTGTTCCAGGGTGACGGTATATCTTTCGAATAGTCCTGCAGCCCTGGAGGTTTAGCCATAAGTATGCGTTCCAGGGAATATAAACATTTTGATGCCCTATGAAATGAGTCACCGAGAACAGAAGGGTTCTGCTTCATTGGTATACGGCATCATAAGGACAAAAAAAAAAAAAAAAAAAACACGACCGCCCTCTAAACGAGTCGTGTTTTTAATAAAATGCTTCTCACACAATCTTCGCATCAAATCATCACGAATGACTCTTGAGTCATGATCATTATAGGAACTAGTTTGAGTAAAATGACAACTTACACTGTTACTTAATTTACTATTATCATACAGTGTGTCTTTATAATGTGCACATACCGAAATGAGAGAATCTATGCTTAATTTTATCGATGGAAAAAATATTTAAAAAAATCTAAATATTTTTTTTATATTTTTTTTAAAATATTTTTTGATATAAAATGTTATGTTTGAGTTATAAACATGCAATTTTTACCATTACCTGCCTAATACGATGAAAAATAACGTAAAGTAATAAAAAAGGTAGGTAATGGGGGCGTCTTATTGAGAAATTTTACGATTATTGTAAAAATTGATGAAGAAAAAACAGATTTCTGCTAAAAAAAGATGTTTATTTTCAATTGAGGGTAGTTTTTTTCCCACAATTTTCATTTTATGAGGACGCCTAATTACTTCCAATCATTATGCAGTTTGTTTCATCGAGATAGATAATTCGGTTTAAAAGTTACACCGTTTTGTTTACACTGGGGTCACAGTAGCGGACAAAAAATGTTTAGATTTTTTTAAATATTTTTTCCGTCGATAAAATTAAGCATAGATTCCCTCATTTTGATATGTGCACATTATAAAGACTCACACTGTATAATACGGGACCAGAGACGATCCAGTCTAACCTGGCATAACACTGGCTTCCCAACCCCTAGGTTTACTCTTTGCGAACCTAACAGGTGCCAGAATAGATCAGCACCAATTAAAATATCAGTGGGAATATTCAGGTTAGATTAACCTGAATATTCCCACTGATATTTTAATTGGTGCTGATTCACGACATGGCATTTCAGTAGTTAAATGGCAAAACAAAACAACTTAGCGTTATAACTGTTGTTGAGTGACGTCATTTTTATCTGACAAGTATTACCTACGCGAGAGGTCGCGTTATTTAAACCATAGATTGAGCCACCTATCGGACTTGCATCTAATTTAAGTCGTTTACAAAGTCGCTCCGTCATGAAGCATGATGTACTACCGCTATCGAGTGTCGCTTGCACAATATGCTCACGATCATTATGATCATATACTTTAATTAGAGCTGTTGACAACAACACGCCGCGCTCCTTCCTACAGTCACCATAAGAAGGTAAAATGTTCGCAGATAAAGCTACATTATTAGCGTCAGTGTTAGCAGAGTGAGCGGGCTACGCAGACGTTGACGGAGACGAAGTAGTTTTATCACTACGATTATCGCTAGTGTCCGAAGTATGAATTAAAAGGTTATGCCTGCGCTTGCATAACTTACAACCCGGTTTTTTACATTGTAACACAATTTAAAATTAGGCACTAATTGACGACGGGATTCGTTACTCAAACCAAGGAACTGAGAACAAAACTCCAAAACAAATGAAGACAAAAGAAACATCGTTCCGCGCAGTGCTCCGTGGCCGCGTGGTCACCCAGGTCACTTTTGCAATTGGGACATAGTACCTTCGTGACAGATTGAAAGAAAAAGAAAAGAAAGAAAGAAAACATATTTATTGAAAGATAAACATACACAATTTACAATTTTTTTTTATTTTTTGTTTTTTTTTTATTTACATATTTATTGGTATTTGATTGAGTGCTTACATTATTAGAATTTTGTGTCGTCAGCATAGATTTGACTTTACTCGTGGAACCTGATTTAGCGTTACCTGACACTTTGTGTCTTGGTATTTCCAAGGTTTCAACTAAATCAGCGCTTGTGCGAATAAATTGGAGGAATGCATCGAACGTAATCTTACTGTCCTTGTCAGTATGGCCTATAAATACCTCCCATTCGCGATAAGACTTTTGATCCAACTTACGGTAACTAAATAGATCAACAAAGTATTCCATTGCTTGACTGGTTCACTTAACGATCCTAACGCTCGCAAGTTTTTATTTAATAGGTGTAATAAACCCTTCAAAGCGACTGAGGACTCCTTTGTAATGATTTCTATATTAAATAATGCTGACAAGTGATTCTGCACCAACAATCTTTTATTGTCAAATCGATCGCATATTAAATTCCAAGCCACATCATAGTTGCTAGCGCAAAACTCAATTGACTGAACAACCACAGCAGCAGATCCTTCCAGAGAAGCACGTAAATAATTAAATTTGTTGATTTCGTCAATCTCGTCATAAAGGTGTCACGAAACTCCAACCAATAGCTATATAATCCCTTAAATTTCGGAAATTGTATGGTAGGCAACTTAATGTTATGTTTATAAACACTATTACGAGCCACAAATCGAATCATTATCTTTATTACAATTACGCACTAACTGTTGAGCCCTCGACAATGCTTTATAATACAATGTCTAGAAATCGGAACGCTCAGACAACTGGGCCTTCGCATCATCAACCATACATTCTAAACGCAACTGTACCTCATCGTACAACGACTCAATTTTGCCCATGCGCAGCTGTAATTCCATGACATCACAACTACTTAGTTTCTCGTCATTCATTGCGTCCAGGTAATTGATGAATGTAGTTAAGAGGCCCTTAAAACTGCCTCGCTTCTTTACTAATTCCTTCTCCTCGGACATACTGGGAATTGAGTGTTGTCGACCTGAAATGTATACAGTAACAACACGTTTATATGTATACTTAAACAGAAGTTATGTAGCTACTAGTTATACGGTTGATTTTAATGTGATGTAACAATGTAATTAGGAAATCTTTAATGTAAATATGTGTATATAATAATAAATCTGATTACTAATGTGAAGATGGAAACTTTTAATTATAAATGCCTCAATAACTAATCTTTAAGTTATATTAATTAGGATATAAGTAAGCAACAAATCTGAAGTACACTATGGTTTAATTAACTGACACTGCAGTTAATAATTGGAAATAATATCCAACACTAACCAGAATAAACTATGACTGATGAATTCCTACGCATCAAACTTACTGAATAGTGACGGTCTGATGCAACATTGCAAATTATATAAATGTAGTGCTAAATCTAACTTTACTTAAAGTATTATAATTATAATAACAATTGTTGCTAATTGTACCCCTAGCATACAAAAATAAAGAAACCATTCATAATGCAAAACGGTTATCAATGAACATAATTTATATTAATACAAGTTAAAAAGCACTAACCTTTGGTAACTTATTATTAAAGTTAAATACAACCTTTACGAGTGTTGGGTGACGATATTATCCAATATAAACTTTACACCGTGAAAATAACATATACTCAATCCATATTCCACGCTGGCGGCACGGCGTATAACCTCTCAAGTCCAGGTTAATTATTTCCATCGTTAATATCGCTGATTTCATTAATCTTCGAATTAACATGATGAATACCACAATCCGGCTCGATAATGGACCATTTACGGAAGCAACCAGGATATGGATAAATAAAACGAAGATAATTTGGAATTACTAAAAAATGGTGTACTAGTGTGGTAAAGACTCAAGCAGTAATCAGTAGACAATTATTACATAAAATACTTAAAAACTAAAACAGGACGTATCGTCGCTCGCTGCTATGATGAATTCATCAGGCGCTCCAACACTAGGCAAAACCTCATCGGTTCACATTTGCTGATGGAATGAGGAAATAATAAAAAACGACTCGCAGTATATATTAATTTAATACCTTCATTATAAAAATGCGAACTGTAGCAACACAACAGTGTAGTTAGTGAGAAGACTCATCAAATTTAACTGTAACACAGCATCTAAGTAGAACAGGCCACACACACGTATCTTGCTAAACGATGCTCGATGCGAGCGCCGCACATTCTTGCACAGTCTTTTTGCATCATCTGCGATTTAACAATAACATTTTATGTTATAGGAGAGGTTTACGTAATTTGAAAGAAAATGCCTAACATTAATACTATCCTTTCGATGAACAATTAACTTTTTATATTGCATGACAGCCTGTTCTTGATCTTGATGTCGCCTGTTGTTGATGGATGACATCTACAATGGAACGAGTTTGTCCAGAAGATGCCTGCTCTCGCTTTTATGGCGGACGGGTTGCGACAGACACAGGCTAAGGTAGAGCTTCCAAACTTTGGCAATGCGCATAATATTTTATGGCAATTAACGATTTACCGTCAAAAATCCAACTTGTATGAGAGCTACTTACTTTAGTTTTCGAAAGGTAAGTAATAATATGATAAAAAAGGAAGTGAATGAAGAAAGACTGGAAAAAGAAAACGTGTTGCCCTGAACCCAAAAAAACATAAGAAAATGCTAGGGACTTACGTATTTTAATACAAACTTACTACTCCACGCGGACGAAGTCGCGGCACTAGCTAGTATATAATAAATTACCTAAACAGTTTGAATTCAATATGGTTGCGCAACAATCTTGTATACTTTCAACAGAAAGGTAGAACTTCTCGCACTGCTTACATAACATCGTTAGCCACATCAAATCTTTTACTAACCAACATAATACTGACAGTGACCCTAAAAATATTGCATTCTGGAACAAAATAAACATTAATAAATACACTGATTCAAAACAATCATACAGAAAGGTATTTATTTACACACTGGTAATACCCGAACAAATCTAAATTAAAAGGATATTACACGGTCAGATTCGATTAGCTAGCAGATCTGTTGATGCCATGGATATCGATGGTAAAAAAGACAAAGAAATACTTACAGTGACGTTACCAACGTGAGCAACTATTGTTGGATTTGTCACCATCTCGATGACCACTTGAACGTAAACCAGACCGTGACTAAATATTTCTATGATATAATAGAGTATCTGAAAGAATGAGAACATTTTGGCATGATTTCTAAGAAAGCATACATAAAGACATGAGTCTTCTCTTGAGGGGCAGAAGAAGGTCGCCCTTTGTCAGAATTGAAATGCTCCAATAGGTCGTCCAGGTATTTTAAAGTTTCCTGGAACTTCCGTGTTCTGGTTGGCCTGTAATATGTGATATGTACTGAATACCTGGTAACCGGTTTCGTGTCAGAGTGACTTCCACCCTGTATATTGAGGAGTATCGTAAATTTATTAAAATAAACATACTTACGAATTGCTGAAAACAAACTTTGTGGATGTCATAACATTCTAATATGCCAACGTAAGCCTTGAACATTTTTTTGCAAAAATGTGCTTCGTGCTTGTCTTCTATTTTATGAATATTTAAAGCTTGAAAATTCCACTGAACAATTTTGTTTTGCAGCAATTTTAATACGCGAATGGCATAAAGTATATTAAAGTCATAGAAAATCCCTAACCAGTAAACGCAGATATAAAGAAAAGATACTCCCCGCACAACGCAAATAGGAATGACAACAGCGACATAACTACAGATAGACGCGATGACAATAATCCAGTTCCAATAAGTGAAATTCCTGGAACTGGAATCACAGTTTAAAAATCGGTGTAAATTCTGAAAAGTTCTGACAAACTTGACAGCTTTTCTGGTATAAATGATCCCAATCACGAAATTCAAAATGGTTCCGAAACAATAAAAGATGCAGTTGAAATAAAAACTAACATAAGCAAAAGTAATGACTCCAGTAAAATTGTTGTAAAAGATCTGCAAATAGGTGTGGTAAATGTATGAAAATATGAATACTAAAGTTCCAATCATAGAAACAAAATTAAAGATGAAACCATTTGGAGTAATGAAATTATTTTTGATGCGGTATTTTGGACAAAAGGAAATATATTGCATCAGATTTAAAGGCAGAAGCATTGACTGTACATCTTCATCTACAATTTCATTTAACACAGTATTTACAGGATAATTTCGTCTGATACTAAAGAGTTTGTTCATTTTTAAAGAGACTATTCACAGAACCTTCCCAGTGAACAAGTGATACAGTAATCGATGATAAACGTATTAAACCACTAACAACAAATTCATTACTATAATACCTACACAGGAAGCCAATTACGAATATTTCACTTTAATGAATTTGACAGTCAGTCGTTGACAACCCCTGTCAGTCGTCACGCTATAATTTACTCTCTTTTCCTTCATATCATTCCTCCCACAATCTTTCCATATTTTCAAAGTGAAGTACTAATAAATGCACTGTGAAAAATTAAAAAAGTACCCTACATTTTTTCAAAATATGCGACTATGTTTGTATAAAGTATGACATACTTTTTACAATTTCATGGTTGCTCGCTTAGTTTACTAAGCGATCAACCGTTGTTCATTTTCCAAAGTATTCTAAAGTTATAAGTTTTACACGCCCTTAAAATGTAGCTCACGATTAAAAAATCACCCAGTATAATGAACCGTTATTTACAAAATACATTAATTTAATAAAGCCTTAATTACACAAATGCGAACTGCAGTAACACACTCGTGTAGTTACTAAAATAACCCATCAGAATTAATTGTAACGCAGCGTCTACGTAGAAGAGGCCACACGCGCGTACCTTGCTGAATGATGTTTGATTTTGTAATGCAGCGTCTACGTAGAAGAGGCCACACGCGCGTACCTTGCTGAATGATGTTTGATTTTGTAATGCAGCGTCTACGTAGAAGAGGCCACACGCGCGTACCTTGCTGAATGATGTTTGATTTTGTAATGCAGCGTCTACGTAGAAGAGGCCACACGCGCGTACCTTGCTGAATGATGTTTGATTTTGTAATGCAGCGTCTACGTAGAAGAGGCCACACGCGCGTACCTTGCTGAATGATGTTTGATTTTGTAATGCAGCGTCTACGTAGAAGAGGCCACACGCGCGTACCTTGCTGAATGATGTTTGATTTTGTAATGCAGCGTCTACGTAGAAGAGGCCACACGCGCGTACCTTGCTGAATGACGTTTGATTCAAGCGCCGTATGTTCTTGCATAGCTGTTTCTCTTCATCTGTTAACAGTATGGATATTTTATTGCTCTGCTACACCCGCGTCGTTACTGGTAAATCAACATTTAATATGAAACATTTGACTGTAATTGTGGCCGATATTTAATACTATAACAGAGATGGGGCATTGTTAATGACTGGGGAGACTGAAGAGCTCCCTTAGATCAACTAGTTCATTTCTTTCTTTTCTTTATCGCGTGGCATAACCTGGTGTCAGAGTTTTAATCGGCAACAATAGGATTGGTGAAACTCGAAACAATTTTTAGCTTCTCAGCCATCTGCTCCGGCTCATCATGAGATACGAACGGGCCACCAACTGCCAAAGAAGATTAAACCGACTTCGAAGCCAAGTGGGCCGGTACAGGTAGTACTTGGACCGTGGGAGTATACCGATGAAGCACAGTGCGACTGCGGATCCCCATGACAGGAGTGCATGAGTACATGAGTAGGTACCTGAACAATTTGACTTCAAAATAAATGCGCAAGTATCTTGAACATTTTGAATAGCTAAGTAGAATCTCTCGCATTGCACGCTCAACATTGCTTGATAAGACAAATCTTTGATTATCCAACAGTATATGAAAAGCGATGCCACAGACGCGGCGTTCTGCAATAAAATATTACGAGTTTGATTCTTATACACCGATTGCTTGAACATCCTTAACTAAGCCTAGAGAGACTTGTTCTTCCCGTCATCGTGATATTTGTTTTGTTCTAGACCTGGAAACCTTCTAGTTACGAAGTTTGTAACATGCGCATCAGCCGAAATGGGTGAGTGGCTTCCTGATACCCTGGGTAGACCGTTAAGGGTCTTACGAAATACGTTAAGATGAGGTTCACAATAGTTGTGTGCAGACAGCAGTAAAGATATGTGCAGCCTTAGACTGCGACCTGCACTCGTTGACCTTCCAGCTGCCTTTCCTGATGTTGATGATGATGACGATGGTGTTGGATGGCGATTAATCTAATAGCTTAATTAAAGTTCACTCGAGGTGCCCGTTGGTCGGAGGTAGGACACGAAGTAATAGAACAATGTTATCACGATGGCAGATTCGGTCGTTCTAACGGTCGCGCGCTCCGTACCAATTTTTCTCTTTTTAATCTTACAAAGTTGTTAATTAAAGCACCTCTTTTCAATATTTCAATTGTCACTTGAATATAAATGAGAGTGTGAAAGAATGCTTCTAGGAAATAATAAAGTATCTGAAAATTACAAACTTTATGAAAAATTAAATTCACCATCTGCTTAGCCTTTTATTAACTATGTTAGGGTCGGCTTCCAGTCTAACTGGATGTAGTTGTGTACCAGTATTTTACATGAAACAACCTGCCTATCTGACCTCCACAACCCAGCATGTAAGCATCTAGGTCGTCTGACCACCCTTAACGACTGTCAAGATCTTCGTATGACATCCAGGACCAAAGGTTTAACTTGCTTTCCGAAGCACGAAGAGGTCTCAGTATGTTATCAATTATGACCCATACATAAACCTTTAAGCTCTCGAAAATACAAGGCATTCTCTATCAGTCAACCTTTGGGTTGTGATTGGGTACAAAATAATATCTAAATAAGAATATCTCATGGTTTTTGATTTGGATGGGACAATTATCGAACTCCACGCGGGCATAAGCTAATACACATTTACAAAAAAAAACTAATACATATTTTACTTTTTCATGACAAACTACTTACGAATTGCTGATTACAAGGTTGCTGGATCTCGTAACACTCTAATATATCAACGTAAGTCTGAAACATCTTCTTAGTGTAATTTTCTCGATGCATGTCTTCTTCATTAAGAGTGTTGAAAGCTCTAGAATTCCATAGAATAACTTTATGTTCCAACAATTTAAAGATCCGATTGGCATATATAACATTAAAATCGAAAAATATAAAGAAGAGTGTTATTAATATATGTAATAATGGAGAATTAATTATTACGGAAAAAGACGTGAAAACTGTTACATATCCACACATTATGCAAATAATAACAGTGATCCAATCCCAAATGATGAAGTTTCTGGTACTCATTTCATTGTTAAGAAACCTGTGCACGTTTTGAAAAGTTAAAACAAAAATAATGCATTTTTTGGTTTGACTTAACATGACTATGATATTCATAATGAATCCAGTACCATAGAAAACGCAATCAAAATAAGTGATTAAATAAGTAAATGAAAAAAAAAAACCGAAAAAAGTACAGCTTATAGTTTCGATACAGGAACAAAAATGTAACAAGTAGTGTGGCTAGCATTGAAACAAAATAGGAGATGAAACCGTTTGGAGTTATTAAGTCGTTTTTGATGCGATATTTAGGACAAAACATCATGTACCTGCCGCATGAGATTTAAAGGCAAAAAGGCAAAAGCATTGATTGAACATCTTCGTCCACAATGTTGTCTAAAACAAAATTCACAGGATAGTTTCGATCGGCGTTTAGATATTTCTTCATTTTTAACTGATCGTTCACAGTAGCTATCTAACCAAGTAATCGTACAAAAATCGATGGTAATAAAGTAAATTTATTAAAGTACGCACATCAAAGTCAAAACGATTATAACGTTAAGTAGAAAACTTTAAGTTATGTCCACCATTCAAGTGGGTGGTATCATTAGTGATCTGAGGTAAACTATTTATGAATGAAAGATAGTTAAGAAATACGCCTGACTGGACAGTAGGTAGTTAAAATGTGCCATATTACTATGTAGTGAGAGTTCATGTATATTTATAAGCCATATCAGTGACGGATTTGCTCGTTTTTATGTCTACAAAAAAAAAAAAATCAAGTATACTTATTTTATTGTTTGGGCTTGTTGACAATAAAAGTGTTTCCTTCTTTCATGCTTTACCATCATCCGTTCTTCATCTTACGGCCGAAATTAATAACCAATCTAATCCAATATCTCTACAATTAAGATCGAAAATTCAATCCAGATTTGTTTTTAAGTGTAGCTAAAAACGATCCGCGGATTACAATAGCAATCTTTTCAACCTATCGATCTTTGAGAGTATGGATAATAGACTACAGATTGCCCTCTGTTCGAAAATGACAGTTTGAGTGTGTGAATATCCGTTGAATTTGACGTTTGTTTTGATCGGTGTAAACAATCCAAATCTTAATCTTAGAATTTCCTAAGATATCAGATTCACTTCACTTGAAAAATGGCACTGTCAATATTCTCCAGTGATAGTGATAGTGTTATAGAAGTTCTGGCTCAATTATCAGATTGGGATAGTACTGATAGTGACGCTGGTGAAGAAATAAGACGTCGACGCACTTCTTCGCGAAGCATTAAAAGGGTGAACTACATGCAAAGTCTGGAAGATGCGGAGTTTACCTTTAGGTTTAGGCTGTCAAAGTTAGCAGTTGACTGAAATTATGCCTCTCGTCCGTGTAACATCATCAAGGTAATTGCAAATAGTATCTAAAAAAATAGCTAGGTACCTACCTAATAAATAAAGAACTTTGTTTTTAAAGAATAATATTTTTTTCAGAAATCATGGAGTGTCACCGCTTCATCAGCTGTTGATGACTTTAAGATTTTATGCATTAGGCACTATGCTGATTTCTGTAGCTGATTTTGTGGGAGTATCAAAATCAACAGCAGGCAGAATAGTATGGGACATTTCATCAGCAATTGCCACATTGTATGATGAATACATTTTTATGAATAATGGTGCTGCAGAATTTTTTTATGAAATAGCTGAATTTCCTCGGGTAGTTGGAGCAATAGATTGCACACATATTAGTATAGAATCTCCTTGTAAATACATAATTTATATTTCTGATATTTTTACAATAAATAGATAGGGTCTATTAATAGGTGAAGAATTTAAGAACAGAAAGGGTTACTTTTCCCTCAATGTCCAAAGTGTCTGTGATGCTGATTTAAGACTCATGAACGTGGTTGCTCGCTGGCCGGGTTCTACCCATGATGCAACAATTTTCAACAATTCCGTCTTAAGAGGTTAATTAATTAAATTTTAATTTAACTTTATAAATGATTGGATTAGATTATAATATTAATTTTATTTTTTTTATAGCCCAATGTGATGCAGGATAGTTAGTTGGCTACTTGGAGACAGTGCCTATCCAAATAGCAGCTATTTACTGACACCTCTGTTAAATCCAAGGACTGAAGCTGAACAAAGATACAATGAAGCACACATTCGGACTAGAAACACAATTGAAAGGTATCGCATACAATACACAAGTTGTAAAGACTGATTACAACACAATTTATGACAAATACAATAGTTTCATTATGTACTTGATTTGTTTTTATGTGGACTAATTTATGTGTATGTTTTCAGAACATTTGGTGTTTGGAAACGAAGATTCCCTGTTGTGGCACTCACAATGCGTGTTTCATTGCCAGTTGTTAATGCAATAGTTATAGCCACTGCAGTACTACACAATATATGTAGGAATAATAATATTGAGGAAGTTCCCCCCGAGGTTGACTTGGGATCGGAAATAACAAATACCATTAATGATGGATATACTCAAAATATGGAAGATCAAGACATCCAAACAAGAGCTGATCTCATTAATAATTACTTAATTTAAGAAATAAAACAATTATGCACTATTCAAACATTTATTTATAAAAATTATGCAAAACTGAAATAGATTAATGCAAAATGAAAATTTAGTCATTTCTACCTGATATCCAATAAATGTAATACAAAATTTAATTTAATTTTTATTTATTTTTTAAATGTTCTAACTCTACTTGTTTTTCATTTTCTAATTTTAATTTTTCATTTTGTAATTTTGAATAACGGGTATGCGGGGAATTAAACCGCTCCCTTCTTTAGCCACTCCTGTAATAATGGTGGCTATTATAATATTACTGCCCAGCTCTGTGATACAAAGCCTTGTTCTATTGCACAGTCTGGGAGTTAACCCCAGGGAGTGGATAAATTCAACTGGGTAGGCAGTACTATCATCATTAGCCATCACAGGGTCTATGGATGTCGACGCCGACAATCATATTATATTTTTTTATTTTGGTTGACACACTCGTTCTTTGGCGACAGCACTACCCCTCACACAACCAGCCTTAATTTTTTATATTAACCTCCAAATTTGGAAAAACGTGCATGATGTGATGATGTGGATGTGCGTGCATCCTCTGTAGCCACTGAATGGGAAAAGTCTTCGAAGAATAGAATTTTCCCATCTGCGCCCGATTCCAGACGACCCACTTCCATTTGCAGCAGCATATTCGCAAAGACACCTGCTTCGTGGTCGTTGTACAGTTGGACGCGCATGTTGCAGGTAAGATGTATCTTTTCGATCCTAGACAATAGTGGCAACGCCTTGAGACATGCGTTTATTTCATCCGCCGGTGTGCCCCTCAAAATAACTTGCAGTATCTGTCTAAAGTCGTCTGCGAGCAAAACGACAACGCCACCCATCAGCGCCTGATTGCCGCGGATGTCCTGCAAGCTGCGGTTCAACGCCTCTTATGCACTTTAAACTTGCACTGCTGCAAAAGGACTCCCTGTTTTTGGTGATGTTGCATGTTGAGGTATCTTCACTTGCAAGATTCAGCGGCAATATGAAAACGGAATGTGCAGTCCGGCCACCGTTAAGTAAAGTTACAGCAATGTCCGAGGGAGCCACAGCCACAGCGGATTCGACCGCACGGTTGGCGCAGTGACTGAGCAAATGGCTGCTGCGCTGCGAGTATCGGGTTCGATTCCCGCATGTAACACATTTTTGTATGGCCTACAGGTAGTTGTTCCAGGTCTGGCTGTTTGTGAGTTTAACTGTCTGTAAACACACCCACGATACAGGAGAAATTCCAAGTGTGGGCCTGGACTGGGGCAAGGTTAAAAAAAAGCTTTAGAGCTGTATATAGCGGTCCTTGCGGAGTTGGGCCAGCAGAAGATTCAGCACAAATGCAATGTGACGGCACAGTTAGTGCAGTGGTTGAGCGATTGACTGCAGCGCTGCGTGTCGCGGGGTTCGGGTGATTTTGTAGTGCTCTTATGTATAAGAAAGCTCCCCACGATTTTTTGGAAAAATTACGACGTTTGTGGTGTGGCAACTCTATTGACTTTTAGTTTAGCTGTTACTTGGATGAAGAAACACATTTGCTATTATAACAGCAATGGTCAATTAAAAATTAATACTTTTACTGGTAAATATGTATACTGCGAGAAATTCTACGTAACGGTTGAGCAAGCTGAGCCGGCGTGTGTACAGCTAATGAAGAACAGAGACCGTCCAAGTAAGAATGTGTAAAACTTGGATCGAATATGTGTTGGGCCGAGATGAATAAACACGCAGCTCTTTTGGAAACCAATAAACTTAAATTCAATTTACAATAATATATAATTTATTACGCTACTTCGTTTGTAGAATTCGGAACCTCCTTGATTCCTGTTTTCAATTTAAAATCAAATTCAGCTACATTTCTTTCCAGAAAGCCAAATACATCTTTGCAAGAACGTGCTACGCAAATCGATTGTTCACCAAGATGTATGCGTGTGGCCTGTTCTACCTAGACGGTATGTTACTGATAAAATTGATGTGGCATATAACAACACACGTAATCGTTTTCCTGCAATTTGATTTTCTGTAAAATGCACGGCGAAGGCAAATATCGTGAGGAAATCAGTATGTCCTAGAACTAAAGATTGGAAGATAATGTAACATCCACCAATCCGTACTGTGAACGCAGGGTGAAATTCGGCTCACGTAGCTTCACAGTCCCTATGAAACTCCCTATGGAGACATATGTTCTAGGATTGAGAAAGTTGTAGGCTGATTATGCCTAAGAACTACTTACAATGTTACTGGATGAAAAATCGGTAGGTCTTCGGCGACGATGGCAGAATAGGAGACTATTCTGTCATCGGTGCCTTAAAATACGCAGTCAAAGTGACGTCTGCCCTGGCACTGACTACAAAAGTGGCAAAGTTTGGAGCAAGACAAAACTATCAAGCCATTGACACAAAGAACGAGACGCCTAATCTGCTGACAGACAGTCACAGTAGTCTACGAACATCTGCAACATCAGCATTGCCGACAATCACTGCCATTTTATATAAAAAGCTGTCATTTCTCATGTAACTGTTATTATGAAGTTATGACACCGTCATAGATAGATAGATAGATAGAATGTACATCATACAAATTAAAGGTATTACAAAATTAGTAGTCGGCAGTGTGATAACCCTGTTTACAACGAAATGGTTCTCTATTGTGTTCCTTAACTTATTATCCATAATCTAAAGTGCCATAATCTTTTTTTTTCTAATCATCATTTGTCGGAATGATAACTTACCCGAACTTAATATCACATGCCTTAAAATTGAAAACCCTAAAAACAATATGCCCTAAATTCGTTCATAAATATTAACCACTATGTGAAGCGCGCTCGCTACGCTCGAATTTTACATTACACACCCACTTTCTGTTACAAATATCGTAGTCACTCCGCCGGCATTCGCCCTACGCTTCTCACGCCAGCTAGCAAGACTTTAAGGATAATTTTTAGGAAAATTGCTGATTACCCATGCGTTGCGGTAATAATAACTACACATTATAATATAATACAATACTTAAGACATATTCATATTTCATGCAAAATTAGGAGTTTCAATTGTACTCGGTATTATGACAAAATAGTTTAAAAGTAAAAATAATTATGTAATAAAAAAATTCGAATTTTTTAAAATTATGGTTATTGAAGTTTATAGCAAACGTGTTATGGATGATGATTTTCGGACATACAATTTTAGGAGAATAAAGGCAGTACCCAACGAACTACATGCCATGGTCCCCCTGAAGAGCTAATGGAACAGTTTCTAATAACATAGTATATCCCCGTGTCTAAGAAAGTACGTTAAAGCGTTATTTCTGCTCCTGATCTCGCTCCACCTCACCGGACTATAAACGTGAGGAAGAAGAGAAGCTCTCCTCCGAGGGTGGCTCCCATGATCAAATACGGTCAGAAAAGCTGTTGTTTTTCCTTTTACTATTACTTTCTTTCATCATCATCATTTCAGCCGAAAGACGTCCACTGCTGGACATAGGCCTTCTCCAAGTGTCGCCACATTGACCGGTCCCATGCGACTCGCATCCAACGAATCCCTGCAACCTTCACCAGGTCATCGGTCCACCTAGTGGGAGGCCTTCCAACGCTGCGTCTTCCGGTTCGCGGTCGCCACTCCAGAACTTTTTGGCCCCATCGGCCATCCGTTCTGCGAGCCAAACTTAAGTGGCAGTGGGCAGGGCACATTGGCCTGCCCACTGCCACTTAAGTTTGGCTATCCTTCGGGCTACGTCGGTTACCTTGGTTCTCTTGCGGATGTCTTCATTTCTGGTTTCTTTCCTTAACTTCATTCAATTTAAATTCCCATATAAAAATGGGTATTTTTTTAACAGCAGTGTAGAAACACTACCCGTTAGTGTTTCTACACTGCTGTTAAAAAAAGGCAGAAACTGGTAGTACTTTTCTGTATGAGCCTAATCCTACATTAAACCTATTTTATCCCTTTTTCTGATAATTAAATGTTGATATTTTAACGTAATGTATTTAAAGCGCAATAAAGTGATCCGATGTTTAAATACAAGTTTCGATTTGGCAAATTGAAGCTGCTTTAGTGGGGATATTTCACACACATGTACAGATTTTTCCATCCACACATTCGATTTTTGAGTATGAATTACGTTAACAAAACGTTATTTCTATTACACAAATCATAATTTAAAAAAAAAGTTAAAAAGTACTCATTTGAAAACTATATTATAATGATCCTGAATTACAAAAATGCAAACTGTAGCAACACAACAATATAGTTAGTAAGAAGACTCATCAGATTTAATTGTAACGCAGCGTCTAAGTAGAACAGGCCACACACACGTATCTTGCTGAACGAAGCTCGATGTAAGCGCAGTACGTTCTTGCACAGTTTTCTCTGGTCATCTGCCGAACATTCAAAATTAATTATTTTAAAACATACGATACAAGCTCTCTATGAAAAGATTTTTTTTTTAATCATTCGAAAGGTCATGTCTAAACTTAAAAAACTTTAGATACGTTATGGATTCAGGAGTTACTTTGTGGACACCCATGACATTAAATGTAAAAAAAAAATATTTAGAGCAAATTCCTCGAAAAAGATCCAAGCTTTAATGCAGGATGCAGCACCGCCCTCCCGTCCGCAAAAATATGCACATGCAAAAAAACAACAGTTTCCTGCATTAACACTAATATTTTTCATAATATTTTAAAGATCTGCTAATAAACAAAAACATTTGAATACTGAAAAAGTTTCAGTGAACTTCAAAGTGTTAACCATGATGAAATATTTCACAAACGAATCGAATTGACATGAACTCTTTAAATAACTTCTTTGTTTTGGATAGGAAATTACCTGAACAATTCGACATTAAAATTGATGCACATGAATCTCGCGCTCTTTCAATAGCTAAGTAAAATTTCTCACATCCTTTGCTCAACACTGTTTGGTAAGTTAAATCCTTCACCAACCATATACTTGTAGCCAGCGCGAGCGACCCTAAAATTGAAGACCTCTGAAACAAAATGAATGGTTGTGAACAGGAATACAACGCATAACATCACTCCTGTTTCTTCGAAAGGTTTGGCAATTGTTTTAAAGTCTCGTGTAACGTAGGGCGAGTCTATTGCAGTAACGTTGCACTAATTGAGATTCCGAGTATCTACTGAGAAATTTCACATATACAACATTAGTTTTAGTATATGCGAAACCTGATACACGTGTCTAGTATTTTAATGTAAAGAATCTATGTACAAAATTTCAAAACTGTATCATGAAAAATCACAAAGTTATAAGCTTGTTCTGTTACCTAGTTGTCCGCAGAAAATCGTGGTCACCACGCAGCGCGCGCCTTCAGCGTCGTCTTGAGCTCATTGATAATAATAATTTGGCGGTAGGTACCTAAATTATTGCGATAGGTACTCAAAGTCGCTCGGTATCCAACTTTTAACTTTTTTAAATATTTTTGGGAAAAATATAACATGCTTTAAAAATTATTGGAATCGATTCAGTTACTTATTCTGAACAAACTATATTCAGGTTTCGCATATATTATAAATAATGTTGTATATAACATTTTGCCTGACTTGGAAATCGAACTCAAGACTTAGTTCAAACGAAAAATGTCTACAACTTGTTATAAGCTTCCCGAGGACCGCTTTTATGCCACCTTTTCTGTGAAGGGGTGTAGATAGTTGGAATTTGTCATATTTTGTCCTCCATTTTTTTAATAGAAACCTACCGCTACCACCTATTGCACCTACTGCTTTGTAACTGACAATAATATTCCTAACCTACTGATTGATGCAATTGGTAATTCAGTCTATCGTCTCTTATACAGTAATCAGCTGGTAAACATTAACAAAAACTCAAATGATACGTACTGTGTCATCAAACAGCCCGTCTGTTTTAAATACTTCAATTGTCACTTGGATGTAACAAAGAGAGTGACAGAATATTTCTAAAATGTAATAAACTATCTGAAATGTAACAAAGTTCAATAAATTAGAAAATGTGTAACATTAAAAAGTCAATAATTTAATGATTGGTTTGTAAAAATACTTACGAATTGCTGATAACAATCTTTATGAATTTTATAACACGCTAATATGTCAACGTAGGCCTGAAACACTTTTTCGCAGTCTACGCCGGGTGCATTTTCTAATTTTTGGAAATTCAAAACATACATACTCCAAAGGTTAACTTTATTTTCCAACAACTGTGTAACTCGAATAGCATAAACAATATGATAATCAAAACAAGTCGCAAGGTAGCAATAAAAAATGGTAATGTAGGGAAAGCCACTCAGTATGGCTAAACAAGTGAACACACAGACAAAGCCACACAGAGCCACGATTACATTGATCCAATTCCAAATGATGAAGTTTCGATTACTGGATTCATCATTGAGAAATTTGTGTACGTTTTGAAAAGTTAGGACAAACTTAACAGATTCGTTGGTTCGGATGATCCCGATCACGAAATTGATAATGAACCCCAAACTATAGTACGCAGTGTCAAAATAAGCGGTGACAAACTTGGAAAAATGACTTCTGATCTGTTCAGTGTAAATCGATACGATGAAAGCGCGGAAGATAAATGAATAAATGTATACTAGTGTCGCAATCATTGAAATGAAATTGGATACAAAACCATTAGGAGTTATAACATTATTTTTAATCCGATATTTAGGACAGAACATAAAATATTGCATCAGGTTCAATGGAAACAGCATTGATTGCACATCCTTGTCCACTGTTTTGTTAAAAATGTTTTTCACAGAGCTTTTATGTCTAATGTTTAGAATTGTTTTCATTTTTTTTTGTAAGTAACTGTGTGCCAGTACCTTCCAAGTTCGTAAGTGTTACATTAATGAAAAGTTTATATCAGCGCACCCCTAACTCATTCGATTAAGGGAAACAACGTTCATTAAAATACTAACGTACGGCCGCGGCCGCGCCCCTGTATTTTTAGTTTTAGGAATGCATTGTAATAAAAATTAAAAAAATTCATCAATTTAATGAAGCCAGGATTACAAAATTGCAATTGGTAACAAAACAATAGTGTAATTAGTTAGAAGACCCATCACACTCAATTGAAACGCAGCGTCTAAGTAGAACAGGCCACACACACGTA
The DNA here is from genome assembly GCA_905163415.1 of Noctua fimbriata. Taxonomy (NCBI): domain Eukaryota; kingdom Metazoa; phylum Arthropoda; class Insecta; order Lepidoptera; family Noctuidae; genus Noctua; species Noctua fimbriata. The sequence continues at coordinate 17,417,184 of LR990935.1, forward strand.
TCTTGCTGAACGAAGCTTGATGTAAGCGCAGTACGTTCTTGCATAGCTTTTTCTGAAGAGAGTGTGATTTAAAACAAGCCTGCAACAATCAGGGTGGGAATCTGTAATTGGCGCAAACCTGCGGGCCAGCATGTTGCAGCGTACTGACAGCGATCTACGTCCCAATGTATTATTTATCTTATTTATAATACTAAAAAATATATAAATATCCAAACAATTTGACATAAAAATGCGTGCGCAAGAATCTTGACTTTGTTCAATGGCTACATAGAATTTCTCGCATTGCATGTTCAATATTGACAACCACATCAAATCCTTTGTCGTCCATATCAAAACAGGCAGCGACCCTTCAGTTGCTGTGTCCTATAACAATAAAAAGGTGTAAACGTACTCTTCACCAAGCCACTAAGCATTTGGTACATCAAACTGAGAACTAGCTCTACACAAAAATTTGCTGGGAGACGAGTTTTTTCTTATAGACTGATCAGCGCGCCGCGTAATAGTCGATGTTACCATCCCGCATGACGAGAACTTCGTGAAAGCTGAGAAAGAAAAACAAATAAAATATCTCGACTTGGCACACGAGCTTGTCGACATGTGGAATGTGAACTCGGCTATCATTGTGCCGATTGTCGTGACGCCAATAGCCTTATAGCCTCGACAATCATCTTTCGAGGCTCTCCTTAGGCGGTTGGATCAAGGGCCTGATTCAGAAGGCAATACTCCTCGATGCGGCTCGCATTGTGAGGAGGTTCCTGTCTCTGGAGCATTAACCACCGGTAGCTTGGACACAATTTTTTATATTTTGAAATGTTTTTTAAATGGTTTTTTTTAAAAATATTTAAAATGTAAATAGTATATAAGAGAATGAATAAACGAAATATAATAAAATGTATTTTGTACGAAGTTATCTCCGGCTGGCTGAAGTCGGTAGACTACGAAACGATTGAGAATGAACAAACAGTGGTGACTAGTAAGAGAAAAATTTATGTATCGCTGGCATATGAGGGTACTTCTTCCTACCAAATGAATCAAGCATGATCAAACACATTACGCACGCGCTCACATACTCACACCAATTAATACACACACAATATAAAAATAATTATATGTTGTTGGATACGTATATTTTCTTATAATGACATAATTTACAGAAAAGCAAATTGTAATAGTACAACTACATAATTAGTTAGAAGTCCCATCAAGGATATCTGTAGCGCAGCGTCGACATAGAACAGGCCACACGCAGTCATCTTACTGAATGTACGATTTGTCAGTATCACGTTCTTGCACAGTCGTTCTTGACTCTCTGTAAGGAAAGTATCCATGTTAAAGCAACACCAATTTTTCACATAATGTCTGCTTGTTTTGGAAAATTTATTCTTAGCTTATCAACATGATGATGATAATCATTTAGTCGAGATGATGATACACATCTGCTTAGCTTTTCCATACTATGTTGGAGTCATCTACTAGTATAACAGGATGCAGCTCCATACCAGCATTTTGCGTGGAGCGAATGCCGATCAGACCTCCCAATTATCAGTTTGATTACCCAATACCTCTGACTACCCGTAACGACAGCCGAAGATCTTTAAACGCTGGCCCACTGCGGGTTGGTAGATGTCACATTATGTCTAAAACAGTTAACGGTACCACTGGACCACCACTGCCCTCTTAGTAGTAACGTCTTGCAATGCGGAATCTCCAGGTCACTACGTACTGGTCTCAAAGAGGTGTCAGCAACAAGGAAGGGGTCCGTACGGGCCGATGCCTGCCAGGGCTGAGGAACTGTTCGATAGACATACCGCGGCCCTGGAACACAAAGGGCAAAGAAGGAATATGGACGGGTTTTAGTCCGTAGAAGTCTAACAGTCCCTTCCATTTCGCCCATAGCGGGGGGGGGGGCATTTGATGATTTCCCATCCGAAAAAAATTAAGTCTATTTACTTGTATAGTTTCTATTCTTCATACTCTGCATACACGCTGCCTCTGCCTCCTCGATGGCGAAGTAGAACTTCTCAGAGTACACGTTCTGAATGATGACTAGGGCCATGTCCTTTATTAGCCATAATATTGTCACACTCACCATCCACCAACTTGCAGGCTGAAAACACGAAGTAACATTCATTTATTTACAGGTAACTTGGGCCCATAGCCCATCTTACAGACTAACATACATATGATAAAATACAAATTGTGTTAGTAAATAGAATTAGTATGCGGACCCCTACGTGGTTGCTGACATCTTTTTGAGGCGCGCGTGGAATACGAACGAAAATACGCGGCGGCTAGGACGTGAGGCTCTTTCCCTCTCACTTCCCGCCACCTCCTCCACTAACATAACTGCTTCGCAGAGGTGACGGTGAGGTGACGGCTTCCCATTCCCTTTCGCCGAACCATGGCTTGAACCAGGGCCGGGCGCGAGAGTTCGCCGCCGGCCCACCAACGCCTTGACGTTGCGGTGCAATTCAAGCAGCTGCTCTCTCGAGACGTACTTGGTCTTTTGACGCACGTATTCCACGATGTCCTCCGCCATAGTGATGTAGTGTAAGCGGGAAATGTATACCAGTGTGTTTGGTATCGCGGCACGAATAGGCACGTTGGGCTCCAATGGCGCCGTGCCGCAGCGGTTCTTATTGGTTCGTTGACGGCGCTTCCTGCTCAACACCGTTACAAAACCGAATCGGTGCCTTTTCAGGCACGAATTCCCAGCGGCAGCGGTTATGCCCGCGACTACGCTGGCGCAATCTCCACAAACATGTCGAGATTTTGCTGGTGAAAGTATATTAAGATGTCGAGAAAATTAGATGCTTTCAAATAGACGTTACGAGTGGTGGAGGAATAAATATATGTCCGGCCCAAAGCACAAAATACAGCACAGAACTATACATGTTTTGACAAATCAAAACATCGTGCCCCTGGGCCGCAGTTACTCACGTCCTAACCAGGATAGCAGAAAATAGAAAGAAATGAAGTAACTCATCACCATTATTAGCCTTACCTCACCATGTTGTGCCCCAATTTCTAACATTGTTTCTACGTAGCACAAGGTACGTCCAAATACATTGAGGGTACTGAGCATTACCTGCAGAGAATGATAAGGTATAAGTTAGTAGATAGTTTCTTCTATCCGTGCTCGTCCAGAGCTGCCTTCACCAACGCATTGCTTGTGGTTGAAATAGAATATATTTTTTTGCAATTCTTGTTTATCAGTCATCTCTGTTTCCCTACTAGCCAGTAACATATCTTTAGTGTTTTTTTACTTTTGTTTTCTAGAAGGTTGTTCGTGTTTTATTTATATCTTATTTAAAAGACGTACGTTCTTACGCAGGCAATCTTACCATTACTTTTGACACTTTCTTGTACACTTCGTAAGCTTTCAAAATGTTTTCATAAGTATTGAACAATTTTATGCATCGTAAATTATCATTATCTTGTCCATCATTCATTAAGTAGATGTTTTTGATCCATTCATCGAGAAACTTGTTTAATATTCTCTGAATTCGAAAAGCATACACATAGCGCAGATATGTACTTAAAATTGCCAATTCACTGATAAAATGCACGATATTGGCGTCGTTACACAAAATATGAAATGCAAGAATAATGAAAACATTTACACAAAAAAGAGTTGATACCGCAACCCAATTCCAGACAATAGAACTGCGAATGCTCTCACTAAAGTCGATGCTCTTATGTATAATTTGGATCATTACAACAAGCAACATGTTGTCGTTGCTGTGGACGATGTCGAGAATAAAACCCACGACCATAACTATATTTTCGTATATGGTCATAAATATTGAGATCAACATAAGTATTGCATTACTATCAATCCCCATACTATTGATAAACTCATTGGATATTAAACGTTGATTAAGCACAGTTAACACGAAGAGAATACAAAATAACTCGAGTATCAAATACTTTTTCCCGTTGGGAGTTATATAATTGTCTCGAATACAGAATTTTGATGAAAAGAACAGAGTCTGCAGTAAATTAAACGGGTAAAACAGTTTTTGAACTTCTTCATCTAGTCTGTTATTGAGCAATACTTCAGCTGGGTAAGACGACATCTTTGGCATTACTTTGTGATTTAGAAACATTCATACAATTCATAAGCTTACAACGATTCGTAATAAAAGTTAAGAAAATACTGAGGCATTCTAATATTGTATTGATCGTATTGACGACGGAGTTAAAGTCCATTAATTAAGTTTCAATTATGGTAAAAGATTAGGAGGACCACTTTAATTCGCTATTTAGGTTATTAACAATATACCTATCAATATGGTATGTGATTGTATTTTTTTTCTCTTATGTGGATGTTGCCATCAAAATTTAAAAGTTCTTCAGCTCTCGACCGGTCCAGTCAGTTATTGAAAAAGGCTTAGACAAAGTGATATACTGTTTGCGATAACGAAGATTCGATTGACATAAGCTGCAGTCCCGGCACGGTTATTTGATGCCTACACATCATCAAATTAAAAGACTCCTTATTGAGACGTGAATAAAGATCACTATACTTTTGACCGAGGTGTGTCAGCTAGCCAACAGAACCTAATTGTAACAAGAGTAATTTCATTGTGACAGTGAGACAAACTCAGAGGTAAAATAAGTAGCAAAGCAGTGGTTAAAGGAATGTTGCAATAATACGGTATAGTGAGTCTCATCATAAGGTTGAAAACACTAAAAGAACAATGGAGAAGGCTTGGAGTTTGTCTGTATCAAAAATTACGAAAAGCGAAAAAGAACCAAGGCAACCGATGGCAAAGAATTGCTGAACTTAAGCGGCAGTGAGCAGGGCACATTGCTCGAAAAACAGATGGCTCGAGAGGTTCTGGAGTGGCGACCACGTACCTGCGTTCCACGCAGCAACAGGGGAAGGTCTCCCACAAAGTAAACCGATGATCTTTTGAAGGCCTCGAGTAGTCGGTGCCTGATACGAAGCCCTCAAGGCGATGTGGCGACGTCTGGTGGACGGTTATTTATTTATAACACCAACACTCAAAAGTACAGTCACTTAACTATTATTGAAAGAACTGAAAGCAACATGTCTAGCAGTAAACGTATTTCAAATAAGATGATGAAGCAGGTCTAAGCTTTGTGGATTATTTTGTCTTTTGTAAGTTCTGCCTAATGTTAATCAAACTTCATCTTTAATTTCTTAATCTATAAGCAGGTCGTGTCCATAGAGTTTCTTGTCCATTCTTCTCCATAGAGATCTACGCTTTGTAATGGGCAACAACAGTACTTTCACAAGTTATTATGACTTCTGTCTGTGACTGTGGCTTTGCCTTCTTTGTTTTTCTGACATTCAAAGGTGCCTGGAATTGACTAATTGAAATAAATGCTTTGAGTTTGAGAACAAGATTTTAGCTGCGACACAGTTTTTTAACTAATGCAGCTATTTACGTACGCAATTACTTTGTGAAATGTGTTATTGTTCCAACAAAGTTATTTGATTTGAAAGTATCTTGACTAGGCTCGCGAGGTTATCGACATCTGGGATGTGAACTCAGGGATTATTGTGCCAATAGTTGTTTCAGCAAATGGCTTCATTGCCAATTGCTTCGACTAATATCTGAGAAGGCTCTCGTTAGTCGGCTGGATCAAGAGCTTAATTAACAAAGCGGTATCCCTGGACACGGCTTATATTGTTAGGAGGTTCCTTTCTCTGGAGCCCTGACCGCCGATAGCTTGAACCCTGTTCCTGATACCGGTGGACTTCCTATTTGTAAATGTTTCTTTATATTATTTTAAATTGGAATGTTCAAAAATGTAATCAATGTGTACAGAAATAAATCAAGGTCATAACCTCTTAATCTCTTGCTTATGCAGAGCTTTATCATAATAATTAATTTAATTATCGTTTTCGATGAAATAAAGCTATCTAATTCGAATGAAGTTGAATAACAAATAATAATAATAGCAGAATTACATGATACACAGTTATAATTAAGACTAAATCACGTGGATAAGGCTAATTCCATTTAATCGGCTCAGCTCGGCTCGGTTTATTTAATTTCTATTTATTCGGCTCTATCGCATTTGATCCCAGATCTGTAATGGTAGTTGTAGGTAAGTGTTTGTAAACAAATAAATAAATCATTAATTTCAAGGCAATAATAACATATATTTTTGGACACGTATATTTTCGTTTAATAACTTAATTAACAGAAAAGCAAACTGTAATAGTACAACTACATAATTAGTTAGAAGTCCCATCAAGGATATCTGTAGCGCAGCGCCGACATAGAACAGGCCACACGCGGTCATCTTACTGAACGTACGATTTGTCAGTATCACGTTCTTGCACAGTCGTTCTTGATTCTCTGTAAGGAAAGTATCCATGATAAAGCAACACCAATTTTTCACTTGATGTCTTGGCTTCTCTGTTTATCTTCATCATCATTCAGTCGATTGTAAATTGCATTCATGATAATATTAAACTGTACACACAGTATCATCACCTGAATAGATTTTTTCTAACTATGTTGCAGTGGGTTTCCAGTGCCGCATGCAGGTGAAGTAGTATATGTATGTACTTGCTCTCTTATTCTATATTAATTACTAGCTGTTGCCCGCGAATTCGTTCGCGTGGATGTTGTGTATGCGTGTTCGATTCCCGGGTTGGGTAAAGTGTTATTTGGTTATTCCATCAGGAATTTCTCTGTAGCAGCTACGAAGTCTGGATTTGTGCCCGATTGATAGGAATAGGCTCGCCCCCTTTTACATGGGACTTCAACATAACCGGTGAAATGTGGGTGTACGATTAGGTACACACCTGTGCCTAACCCTTTGGGGATTACAGGCGGGATGTTATGTGTGAGAACTGAAGGCCTGATCAAAATGTGATAATGTGGGTGATGACAACAAAAGGCGTCTCTTTGGGCGTTGTAATTCTGGGCGGCAGAGGTCTGAAATAAAATTAAAAGGCGTTGAGGCGACGATATGGCTTAAAAACTGGAACATTACGGTGCCATACGACTTCTTTTTCGAAGTGAAAAATCAAACGCCATGTTGGGCGCTATTTCTTTATTTATTCTAATACCGTTTTGTATACAACATTCAAATATTGGTTTATTGTGTGAGAAGCATCATGAAGCGCCCAAATAAATGCCTGCCACTTTTAAGGTTTTTCCTTGGAGTTTATTGACCGTCATTGTAAAAGCCAATTTTAAGGGAAATTGCAACTTCTTAAATTGAAATGGCAAGTTATTTGGAATAACGGGTATGCGGGGAATGAAACCGCTCTCTCCTTTATCTACTCCTGTAATAATGGTGGCTATTATAATATTACTGCCCAGCTCTGTGATACGAAGCCTGATTCCATTGCACAGTCTGTGTGTTAACCCCAGGGAGTTGAGAAATTCAACGGGGTAGGCAGTACTGTCATCATTAGCCATCACAGGGTCTATGGATGTCGACGCCGACGATCATTTCATTTTTTTTTATTTGATTGTCACACTCGTTCTTTGGCGACAGTACTACCCCTCACCACCCTTCACTTTTTATATTAACCTCCAAATTTGGAAAAACGTGCATGATGTGATGAAGTGGATGTGCGGATAGGAAAATTCTTCGTAAAATAAAATTTTCCCATCTGCGCCCGATTCCAGACGACCCACTCCCATTTGCAGCAGCATATTCGCAAAGACACCAGCTTCGTGGTCATTGTACAGTTGGACGCGCATGTTGCAGGTAAGATGGATCAACTAGATGGCGTGGCGACGCCTTGAGACATGCGTTTATTTCATCCGCCGGTGTGCCCCTCTCAATAACTTGCAGTATCTGTCTAAAGTCGCCTGCGAGCAAAACAACTACACCAACACATAGGAAACGACCAACCCGAACCGTGCACCTTTTTGTCGACGTTTTATGAGTGCCCATCTAGGCCTATTAAAAAATAAAATATTTTGATTTTGATTTATAATTTTGATTAAAACACATTAGGTGCGATGCACTATTTATAATAAACTAACACATTACTTGACATTACAATTTAAAACAATAACACGGGGCACAATAAAACGGGTACAGTTCCAGGACATCTCAACTCCGCTGCGATCAGACACTCAATGTCGTCCTCGCCTCGAGCTGTAAACATCAGGGCTCTGTAGAAGCCACGCTGGGGTAGGGGTAAACTTGTAAGTAGGTCGCGTGACGTCATCACCAGCGGACTTGCGATTCATTTTATGTCCGTGTACCGGATCCGACATATAGATTATTGTCCGAATTCAACGTTTGAACACCTTTTATTTATTACACTCAACAGATACTCAAGTATAGAATCACTACACCACACAATCGATCCCTACAGTACATTGATATGAAAATCTCTTATCACTAGGTTTTTCTTGCATACCGGATCAAATTTGTGTGTTAAATATATACCTGGAGCAGTATAAACGTGAATCAACACATCATGTTTTGATTAAAAACCCGTTAGATGGCGTATGTGAAAAAACGTAAGATTCAATTCCAAACGAGACAGCAGACTGTTGATAGACATTAGCCGCAGGAGACCGTGTCACTCGAGTTTTGGTTCCGAACGCCACGTCACATATTCGACTTCTCCGCTTGTTTCTTATTCATTTTTGTGCACGCACTACCTGTATCCCGTCTGCAGTACAGCTCGACTACAGCAGTAGAGAGAACTGCATTCATCTACGTAAGTTTGTTCATAAAAATCCATGGAAACCTGTAGTGTTGCTGTGGTTTGCCGTCATCTTCAGAACTGCACATTAAACATAGTTTTAATCATAGAGGGTAATTTACATCAATTTTCAGTAATTAAGGCTCGTCAGGCAATCTTTAATTTAAGTGATTAATTTAACAAAGTTAATATTAGACACAAAACACTTGCACGCGAAACCTTCAATGATACTAGGATTACAGAAATGCGAACTGCAGCAACACGACGGTATAGTTAGTGAGAAGCGCCGCCAGGTGCAGCAGTAGACACACGTCTACGTAGAACAGTTCACAGGCGCGCATCTTAGTGAACGATGCTCGGTGCATGCGCCTCACGTTCTTGCATAACCTCTTCTCTTCTTCTGTAATATAAGAATAGTTTAAAACACAATTAGTAGCTCTAATTTGAACTGTTTCTCCTGTGATATTTACGGAGTCTGCTTCAAACCCCACATACCTGTACAATTTGACAGCAGAATATAAGCGCATGTATCCTGTGCATCCTCTACAGCTATATAGAATGACTCACAGTACAGACTGAGTATAGTTTGTAACATCAAGTTCTTGAACATCCAAATGAAAATAAATAATCCTCTCGACAACGCAAAACCTTTACACTGAAAAAAAAAAACAAATCAAAATTGTTCGGCACTAGTAATTGAAAAAAAATATTGCATACTCCGTACAGAATGTAAACAGACAATGGAACAGCTTTTCAAAATTGATGACACATCCTGCCTCAACAGAACAACAAAACAAAAAAAAAAAACAGAATTTTCGTTAGTTCAATTAAAAATATACGTACGTCAAAATTAATTCCGTTTTGTAATTTAAAAAAACTGATATAGGATTCATTATATATCAAATTATGCAATAAATTTTGCACCGTGAAGTAAAGAATCTGGAATTAAATTAATTATGCCATTACTGCTTCCTCTTGCTAATTTTGAAGAATGCATGCATTATGAAGGAATCTACCACTGTTGGGTATAGGCCTCTCCTCTCATCAGCCACATCTCACAGTTCCGTACGTCCCTCATCCAACTGTTTCTTCAACAAGACAAGACCCACTAACTTTTTCCACCAATTGGTTAATGCTATGGCCATCGGCCATCCCTGCATAGAGCCGGATGTCCCGCTTAACTCCACTTGAGGTGAAACCTCCTGCTCCCGAAGTCGCGTAGAGTTTTAGACTTATTTTTTTTAAATAAATGTAAAAATTGTATCAAATTATAGAAGTATTAATATCATTATAATTCTCCTGCCTTTTTTCTATTTATTTGGGGTCTTATCCACATATTATCTTTTTCTCTATTAGTCGATGTTTCCAGCCTTACAACTTTGACACTGTTTGGTAAAAAGTGTAATTATTTCAAAACTTACCATTGGTTGAGAATTATTTTTACAAATCTGGTAACTTTTTAATATTTGGAGATACGTTTGAAACAACTTTTTGGGGCACGTTTCATCTGGGTTATCAGAGAATGAGTGTAAAACCTTACGTTGCCATAGAACAACTTTATCCTCAAGCAGCTTTATAAATCGAATTGCGTAAATTATATTAGCATCAAATATAATTAATGTAGCCCTACTAAGGGTGGTACTGAACGCTGCTATCGGAGAAGAAACAAAAACTGTAAAAATGATGTAGTAGCAAATAATCGTAGTAAAGCTGATCCAGGTGTAGCTGATAAACTTGGAATTAAAGTCACTATTGCCAAATCTGTGCACTTTTTGAATGATCACAACAAACAATACAAAACTATTTGTTTGAATCAAATTTAAAATAAAGTTAATGAAGAATCCGCAAAAACAGTAACAGAAGTCGTAGTAAATGGCGTACATTTGAAATTGTGATATATACTGTGGTTTCTGTGTTTGAAACTCAATTATATGACACAAATATATGGACATGCGTATAACAGTTCCACAAAGTAACAAAACTTTGTTTAACAGATTATTTGCAGTTATTACATTGTTCTTCAAACGATACTTAGGACTCAACAGAATGGTCTGCATTAGGGTAAAAGGTAAGAACATAGACTGCACATCTTTATCAAGAACATTATTAGACAAAACTTCTGTTTGATCGCTAAGATCAATAATTCTGTTATTTCTTCTTTTGGTAGACATAGTATTGACAGCAATGTCCAAACGCAAATGAATCTAATTTGGAAAATTCCTCATATTTTCAAGGGGTTATAAAGAAACTCAATCAATTACTTATTGGACTAACATACTACACTATATTGATTAGTGTTTCAAGTGATTTATGCTCGTCTGGTCAAAGAATATTATTGAGGTACTTGACGTATTAACAAATAAAGATGATGAAATAGATGAAAATGGTTACTATAAAAATTCATTCATTAAAAATAATCTTGGGACATTAAAAAATTTGCTATAATGTTCTGACAAATGCAGTACTTCGTACCGAACTCAAAAAATACCAGTAGACGATGCACAATGTAATGTTGTCAATTAGCCATAAAAAGTAAAAAGAGTTAGTCAAAGGCATAATAGCTTATCAAGTGAAATCTTAGAATAAATTTTACTCCAATTGTTTAATAAGCATAATTTACTACATAACAAACAGCTCGGTTTTACAAGGGGTCTTTACTGAATTATTGAACTTATGTAATGTGAAGATTTGAGTAACTTTTAGGATTTTTCAATGAGTTCGATTGCGTTATTCATGAAACGTTAATCAGGAAACATAGCGACTGTGTGATCCAGAACAGGGAACAACAATTGGATCTTTTTGCCTCATACTTGAGTTATTGGACTCACAGAGTTAACGTCAACGGAAAATATCTCTTGGATCTATAGTTACAATAGGAGTCCCACAGGGTTCAATTCTTGGTTTTTTCTTATTTCTAATATACAGGTTGGATTTGTCCACCTCACCTGGAGGGAAAGTACTCTAAATACTGGAGATACCAAATTTTATCCAAAGGAAACATTCCTTTATTTTTAAAAATAAATAAAGCTCTCCATAAATAAAAGTCGTTTCCCAGCAATCATTTTTGCGTAGCGTTACTTAGTTTGATGTACCGAAATCCGAATGCTTGGTTAGCGGCTTCGTGAAGCGTATGTTTACACCTTGTATACTGCTCGGGTATTATTTGAGTCAGTCGACACGCAAAGAAAGTGAATTTGATTTTGAATGACTGTTTATTATCAAAAATAATTTACAAAAATGAAAACTGCAATAGTACAACAGCGTAATTAGTGATAACTCCCACCAAACATATTGTTAGCGTCGCGTCTAAATAGAACAGGCCGCACGCGCTCATCTTACTGAACGATCGGTTCGTCTGTAACACGTTCTTACAAAGATGAGTTTGACTCTCTGTAAGGAAATTTTCAAGTTAGAAAATGATTGGTAACATTCATAAAACCTTTATGAAATTGAGTAGTAGGGGGGTATAGATAAGGCGTTACAAACAATGTTATTAAATGATATACAATAGGCATGTGATGCGGAGGCATAAGATGCGCAGACATGACAAAAATTTCGTAAGGAAAGTTTTGTGTATGGATGTGGATGGGTGTAAGAGTAGAGGAGTACCAAAGAAACGATGGATGGAGTGTGTGAAGGATGATATGGCAAGAAAGGAGGTGTGTGATGAGATGACGAGTAATAGAGAAGTATGGAAGAAGAAGACATGCTGCACCGACCCCAAATAAATTGGGATAAGGGCAAGAGAACGATCATAATGAGTTAAATGTTGTTATGCAAATTAAATTTTTTATTTTCATTTTTCACATCATAATAAACACATAAAGATAGAGAGAGCGCAACACGCAACAAACCGTATTCTCAGGTACAGGAGTATAGGTTGAGTTTGCATGTTGCATCATCTATGGTCACCGAGAAATTAACCCTACTTGTTATTAAGAATGTCTTACTTGAACAGTTCCTGTTCTTTATAAGCTGTATACACGCCGTCTCCGCTTCCTCAACGCTTATGTAGACCCTCTCGCAGTATATACTGTGTATAACAACCAATGCTACATTCTCTGACAGCCACATAAATGACGTAACTACACTAAATAGTGGATTCTGGAAACCAAAAAAAAAAATCATTAATTAGTTCGTATTGCCTCACTCTTAGAGGCCTCCCCATTCCTTCCACTTCATTCAATGGTGTGCTTCTTATCACCAATTCATGAGGAAACCATCCAAGGTGTCCCGCTATCTTCAAATCAGTCTGCCGCTTCCCCGGCTGGCTATCTCAGCGCTCTAGTCTTGCAATATTCGTCCCATTTTAGTCGCAACTTTATGATAGCTTATACAAGTCGGCAATTTTCGTTCTGGAGCCGGTGAGTTAGTTTAACATTCAATACGCTGCTCTCCAGCACACGTGGGCAAACCTTGGGTTTAGACTTCTGGATGTTAGTCAAAACCAAGTCTGTGCGCCATATGTCAGGATGGGGAGAATACACATACGCTTCATTACAAACAGTTAAACTTAGTAGCACTTGAGATTGTCTCCAGCGCTCGTAGTATGATCAGGAACAGACTTAAGTCTTTATGGAGTTCTGCTCAACCCTGTGCCCGAAGCATAGAGCGACCGCCATCGTTCAACAATGTCCTTTAATTTTTATCACTAGTTTTTGCCGTCTTTATGATGGTCATGCTGTATGCACATGCCGATAAAATAGAAAGTGCTGTGTAATCGTGATCATAAATTGGCAAAAATAAAAAGTTAAAGAATTAGCAATGTCAGTTTCTGCATATTTCTACGGGAAGGTAGTAACAAATATCACCTTGTATGACCCTTAGACACTCTTTTTGCTTTGTCCATATCTTTACACCAGAATATGTGCTATAGATACTTACACTGCTTCCTGAGAAAGCAAAGCGTTTACACGTGAAGATTGCCATATAAACGAATATAATACTGCGGTAAAATGTATCTATCACGTGGCTTACTGTCTGTAACATAAAAATTTAATTTATATAAATGCGCTTTCAAAACTCCAAGTGCAATCTATTGAAATCATCAAAATGAATTATACAACCCGAAAATCAAGACGTCCGTGGCGACACTTTGAGGAGGCATTTGTGTCTTCCGGCTAAAAGGAGATGACGATTTGTTGAGGAATGTTTGAGATGAAATAAAGTTCCTTTAGTCCTAGTTTTCTAATATATTGTGAACTTACCAATAACTGATATATATTCTTATGTAGATTATACGCCTTTAAAATATTTTGGTATGTCCTTAGCAACTGTACGTATTGCTCATCATTGTTCTGTCCGTTATTCAATATTCCAACATCTTTTATCCATTCATCGAGATATTTTCTCAACAATATTATAACTCGGATGGCAACAACATAGTTGACAGCAAATGTGATAAACATAACGTCACAGAAAGAGTCAAGGATAATCTCACTGAGACTAGAATTATTATAAGACGGAATAAAAGAAGCACATACGTAGATGCTACCAAAGAGAGTAGTTAGCATTGCCATCCAGTTACAAATGATAAAACTCTGGATACTCTTACTGAAGTCGATGCTCTTATGGATGGACTGGATCTTCAGAATAAGAAAGATGTTGTTGTGCTTATGCACGATGTCCAAAACGAACAACATTGTAAAACCGAACGCGTCTAACATGTAATAAAGAGCACTGAGGAGTGTCATAAAGTCATTCTCACCAGATTTCATGCTCCGGTCCGTCATGTTAATAGTATTCATTCTATAGATACACAACATACTCATAAACAAAGCAAAGCAAAACGATATTAATTGATATTTGTTTCCTTTTGGGTAAACATGATCATTTTCTACTAGATATTTCGAAGAGAAGAAAAATTTAAGAACAAAATTAAAAGAATGTGCTATTCTTTGAACTTCTTTTCCGATGCGATTGTTTGGTCGCACTTGGGATGAGGGATTTTGAATAAATTCTCGTATTTGGGACATATTGCAGTCATTATCAACCGTTGCTCGTTGAGTTGTGCCAGTATCTGCACCCAACACGATTAACACGATTGGAATTTATAAAATTATGTACTGATCGTATCATTGTAGTTATTCTAGTTACATTAGTAAATTAAAATTAACTGTGTCTCAAGGCAAAGTATAGCAGAAAAATATAAATTATATTTATTTTCTTTTTATAGATTATTTAATTGATAAGACGTAATTGACGTAATGCAGTGAAAGGAGAGGTTTGAGCTGTTTTGGCAAATGTTTAAAGTGACTCTTTTGTGGTAATTAATTTCAGAACGGCATTTTTAAAAGCAAATCTATCACAAAATGTAAAGTAAACAACTGAATTTAAAGTGTAACATAATATGTTGTTTCTTGTTTTAAAATCCTGTCAGCCATCATCTTAAGCACAACTTCCTTGGTAGTAATATTATTTTTCAAGTTACCTTTATGTTTTCTTTGGTGTAGGTACTTCTAATTTTCAATCACACTTTATACTTCTTTGACATGCTCATTTTCAAACAACATCATTAACATTAATTTTATTATTGCTACCCTTGGCTTGTCACTATCAGTCTCAACAAAGACAATATCAATATAAAAAAAAAGGGAACATCCTCCTTTTTAGAAGGCGGTTAAAAATTATGAAGATTGATTAACGTCCGCTTGGTTAAAGTCTTCAGATCAATAATTAAATTGAACTTAATGAAATGAAAGATGGAGTGATTTTCTGCGTTGCTAAGTAGTGTTATATATAATATAATGTTGTGTAGTCTACCAATATGCTTGGTTTTGGTTAATTGTAATATTATCACATGTATCTAAAGGGTGTAAATAGACCCTTAACGAAGCCGAAAGGCACTTATTCTCCCCGTCTTTGCGATAATTTTTTTGTTCTAGACCATACCTGGGAACCTTCTAGTTACGGAGATATTGGGGGTCAAAGTTCCAACTTTTTCACAAGTTTTTTTTAAACACATGTTTTTTACTTCAAACAACTCCACGACCCCCGTACTATTAAATGCTTTGAGTGTGTTCCATCGAGTCCTACCGTAAAACGAGATTTTTCACCTCAAAATAAAAGTCGTTTCCCAGCAATAATTTTTGCGTAGTTACTTAGTTTGATGTACTGAATGCTTGGTTGACGGCTTCATGAAGGGTCTGTTTACGCCCTCTACAGTTCAGTTAAAGTAATTACTTGAGGTTAAGTAGTTAGGGATAGTTCATTTTAGCTATTGGACGTAGGGAGGTACAAACTTATTAATCATTCTTGCAAACATTTTTTCAGTAATTATATTAAGTGACATTCGTATTTTTGAATAAACATTAATTACTGGTGAAGGTTGCGGAGATACCCCGGATGCGAGACGTACGTGAAGTGTGTATTATGCTTGGCGAATGTGAAAAAGTGTGCCAGTTGAGAGAAGAGATAAACCCAAACAATATTAATGCAAGTTTTTAAGAAGACACACAGATAAACACTAATTCTTTAAAGTCTTTATTTTAATATCAATTTGACATAAAAATGAACTGCCACAGTACAAAAGCATAATTAATGATAACCTCCAGCAAATATGTCGGTAGCGTGGCGTCTACATAGAACAACCCGCACGTCGTCATCTTGCTGAACGTTCGATTTGAAAGCATCACGTTCTTACAAAGATGTTTTTGATTGTCTGTAAGAGAAATAATATATTAAGATTTTCAGTAATCCATCCATCAGTCAAAGTACTCCTCCATCGCTGTCATCCTGGAACGTGCCCAGAAGACTGGCAGCATTACCACGTTGAATGGCAATGCTAATTTTTTAGGCAAAGAAAGAGCTAGAGGTCACGCGAAGTGTTGACCAGTTGGCGAGAGATTTCCTTAAAAAGGAGACTCGCATTCGGGACCCATGACCCAAGCGTTTCGATCCCAAACGGACCAAACTGTAGTTACATTTAAGTTCTTAAAACACATTTTTCCTAATGTCATTGATTACCCTACCAAGTGCAACTGTGTTCAAATTATGACACACATCTAAGTTACTAGTCAGATACCACCAACCTTGATACATTATAGTCGTGGTGGTATCATCATCATCATTATTTCAGTTAAAACCCCAACAACCTAGGGACCTAAGCGTTCCCTAACCGTCCCCACATATGCCGCTACTATTTCTCTCGTATCCAGCTGAGCACCATGTGGAAGGCTTACTCACACTGCATTTTTCGATACGTGTTTGTGTACTTCATGTTCACCCTTCGATCATATAGGCATCTTAAGATCATCGTTAAAGTATTCTTACTTGGACAGTCCTTGTACTTCATAAGCTGTAAAACCGCCGTCTCAGCTTCCTCAACAGATATGTAGAACCTCTCGCAGTAGAAACTATGTATTATTATGAGCATTATATTTTTGAATAGAGATATTACTGAATCGACTCCAAAGAACGCCGGCTAAACAAAAAAAAAAGTTGTTAGACAACTCAATAATTAAATTAATTAATAATAGTGTTTTCGCATGATGTTGACGACGTCCTTAATTTTGCTATCACCAAACCGTAGGCGTTCCGTTCTTTGCGGCACCTACCTGCACGTCATGACTCAGAATTATAGCCCTTTATATGTTGGAGAAACCAAGAGTTGTCATTTCATTTAATCCACAACCACAACTGAAGAGGAAGGCGCTTAACGCATGAACAGATGGTATTGCAAAAAGCTGGTATTCAGCTGCATGCTATCAGACTGGAAGCCGACCCCAACACAGTTGGGAGCAACAAGGCTAGGCACATGATGATGTAGATGAATATGGCAAAAAGCAACCTAACCTAGATCCCCAATTCCGTACGGCACTTTCCGTCATGGAATCGAAAAAAAATGTGCCTAATAGTAATCAATGATGTTGTATTGCCAAAATGAATTGCGATTGTAAGTGTGTTGCGCTATAGTCCGCAAATTCTCTTGCACTTATCCCAATTTATTAGGTGTCGGCGCAGCATGTCTTTTTCTTCCATACCTACGTTTATATTTTTTAGATATTTTTTAAAATTATTGTAATAAATTTCAACTCTGAATACAACTGACGAAGTCATGCTTAGGACATACTTTGAAGTATTAATAATAGATTTATGCTTAGATAATACATTGTCACACTTACTTTGTCGCCCGAGAGGTAAAGTCTTTTGATCTCGAATATTATGAAGTAATAGGTAATCATAACGTAGATAAATTTAACTACTAGCTGGCTTAAAGTCTGTGAACAAAATAAGTAGCTTAGGGCTGATACAAAATACAGGGTGGAAGCGACATCGACGCACAAACCGATGATTCCTAATCGATGAGGGTAAAAAAAGGGGAAAATAATGAATAGGTTGTGTCTCTGTCCACTATCTGTTGGACGGCGAGAATTATTGTTAAAAATTTTGTCGCTTTCCACAACTACAAGCCGGGGGAATCATCGTCCCGAACCGCTGATTCCCGATGTCCACCACCGGCTTGTGACAAGCCACCGAATAGATTACGTCAATCCCGTTGAATGTCGTTGTGGATATACAACATTATTTTTAGTATATACCAAACCTGAATATAGTTTGTTCAGAATAAGTAACTGAATTTATTCCAATAATTTTTAAACCATGTTATATTTTGTCCTAAAAAAAGCAAGTTGTACACCGAGCGATACTAAGTACCTATCGCAATCATTTAGGTACCTACTGCCTAATTATTATTACCAATGAGCTCAAGACGACGCTGGAGGCGCGTGCGCGGGCTCACCGCGTGGTGACCACAATTTTGTGCGGACAACTAGGTAACAGAACAAGCTTATAACTTTGTTATTTTTCATGATACAGTTTTGAAATTTTGTACATAGATTCTTTACATAAAAATAGTAGACATGTGTTTCAGGTTTCGCAAATACTAAAACTAATGTTGTATACGAAACGCTTTGGAAGGGATTAAAACACGTCTAGGTCTTCTGGCTGGCTTGAAGACTTTAAGCCAAGCCAAGATTAAAGAATGTTGATTAGTAATCAAACTACGAATGCTTCATAGTGTCAGGAACATAATATCTAAGCCAAAGGATTTGCTAATGTACACAGAACGGCCTTTGACCACGTATCATCATCATCCAAAGACTTCTTCACCAGTCAAAGAAGTGGATGCTTGGGCATCGCTATATCCATCGGTCCAGTGCTTCTCGTATTTAGCGCATTCCACGGCCTTCATCAACTTACCGGTCCAATAGCTTGTGGGAGGCCTTTCAATACTACGTCTCCCGAAATTCATAGCATGTAAAATTAATTATTTATCAAGGTAAGTGAAAAGATGAACTTACCAAGACCTGAAAAATTCTCTTATACATGTCGTAGGCTTTCAAAATATTTTGGTATATCTCTAGCAATTTCTGACAGTGTTCATCATTATTATGATCGACATTCAACGCCAAGATTTCTTTTATCCATCTATCGAGATATCTTTTTAATAATATTATAACTCTGATGGCAATAATATAGTTAACATCGATTATGTCAGACATTGTATCACAAACAAATTGAAAGGTAATTGTTGCAAATGGTAAATTTACACGAAACGAAAAGTAAATTATGTGGAAATAGATATCTACACAAATGTATGTAAGTAGCGAGACCCAGTTCCAAATGATGTAATTCCGGATACTCTCGCTAGAGAAGATGCTTTTATGAATGCTTTGGATCTCCAAAATGAGACAGACGTTGTTGTACCTATGCACAATGTCCAAAATGAATAACATTGTGAAACAGACTGATTGGATGATGTAACAAAGAGCACCCAGAAGTGATACAAAGTTATTTTCCATTTGTTTCATACTCATATCTCTGGCGTCAATGGAAAACGCAACATATACACACAATACATTGATGACTAAGACATAGCAGAACGAAAATAGTAAATACTTGTGGCCTCTTGGATAAATATGATTATTCTGAACATAATATTTCGAAGAGAAAAACAAATGAAGAGCAAAATTAAAAGCCTGCACAATTTTTTGAATTTCGTTTTCGATGCGATTATTTGGGAGCACTTGACATGCAGGCTTTTGAAGAATTTTACGTTTTTGGAATATTTTTATCATCTTCAACTGATCGTTGCTGTGCTACGCAAGGTGACGGAATGTTACCTAATACGTAGAACAATTGTTTCTTGATATACTTGGCTATTACTTTAATGAAATAATAAGGAAATACATTAGTAAAATTAAAACTTTCAATAGCTACCAAAGTAAATGTCTTTATATCTACCCAAAGAGAATGAAAAAAGTGTGAACGACCTTACCGGAAAAGTGAAAGTCGAATTTAAGGGGGAAAAAGGGGCCAGGAAGGCCCGCAAAATTAAAATTTTCTTAGGTTATTTTGCTATTTGCAGGTTTGTCTTGGGCTGTATGCTAAACAAAATATGATTTGCGACCGTAACACGTATATAGTTACAGAATCATAATCATTAAAATCATGGGCACTCCCGGTTGATGGCAATAGACTCGGCCCCTATCACATGGGACTTAACAGAACTGGTGAAACGTGTGTACTATTGGGTACACCTCTGCCTTACCCTTCTTGGATTACAGGTGTGACGTTAGATTATGTAATATGACGTATTTTGTCGTCGCGAAATTGTTATATCTGACAAGCACCTGTGAGATGACCCTCGGAATATTAATCAATAAAAGTTACGCATTCAGACTTTCGGTGTAGGTACTTATAGCAATTACGATGGCTTTAAGTGCATGAGCTCTAGTTACGTAAAAGTTCAAATTAATCGATTTATATTGAAAGACGACGAGAGGACGAGTCATGGAGAAGTATGAAAGAAGAAGACATGCTGCGCTGACTCCAACTAAATTGCGAAAAGGCAGGAGAATGATGATGATGACTAGAAGAAGATGGGAGTTACCACTGCTGCAGTACACGCTTTTGTAAAGTTACTGTTTAATAACAATACACATTGTTCAACCGTATTTTTTAATTATGTTTTATTCATCACCATCATCAGCGAATACCAGGCTACTGATTCTTGCAATGCTGTTGTGTATAGTATAGTTACAGTTCTGCCTCACCCTTCAGCGATTACAGGCGTGGTATGTATTGTAGGCACAGCCACGATGTAAACATAATATGTAATAACACCTATTAATCCGGCTAATGTAACTAGGTAAACACTGATGCTATCAACACATTAAATATTTAAAACCTAGTTACAACATAAATTACCGAGTTAGACGTTATCGAACATCAGGCAGTCGAAGATGAATACAATGTTGCACAAACTTGTAGTGATTCCAAATAATGAACTCGACAAAGAAATTCAAAGAATAACGTTCTCGTTTAATTTTGCACTCAATTTGTTTATCTCTTCAAAATATTATGTGGAACATAACCGTATTTATCCAAGAGGATACAAGCATTTGTTATTTTCGTTCTGCTGTACGTTATTCATGGTTGCTTTGTGTCTGTATCGTATAATCACCGTAGACATGACAGATGTTAAAATGAGACGTTTTGATAATGTTTTCATTCGTTGCTTAACTGTGTTTTACTACGTCATGCATGGAGCTGGTTTTATAATTTTATTCATTCTTGATTTTATGCACAACTTCAACAACGTCTGTCTTATTTTGAGGATCCAAACTATCTATAAGAGCATCAATTTCAGTAAGGGTTTAAGGAGTTACATTATATGGAACTGGATCTCAATATTAACTGTTATTTGTACTGATATGGCCATTTATACTATTTTTTACATATGTTTTGATACTATGCGTTTGTCAGAGATAATCATTGATTTTATTTGTGACATAATGATTAGCGTATTCGATGTCAATTTTATGGTTGCCATTCGACTTGTAATCTTATTGAAAAAATACCTCGATGTATGGACTAAAGATGTCATCATTTTATTGAATGAGCGTCAGGAAAATAATGAGCAATGTATGAAATTGCTAAGAACTTACCAGAATATTATGAAAGCTTACGACCTGTATAAAACAATTTTTCAGATATTGGTAAGTTCATGATTGAATATATTTTCCATCTAAAAATATGATAATAAGTACCAGGCTTTCATAAGGCATAAAGAGGTCAATTCAGTTCCTTTTTTACTTAATGTACATAATTTCATTATACACAGAAATAACAATATAACATTAATTAATTTTACAATTGTCGTTTTAGCATATTGCTAAATATTGCGCCTTTTGTTTTACAGACTTTAAGCCACGTATTTGAAACATTTTTCCGCAGTTTAATTTTCTTTTATCTGATACTCTTCAGGTCTAAGCGATATGTACTAGGAGACGATGTAAGTACATTTGCTCCATTTATTTTTTCTCTATATGCACGTAGCAGAGATATTAAGGAGCTGGGGGGCTGGGGGGCCACGAGCCATGCTCGAGTGATACGCGTCTTACGACAGTGACGGTGAATAAAACAAACGAAAGGAGGTTTGGACCATAACACAAGTCACCGGAGACTTGCGGTGAAATGGTACTCAGTTGGCTCACGCAAGGAAACAAGTGACGACCGCGCTTTTCGCTTGATGCAAGTCGAATCGCATGAGGCTAAGAACCCCCTTTCAAACCCTGTGTAGTTACTACTTGGTATGAATATTATGTTGCAACTAGCTTATGCCCGCGGCTTCATCATCATCATTTTAGCAGAAAGACGTCCACTGCTGGACATAGGCCTCTCCCAAGTGTCGCCACTTTGACCGGTCCCGTGCGACTTTATCCCTGTAGTACTAGAGGGATAAAAAGTATGCTATGTATTCAACCAAAAAAAAAAAAAAGATCTCTGTTCTCTAAAATCAGTTCAATAATTTTTCGCGAAAGAGCATCAAACATCCATCCATCCATCCTCAACCGATAGCATTTAAGATAAGATACTATTTTCGATGTTTCCAGGTCTCGATGTTCCACAACCTGAATTCATTTAGTTGGATGTCAAAGATTATAGTACTTGTCATGATGCATATCATACATTGCGAGAGATTTTATATAGCTGTTGAGGAAGCTGAGACAGCGTGTATACAGCTCATGAAGAACAGCAACTGTCCGAGTAAGTTGAACAAGAATATCGGGAGAAATTATTAAGCAGCTTGAAATAAAATTATAGTCAGCCTGTGTTGTATGAATCGTTGGTCTAGTGGTCGCAAGCGCGACTGCTGAGTATGTGGTCCTGGGTTTGATTCCCAGGTCGGGCAAAGTCCGCGGGAGACGCCCTGGGCGTCGGGGGTCACGTGGTGGCCCCCGGCCACCATAAGCGCGGGCCTGTGGACGGCGAGTTATGGGCTAGCTCGCCGTCCGACCGTCTTATGACGACAGTTCCACGCGCGCCTCAAAGAGATGTCAGCAACCACGTAGGGGTCCGCACGGGCCGATGCCTGCCAGGGCTGCGGGACTGTTCGAAAGAGATACCACGGCCCTGGAACATAAAGGGCAAAGAAGGAACATGGATGGGTTTTAGTCAGTACAAGTCTGACACTCCCTTCCACTTCGCCCAGAGCGGGGGGGTCATAAAAAAAAAAAAGGTCGGGCAAAGTGTTATTGGATTTTTTCATTAGGAATTTCTCAGTAGCAGCCACCGATTTCTGGATTTGTGGCGTTCGGTGGCGTTACGCTCGCCCCTATTACATAGGACTTCAACATAACTGGCGAAATATGAGTTTACCTACTATTAAGTACACCTAGCCCTAAGTCCCTTTGGGGATTACGGATCTGATGCTATGTTTTGTGTTGTATTGGGGTCATCTGCCAGTTTAACCAGATTCTGCTGAATATCAGTATTTTACTGGAGCAACTGCCTGTCTGACCTCCACAACCCACTTACGTATACCACTGTACTTGGTAACATGATACCCTTTGGCTACTAAGACTGGTTGTCAGACTTTCGGGCCACTGACTACCTACAACGATGGTCAAAGCTCTTCAAGTAACAGCCGAGCCCAACGGTTTAACATCCGATGCTTTCCGAGGGACAGAGGAAATAGCGGCATGTTATAGATGGTCACCCATCTACAGATCGACCTTGACAAGCGCGGCTTTACCATGTAGTTCGTCCCGTGCAGCTGTTATTATTTAACCTCTTTTGTACCAGCCTATACTATAAATATAATTTCAAAAACATCTTTGCAAGAACGTCTTACAAACAAACCGATCGTTTAGTAAGATGAGCGCGTGTGGCTTGTTCGATGTAGACGCTACGCTAGCAATAGTTCTCATGGCTTTCATCACTAATTATTCCATTGTAATCTTGCAGTTCTTTGTTTTGTAAAGTTACTACTTATTTGTTTACTAAATTATACAAGCTTACTGCATAAGATCGTCAATATTAAATCGTCAATAGTAAGTACTGGGTACCTTATTACCCAGGTACCCAGTACTAACTGGTTTGTGGAGGTTAGATAGGTAGTAGCTCCTTGTAAAATACTGGTATTCCGCTGCATCTGGTTAGACTGGAAGCCGACCCCAACATAGTTGGGAAAAGGCTAGGTAGGCATATCGTTTTATTATATTTTTAATATAATTTGAATTTGAATCATTTTATGATTATGGTGATGACTGTATTGCATCATCAAGCATATTTTAAACATTACAATAACATGAAGTTAATTTTTGTGTCCCTCTATTTGAACACGTTTTTTTCCTGAACACTGGAATTTCATGCGGCTTTCGCCATTTTTGGAGAATTTTCTCCAAGATTTTATGTGTTATAACATTTTTACGGGATACTTTCATAATTTTAATAAAGAAATATCGATGTATTATCAAATAGTGCAAAGTGGGGTAGATCATAAGTTATCCATAAATCTATGTAGTAATTTAAAAGAAATAAACGTTGCTTTACAAAAATATTTGAAGTTTCATTTTAAATCACATCTAGAACTTCTTCTTTATCGTGTGGTTAGTGCTTAACCTGGTGTCAGAGTTTTTATGCCGCCCATGGGCCTCCGACTTGGCTTTACATGCCGTCAAGAAATATCATCTAGAACTGTAATAAAACAACTGTATGGGTCGTGATAAAACTGAACAGGTGCAAAGGGAGACTGGCATCTATGGTGAAGACACCGCACGCGTCCATTTTCTTGAAAGCAGCCTTCTGAACACGTTGCACGTTCTTACATGCTCTTCTATGCGTTTCTGTGGAGAATATCAAACATCATTATCTTCGTTTTATTATCTTACTAAAGATACACACATTGTCATCATTCTCCTGCCGTTTATCATCATCATCATCATCATCATTTCAGCCGAAAGACGTCGACTGCTGGACATAGGCCTCCCCTAAGTATTACCATAATGACCGGTCCCGTGCGACTCGCATCCAGTGAATCCCCGCAGGGCCTTCCAACAAAACGTCTTCCGGATCGCGGTCGCCACACCAGAACTTTTCGGCCCTACTGCCGTTATTCTTAGTTTATTTTCTTCCATCAACTCAGTCTATTAGAGTTCGCTACTGGATATAGACCTCTACCAAATTATGGAAAGCGAAGGGATTTCAACATCAAGCCTGTCCCTGTCAACTTTTTAAGGTGGTCGGTCCAGCTTGTCGAATCCCACGCTACGCTGTCCGATACGCGCTCTTTACTTCAAGATTCGTTTGATCCATCGGCCATCAGTCCTTCGACAATTATGGCCCGCCCACTGTCACTTTACCTTGTTTATCCTGTAATCTATGTCGGTAACTCCAGTTTTACTTGACAGACAATTTATTACTGTTTCTACCATACACTTCTCTATCAGGGAATACGAGTTTACACTTAATTGCCATCCACGTCATCTTTCACATTCTCTTTTATTTTCATTTTTTCTGTCTCATTTTTTATAACCACACCATATGGGGTGGAAGAGACACCGACGCGAAAACGATTACCACGTACTCAGTACGTTTCTTCCAAAAGTGCAATACCTACATGGTCAAATTGTTTGGAATAGCTGGTTTAGAAATTACCGATGAAAAATTTCGATGTGGGAGTGTTTAGAATGATGTACTGAGTACGTGGTAACCGTTTTCGTATTTAACACTTTCTTAAAATTGATTTCTTCAAAATGGGTTTACCATTTATACTTTTACCTGAAAGTCCTCTTCTCTTGGAGAACATGACCATCGTACTCCGACTTTCTCTAATAGCGGCATAAAACCTCTCGCATTCGATGCTCAAAGATGTCAATATTATAATGTTCTTCATGAACCATATCTGAGTGAGAACTATGAATATGGCCGTCTGGAAAGAAGAATAACGTTACAGTCCTTTGATAGTTATTTCACCTGTGATAGCAAAATAAGTATCACTATAATTTTGAATCAGAGGTAAAACAGCTGCACATAAGATCCAGGTTTACATCCGCTACAGAGAACCAGGTGTAGATGGCGGGATGAATTTAACTATTGGAAAAAATAATTAATGATGTTATTCGAGTTGAGTGGTAAAAGGAAAGGAAGGCTTTTGCTCGCAGTAGGGCAACGCAGACTGATTATAAAAAAAAAAACAAAAGTTACCAACATCTGTATTCACAAAGAAAAGGTAAAAGTAGAAATATATATTTACATGCTACGAGTAGGTACATCCCAATTTTTTAGCCTATTTTGTCTGACTGCTGGGCAAAGGTCTCCCCCCATTACCTTCCACTCTTTTCTAAGTGCTGTTTTGCCAATCATTCATAAACGCCTCTAAGTCGTCACGCCAGCGTTTTATAGGTCTCCCTCGGTGACAACATCCGTCTTCTATGAACCACAGAATCAATAGTTGTTTATTTTAAAAATAATTCAGTCACTTACACTGAATCCCCCTTCTTCTACCAAAAGCTTCATATTTATAATGATCGCTATGTTCATTAGACCATGAGAAACTGCGAATATCGTGTAGAATAGAATCTGAAAATGAATTATTACTATAAATAAAATAAAGAACGATTAGCTTTTTTTGCCTTAAGTAGGTCCCATAGTATTCTTTACAAGATCAAATTAAACAAATATGCTGCAGGAGACTAACAAAAACATAAACTAGAACATACAGTCTGCATGCTACTGTGTGTGCCATCCATCAAACCACATTTGCCCGCGTGGTAGTTGCAGTCCACTACCTCTCATTGAGTGGAGGCCTGTGTCCCAGAAGTGGGAACTTGTAGACTGGTAATAGCAAGAGCCCCAAAAGCAGCAATAAAGGGGGCGGGGACCTACTCTCAGCATTCGATGTTGGAGAAAAGGGAAAGAGAAATAAATCACAAATTCTTACGAAAAGTCGAAATGTTTTCTCGACAATCCTGTAAATCTGTAAGATATTCAAATATACATCAAACATAGTTTCCCAAAAAGACTCAGGTTTTGAATTCCCTGCTTTACGAGCCTCTTCAGTCCAAACACAAAGTGCTTTTTCTGTTCAACTTGATCATAAACTTAGCATACAACGCATTAACATCGAAGGTCATACTGAAGAAGAAATAGGCCATATCTACGATACTCCAGTCGGGAAAGTACTTAATAAACATATAGATAATTGAACCGAAAATAATACAATTTATAATTATGACAGAAATCCTAGTCTGAACAGTCAACCTGAAGAGATTGTTGCCAGTAATCTTAAGGGTTCTAAGCACATGTTGGATCTTTAAAACCAACAGTATATTGTCGTCGCTACACTTGATATTCATATAGTAATTCAAAATGAAACCAAAAGAGTAAATGAAGAAGTCGTAGATACTGCTCCAGCAAAGTATCAAGGTGAGATCTCCCCAGTTAGTGATGGAAATGTACAGATGATACAGAGCTACGGACCGGGATATCATCAAGCCGAGAACTCCAATACAGTTGTAAAGAAAACTGTTACAAGTGATGAAATTATCACGAATGGAATACTTAGAACATAAGAGAAGGGATTGCATTAAAGTCAGCGGCTTTAGAACTGTTTGCAAATCTTTTTCTATAAAATTGTCGAGTAAGATTTCATTTTTGTATTGGATTTTCGAATTAGCTTCCGGCAGAATAGGGCCTAATTTTGATTGTGGTTTGTCTTTGAACATAGCAAGCAATATAGTTCTAATACCGTTCATGTTGATGTTTATTTATAAAGTGATACGAAAGTTCATCAGTCATTATTAATGCATTTATTTAATCGATTGTAGTTTGTTTGTGGTAGTTAAATATAAAGTTTTTTAATGAAACTGATGACAGTTTCACTAAACACTAATCACTTAACAATTTATTCTAAAAAACTAATGATAGTTTTTTAGAATAAATTGTTAAGTGATTGGTCATCAACGGTCTAACTCCTTGATTGGACAGTGAATATAAATGTATTTTACCATAAAAGTAGCACTGTGTCTCTGTCTGCCCAAGTACCAGAAACCTTCTGTTTTCTTTAATGACTAAATATATTATATCATCAGTTCAGTAGTCACTGCTTTAAGTAAAAATACATTATTATTCAATATATAAGCTTAATTATGCTTCCAATGACAGTTTTGATTGACTAATTCTACTAGAATACGGCGACAACATTGGAATGAAATGCAAAGAAAATATTTTCATCTCTTTCGAATGATTAATACAACACCTGGAAAGAGTCTAGGTTCATATCTTGCCAATTTTGAAGTGAGATTAAAATAATGCTCTACTAGCAGTATTGGTAGGTGAAATAATTATCAATTTTCGACCTCAATTTTGTTCTTCCACTTAGCGTATCGATGTCAAAAAGTTCAAATGTCTATGACCAAGAATTCAACTCCACGATCTTCGCCCACTCATGCAGTCAGTTTTATTAATCAGAGTACTTAATCAATCCCCAGATTATAGATTTCTTTAGAATATTAGAAAAAGGGAAGTAGATTGGAATTCATGAATAGGGGAGATGAGGCAAGAAAAGAAGATAAAGCACAAATAGTAAAATTCCAAGAAGAGAACAGAAAGGCTTCTAATAAAAAGAGTAAAAAAGAAGAAAAATATTAGCAAAGCGACCATACAAAGAACACAATTCGGCAATGCTTTAAAATGAAAACTGTTTTGTTGGTTCAAACCCTAATATGTAGATCAATAAAAACGACATCAGCTTTGAATGCAAGACAAGGTAGCTTTGACACAAATTAGTGTTTGCTTAGCCTAGCCGTTTGTTTTAATTATAAAAGTGGTTTGTGAGATCTTGAACAAAAATGTTGTCTTATTTAGACAATTCAGTTGGAGGCCAGACTGGTTTACTAAAAGGGCTGAGCTGTTGGACTATGTTATTTTAAGAACGTAGTAAATAATTAATTTTTGAAAGCACCCTATGACTGTATGAACAAGAGGATTAATGAATGGGATGATTATCTCGAAAGGCGACGCCTTGACGAAAAACGTGCATTAAAATTCGCCCAAACAAAATTTGGATTTAATATTATAATTAATTTCTTTCATTATGCAACTAAAAGAAGGAAAGGACTGAATTACA
Organism: Noctua fimbriata; assembly: GCA_905163415.1. NCBI lineage: Eukaryota > Metazoa > Arthropoda > Insecta > Lepidoptera > Noctuidae > Noctua > Noctua fimbriata. The sequence goes on from LR990935.1 coordinate 17,446,262, forward strand.
GTAGTTAGGGTAGTGGGGTTTAGGAAACTACAACCCACCACCCTAATTACACCCCTACATATATTCACTCTTATATTGCTTGACGATCATAAATCACTTGAAATAACAATAAAATTCATTGAGTTTCTTTCTAATGAATTAAAAAGATTCCGTATTAGAATCATTTGCGTTTCAACAGTGTTTCCGAAACTATGTCTGCCAAAAGCGGGAACAACAGAATTATTGATCTTAGCGATCAAACAGACGTTCTGTCTAATAACGTTGTTGATAAAGATGTGCAGTCTATGTTTTTACCTTTCACCATGATGCAGACCATTCTCTTGAGTCCAAAGTATCGCATCAAGAACAATGTCATAACTGCAAATAATATATTAAACAAAGCTATGTTACTTTGTGGAACAGTCATATGTATATCTTTATATTTGTATCGTATAATTGAGTTTGAGAAATATAAACAACAATTCATGGTAGCAAAAGTCCATACTATTGTTTATACTATGTATTATGACTTCTGTTTCTATTTTTGCGGATTTTTCATCAACTTTATTTTTAATTTAATTCAAACGAAGAGTTTTGTATTGTTCGTTTTGATCATTCAAGAAGTGCATAGATTTGGCAATAGTCCAGCCAATTCCAAGCTTGTCAGGAGCGGTTGGATCAGTGTTACTTTGATTATATGCTTCCACATTATTTATAACGTTTGGAGTTATTATGTTTATTATTCTATAGCACCGTTGATTGGCATTGTTAGTAGAGTTGTGTTAATAATTTTTGACGCTAATATAGTTTATGCCATTGGGATTATTAGGCTGCTTGAGGATAAAGTGGTTCTGTGGAATCAACAGGTTTTACACTTGTGCAATGATAATCAAAATGAAATATCTCGCAAAACTTTGTTCCAAACTTATCTAAAAATATTAAAAACTTACGAGATTTATAAAAATAATTCTCAACAAATGGTAAGTTACCGATTAATTATTTCTTGGACTGGGTGAAAGATGATTTATGGTTCAAAAGTTTCATCGTCACTCTTCGTTTGTTATGCTTCTAGTACTATCTTAGTACTACTGTACTAACTGTAAATGACGGCACGTATCATGACATGAATGGCCGCAACAGTCACGGACGTTTGAACTGTCGTAGAAAATTGTAGGAGTATAATTTTTGCAGTAGTTGAACTTAACTTTTAATTATTTTTTTGTTTTGATAGTACTATATTTTATTGATTTAAGTAAAGAAAAAATGCATATTCCCGATTGATGGCATAATTAATTTAATTTCAGATTCTTTTCTTCACGGTAGATACCTTATTTAATACCTTAGTGTATAACGCGGGATATATATATTTTAGTCAATCACTAAACGGAATCAATATTTTAGTAAGTATTTATATATTTTGAAACCATTAATTTACTATTTTTTACCCGACTGCCAGGGATGGGTTATGTTCTTCGCGCGTATCTTGTATGTTTGTAAATTTCTTTATAACCAAATATACTAGAATATCGCATCTTCCAAACTGCTGGTGAGTATTACAGGCGTAATAATCGAAGCGTTTTTGAACTATACAAACGTAAAAAAAAAATTGTACCTCTTTTTCAAATATTTTAGTACAGAATGGGTAGTAAGTTTTTTTTCAAACTTTGTGTTTTTTTACTAGTTTAAGGATCTGGATTTGGCGGTAAAGGTAATATATGGCGTTTGGCTGTTCAAAACCTTGATGTTACAAACTATGCTGAGTCTGTACTGCGAGGCGTTTTATATAGCTGTGGAGGACTCTCAGGACACGTGCGCTTACATTCTGCTGTCGAACTTTTCTGGTATGTGAGATTTTAAGCAGACTACTAACTTGTCAAACAAAGTAACATTATATAAACGAATTGTGTTTTAAAACTATGATTATTATTTAACAGAAGAAAACAAAAAGTTATGCAAGAACGTGAGGCGCGTGCACCGAGCATCGTTCAGTAAGATGCGCGCCTGTGGACTGTTCTACGTAGACGTGTGTCTACTGCTGCACCTGGCGGCGCTTCTCACTAATTATACCGTTGTGTTGCTGCAGTTTGCATTACTGTAATCCTAGTACCTATCATTGAAGATTTTGTGTGCAAATGCTTTGTTTTTATTACTTCTTCTTTTGTTTTCCTTTCCTACTCTTAAATTAAGTATCCTATGACGTGGGGACACGGCTATACGTCCGAGAATTCAAGCAAACACAAACAAACAAAGACACAGCCGTACCATCCTTTTTTCAAAGCGATTGAGCATATTTTCGATACCCGTATGATTTTTTCTTGTTGTGTAGCTTGAAGCCTGAATTTTCATTTGGTAAAATAAGCTTGCGCGGTCGTTCTGTATACATTTTATTACCTTTACTTGGATAGTTATGAGTAGTACATATATTGATGATCTCCTAATATCTTCTAGTAACAATGTAAAATAAATACATGAGAAGAACTCGAGTGGAAAGCTATTAAAAAGGAAAAAATAAAATAAAAAAATGCAAAACCACAAAATTTCAATAAAAACACTAAAAAAAGAAAATAACTTTTTTCGGAAGTCGATTGCAAAAAGTCATTGAAACAATTTACGCTTAATAGTGTGTTTTTTTTTTAAATCGGTTGTTTTTTTTGCAAAAAAGTTATTTGTAACATGTCATGTTTTTGAAAATCACATATTTGTATTTAAATAAATGTTTTATTTATTTACAAATATGGGTAGGTATATCTGTTGTTATAATTAATATGTACGACGGTATACGGTTGAATTATCACCACATTTTACGTGGGCTTGCAAATTAAAATATATAAATAAACATTTTAACAAATAATCTAAAAATATTACTGTTACACAACATGCTGTTTACTAAACAAGTAGAAAAAAATATATTATAACAAACATAGTTTTGATGGAATCGGTTATTCTTAGTGAATATACGTGTGTTTTAATTAAACCTGTCAATATTTATAATTTTGTCAAGAAACTTTCATAAAAAGAAATTGTGTGATAAATCATAATTTTTTTAAACAAACAAATTGATTGAGTTTCTTTGTAATAATTTAAAAGCATGGTGACACTCCCTTATTAGACTCATTTGCGCTTGTACAGTGATCTCAAAACGATGTCTACTGAAAGGAGAAATAACAGAATTATTGATCTGAGCGATCAAACAGAGTTTTGTCTAATAATGTTCTTGACAAAGATGTGCAGTCTATGTTCTTACCTTTTACCCTACTGCAGACTATTCTGTTGAGTCCGAAGTATCGCATCAAGAACAATGTGATAACTGCAAATAATCTCTTCAATAAAAATCTGTCACTATGTGGGACAGTCCTATTCTCCACTTTATACGTGTTACGATTTTTTCAGATAACGAAGCAAGAATTACATCACCTATCCAACATTCAGATCGGGTTTTATTTCAATTTCTGCTATCATTATTGTGGTTTCATCATTAACTTTATTTTTGATCTGATTCAAACTAAAAGTTATGTTTTGTTCATTTTGATAATTCAAGAAGTTCATAGATTTGGCTTTAATGAATGTTGCACCAGTTTTATAAGGAGGAGTTGGATAACTGTTTCTGTGATTATTTGCTTTTACATTTCCTTTTCCGTTTTAAGTTCTGTTTTGTACTCTGATATTATTACGTTTTCTGCTCACATTGGTAGACTGGCTTTAATATATTTCGACATTAATATAGTTTGTGCAATTAGATTTATAAAGCTGCTTGAGAATATAGTTATTCAATGGAGTCATCAGGTTTTACACTCGTTCAAAGGTGATCAAAATAAAATGTGTCGCACAGGGTTATTCCATACTTATATCAAAATATTAAGATGCTACCAGATTTTTAAGAATTTGTTTCATCACGTGGTCAGTTAGAGAAAATGTTTTTATTTCTTGTGAGTTGACGACGAGACGTTTAATGAAATATTTGTACATTTTTGGTTATGTCTATTTCAGATTCTGTTTTATACGGCACATAATTTCTTACAAACCCTAGTGTTTAATTAAATGTACATTTTTGTCTATAAATCATTATTCGGAACCAATAATAATGAGTTTGTACGTAAGGTTTTTGTCTATAACACTTCATCATCATTATCAGCCTGCAGCAGTCTACTGCTGGACATAGGCCTCCTTAACCACACGCCACTCAACTCAATTCTCAGCAACTCTCATCTAGTTGCTAGAAACCACCCTATGAAAGTCGTCGCTCTACCGAACCTGAGGGCGTCCTACCTTATGCTTTCCGATTCGCGGTCTTCACTCCAGAACACGTCTACAGCAACGGTCACCGGTTCTACAGCTTATATGACCGGCCCATTGCCCCTTCAGCTTACTTATTCTGTGAGCTATGTCGATAGCTCTGGATCTCTGTCGGATCACCTCGTTCTGGATGCGATCCCTCAGAGAGATTCCAAGCATAGCCCGCTCCATTGCTCGCTGAGCAATCTTGAATTTATTGACCAGCCGTACCGTGAGTGTCCACGTTTCGGCCCCGTAAGTCATAACAGGCAGGAGGCACTGGTTTTGGAATATGCGACGAAGTTTCCCAAATGCTGGCCAGCCCAGTTGAATTCTTCTGTTAGTATCCCTCTCAAAGTTGTTCTTACCAAACTGCAGAGTTTGCCCGAGGTAAACATATTCTCGAATAACCTGAAGAGCACCGCCAATGACAACAATAGGTCCTAGGGTGACGTGTTCGTTGAACATGTTGTTGGATTTGTACAAGTTCACCCTGATACCAATGCGTATTGAAGAATCAACTAGACCATCCAGCATCTGCTGCAATTCGTGCAGAAATTCAGGTAGTATGACGATGTCATCTACAATTAATCTTAAGTGTGAGATGTACTCGCCGTTGATGTTAATGCCACGTCCTTTCCAGTTCAGTGTCTTAAATACATCCTCCAGTGCGTTGGTGAACAGTTTCGGGAAAATTACGTCCCCTTGCCTTACCCCTCAAAGCAATGGGATAATTATGCTCTGTTTGCTAGGTCTGAGTGTGGACGGTCTTCACAGCACTTGGATGTATTGCCAGTCGACTTGCCATCTCTGCAGATACTCCAGAACTGACCAGGTCTCGACAGAACCAAAAGCCTTCTACACAAACCCACAGCCAAAAAGCCTAGCCTGTAGCCTTCGTCCACAAATGCAAGACACAGCATCCGATTATATTCTATAAGACTGAACATAATATAAATTTTGCTCCCCATTAAATAGTTATCATTCTGGTTCAAATTATATTCTAGAATACACCAGTTTTTTCGTCACTGGTGGTATACGTTTGGATGTTAAAGAACTTGTTGTTACAAACTATACTGTGTCTGAACTGCGAGGAGTTCCAGAAAGCTGTGGAGGACTCTCAGGACACGTGCGCTTTTATTCTGACGTCAAATTGTACAGGTTTGTAACAGTTTTATATTGGTGAACAAAAAAACGTTGAAGGAACGAAATCCTGTTTAAAACACAACGATTATTTTACAGAGGAAGACAAGAAGTTATACAAGGGCGTGAGGCGCACAAGCATCGTTCAGTAAGATGCGCGCCTGTCGACTGTTCTACGTTCACGACAGATCGCCATTGCCGCGGAGGTCGGTCCAGAAAAAGGTGGCGAGATGACCTGGACGCGCACTGCGAGGTGGCGCTCGTAATGAATACCAGGAAACAAATGATGGTAATGATGGCTTCGATTTTCCGACGATATAGTGGTCATGGCAGAGACCATGGAGGACCTCAGTACAATGCTCGATGACCTTAGTAGAGCTTCCGAAAGAGTGGGTCTTAAAATGAACATGGACAAAACCAAAATCATGTTGAATAACCACGTAACACCCACTCCTATCAAGATCGGAGACTCTACACTCGAAGTTGTAGACGATTATGTCTACCTTGGACAAACGATCCAGTTAGGTAGGTCTAACTTCGAGAAAGAGGTTAATCGTCGAATCCGACTCGGCTGGGCAGCGTTCGGGAAGTTGCGTGGTATCTTCTCGTCCAACTTACCGCAGTGTATCAAGACGAAAGTCTATGACCAGTGTGTGTTGCCAGTGATTACAGACGGGACCGAAACATGGTCGCTCACAATGGGCCTTATCAGAAGGCTTAAAGTCACCCAAAGGGCAATGGAGAGGGCTATGCTCGGAGTTTCATTGCGTGATAAAATCAGAAATGAGGACATCCGCAAGAGAATCAAGGTAACCGACGTAGCTCGAAGAATAGCCAAACTGAAGTGGCAGTGGGCAGGGCACATAGCTCGCAAGACGCTGCGTAGGAAGGCCTCCCACTAGGTGGACCGATGACCTGGTGAAGGCTGCAGGGATCCGCTGGATACGAGTCGCAAGGGACCGGTCAATGTGGCGACACTTGGGGGAGGCCTATGTCCAGCAGTGGAAGTCTTTCGTCTGAAATGATGATGATGATGATGAAATGAGGGTATAGATTATTTTTTGACGATTGTTTGTGAATGTGTGAACATTATATAACATTGTATTACCAAATGATTTAAAAAGACTAATCATGGAGTTTCTTGCCGGTTCTTCTCCATAGGAAACGACCAACCCGAACCGTGCATCTTTTTGTCGGCGTTTATAAGTGACCATCTTGGGCTATGTGAAATAAAATATTTTAATTTTTGAATGAGTTAGGCTTTTATCCAGCTGTAAGGTGTTAATGGAAGCCAAAAAAATCTTCATTTTAGACAGAATTGTGCTTAGGTAACAGAAGCTGAATTAAAATTCACCTAACTGAAAAACACGATAAAAAGAAATGCATAATGTATTGCCTTAAAACAATGTTTTTATTCCTATATACATTTACACAAGAAAACTGCATCAATAAAAAGCACAATTAACCATAACTAGCGCACTTGCCGATTGTCTAATCGGCCGACTCTGAGCGCTCTCTTCAAAAGCCATCTACCAACTAGCAACCTGACCATTTCGTTGGCCTAGTGTGCGCCCTAGCAGCCCAACCCGACTAAACTATCGGCCGATAGAAAGTCTGCAGAGACTCTTACACAAAAATAAATTGCCACAATACGAAGCCATAATTAACGATAACTTCCATCAAGCACATTGGTAGTACAGCGTCTACATAGAACAGCCCACACGCGGTCATCTTACTGAACGATCGATTTGTCTGTCGCACGTTCTTGCACAGCCGTTTTTGGTACTCTGAAAATTAAAAATGAATATAGATTTTTTAGTCCATAAGCATACTGATACATGATCCTCACGCCATGATCTGACCAAGATTTGGTTTGGATTTTGAAACAGAATGACATTTCTGAGTTAGTTTCAATGTTTCTCAGAGTAGTCGGATAGGTTATGAAAGTCAGAAAGTTGGAGCAAATGACCTTTTTCGATATGTAACTGACTTCGAAAATCACTTACTTGGCTTCCTTACCAAATGCAACTCAGTTTTAGTTATGTAAACACTAGGGCCATGGGGTTCGATTTCACACTTAGTATTTCGGGATAAGCGTTTGGTCGCCTCTTCTTTTTTGGCCAAAGAATCAGCATTGCCGTCTAACGTGGCAATGCTGCCAGACTTCTGGGCACTTTTCCTATGGACTTGATTGAATATTTTGACGCCCTGTATTCGTTTCCCATTTTAATTCTTATACATATTTTTATTATTTGTTTTAGATCTATTTGTAGTTTGTAAATAATGTACATACCGAATTCAAATAAACAAACACGACAAAACAAAAAACACAAAAACCAAAAAACTAAACCAAACACAAACAACACACCAAAAAACAAACTAAACTTAAACTTAAACACTAAAACACACACACACACACACACACACACACAAACACACACACACACACACTATACACACTCACATACACACACACACACACACACACACGCACACACGCGCGCGCTTTTTTTGTTTACACTTAAACTTATCCATGTTGAATAAACAGTTTTAGTTATGGAACAATTCCCTATCGGGTACCATCCTGGATAATGGAGTTGTACTGTTGTGAAACATTTTCATGTCAAAATATTCTTACCTGGACAGTCCCTGTTCTTCATAAGCTGTATACAAGCCGTCTCAGCTTCCTCAACAGTTATATAGAACTTCTCGCAATTAATACTGTGTAGTATTATGAGCATTATAGTCTTCAATAGAAAAAATGCTGAATCGACACCAAAGACCACGGGCTAAACATGAATGGATTTTAATTAGAAAATATCATCATCATATTCCTACCCTTGTCCCATGTTATTTGGGGGCTACACGTTTTTTTCTTTCATTCTCCCCTGTCAATCGTCACGCTATCATTTACTCCGTAAACCTCCTATCCTTTTATCCTCCTCGTATCCTTTTTCCGTAATATCTTTCCTCACACAACCCATCCATCTTTTTTTTGGTGTTTCCTCTTGCTCTCTTGATTCCCTAATTAGAAAATATTAGAATATGGAAGACCAATTATGACCGGCTGTAACGTCACCATCGTCACGCAAGTGTTTTTAGAGTCACAGAAAATATAGTAACTAATTTTGTCACTTCGGGCTGTCACTGTCATAGCGATTGATCTCTCTCCCGTTTTCAGTAGCTTTATATTATTACCTCAATAACTACTCATTATCTTCACCATTCTCCTACTTATTCAAATTCATTTGGAGTCTGCGCAGAATGTCTTCTTCTTCCATACTTCTATATTAGTAGTAATCTCAGCCATCACCTTCTTTCCAGCTATACCATGATTACCATTCATCGTTTCTTTGGTCTTCCTCTAACCTTATAGCCGTTCACAGTCTGCATTACATGCCCATACCATGACTACCGATTACCACCTACTATTGGTTTCAAACATTAATACAACAATTATAAAGAAAATTCAATGTGGAAGGCACACCGACGCTAAAACGGTTACCACGTATTCAGTACATCATTCTGATCCCCCTACATTGAGCCGTTAGACCGTTTTAGCGTCGGTGTCCCTATATTGTCGAACTTACTTTGTTGTCGGATAGTAGATTTCGCTTTATCTCGAAGATGGAGAAGTAATAATAAATCATAACCAGTACGAATTTCACTACCACTTGGCTAAGAGTCTGTAATAACAAAAGAACGAAATGTAATATGTAAGTCTAAACAGGCTTTCAATTAGCCTTACCCATATTTTGTTTTGGATGCATCTGAATGCCAGCTTTTTACATGGAGTGACTGCTTGATGCCATGATAATATTGTAATACCAAATGATTTGAAAAGAGTAACCATGGAGTTTCTTGCCGGTTCTTCTCCATAGGAAACGGCCAACCCGAACCGTGCATCTTTTTGTCGACGTTTTATAAGTGCCCATGTAGGCCTATGTGAAATAAAATATTTTGATTTGATTTGATTTGATTTGTCTGACTTCCACAATCTAATTACTGGGTAACATGATAGTACGACACTCCTTGGCAAGACTGGTTGTCAGACATTCGTAACGACCGTCATAGGTGTATAAATGGCAGCCAGGGCCAAACGGATAAGGCCCGGGCCACCAAATGGAGACGAGTAAAAGCTAGGGTGTATCCACCGAAGCTGTGCGGACATAAACAAAGCGGCACGCCGCACACAGCACACTGCTCACCGCACGCCGCTCATGTCTCTTCTCGTCTCCGCTGGCCTAATCAATTACAACTTCGGTGGAGTCCGGCCCTAAACGTACTTTCCGATACACTAAGCAGTCTCGTTGTCATTTTCAAGTAAAATATTTATGAACTTACCAACACATGGAAGTTTCTTTTATACAAATTGTAAGTTTTTAAAATATTTTGGTATTTGTCAATAAGTTTCTGGCATTGTTCTTTGTTACTTTGAGTGTCGTCCAACGCCAGGATTTCTTTTATCCACTCATCGAGATACTTTTTAATCAAGATTATGACTCGGATAGCAGCAATATAGTTGACATCAAATGTGATAAATGTAACTTCACAACAAACCTCGATAGCCTTTTCACCAAAACTTTCTAAGTTTACAGCAAACACAAAATGCATTATAAGAAAGTAAATTTCTACACAAATATAAGTTAATATTGAGATCCAGTTCCAGCAGACGTAGCGCCGAATACTATTCTTAAAATTGGCGCTTTTGTGGAGAGCCTGAATCTTCAAAATAAGGCTTACGTAATTGTGTTTGTGTACGATGTCTAGATAGAACAAACCAGTGAAGGAAATAGATTGAACAATGTAATAAAGACCGCTAAAAACAGAAACAACGCCATTTTGCGAATGCTTCATATTCACATCTGTAAGATCTATGGTAAACGCTCGATAGGTACACACTGCAATCATTAACAACGTGTAACAAAATGACGATGCTAAATACTTTTTGCCTCTTGGATAGATATGATTATTCCGAACATAATATTTTGAAGAGAAAAACAAATGCAGTATAAAATTAAAAGAATGCACAATTTTTTGAACTTCTTTCTCGAGTCTATTATTGGGTAGCACTTGGAATGATGGCTTTGGTGTTATTTTACGTTTCTTCAATATTTTTATCATCTTTAATTGCCTTTCGTTGCTTGTTGATGAAATGTTGATTTAAGTATGACTGTTCTGTATATGTTGACTGTCCGACTAAAAAAATCCATTGTTTGGTTTATCTAATCTTGAAATCATTTGTACTAATGCTGTCAATGTTTATTAATTATCTTTATACTTTAGTTGAAGGAAAACATAGATTTGTATCGGGACGAAACATGAACGACCATACCCGCCAAAGGGTTAGAGTTAATTAGGTCAGGGTTAATAAAGAATCGGCTCCCTGGCGATCTGATGACCTGCTCTGGGAGGCGCCAGCGCGTGATAGATCGGGGAGTCTATCGTCGTCGCATTACCCTCACGAGTGGTGGCGATGTCTTAGGTGAGCCCGGACATCTTTTTGGCTTTGACGACCAAGCTTGGGCACAAGCTACTCTTCCCATTCGCATTCTCTCGGCGTCCTCAAAATTTCGAGTATTAGTACCGGCTTGCATATCCTCGGTCCCCGGCACTAAGAAAGTAATCAGGAATATCCTGGCTTCCACACTGATTGATTTTGATGTGTCGTGCTTCTCTGGGGCTATCGATGCTTGGAAACTCGTTTGCAAACTGAAAAACCCGACTATCCATTTTCCCAGAGATGGTGGGACGAGCCGTTCTGCAGAGTAGTTTAGAATAATCTGCTGAACACTTCTGCTATTACTGCTGAGCGTGCACGCCTACTGGTTGTGGGCGAGTGGGAGTCGGGTCTTTGGATTCACGTACTGCCGTCGTCGAGTATAGGCACATTGCTCGACGACACAACATTCCGCCTGGCTGCTTCTTTACTCTTTGGTGCCGCCTGCTGTTCTCCTCATCGCTATCACTGTGGTGAAGCTGTCAACAACCTCGGTCGTCACGGCCTGTCATACAGCCGAAACGCTGAGCCTTTTTCCACGGCACGAGAACGTAAACGACATCATTGCTGCGGCTGGAGAGAACCACAAGTGGCGTAAATATAGAAACCTTTGTGGAAACTATATTTGTGATCATTCGGGGTTGAAACTCTGGGGCCTTGGGATCCGAATGCTCATAGCTTGTTTAAGGAAATTTCGAAACGCCTAGTTGACGCTTCCCGTGACCAAAGGGCTGCCTTTTAAATTGGCCAGACGCTAAGTGTTGCCATACAACGTGGTAACGCCGCCAGTCCTTTGGGCACATTACTAGCTGTCCGCGTTGACGAAGAGTTTTTCGATGCCCTTTTATAGTTTGTTGTTATTTTATTTAATCATTTTTAATTAATAATGGTTATGAAGACGGGTGATCTTCCGATCTCCCTGAAGCGCAAACATATCGACATGTGCATCCTGCCCGTCCTAACCTACGGTGCTCAGACCTGATCACTCAGCGAGTCTCAGAAGTTCCGGCTTAGAGTTTGCCAAGACAAGACAGGGTTCGAAATACCACTCTGCGTTCCAAAACGGGCATAGTGGCCCTCGGCAAAAAGGCTGCTAGGCTAAAATGGGATTGGGCAGGTCACGTCAGCCGTATGCACAATGACCGCTGGGCAAAAGTCTCCACACGATGGTTGCCGGAAGACGGACGGCGCCGCCGAGGCCGGCCCAGAACGAGGTGGCGAGACGATTTGGACGCGTATCGCGAGGGCTGGCCCAAGGAGGCGCGAGAAAAGAGTACATGGAAGGAATTGGGGGAGGCCTTTGCCCAGCAGTGGGACAAGACAGGCTAAACAAAAAATAAAAAATAATTATGTATATAACATCTTCCATGCTGATCTGGGAGCTATAGAAAAACATAGAATGTGTCAGCTGCTTATCATCTCGCGCAAGTCGTAAAAATTGACGAAGGGAAACGTTTACTTTACCATTTTTAAGTAAAAACAGCCAATTTAGGGCATGCAAACTGCCTCAGTTTGCAAATGGCTTAAGTTGGACAATTGGCGTTAGAACAGGACGTCAATTAGGGTGGTGACGGAAAACATTAATGTTATTGTAATCTACAGCACCCATGAACCGAGTTAGCAGGTTCACTGTTCACCCATCAACACGCATTGGACAAGCGTGATGGGTTATGGGTCTAACCCCCTCCAAAAACATGATGATGAAGAAGAACAATAGGCCCCAAGTGCCCGGCGCTTCCAGTGGCGAGGATGGCGAGGATGCCGAGGCTCGCCCTGGAGCATGGGGTGCTAAGAATCCCCGGGTGAGATCGACCTTCCGTTACACGACCCAGGCAAAACATAAACCGGACAACGATACAAAGCTTCACATTTTAACTTATAACACTCGTACTTTACAAACAGAAGATCGGCTACTTGAGCTCGAAAATGCATTAAAAGAGATAAATTGGGATGTAGTAGGGCTCGCAGAAGTAAGAAGAAACGGAGAAGAAACAATAGAAAGAGAAAACAGCATATTTTATTACTATGGACAGGCCGGAGGACTCTACGGAGTAGGTTTTCTAGTGGCAAAAAGATTGGAAAACAACATTTTAGAACAAAAACATTTTAAAATTTAAAATATCAAGTTCGAAAACATTGACCATAGTCCAAGTGTACGCCCCCACGTCATCCCACCCTGACGCTGAAATAGAGGAATTTTACGACCTATTAAACAAAGCGTGCGATGAACACCGAAGCACCTGGAATATTGTTCTAGGTGACTTCAACGCCAAAATAGGGCAAAAGCAAGACATGGACAATGACCTTATTGTAGGTGGCTCGGGAAACCGAAACGAACGTGGATCTCGACTGATCCAGTTCGCTTTCGGTCAAAATTTGAGCATAGGCAACACCTTCTACTATAAGAAAGAGCAAAGACGGTGGACATGGATCTCACCAAATAGCGTAACAAAAAATGAAATCGATTATATTCTATCATCAAATAAACAAATTATAAACAATGTCCAAGTTATTAACCAATTTAAATTTACTTCGGATCATAGACCCGTACGCGCAGTAATAAAACTAAACATTAAAATGCAACGCAAAAATTTATTCAAAAACAAATTTAGAAGATTATCCAAAGAATCCCTTATATATCTGTAAAAAAAAATTCAATCTAGAGTTAAGAAACAGTTTTGATCTATTTAATGTAGAAAATGAAGAAAAAAGTGTGGATTTACAGTATAAAGAAATTTTAAAAAGTATAACAAAAGCCAGTAAAGTAGTAAAACAGAATAAACATAGAACTAAGAAACTAACAGGGAAAACTAAGAAACTAATAGAGGAGAGACAGACTCTAAGTACAAACAACAGAGATTTACAATATAGTTTAAAAGATAAAGAAGTCAAGCGCAGCATCAGAAACGATATTAGAGATTATAATAAAAAACGAATACAAAATGCATTAGAAAAGAACCGATCACTGAAAATAGCTAAACAAGGAATCGCCAACCATAAATCGTGGATCACATGTCTAACAGATAACCGAGGCGTTAAACAATTTAAAAGAGATAAGGTTCTAGAGATTTGCACAATATTCTATAAGAATCTTTATTCCGATTCATAAAAAAAAAAAAAAAAAAAAAAAAAAAAAAGACAATCTGTATCCAGCTATTCATGTTCCGAAAATATAACACCCATATCAGAAGTAGAGGTCCGAGATGCATTAAGCACATTGAAATATAACCGATCCTGGGGCGAAGATGGTGTCACACCGAAGCCCTTAGAATGGGTGAACCATCGCTCCTTTTTTACCTTACAAAATTGTTCAACGACATTCTTCGTACCGGTAATCTTCCATCAAATTTTTGCCATTCCAATATTATACTTCTCCATAAGAAAGGCGATAAGTCCGACATAAATAATTATAGGCCAATCAGTTTAATTTCTCATGTTTATAAAACCTTTATCAAAGTCATTGAAAAACGCATAGCTGGCCAATTAGATCTTAAACAACCTCCAGAACAAGCAGGCTTCCGTCGAGGACTTTCCACCACCGACCACTTACACGCCGTTAACCAAATAGTCGAGAAATATCAAGAATATAAAACTCCTTTGTATCTTGCATTTGTTGACTATTCTAAAGCCTTTGACAGCATCCCACATTCCGCAATATTTAATGCCCTCACAAAACAACACATAGAACTTACATACATACACCTTTTGCGCAACATATACATATAACCCATAGTACAGCTGCTATTAAGTTAGAGAGCTTAGGTTCAAAGTTTGACATCCTCAAGGGAGTCAAACAGGGCGACCCGCTATCTCCAAAACTGTTCACTAGTACCCTAGAGGAAGTATTTCAGACGCTGGCAGTCAAATGGGAAGAGAAAGGGCTTGTCGTCGGTGAAACAAGGTTGAATAATCTGCGTTTCGCTGATGATATTGTCCTTTTCTCCCCCACAGCCACAGGACTGGAACAAATGCTACAAGATCTTAGCGATGCAAGCCTTGAGATTGGACTGAAGATGAACATGTCGAAGACCAAGCTCATGACCAACAGCTCCAAAAGGAGCATATACGTAGGCGGGAAGAATGTACAATATGTCCAAGAATATATATACTTGGGTCAAGTAATTTCTTTCCAGGCAAGGCAAGATAAGGAAATTGCAAGACGAACTGAAAATGCCTGGAAGAGTTACTGGTCCATGAGGGAGTATTTTAAGGGCACGCTACCCATGTCTCTGAAGCGAAAGCTAATGGACATGTGTATTCTCCCCATCTTGACCTACGGTGCACAAACTTGGTCTTTGACTAACATCCAAAAGTCCAAACTCAAGGTTTGCCAATGTGCTATGGAGCGCAGTATCTTAGGTGTAAAATTAACAGATCATGTACGAAACACTACGCTGCGCTCCAAAACGCAAATCGTTGACATGGCTCAAAAGGCTGCCCAACTTAAATGGGACTGGGCAGGACATGTCTGTCGTATGCCGAACGAACTGTGGGCCCGTAAAGCTCAGAATTGGTGCCCTGAAACAGTGACACGGGGTCGCGGTAGACCACGAAGGAGATGGCGGGACGACCTGGATGTCTTCCTTGAGAATTGGAAAGAAGTAGCACAGAAGCGCGAGCTTTGGAAGGAGTGGAGGGAGGCCTTTGCCCAGCTGTGGGACAATATGGGCTAGGTATAATAATAATATATGTATATATTTAGTTTACTCTACTTAATTCAACGCAAACGAATCTAATTTAAAATATGAGTTTTAAATTACAGAGAAACTCAATCAATTTATTTATTTAGTAAATTAATTTATATGTCGAAGCGTCGACGCATATCAGTCGGTCTGGATCAGCGCCATCTATCTCTCACTGGAGGAACTAAGTAGCTGATTTGACAACTAATGTTTGGGAACGTCAAGTAATAACTTGGGGATGGTTAGCGTGGAGTAATGGCGACACTGAGCGAATAATCGAGTCAAATGTCGATCCGGAAGTATAATCGGCTATTCGACATTGACAGGTACTGACGTAGACAGGTAGGTTGGCTAACCTGTAACGGGGGTAGTACACGTGTGCGGTGACAGTTGAGAGAGGGCACTTTGAATCGGTCCGGCAGTCTGGGTAGACGTTCGTTACTCCGCGCTAAACTTCCCGCGTTCCTAAATTCTTAATCGAGCCATATCTCAGGCATCTTTGATTATTTTGTATTGAGTGCGTGTTAGCAAGTAATTAAAAGTGTAAACGAAGGTTTTGTGAGTTTTATTTCCGATGTCGCCACCCACTGATAACGAACCTCCGTCATATATATCAAGTGATTTATGTCCATCTAAAACTATCAACATTTTAATAATAACAATTTCTTGACTAAATTATATATATTGATAGATGTAAGTGTTCATAAAAAAATAGGATATGTAATTTAATAAACACTATGTTTGTCATTATTTTTAGAATAATAAAAATGAAGCAGTTGCACACAAAACCTTTAATAACAGATACTAGGATTACAGTAATGCGAACTGCAGCAACACAACGGTATAGTTAGTGAGAAGCGCCGCCAGGTGCAGCAGTAGACACACGTCTACGTAGAACAGTCGACAGGCGCGCATCTTACTGAATGATGCTCGGTGCACGCGCCTCACGTTCTTGCACAACTTCTTGTCTTCGTCTGCGAGCAAGAAAAACCTTTCCGAACTTTCTTGTTTGTAAATCACTGTAAACTATGTATTCCTCTTTCTTTACTCCCATGCTACTTGTTATCTTTCATTATCTTTTTCCGTGCCCATATCATTCGCTTTCTTTTCAATTAAATCATCACTTAAATAAAAAATGAATCCATTTTTTTATCCCTCACGCTACCCACCAGCCCTACAACATTTATTAATCCATTACTTACGGAGCACGCACCTCACGTTCTTCCATAACTTCCTGTCTTCATCTGAAAATCATCATCATTCGCCTTCCCTTATTCCAATTGATTTTCAACCGGTGCAGCATGTCTTCTTCTTCCATAGTCGTTATCCCACGAGTCACCATCTTTCTAGCATTATCATCTTTCACACAATCCATTCATGGTTTCATTAGTCTTACATTTCTCTTATAGCCATCCACATTCATACTTATAACTTTCCTCAATTCAAATCTTAGATACCTTTACAATTTGATAGCATAATATAAGCACATGTATCTTGAGAGTCCTCCACCGCTATATAAAACGCCTCGCAGTACAGACTCAGTATAGTTTGTAACATCAAGTTCTTGGACAACCAAATGTATATCGAAACTGATGATGTCAATGCTATATACTGGAAAATAAACACAATGGAAATGGTAAGGAAACTTGAAATAAAAATATTTTAAAACAGTGAGTTTTTTGCTTTTGAAAATATTTTATCAGCCTATAACGATTCTACTGCTGGGAATAAGACCACCAAACCATTTCCTCGTACAGAGACGAGTCTCTGTACGAGGAAATGGTTTTAATACGCCAAGGACGCAATGCAGGTTAGTTACGTCACATATATATTTTTTTTGCTTCTAGCAAATGCCAAACTCAGTAAAAGTGTTATGCGTGAAAAATTGCTCTCACATACAGAACGTTACTCTTTGATTGACAAGGCTATTATGGTAAGGACACGTCCGATTAATGCAATATAACGTACCCGCTTATCTGGTATGTTTAGTGTCTGATGAAGTTCTATTAGCATCTGAACATATAATAACGTATGCAATAAATTATGCACCGTATAGTATAGAATCTGAAAGTAAGATATTTGTATTAGTTTATTGAGATTTATATTCTTTTTTGCCCTATCCTCACACAGCTTTCTTAATCTTTCTGCGCCATTCAATTCGCTGGTAAGCCTTTCGGACATTTGCCATCCAAGTCGCTTGCGGTCTACCTCTCCGTCTCTTATTTGTAGCCATGGAAAGGCCCTTTTTTACGATGTGGTCGTCGGGTCTACGCATAACATTTCCGTACCACCTGCGCCTGGACTCAGTACTCTTTTCAGTAATAGGCGTTACTTTTAAACTCCTGCTTACGTGTTCGTGACGCACTTTGTCAACGCAACATGCGTGTTTCAGTTGTTTGATTTTTCTGGTCATGGGTTTTGCTACCATAGAGTAAAACATAGAGATATGAAATGAATAAAGTAAAGGAGATATCATGTTAATGTTGATGAATGGGGAGGGAGAGTAAGACCATTATTTGGATGGTGTGAGGGACGGTATGAAAAAGGGGTAAATCTCCCAAAGCAGATAAGGTAAGATCTCTGAAAGAAAATCTAAGAAACTATGCGTATTGCGCCGTGTTGTGTTTTTTGAAAGATCTAATAGTGAAGTCCAAATAAAAATAAAATAATGATTAAGAATTACTAACCATTTGTTGAGAGGTATGTTTATAAATCTCGTAGCTCTTTAGTATTTGAAGATAAGTTTGAAACAAACTTTTGCGACAAGTTTCATCTCGGTTTTCTTTGAACGAGTGTAATACTAGATAATTCCATAGAACAACTTTATCCTGAAGCAACTTCATAAACCTGATTGCGTAAACTGTATTAGCATCAAAATGAAGTAAAACTACCACTTGCAAAAATATATAAAATGGTAGTTTCTGGAACAACACACAATTAAAAGTGAATATGATGTAGATGCAAATCATCGTGGCAACACTTATCAAACTATTCTTGATATATCTCTTGGAGGTGACCTCGTCGTTCAGAAATCTATGTACTTGTTGAATGGTCAAAACGAGCAGCACATTACTTTCCGCTTGAATCAGATTAATAACGAAGTTAATGTAGACTCCGAAAAAAATATGGAAGACGTCGTGAACTACAGAGTAGAATTGCATTCGATCAAAAACAATATGATTGACATTATATTTGTAATAAAGTCGAAGCACTAACAAGAACACGCACAGGACTGTGCCACAGAGTAACAGAGCCTTATTTAAAAGATCATTTGCAGTTAAGATATTGTTCTTAATGCGATACTTTGGAATCAACAGAATGGTCTGCAGTAGGGTGAAAGGTAAAAACATCGACAGCACATCTTTATCAACAACGTTATTAGACAAAACTTCACTTTGATCGTTAAGATCTATAATTCTATTATTTCTGCTTTTGGTAGACATAATTTCGAGGACACTGTTGAAACGGAAGTGAATTCTTTTTGGGAAGTTCCTCATTATTATAAATAAACTGGAATCAATTTGTTGTTCGTTAGATTGATTTGTGTTTTAAGCTATTTCTTCATGTCAAACAATATTAATGAAGGTTACATGACGCAATGATAGATGTGATGGTAGATGTGATCTAAACATAATCAAAGAACATTTTTTTGTTATAATAATGAAGTGTACGATGCTAAATCTGCATTAAAAGATTCCGAAGGGAAGGGGCTGGGTGTATTTGAAACGGTTATTTCGCAAGACGAACTTATTTCGTCTAACACTAACAACAACAACACTACTTACAACTACTAACAAATACTAACTCTTAGTATTTATCACAAAGCACTTACACACAAAACCTTTATTGTTACTAGGATTATAGAAACGTAAACTGCAGCAACACAACGGAATAGTGTCTGAGAAGTTCCGCCAGGTGCAGTAGTAGACACACGTCTACGTAGAACAGTCGACAAGCGCACATCTTAGTGAATTTCATAAATCTGATTGCATAAATTATGTTGGTGTCGAAATGAATTAACACAAGGATTTGAAAAATCACATAAAGTGGAATTTCCTCGTACAAAGCAAAATTATAACTGCTATAAAAGGTGTAGTTGCAAATAATCATAGCAACACTTATCCTATTCCTATTCCTATTCTTGATATATCTCTCGTAGATGACCTCGTTGTTCAGAAATCTATGGACTTTAATAATCAAAACGAAAAACACATTACTATCCGGTTGAATCAGATTAATTACAAAGTTAATGAAGACTGCAATTATAGAACACGTCGTGAACTATGTTGTAGAATTTCATTCGCACTGCGGTCGTATTTATAACATGATCTGTGTGAACGAGTTAATATAATAATAATAATAAATTCTTTTATTTTCTCACCACAATATTTAAAGATTACATGGAAATATTGTTTAGTAAATTATATTAAAAAAATACTTCAATATTGTGGGAGACTGGTGCCTAAGCTAGGCTAATAGCCTGTGTTATAGGACACCAGGTCCCCACCCCGAGTAACAATGTCAGGTTGTACTAAAGCAATACACCTGTTAGTAGTTGCGGCAAGTTCAGTGATGTGGGAGATAAGTATTATGAGGGTGTGTATTAGGTGTAAGTGAATTATGTGTGTATGTGAGTGTGTGTTTGTGTGGTGTTAGATTGCTGCACGCGAAATATTGGTGTGAAATTGTAAAAGATATATTATAACTTAAAGGTCTATGAGTTAACTATAAGGACACGTTCGGTACTATCGTAAGATAAGTTCTGGAGCCAATTGGGAAGTTTGGTCATCAATGTACTTCTGGTGAGAGGATATATATGAAGAAGACGATGGATTTTATTATAAATTCTAACACTTAGTACGTCGAAGTGGTGGCCCGCGAATGAAGTGCGACACACAAACAAGAACTGCAATATCATTAACACTAGAAACGGGATATTTACCATGTTTAATAATTGCTTTGAGTTCCCGATATTTCTGCGCTGTTGCAAGCACCATGATCACGGATAAACTGAAGCAAACAATTCAAACCAATCAGTAAACATGGTAAATATCCCGTTTCTAGTGTTAATGGTAATGTTAGGGACCATGATACTTTAAAAACGTATGGCTGATCGAAAGCAACAGGATTTTACTTAAAAGTTATTTGCAGTTATTACATTGTTTTTGATGTGATACTTTTTACTGTACAGAATGGCTTGCAATGCAGTAAAATCCAAAAACATAGACTGCATACGTTTATCAACAACGTTATGAGGCAAAACTTCTGTTTGATCGCTATCATTGATAATTCTGTTATTTTTACTCACGGTAGGCATAATTTTGCGATCACTGTCCAAACGCAAATTAATCTTATGACGGTTTACAAATACTAGTGTGGTTACATTAAATTTTGTCAACAAGAAAATAGGGTCAGAAAAATACTGGCACAGCAGGATACACTGGGACCACAACACAGTGTGCAGAATGGCCCATGCATTCTGCACACCTGTCCACATCAGCCATCTTAGCCAGGGAAGTTAACCACTCAATTCGCATACTCTCAGACAGCATGGCTGTATTGCAACCGCTAAACAGCCAAAGAGTCAACTCATGGCAAAAACTCGAGTGTCATCAGCGCCTTAACCAGGTTGGTAATCTCAACAACATAACCAATGGATTAAAGGACACAGCGATTCCCGGGGCAACGATGACGTGGACGAACTCGCTAGAGGGGATCGAGCATGGCAGCAGTGGGACCCGATCCCACCGTGCCACTCCCAACCGCTTCACTAAACAGGCGCTCCGACTGACCAAACTAAAGCTGCACACAGTTACATCCGCCACTAATGGACACGGCTTTTTAAATAAACACTTCTTTTTCGTGGGAGTCACAGACAGCCCACTGTGCCACGAAGTTGCCAACAGGTTGCCTCATACAGAGCAAAGTACTTCGACAACCGAGGTTCTCTCCGCGAGATCGTCAGTAACACCAAAGCATTGGTGACCTTTCTCTGGGAAATGGTGGATCGAATGATTTTCCACCCGTACGCAAAATACGTGTTTTAGATGTGGAGTTGCGACGTTCAATTGGATTCAGGTCCAGGTTTCTCGCAGGCCAGTCCATGCGATCGATGCCAACGTCCTGAAAATACTCATTTACAATTTGAGCTATATGTGGCCTCCAGGCCTAGCCAAGTTCGGGCTCCCCCGCTGACGCAGAGTCTCCGGCCTGAGCTCGTGGAGGACGTGGTGAGCGCTCTGTTCCCTTCGCGAGGGAGGTATCCTCCGCCGCCTATGGCTCCGCCGCCGCTTGCGGTGCCGGGAGCGAACCACACCGATGACGACGTTCCGGAGGTGTCTGGGGTAGACCTGAGAGTGGCGGTACGCAGGCTGAAAGCCAGAAATACCGCCCCGGGACCTGATGGCTTGCCTGGCAAAGCCTGGGTCCTGGCCTCTGAGGCTCTTGGGCCCCGACTGGAAGGGCTCCTAAGCACATGCTTGGAGAGAGGCCAGTTCCCGCTTCGTTGGAAGACGGGGAAGCTGGTCCTCATCCGGAAGCCAGGGCGCCCTGCGGACTCTCCGTCCGCATACCGGCCCATCATGTTGCTCGACGAGGTGGGCAAGCTCTTTAAAAGAGTTATTGCTAACCGCCTCGCCGGGCACCTCGCGGGGATGGGGCCGGATCTTGCGGAACACCAGTTTGGTTTCCGTAAGGGGCGCTCGACGGCGGACGCCATCATGCGCGTGAGAGCCCTCACGACGGGGGACGCGGTTTCCCGGGGCGGGGTCGTATTGGCGGTGTCTCTTGACATCGTCAACACCTTCAACTCCATGCCCTGGAGCTGCATTGGGGAGGCACTCCGGTATCACCGGGTGCCGACCTACCTTCGTCGTGTGGTCGGGGACTACCTGACGGATAGGGCCGTCATCTACCCCGGTCGGAGCGGAGAATGGAACCGGCGAGAGATGTCGTGCGGTGTTCCACAGGGATCGGTTCTGGGGCCGGCCTTGTGGAACATCGGTTACGACTGGGTGCTGCGCGCCGACCTCCCAAGCGGCGTCAGCGTAGTCTGCTACGCTGACCGGTGAGGCGGCTAGCCTCCTTACCGGATTGCCGCCATGGGATCTGGAGGCGATAGTCCTCGCGCGCCTTCACGAATGGCGCGCGGAGGCACTACGTTGGGGGGAAACTCCGCTGCCGCGCCAAATCGCCGCTCAGCGGACAGACCTCCGGCGCGATCTCATGGTGACATGGAGAGAGCGACTGTCACAACCCCGTGCAGGGCACGCCACCATAGTGGCGATAAGTCCCCTCTTTGAGCAGTGGCTAGAGAGGCGCCACGGCACCCTCACCTTCCGCCTGACGCAGGTCCTCACCGGACACGGTTGTTTCGGGAGGTTCCTGCACCGAATCGGTCGGGCGGAAACGCCCGGGTGTTTCCTTTGTGAGGATCGTCCGGAGGACACGGTGCAGCACACTGTGGAGGTCTGCCCTGCTTGGGCGGAGCAGCGCCGTGTCCTCGTAGAGGCGATTGGCGGCGGCGACCTCTCGCGCCTGGCCCTGGTTCAAGCCATGGTCCGGAGCGAGAGGGAATGGGAAGCCGTCACCTCCTTCTGCGAAGCAGTCATGCTAGTGAAGGAGGTGGCGGAACGTGAGAGGGAAAGAGCCTCACGTCCCAGCCGCCGCGGGAGACGCCCTGGGCGTCGGGGGTCACGTGGTGGCCCCCGGCCACCGTAGGCGCGTGCCTGTGGACGGCGAGTTATGGGCTAGCTCGCCGTCCGGCCGCTTATGACGACAGGCCGTGTCGACGACGCGTTCGTGTTCCACGCGCGCCTCAAAGAGATGTCAGCAACCAGGTAGGGGTCCGCACGGGCCGATGCCTGCCAGGGCTGCGGGACTGTTCGAAAGAGATACCGCGGCCCTGGAACATAAAGGGCAAAGAATGAACATGGATGGGTTTTAGTCAGTACAAGTCTGACATTCCCTTTCGCTCCACCCAGAGCGGGGAGGTCATTTGATGATTTCCCATCCTAAAAAAAAAAGGCCTAGCCAAGTTACAAATGTTTCTTATCGAATCTCTTTCTACAATCGTTGACGCCTCGGCGTAAGCGATTTGAGAAAACGCTAGTTGGTAGCCAACTTGACACGACTCAGTCGATGGCTCGTTCTCCAATGTTTGTAGAAAAAACCTATACTTTAGTCTATGGTGAGCGTTCCTACCCACGTCAAACTAACGTCAAAGTCACAGTTGTTTACTTTGTGCGCGGGCTGAACTTTTGTTTTGAATTGTTAAGAAAGGAAAATAAGAGATAAAAATAAGGAATAAGATAAGGATAAGCGAAATAAGGAACAAGTTCTTCTTATAATTGGTTTACTATAATATCACAGTGCGGAATGTAATTTTAAACATTACTGTGACTCGAAATAATATATGATCCTGCATTTAAATGAAAGATACCATAAGTGAAGTGATAACTTTTATAGGATGGAATCTAGATCTCGAGCAAGTTCGCAGCTTTATTGGAATTCATAGAAAGGTACGAAAATTATTAGTTATTTCGTAAATTTCTTCCTGTGTTATTCGAAACTCTATCATACTCGGGCACTTGAAAGTTTGAAATATAAACAATGACGTGATACACGACACAGCTGAATCATTTAGACGTCTATTGTTATCGTTAACTCTTGGGTCTCGGCGATCGCTCAGTGGTCGTTCAAAAACTTCGACATCGTTTCGTTAGCGCTTGTCAAAACTGTAACTTGGCTAAGAGTTTCTTGCCCGTGCTTCTCCATAGACATCTACATTAGGGAATGGGCAACTACAGTACTTTCACAGTTTTTATGCCTTGTGACTGGGACTGTAGCTATTTTTCATTGTTGTCTTTGTTTCGACAATTCAAAAGTGCCTGTAATTGGCCTATTTGAAATATATGCTTTGATTTTGATTTTGATTTGATTTTGATTTATATGGGATCTAGCGATCAACCTTGTAGAAACGATTATATTTCATTCTATCATTTTGAACGCTCAGATAAATTCTAAACTTGTCTACGAATTTTCTATTCGTGTGTTTTGACCAGATGACTTAACGATGAGATGAAGTCATTCCCATACATTTGATTCGTTTTCTATTTGAGTTAACAATTGTAGATTGTCAACTTGGCTAAGCCTGCTGGTGTTGACATGCATAAATATTGAAATTTCACCCTTAATTAATTAAATAAGGCCGACATGCTCGTTAAGAATTCCTTCCACATATCTTGCACTAGTTAGCGTACCATTTTTATCAGCACTGACTCCGTGTGACTCCCTGAGGAGATTCCAGCCTAAATCATAACACATCCACCGCCGAACGGCGCCGTTTCCTTAAAACAAACTGGAATAAAACGCTTCCCTGACCGTCGGTCGGTAGACACTTCGCTGACAATCATGTGTTTGCTGAAGGAAAACATTGTGAGGAAACGAAACCAGCATTTTTTAGAGATATTTCTCGATGGCATGTAAAGTCAAGTCAGAGCCAATCAGAAAAAAATAAAAATGGGTGTTCTTTTTTTCATAAAACCATCACATACCTTTTAAATTTTTCATTTTCATTAAATATTGTTAATAACCCTAATATTAAATAGAAATGGTCCTCCTAACCTTTTAACATAATTGAAACATTATGGACTTCTGCTCCGTCTTCGATACGATCAATACAATATTATTAGAACGCCTCAGTATTTTCGTAACGTTTATACGAATCGAACTAAGTTTGTAAATTGTGAGAATGTTTCTAAATCACAAAGTAATGCCAAAGATGTCGTCTTACCCAGCAGAAGTATTGCTCAATAACAGACTAGATGAAGAAGTTCAAAAACTGTTTTACCCGTTTAATTTACTGCAGACTCTGTTGTTTTCATCAAAATTCTGTATTCGAGACAATTATATAACTCCCAACAGGAAAAAGTATTTCATACTCGGAGTCTTACATATTCTGTTAGCGTTAATTGTGTCTACGAAACGTTTAATATCCGATGAGTTTAACCATATTATGGGGAATGATAGTAATGCAATAATTATGATAATCTCAACATATTTGTCTACATACGAATGTTTAGGTGTTATCGTGGGTTTTATTCTCAACATCGTCCACAGCAACGACAACATGTTGCTTGTTGTAATGATTCAAATTATACATAAGAGCATCGATTTTAGTAAGAGTATTCGCAGTTCTATTGTCTGCAATTGGATCTCGGTATCAACCATTTTTTGTGTAGATCTTTTCATTCTTCTTACACTTCGTATTTTGTTTAACAACGCCAATATCGTGCATTTGATTATTGAATTCACATTTATAAGTACAGATCTCCGGTATGTATATGCTTTTCGAATTCAGATACTATTAAACAAGTTTCTCGATGAATGGATCAAAAATGTCTACTTGATGAATGATGAACAAGAAAATGATACAATACGTTGCATGAAATTTTTCAAGACTTATAAAAACATTTTGAAAGCTTACGAAGTGTACAAGAAAGTGTCAAAAGTAACGGTAAGATTGCCTGCGTAAGAAAAGAGGTCATAAGACAAAAATAAAACAGGAACAAAATAAACTATCGGTCACTTTTAGAAAAGAAAAGTTCAGACACACTAAAGATGTTACTGGCTAGTCGGGAAACAGAGATGACTGATAAACATGAATTGTAGAAAACACCTTATGCTATGTCAACCACAAACAAAGTTATGTTAAAGACCGCTCTGGACGAAGTTAGAAGAGACAATTTACAAACTTATATCTTACCTTTCTCTACAGGTAATGCTCAGTACGGTCAATGTATTTGGACGTACCTTGTGCTACGTAAAATCAATGATAGAAATTGGGGCACAACATGGTGAGGTAAGGATAATAATTGTAATGAGTTACTTGATCTCTTTCTATTTTCTGCTGTCCTGGTTAGTGCGTGAGTAACAGCGGCCCAGGATGACAGTGCACGATGTTTTGGTTTGTTAAAACATGTAC